>CM030360.1:299810473-302226502 GCA_017893485.1 Hemerocallis citrina
GCGCCAATCTGTTACCGCTGAATCTGGTGTGGGGGTAAACAGATAGAATTTGTGGGTTCGTGAAAAAACCTGAATAGCGAGTCCAAACCTGTTCGTCGGAGTTGGAATGCCGACTCCCGCCGTACACCTGCAAGGAAAGTGCGAAACACCGGGGTTGATCCCGACGACGCATCCTCCGACGCTCTTGTCAGTAACCACTGATGATTAAAAAAGAGCTTAAGTTGGCAAAAAAGTGATTAACCTGTGACAGTAGTAGGTGGGGGGTATTTATAGTTGCCATTGGGATCAGATTAGGAATGTGATTCCTGTGATCTGATAAGGCATAAAATCCTCCTAATCAGATTAGGAATGTAATCCCTTAATTCCCGGTGAGAGGATAGTAGCGAATCAGGCCCGTTGATTTGGTTCAATCAGAGACCCTAATTCTATCCTGTCGGACTGGGTTTGTATCGGGTCGGGACCCGTACCCAGTTGAGGTGGATCCGTTCGCGGGTTATTGGATCTGTGAGAAGGAGACCCAGTACCCGCTTCGGACCCGTTAGTAGGTGAAATTACCGTTTTACCCCTGAGCTTTAAGAATCGTCTCGATGTGAACGGTCCCGATTTAATCCTATTTTTAGCTATATCAGGGTGGATTTCCATAAAAGTGCTCTTATCCGATTGGCTTGTCAGAAAAAGAGGTGCAAAATCATGCATCAATCCTGAATTGCGGTATTGATAGTTTTCCAGTCAAGTATCTAGGATTTCCTATTCGACTAGGGAAACTTAAAAAAACTGACTAGCTACCAATCATTGACAGAGTCGAAGCCAGACTATCAGGTTGGAGGCAAGTCCCTCTCTCTTGGCGGGAGAGTCACTCTCATCAACGTTTTACAATCCAATCTCCCAACCTACTACATGTCCATCTTTGAGATGATGAAATGGGTCATTCAAATGATCGACCGAGTTCGAAAGAGATTCCTATGGAAATGTCCTGATAATGACAGAGGGGGTTACCATCTTATCAGGTGGGAGAAGGTTAGTATGAAGAAGATTCACGGTGGGTTGGGGGTTATTGACTTGCGTGATATGAACCTGACCCTTCTTGGTAAATGGTGGTGGAATGCTTACCACCCAAATGGCGAAGGGTGACAAGATTTCTTCCAGTCCTACCTTCAAAGCAAAGGGTCTCGCAATCGGGGCTTCAAGGTAAGCCCCAGGGTCTCTTGGTTTTGGAGAGGAGTTTCAAAGGCACAAGAGTCGTTCAAGTTCGGTGTAACAATGTTTATCGAAAATGGAAGGTTGATCAAGTTCTGGTGGGATAAATGGTGTGGGGCGCACTCCTTGCGCGATCTTTTCTTGGACCTTTATGAGATTGCTACACACCTCCACGTCTTTGTGGCCAAGACTTAGAGAAGGGGTTCATCGAAACCAGCTTTCAAAACCTTGCTGTCAAATATTTCCCAACTACGCCTTGTTAAGCTGCAAGAATACATCTCTTCATCGGGAGTGAAATGCTCGACTGGACCGAATTGAAACACCCGGGGGTTGCAAAAATTAGGTTCCTTTTCGGTCCGGTTCCTTTATAGCCGCATCCATTTTATAGGTTGTCGTCCAAGTTGGTCATCCATTCTATAGAAAGGGAAATCCCCGCTAAAATTCAGGGTCTTCCTATGGGTGGTTCTCAATGACGTTATTTTAACTAAAGAAAATCTAGTAAAAAGACAACCACAAATTGGCACAAACTGTGGATTTTGCAATGCGTGATGGAGATGAGAAATCACCTATTCCTTGAATGTCAAAGGAGCGTATCAGTTCTGAGCGAAGTACTCAGAGCCCTCAACACTTTAAAATTCTCCCAAACTTACATGGAGTTGTGGGTAGGTCTTAGATTTGTTTCAGTTAGAAAGAATATGAAGGAAGCGTGGTACATTGCCAGCACTGCAACGACCTGAGTTCTATAGCTAAACAGAAATAAATTTTACTTTAGTAGGACATGTAATAGTATTTTTGGTAATCTAACTCATATTATGCATCTTATTTCTTTTTGGGCCTCAGCTGCGGCATCAAGACCTAGGAGGAGGGTCGCCAGAGCTTTCCAGGTGGAGGAGTATGACGACGAGGATGTCGAGTTTGGCCCTACCATCGATTGACTGTACACTGTTACTCACCCTCAAGGGTTGTGTTGGAGGGATCCGAGTTTGTTTGTACTCTTTTTGTTGCCTTATGTTGATTTCGTTGGTACATTGGTCCACCCTCCAGGGATTTGTTGGAAGATTTATGTTTTATTTTCTGCACTTTAGCTCTTGTATTAGGTCCCAGTTCTATGCGTTTTGTTTTGTTAAACTCTCTTTAATGAAACATGGTGGCTATTCTCCAACTTTTCCTATGTAAAAAAAAATCTTCATCAATATATCTCTTTATGGGATTTTCAAATTCTACGATCATGTTTCATGTTTCAAATTTTGGTGGACTCTGGTAACGATCACAACTGTGATTCACTTTAAAGTGAATTCTATTGGATACAACTGAGGAAAATATAATTACCTAAAATATATAAATGGAATAACATAGTTTACCTGGCCTTGCAGTATGCGTGTATTAGCACTGCCTTAAAGGACTTATTGCCGACGTGTAGCTCATCATGACAACATGTCCAATAAAGGTACAAATTGATGTCCACCGGTATCCCTTGCGTGCATGACCACGAAAGGAGAGTTGACCTCAAGATGTAAGATAGAATATGCCCAATAAAGAAGATAAATATGCATAATACAAGTTGTTCACTGGACCGAACATATGAAAACGAAATAACCTTCTTCTTCCACTGATCTCAAACGAAGTGACAATCAACTTTGATATATTGTGTGCGCTCATGGAACACCGAATTTTCATAAATATGCATAGCAACCTTGTTGTCACAGTATAGAGGAACTGAAGATGACACTGGGATTGCCAAGTCTCGAAGAAGAGATTTGAACCATAAAACTTCAGAAACCAAATGCCCAATGGCTCGGTATTCAGACTCTACGCTTGATTTGGCAACAACAGATTGTTTCTTACTTTTCCAAGATACGAAATTTCCTCCAAAGAATACAAAGTACCCACTAGTTGAGCGCCTATCATCAACCGATCCCGCCCAGTTAACATCAGAATATCATCGTAAAGAAAGAGAATCACCATGCCTGAAAAGAAATCCTTATCCTGAGGCTTTCTTAAGATAGCAAAAAATGTGAATCACTGCTTCTCAATGAGCAATGGTCGGTACATGTATAAACTGGCTGACTCGGCTAACTACAAAGGTAATATCTGGCCTAGTCACTGAGAGATATATGAGTTTTCTAACCAGTCTGAGATATCGTCCTGGATTAGATAACAATGCATCATTAGATAATGATGATAGCTTAATATTGGGATCCATAGGTGTCACTGTGGCGACATCCCAACATTTATGTCTCAGTAAGAATATCAAAGACTATACTTGCTTTGAGAAAGAAAGATATCATTCTTTATGCGTGCAACCTCAATGCCAAGAAAATATCGAAGCATACTAAGATCCTTTGTTTAAAAGGTTTAAGCTAACCGCTGCTTGATGTGTGCAATACTTTGCGAATCACTGTTTGTGATAATGATATCATCAACATAGACTTACAGAATAACAATACATTTACTTCATTTCTTTGTGAAAAGAGAATGGTCGACCTCATTTCTTAAGAACCTATAAGAGAACACAACTTTGCCGAACTTTTCAAATCAAGCCCAAGGAGACCGTTTAAGTCCATAAAGAGACTTTTTGAGTGAATATACAAGATTCTCGCTCTTTCCCTCAAAATCAGGAGGCTGTTGCATATACACATATTTTTCAAATCTCCATTGAGAAATGCATTCTTGACATCAAGCTGATGAAGGAGCCAAGAATAATTTGATACAAGAGAGATAAGAACACGAACAAACATGCGTTTCGCAACTGGAGAAAAAGTCACTCCATAGTCGACTCCAAATTCATGTGTATATTATTTAGTGACAAGGCGAGTTTTGAGTCGGTCAACTGTACCATTAGAATTATGTTTAACAGTGAATACCCATTTATAACCAACTGTCTTACTACCCACTGGGGGGCAAACCAACAGCCAAACACCTATTGCTAAAAAGCTTGCATTTCCTCATTCATGGCTGCTATCCAACTAGGGTGTTTGAGTGCTTCCTGAAATTTGTTAGGAATATAAATAGAATCCAAAGAAGAGGTAAAAGCGCAAAAAGATTTAGTCAGTTTAGAAGAAGAAACAAACTTGACAATAGGATGGTGAGCACAAGAACATTTAACCTTATGTTGATCAATAGGTAAATCATTTGTGTTAAGGATATTACCGACAGAAGTGGTTGGCACTGATTGAACAACAGATGGTACCGCTTAGATGGTTGAATCTGAACAAGTCTTTCATCTTCTGACATAAACCTAAAGTGGTGGTGATGATGCTTGTGGTAGTGATGGTGGTGATGATATTATTGTTGTTGTTGTTGTTGTTGGTGGTGGTGGTGGTGGTGGAAAATCAAGACTGACTACAACAGCTCTTAATAAACTAGGATTGTGTGAAAGGAATATGTTCAGAAAATGATTTGTGTCCAAAAAATCTGCTGAGGTAAAGAATTTTTTTCGTGAAAGGCACTAGCAAAGATAACCTTTCAAAAAATACACATTTAATAGCACGTGTGTCAAGTTTATCAGTGTCTGGGTAGAGATTCTGAACAAAACAAGTGTAACAAAAAATACAATGTGATATTGAAAATGGATTTTTATATGGAAAGACCAGTTTGAATGGTGGCTGATTTTGAAGAATATGAGTAGGCATTCGGTTAATAAGAAAACATGTAGTGAGAACTGCAAAACCCCAATAAAACTTGGGGATCTTATCAGAGAGCGAACAGTGTTAAGTAAATGTTTTTTTTTGCGTTCTGCCACTCCATTTTGTTGAGAAGTATAGACACAAGAAGTTGGGTAAGTTATTCCATGTTGAGAAAAAAATTGTTGAAAATGAGAACTCATGTATTCCTTAGCATTATCAGAATGAAAACATTTAAGAGTTGTGCCAAATTATTTTTGTATCTCGAAGAACAAATTCTTGAAAAACTTTAAATACTTCATAACGATATTTTAAAAGAAACAACCACATCATTAAAGAGAAATTACAAACAAACGTCATAATTTTTTATTTATTTAAAAAAACAAAGTATTTTCCTTTACACCGTTTTGTAAATCATCTGAAGGCTCTGGCATTAAGTTCTCGTTCTTCTCCACTTGCATTGCTAGGTGACATCCTAACCATTCAATTATCAATCAATTATATTAGGTGAAGGCTGAAGTTGCCTGATAAGACGGTTAGGTGTATATTATGTATCGAGAGGGAATTTCTTTCTGTGATGACGAAAATGCTTAAAGTCAGTATTGTATTTCTTGTAAGTTTCTTACAGTAAGCTGATTGACTAGTACGTGTGCGGAGCTTCTGAATTCACAAGGAAGGTTTGTCAGCACCTAAATAAACCCCACTTTTGATAGTTTTATGAATCAAAATGAAGTAGGTCATAGCTAAACCAATCCATTAACATGTTGTTTGCCCATTCTCACCACTTACAACAAAAGTGACTGAGAGGTTGGATATTTGAGTCGTACTTGCACATCAATCCTCAATGATATATAGGGGTGAGATTGGGTCGAGTATGCGGCTACTCGGGGTATCTCACTGAGTATTACAAGCAGTCTATATGAGGGAATCACCTCATATAGATGTGAGGCCCCTTATTCGCAATGGTTGTATAGCTGGTTTTCTGGTTCATGAATCTGGTAAGCATAGCTGGTTTTCTGGTTCATGAATCAGCTGGTAGGCTTAAGTCATTTTCGTAAAGTGAAATGTAAATTATATTGCTTGTATATTTGAATGTCCCAAGAGCATCCACAGTCGTCATTGTTTAAATTATGCATATATGGATAAATGCATATAGCATTTGGCTATTTTGATGCAGACGTCGAATGCTATTTTTTAGAAATTTAATTTAAAATAATAATAATCTCAGATCAGATGAAGCTCGAAGTTGCGTCGGAGGGAAAGAAATATTTTTTTAATCGACAGACTTGAAAAAAATGCATTCAGTAATTTAGTAATTTTTAATTTTTAATTTTTAAAAAACCCAATGGACGCAACTTCAACTTCCAAGAATTGCGCGCGTGGAGGGACGCAACACGAAGTTGCGTCCGAGGCTTTTTGGATTTTTCCGTTTTTTTTATTTGCAAAAATTAATTTTTTTCGGAGCGTCGGAATTCGAAGTTGCGTCCGACGATTTAAAAATAATATTTTTTCAAGCGACGGAACTCGAAGTTGTGTCCTTTAAATTATGCATAATTTTCATATCCACTTTCATTTATAGCAATCTACTGTAGCAAAATATGCATATTTAGCAGACGACTGCAGCAATTTTTTTGAAAAAATATGCATATTATGCATATTTAGCAAAGGCTACAGATGCTCTAAGTGAATTATTTACCTATTTAGAACTAACCCTAACTATTATCATACTTTGAAAGCCGTAAACTTCAAGTTGTTCGCGGGTGAGAGGTGGGTCAACCAACGGTCCGGGGCTCGGGGCGTTTGCCGAGGGCGAGCGCCCTAAATCTTTAATGACAAATTTTTGGAACGGTAATGGTTGAAGGTAGTCGCCGAGCGTAAAGGGCCTGGCTTGAAAAAGCTAAGGCCTTGCTCGAGGTCGACACCGAACCCTTTTGCGTACGCCTTGGTGGGTAGTATGGGTGTAGCTGGAGGTCATTCGCAGAGTGTATAGGCTGTAAGGTTTGAAAAAACCCAGGTCATGCTCGAGGTCGATGCCGAGCCCCCATACCTTAGAGAAGCCAGTGGTTGGCGTAGCTGAAGGTCGTCGCCGAGTGTAAAGGTCGCATGGCTTTTGAAAAAAAGCCAAGGCCTTGCTCGAGGTTGACGACGAGTCCCCACACCTGTTCTCGGAAAGATAGCACGAGTGTAGCTAGCGGTCATCGCCGAGCGCATAGGTTGATGGGCTTGAACAAGCCCAAACCATGCTCGAGGTCGATGCGCCGAGCCCCCATACCTTAGAGAAGCCAGTGATGGGCGTAGCTGAAGGTCGTCGCCGAGCGAAAAGGTAGCATGGCATTTGAAAAAAAGCCAAGGCCTTGCTCGAGGTTGACGACGAGTCCCTACACCTATTCTCGGAAAGATAGCACGGGTGTAGCTGGCGGTCATCGCCGAGCGCATAGGTTGATGGGCTTGAACAAGCCCAAACCATGCTCGAGACCGATGCCAAGCCCCCATACCTTAGAGAAGCCAGTAATAGGCGTAGCTGAAGGTCATCGCCGAGCGTAAAGGTCGCATGACTTTTGAAAAAAAAAGTCAAGGCCTTACTCGAGATCGACGACAAGCCCCCATACTTGTTATCGGAAAGAGCATGGGTGTAGATGACGGTCATCGCCGAGCGCATAGGTTGATGGGCTTGAACAAGCCCAAACCATGCTCGAGGCCAATGTCGAGCCCCCAAACCTTAGAGAAGCCAGTGATGGGCGTAGCTGAAGGTCATGCCGAGCGTAAAGGTCGCATGGCTTTTGAAAAAAATCAAGGTCTTACTCGAGGTCGACGAAGAGCCCCCATACCTATTCTCGGAAAGATAGCACGGGTGTAGCTGGCGGTCATCGCTGAGCGCATAGGTTGATGGGCTTGAACAAGCCCAAACCATGCTCGAGGCCGATGCCGAGCCCCCATACCTTAGAGAAGCCAGTGATGGGCATAGCTGAAGGTCGTCGCCGAGCGTAAAGGTCGCATGGCTTTTGAAAAAAAGCCAAGGCCTTGCTCAAGGTCAATGACGAGCCCTCATACCTGTTCTCGGAAAGATAGCACAGGTGTAGCTGGCGGTCATCGCCGAGCACATAGGTTGAAGGGCTTGAACAAGCCCAAACCATGCTCGAGGCCAATACCGAGCCCCCATACCATAGAGAAGCCAGTGATGGGTGTAGCTAAAGGTCGTCGCCGAGCGTAAAGGTCGCATGGCTTTGAAAAAAGTCAAGGCCTTGCTCGAGGTCGATGACGAGCCCCCACACCTGTTCTCGGAAAGATAGCACGAGTGTAGCTGGCGGTCATCGCCGAGCGAATAGGTTGATGGGCTTGAACAAGCCCAAACCGTGCTCGAGGCCGATGCCGAGCACCCATACCTTAGAGAAGCCAATGATGAGTGTAGCTGAAGGTCGTCGCCGAGCGTAAAGGTCGCATGGCTTTTGAAAAAGCTAAGACCTTGCTCGAGGTCGACGACAAGCCCCCACACCTGTTCTCAGAAAGATAGCACGGGTGTAACTGGCGGTCATCGCCGAGCGCATAGGTTGATGGGCTTGAACAAGTCCAAACCATGCTCGAGGCCGATGCCGAGCCCGCATACCTAGAGAAGCCAGTGATGGGCATAGCTGAAGATCGTCGCCGAGCGTAAAGGTCGCATAGCTTTTGAAAAAAAGTCAAGGCCTTGCTCGAGGTCGACGACGAGCCCCCATACCTGTTCTCGAAAAGATAGCACGGGTGTAGCTGACGGTCATCGCCGACTGCATAGGTTGATGGGATTGAACAAGCCCAAACCATGCTCGAGGCCGATGCCGAGCCCCCATACCTTAGAGAAGCCAGTGATGGGCGTAGCTGAAGGTCGTCGCTAAGCGTAAAGGTCGCATGGCTTTTGAAAAAAGGCAAAGGCCTTACTCGAGGTCGATGACGAGCCCCCATACCTGTTCTCTGAAAGATAGCACGGGTGTAGCTGGCGGTCATCGCCGAGCGCATAGGTTGATAGGGTTGAACAAGCCCAAACCATGCTCAAGGCCGATGCCGAGCCCCCATACCTTAGAGAAGCCAGTGATGGGCGTAGCTAAAGGTTGTGGCCGAGCGTAAAGGTTGCATGGCTTTGAAAAAAGCTAAGGCCTTGCTCGAGGTTGACGACGAGCCCCCACACCTGTTTTCGGAAAGATAGCACGGGTGTAGCTGAAGGTCATCGCCGAGCGCATAGGTTGATAGGCTTGAACAAGCCCAAACCATGCTCGAGGCCGATGCCGATCCCTCATACCTTAGAGTTGACTTTTTGTGGCTCGAGGTGTCGTCCGAGTGCCGAGCCCCAGCCTTGTAAGGGAAGCTTTTTTTGACTCGCGGTTCTTTTCGAACGCTGAACCCTAAGCTTGTAAGAGAAGCTTTTTGTGGCTCGCGGTTTCTTCCGAACGCCGAGCCCTAAGCTTGTAAAAGAAGCTTTTTGTGGCTCGCGGTTTCTTCCGAATGTTGAGCCCGAGACATGTTTCTTGAGAAAGTTAATACGAAGCCAAAGCTTGTTTTAAAAAAGCTGGCATAATTACAACACACTTGGACCTTACAAAACAAGGCACGACGTGTCGATTACATTTTTCATAATTTACATTGGCTGCAGTGGCTAATCCTCCCCTTTTAGGAATTTGATGAGGTGCTCTGCGTTCCAGGACCTCTTGACAGCCTTGCCCTCCGGATCGGTGAGGCGGTACGTGCCTGGGCGTACAACCTCAGAAACCTTGTAAGGGCCTTCCCAGTTTGGGGCCAGTTTCCTCTTTTAGACGGGGTTAGATACCGCCAGCTTCCAGAGGACGAGGTCCCCGAGCTTGATGTCGGTGGGACGCACCTTTTTATTGTAGAATCTTTCGATCCTCTGCTGAACCCTAAAAAGTTACAAGAAACCCTAAGTTGGCATTGCGATGGACTTCATGGTTGTAAACATCACGGCAGCCTACAACGCTATCCTCGGCCGATCAGGGCTCTGCTCCCTCCAGGCTGTTCCCTCGGCCTACCACCAGAAGCTGAAATTCCCCACCAAGTCAGCTGTCGGGATCGTACGAGGGAACCAAGAAGCAGCACGGTCGTGCTATATGACGGCAGTCGGGGGCGGTGTGTTTCCCTTAGACGCCATCGAGCTGTAGCCTGAAAGAAGCCAACCCGAGCCGGAGCCGGCAGACGAATTAGAGGAAGTCTCGTTCGAGACAGGGGACATATCAAGGTGGTTCCGCGTGAGCCGCTCTCTCACTCACAACCTCAAGTCCGACCTGATCGACTGCATTCACCACAATGTCGACCTCTTCGCCTGGAAGCCCTCCGATATGCCTGGGATCTCCGAAGACTTGATCATGCACAAACTCAGCGTGATCCCTGGCTCAGAGCCGATCGTCCAGAAGCCATGTAAGTTCGCCCTGGAGAGGCAGCAGGCAGTGAAAGTGGAGGTGGACAAACTCTTGTCCGCTCGTTTCATACAGGAGGTCAGCTACCCTGAGTGGCTGGCTAACATAGTGATGGTCAGAAAGGCGAGCGGGAGCTGGAGGATCTGCATAGACTTTACTGACCTCAACAAGGCGTGTCCGAAAGATCTGTTCCCTCTCCCCAGCATCGACGACGCAATGTCGGGTTACGAGCTCCTTTCTTTCATGGACGCCTTCTCAGGCTACAACCAGATCCAAATGTTCCCCTCCTGATATAGCCAAGACGTCCTTCGTCGTGGACCAAGGTCTTTATTGCTACCGGGTTATGCCCTTCGGGCTAAAGAATGCCAGTGCTACTTATCAGAGGCTCATCAACCGAGTCTTCAAGGATCAGATTGGCCGCAACATGGAGGTGTACGTCGATGACATGCTCGTCAAGAGCCAGCGGGGATAGGACCACGTCGCCGACATGGAAGAAGCCTTTGGGGTCCTTCGGACCCACAATATGAGACTCAATCCGGCGAAGTGTGCGTTCGTCGTCTCCTCAGGGAAATACCAAGAGTTCGTCGTAAGCCAGCGCGGCATCGAGGCAAAACCCGAGAAGATCCAGGCCATTATAGACATGGCCCCTCCTAAAAACATCAAAGAAGTCCAGAAGCTCACGGGAAGACTGACAGCCATCAGCCGTTTCCTTTCGAAGTCCGGAGAGAAATCCCTCCCATTCTTCAAGGCTTTGCGCTGAACCGGAGGCTTCGAGTGGGGTACTCAGCACCAAGAGGTGTTTGCCCAATTGAAAGAGTACCTTGCCAACCCTCCTCTCCTCAGTAAGCCCGAACCAGGTGAGTCACTGTGGCTTTATCTTTCAGCCTCGAAAAATGTGCTCAGTGCTGTTCTTGTCCGAGAAGAAGACGGAGTCCAAAAGCCGCTATACTACTTGAGAAAGGGTCTGCTCGCCACCGAGACCAGATACTCAAAAATGGAGAAGGTAGCGTACGCCCTGGTCATGGCCGTGCGGAAGCTCTGTCCCTATGTCCAGGCTCATTCAATTCAGGTTCTCACGGACAAGCTTCTGAAGGCCATACTCTACAAGCCCGAAAGCTCCGGATGACTGTTCAAATGGTCGATCGAGCTCAGTCAATATGACATTGGCTATCAGCCAAGAACGGCCATCAAGGGGCAGGCCCTCACCGAGTTCATCACGGAATGCACCATCTCCGAGCAACCCGAAAGTAAGGAGGCCGACTAGACGTGGGAAGTTTACATCGACGGTTCCTCCTGCGAAGCGGGAAGTGGTGCAGGTATCATTTTGTGAGGTCCTGACAGTTTCCTTCTTCAATATTGCCTCGCCTCAACTTTCCGGCCTCTAACAACGAGGCTGAGTATGAGGCCATGATTGCCGGGCTCACCCTGGCGCATCGGGCAGGCGACAAATAGTTTAGGGCCTTTAGTGACTCTCAACTCGTGGTCTATCAGATTACCGGAGAGTACGAGGCCCGTGATGATCGGATGATCAGGTACTTGGCCGTGGTCCAGTGGCTCTTGGCGTCCTTTGATGAATCTGCAATCTTAAGGATCCTCAGAAAACAGAATGCCCAGGCCGACGCCCTGTCAAAGTTAGCCTCCTCGTCTTTCGAGGGCCTCGACTGCACCATCCTGATCGAAGTACTCCTAAAGCCGAGTACCGACCTCCCCGAAACCCTCTGCATCGAAGACGGAGCTCACCCTAACGATTGGACCACTCCTATCAAAAAGTTTCTAATCAAAGGAGAGCTTCCCAAAGACCGAGCCGAGGCAAGGTGGATTAGGGTCCGTTCAGAGAGGTTCGTCATGATCAGCGAGACCCTCTTCAAAAGGTCGTACACCATGATGGACGGAAGGCCCTACCTCCGCTGCTTAACCCCCAACGAAGCAACGTACGCTCTCAAATAGCTCCATGAAGGAATCGACGGGTGCCATATGGGAAGCTGATCGCATGCGCGAAAGGCTCTGAATCACGGGTACTGCTGGCTCACAATGCTATAAGATGCCCTGGCCTGGGTAAAGAAGTGTGGCCCTTGTCAAAGGTTCTCCTCGGTGAAAAGAGCTCTGCAAGCAAACCTCCACTCCCTGGCCAGTCCTACCCCCTTTGCTATGTGGGGAATGGCCCTGGTAGGCCCATTTCCGAAGGCAACGGGCCAAAGAAAGTTTCTCATAGTGGCATTCAACTACTTTACGAAGTGGATTGAGACCGAGCCTCTAGCCACGATCACCGAGCAGCAGACCCAACAATTTTGGTCGCTATGAAGAGGCGGATCGCAAGAAATTTAGAGTTAGTTTGCAACTAACTCTCTGTTTAACCCTTTAGAGTTAGATTGCAATTATAATAGGTTTTTTTGAATCCTATTATAAACGTCATTCCTAATTCTTACTTGCAATCAAGCATCTTTTAGAATCGAAATTTAAAAACTTGATAATGAGAACCTTATTTGGAATTTTAAACATTTATTGTACATAATATAAAAATAATTAGGAGCTTACAATTGATAAATTTAAGTGAAACATGCATTGCGCATACAACTCAATCCTTTCTTCAGCTCCTCTTTGAAATTGTATTCCTAACTAAATCAAAATTCAAGCATAGAATGTGAATATTATTATAAATCCTATTCACAATTCCTACTTGAGTACAAATTCCTTTAAACCCAATTTCAAAATCACGATAATATGAAACCTTATTTGAAAATTCATTCATAATCTATTAATAAACTCTTCAAAATTGTATTACCAACTAGCCCAAAATTCAAACACCTAGAATTTTGTTTTGAATGCTATAATAAATCATGTTCACAATTTCTATCTGCATTTGAAATTCTTTTAAACTCAAATTAAAAATCCGGAATCTTATCTAGAATTTGGAACATGTATTGTATGTGGAATAAATGTAATTAATAAGTAGGGTGTGAGTAATTGACCACCATAAAGAATTTTATCTAAAATTTTGAATAAATATTTATAGGCAGGGATGCAATCGGATCGGATACGAATCGGATATAGGCAATACCATATTTGTATTTGCATTCCACAGACAAATACAGATACGAATACAATATGGGTCGGGAAAAAAAATCAAATCCTTATTTGAAAAATTTGAAAACGAATACGAATCGGATATGAGCATATTGGATACAAATACGAGTCGGATACAAAACGGATATTGCACATTACGTGTGCATAAGAAAATATATTCTAACATGAATTAAATTTTTGATTTTTCTAACTTTTTCTTTGTTACGATTTAAAAGACAACTTGTGCCCATCAAAATATAACATCCATCAAGTTAATCTATCATAACATAAGAAACTGAAGAAGAAAATCAGGTTAATCCATCAAAATACGAATGAATATATGAACCAAATTAAGATTTGTTCTAATATTTCTCTACATTAAAATTTAAAAGACATTAAAAGACATCTAACAGATAAATGGTTTCCATCAAAATATCACATTCATCGAGTTAATCCATCAAAAGTGTGAGTCTAGACACAATCACCCTTAAACCTCATAGTCGTCAGTGATTTCTTTGGATATACAAATGAAAATGTTTGACATAGAATTTTCTTTGGTTAGATTATTGGAAGTATTAGGATTCAGGTTATTGGGTAGGTTTAGATCAGTTCAATTAATAATTATTTAGGTAACATAAAATATTAATTGTTAACATTCAACTCTAGTTTAAAACTATACATACATATGTATATTATTATTTTACATATATATAAATTACCATATATCTGTATCCGTACCTGCAACTTTTTGTTAATACCGGATCTGTATCCGCATACGCCCTTATTTCCAAAATCATATCCATATTCGGATCTTTATCCAAACTGACATAGTATTTGCGTATCCATATTTGCACCCAAATCAGATACGAATTTGGATCCGATCAGATATATTGTAGGGTTAGCGGGGGTAAGGGGTTTGGTTAGGGTTATTGGAGGGTTCAGGTTATTGCAAGAGAAACATTTGTGGTAAAATCTGGTTTTGATTTATCATTAATTTGTGATTGTTGGGAGTAGACAGGCATCAAGTTCCAAAAAAAAAAAAATTATACATATTCTGTATATAACCAAAAAAAATTTAATAAAAGTGATATGTAGGTTAGGGTTAGGGTTAACGTAAGGTTAGGGTTATTGTAAGGTTAGCAGAGTAGGGTTAAGGGTTAGGGTTAGGGTTATCGTAGGGTTAGCACAACCCTAACCCCTAACCTTGACCTTATAATTGTAAACCAACCCGATATATATTTTTTGGATATGTGGGTACTGTATAAGCATAATCAAATAGATTATATATCATACTAAAAAAAATCACAAACGTAATAAAATTAACAGGAAAAAATTGAACATATTCCCTTTGTAATGGAACACTAACATATATCCTACTTCTAGCTTATTAGAACCTGTGAATTCTCTCCACTTCTCTCCACCAATGCACACATGTGATTCTGCCCTACTCTAATTAACCCAACTTTCCAAGCTTTGTCATTAGGACTCAACAATGCTGTTGTTTTGTATGTTTCTTCCTTGTTGTTAAGCTCAACAAAATCACATGCCAGCAGACTTTCAACATACACCTAAATGGAAACAAGCACCAAGCTAAACAACATGTAGATCCTCACATGTAGCCTATATATTGAAAAAAAAATATGTACATCCACACATGTAAATCCATATATCAAAAAATTCATAACCTTCACCTTAACCCTAACCTTATACATGTAAACTTACTCCCTTATATAACTCAGAATTATTTTCAAGCATATTATCTTAATAATTTTATATTGGTTAGAGAGAGGGAAAAAATTATAACGTAATAAAAAAATTATAAACAATAGATACGCGAATATCATTTGTCCTTTGTATATAGTTCGAGGGAGACTGTACGCAAAGAGTGAAGAGAAAATTGTAAAAACCCAAAAATGGATGATTATGAATTATTTTTTATCACTTTTTTTACATATTTAACCACCATGATTATATATTGGTTTGAAAGGTGGTAGTAATCGGCACTTTAAAAAAATATAGCGGAAAGATATACAAGTGTAGATCATCTATCTTTTGTATAAATTTTCACAGAGACTGTACGTAAAGAGTGAAGAGAGCACCCCCAAAATCCCAAATTTTTGACTATAACCTAGGCCGTTGTCTTAGACAACGGCTTTAGGTATTTATCAAAAATGAGATTGCTCTCTAACTTGTTGATCCTTTTGTGTTCTCCAAGTCAGAGAGCACCCCCAAAATCCCAATTTTTTTACTATAACCTAGGCCGTTGTCTTAGACAACGGCTTTAGGTATTTATCAAAAATGAGATTGCTCTCTGACTTGTTGATCCTTTTGTGTTCTCCAAGTCAGAGAGCACCCCCAAAATCACAAAATTTTGACTATAACCTAGACCGTTGTCGGAGACAACGGCTTTAGTTATTTATCAAAAATTAGATTGCTCTCTGACTTGTTGATCCTTTTGTGTTCTCCAAGTCAGAGAGCACCCCCAAAATCACAAATTTGTGACTATAACCTAGGCCGTTGTCTTAGACAACGGCTTTAGGTATTTATCAAAAATGAGATTGCTTTCTGACTTGTTGATCCTTTTGTGTTCTCCAAGTCAGAGAGCACCCCCAAAATCACAAATTTTTGACTATAACCTAGACCGTTGTCGGAGACAACAGCTTTAGTTATTTATCAAAAATTAGATTGCTCTCTGACTTGTTGATTCTTTTGTGTTCTCCAAGTCAGAGAGCACCCCCAAAATCACAAATTTTTGACTATAACCTAGGCCGTTGTCTTAGACAACGGCTTTAGGTATTTATCAAAAATGAGATTGCTCTCTGACTTGTTGATCCTTTTGTGTTCTCCAAGTCAGAGAGCACCCCCAAAATCACAAAATTTTGACTATATCCTAGGCCGTTGTCTCAGACAACGGCTTTAGGTATTTATCAAAAATTAGATTGCTCTCTGACTTGTTGATTCTTTTGTGTTCTCCAAGTCAGAGAGCACCCAACCAGGCCCCCAAATCTTAAATTTTTTGATTATCACCTAGGCCGTTGCTGTAAACAACGGCCTAAGGTTATCAACTCCTTTTAAACTAGTTATATTGAATGAAAAACCAAATTCATGAAATAACCTAGGCCGTTGTCTCCAACAACGGCCTTGGTTTAAAAAAAAAAAATAATTTACAAATACAGATATAGCTACAGCTACAGCTACAGCTGATACATTTGAGTAACAAACCAACATTTGCGTACCACAATAGTATTAACAAACGACACAAACAAACAACACTTATGTCTCGAGAATTACATTTATAGTTACCAATCAAAGGTAATTAACCAAGTGGCATGAAGAATATTAAATATACCAAACAATTACATTTTAAAAATTACAATTCATAGTGGATCGTCATATCTCAACTCAGAACTGTCTTCTTCAGAAGGAATTACTTCTTGCCTTCATTGAAAGATTCAGTTTAGTTAGTAAGAAACTCAATTGCCATAAAGAAGGTATAATAAATTTAAACGAGTGACAAACATAAAAGTTACGAGTCATACCCCTCAAATAAAGTTGGACAATTTCTTGAATCATGATTCATTTGGACAATGCCACATCTTCGGTACCTTCTCGGTTTTTTTATGCGGAGTTGCTCTCTAATCGGCCTCAATCTTTTGGCGCGAGGCATTCCCTTTGTCGTGCACTGCTGTGGGTCACTAATGCGTGTAGGTATGTGCCCACTCCCTTGATCATGAGGTTGTGCACTTGGATGTGGTTGTGAACTACCTCCAGCTTCGACACTATCATGTGGTTGTGAGGCCTGTTCCGGTTGTTCACCTGATCCTGGTTGTAGCCGAGAAACCCCGTCAATGATCTTTTGCAAATTCTCCAACGTGTATTTGTAACTCTCATTGGAGGAACAACCGAGATCGACAATTTGTTTTGCATGGTAGCTCAACTCACAATATCGAGAAGCAAAATTCTCGGTATTGGGTTCAGTTGGAACTGATGTGTAACTTCTTCTTATCACATCCCTAGTCCATCTTCTTTTAATATATACATCCGAGAGGGATGTCTGATGGGAGAAACGAAGTGCAGCTAAAATATGCCTGCAAGGAATGGCAACAAATTCTAACAAGTGACATGCACATGTAATAATTCCATTGATTTTGGATAATTGAAGAAGGCGAGCCGGTTCTGATTCTCCACAGAGTATCACATGGAAGGTTGAACTATCTGGTGTCTCAAGATCGGCAACAAATGTCACATTGTACATGAAGCTTTTTGTGACTTCATCTTGGAATTTGTAAAATATTTTCAAAGTATATGTTTTTTCTATTTGTGCCTCCAAAGCCCATTTGCTCTTCAACTTCGGTCTCTTCTCACGGTTACGATGATTTTCTTTCAATTCATCGTGTCTTTGCCTTCCCAAAAAACGGTCGAAGATGACGGCAAATTCGTGCAGGGAATACTTTTTTTCTGTATGATGCTTCAGAGCAGAATGTGCCGACTCAACCCGTTGGCTACTCAACATGCCGGCCCAAAATGATTCTTTAGCGTAGATGAGTGCCCAACTTTCACGGATATCGAATATATCGTTCAACCATTTGTTACTCTCTAATCCGTATTGCGAAATCAAAATATTCCACTTTTCTACAAATTCATGTATATATTTCGAATTGTAGATTACATTCTTCAAGGACTCCCTAAACTTGTCAACATCGAAACCAAGACGAACCTCCTGGGGTAACTTATCCAGAATGTGCCAAATACAAAAACGATGCCGAGTCTGGGGGAAAACTTTCTTAACTGTAGCGGCGATCCCACGGTCTTGATCGGTGACAATACCGGATGGAGCACGATTCATAACCCCTAACCACTTTTCAAAGAACCATTCAAACGAAGAGGCCGTCTCATTTGGAATGAACCCACCTCCTAAGAAAGTCGACTGCCAATGATGATTCACTCCAACAAACGGAACAAATAACATTCCGTAACGGTTTGTATTGTACGTGGCATCAAAGCAAACTACATTGCCAAATTCTTCGTAATTCATCCTACAAATACCATCTACCCACATACAATGTGACAACCGCCCTTCGGGATCGACTTGAATGTCATAAAAAAATGAAGGATCCGTCTGTTTCTTAGATTCGAAAAAATCAATTAACATTGTAGAATCGTGTCCTTCAATGCTTCTTGCGAGTCTCTAACTAAATTTCTAACATATTTTTCTGTGAATCCTACTTGATCATGACCACCACTAGCACTTTCGAAGAAGAGCATTTGTCGACATGTTTGGATATTAGCTTGGTTCATTTGGTCTATAATCCTTCTGTCCGTATTTGACACAGACCTGTTCCGGGGCAAAAGGTGCATTCTACCGGGTGAGGTGAATTCGTGATTGTGTTCTTCGTGAAATGAATACACCACCCACGTATTACTTGTTTCGTTCAATTTTACACGAACGCAAGCCTTGCAACCCGTTCTACTGGTTATTCCACGTCTACCATCACTATGTTGACCCAGCGACGACCCAGCTTTATTACAGAGATATGACTTATCTACTTCCATTCCCCTCTTTAATTTATTCCCACCCTTACGCATTGCAAAATCCCCACAACGAGCATATGCAGAATAAAATTTCTCGGCCTCAACTAAAGTGGGGAATGTCATACCTAACTTTGGTTTCAGATGGTTTTCGACTATCGGCATGGAATCAGTGATTGGTTCTACCCGCATAAAATTATCGCCGGTAGCATAACTCTCCGTATCGTTGTTCATCTGGGGTAAAAATATATTATTGGTCAATTAATATACACATTATATATAAAATAGCTTGTTAACAAACGATTGCGATATATATACCTACGAAACCAAAATAAGTGACAAAACGTCGAAAACGACGTCATATAAATACAAAACTCTTCAATTGGGTTCGGCTCGCCACACACAAGGTAACGGAACTTCTACAAGTAAGCTCCGATCCACGGTTTGCAAGATAAGGCCGTGTCTCGCTCGCATTTCCCTCACTTTTGAACTAAGGTTGTTGTTTGATTTACGGTACAAATCCACACAAACGAGATCAAAAAATTCCTATACTTTGGGAATGGGACGGCGGCAAAACACATGAGCTAACAAAATTTTTAGAGGTGAGTTTCGGCTCACGGTTTGCAAAATACGCCGATGTATCGCTTTCACTCATGGGAATGAATTGAAAGCGATACATGGTCGTACACTTCAAACCGTGAATCCAAACACACTTCTATGAATTGCGTTGGCTTGTGTATGGCGAGCTCCACGTACTCGCAAAGTTTCACAAATTTTTGTTCGCTTTGTGCGCTATTACTAACATCGAATAACAACCAACAACAACTAATACTACGTCTACTTCCCCAATTAAACTAGAATTACCTACTTTATAAATACCTATGCATAATATAGCAATTGTACACTCAAACATTGGAGAAAAATTTCCAATCAATTAGCCTAGTTAGATCTACTCAAGTAGGACAAATTAGTACCTTTAACAATGAGGGTGTTCGGGAGGCCGCTGCACGCTGCTGTAGAGAAAGGAAGGGGAGTAGGGTTTGGCTAATTTATTCAGGATTAGAGTATTAGGGTTGGGTAGATTTCGTAAGGGTTAGGATTTTTTTGTAGTTGTGATCTTCAAAGGAAGAGCGCTACAGACTGAGAATAGGGAGAGATTCGGTGAAAAGCAACGACCAAGAGAGAGTAGGTTTTTTAGTTCGATAGAGAGAGAGCTACGGTTTGGGTAAATGGGTTTATCGAGCTCCACTAGTGAGAGAGAGAGTTGTGAGGGAGATGAAGCCCTGAGTGTGTACAAGTGTTTGGAAAAACACTTGTACATACCTAGGCCGTTGTTGAGAACAACGGCAAAGGTATGTTTTTTTGTTAAAAAAACAACCTAGGCCGTTGTCTCAAACAACGGCCTAAGCACTTTTTTGGACAAAAAAAAATCCACGCCAAAAAAATACTAAGTCCCAAATGTTTTTTAGCGTGAATTGATGAAATTACCCCTCCGCTTTTCTCAGCGTTAGTGGGAGACCTTAGCGGATCTTGATCTGATCCGCTGATCAAGATCAGAACGAGATCGACGGCCTATATAGCTGTTTTCCAACCCATTGAAAACGAACCCGTTTTCAATAGAGCAAAACCCATATATATATATATATATATATATATATATATATATATATATATATATATATATATATATATATATATATATAATTTAAAACATATGTATACAATATTTAAGATGCATATAAAATTAGTTTAATTAAAAATTATAGTTTTTCATGCACAAATAAAATAAACACACACACTCCAAAATTTTATTTCAAAAGATAATGCAACTAATTTGTACTTTGCAAACACGTGTGTCGCACGTAAAATATCATGCGAAATCGACTTTATCAACGGAAAATATTAACGATAATCGAAATACAACATAAGAGAAATATATTTATTAATATACACATTCAACAATATACTGAACAAGTACTTTAAAAACACGTGCACTACATATGCAAAAGTATTTTAATCAAAATAGGAGAAAATGAATTTCTGTTTATAAAATGAATTTGAATACATAAAATAAATAATTGTAACACATAAAAATATTACATGTAGCAGTGAAAAATACGTATTCGATACGTGCATCGATAATATGTACAAAGCATGTAAAAATACTGAGAATTGAGATTTTATATTCGAGTTGACTCAAATAGGAATTTAAGAATACGAGAAATGCATAAATAGTCAGAATCCAAAATACGTAGTGAAACCCGTTACGGATATCACCAGTATCAGTACAAAATACATGTACGTAACACGCGATGGGCAAAATTGTCATTTCCAATTTTGTGGGGTGTTATAGTCGCCCTCTCTCAAGTGGCATGCTCCCTCTCCAAGCTGGCATTGTCCTTCTCCTTGGCAAGCGTAGCCTCCACCAGAGAGATCTGAGCGGCCTGGGACTTTGCTGAAAGCGTAGCCGCATCAGACTCCTTCTTTGCTCTCGATCGCTCGACCCTCTCTCGGTCTTGCACAGCCTTCAGATCCTTATCCTGTTCCGCCACTTGTCTCAACAGGTGGCTAAAGTGGCAGATCGCCTACGAAGAAACAAAAACCGAAGTTATAAACCAAGATTATGCGAAAAGAAAAAATATCTAAAACTTATCGTAATCTACGCCTTCGCTTTCTCCAAAGCTGAGTCTCCCACAGTCCCATGCTCCATTGAGGCCTTATTCTTCGGCGTGGCCAAGTGGCGAACCGTGCCCATGCAGCTAGCCGAGTCCCCAAAAAAGCCGTCGTGCCTCCGGACTTCCCAATCGGGGACGAAGATCCTCTTCAGCTCGTCGGTCAAGATGGTCTCCGCCGCAGCCGTAAGAGGATGAGCCTCAAGAGCTCGAGCCATCGAGAGGGGGAACTCCAAATCCACAAGGACAGCCGATGTGACAGGGGGACTCCAAATCCACAACAGGAAGGGCACCACTCTCACTCCTAGCAGCCTTCGACGGCGAAGGTCTGACGACGGTCCTCTTCCTCTTCCTCTCTTTGGCTCGCTTGCCGCTTAGGCCTGAATGCCTAGTCATGATGTCGTCGAAATTCATGCCTGCGTCCTCTGCGAATGGATGAAAAAAAGTGTTAGAGAAATTGTAAAACATGCGCAAACTAAAGAATAAAGACTAACGTAAAGAAAAAATGCGTAATAGGGTTCATCAGGCTAAGACCCCCTTTCCCCAAAAGAGAAACTCCTCCAAGATCTTTTTCCAATGTAACACCTGTCGGTCCAAAAGAATTCCAACTATCCTCTCCTCTTCGGGGCTCAGAGACGGTTCCGCCTTCGCCCTCTTCAGCACATCCTCCCTCCAAACTTTCGGAATACCCACGGCTCCTGACTCCGGATAAAAAAATACTTGTCCCTCCAAGATTTCACTAAGTCAGGATTATCAACCAACTTTATGCCCTTCCGAGTCGTGAGATAGAACCGATACTCCGTCCGTGACTTCTGATGAATCTTGTACAACATGCAAAAAATGGTGAGTCAGAGCTTGACCCCCGCAGCTTGACAATGAAGCACGAACCCCGTAACGTGCCTTCATTTGTTCGGCATGAGTTGAATTAGACCTACACTGTACCACCTCAAGGCTTCCCTCACAAAGGGGTGTAGAGGGAGGCGAAGCCCCGCTAGAAAAGTGTCGAAGGGGAACACGCACAGGTTGGGGGAGAACGAAAAGCAAGATCTAACTCTGGGGCCATGCAAGATGAGCTCGAACTCCGGGGGGATCATATAACACTTCCGAATAGTGCGCAAGTCTGCCTCTGTAAGGATGATGACGACGCCATTCGCCTTGGAGCCCTCTCGGGGCTCGTTGTCCTCATAAAATCGCTCCATGCCTTGTTTGACATGCCTCAGCTCCTCGGCTCTATACTGGCGAACACCTCCCAAATGTGACACGGCGATCGAATGTCTCCCGAACTCCCCCATCCTCCGATCTCTCTCGACAACCGTCTCTACCACTGGCGAAGGCAGAACCATTGCACCCTTCCTGTAATATCCCGATCGACTATTAATAATATTATTTTATTAGTATTCAACTACTTGATTATTTTATTTTCTTCATGTAGAGTTATCTTTTAGCCATGACAACCTAATTGATAATTAGGAATTGTTGGATAGTTAAACCTAGGCTTAAAAGACACAAGGGATTAAGGAATTCTTCTAGAACTCTCTCTCTTCCACATCACCCTCCACCTCACCTAAGCACCATACCCTCACCATACCTCCACCTCATCCACTCCTTCCCTAGTAAAAACCGACCCCATTTTATGGAGGGATTTTTGTGCAATTGTGTGTGTGCACATTTGCACTCTCCACCCTTCTCTCCACCTATAAATACCCCCTTCCTCCACCTTTGTCTCATTTTAGAGAGACAAAAAGAAAGAAAGGAAAAAGAACGAGTGAACTACTAACTTGAGAGTTTTTCTTTGTAGGTTTAGTAGGAGTTCTAAGAGCTTAAGGGAAAGAGTAGGAGTGCTAGCTAGTCCTTCCAACAAGAAAAGAAGGTGGGGGTTTCTCTTTTGGTTGTTTGTTTGTTTGAATTGTTGTTTTGGTGTTTCTTCTTCATCTTATCTTCCTTGTTTATTTTTCTTTTGGTGTGGATGTTTTTGTAGTGGTGTAGTAGTATGTTGTTCATTTCTTATATGTTGTAGCATAAACAAAAAAGGGGGGGAAAGAATGATAGGAACTTTAATGGAACACACATAAGAAGGAATTGTTAGTAGTTATTGTTTTGACTAATAAAATAACTAACTACTTGGACTATTTCACTAAGCATATGGAACAAAGACATAAGAAGATGAATGGTGGAGTTTGGGGTGTGTTGTTGAATGAACAACTTGACATGAACATATGCATATGTGTGTACATACCCATTGGGATGTAGAACTCAACAAGAACTTTGACATAAACATAGTAGAATTATTATATGCATATAAGTTGTAAGCTCAACAAATAAATCCTTATTCTTTTCTACGTTGCTCTCTACTTGAAATGCTAACTTTGGTTACAAAAGAAAAAGGAAAAAGAAAGGCATGCTAAGTAGGGCTTGTAACTCATTATGTGTAATTGTAGATCATAAAGAAAGAAAGAAAGAAGGAAAGATAAATGGCCCTTGTAATAGCTAGTAACTAGTTACCCATGCTTAGAAGATTAGAAAATACCATGCTTAAATGTTGTTCATGCTAGAGTTAGTAGGTATTCATGCTTAAAACATAGTAGATACTCATGCTTAAGTTAAGGTAACTATCCATGGTTAGTTGTAGCAATTTTTATGTTTATGTTCTATTCATGCTAAATTGTTGTAGAAAATCATGCTATGTTGTAGGTTGATACTTAACTAGTATACATGTTTAGAATGTTGCAGGATTTATGTTAAAATTTCCTACCATGTTTAGAAATGATGTAGACCCATGCTAAGTATATGTCCATGCTTAGAATGTTGTAGGATTTATGATAAAATTTCCTACCATGTTTAGGAATGATGTAGACCCATGCTAAGTATATGTCCATGCTTAGAATGTTGTAGGATTTATGATAAAATTTCCTACCATGTTTAGGATGTAGACCCATGCTAAGTATATGTCCATGCTTAGAATGTTGTAGGATTTATGATAAAATTTCCTACCATGTTTAGGAATGATGTAGACCCATGCTAAGTATATGTCCATGCTTAGAATGTTGTAGGATTTATGATACAATTTCCTACCATGTTTAGAAATGATGTAGACCCGTGCTAAGTATATGTCCATGCTTAGAATGTTGTAGGATTTATGTTAAAATTTTCTGCCATGTTTAGGAATGATGTAGACCCATGCTAAGTATATGTCCATGTTTAGAATGTTGTAGGATTTATGATAAAATTTCCTACCATGTTTAGGAATGATGTAGACCCATGCTAAGTATATGTCCATGCTTAGAATGTTGTAGGATTTATGTTAGAATTTCCTACCATGTTTAGGAATGATGTAGACTCATGCTAAGTATATATCCATGCTTAGAATGTTGTAGGATTTATGTTAAAATTTCCTACCATGTTAGGAATGATGTAGACCCATGCTAAGTATATGTCCATGCTTAGAATGTTGTAGGATTTATGTTAAAATTTCCTACAATGTTTAGGAATGATGTAGACCCATGCTAAGTATATATCCATGCTTAGAATTTTGTAGGATTTATGTTAAAATTTCCTACCATGTTTAGGAATGATGTAGACCCATGCTAAGTATGTATCCATGCTTAGGGATGTGTAGGATTAATGTTAAAATACCTACCATGCTTAGGAGCGTGTATGTTCATACTAATTATATATCCATGCTTGGGATGTGGCGATTAATCATGTTAAGTAGTGGAGATCCATGCTTAAGGTGGTAGTAGAGATACATGTTCTAAGTAGTAAGCATCCATGCTTAAGTTATAGCTTATGCTCAAATTGTAGTAAGTTTCATGTTTGGATTGTAGTAACTATCCATGCTTATGATTGTTACAAGTGCATGCTAAATCGCATTCATAATTAAGAGTGTTGTAAGTTGATGGTTATGTCATATATACCATGATTAGTTGTTTTCGGTTGATGCTTACAATTGCATACCATGCTTAAATTGCCATAGGTTAAGTAATAAGAAAGAGTCATGTTGAAATTGTAGTAGTAACTACCTTGTTGTAGTTAATGTTAGTAAGGGGCCATACATGCTTGAATGGTATAGTGTAGCATCCTAGTTACATGTTGAAATGTACCCATGTTTTATGTTGTTTGGGAAAAGAACCCATGGACTCTAGTCGGGTGAGGTTCTAATTTAAGATGGAACCATAGCATGTGAGCACTTTCATTTAAAGGTAATAAAGGTTGGAAAGGGTCTAATAGTTGCTAGCTTGATAAAAGGCTAGTCTAGGGTCTTCAAATTATCCTAGGGGTCATCGACCATCAAGACCGCATCCTACCACCTTAGAATAGATGGATAGATCTCACCTCGGGCACCGACGGATCTTGACCGGTGTAGGTTGATCGTGGGCCGAGAGTGTTGATAAAATCCGAGTTAGGGGTAGGGATGAGTGAGGGAGATCTCGTTACTAGAGTCTTGGATCGAGGGACCACGAGTTGGACCATGATAATCTAAGTTGGAAACTATGTAAGACTGCGTAGGAGTAGTAACATCATTAGGGTAGTGACTTATAAAATCATTACTTAACCTTTTTGCCAGGAAGAAGGGGAGTTGGTAGTAGGGTGCACCGTACGACCAAACCTTTCTTCGGGGCCAACCTTAGGGGTGTTATTGGGTTGCACCTTCCTGTCAATGGGATACGTAGGGTGCCTTCTCATGAATTGGGAGCATGAGTTGCGTATCTTGATTGTTAATTCCTGAAGTGTCATGATAAGGCGGGCGGAGCTAGGGGGATGGACCCCGGAACTCTATCGGGTCCTATGCCAGGAAAGCGAACAGGCCATGGACTACGGTCTGGCTAGGGGGCGGCAGGGGGCTCCCCTGTTGGCAGTAACCCCGAGGGTTCATCAGGTTTTTGAGTGAGGTCCGGTGAGTCGGGTAGCAGTGGCAAACATGGACACCACTGGCGGACTGCATTAGTGGGACTTGAACACGTCTGCAACCTCATCAGTCACGTTGTATCTGTCAGGAACAGGTTGTGTACAATTAGAATTCATAACGCTGGTTCAAATCCCTATATATGGAGAAACGGCTTGAGAAGGGTCGCATGTAGTATGGGCTGCATGTTGCTTCGGAGACTTGCTGACATTAGAATAGGAGCATCCTAGTTTAGTTGACATTGCATTAGAATAGGAGCATCCTAGGTTAGTTAACATTTTATTAGATTCTAGTCACTGTACTCACGAACACTTAAACTACACCGACATACTTTACCCTGTTTGTATATGTTGTTTTTGGAGATTCGCTGCTATGTTATCAGCCTTAAAGCGTCAGTGAATACTGACGTCCCCACTTTAATAGGTTGTGGATACAAGATCACGAATTGGAAGGACTCTAGTCGAGGCGTGATCTGCAAGTGAAGAGGCCAATGTTTATCTTTTTCATTCATGTATACTCTGATGTAATTTATTTTATTAATGGAAACACTCGGCCTGTAATATTGTGTTCATAAAAAGTTTCAAAATTTTCCTGTTTCTGTGTATTGTGACTAATTGAATGAAAAGGTCCTGGCTCGTGTCTCGGTTTTCCAGTATATAGAAATCGGGGCGCTACAGAGTGGTATCAGAGCCGACTTCAATTTATAGTCCAACATAAAAGGAAAATATACTTAGGTGCCTTGTAGGAGTTAGGCTTTCTTTTAGCTGGTTGTAGATAGTTGTAATTCGTACTGTTGTTCCTTCAACTTATGTATTATGATGTTCTATATCTATGCTAATTTCGGTATCCACTCAAAACAGGATGTCGAACGGAGCAGTTCCCCTAGGGAATGGAGAGGCACACGGAGTTGCAGTCGAGGTGGACACGGACTTGGAGCCCATCACAGATGGAGACGGGTCACCAGTAGGAGTCGGATTGGCCAATGGGGCCGCCGTAGCTGCCGCAGCAGGGGATGCCCCTGCGAATGGCCAGATCCCAACACCACCACCCCCACCACCTCCCCCGTTTACCCCAGTAGAGCAAGCTTTCGACCAGGTCTTTCGTGATCTCGAGACATGGGGATGGTGCCATGTCTTCCTGGAGAACAGGATGGACTCATGTGAGTTCGTAGCCCTCAACAATGAGAGAGAAGTGGCGGAGTTAAAGAGGGCAAGGGCGAGGGCAGACCGCAAGCTGGTGATCCTAAAGCACACCCACCGTGTGCAATTTGCGCGCCTAGAGCACAAATGCGCGGAGCTGCAGGCACAGATCTCACAGCTACTTGCACTGTTGGCACCACCGCCTGCTGGAGGGGACAGGACCACTAGTAGTACTGAATAGACAGTTAGGTGCCCTTAGACTATTTTGTATTTTGAATATTTTGCTTCCTACTGTGTGATATAAATGTAAGGAAGGTAATGCTATGTAAGATGTAGGGTTATGATGAAATGAAGATTAGCTTAGGTTCCCTGCAAATCTTGTGTGCATGTTAAAATTTGGATGAATGTTATTATTATTATTACTATTTTTATATGACAATTATGATGCCCTGTGTATTCCATTGCTCTTTTCTACCAGATGTCTCGCAGAACCAGGAGTGGTAGGACCGACAATTTGGAAGGCGAGGGCAGTGGAGGCAATGGCACGGGTCTTGATTTAGAGACAGAATTCGCTCGTATGTACCAGGCCTTGGGTGACCTCGCAGAAGCGAGCCGAAACAATGTGCAGCAACCAGGAGCACCCGGAGGTAACTGGGGAACAGCAGCTACCGACCCCATTAAGATGGTCGAATCATTCCGAAGGATGAGGTCGCCCATTTTTGAAGACAAGGCAGACCCGACAGCGGCTGACGACTGGATTCGTCAAGTCAAGACAGTGTTTGAGGTGATGTTGACGCCAGAGGACAGCAAGGTCAGGTTGGCCAGCATTCTGCTAGAAAAAGACGCCGGAGTCTGGTGGCAATCAGTAAAGAGAGGCATGGGCGAAGGGCCCATTACCTGGGAGGATTTCCTAGCAGAATTCAGGCAACACTATTTTCCGCTAGACGTGCAAGAGGAGAAAGCCATGGAGTTCCACAACCTAAAGCAGGGAAGCATGACGGTTCGAGAATACGAGACCAAGTTCACCCAGCTTTCCCGCTATGCTCCGGAAATGGTACAAGATGAAGTCAAAAAGACCAAGAGGTTTGAGCAGGGACTTAGGCCCGCACTTAGGACCAAGATGATACCATTTTGCATCCGAAGGTTCGAGAAGCTAGTCCGTCGAGCAGCTACGACGGAGTTAGACATGAATAAAGGGCCTGAACCGCAAGAAAACACTGGGAGATGGAACAAGGGAAAGAGGCATGCACCAGCGTCACGATTCAGGAGCCAGGGTGTGAACCCAAAATTTCAGAAGAGAGTTAGCAACACCAGCAATATCAAGCCAGGGAACTGTTTTACATGTGGCGAGCCAGGGCATTTCAGGAACCAATGCCCCAAGAATAGGAACCCTCAATTTGATGCCCGCACCTGTCATAATTGCGGGAAGGTTGGCCATGTTCGGGCAGACTGTCCCCAGCTTCAGAGGAGCAACAGTGGACCGGCTCCCAAGGCAAACAAAAAGGGGATAAACCGCCGAGGGAAAGTATTTGCACTTACAGAGGAAGATGCCGATGAAGACGAGGGAGTCATCACCGGTAGGTGAAGAAATATGGCTAAGCTCTTGTAGTATTTTGAATATTTTGGCATAAGATAGTATTGATGTAACCACTTTTGTAAACAGGTTTGATTAATATAAATGAAATCCACGCAACTGTTTTGTTTGATAGTGGGTCATCGCATTCTTTTGTGTCTGGAGCATTCTCTAAGAAGCTGAAATGCACCCAGGAGGCAACTCCGAAATCAGTATTGTTGGTAGGTACCCCATCTGGAGTAACTCTCCCTGCAAATTCATGCTACAAGGGATGCAATCTCCTGATTAGCAGGGAAACCCTGAGTATACATTTGCTAGAGTTAGGATTTGTAGGGACATATGTGATTATCGGGATGGACTGGATGTCCAGGCATAAGGCTAGCATCGAATGCAAGGAGAAGAGGGTAACCATTACCCCATCCGGAGGACCAGAGCTTGTGTTCCAAGGAAAGAAGAAGCAGAGTGCGGAAATTCTTGCAGCTGCAACTAGGGTACGAGTGCCAAGTGAAGTTAAGGCGATACCAATCGTACAAAAATTTCCCTGTGTATTTTTAGAAAGATTTTCCGGACTCCCACTGCATAGGGATGTTGAGTTCAGCATTACTATCCACCCAGGCAGCGCACCAGTGTCGAAAACACCATATCGGATGGCACCAGTAGAGCAGAAGGAAGTAAAGGAACAAATTGAAGAACTGCTACAGAAAGATTCATCAGGCCAAGTGCCTCACCTTGGGGAGCACCTGTGCTACTAGTAAAGAAGAAGGATGGAACCTCGAGGATGTGCATCGATTACCGGGAGTTGAACAAGGTCACTATTCGGAACCGGTACCCCATTCCCAGGATCGATGACTTGTTTGATCAGTTTTAGGGAGCGGCTATATTTTCAAAGATTGATTTGCATTCAGGCTATCATCAAGTTCGGGTCAGAGAAGAAGATATACCCAAGACTGCGTTCCAAACTCGGCACGGTCATTAAGAGTTTTTAGTAATGCCATTCGGGGTGACAAATGCCCTAGCAATCTTCATGGACATAATGAACCGCATCTTGCGACCATTCATCGATTCATTCGTGGTTGTCTTCCTAGACGATATCTTGGTATATTCAAAAACAGAAGAGGACCATGCTGAGCACCTAACTGCAGTATTGATCAAGCTACGAGAGCATCAGTTGTATGCCAAACTAACGAAGTGCGAATTCTGGAAGTCGGAAGTGGCATTCTTGGGCCATGTCCTTTCTAAGGAGGGAGTGGCTACAGACCCGCAGAAGATAGAGGCAGTAAAAGATTGGCCTCAGTCGAGAACTGTGAAGGAGGTCAGAAGCTTCTTAGGCATGACAGGGTACTATAGGAAGTTCATCCAGAACTATGCCAGAATTGCCGTACCACTTACTGCCCTGACCAAGAAAAACATGAGTTTTGATTGGACTGAGAAATGTGAAGATAGTTTCCAGGAGCTGAAGAACAAATTGATTTCTGCACCAATTTTGGTTCTGCCTCAACCAGATAAGGGATACGTAATCTTCAGTGATGCTTCGTTTTTGGGGTTCGGATGTGTTCTGATGCAAGAAGGAAGGGTCATAGCATACGGATCAAGGCAACTTCGACCACATGAGAAGAATTACCCGACACATGACTTGGAATTGGCTGCGATAATCTTTGCTCTGAAATTGTGGCGGCACTATGTCTATGGATCGAAGGTGGAAATGTTTACCGACCATAAAAGCCTGAAGTATATCTACCAACAAAAGGATTTGAATCTCAGGCAAAGGCGATGGTTGGAGGTTCTGGAAGACATAAGACCAGAAATTTTATATCACCCAGGAAAAGCCAATGTCGTGGCCGATGCGCTCAGCAAAAAAAGAATTGTAGCCATGCTCACTGTTATAAGACGAGAGATAAAAGACGAGATCAGACAAGCCGGTATTGAACTAGTTGTTCAAGATTTAAGCACCATTTTGGCAAATCTAGAATTACACCCGAGTCTGAATGACCAAGTCAAGAAGGCTCAATGGGGGGATGCAGAGATTGAAGCACAAAAGCGGCTAGTCAACGAAGGAAAAGCCTCAGAGTTCAGTATAAGGGAAGGGTCGCTTTGTTTTGGGAGCAGGTTGTGTGTGCCGAAAATCGACGAGTTGCGGGAAGATATCATGAAGGAAGCACACTCCACCTTACTCACAGTTCACCCAGGAAGCACAAAGATGTATAAGGATATAAAACAACATTTTTGGTGGGCTGGAATGAAGCGAGATGTGGCAGAGTTTGTGGCCAAATGCCTTACATGTCAGAAAGTCAAAGCGGAAAACCAGAGACCAGGAGGTCTACTACAGCCACTACCCATTCCGGAGTGGAAATGGGAGAACATCAGCATGGATTTCATCACGGGACTGCCCAGAAGTTCAAAAGGGAACGACTCAGTTTGGGTAATAGTGGATCGCTTGACAAAGTCCGCACATTTTCTTCCAGTAAAGACGACTTGGTCGGTAGAAAAGCTAGCAGAGGTCTACATAGAAGGCATTGTAAAGCTACATGGGGTGCCAATGTCGATCGTTTCCGACCGGGATGCCAGGTTTACGTCCCGATTTTGGCGGAGTCTGTAAGAGGCCTTAGGAACGAGACCAGATTTTAGCACAGCTTTCCACCCGCAAACGGATGGGCAGACAGAAAAAGTTAACAGAATTCTCGAGGATATGTTGAGGGCGTGCATAATGGACTTCGGAGGGAGCTGGGAATGACACTTAGCATTGGTAGAGTTTGCATATAATAACAGCTATCAAGCAAGTATTGGGATGGCTCCATATGAAGCATTGTATGGAAGGAGGTGTAGAACCCCTGTGTGCTAGTTTGAAGTAGGTGAAAGACAAATGCTCGGACCTGAAATAGTGCAGCAAACATCCGAAAAGATCGAACTAATCAGAAAAAGGATGCAAGCAGCACAAACCAGACAGAAGAGCTACAAGGGGAGTGGTCAGATTCGGAAGAGACGGCAAGCTAGCACCAAGGTATATTGGACCCTACCAGATTTTGAAGAGGATCGGAAAGACGGCATACAAACTAGAGCTACCAGCCAAATTGTCCCAGGTACATGATGTGTTCCACGTTTCAATGCTGAAGAAATATGTGCCAGATCCAAGTCATCAGTTGCCAGACATCCCTGAAGACATACAAGTGGACCTTACATATAAGGAGCGACCGGTGAAAATCATCGATCATCGGGATAAAGTACTAATAAACAAGACTATTCAGATGGTCAAGATTCTTTGGAGGAACCAGTTCGTGGAAGAAGCCACTTGGGAGACGGAAAGCCAGATGAAGCTCTCTTTCCCCGAGTTATTTTGAGTGTCGTTGTTTTCTCCTCGCCCCACTTAGTACAGTTCTGAGGACAGAACTACTCTAAGGAGGGAGTATTGTAATATCCCGATCGACTATTAATAATATTATTTTATTAGTATTCAACTACTTGATTATTTTATTTTCTTCATGTAGAGTTATCTTTTAGCCATGACAACCTAATTGATAATTAGGAATTGTTGGATAGTTAAACCTAGGCTTAAAAGACACAAGGGATTAAGGAATTCTTCTAGAACTCTCTCTCTTCCACATCACCCTCCACCTCACCTAAGCACCATACCCTCACCATACCTCCACCTCATCCACTCCTTCCCTAGTAAAAACTGGCCCCATTTTATGGAGGGGTTTTTGTGCAATTGTGTGTGTGCACATTTGCACTCTCCACCCTTCTCTCCACCTATAAATACCCCCTCCCTCCACCTTTGTCTCATTTTAGAAAGACAAAAAGAAAGAAAGGAAAAAGAATGAGTGAACTACTAACTTGAGAGTTTTTCTTTGTAGGTTTAGTAGGAGTTCTAAGAGCTTAAGGGAAAGAGTAGGAGTGCTAGCTAGTCCTTCCAACAAGAAAAGAAGGTGGGGGTTTCTCTTTTGGTTGTTTGTTTGTTTGAATTGTTGTTTTGGTGTTTCTTCTTCTTCTTATCTTCCTTGTTTATTTTTCTTTTGGTGTGGATGTTTTTGTAGTGGTGTAGTAGTATGTTGTTCATTTCTTATATGTTGTAGCATAAACAAAAAAAGGGGGGGAAAGAATGATAGGAACTTTAATGGAACACACATAAGAAGAAATTGTTAGTAGTTATTGTTTTGACTAATAAAAGAACTAACTACTTGGACTATTTCACTAAGCATAGGGAACAAAGGCATAAGAAGATGAATGGTGGAGTTTGGGGTGTCTTGTTGAATGAACAACTTGACATGAACATATGCATATGTGTGTACATACCCATTGGGATGTAGAACTCAACAAGAACTTTGACATAAGCATAGTAGAATTATTATATGCATATAAGTTGTAAGCTCAACAAATAAATCCTTATTCTTTTCTATGTTGCTCTCTACTTGAAATGCTAACTTTGGTTACAAAAGAAAAAGGAAAAAGAAAGGCATGCTAAGTAGGGCTTGTAACTCATTATGTGTAATTGTAGATCATAAAGAAAGAAAGAAAGAAAGAAGGAAAGAAAGAAGGAAAGATAAATGGCCCTTGTAATAGCTAGTAACTAGTTACCCATGCTTAGATGATTAGAAAATACCATGCTTAAATGTTGTTCATGCTTGAGTTAGTAGGTATTCATGCTTAAAACATAGTAGATACTCATGCTTAAGTTAAGGTAACTATCCATGGTTAGTTGTAGCAATTTTTATATTTATGTTCTATCCATGCTAAATTGTTGTAGAAACTCATGCTATGTTGTAGGTTGATACTTAACTAGTATACATGTTTAGAATATTGTAGGATTTATGTTAAAATTTCCTACCATGTTTAGGAATGATGTAGACCCATGCTAAGTATATGTCCATGCTTAGAATGTTGTAGGATTTATGATAAAATTTCCTACCATGTTTAGGAATGATGTAGACCCATGCTAAGTATATGTCCATGCTTAGAATGTTGTAGGATTTATGATAAAATTTCCTACCATGTTTAGGAATGATGTAGACCCATGCTAAGTATATGTCCATGCTTAGAATGTTGTAGGATTTATGATAAAATTTTCTACCATGTTTAGGAATGATGTAGACCCATGCTAAGTATATGTCCATGCTTAGAATGTTGTAGGATTTATGTTAAAATTTCCTACCATGTTTAGGAATGATGTAGACTCATGCTAAGTATATATCCATGCTTAGAATGTTGTAGGATTTATGTTAAAATTTTCTACCATGTTAGGAATGATGTAGACCCATGCTAAGTATATGTCCATGCTTAGAATGCTGTAGGATTTATGTTAAAATTTCCTACAATGTTTCGGAATGATGTAGACTCATGCTAAGTATATATCCATGCTTAGAATGTTGTAGGATTTATGTTAAAATTTCCTACCATGTTTAGGAATGATGTAGACCCATGCTAAGTATGTATCCATGCTTAGGAATGTGTAGGTTTAATGTTAAAATACCTACCATGCTTAGGAACGTGTATGTTCATACTAATTATATATCCATGCTTGGGTTGTGGCGATTAATCATGTTAAGTAGTGGAGATCCATGCTTAAGGTGGTAGTAGAGATACATGTTCTAAGTAGTAAGCATCCATGCTTAAGTTATAGCTTATGCTCAAATTGTAGTAAGTTTCATGTTTGGATTGTAGTAACTATCCATGCTTAAGATTGTTGCAAGTGCATGCTAAATCGCATTCATAATTAAGAGTGTTGTAAGTTGATGGTTATGTCATATATACCATGATTAGTTGTTGTAGGTTGATGCTTACAATTGCATACCATGCTTAAATTGTCATAGGTTAAGTAATAAGAAAGAGTCATGTTGAAATTGTAGTAGTAACTACCTTGTTGTAGTTAATGTTAGTAAGCAGCCATACATGCTTGAATGGTATAGTGTAGCATCCTAGTTACATGTTGAAATGTACCCATGTTTTATGTTGTTTGGGAAAAGAACCCATGGACTCTAGTCGGGTGAGGTTCTAATTTAAGATGGAACCATAGCACGTGAGCACTTTCATTTAAAGGTAATAAAGGTTGGAAAGGGTCTAATAGTTGCTAGCTTGATAAAAGGCTAGTTTAGGGTCTTCAAATTATCCTAGGGGTCATCGACCATCAAGATCGCATCCTACCACCTTAGAACAGATGGATAGATCCCACCTCGGGCACCGACGGATCTTAACCGGCGTAGGTTGATCGTGGGCCGAGAGTGTTGATAAAATCCGAGTTAGGGGTAGGGATGAGTGAGGGAGATCTCGTTACTAGAGTCTTGGATCGAGGGACCACGAGTTGGACCATGATAATCTAAGTTGGAAACTATGTAAGACTGCGTAGGAGTAGTAACATCATTAGGGTAGTGACTTATAAAATCATTACTTAACCTTTTTGCCAGAAAGAAGGGGAGTTGGTAGTAGGGTGCACCGTACGACCAAACCTTTCTTCGGGGCCAACCTTAGAGGTGTTATTGGGTTGCACCTTCCTGTCAAAGGGATACGTAGGGTTCCTTCTCACGAGTTGAAAGCATGGGTTGCGTATCTTGATTGTTAATTTCTGAAGTGTCATGATAAGGCAGGCGGAGCTAGGGGATGGACCCCGGAACTCCGTCGGGTCCTATGCCAGGAAAGCAAACAGGCCATGGACTACGGTCTGGCTAGGGGGGGCAGGGGGCTCCCCTGTTGGCAGTAACCTCGAGGGTTCGTCAGGTTTTTGAGTGAGGTCCGGTGAGCCGGGTAGCAGTGGCAAACATGGATCCCACTGGCGGACTGCATTAGTGGGACTTGACCACGTCTGCAACCTCATCAGTCACGTTGTATCTGTCAGGAATAGGTTGTGTACAATTAGAATTCATAACGCGGGTTCAAATTCCTATATATGGAGAAACGGCTTGAGAAGGGTCGCATGTAGTATGGGCTGCATGTTGCTTCGGAGACTTGCTGACATTAGAATAGGAGCATCCTAGTTTAGTTGACATTGCATTAGAATAGGAGCATCCTAGGTTAGTTAACATTTTATTAGATTCTAGTCACTGCACTCACGAACACTTAAACTACACCGACATACTTTACCCTGTTTGTATATGTTGTTTTTGGAGATTCGCTGCTATGTTATCAGCCTTAAAGCGTCAGTGAATACTGACGTCCCCACTTTAATAGGTTGTGGATACAAGATCACGAATTGGAAGGACTCTAGTCGAGGCGTGATCTGCAAGTGAAGAGGCCAATGTTTATCTTTTTCATTCATGTATACTCTGATGTAATTTATTTTATTAATGGGAACACTCGGCCTGTAATATTGTGTTAATAAAAAGTTTCAAAATTTTCTTGTTTCTGTGTATTGTGACTAATTGAATGAAAAGGTCCTGGCTCGTGTCTCGGTTTCCCAGTATATGGAAATCGGGGCGCTACACTTCCCCTGGTCCACCTTAGAAGAAGGAGTTGGACGTTGCACTTCGACGCGACCCGAGGGGGAGGCCTCGTCACCCGAAGATATCCTAGACATCTCTTAAAATAAAAATTAATTACCTTCTGATGTGACACTCATGGTCAGAGTTCTCGCCAGAATCTCTTGAAAGCGGAGCCTCGCGGTGAAGTAATTTTTTTTAAAAGATCCTGAAAATGAGAGGATGAGGAGAAATAAAGGGGGGGGGGGGGTGATTTATAACAAGCTAAATGGGCTTGGGCCAGAGTCGTAATGGGCCCTAAGGAAGCCGAAAAGGTGAGGAACTCCAAATGGTCAGAATGCAAAACGAAAAAGTAGTCAACCATCAAAATGCCACGTGTCGCAACAACTGAGCGCCAGGTGTCATAAGCGTTCGCCAAAAATTGCAACCGTTTGCCAAAATGGTTGCCAAAAATTGTAGCTGTTCGCCAAAATGGTCGCAAAAATTGCAACCGTTCGCGAAAACGATCGCCAAAAATCGCAACTATTCGGCAAGCATTCGCCAAACTCACCGAACAGACGGTGATCCGATAAATTTTTTTTGAGAGAAACGACTTTGACCAGTCAACAGTCAGCGCTGGCCAGTCAACGATCAACGCCACATGTTGCTCAGTTGTAGCTCACCGAACGATCGCCACTCGTTCGCCACGTTCACCGAACCAGCCCAACAAATGGTGATCCGATCAAAAAATGAGAGAAATGACGTTGATCGGTCAACGGACAACGTTGACTAGTCAACGGTCAATGCCACATGTTGCTCAGCTGTAGCTCGCCGAATGATCGCCACACGTTCGCCGAACCTGCCGAACAAACGATGATCCGATTAGAAAATGAGAGAAATTGCATTGACCGGTCAACGGTCAGCGCTGACCAGTCAACGATCAGCGCCAAGTGTCGCTCAGCTGTAGCTCGCCGAATGATCGCCAGACGTTCGCCGGACCTGCCGAACAAACGATGATCCGACCAGAAAATGAGCAAAATGGCGTTGACAGGTCAACGATCAGCGCTGATCAGTCAACGGTCAATGCCATGTGTCTCTCAGCAGTAGCTCGCCGAACGTTCGCCACACGTTCACCATGCTCGCCGAACCTGCCGAACAGACGATGATCCGACCAGAAAATGAGCGAAATGGTGTTGACCGGTCAACGGTCAGCGCTGACCAGTCAACAGTCAACGCCACGAGTCGCTTGGCGGCAGCTCGCCGAACGTTCGCCACGCTCGCTGAACCCGCCGAACAGTCAATGATCCGACCAGAAAATAAGCGAAATCTGACCAGTCAACAGTCAGCGCTGACCAGTCAACGGTTACCGCCACGTGTCACTCAACAGTAGATCACCGAACGTTTGCCGTCTCACTCGCCGAGCTTGCCGCATTGATCCGAGCAGACGCAGATCCGAACGAAATTGGAGGAAAAAACCCCGCCTCACGATCCGCGCTCGACCAAGATCAAGGACCCAAATGGAGCCACGTCGTCCCCTTGCAACCACTCGATCTCATCAGCGCGCGTGCCGCCTCGCGATAAACGGCCGTGATTACATCAAGGTAGTTTCTTTTAATTAATTCATTTATTTTATTTATTAAACTGAATTAATTATTTAAAATTTTCGAAAAAAATATTGAAATTCGAGAAAGTTAATAAAAAATTCTGAAAATAATTATTAATTCGGAAAAAATATTTATAAATTATGAAAAATAATTATTAATTTAGAATGATTAATTAAAAATTTCGAAAATTTATTATTAAAATTCGGAAATTGAATAAAATAATTTCAAAAAATGGTTCAAAATTGGAAAAAAATCGAGAAAATAATTCTGAGTATTTTAGAAACTCGGGAAAGCGTCGTTATACTCTAAACAAGCTCTAAACGTTCTCGAGAACGCCAATAAATTCTATGAACCATTAGAAACGAGCGAACTACTTCTCAAAGGCTGTGAAACTCAGTCTTCTGGTGCGGGGCTTGTGATATGGGTAAAAATAGAACTAAAATCGGGACCGTTCAAATCGGGCATGAATCTTAAAGCTCTCAGGGGTAAAATGGTAATTTCACCTATAAACGGGTCCGAAAATGGGAAGTAGGTATTTTCCAAGCCCAATAACCCCAAAACGGGTCTGTCTTACTGGATTAGGATGACAGCCTATTATGAACAAACCAGAACATTTAAAGAGTAATTTAAATTAATGATTATCTCTAAAAGACCGTTTAAACAAAAAACTCTTATCATGAAACGATTTAAAGTCTCTGCCTTATCCAAAAATATTGGAACATAAAGATAAATGATTATCTCTAAACTGACATAGAGATTAATGATTATCTGTCAACCGTATTTAAAAGGAGACCATAAATACCCCTCTAGCGCTGCCACAAAAGAAAGTAATTATTTTTTCCATAAAAAAAGCAAAATTTCTTTAGAATCGCTTTTTCTTTTTAAGGTCGAAGATTGATGAGGATCCCCAAAGAAGTACTGGATTCCATCAGAGAAACCCTAGAAAACGTGCACGAAGTTGAAAGCAACCTTCTCGACTTCCTGGCAGCGGCGGCCGCTGAACCTGACGCCCTCACCGACCTCCCTCCTCTCCAGCGATCACGTGCTTTCCTCGTGCTCGCGCAGACCGCCACCACTCTCTTATCAGGTAACAATAACTCATACATTGAGGTTTCTTTAATTTGCTGTTAATTTTACTTTTAACTGAGTTCTCTTTGTTGGGTTTTTTAATAAAATAATATTTTAAATTTTGAGCAGTGAGGTTGAGATGCAATGGGATTCGACCTGATGATCACCCCATCAGAACGGAGTTTGTAAGAATTATTATTATTTTATATATATATAAATATTTCGTATGGTTTGATTTTAGTAGGGTTTATTATTCATTAGTGAATTTATGCATGAACTTTTCATTTGGGTGTGCTTTGGTTGATGATTTTGTATAGGGGTTTACTTGCAGGAACCATTATGGTTGTTTCTATAATGCAAGGGATTTTGTCTTGATGGTTTAATTTGTTAGGTGTGAATTTAATCTGAGGAACTGTAGTTGGGCAAAGCTTTTGTTGATGATTTACTATTTGGGTTTGTTTGTCTTGGTAATTTACCATTTGGGCTTTGTTTGCAGGAGAGGTTGTGCCCCTTTTTCGTTTGTTTGTGGTCCAATTTATTAGATTTTTTGGGTTCATTTTAGTGCAAGAACTTTTACTTGCGAGTGCTCTTGTTGATGATTTAGGATATGGGTTTTAATTGTATGGGAGAGAGAGAGAGAGCGAGCTTGTTTTTTTTATATTGTTAACACCATTGTTTTAAAAAGCTCCAAAAAGCGACAAGCGCAAGCCACACCTAATTTAGGAAAAAAGTTGTTCGAAAAGCGTTAGGAACTGGTATTGTAGAAAGCGGTTCTAAAAAGGCACTTAATGAGTTTTAATTAAATTGTTATTGAGTTAATTTCTTACCCATTTCTCCATGACTCATACCCAATACTTAAATACACCAACTTCAAATTCCCTAATCATCTTTAAAGCGTCATAATCTCTTTGAAAAAAGTCCTATTTAATATTTTCAACTGTGGCTTCAATGGGACTACAACTACTTCAGTTTTCCCTTCGACTTCATCTTTTTGAATATTTTTTAATTTAATTTAATTTATTTTTTTGCTTAACCTACGGCCAAGTCCTCATAAGAAAATTCAAAGGTCCGAAGAACATTGCTTCACGTTAGTGTATATCTTCAGTAGTGATTTTATATTTTTATGCATGAAATTTTGCTTGGTTGTGATTCTGATGACGATCTACCATCTAGGTCTACCTATTGGAAGATTAAGCTTGTTCCCTTTTTTTAATGGGTGTAATTTAGTGGTGTTTATTTAGTAGTGATTTTATGGAAGAAAAATAACTCGGTTGTGCTTATGTCGGTAATTTACCATCCGTGTTATACTTGTTCGAGATATTAAGCTTGTGTTATTTTGTTTGTTTATGGTCTAATCTATTGAATTTCCTCATTAGTTATTTTTACAGAAAATTTTCCTTCGGTGTGGTTGCGCTGATAATTAATCATCTCAGATTAAAGCTTGTTTTTAGAAGTATTTATTGTGTAACTTAGTGGAGTCCTTTAATAGTGCTTTTTGCAAGAAGTTTCAAAGTCGTGCTTCAGCTGATGATTTACGATATCGTTTTTATTATATAGGGATTATGATTATTGTTGGTTTATTCATGGTCCAATTTTTTTATTTTTCTTCAGTGATGATATTATGAAAGAAATGTTGCCGGATGTGCTTGTACTGATGACTGATGGTTTTGGTTTTACTTTCAGGAGAGAATAAGCTTGTGCGAAGAGAAATTGGGGCAATTTAGTGATTGGAGCAAAGGTAATTTATGTTAGATTTTCTAAAATGTGGATCTTGATAGAAGGTGCTACTTTAGTAAGTCTCTTAGCTTTTTATGTGTGTCAATGCCTCAAAATTTTATGTAACTGTTGGAATCCATTATTTGTGCTACTTTTCTATGCCCCCTTGGCTTTTGAGAATTTCGAGGATCAATGATGCCACACATAATTTAGAATTAGATAAACTCTTCTCTTGTTCATAGGATCTCAATGAGGAAAAGACGGTTGACATCTTCATTGTTCGTACTATCCTTGGTGTGGGGTTATGACACTAAGGGTTGACACAAAGGTGATTCAGGTTGACACCTAGTGGTCAACTCCTTCATGGAATCTCTTAGCAATATAATAATCCCATTTTGATGAGAAAAATTGGATATAGCATTCTCTAATCCTGTTATTGTTTTCATTTTGTATTCTTGATTTATCCACTTGGTCAATTAGGTAAGTTCTTTGCGCCTTGTTTTGGTGTAGCAGCTATACTTCAACCTTTCCTCTTCTTCCAAGGGTTTCATTGATTATTGGTCTTTGTTCTTTATTCCTAGTTTCTTTTTTTTTGCCTTTAATGTTTTGGCATATAGCTTTGAAAATCTATCTTTCCGTGTTATTGGACTTGTTAACCTTTATTATTTTAACCTACAAGTCTTCAACCCCTTATCTAAGTGCCACAGGTTGAACATAATCATTAATTAAAAGGAAATACTCGTTCCTAACACTTTGCCATTTCTCTCATTTAGAAGGCAGATCAGTGACAGTAATGAAGTTGAGTGATTTTAACACAGGAAAGCTATTGAGTATTCAATTCTAGCATATTTAGGGCTTGTCATTGTTTTCTTTCTTTCTTGTAGATAAATAAGTCAGGCTATGTATCTTATCTAAAGTATTATGAAACAGACAATTTATATCAACTTGTATTAAAGTTCTTATTCCAATGTATCTGCAGTTTTGAGTTAGCTTATGAGAGTGAGATGTGGGTTTGAAGTTTCCTAAATTAAGCCCTGATTGATGGGAAACCTACTTTTTGAATGGAATAAGACTGTAATGTCTTCCAAAGTGAATTTTAAAGCATTGCTAAATTGGAATCTAGTTTAGACTCAACAGTCTTCATGGTTTAAGCTGAAATGGAGTTTACTCAACAATCAACAATGGATGCATGTTACCTTCAACTAATCATTTGGTTGACATGAACTTCCTTTTATTTTTCATTACTCTTTAAATTTAAAGGCAAAGCCACAAGGCATTACTTTGTCAATGATGGTGGAAGATTCTCTTTCCATGTTGAATTTCTTTAATTAAATAGAACCTTTCTTCTTAATGAATATGAAGAAAGCACTCAAGCTGTTTAATGTGTTCTTGGCATGCTTCTTCAGCCAAGCTTTCAGCCTTTTACCATCGAGACTACAAAAGACCTGTCTGGGAAGAAAAAAACTAACAGGAGACTTTGTTTTGATTTACTTGTATCTTGGTCCCTGGGATATACTATAATGATTTGGATATTTCTGTGTATTGTTCAGTTAGGCCAAGTAATCAACTCTTTCTATAAGCAAGTTCTGTAGCTATACTAAAGGTGCGACATCTTAGCTTCCTGATCTATTGACAAGTGATGAGCTTGGCTACCTCCCTTTTTGTTTATTTATTTTTTTGATTTCGGTTGCTGGGTTGGAAATGCTGCTGGATTGGCTAAGTTTCTGATTTGAGTTCTTGGCTTGCTAATAAAGTATTCTTTTTTCAGTAGCTAGCACATAACCTTATCTTCCTATATAATATCCACTTTGGGTTCTCATCTTGTGATAAAAAAGACTTTTTGTGGAACAGTTTCCAATTGATCTATGTTTTATTGTTCTTTAGTGTGAAGAAACAGTGAAGCTTCATGCATGGTTCTTCTGAAATTGTAATATACATATAAGTGGATATGGACATAACAAGTCTCTTCTTATCCTAATATTATATAAATACACTATTTTCTTTAGTCCACCTTTTGCTTCTTGTGAATAATTTAAATGCCTTTTTTAAATAAAATTTATCCTTATTTCCTACAGCACCTTTGCGGCCTTCAACAGTCATTAATCGTCAGGCTGCAACACGTGTTATTGGGCATTCTCTACCTGATTTAACACCAGGTACAACACCAATTTAATTTGTTATGCTTATTTACTTCATTTTCCACTTGTTTTTATCTAATAGGTGAAAACTTTTCAGAACAAAGGCACAGTATGAGCGAAATTAGTAGAGGGGAAGGCGCAAGGATTAAATACTTTGAGAACCATAGATCTAAGAAGAGAAGAAAACACTCATCATCCAATGGTAACCCTGCCCGTGCACGGGCTGCTGCAGAAGAGTTTCTTCAGAAAGCAGCTCGCGAGCTTCTTGGTTTTAACGATTCTGAAGTGAAGGGTCCTCTACAAAATGAGGTCTCTGATGAAGAGTGATGAGTTGGCAATTTAGAGTTATTTGCTTCAGCTAATCTCAAATTTATTTTACTAATCCTTTGGCTTGAACTGTGACAATACTTTGTCCTTGACTCCTTGTCATATATGTATTTGCATTGCTAGATATTTTTATTGGGGTTTAGTTATGCTGAAAACCTGAGTGTTTAGCATTAAAATTAGTTGAGAATTAATTATTTGGTATGGGTTTTGGTACTGTTTATCATTTGAAGAAGTTGATATATGAATACTTGCAAACTGATTTCCCTCTTACTATATCATACCTTAACAAGTTGCAACTTTTTCATATTTAAATTGTCTTCTAAATTTATCATTCTTTTCTAAGTGGAAACTTTTGGGCAACCCACTAGTGAAGAGTATATTTGGGGGGTGACAAGGGCAGGCCTCTGGTGGTGTTCATTTTAAGTTCTAAGGGTTTCTCGACTGCGCTTTTGGGATAATGTGAGAGAAAGAACAAAGTTCAAACAAAGGAGAAAGGGGAAATGCAGCACATGAAATTGTATTTAATTAACTAGGAAGCTTCACTGCATCTCACAAATCATCAAGGTGATCTGCCACATGATCCAGCTCGCTACAGGAGGTTAGTTGGGTGACTAATTTACCTCACAATTACAAGACCAGACATTACATACTCAGTTAACATCCTAGGCCAATTTATGCTTGCTCTGAGAAAGCCTTACTGGGATGCTGCTTTTCGTATTATCAAATATTTGAAAGGCAGTCCTGGTTTAGGCTTGTTGTTTTCCTCAAGCAATTGTTTTACTTTGAAGGTTTATTGTGATGCTAATTGGGCAAACTATCCTATGACAAGACGATCAACAAATGGCTATTGTGTGTTCTTAGGGGATTCATTAGTTTCTTGGAAAGCAAAGAAGTAGAAAACAGTTTCAAGATCATTCTCAGAAGCTGAGTATAGGTCCATGGCAGCGACAACATGTGAGCTAACTTGGCTCAGATTTTTGCTCAATGATATGCAAGTTTCTAGAGGCCATCAAGGCTTCTATGTGATAATCAAGCTGCTCTCCACATAGCAGCAAATCCGGTATATCACGAGCGCATCAAACACAGAGAACTTCACTGTCACGTTGTAAGGGAAAAGATACAAGATGGTCAGATCATAACCAAATTTGTTCCATCTCACTTGCAGTTAGCAGACGTCTTTATGAAAGCTCTCGGAGGAAATGTGTTTAAGAAGCTAACAACCAAGTTGAACACGCTAGATATACATGCTCCAACTTGAGGGGGAGTGTTAAGATTTGATTGGCTTAATCTCAGCAAGTGAGATATATTCTTTCGTTGTATTTAGGTGATTTGTAATCCCTTTTAATAGGGGAATTAGTTAAATCTTTATTTACTTTCTATTGATTTAGGATCTTAATTGATGAATACTGCTCTTGTAGACTTGTATATATACAGTCTCCTATTTGACTGATTGAGAATGGAAAAAAAAACACATAGTTTCTTTCCAAACTTGATTTCATGGTATGAGAGCAATGATCTTGTTGACTCTGTAAACATTTCCCCTACCTTTTCAGTGGATGATACTGATATCAATAGTGATAGCAATAACAATCATTCACCAAAAAATATATCGTCCCAAACCTCTAATCACACTATGTCTACATCTGCAATTGATTCCTCTGATCCTCTTTTTTCTTCATGCTTCTGATCATCCTGGCTTGATTCTTGTTCCAAAGTCTTGGATGGAACCAATTATGCTATATGGAAAAGATCTCTGTCTGTAAGTCTCAGTGCCAAAAACAAACTGGGGTTCATCAAAGGAACCATTCTAACACCAAAGGAAAACGATCCAAAATTTCAGTGCTGCAACGATATGGTGCTTTCTTGGATCTTTAACTCTTTGAGTCAGGAGCTTGCAAACAGTGTACTCTATGTAGAGACACCGTTCGAGATTTGGACAGACCTTCAAGAACGTTTCTCTCAAGCTGACTTTTCTCATCATTATCAAACTCAGCGATCTATTGTTGAATTGAAACAAAATCAAGATTCAATTTTTTCATATTATACAAAGATGAAAATGTTGTGGGATGAGCTAACTACTTGCAGTCCTGCAATCACGTGTATTTGTGAAGGACAAAAAGACTTAAAAGAAAAAGAGGAAAAGATTAGGCTGGGACAATTCCTTATGGGATTGAATGAAACATACTCTGCTGTGCGAGGACAAATCATGTTAATGCATCCTCTACCAACTGTCAAAAAGGCATATTCACTTCTTTGTGAGGAAGAAAAGCAGCGAGCACTTACTGAGGCCAAGGGAACTGATCTCATTCATGCCATGAGTATAAAAACTCATGACAATTCTAGGGAATCACAGTTCGCTGCTCAACAACAAACCAGACAGTGGCCATCTTCCCATTCCAAGCCACAAGGAACCAGAAAATCTTTGTTATGCTCTTACTGAAATGGTAAAAATTATGATCAAGCAAACTACACAAGTTGCTCTACACCTTTCTGCTCATCATTTAGTTCACAAAAGACAGGCTTAAATCACTGGATTATTGATAGTGGTGCAACAAACCACATAGCAACTTCAATTCCTGATACCACTCCTTTGTCTTCTCAAGTAACCAGGGCCGGCCCCCACCTTGAGGAGGCGCCCGAATTTTTTGCAATTTTTGGGTCCCAAATTTGTATTTCCCCTGTAAATATAGGCACGTATTTTGTGCGTAAAAAAATATATTATTATTAGGTGTTCCAAAAATAATTATTTGGGTCTTTCGCCTCGGGCCCCTGGAAAGTCAGGGTCGGCCCTGTAAGTAACCTTGCCTAATGGTGCTTATTCTAAGATAATTGGAATTAGCTAGTAATTGGATGCGAAAATTCTCTGAAGGAAACGTTCTTGTGGGGCTCGACTATGACCTTGACGTCGTAGATAACGTTGTCGAACTCCGTAATGATCTTGGATGGGATTGCTGCCTTGTTAGCGACCCCTACTTTGATTCGTGCGAATTTTCTTGCCGAATGGGTCAGCGTCTGCCTGTCTATGTCGATGAGCATCCCAAATGGACGAACCACATTTTGAAATCCGGAGCGAACCCAACAGTGGAAGGGTAGGTTGTAGAGGCGAATCCACACGGGTGGGAGTGAGTCTGCTTTCGTCGCGCCGAATTCTCTTGACCACCATTTGAACGTTACGAAGAATTCCAATCCATGATGATCCTTCCCCTCCAATCCCTTAAGTTTGATGGCCTCTTTGGCGATCGCGGCGTCACTGCAATGTGCGTAGAAGGTGTCGACCGCAATGTCTTGGATGACCCACGTCGGAGCTGGGGAGGAGACAAGAGCTGCGAGTAGAAGTTCAGAGACATCATTCGCTGTAGGGACACCGGTTTGTGCTTTGATCAGTATGCCTCCATTGAAGCGCCTTTCGAACTCAGCTATAAGCGGTGTTGGAGAGATGGAGGCCTGAACAACGTGGCGATCTCCGGCGACGCTCTCTTCAGTCTTACTCCCCTCTGAGATTGAAGCGTGGACTGTCTTCGGAGCTTTCGAGTTGGACGGAGTAGCTTTCAGACGCTTTGGACAGTTCAAAGAGATATGGCCTGAGTTCCGGCAATAATAGCAAAACCAGTCGAACTTTCACTTGCTAATGGAGTGGCCTGGCTGGGCGCACTTATGGCAATTTTGTCGTCCATCAATCCTCGAGTTTTCCGATGAACTATGGGTCTTTGGCAACTTTCTCGCTTTACGAGGTCTAACTAAAACCCATTCTCCCGCTTCGTCCTCCATGGTGGGTCGAGAATCAAGAACAGGGGAGTGAGAGCGCTGCTGCACTTTGATCCCTTCGGCGACGCTAGACCTGCCCTTGGTAACTTCAGCGTAAGAACGGCGCCTTTTGTTTATCCCTTCGGTAGATGGAGTGTCTTCGTCACTGAAATGCTTGGTCGACTTCTGGCCAACTTCCTTAATGTCGTCGTAGTGCGAAGCCTCTCGTCTTTCTCTGACGTGACGATCATCTTCCCTCTCCCTCTTCTTGCGAAAGTCTTCTTCCCTGTCTCCCCTAGCTCTGGGAGATGGAGAGCGGCGATAATCGCGTCTCGAGCTTTGACGCCACCTTCGCTCCCCTTCGAGCCTAGCTTGGCGGCGCTCCTCTTCGTCCTCTCTGTATCTCTTGGTCATGGGGGGGGTGGAGAAGAGCACCCACGACGGTTGGATGGTTGATGGAAGGAGGGATGGCGTTTGTGGATGGGTTTGAGGTTGGGAGCTCTGGACATGGTGAACTCTCTTCACAAGTATTTTTTCCCCTACACTTTCCAGTAACCTTGGGAGGTAAATGTTGGCAGCCGTTGGATGAGAGGCGATCAGATCCGCACCGTTCAGATTTGCAGCGGGTACAGGGCACAGGCAAATCACGTGAGCGGCAAATTCAAATTGATCAGGGTCACAAATCGAAGCAGTACAGCTCAGCTGGTCTCCCTCAATCACATTCGAACATGTGGAAATGGACCCCGAAGCTTACTCCAGCTGGTGATGAGACAACTCTGAACAGATTCGACGGGTCCACTGCAGACGATGTGATCCGAAGCGGCGAAAAGATCCTATGCGGCGATGTGACAGGAGAAAGTATCAATCCCCAGAGCTCCAAGCCAGAGAAAAGATTGGGTATTTTGAAACAGGCCTTGGGTGTTGGACTGGGCCACATTAAGGAGTTGGGCCTACTCAATGAAGATTGGCTCAAATATTCTCAAGATGAAATCGGGCTCTCAGTTAAGTCAGCCTTGTTTAACTTAATCCAGCCTATTAATGACGCTGTTCAGTCCCCCAACCAGTTGCACACCGAATCAGTTCACATCAGTCCAGATCCCTTCGACAGACCGAACGAAGCTGCGGGTGGAATTCAACCATTATTAAGTCCGATTCAGATCGAAACACAACAGAGAACTCACACAGGGCAGTCCGTTTTGGAGGGTTCTACACACGAGTCCGGCAATGTGATGATTGGAGCTTTAGACGGGATCAGAGAGGACAATCTTATCTCAGTTACAGAGACGTATGGAGAAGATAAGGAGGTGAAAGGAAGCGTGGGCAGCACATCAACCAGAAAGATAACAGAATATCAAAGAAAAGGCAAAAGACAGGTGGTTACTATGGATAGCCAGATGGATCAGATAGTCGTTCGGCCCGTCAGGGAAAAGGCCCTAAAGATTGCTGAAACGCTAGGGGCAGGTACTTCTTACGCGAATTGCTCTATTCTTAATTCCCTTACTGATGATTCGCTTATTTATTTCGCTTTCCTGTACGGGTTAGTTTTGGGTAAATCTAAGGCAGAACAACTAGCTAACATTGCCTTCATTAGAGAGAAATCGAACTTAGGTCACACTTCACCCTAGAGTGCTTGATGGGTCGGGGGGATGAGAGATTATAGATGCATTTTTTCCTTTTAATGATTTACACATTTTGGAGCGTTAGAGGTATGCGTCTGTCGAGAAAAAAAAGAGCGTTAGGAGTCACGCTAGGAAAAATTCACCCCGACATCTGTGGACTCCAAGAAACCAGAATCGAATTCCCAACGGCAGAAGATTTTTCTTCACTTAGAGGTATGGCGGATTTCCATTGGAAATTTAAACCAGCGAGAGGGTATTCAGGTGGCATTGCTCTAGGGGCGAGGGTGTCTTTATTCGAGATTTTGGACGATTTTATCGGTCATTTCTCCGTTTCTATCAGAATTAGGCGTAGAAGCGACGGCTGGATCCACACCGTCTCAAGTCTCTACGGTCCATATGACAGTAGATATCGAGGAGAGCTGTGGACGGAACTTAGATTAATTAGAAACAAATGGGATGACCCGTGGATGATTGGAGGAGATTTCAACATTACTAGATTCCAGAACGAGCATAGAGGCAGAGGCCACTGTAGAGCAGATCAAGAGTCTTTCAACGACATCATAAACGAATTGGAGTTGCTGGAATTAGAGATGACAGATAGAAAATTCACCTGGTCCAACATGCAGCGTAACCCAACGCTTGCTAAGTTAGATCGTGTGCTAGTGTCTAACGAATGGGAGGAAGCACATTCGTTTGCCAAGGTGAAAACAGCGCTAAGATACACATCCGACCATCTCCCCTTGGTTATCGACTGTGGCCCGAAAGGGAAGCAGCTCCACTTCGGATTCAAATTCGAAAAAGCTTGGACTGTCCACGAAGAAACTAGACAAATCATCAAAGATAGTTGGGAGGAAAGCACTACCCAATCATCAGCAGTAGGTGCGTGGGTAGAGAAGACGCGGCGTCTACGAAGAAGATTAAGGGAGTGGTCAAAAGGCAAGACACAGCAAGCCAACATGAGAAGAGAGTTTCTAGCCAATAGAATAGACGTGCTCGAAATTTCCCAGGAAGAGCGGGAATTGCTGGAGGTCGAGAAAGATGAGATGATCAACAACAGATCGGAGCTACAGCAGATAGCCAGGATGGAAGAGCTGTACTGGAAACAGAGATCGAGGGTCCAATGGCTCAGAGAAGGGGACACTAACACAAAATACTTCCACAAGATGGCTAATAGCAGAAAAAGACAGAATCAGATTACGGGAATGACGGTAAACGGGACCTGGACCGAAAACGAAGAGGTTATCAAGGACCACCTGGACAGGCATTTCCACGCACTATTGGGTGAGACCCCAAGCTCAAGTTGTGCGCTCGCCCCAGACATGTGGAGCTCTTCCAGAATAGATGGCAGCGAGGGGATTGAATCAAGATTCACGGAGGAAGAGGTTTTCACCGCAATCAAGTCGCTAGGTCAGGACAAAGCCCCAGGACCAGACGGATTTCCGATTTTCTTCTACAAACTATATTGGAACATCATCAAAGAGGACCTAATGAATATTTTCCAAGCTTTTTTCGATGGAGAAGAGAATCTTGAGAGGTTAAACTACGCTACAATTGTGCTGGTTCCTAAGAAGAGCGAAGTCAATTCCAACGAAGACCTCAGACCTATTAGTTTGCTCAACGGTTCGTTCAAAATCATCACAAAAGTGCTAGCCCAGAGACTAGCACCGCACCTAAACGACATCATTGCGCCATCACAAAGCGGATTCATTAAGGGAAGGGACATTTTGGATAGTATTGCATCTGCTCATGAAATTGTCTTCAGAGGCAACAGAGAGAAGGTGAACGGATTTCTCCTCAAACTTGACTTCCGGAAGGCATATGACCCAGTATCCTGGGACTGTACTGAAGAGGCCTTACTGCTTAAAGGCTTTGGACAAAGATGGAGAATGTGGATGAATAGGTGTATCAGGGGAGGCAAATCGACCATTCAGATAAACGGATGGCACGGTAAGGAAATCAAGTGCAAACGGGGGCTTCGTCAAGGGGATCCCCTCTCATCCCTTCTTTTCGCAATCGTGGCAGACGGATTGGCGGAGATGTTAGCAAGAGGTCGAGATAACAATATCATCAAAGGAATACAGATTAAAGGAATCCCACAGTCTTTGTCGATATTACAGTACGCCGACGACACTATCCTCTTCGGCCACGCTGGCATGGAGGAAGTGGTGGCCATCAAAGCCGCCTTGGTATGCTTCCAAGGATGGTCGGGACTGAAGGTGAACCCATCGAAGACCAGCATCATCCCTATGGCAGATCAGCTATCCTTACCGATCCAGGACATCATGAACATTTTAGACTGTAGGGTAAGCGCTTTCCCAATCAAATATTTGGGTACTCCCATCAGACCCGGTGCCCTATTGAAGGAGGATTGGATCCCGCTGATCGACAAAATTAAGAAAAAGTTAGGGGGCTGGCAGAACAGATTCCTCTCTCTCGGAGGTCGGATTATCCTGCTCAACTCGGTTCTTAGCGCCATACCCCTGTACCTTATGTCTATCTACGAATTACCAAAGTGGGTGATCAGTAGCATAGACAAGTTAAGACGTAGATTTTTATGGAAGGGCACCGACGAGGGTAATAGAGGGATTCCTTTAGTCCAATGGGAAAGAGTCTGTAAAAAGAAGGAATTCGGGGGATTGGGTATTACTAATCTCCACGATATGAATAGGGCGCTGCTCTCCAAATGGTGGTGGAAAATCTCCAATAATCGTAAAGGGTGGTGGAAGTTTTCCTTCGATCTCTGTCGAAAGAGAAGAAAATTTCGCTTCGGTGGGAAAAGCCCAAAAGCAAAAGTTTCCGGGCTGTGGAAAGGTATAGCCAAGCAGGGAGAGATTTTCTTCGCGAACACGAGATGCAAGGTGGGAAACGGGAAAAACACAAGATTCTGGAAAGACATATGGTGTGGCCAGACAAGTCTCATCGCCCAATTTCCCGAAGCAGCTAAAGTAGCAAATAATTTAGACCTGATGGTGGCAGACATAAGGAAAAACGGCAGGCTGAAGTTCATCGTTAACCAAAACCTTAGCGACGAGAGTATCGCACAGTTCGAGGCATTGAATAGACAGGTACTTCAAGAAGAAGGGACATCCAACAACTTAGACGATAAAAGAACATGGGATAGAGACGCCTCAAAAGAATTCACGGTCTCCTCCATGTACTACTGGATCAACGACGGCGGGTTGAGATGCAATGTCCAATCGATCATCTGGGGGACCGTAGCCCCATTAAAAGTCAGGATGTTTTGTTGGCTAGCACACAAAAACGCGATTCTCTCCAAAGTTAATCTTCGCAGGCGAAATATGATTGTTGACACTACCTGTGGGTTGTGCTTAGAGGCGAATGAAGACGTTAACCATATCCTTTTTCAGTGCCATAAGGCAAGATTAGCTTGGGAAGTCATCTGTAGGGGATTCGGTTGTAATCTCCTACCACAATCTACCATTGATACCTGGGTGACCCTTAGGGATACACACATTAGATCAGGAGACACTAAAGCCTGGGATTTAGCTGTAGCAGCAACTATGTGGAGTCTGTGGCTAGAAAGAAATGATTTCATTTTTCGCAACTATCAATATAGATTTTCTTCCTCTGTGTACAAAATCTTTGTTCTAATCCATGAATGGGCAGGTGCAAAGGAGGGGGCAATGAGATGCAGAGGCACAGACGGATAGGGGAACAGGTTATGGAGCAGGTGCCATGGAGGCGATCAAAGAAAGAGGAGTCCAATTTATGAAGTGGCTGCAGATCTGTAACCGTTGATGTTGTATACTTTAGACTTTCTGTTCTAGGTTTTATTTTGAACTGGAGTAGATTCGAGTACTTTTGATGTAACGTGTTGCTTGTTGCACACGTGTTTATCTTTCCTGCTTTCTTAATTGCTGTAATGTTGTGTTTCGTTATTTCTGATTAATGAAACGATGACGGGCGTCATCTTTTATCAAAAAAAAAATTGGAATTAGCTCAACACAACTCTCAAATCACTTGCATGTTAAAAATATACTATGTGCACCATCTTTTCATGTTAATTTACTATCAGTGAGTCAACTTACAGCTTCTATGAATTGTTCAATCCATTTTCCCCCACTTTTGTATTTTGCAGGACCTAGCTTCGAAGAAGATGATTGGTTTGGGGAAGCAACTTAATGGCTTGTACTACTTTGTTCCTCAAGTGGAGTCTACACCAACCTCTTTTCCAATCACCCACCATATTGATTCTACTACAAATATTACCTGGCACAAGCGGTTAGGACTTCCCTCCAAACCACCTTCAAAAAATTTAACCAATATTATTCCCTCATTTGTATTTGATTCTCAACATTATTGTGAAACTTGCCCTTTGGCAAAGCAAATTCGTTTACCATTTTCTTCAAGTTCTATTCAAACTTTGCATTCTTTTGATCTTATTCATTGTGATATTTGTGGACCCCTTCGTACTGCAACACATACAGGGACACATTATTTCTTGACTATAGTTGATGATTATACTTGCTTCACCTGGGAATTTTTTATGAAATTCAAATCCGAAACGCAAGGATTGATCAAAAGATTCAGCTCTTTTGTAAACACTCAGTTTAATTGTTAAGTTAAATGTATTCGAAGTGATAATGGGTTAGAATTTATTTCCATGATGTGAATCACCCTCAGGGGCATGAATAGGGTGATCGTGCAGAATTAAAAAATTAAAGAACTAAAGTAAAGTAAATTAAAGTAATGCAAGAGAGACAAAAAAAGCAAACTCAGATGACGCAGTGATATAACGTGGTTCGACCCCCAGGTCTACGTCCACACCACCTACTTGTAGCAATTCTCCGCTACAAGTGCTCCACTATACTCAAAAACCCTTAGTACAGTGATTCTCGGATTCAGGCCGAGAGACCTATTACACCCATAGGACTTCTAATCCAAGTCCCGTCAATCTCACCAAAGTGAAAAAGAAAAGAAAATAAAACTCAAGATCGTTTGGGATCTTGACTAAAGAATACAACCAATTTAACGCTCACACTCGGATTGATTATCAAGAGATTAGTTCAAAGTAATTTTCTCAGAAGGGATAGATGAAGAAGACATAGTAGATTCGTTCGATTAAATAGAAGAGGAAGTATATCGATCAAGAAGAAACGATACATTCCAAAAAAGATATACAGCCAAGTTGTGATCGGCCGGTCAAAGTGTGCGCTCAACCGTTCAGCTCTCTGGCGTAGCTAGAGAGATGAAAGGTCGACCGTTGTTTTCGCCAATAGGAGTTGCGGTCGACTGCGCCGACATTAGGTACGGTCGACCGGACCGTGGCTGTATAGATCCACTTTGTTTTCTTACCATAAACTCAATTTTCTTTAATCAATCAATTACAACAAATATCTCTCGAAAATATTGCTAAAAATCTAGACCTCATAGATTGCTTGGAGGCCAATTAATTGAGAGCTCTTTCCTCTTTAGCTTGTAGATGAAATCTCCCTTTATTACTTTCCTTGTTTGTATATTTGTGAATCTCTCTTGGATCTCTTTTTTATATTAATTAATCCTGAAAACCTGATACACTAAATTCAAACTTATTAGTACAAGTGAGCATGTTTTGTGCACACCAAACCAAGAGTCAACACATGAAACATTATTTATCCAGTCTAGGCATTTTATTTCAAAGCTCAAGTCCATCTATACCTCAGCAAAATGGTGTAGTTGAACAAAAGCAACGACATATCCTAAACGTTGGCAGGGCTTTGAGATTTGATGCCAAGCTTCAGTTACAATTTTTTTTTTTTTTTTTTTGGGGGGGGGGGGGGGGGGGGGGTAGTTCAGCTTATCTTATAAATCGACTTTCCGCTCCTGTATTGCAACATAAATCTCTTGAATTGTTGTATAACAAACCACCTAACTACTCACACTTACGAGTTTTGGATGTCTTTGTTATGCAACAAATCTACAACCATCCAACAAATTTGACTTTCACGCAAGAAAATGCATTTTTGTTGGTTATCTTGTAGGCCAAAAAGCGTATCGCTTATATGATCTTGACACTCATCAATTTTTTTCAAGCCGTGATGTCATCTTTCATGAGTCGATTTTCCCTTTTCTTGCTATAGACAAATCATCCGATAACACCCTTTCCCAACTTGCGATATCAGATTATATCGATGATCCATCTCCACCCGAACCTCATCATATTCCTCCAGCATCAGAGATCACCATTCCATCACCCAATTCTTCATCGTCGCCCACTTCTTCGCCTTCTTCATCCTCACCAGCACCTCCCATTCGCAGAAGTGAACGTGTTAGCCATCCATCCATTCTACTTCATGATTTTCATTGTGGACAAGTTAGTACAAAGCCATCAACTGTAACTTCAAACCAGGCATCTTCGACTAAGTCCGGTACTCGATATCCTCTAAGTAACTATATCTCCTATGATTCTTTGTCTTCTACCCATAAACACTTTGTTAATACCATTTCAAGTGTCCTAGAACCAACCTCTTATGTTCAGGTTGTCTTAGATCCAAAATGGCAAGAGGCAATGCAACGTGAACTTGATGCTTTCACTACACAGAAGACATGGTCCTTGGTTCCATTGCCTACTGATCATCATCACATTGGCAGCAAATGGGTCTATCATATCAAATACAATTCATTCCAATGGTACAATTGATCGCTACAAAGCCCGACTGGTAGCCAAAGGATTTTCTCAACAAGAAGGCTTGGATTACACTGAAACATTTGCCCGTGTAGCCAAATTGACCACTGTTCGTTGTTTACTTGCTGCTGCCACGGCAAGGCATTGGCCATTATATCAAATGGATGTGACGAATGCCTTCCTCCATGAAGATTTAGAGGAAGAAGTATATATGACTCCACCACCGGGCCTTTGTCGACAGGAGGAGAAGCTAGTATGTCGACTGCATAACTCCCTTTATGGGCTTAATCAAGCTCCTCGCAATTGGTTTGCGAAATTTTCACATGCTATCAAGAAGGCTGGCTTTATTCAATCACATTTGGATTATTCATTGTTTGTGAAGACTAAGGGCTCATCTACAACTATGGTTCTTATCGATGTATATGATATGGTGATAACTGGAAATGATGCAGCTGCTATACACTGTCTCAAACAATTTCTTCACCAGCAATTTCATATCAAAGATGTTGGCCTTCTTAAGTAATTTCTCGGATCGGAAGTTGCAATCTCTAAAGCAGGCAATGTTATCTCTCAACGAAAATATTCTTTTAAAGATCATAGATGATGTTGGATACTTGGGTTGTCAATCATCAAACTTTCCCATGGAGACGAATCTAAGGGCCTGTTTGGTTGGAGGGGAGGGGTGGGGAGGGGAGGGGAGGAATTTTTTTAAACATTTCTTGTTTTGTTCATTTTTTAGGAGGGGAGGGGAGCGCAATGGAGGGGTGCAGCATCCCTCCTGAGTCAATTTTGGCTCCTCTCCAATATTGGGGGGATTTGGAGGGGAGAAAATTGAGTCAAATTTTTGTATAGAGATTGGACAAAATTGCCCTTCACATTTCCAAGTCTCTAATGCTCATTGAGTCAAGGTAGTTTCTTTTAATTAATTCATTTATTTTAATTATTAAACTGAATTAATTATTTTAAATTTTCGAAAAAAATATTAAAATTCGAGAAAGTTAATTAAAAATTTCTAAAAATAATTATTAATTCGGAAAAAATATTTTTAAATTATGAAAATAATTATTAATTTAGAATGATTAATTAGAAATTTCAAAGATTAATTATTAAAATTCGGAAATTGAATAAAATAATTTCAAAAAATGGTTCAAAATTGGAAAAAAAATCCAGAAAATAATTCTGAGTATTTTAGAAACTCAGGAAAGCGCCGTTATACTCTAAACAAGCTCTAAACGTCCTCGAGAACGCCGATAAATTCTATGAACCATTAGAAACGAGCGAACTACTTCTCAAAGGCTGTGAAACTCAGTCTTCTGGTGCGGGGCTTGTGATATGGGTAAAAATAGAACTAAAATCGGGACCGTTCAAATCGGGCACGAATCTTAAAGCTCTTAGGGGTAAAATGGTAATTTCACCTATAAACGGGTCCGAAAATGGGAAGTGGGTGTTTTCCAAGCCCAATAAACCCAAAACGGGTTTGTCTTACTGGGTCAGGATGACAGCGAACCAGGACATTTAAAGAGTAATTTAAATTAATGATTATCTCTAAGAGACCGTTTAAACAAAAACTCTTATCATAAAACGATTTAAACTCTCTGGCTTATCCAAAAATATCATAACATAAAGATAAATGATTATCTCTAAATCGACATAGAGATAAATGATTATCTTTAAACTGAATTTAAAATGAGACTATAAATAGCCCTCTGGCGCTACCCAAAAAAATAATTATTTTTTCCATAAAAAAAGCAAAAATCCTTTAGAATCGCTTTTTCTTTTTAAGGTCGAAGATTAATGAAGATTCCCGAAGAAGTACTGGATTCCATCAGAGAAACCCTAGAAAACGTGCACGAAGTTGAAAGCAACCTTCTCGACTTCCTGGCAGCGGCGGCCGCCGACCCTGACGCCCTCGCCGACCTCCCTCCTCTCCAGCGATCACGTGCTTTCCTCGTGCTCGCGCAGGCCGTGACCACTCTCTTATCAGGTAACAATAACTCATACATTGAGGTTTCTTTAATTTCCTGTTAATTTTACTTTGAATTGAGTTCTCTTTGTTGGGTTTTTTAATAAAATAATATTTTAAATTTTGAGCAGTGAGGTTGAGATGCAATGGGATTCGACCTGATGATCACCCCATCAGAACGGAGTTTGTAAGAATTATTATTATTTTATATATATATAAATATTTCGTATGGTTTGATTTTAGTAGGGTTTATTATTCATTAGTGAATTTATGCATGAACTTTTCATTTGGGTGTGCTTTGGTTGATGATTTTGTATAGGGGTTTACTTGCAGGAACCATTATGGTTGTTTCTATAATGCAAGGGATTTTGTTTGTTTACTTGATGGTTTAATTTGTTAGGTGTGAATTTAATGTGAGGAACTGTAGTTGGGCAAAGCTTTTGTTGATGATTTACTATTTGGGTTTCACTTTAGGACAGATTAAACTTGTCTATTATATTTTTGTTTAATTACTGTCCAATTTAAACGATGATTTACCATCCAGGTTTGACTTATAGGAGAGAGTAAGCTTATACTTATCTATTTATTTAATATATAGTTTGATTTTCTTGTTGTGGAATTTAGTGAATTTTCGTTTGTAGTGATATTATTTTTTCAGCTTGGGTTTGTTTGTCTTGGTAATTTACCATTTGGGCTTTGTTTGCAGGAGAGGTTGTGCCCCTTTTTTCGTTTGTTTGTGGTCCAATTTATTAGATTTTTTGGGTTCATTTTAGTGCAAAAACTTTTACTTGCAAGTGCTCTTGTTGATGATTTAGGATATGGGTTCTAATTGTATGGGGGGGGGAGAGAGAGAGAGAGCGAGCTTGTTTTTTTTATATTGTTAACACCATTGTTTTAAAAAGCTCCAAAAAGCGACAAGCGGCAAGCCACACCTAATTTAGGAAAAAAGTTGTTCGAAAAGCGTTAGGAACTGGTATTGTAGAAAGCGGTTCTAAAAAGGCACTTAAATAGTCAGGTGGGTTTTAATGAAATTGTTATTGAGTTAATTGCTTACCCATTTCTCCATGACTCATACCAAATACTTAAATACACCAACTTCAAATTCCCTAATCATCTTTAAAGCGTCATAATCTCTTTGAAAGAAGTCCTATTTAATATTTTCAATTGTGGCTTCAATGGGACTACAACTACTTCAGTTTTCCCTTCGACTTCATCTTTTTGAATATTTTTTAATTTAATTTAATTTATTTTTTTGCTTAACCTACGGCCAAGTCCTCATAAGAAAATTCAGAGGTCCGAAGAACATTGCTTCACGTTAGTGTATATCTGCAGTAGTGATTTTATATTTTTATGCATGAAATTTTGCTTGGTTGTGATTCTGATGCCGATCTACCATCTAGGTCTACCTATTGGAAGATTAAGCTTGTTCCCTTTTTTTAATGGGTGTAATTTAGTGGTGTTTATTTAGTAGTGATTTTATGGAAGAAAAATAACTCGGTTGTGCTTATGTCGGTAATTTACCATCCGTGTTATACTTGTTCGAGATATTAAGCTTGTGTTATTTTGTTTGTTTATGGTCTAATCTATTGAATTTCCTCATTAGTTATTTTTACAGAAAATTTTCCTTCGGTGTGGTTGCGCTGATAATTAATCATCTCAGATTAAAGCTTGTTTTTAGAAGTATTTATTGTGTAACTTAGTGGAGTCCTTTAATAGTGCTTTTTGCAAGAAGTTTCAAAGTCGTGCTCCAGCTGATGATTTACGATATCGTTTTTATTATATAGGGATTATGATTATTGTTGGTTTATTCATGGTCCAATTTTTTTATTTTTCTTCAGTGATGATATTATGAAAGAAATGTTGCTGGATGTGCTTGTACTGATGACTGATGGTTTTGGTTTTACTTTCAGGAGAGAATAAGCTTGTGCGAAGAGAAATTGGGGCAATTTAGTGATTGGAGCAAAGGTAATTTATGTTAGATTTTCTAAAATGTGGATCTTGATAGAAGGTGCTACTTTAGTAAGTCTCTTAGCTTTTTATGTGTCTCAATGCCTCAAAATTTTATGTAACTGTTGGAATCCATTATTTGTGCTACTTTTCTATGCCCCCTTGGCTTTTGAGAATTTCGAGGATCAATGATGCCACACATAATTTAGAATTAGATAAACTCTTCTCTTGTTCATAGGATCTCAATGAGGAAAAGACGGTTGACATCTTCATTGTTCGTACTATCCTTGGTGTGAGGTTATGACACTAAGGGTTGACACAAAGGTGATTCAGGTTGACACCTAGTGGTCAACTCCTTCATGGAATCTCTTAGCAATATAATAATCACATTTTGATGAGAAAAATTGGATATAGCATTCTCTAATCCTGTTATTGTTTTCATTTTGTATTCTTGATTTATCCACTTGGTCAATTAGGTAAGTTCTTTGCGCCTTGTTTTGGTGTAGCAGCTATACTTCAACCTTTCCTCTTCTTCCAAGGGTTTCATTGATTATTGGTCTTTGTTCTTTATTCCTAGTTTCTTTTTTTTTTGCCTTTAATGTTTTGGCATATAGCTTTGAAAATCTATCTTTCCGTGTTATTGGACTTGTTAACCTTTATTATTTTAACCTACAAGTCTTCAACCCCTTATCTAAGTGCCACAGGTTGAACATAATCATTAATTAAAAGGAAATACTCGTTCCTAACACTTTGCCATTTCTCTCGTTTAGAAGGCAGATCAGTGACAGTAATGAAGTTGAGTGATTTTAACACAAAAGAGCTATTGAGTATTCAATTCTAGCATATTTAGGGCTTGTCATTGTTTTCTTTCTTTCTTGTCGATAAATAAGTCAGGCTATGTATCTTATCTAAAGTATTATGAAACAGACAGTTTATATCAACTTGTATTAAAGTTCTTATTCCAATGTATCTGCAGTTTTGAGTTAGCTTATGAGAGTGAGATGTGGGTTTGAAGTTTCCTAAATTAAGCCCTGATTGATGGGAAACCTACTTTTTGAATGGAATAAGACTGTAATTTCTTCCAAAGTGAATTTTAAAGCATTGCTAAATTGGAATCTAGTTTAGACTCAACAGTCTTCATGGTTTAAGCTGAAATGGAGTCTACTCAACAATCAACAATGGATGCATGTTACCTTCAACTAATCATTTGGTTGACATGAACTTCCTTTTATTTTTCATTACTCTTTAAATTTAAAGGCAAAGCCACAAGGCATTACTTTGTCAATGATGGTGGAAGATTCTCTTTCCATGTTGAATTTCTTTAATTAAATAGAACCTTTCTTCTTAATGAATATGAAGAAAGCACTCAAGCTGTTTAATGTGTCCTTGGCATGCTTCTTCAACCAAGCTTTCAGCCTTTTACCATCGAGACTACAAAAGACCTGTCTGGGAAGAAAAAAACTAACAGGAGACTTTGTTTTGATTTACTTGTATCTTGGTCCCTGGGATATACTATAATGATTAGGATATTTCTGTGTATTGTTCAGTTAGGCCAAGTAATCAACTCTCTCTATAAGTAAGTTCTGTAGCTATACTAATGATGCGACATCTTAGCTTCCTGATCTATTGACAAGTGATGAGCTTGGCTACCTCCCTTTTTGTTTATTTATTTTTTTGATTTCGGTTGCTGGGTTGGAAATGCTGCTGGATTGGCGCTAAGTTTCTGATTTGAGTTCTTGGCTTGCTAATAAAGTATTCTTTTTTCAGTAGCTAGCACATAACCTTATCTTCCTATATAATATCCACTTTGGGTTCTCATCTTGTGATAAAAAAGACTTTTTGTGGAACAGTTTCCAATTGATCTATGTTTTATTGTTCTTTAGTGTGAAGAAACAGTGAAGCTTCATGCATGGTTCTTCTGAAATTGTAATATACATATAAGTGGATATGGACATAACAAGTCTCTTCTTATCCTAATATTATATAAATACACTATTTTCTTTAGTCCACCTTTTGCCACTTGTGAATAATTTAAATGCCTTTTTTTAAAAAAAAAAATTTATCCTTATTTTCTACAGCACCTTTGCGGCCTTCAACAGTCATTAATCGTCAGGCAGCAACACGTGTTATTGGACATTCTCTACCTGATTTAACACCAGGTACTACACTAATTTAATTTGTTGTGCTTATTTACTTCATTTTCCACTTGTTTTTATCTAATAGGTGATAACTTATTCAGAACAAAGTCACAGTATGAGCGAAATTAGTAGAGGGGAAGGCGCAAGGATTAAATACTTTGAGAACCATAGATCTAAGAAGAGAAGAAAGCACTCATCATCCAATGGTAACTCTGCCCGTGCACGGGCTGCTGCAGAAGAGTTTCTTCAGAAAGCAGCTCGCGAGCTTCTTGGTTTTAACGATTCTGAAGTGAAGGGTCCTCTACAAAATGAGGTCTCTGATGAAGAGTGATGAGTAGGCAATTTAGAGTTATTTGCTTCAGCTAATCTCAAATTTATTTTACTAATCCTTTGGCTTGAACTGTGACAATACTTTGTCCTTGACTCCTTGTCATATATGTATTTGCATTGCTAGATATTTTTATTGGGGTTAAGTTATGCTGAAAGCCTGAGTGTTTAGCATTAAAATTTGTTGAGAATTAATTATTTGGTATGGGTTTTGGTACTGTTTATCATTTGAAGAAGTTGATATATGAATACTTGCAAACTGATTTCCCTCTAATAGGGGAATTAGTTATTGTATTTAGGGGATTTGTAATCCCTTTTAATAGGGGTATTAGTTAAATTTTTATTTACTTTCTATTGATTTAGGATTTTAATTGATGAATACTGCTCTTGTAGACTTGTATATATACAGTCTCCTATTTGACTGATTGGGAATGGGGAAAAAAAAAACACACACACACACACAGTTTCTTTCCAAACTTGATTTTCAGCAATTGCCCCATAGTGAAACAGTTAAGGTAGTTCACAACTTCAACTTATTTGGTTGAGAGATATTTGGATGATGTAAGGGATGGCTCTGAATGGAAGGTGGACACAATGAAGAAGAAAATTCAGAGGGCTGGATTTGAATACAAGCAAATCCCAGTTATACAGAGCAAGAACGAAAGCTGTTAGGGCTATTGAGGGGGATGGTCTTGAGCAATTCACAAAGCTTTGGGATTACACAAATGCCATATGGACCACAAATAAGAGATTTTTAGTTAAGATGAAGGTGGTACAAGAGCATCAATACAGGTTTCGTACATTCAAAAGGTTGGTCATCAGTTATAATGGATGCATCGATAAATTCTTAGCAGGTTGTAGATCACTCATTGGGTTGGATGGTTTCCACCTTAGAAATGGATTCAGTTTAATGCTGCTAAGTGTTGTTTTTAGGGATGCCAACAACCGAATGTTTCCAATTGCCGTTGCCACCAGGAAAACATGGAAGTGGTTTATGAAATTGCTAGTTCTGCCTCTTGGTGGCAATGGAACAAAGTTATCGTACATATCAGAGAGACATAAGGTTGGTACAGGCTATATATATTTGTTTTAATTTTAGTCTTGCATTATGATATTTGTCCAGGGTTTGTATTTAATATCAAATTGTGTTTTCACAAACTTTGCTGGGACTGTTTCAAGCTTGTTAGCAGGTTGTTCCAGAAGCAGAGCATAGAAACCTCATAACATTTTTCATTTAATAAGGAGAGTGACATTATCTGGGCGTTAGGGGTTCGGTTCCTTGAAGGTTAAAATATTCCTGTGGTTGGTAAAGAACGACGCAATTCTATCCAAGACCAATCTAAAATAAAAAAAAAAAACATGATGATTAATAGTATTTGCCACAAGTGCAAGCAGGATGAAGAAGACACAAATCACTTGCTTTTCCGTTGCCCTAGAGCTAGAATTGGGAGATAGTGGGTCTAGGCTTTGGGGGTTCTCTGTGTCCTAGGTCGAGTTCAGATGTTTGGGGATCATTCAGAATAGATAGTATTAAGAAAGATGATAGATTGGCTTGGGATATCACAGTGGCTGCCACTATGTGGAGCTTGTGGTTTGATCAAAATGAATTTTGTTTTTGTCAAATTAACCATAGAATCTCATTTTTAATGCATAAGATTTACTCCCTTTTTCATGATTGGAATGTTATGACAGATGGAAAGAAGGGGTTGAGCATGAATGTTATGACAGGTGGAAAGAAGAGGTTGCACATGGGGGAGGAGTAGTCCGATGCAACTTTACAGGGTTCGGCAGTGGTCGAGTGTATCTGTATCTTTAATTTATATTGTTCATTTCGGTCGTTGACCTTTTCTTCGCATTTTCGTAGACTTAAAGTACTGGACTTTGTAATATGCAGTTGGAACTTCTGTGTTTCGTTAATTAATCGTTAATGAAGCAATGACGTTAGTCATCTTTTATCAAAAAAAAAACTGATATGGCTAAAAATTGGAATAAATCGGGTTTGTTCAAATCGGGTACGGATCTTAAAGCTTACAAGGGCAAAACGGTAATTTCATCTACAAAAGGGTCCGAAATGAGAATGTGGTCTCTTCTCCAAGGCCCAACAATCCATAAACGGATCTATTCAATTGGATACGGGTCCCAATCCGTTACGAGCCAATTCAAAAGAATATGGAGAAATCCTGATCCCTCCTTATCCCTAGAGAGTGGTTTTAACCACTTCTATTCATCCACACCGGGAAGTAGAGATTTGTTCTTATCTCGAAACAGATCCTCACGGCAGCTATAAATACTCCCTCCTCCTACCGTTACAAGCTGATCACTCTGTGCCAACCTAAAACTCTTTCATATTCTTTTCTGATTACTGACAAGAGCGTCAATTCCTTACGAACCCACAAATTCATCTGTTTGCTCCCACACCGAAATTAGTGGCAACAAAAACATTTTTCATTTAAATCTAGAAACCACCTAACATTTTTTCGCTCATTAAACCCCCTATTCCGTTAAGTTGAATATTTTGTAGAGCTTCCTGATGCTCAATCTATTTCACTAGATGCTAATAAAATCATGAGGTAGGGATCAAATTTCTTTTTCAATTTTGTTTTCTTATTCTCGACTTGAGACTCCGAAGTTGAACATACATTTTCCTTCAATTTTCTTAGGCATAGAGGATATGTGGCCATTAAACACATCAAACGGAGTTAAATCCAAGTAGCAAGCGTATGTCTATGAGAACTTTTGATTCCAGGAAAAGCTTGCCACAGTAACTACAAATAAAGGCCGTAACAAGCAAAGCATGTGTAACACAGTTACATTATTTATAGCTTACGATTGGGTGAGCAAGGATAATTCTCAACGTGAGGCTGGTTGTTTCCCTCATGTCAGTGGCCGAGCCAAATCCCAAACAGAAAAGCTATCGACACACCCCGATCAATAAAAGTACCTAATATAACCATTAAGAGAAAATTGAAAGCTTATAATTACTGCTGTTAAGTTTATGGAATGTAATCGTTTTAATATTTTCAACAAAATTATGGATCATTCGATCAGACCAACAGTGAGAATAATTCTGAAAACGGCACCAAAAACTTATTCACAAGCAGGCCAAAAGGTCATTTGAGAACATTACAGAGGAAATATCTATTCATTTCTTGTAATCATTGATGAAATATACAATGGTCTCCATTCCTTCAAAAACTGACGGGATTAATTTTGGCAACTGAAGTTATTGGCCTATGATGAAGAACTTTCCACTATATTATACATTTACATACATGCTATACGATCGACAACATTTGCTGCACCAAACTCAATGGTGTAGCCAAGAGAGTACAGGATCCTGAAAAAAAATAAAAAACCTTTGCCAACACAAGGCGTTCTTTCTCTATTTCTCTCTATTTTGTGTGCGCACTTCATCCTTGTTGACTTATAAGTTTGATCCCAATTTTTTTCTTAAGACAAGTCCCATAAGCTACACAAACACATGTACTATCCCAAAAAGGATAATGGTGCAAGTGGGGTTCAAACACTCAACCTCTTGCTCACTAGCGAAGCGAAGAGGGTGACCACCAATCCTAGTAGTAGTTGCTTGATCCCAATTCAATATGGCATCACCAACCCATATTGAGGATATGCTATAAATTAACCAAGGCATCCTCGGGAACTTTGCTGCCTCTTTGGCCGCCTTCTATTAAGAAGCTTCAACATATTATCAGTGATATCTATTGGATTATCATTATCCTCCTCATCCCTCGGTCTATCATCAGAAGTCTGAGTGAGCCACCCCAGCGCCTCCAATGCTGCATCCCTCTCAGCTTGTTGCTTGCTCTTCTTCGGTTTGCCCACAAACTGCATCCCCTTGAACTCAACCAGAGCTCTAAACTCGTTCGTTTTAAGATGCTTCGTCCTGTATTTTGGAGGGGTATGGCCTGCTCTCATGAGCAAGGTCTGAAGCAAGCTCTTCGGATTCATTCCATCCTTGATGATTCTGCTCTTGTTGTCAACATTGTAGCTATTACTGCTACTGGTTATCCTGGCTCTTTTGGTTTCACGGCCAAATACAAACCTCCCTTCACATAGATCGGCAGAAACTAGATCTTGAATGGCAAGCATTAGGTACTTAGCTTCTTTGTGTATGTCGATGTAGGGATCTTTAAGCTGCAGTAATAATGGTGCAATATAAGTTAAATTTTCAAGTTGAAATAAATTAAAGTAATCCAACAAAGATCCCATAGAGCATTCAAACCTTTCAACAAACCAGTATTCCAAATTTTCATTAGTTTCATCAATTAATTACCTAGTTTTACATTTGTTGTATACTTCATACAAATTCTGATATTTTCAAAGTTCTTCCAAACTATTGGATGATATTTCACAACTAGGAACTAGCTAGCATTAGCTTTAATATTCTCTCCACTATGTTATAAATTGACTTTCTCCCTCTGACCTAAACCGTAGCATCTCCACCATACTTTATTCACAAAACATATACTTTTACCTATGTCATTCTAATATACTTTCTAAACCATCTATATATCAAATCCACTCGATATTTTGTTACAAAACAACTGCATAACAAGATGGTGTCACTGGCTCACAAGACATCCTCATATTGTTTTGTTTAAAGGAACAGTCATTTTATAATGCTTGCTATTACCTTCTTTTGGAGAATTTTATCGAGCTCCTCTTTAAGGTTCCAATAGCATTCTGCCAAACTCGGATCCATAAAGAAGTCAATGTAGCCATCCAACATCTTCAAGTGCCCAGCCTGAATACAGAAAGAATTCATATCCCCATAAAATAAAATTCAGAATTTTGATGATAATACACAAAATTCCAAACATGGCATTACCATTTCTCCCTTGAGAAGATGTCCACCAAATAGAAGTAATATAGAATCTGACACCCCAGTGGAATCACGAAGAAAGACTGTATTGACTTTGACTTTCTCACCAAACACCATCCAAGGGTAAGGGATTGTCTGATATTTCGCATTAACAGAGTTCTGAAACATAAGTATACATAGCCACATTAAAATGTAGCATTTGTGCGTGTGCATATGTGGGACAATCAAAGAAAATACATTTGTTCTCAATTCTTTAATCAATGAAGGCTAAATAGAACAAGACTCTGGCATAATTTTCTCTCTAGCTCAATTAGATTTAGCATATAATAGTTGCTACAGCACATTTTGTCAATTAGATTTAGCATATAATAGTTGCTGCAGCACATTTTGCTTGTTCCTACTTAATCAAAAGATTCTACTGCAATAAGGTCACTTCGAACTAATAAAGTAAAGACAGGAAAGTTAGCCAACAAAGTACTCATCCTAGTTTTGTTACAAATAGTGGCCATAGAAGAGAGAACACCAGAGCCAGCAGAACATCAAGATATTGTGGTATTAAAAATATTTTTTTTGATATATCGGATAGAGCCAAACGGCTCCAGCCATCAAAAAATATATAAATCAATAAAAAGTTAAGTTACAGACAAAATAATAAGGGGTTTTACAAGTAGTAAAACAAAAGGAAGATAACAAAATAGCAATTGACAAAGGACTGAGGAGCTCGCCAAAGAGAGAGCTGCGAAACAACAGTAGAACCACACCGAATTGGGTGATGGATCAAAACCTGCCGGAAAACAACGCATCAAACCTGGTATTAAAAATATGAAAAAACATAACTGCAATTCCAATTAGGAACCATGTCTAAAAGCCCCTCTGAGAAAGAGGAAATTTTACCTTTTGATTTATTTCCAAGCTCCTATGTATGGAAACCCCTCTTAAAGATACCTAATTAAGTTACACATAATACAATTGACAAATTAAGCCTGATGTGAAATGGCTGATCTCCACCACTTATAAAGAAAAGAGGAACTCATCATCTTTCCCGCCTCTCTTTCCCCTACTTCTCCAACTACAGACCCGTCAAAACCACACCCTAACTGATCGTATTCCCCTAACTATATCTCTTTTCCCTAACTAAAAATCCCAAACTCAAAACAGTCTCCAAAAATCATCAGCTTCCTCACCAAATCTACTCCAACTATCCAAAACTGATCAACTTCCCAACCGATCCTCTTCTCCAACAATAAATTCAAACATAAACTAACTCCAAAGCTCATATTTTCCCCATAATCTCCTGTTACAACTCTTAATCACCCTTCCAACAAAGTGTAGTCAATATTAGTTGTAATACTCAAGCGTAAATCTTTTTTGGTTATTTGTAGTAGTTTCATTTGTAGATGTAGCAAAAATTTTGGTAGACGCAGATTAATCATTTATTCCACAGTACCTACAGTTTAATATTGAGGGAATGCAGGTGTATAGCAAACTTGCAATGGTTTTACCCATGTGCAGTAAATTTTAATTTAAATACTCAATTATAGTAAATTTTCAGTTATCTGTATCATAGGTATATGTAGCAAAACTCTTGGTAACTGCAGATCAAGTATTCATTAGAGTATTTACATGTGCTGTCCTTTAGGAACTCCAAATAGATAGATAATCCAGTAGTCATAACTAGTAAGGTTGCAGCATTTTTTAACGTGCACTTGGAAGATAAACTGTATGCTTAGGAAAAGAGAGAAGCACATTTAATATACATGCTTCACATAGGCTTCACACACCAAGACGGTTGGCTCACACATGAACTACATTATAATAATAAACATGAGTACTTAGTTTAGTTTTCATACTTAAATGTTGCATTTTTAAGTTATCTATGGAACAAATATATATGGATATTTTAATTATTTGGAAAGGGTATTATGGGACCTAAAAAGAGACTTGTCGAGCTTGTTAAGATGGAACATGCATTAAACGAAACAGAGGGCAGTTCAGGAATTATAGCGAAAATATACAATACATAGGCTACAAGCTTTATTTAAGGCTAAACTTGAAAAAACACACCTCATACTATTTGGGTTTCTGAAAAACAGCCCGCCACTATCAAATTTAGAAAGAACTGTACTTCTTAGTGTGGTCATTGTACTTAATAAGGTTCTAGAGTTCACACTAATGCTTATTTGGGTTAGTATGAGGACCTCATACTCATAAAGGTCCTCATACTTATTTGGGTTTCTGAAAAATAGCCCGCTACTATCAAATTTAGAAAAGAACTGTATTTCTTAGTGTGGTCCTCATTAGTGGCGGAGCCAGGCAAATCAAAATGGGGGTCCCAAATTTTTTTTCCGGCATCGACATGACTGTTACCAAAAACTCCTTACATTATTTTTGTTTTGAAAAATTAAAGTAAATGGATCAAAGTAAAATTATAATCAAAGTAAATATTCGAATCATGTTCTTAGTATCATGTATTTTTGGCACTTGTACAGTTATACTCTAAATTTGGTAAGAGTAATGCTAATCAATAATCATACTACACTATTTACACTGTTATAATACTAGAGGCTAGCTAAGAGATACGACCCAAATGAATAGATACACTTGTAACTTGTGTACACACTAACTTCTTATTCAAAATTTTATCTAAGGATCGTACAGATCAAATAATAAGCATCACTGTTTATTTTTAGCCCAAAGCTCATAACACCATTTGAGCCTTCAAGAGCTGGATTGGGATTGGGGGTACCAAAAAAAATTAAATGGGGAGGGCAACTAAAAATTCTAGTCTATATAAGTGGGTGGGTTTTACAAAATTTTTGGGGTCCCAATTGCCCCCCCTAGCCCCTTACTCTCTCCGCCCCTGGTCCTCATACTTATAAAGGTTCTAGAGTTCACACTAATGCTACTATGGATGCGCCCCCCGTCTTCAACCATCAATAGTTCATCAACATTAGTGTGACCTGTAGAAGCCCTGTATGTATGATAACCACATTGAGAAATACAGGTTCTTGTTTCCTTTCAAAATTTGACAGTTGAGGGTGTTTTTTTTTCTCTTTCAAATTTACCCTTCAATAAATTATGCCCTCATGTTTCCTTTCTCTTTAACCGACAATAGTCAAAAGAATTTACCATATATTAAATTCACTAAAGATTGGAGACTAGTTGGGTGAGTGGTGAGGTTTCATGGCTTTGATAAATCATGCCCAATGTTTTTTAAGAAGAGGTTTTTCCATAATGACACTCAAAAGAAGAGTAATGCTACACCCATGACTTTTTCTATAACCTTTCTCTTCACAACCTTCGGTGGCACAATACTATTGGATGTTATTGAAGAGCAGGGTAGACACCACCAATAGTATTGTGCCACCTAAGGTTGTAAAGAGTGAGGTTGTAGAAAAGGTTGTGGCTGTAGCATTATAGCACAAAAGAATTAATATTTTTCATAATAACATGCAAACTTTCATATTTACAAAAAACCTATTTAACTATTACAAGTTTTCCAAAAAACCACCTGCCGCCGCTAGTAGTTCTTAAGTTTTCTAAGGGAGTGGGTTGAAATGACGAGTTTGCCCCTCATTCCTTTGTCTCCTTCATATTCCCCTTTTCTTCATATTGATAATAACTATGGTGATTATTGGATTTTGTGAAGGATGAGATCGCGATAGGCAAGGGCGGAGCCAGCGAAGAGTTTGGGGACACTGGGGAGGGGAAGGGCGAGGTTGAGGACATCATGGAACGATGGGGATGATGATAGAGGAAGATTAGGGCTGAACTTGGAGAAAAGGATGGATTTTGGTTGGTTGGTGGGTGGCATTTTGATGTTTCCATAAGTTTACCAAGTCTAAACCCAATAACGAGAATATACTAAGAATACTCTCTTAACTTAACAGGGCTGCTAATGGCAGATGATATCTTGAAAATTTTACAATAGTTATAGTTATTCTTTTAGAAATATCAAAAATTCGGGTGTTATTATGGAAATACCAGTTCTTTACTTCTTTTGAGTGTCTTTATGGGAGAAAAAAAAACCTTTTAACACCAGTCTAAATTTAAAATAGGGGCCATATTGCAGTCTAGCAAAAGTTGGGAGTTTAGGAGAGGATGAATTGTTACACTGTTTACATATAATAGAAGACAGATTTAAAAAGGTACTTTGCCCATACGCATTTCTGCTCTTTTTAACCAAACATCCTTACTACTACAACCTCAAGTCTGCCTCCACATTTAAAAAATATTTAGTCTAAATTACATTCAAAAATATTTATTTTTAATCAAAAATTACACAACCATCCCAGACTTTTAAATACCAGCCAAAAGAAATGGACATAGAGTTGGCTATCTGTCTACTAAACGTGAGAAAGTAGATTTAACACTTCTAAGTCATCGATGTAACTTTAAGAATTGTGAACAATGTTGACTTTTAAATGCATATCACAGATCAAAGCACATCCATTGGATACAAAGAAGCTAGCATACATTAAACTTTAAATTAATGGGCAGATTGTAGACCACAAACATACATGGATTTATAAAACAGAGGGGATAACTAAAATACCGAAAACTCAACCTATAAGATCAAAAAAATAATTCTGAAGCAAAACCCTACACCTAACCATAACCCTAACTTCAATCGAAAAAAGTGACCTATTCATCTAATCTAATGGTCCAAAGTTGTGCTTTTCACCTATCATGTAAGTGTGTTCAAATCACTTCCCGAGAGTAAGCGAGCAAGCTAGAGAGGTTAAGGCCAACTGCATAACTTAAGCTACTATAAATTGGTATATAATCTAAGATATTAGCGTAGGGGAGATAGGATAACTGACATAAAAAGAACAGATGACTGGGAGCAGAACTGTTGGTGTAGAGATAAAATTACATTGAATATGGGTCCAAAAACCCAAAAGGAACTCAAGAATGGTAGATTAACGGCTGGCTAATATACTGAAAATATACACTAAATTAGGGCCGAGTGTATGATGCTTCTGTTGAACTGCCCAGCAAGAGCACTTCTAGGATAGCATTGATTTTAAGTTTAAAGAAGAAATATGAAAAGAGCAAGAACGAAATGGATGCAGGGGTTGGGGGAATAGGAGGCAAAGGGGAATACAGATGTCCATTTCTCGCTAGAAAATAGTGCATCACACTGTACTTTAGCTCGCAATGCAGCATGCCAACGAGAAAATGTCACAAATGAAAAATAAATAGCACCAATCTTGCCGGTTCTATGCTATTAATAAATAGTGCACCCCATTTATTTGATGTTGATACACGTGGATAGTTAACATGACTTCATGTCCCTATTCTGCAGTTGAAAATATCATGATCCTGCATTCCTTTAAAGTGACACCTTTAGTTCCAGATTCTTGAATAACTATCTAGAGTGCTGTCTTGGCTTCAAGGTTTATAGTAAAAACAATATTCTGGGCTGCTTTTTATTGTTTTAACTTTTTAGTGCTAAGAATTGCTTAGAGCATCCAGTCGTTGAGGGTCAAAATATGCATAAATAGATAAATGAATATAGCAAAGTTACGTTTTGCTGCAGTCGTTGAATGCTATTTTTTATAAAAGGTGCGACGGCACTTCAAGTGCCGTCCGAGGGAAAAATTCGTCCTCGAAGTGCAAATAAAAAATTACAAAAAAATTATAAAAAATTACAAAAAAATTTCAGAAATTACGAAGAAATTACGAAAAAAAATACAAAAAATTGCAAATAACCCCCAACAGGGTGGGACGGCACTTGAAGTGCCGTCCGAGGGAGAGGGGTTTTTTTGGTTTTTTTTATTAGAAAATTAAATTTTTTTTGGTGGGACGGCACTTCAAGTGCCGTCCGACCATTAAAAAAATATTTTTTTTTTGTGCGACGGCACTTGAAGTGTCGTCCGACAATTTAAAAAATAATTTTTTTTGGTGCGACGGCACTTCAAGTGTCGTCTCTCATATATGCAAATTTCTCATTCCCTCTCTCATTTATGGCAATCTCTTGTAGCGAATTATGCATATTATGCATATTTGGCCAACGACCGCAGCGCTGTTTTTGGCCAAATATGCATATTATGCATATTTAGCAAACGACTACAGATGCACTTATAGTAATGCCCTTTAACTATTCTTATATTATCAAAACATTTTAAATACATATTTTTATCTTAAGCTTTCTTTATTTAAATTTTGTCTTAATGCTTTTTGCAACTAATGCCCCAACAAAGCTCTAAACGCCTAAGCTTTGCCGTTGCGCTTCACTCCCTTTTCCACTTGCGAAACATTGCTCCGATCTTAACTCCCCACCCCTAGCCCCTTTATCACATTTCGTTTTATAAAAAGGCTCATTAACTGAGTTTTGACAACAATTTTTATTTTCTTTGTGAAGTAATTCTTGATTGTGGATGTGCTCAGGACTTTAACTTGACTATAATCAAAGTGTAGCATATGGTAAAGTGATTGTGAACCATTAATAATTAATATGGATGCATTCAAAAGTTAGAACTTGTAATCCCAGCTTGTTCATCTAAAAAGTATTTTACATAACTTGATTTAGGGGTGTTCATTGGGCGGTTTGAAGGCTGCCCAAACCTAACCTGATTTATAAAGGTTTTAACTATTTTTAAAACCCGCCCAAACCCGAACCTAGAGCCTGAACCCACCAAACCTGAACACCCTCGTATATGTGTGTATGTATGTTTTTTGTTCGTTTGAAGGAAAGTGTGTATATATGTTACAATCTATATTAGTAACTCTTCATAATTCTCTAGCATTAACAAAAAGCAATATATCACATAAATGTTAAACTCTTTATATTATTGGTGGATATAATACATATATTTGCAATTCTTTATATTGACGTACGATATATCAATTTGAGATTGTTCCACTTGGTGGAATCTCTAGAATAATGTGTAATACCCCCAAAATAATAATAATAATAATAATAATAATAATAATAATAATAATAATAATAATAATAGTTAATAATTATTTTTTTTGCCACAATTTACTAATAATTTGTTTTCTATTTTTTTACATTGAATGTGCTGTTATATAGTATATGTTGGCCCAATCCATTACATTTGCATGGATAAGCTCAACCACATATAATGTTCAATGAATATATGCTAATACTACACTACTATTATATACATACTATTATATACATACTTTCCATAATCTACGCATACACTACTATACTATATCCTACAAATGATGACTTAGAAAAGGGGGTTAAGTGTAATTAAAAAGTCTAGGGGGTTAAATGCAAATGAAGGGACACCTAAGCATTTCTAGACATCTCCACACAACCCTACACTCACCCATACCCTTCTCAGGCTTGGCCTGCCACCTCTCACTCTCCTTCTATATATATGTGTTGAGTGTATGAGAAACCCTAGTTCTTTTCATACTCTTTTCAAAACCCTAGTTCATTTTTATAAAATCCTAGCCTATTTTTTACATACCAGCCCTTCTCATTCTCACTATTTATCCATTTCCAACTATATAGATATATATATATACATATATATAACTCCTAGAAGCTTTTGTGTGCATAATTAAGCTAAGTGGTGAAAAGCCAAAGAAGCAAGGAGGAGAAGGAAGCAACTTGAAGCAAAAGCTAATATATTGAAGCTTGCAAAAATCAAAGTGGGTAATTTCCTTATCCTAATAGTTGCTAAAAAAAAATTTATGAATGAGGGTATGATGTGTTGATTGATAACATTATATGCTTAATTTGCTCCTTAGTTCCTTATTGATTAATGTGATAGTAGTAGCTCGTGATCACATGACCAATAAAATAAGGACAGACACTAGTTGAGAGTGTACTCACCTGTCAAGGAGAACACGTGCGGCGGCGTCTCATCTAGGACACATGCGGTGTGTCTCGACTGTTGATTTCTGAGATATTAGTGATCAGCAATATCGAAATCTAAGGGAATGGACCCTTATGAGTACGTCTATATTCTATGTTATCCATACGAACAAGGAACCACAGTGTAACGGAGTAGGGGAAGGTCTGTCGATTCGCCTTATGTTCGGAGAACTTATGGTACAGTCTGGGTGTGGATAAAGACCACAGATTCCCGTAGGACTGCAGCCGAGCTAAATGATCACCAGCCTGTCGAGTGGAAAGAGACCACCGGCCGGGCGGAGTGGAGAGAGACCACCAATTACGATCGATCGTAATGATCACCGATCTTCGGGAGTGGTGAAAGACCACCGATAAGATGCAGTAAGCGGAATAGACCGTATATACTGCAGCTCTACCGGTCACTAAATAAATGTCAGGAACATGGAAGAGTTCAAGAGTAGGTTTGTATTGCGAAGGAGTGAACCCTGTAATCTGAAGTATGCTTAAGTTTGACTGGGAAATATGTAGTATGGGATGCATATGTTTCCAAATCAAGTATGCATTAGAATGAGAGCATCGTGTGCATTTAAGTTGTGCATTAGATCCTAGGTCATATCATACAGTGACACTTTTATTATATGATTTGCACATTTCTTTTCGCATTAATGCTGTTTGTTGAGGATTTTGAAAATTGCGGTTTTCATCCGTTTTGCGTCAGTTGAATTTAACTGACGTGCCCACAGTTGGTTAGTTGTTGTAACGCCCCGAGTCCGGCTCAGCTGCGCACGCGGCTACACATGCGCACACACAAAAGAACGGATACAAAACTCCAACCACGCCCACCATAGGCACCATCAAAAGGTGGGTATACCCTATAGGTGAACCTTTCTCACTTGGATCCTAATATACACACACAATCACCTCATGCATTTTCCGATATGGGATATTATTTCCCAAGCCAACTCACGCCAAACCCCATGCCATGCATGCATGTCAAAATCAATCAGGATGCACACATCTTGAAGCCATCAAGGCCTCTCCCTTCACTTCCGAAAGTGACAGCCATGCTCATCACCATTTTTAATTAATCAACCTATACAACTCCACATTATACCATATATAATGCCACCTTATACCATATATATATAATATTATATATATATACCCGCTTAAGTACGGGATGTTACACACACCCTCTCCTTAAGAACTCAGCGTCCTCGCTGAGCCCGGAACCCACAAGCTAATACAGGACCGCCTTTCTAGCCGATGTGGAGAGGACTACTCTGATTCTGCTAGTTGTACAGTCACCTACCCGGCCAACCTGTACCAACCTCGCTCCCTCTCAGGCGCTCATCTTGCACACACTCGGTGTCGAAAGTCGGCTCTGATACCGTTTGTAACGCCCCGAACCCGGCTCAGTTGCGCACACGGCTGCACGTGCGCACACGCGAAAGAACGGACATAAAACTCTAGGCACACCCACCACAGGCACCATCAAAAGGTGGGTATACCCTATAGATGAACCTTTCTCACTTGGATCCTCATATACACACACAATCACCCCATCTATTTTTCGATATGGGATATTATTTCCCAAGCCAACTCACGCCAAACCCCATGCCATGCATGCATGTCATCATCAATCGAGATGCACACATCCTGAAGCCATCAAGGCCTCTCCCTTCACTTCCGAAAGTGACAGCCATGCTCATCACCATTTTTTAATTAATCAACCTATACAACTCCACATTATACCATATATAATGCCACCCTATACTATATATATATAATATTATATATATATACCCGCTTAAGTACGGGGTGTTACAGTTGTAGGACTGATCATGGGAGCAAGAGATTCGAGTTGTGGAGTACCATATATAATGCCACCCTATACTATATATATATAATATTATATATATATACCCGCTTAAGTACGGGGTGTTACAGTTGTAGGACTGATCGTGGGAGCAAGCGATTCGAGCTGTGGAGCATCCAAGTAGAGAGTATAGTTTTCCTTGTACAATGTAAGTATTGAATTTCCTGTGATTTCTTTCCTGTGTTGTGTACTCATTTGGAGCAATGATCTTGAGTTGTGTCACGACTTTCCGGTATATGGAACTCGGGGCGCTACATAATGTGATTATAAATATAATAGTTAGTATACTTTGCAGAAAGAACTAAGAAATATCTTTTTTTTGAAATTGTGGCTGAACTGTCGTTGCAGTTTTTTACATATGATTGTAATGGCATGTTAAACCCAACAAAGTTAGCAAAAAACCATCCGCCCAAATGAACCAGGCCCGAACACGACGCCCACCAGTATCGTTTGGCTTAGGCTTCATGCTAGGACAAGATTTTTCATGCATTGAGACCAAATTATAATAATAACTTAAAAGGACTAACCGTACTTTAAATAACAAGAAACGGAAAACAAAACCAACGTAAAAGGAGGACAAAGAATCAGATCACTATACTTACAGCATAAAGTAAAACCTGACCATCATCCATTGTTTTGAAAGACATAGTCTTCTCCCTGTGCTGCAAACCCAACTCATAGTCAATAGCTAAGGCCAGAAACATATAAAAAAGGTCATAATCATCAAACTATAAGCAAATGATTTACCACAACGGAGGCAATTCCTGGAAAGAGACCAGAGCAGATGATGGCACGAACCAGTGACTGGTTATGACTCAAGCTATTACTAGCGTTTGAGTCAGCATCTAACAATCCAGCATCTTTCAAAATAAAATTAAATTGCTTCCGAAGTGAATGGATAGCTTGCAGGGTTTGGGCTGAAAGAAAATTTCTCCAGCAGTAGTCATAACCGGATCCTTCTCTCTCTGCATCTTTCCATCCTTCATATGCACGGACGAGAGCCATGTGATCGCTATAGTCTTTTGCAGAAAATCTGGATTTTGCTGTTCCTGCCAACTACGGGCGGAGAGAAAGATTAATAACTCAAATTTACCAACTTAACGCAGCCAACTATGTGTATAATAACAATGGTATCAATCAAATGGAGTAGAACAGAAATCCCAATAAAAGTGTGGAAGCCAATGGTATTTATTATAGACAATGACAGACACACACATATTCATGAAGGCATTTCTCATATTTCAGAGGCACAAAGGAACTATGAGAAGAATATTTTAAAAGGACACATTTATGAAGGCATTCGCTATATTTCACTAGCACAGTTCGGAGTAATTCCTCCACGATAAGAAGATTTTAAAAGGATAAAGTGATATAAATATGTTTTGAAATCTAAATTACAACAAGCATAAAGATGAAACACTTGATTACTAAAGATTTACTCACATCCTTCTTGTCTTGAGGCAACAAAAAGGGATCTCGAACACTTAATCCTGATACTACTGTAAGAATTGGATCGAGACAGCGAAAGACAGCACCCATTATAAGCATCTTCCCTAGCTTTGGATCAACCGGAAGCATTGAGAGATATCGCCCTGCAGAGCAGAAAAGAAAATTCCACATACCATTTGAGAAAAAAAAAGGAAGAAGATGGAACTAACTTTATAAAGCACCATATTGATCCAAATAAGAAGATACATGGGGCATATCAAATCGATATGTATGACCAAACATACCAAGGTTGGTAAGATTTTCCCTCCCATCTAATGCTCCAATCATCTTCAAAAACTCAACCGCATTTTGTACCTATAATTTTAAACATTATCAAGCAAGCGACATATGATATAGATTGAAAACCTTTAAACCCAACTCCTTCATTTCTTATATTGCCACTATTTGGCTTCTTTTTCCTCTCAGTATGCTCCTATCTAATGTTTTTGCTTCAACGAATACAACATTAACAGTTCTTTATTCAATAAAGCAAATGATAAGTAGGGCAATATACTAGCAAAATCCTTGTAAATAGTAAAATTGGTACATCTACCTAATATGCAAAATGATATCAAGTTAAGATGAAGTTAGTTTAAATAGGTGTAGTAGACAATTAACTATATGGACACCATTTGAAAAACAGGATACAAAAGCCCTACTAAAGCAAAAGTAAGAATATTAGCAGTTATGACCCTGTTTAATTGGTACCGGCAATTTGATTAATAAATTGAAAACAACGTTGAGCAAAATTACAGCTAACGGCTCTGGAGGCTGCAATGCAGCTGACAAGAACTCCCCAATAGTACCAATCTCCAAACTTTTTATTTGCAAGCATAAGGAGTTAAGAGGAGTTCTCAGAAGCTCTGGAAGTTGATAGTCTGCAAATGCTTCATACACACATCTAGGATAGAGATGATAGCACTCCCCAGGTTGCACACGTCCAGCTCTTCCTCTTCTCTACATCAAGTCAAAAGCAAACGGAAAAAGAATGATAAACAAAAGAGCACAGATACCAGCCATTATTGAAGTAGCAAGTCTGGAATATATAAAGGTGAGTTATGCACGCTAAAGATCATTATTTGGTTGAGTTACCCGAAAGCTATTTTCTGGGAAGAAGGTATGGAACATTTTGATATAGAACAGTGCCATTGAAACACATCTTCTGCAATTTTATAGGTATAGAGATGAAGGTAGAAAGAACATATATTTGACGGACGTGTATCTTGCAAATTTATTAAAGGTTCAAAGACATTTAGAATGTGAAGAAGTATGATGCTAATATAGATAATCAAGATGCTACACATCAAATAGAAATAAAAGTAACTAGTAATCAATGAATGAAGTTTATGTAAATCACAAAGTCACAAATCTCATATTATGCGTCACCAGTTCAACTCACTTCCGATGGAGAAAAAGGAAAGGAAAAACAGTGTAATACCCCTAAGTTTTTGTTAATTATTGTGAATTCAATATTCTGACTTTTTGGACTGAATTGCAAATATCAATTATTTTGGGGTTATATACAAATATTATAAATCTGAGGATTTAAGTGTGAAAGTGGAATTATGGGGTTTTGTGGAAAAGAAATAGGGTTTCCCCTTCACGTTGTTTTCTTCTGTTCGGGCCTCCGGGAGAGAGAAAGAGAGAGAAGATTATGATGATGATGATGAGCCATGACGATGGAAAGCACGGAGAGGAAGGGTGATTGAGGATGTCGTCAATGTCAACAAGTTGGAACCTTGAATTTCTCGATTAATGTGAGTCGTGATTCGTATGTCTTTCTTTTGATTTGGTTTCTTTAATGATTATTGTAATTTATTAATTATGTTGGAAATTGATTGTTTTTCGTGATTCTAGTTATAAATATGAATTATTGATGAAAATTCTATTGATTTTGTTTATATATATGAAGGATTGATGTGAATTCTATTGAAGGTTTTAATATAAGTTATTAATATTTCCTTTGATATTTTCGTCATTGTCATTGAGATTGTAAATTTGTTGATGAAGTTGTTGGTTATGCGAAGAATTTCATTTTCGTGCATCAAGTGTTTGTCATATAGTCTTAAGTTATGATACATACGTTTTGTAAAGTTCATAGATATTGAATATGTAAGTTTACAATTTTGAAATTCGTTATAAAAAGATCTAAGTATTGTATGCATCACATGTCAGTATACCGATATATGAGTCAGGAATCTAAGTAACCCCTATGGACTCTCATGTATCCACTCTATGAGTGATGAGAATTGCGCTCAGCCGGAGTAAGTATTCACCGCATGAGAGGAGAGGGGGCATACCTATATTTCATTGCATGAAAAAAAAAAAATATGTGCATATGATATTTTTTTAAAGTGAAGAATTGGTGTTGAATTTATATGTAGTAAAAGGATTTATATTTGAAGTTGTCTTGTGAGTTTTGAAGAAATTTTGAATGTTCTTTTTGAATTTTTTTTGTATATGTTGAGCTCACTAGGCAAAAGCTTACCCCCACCACAGTTTGTTCACAGGGTTATGGGGTAAAGATCCTCGATATCATCAATAAGATAACCTTGAGGCTTGTCATCCAGAAACCTGTTCGGAAATACCATAATGAAAGGAACATAGAAGTTTGTCGCTAGGTATTTGACCAAACAGGATCGTCCATCGTCCAGTTCCTATAGAACCTATCACTAAAATACTCCTAGAAGGGGCTAAGCGGAGCGAAAAGGGTTTTCCATGAAAGATATTCTAATTCCTGAGAGATTTTTTCTTTTTTACTTTCTAGTTATTGATTTGGTAATAAATAAGATGAAGTAAAAAAATGAATGGTTTGAGTTGCGTATCAACGGCCAATCCCGATAGAGTAGAAGGTTCCGTAGGAACTATTATTTATTTATGCAAAAAGAGAAAGCATGGCAAAAATGACAAGAAGATATTGGAACATCCATTTGGAAGAGATGATGCAAGCAGGAGTTCATTTTGGTCATGGCACTAAGAAATGGAATCCTAGAATGGCTCCTTACATCTCTGCAAGCGCAAAGGTATTCATATTACAAAGGTATTCATATTACAAGAGCCATTGATTTTCTAGATTCAAGGTTGGAAGGTTTAAGCTGGTACTAGTATGTATTCTTGATTATGTTTATTTCATAAAGGTGAGTGTGTTATTTTGAGAATAGTTGTTGTAAAGATCATTTGAGGAGATCATTTATTGGATGATTCTTATTAATCATTGACCAACTTCCCCAATTTGTATGTGCTCGGTTTCGGGCCATTACAATTTTGATTATTGTAGATCATCTTGTGGGAATTTGATGTTGTAAAGGATCGTTAGAGAAGATAATTTATAGGATGATTTCATATTAATTGTTGGCTAATGTCCATTAGATGTGATCTATCAACTTAGCCATGGCCAAAATTCATATCTAGGCCATCCAAAATCCATTAGATGTGATCTACATCTTAAAAAGTATGTCTGCTATTTTAAAGGAATTTGCAGAGTTTTAACTGTTTATATTGCAATCGACTGAAAAATCGATGTTTTATAAAGGGTCTAGAATTACTCCATTTTTACATCGCACGGTGAGTGATTAAAACTCGTCAAGTTCATCAGAAATTTAGTACACAACATACTTTTTGTGATGTGGATCACATCCAACAGCGTAGAGTTTCATTTTGGTTGGCCGGGATATGAATTTTAAGTTCTTCCAAGCTAAAGTTGGCTAGGGTGACAAGGCACTAGCCTCCTTATTCTCATAGATGTAATTATGTATTTATGTATATATACAAATATATATTTATGTGTGTGTGTGTGTGTGTGTGTGTGTGTGTGTGTGTGTGTGTGTGTATAATAGGGGGGGTTCGAAGGCACACGATATATTCCCCCTATGGCGCACTAAAAACCCTATTTCCATGACTAACATTCACGATCCACACAGTTCAAGTTGATCTTCACTAAATCTGGATATGTTTTGTCCATTCATCATGTGGTTGCTTCAGCAATAGAAGAATTGCAACTACCTAATGCATGGACATAAATATTCAACTTTGATAATCATTCATCCTCTTACCTTATATGACAAGTAGAACACTCTGAACGGTGTGAATCATGCAGTTGGGAGAAAATGGTAGGATCTTTTAGGGTGACATAGAAGGAAATATCCTCCTGCGCCACCTTTCCTCCCGTTTTCCCACATACATATAAATACATGGAGACAAAACAGGATATCCTATGGGGTGCCCACTTGAAAGTCCACACAATTGCAAGATAAGTTTGCGTATTCAATTAGTTATTTCAAATAGATGGGGTGCCCACTTGAAAGTCCACACAATTGCAAGATAAGTTTGCGTATTCAATTAGTTATGCCGCACATCATTGGGCTAAATGGGCTTGGATTGGGCACTTAATATTAGCTTAAGTTAGCAACAACCATGTGCTCTGTTATAACTCGGAAGGGTTTAATAGGCGCTTGTCTAATCTGAGATGCATGTCCCTCCACCCTTGCCCTACTCCCAAATGCACGATCCACACAGTTTAAAGTGTACGACATGTCATAAAAAGTAATAGGATGAAACATTATGAAGGTTCACCATGTTTTGCCCATGTATTAAGTGGTTGCAATTGTAATATTGCTGAAAAAGCATTCATTTTGCAACGGCATGATCAGTGTTTTAAATAACGGCCGTTACAACCGTTATACTGGCCGTTATAACGTTTTAGCTAGATTATCGTTGTCGAAATGGACTTTTGAACACATATAATGTTTTTGACTCGTGATGACCGTGATAGGACCCGTTACAGCCGTTATATCATCTATTACTGTCATTATATCACCTGTTATCAGATATAACAGGTAGATTGATATCAACCCAATATTGGAAAATAATAGAGATTTAGAATTCTTTTGAGCTTAGATTGAGAACTTAAATTTAATTGATTCAAATCCGTATATTTGATAATAAACAAGAAAATAACAAAGCAAAACCTTATTGCCAATTGTTCGCTTCATCTTGTCTGCTCAAACCTAATTTTACAACAGCTCGATGCCACCTCTTGTATTCTTTATATTCTCCAATTTCCTTCTTCTCTCAAGACTTTTTCCTTATGTTATACATTTATATAGTATGTTAATCTTTAATATGTAGATATTTTTTTTATGTGTTATATTTTAGTTGTAAATGTTATATTGCTTAGTGTAAGGTTGTTAATATTTGTGATGCATAAATATAATATTTGTAATGGTTGTTTAAAACTTTAAATCACATTTAGGATATATATCTTACTATGTTATAGCCACCTGATATTTTTTTAAACATAACTGAAATATCACCGATATCCAATATTTAAAACCTTGCACGTGATGAATGGGCAAAACATGTTCAAACATAGTAATTTTACATCACTCTATGTTTTATGGTTTGAAGATCAACTTTAATGGGTTGGATCGTGAATTTCGGTTGCGGATATTAGCTTTTAGCATGCCATTGGAGGAAAATTCCTTCTATTCCACATGATACCCTGTTTCCTCATATATATGTGGTAAAAAGAAATTTAGGCAAACAACTCATTTACTAGATGAACTAATTCATGTGGCACCTAGGTGGCAAGTTAATAGTTAATGAGAAAGAACTATGCAAACTAGCCCCTTCATAGTTCATTAAAGCTAATAATTACCCAAAGAAACCAACTGATTTGCCCAAATAAACTAATCCTAACGGGGCATCAACTTAAACTTCCATTATCAACAGTTGGAAAGAATAAAAGGGTTAGATACTTTATTCTCTGTCTTCCCTCTTTATACGTGGATTACTCCTCTCTCATTTATTTATCCTCTACCTCCGTAGCTCCTTCTCTTCCTTCTTTAGCTTTCAATCTCATCTTTTCTTTTCTCTTTTCAGGTTCCAGGTGCCCTATAATTTTTCAAGTCCAGCAAATAGAAATTATGTAAATGAGGCCATTAATCTTTAACTTTGAGGCAATTGTCGATGGATTTCATGTCAAGAAAATTCGAACCTTCATCATCCAAAATAGATTAGAAACAACCATAAGCCATTACTGTCCAAGTAAAACACTTGAATTCATGATTATCATCCAAATTGTAGTATGGGTTTGATAAATTTCCATTTTTGTGTGCAATAATCGAGACTGTATTATTTTGATAATTGGGTTTGGATTTAATATAAAGAAGAAACAAGAAGGAAAGAAGCAATGAAAGACTGAATGAGAGAGAAAAAAAAATAAGCACTCTCTTTGTTTTTAATGCAATGTTTGTACTTTCCACGTAGAACAGCGGGCGAGAGACAAAGCAAACAACAATGTTTGAGAACTTGGTGTCAATATCGGTTTTGGAGTTTTTAAAAATGATACATCTGGGAAAGTACCATTCTTGGGTGAAAAAGTTGGAAAACAATTGTAAATAAAATGCTTTGTGTTGTGTGCCAATATCTACCTTCTACAAAACTTGGGTACCTGATGTAACTAGCTATACCTGTACCAGAATCGTAGTACAAATTTGTATGGGTAACACATCGGGTACGACGGGGAAGTACTGGGGTTTGTTTCCAAAAAACCTTATTGGGTCCAAAAATAAAAAATAACAAGTCTGACCAGTACCCAATTATTAAAAAAACCTTTTTAATGTACTTTTGTATGGATTATAAAGTGTGCCATATTTTGCAACTAAAATAGACATGACTAAAGAGTATGAAACTTTTGTAACGTTTAGATGGCTTATTTTCAATGGTTCAAATTTTTAATGTTGAATGCATTTTGGTTTTTTTTAGTGTATGGATTCTCTTTTATGTTGTTTTTAATATATTAAATTGTCATTTAAATTATATTCAAAATAATATAGTCGTACCCCCGTACCCTGTTATTTACATGTTTTTTGTATCCTCGTACTCCTAGCTGTGCCCATACCTATGTTCTTTTCCGAAGTCCTAACCATTCAGATCCCCTTTGAAATCTTGTTTCTTTCATGTTACCCTTGTTCGGCATCAAGTGAATCAAAAATAATCTGGTACATAGTTATTCTCTCCTTCTCAAACCCTCTTCTATAAATCTTTTTTCTGAAGAAAAAAGAAAAGAAAAAAAAAGAAGGTAGTGTACACATGAACAACTGCCCAAGAAAATGAAAGGAAAAAGATGATGTGGAGTTTTTCTGTATATTTTGTCTATTGTGATAGTCAATCATGCTTCTCCAACTTTTTGAGTTTTGTGACCTGATGAGAATAATGGAGAATACAACAAAGAATCTTCTACATGATAAGAATTAATTTAATTTTGTTTCTTTTCTAGTTAGGGTCTTTATTAGTTGATTATTATTTTATTTTTTTCTATAGGCATGAACAATGTAGGATTTTATTATTGGCTATCTTAGTTTAGTTTATAAGTCAAATAATTTAAGGTCTTATTTGACATCATCTTATAGACCTACTTGAAAGGCCAATTTATTATTGAATAAATTGGACTTGAATTTGAGAAAAGGAATTTAAAGTCAAGTATTTTCGGATGTGCGCCAATACCCTCTCCTTTCTTTCTCTCAAGTTATCTTTTTTCCCGGCTCTTTAGATCCCCTTTTAATTCCTTTTCTTCTCAATATGCCTCCTTGGTATTGCATCACCTAGTCATCTACCTTGATACCTAAGGAAAAGAGTTTAAATGTGAATCAAATGAATTGTTCCCATGTAGAAAGTTATTTTATTTTTTTGGAATATCCCGTGTAGAAAGTTGGATAAAATTCTTACTGACTAATAATCATTAAGGAAACTTTTTTAATTATAATAACTAGTGGTAGGGTCTGCGGTGGTGAGAGGGTGATGCAGATAAATGTACATGTAAGGTAGATTTGCTTGCTACCGTAGTGAATATAACTTGCACTGCTGTGAAAAAGACTACCCAACTTCTACAATGCAATTAGAATCTTCCTTCTTGTACAGAGCGTGTGTTTTTTAACTTTGGTGTGGAGAATAACATTTTTCTTGGTGATAGATAATTATATATGAATTCTACTTTTTACTCCCTCTTCTTTTTGGTGCTATAATACTATATCTCTATCTATAAGTATATAGTTGTGTGAATGAACCTAACACGTGCATTCCACACATTATCATTTTTCTTGGCCATGCTGATTCCAAGCAACAATAGAAATAGATGTCAACGACTATGCATTAAGGGAATAAACTCTTAATAACAAGGATTTTGAAGAAAGAAGTATGAAGAAAACTCATAAACCACATGCAAAATCCGCAATGTATGTGCATGTTTGTAGAAGTTGAGTAGTTCAAGTAACTGAAATAGGTCAGCTCAGGCTAGAATCACCCTCCAAAACGAGTAAACCTGCTCTATTTTTCCATAGTTCCATAGTTGGGAACTATACTTTTCCATAGTTGGGAACTACGGAAAACCTGCTCCAAATCATGTGTATAAGTGTCAGGTTGAATCAAAATAGGTACCTAAAATATGATTTGTTTCCTCATCACATGTCCCATAAATCATGTGTATATGTTGTTAGGTCCCACAATTAGATTTAGTTATGACTAATAGGTCCCTTTACTTATTAAACTGCAATTAGCAAATGTCAACTTTAAAACTTATGAGGAATTTATTGCATTCCTATTGAATTTTTTTTCCCAATGTAGGGTTTCAAAAAGCGAGCACCTTGGCACCTGAGTCCCTCAATGATGCAAAATTTCGAATCCTCGCCTGTGTATTTGACCAGACAGTCAAAGTCAAGTTCAATCAGAAGAGGGATAAGTGCCAAAAAGGTACTTAGGCGGGCGAGAGGCAGAATGCTTAGCAGTTGGAAAATTTGGGGTCGTTTTAACTTTTAATTTAGACTATTATATATTTTGTTATGTGAGTGGTTGTTGAATCATGGATTCTTTTCTACTTGACAACTTGATAGTTTTAAAGTTAATAAAATATACTCTCTCTGTTCCAAAATGTAAGTTGTTTTAGCCTCTCTTTTTTCTTTTCTTTTTTTTTCCAAATTTGAGTTGATTTTGCTTTATAACACAATGTCTTTAGAGCATCTGTAGTCGTTTCTGTTAAAATTATCCATATATCGATAAATAGAAATAGGAATTTCGATTTCGCTGCACTCGTCGAAAGCTATAATATAGCAATCAATCATTTAATATTATGCGACGGCACTTGATGTGCCGTCGGAGGGAAGAAAAAGCAAAATTTCAAATAAAAGGGATATTTCAAATAAAAGGGAATTTTCGTAAGTATATTATTAATAAGTTAGATAATAGGTTCAATTAAGTGGGATATTTATTTCTCAATACACTAACCTAGGTGTTTCTTATAATGAGAGTAGAAACCTTAAACGACTTACATTTTGGAACTGAGGGAGTAATGACTGAATAGTCCATATTCTATAACATAGTTTTGTATGATGTGTACTTTGTGCACAGCGTATACTTAATTGCCCTTATTGACATATTTTGGTTATCCTTACAGTTAAGAACCGAGTAGATATGTATACATGCTACAAATGTTAAGGCTAAATTTGAAAAGATAGCCCTCAACCATTTGGGTTTCTAAAAAACACTCCACAACTATCAAAATTTAAAAAAACCCGTGAACTATGTTTCTCAATATGGTCCTAATACTTATAAAGCTTCTATAGTTCACTCTAATGCTGATTTGGATGTGCCCCCCATCCTCAGAGCAAGGTCAATCGAACCCCATCTCCATCCCCATTTTGGGGTTCCATTTTGGCATATTCCTTAAAATATACCATTTTGATTTGGGGTTTCAATTGGGGTGCTCCAATGGTACCCCATTTTGGTGTTTTGTAAAAAAAATTTGTAATTTTTTTTTTTGCACAAAACTAATTTTTTGAGTGCAAAAAGATAATACAACTAATTAAAAAGTTATAACACAACTAATTAGCAATAGATAATACACTTACTAAGAAATAGGTAATACAATTATTGATGGCCCCGTTAAAAAACACGTAGGAAAAAGAGTACCACAATATTGATTCGTATGATTAATTTCTACACTTCAAACAAATCAGGACTAAATTCAATATTGGTCTCATATTAAAGATCTCGTTAAAAAATTAACCGTAGTATAATTATTGTCTATATAAAAAATTTATAAAAGAAGTTTTAAAAAAAACAAATCAAACAAATTAATATATACTAATATATTCCATAAACAAATCAAACAAACAAATATATTTTGGCTTAAAGGAGAGGGGTTTTGCAAAAAATAAAATTTGCGGTTCCGAAATTGAAGCCGCATATATGCGGCTCCAATTTCAGATCGCCAAAAAAATGGGGTAGGGGCCCCACCATATGCAGATCGGTTGGGGGGGGGGGGGATTGTGAAAAAATGCCGATGGGGTTTTTTTTAAGGATCGGTAAGCCTTGCTCTCAGCCATCAATGATAGATCATCAGCATTAGTGTGAACTGTAGAAGCTTTATAAGGATGAGGACCAACAGAAAAATACAGTTTGGAGGGGGTTTTCAAAATTTGATAGTTGAGGGGTATTTTTTCAGAAACCAAAATAGTTGAGGGATGTTTTTTGGGGCACCTCTCGCCTCAACAAATAGTGCATTCTAGCTCCTTGACTACGCCTTTCGCATTTAAATTATGCCCCAATTGCAACAGCTAAAAATTGAAGGAAACACAATGAAATTAAAATGGGGTCTCCATCTTTGATCCTTAAAATCTCTCATGCTCTTTCTCCTACTTCCTATTCCCCTACCTCCCAACTCCTATTCCCTCCAGATAAGAGTATTGTGAAATTTCACACATGGTTACTTTATTAACTCTTTTTAAGTTAAAAATAAAAAACAATCATCGCAATGAGGACTTGTTAATCAAAAAAAATCAAATTGGGGGACCTAATAACAAAAACTATGGTTTGAGGAACATAATGCATGTGATTTGAGGGACTAATGAGTTAAGAACCCTCAAAACTTTTGTAACTATTTATTACTATAATAATGGGTTTCAAATCAAAACAACAGGTAACTAAGTGCAGTTCTCACATTACTGCAGTAAAAAGAAGTATCTCTAGTACTAGACGAACCTTGATTATCACTAAAGAAAATGAACTTCGTGACAGCACTTCCACAAAACTACGTACTCAAAAGAAATGGATGAAACAATCCACTCTACGATTGAACTGTTAAATAATCACAGTACAATATTCAGAAGGCATCTTACTTGGCGAGCAGAAGCTTTTGAGATCCAGGATGGAAGCAAACAAGGTGTATTGTTCAAAGCATCGTATGTGGTTTCCTTCGCTTTTCCACAGTCAACAACAAAAACAACATCATTAACTGTGATACTTGCTTCTGCCATGTTAGTTGCAAGGACTATTTTCCGAATATTAGGAGGCGGTCTCTCAAATATGAGTTTCTAAAAACAAGAAAACAGGTTTCAGGTTAGCAAATAGAGAATCAGATCTACAGAAATGCAGCCAAAAAAATTGCTGTACAAGAGAATCTTGGCTAATTAATATTCACCGAAGAAGCATGGACACAATGACAGGACACTAGAAGGCCAGGACACAGTGATAAGGCAACTCTTTATGAAGCAGGATGGTGGCAGAGGGGAATGACAATGCGCATGTGCATGTGTTTACATGTGTATTTAATAGAGCCACTTATGTTTATTATATCACTGTCAAGCCTAACATCTTCAACCATATTTCTCTATAAGTACGATGGAGGCACAGGGCATAAGCCACATGACTGTTTGTGTGTACCATTTTTCTGTATTAAGTACGATGGAGGCACAGGGACATAAGCGGCATGACTGTCTGTGTGTAAGTAGTTGAGCCATTTACACTTATTATATTCCTTTAAGAAACACACTTTCAACCAGATAAAGATTCCCTTCAACTGGTATTGCTCTGCATTTTCACATACAGATCTCGCTCTAACAAGATCAAGCACTGTAAAACAAAACAGTATCTATGACATTTAAATAAGTTCACAGGTTAAACAGCTATTATGTAAAGACCAAACTCTAATAGATTAAAAGCAAAATATTAGACATTGGGTGTCTTATTACCAGCTCATTTTATTATTCTCGATAATATTTCAGTACAATGATGACACACCAATTGGAGAACTATTTTGTTTGTATCGTCTCAGTTACTGATTTATCTATGCATCACTAAATTGTGATCTATAAGCTAGATATAGCTAGTTGAATAGTTAAATCATAAAAGGTACTGGTGGCATATAAGATACAATTCGAGATTACAATCAAGAAAAAAATCACAGACAACTGGCAAAAAGATGAATATAAAGAGCTGACGAAAACTCATCTGGAACAAGAAGGAATCACAATGAGTGTACTTGTACCTGCTCAGAAGTAGCCATAGAGCCATGACAAGTAAGAAGCAGAACCCTATTTGGATCTCCCAACAACGGATGTGCCTTTAGTTGATCCCTCAAACTACTAATATCATCCCAGCCTGTCATAAAAACTAGTACTGCACCTGGCCCTTCTTTTCGACATATATGACATAAAACGGCCTCAATAAGGTTAAACCCGATGCAATCAGGAGTCCAAGAGGCCAACGAATCGCGTGCTTTGGAGCTGTAGTTTTCAAAGCTTGAGCTTTTAAGGGCATCCTGGAAGGTGGAAATGGTAAGTAGGAAACGATTAGATTGTAATCTCCTCTGAAGTTAACACAGTTAAATATTGAAATTTTAATACCTCGACAAGTGAAGTAATTTGGTTCTTTCTTTTCCGTGGGAGTAACTGCCTCTGGGTCTTCCACAACTTCTCTTGGCCGTAATCATCAATTTGATTGAATGAAGTCAACTTGTATCCAGTCATTTCCAGTATGTCTTCCAAAAAATGGGCTCGCACAGGGTATGTAAAGCCCTGAAGTCAAACAATAGCCAAAAAATTGCTGATAAATATGAGCAATTATTAGATGTTACTTGCTTCGGGTTATAATGTATCAAACAAAGTTACGCAAACCAATGCCATAACCTGTAAAAGTAGTTGTAACTTCAACAAAATGGGACACAACAAAAGTTGGTTAAAAAACATTAATTTCCACCATCTTTTCTCAGTTTTACATGTCATTAACTAATTTTGTCCTCTTTAGCATTAAGAGAGAAACTTGATTACTTCTTTTCCAGATAACTCTTAGTAGAAATTATTACAAGAAAATAACAGTTTCGTAGTCAGTCCTGAAAGTGTAAGAATTCTTCTAGTTTGCAACAGTAAAAGCAAAGATTAACTGTGACCTGATACCTTTTGAACTATTTTTCTCCAAACAATTGCCAGAAAATGTTCACTTTTTGTAAAATAAATCTCACTTTTTCCGCAAAACCCAATTAAATTTTATATCTGAAACACAGACCCAACATGTCTTCCCTTCAGTCATGAATAAACTTTCAGCTAAAAGTGTCTTCTGAAACCAAGCAGTGAATAATTACTGAATAGCAGAAGAAACTTCTGCTTAGCAAAAAAGCAGAAGAAACTTATTTTAAAAGTACATAGTAAATTTTATCACATGGATAGAACTCAATTTTCGTCATAAGGTAACTAGAAACTAGATTACAACAATAGCTATCCATGATCTACAATTTCAGTGTACAATTTCATAACACAAAAGTAATATAAGTTTTAATATGAGAAACACTTGTTAGGATGATGGCTTGAGTTCATTCTGTTTTAATAGTAATGAAGAAAATTTTAGATGTCAGTAATTTTAAGGCAGCATGTCCTTGCACATGCTTGTAAGATATTCTATATTCCTGTCATCCAAAACTTTCCTACTAAAATCATCTCAATATCTTCCACAATAATCCGTCACTGCTGTCTATGTTTTTCCCCATCAAATGAGATCATGGTCTACTAGAGGTGACGAAAATTAGAAGTTAAAACTCAACTCACCGTCTTACTTAGTGTGATATTGGAGCCAATGAAGCAAGAGACAACAGTGTTGGATTGTGATATTGGAGCCAATGAAGCAAGAGACAACAGTGTTGGATTTAAATTCAGTCTCAAAGTTAGCATTCGTCGTTATGTAGGAATTAAATAGTCCCATATTGGTATATGTTAAAAAGAAGACCCACATGTATACCTTCCCCTCTTTATATTAGTTTTGAGGATATGAAGGATTATACAGTTTGGGCATGGCTTGCAATAGGGTCCTCTAGTGCCAGCCCAAGGTCTTGAACTGGGTGCAGACATCGGACTCGGACGGGGTCTTGAGCCTTTGGGGCTTTGTTTGGTTAAGTGAAATAAAATTATTTCTACTTTTCTTTCATTTTTCAAACAGACAAATTTATTAGAAGAATTTGTTAGTTTGTTGAGATACATGAGATAGTTGGTAAGTCACTGAGAGAATCTTCCCACATTTGTTACCCACTATCTCCACATTTATTATTTAAGAAAAGGTAAACAAATAAGTGAATATCACTGGTAAATATTTATGGTCTTATCAAAAATCCTCCATTCTTATAATATCTCTACCTTCTCTAGACCTGGCAACAGGTCAGGTTGGTACCCATGGGTACTGAGCTCCAGGTACGGGTAAAACGGGTTGAGTAAGAAAAGTACTTGTAAAAACAGGTATTCATCTATTACTGGACTCGTAATTATGCCCATGGGTAGAGCAGGAAATGGATACGGGTAAGCCCGTTTACTCGTATCCTTTTACCCAGTGGTTAAGGGTGAGGGTGGGGTTCTCTTACACATTTAATAAACTGGTAGGGTAAAGGTATAAAATTTGTACTTATTTGAAAAGTCAGGTCGGGTAAAGAAAACAATTTTATTCCGACCTGTTTACCCATTAGTATGAATTAATAGTAAAATATTAATATGAGTTTACAAGTAATTAAGTGTATAACCCAATATCTTTATATCCAAAAACTACAATACAAAATATTTAATAACTATAAGACCTAAAGCCTTTCCAAACCCTCAAATTCAATCTAAAGCATTTAATGTTTATGTATATGTTATTATTCCCATTTGACATTATTCTATTGAAAAAAGGGTTAAAGTACAACTAAAACATTTTTTTTGTGTAATGTGATTTTACCCGTTCCATCCGTCTACCCTAACGGAAACTGATTTTCTTATCGTTAACCGTTAGCATAGGGTAAGACCTTATCTTACCTTTAACCGTAAGGGTACAGGTAAGGATTTAAAGGGTAGGGTAGAGGGTATATGCTTTCCATATCCTACCTGTTGACAGCCCTACCCACGGGTCAGGTACGCACTAATTAGATATTTCACTTTGAAAAAAAAATAGAAATCATATTTTCTGACTTCATTTAGCTAAACCTAACTAATAATTTATTCAAAAAATAGATATTCATAACTTATAAGACCACCGGCAATCTGAGCCAAATAATTGGGGATCCAAATGATTTTTTGTCACACAAAGATAAAAAAAGAAGATGATTTAGACTAAATCAAAGAACTGACAATCTTAAACAAAAATACATTCAACTGTGGTCCCAATCAAACCCACCCCAAACTTTGACAAATTCCTCCTTACCAACAATGGCTCCGATTCCAATCATCCTCCTAAAGCCTCATCAATCTTCACCGACCTAGGATCTATCTTTCACAGTATCCCATGAATCTGAATCTCAGCTGTAGAATTTATTTATTTATTTTTGTTAGCAATGCATAAATGAGCACCAGTATCCCATGAATCTCAGCTGTAGAATTTTTATTTTTTTTGGAGAAATGCATAAATGAGAAATGCTCTAACGCATAACGGGATGTATTTATGGGCAATCGGATTTAGGTAGTGGTTACTGGACTAAATGTATAACACTGACATATAGGGTATTTGGTTCATGGGTTTGGGTATCAAAATTAATTTGAAACTATAAATTTATTTAGAATGGATATATGAGGATAATAAGTAAAAGATATATATATATGTGTGTGTGTGTGTGTGTGTGTGTTGGCCTTCGGTTACGAACGGACTTTTGGTGCGAACTGGCATGCGAAACACTGATGCTGCTACTAGGAGTAGCGGCATGGTGCAAATGATGCCTCACTGTATTTTTTTTTTGAAATTTGCACTGATGCTGCTACTTCCAGTACCAGCGTCAGTGGTTCGCACGCCAGTCCGCACCAAAACTTCGTTGACAACAAAAGGGGTACTCTAATATTATAATGGGAGAGTTGGGATTGTCATTTGTAGACAAACAAACTTGTGCATCGCTCGTGCATAACTAATATAAAGGAGATCTTTGGTTCGAGGCTAGACTAGGTCGGAATTTTTTACTTTTAAAAATATATATTTATTAAGACGTGCATCGCACATGTAAATTACTAGTATGGGTAACTGCTTGGCAGTTAAAATCACCGATTACGCCCGATTAATCCCTGATTAATCGCTAATCGGAGGCTAAGCGATTATTGTTTAGCGATTTATAATATTTCAATAGTTAGCGATTTAATCGAGTATAATCGGCCGATTAGTGGTTAATCGGCCAATTTTAAGTAGCCAATTAACCAATTAAATCTCTTCTAAATTTCATGCTCGTTTGCTTTATTTGGACTCAATCCGGCCCAAACTCAAATAAAAATCCAAAATCCAAACTCCTTATGATCCTCGTGCAAACCTAAACTGATTCTCTTCATCTTCCTCGAGCAAACCCAAACCCAACCCGCCATCGCATACTTGACCCGGCCCCCATTTGCCGCACCTCGTCCTCCTCTTGCTACTCGTGTTGCTCCTCCTCACCAATTGTTTTTGTTTGATGAAACCGATCAGCAAACCCGGTCCGACCCACATCCAAAATCCAAACTCAGCTTAAACCAAGTACTCTCTTCCTTTTCTCTATAACTATATATTCCTATTTGATAATCTCATGATAGTTTTATATTAAAATTTAGAATTGCTACATAATGAGGATATATCTTTTTTAAAATTATATATATATATATATATATATATATATGGGTAAAAGGGATATGAGCAACTTGCTCATTTAGTAAATGAGCAATTGATGATGTGGCAAGCATGTGATTGGAAAATCTTTAAAGGGTTAGTTGTCCAATGTATCACATGCATGCCACATCATCAATTGCTCATTTACTAAATGAGCAAGTTGCTCATATCCCTTTTACCCTATATATATATATATATATATATATATATAGGGAAGGGGTATGTGCGACTTGCTCATTTAGTAAATAAGCAATTGATGATGTGGCATACATGTGATTGGAAAATCATTAAAAGGGTTAGTTGTCCAATGTATCACATGCATGCCACATAATCAATTGCTCATTTACTAAATGAACAAGTTGCTCATATCCCTTTTACCCATATATATATATATATATATATATATATATATATATAACGATTTTTCCAATTTAATCCCCGATTATTTTTCAATTAACCGATTTATCACTAATCGCTCCTAAACCGATTAGTTCCAAAAACCGATTTTAACTACCTAGCGCTTGATATATCTAATTTGATCCACCAATATACAGGGCTGGTTAGATGCGAGTGACTTTAGAAATTTCCCAAATATGGTACCCATACCCACCAATTTGGGTACTACCAGCGGTTACTTGACTCGATTGCCAGGTGTAGTCCTCTCCCACTCGATTGCCAAGTCTAGTCCTCTCTCACACTCATCTGCTTATGATCATTAAGATTGTGATTGAAGATCATTCAAGTTTTGGTGTGTCCATGCAAACATTAATGCTGATCTATCCTTGAATTTCTTTTCAAAGAATCCAACTGCATTAGTAATGTTATGTGGTGACCATTTTTTCTTAAGGAAAATCTTATTAACGGCTGTCATTTTCAAACTCTATCTCAATTTTTATTTGTAAAACATGTTCTTGCATTCATTGTTATTTTTTTGGTCTTGGATATTGGTGTTGCAATCTAAATGTTGCCATGCCCTTGCTCTTGCGAATTCCACTCTAATTTTTATTTACATAGTAGTTTTTCTATCATCTTAAAGAAGAAATCGAACATGCCATTAAACCTAACTAGCTTTTCCCGAAGGTGAATATGTCAGGTTTGTCGTAACATTTTCCCAAAAAGCACTTTAAGCGAGGAAGGAAAATGTAGTTTGCTGGGTCTTCCAACAATATATTCGACGTATACAGTTTTAGGTTTACAGCAAATGAAGTATGGAATGAACCTGATAAAGAGTACAACACTGAAAATTTAGACCAAACAATTAACTTGATTGCCAAATTCCTGAAATTTCAATACCTAAAGGGAAATCTTAAACAAACAAGAACACAAGTTTCTGGTCACTATTCATGGACTCTTATATTTTAGCTTTAGCTTTAGTCCTCTCTTTAAACTCTGAGTTACGTTTGTTATTGTTAGCCTATGAATCATGGATACTGGTATTAGTACGGGGCTAACAAAGGTATTGTAAGATCCCCAAATTCTTAATATTATTTATTTTGTATGAAAACATATATACATTGTACATTCAAACTATGAATGAAATATTATAAATTTTATATAGATTATTGTGATATTGTTGTATACATTTACCATAAGTTATAATGTAGAACCATAAACTACTTGAAATTAAAATATGTTGTGTAATTGTATGATTAAATACTTTAGCATGGATTATTTTATGAATTGTGTTGTTCATGAAGGGTTAGAATAGGGTTAGAAGGGTTAGGGTTAGAATATGAGGGTTAGGGTGTAGGATAAAGAGAGAGAGAGAGCACTTTAGAATTCTCTCCATAAGCCACCTCACCTTTTCTCTTGGTCCATGGCTGGCCAAGTGGCTTTCTCCCCTTCCACTCATTTTTCTAACTAACGCTCCTTATATCAGGGTATGAAGAGATGAGTTCTCATCTTCTTCTCAATTTTTAAAAAAAAAAAACCAAGAAACTATAAAAAACCCTAGAGCAAACCCTAATTTCTACTCAATCTCTACTGGAATTCCTACTCTAAATTCACTCCTATTTCAACTCCTAACTCTACTCACTCTCACTCACCTATTGGATTTCGGCCACCACCCAAAAAGGGAGTTTCTTTGATTTCGGCCAAAGGTCAAGAATGAAGAAGGTGAAGCCCTTAGTCACTTGGGTCATTCCTACTTCAATTCTTTATTCAATTTTTCACTTATAATTCAACTTTTATTTTTTTTAAAATTCAAGAGTTTTGGGGCTAATTGGAGCCTAGGAAATCAAGAGAGGATTAAGGACAATGAGCTAGGATTCTACTCATTAAGGTGGGTATTCTTCTTCTTAATCTATAAGGTTTGAATTTTGTTAAATAAAAATGTAAAATTATGAAGAAAGCTAGCATCTTTAGACATAAAGATTAAATTTTGCTAAAGAATGCTAAAATAAGAGTAAAGGTATTATCTTTATGTTTATGAGTGGATTAAAACTCATAAAAGATTTCATCTTGTGTATGACAATAAAAAATAACATTTTTTAAATTGAAAGTTGGTGGGCATGTTCTTGGTTGTAGGAATGTTAAGGCAGGATATTTATGATCGTGTAGAAATTTTGTGTAGGTGATTGTCATAATGTTCATGTTAATGGACAAATTTTGTTCATGATATTCATAACTTAAAATTATTATATGTAATAAATAAGTGTATGTTAGTATGCAATGAATAAGGGTACGTTACTAAATTTTGTTAGTAAGCTTGTGGAATCTTCTAGTAAGTTTTAAGTGTAACGTTGATCAAGTTAGAAAGGTTAATATGGAAATTGTATGAATGAAGCTAGTGTTAATTTTAATCTAAGCTAGTGAGCTTGTTACTAGATTATAAATGAGTTAATTAGCATGTTAGATTATCATGGAGTTGGTAAGCCACTAACATAACTAAAAGTGGTGGATTTATAGTAGTATGCTTGAAAATCATGTTAGTAAGCTTTAGTGAGTTTAAGATGCAAGAAGATTTGATTTCAATGGGTTATATGATACTGTGTATATTGGTGACTCTCAATTAAGTTAACAAATTAAAATTTTGAAGTAGTAGATTATAATGAGAAAATGAGATTTATGGAAACTATTAGTAATACATTAGCAAGAGGAATTGTTAATAACCTCATGAGAAATGAAAGTAATTTGGAAACATGGGAGTAAAAGAGTGAAATTTGTAATGATGAAAAAAATTATGAAACTAATATATGAAACTAAGTGAGTTGTTTTCGTGGGCCGGACTTGGGCTGGATATGTGACAGACGTGGGCCGGATATGGGCCAAGTTGGGCCAATAATTGAGAATAAGAATATAATGATAATCTAGCTTAATTGTGAACAATGAGATTGTAAGTAACTAATAATTCCACCTAGAAACTAAGTGGTGATTAATTGAGGAATTAAAGCTGATGAGAATTTGACCTAAGTCGTATAATTAGTAAAGGTGTTAGTGTTAAGTAGTGTGACTCGTGATTGTAAGGACATGCACTAATTGGCATGTACTCACTGTCAAGGAGACTGTGCGGCATGATCTTGTCTGGGGCACGCGCGGCGTAGTCTCGTCTATTAATTTGTGGGATCTAGTGTAAGACCAAGATATGGTCGGAGATAGGGGATGAACCCCTATGCCTCCCTCCAAAGGTAGTCTGGATTGTTTAATGTGAATGCGGAGCCTGTAGAGTTACCTTGATGTCCTAACAGCTTTTGATGAGGTCCTGGAGTGGAGAGAGACCACAGGGTCCGGCGCCTCAAGTGGAGGTTCCACGAGGTTATCCGGGAGTTGAGAGAGACCACAGGGTCCGGGCGGAGTGATGCATGTAAGTCCGGGGATTGGAGAAAGACCGCAGGGGCTGGCACCATTATAGGTGTACAGGAGCAAAGAGAGACCACAGGATCCTGGCATGGCACTACCGACTGCAGTAGCAGAGTAGAACGAACAACTGCAATCTCATCAAACACTAGATAAATGTCAGAAACAGGGCTAGTGTACAAGAGTATGATGCATGGTGGGGGATCGAACCCTAATATCTGGAGAACATGAACTCGTTGGAAAGTATGTAGTATGGGATGCATACGTTTCCAATGAAGTTGCATTTGGGAAGGTATGTAGCATGGGATGCATACATTTCCAAATCAAACATGCATTACAATAGGTAAATCGTGTGCATTTTTGTATTGTGCATTAGATTCTAGGGTCATGTTATACACTCACTTTGTTATGTGAGTCACATTTCTTGGGCATTAAATCGTTGCTAAAGAAGGAAGTTCACTGTTTTTATCAGTTTGCGTCAGTTGCATTCAACTCAATTGATTAGTGCAGGACTGATCACGGGAGCTGGAGATTCGAGTAGTAGAGCATCCACATGGAGAATATTGTTTCCTTGTACAAATGTACGTTTTTAATTTCATGTGATTTTTTGTGTTGTGTACCCTTTGAAGAAAGATCCTAGTTAGTGTCACGAGTTCCGGGTATATGGAACTCGGGACGCTATAGGTATAGGCACGGGACACGTCAAATTTGTGCAAGTAGGACAAGGGGCCACGGCTATAATATTGTATAACATAACTTAATATTATCTCACTTATGTATAATTTTAACTAAAAATGAGTTGGGCCAATACAATTTGTTGCTCGGGATTAAAATAAAAATATAGTCTGCAAAAAGTGATAATACTTCACTATACATCACAAAATTGGAGATGACACGTGTCTATACGGGTACAACTCCTAGCTAGAAGTACTCGTGCTACATATCTATTAGTCATCAAGCGTGATGCTGCCACCATAACATTCTGTTTCGTTGGTATTCAGCATGCATAGTGGATTTCTGATTTCTAGTTCTTCCTCGATCACTATCACAATGAGAAGGGTATAACATTCTCATACTAATGCTTGCTGGTCATCCAAACGTCCACCCAGGACAAGAGAACTTCTCTACCTGAAACTCCTCCGGATTATATATTAGCATCTTGCAGTCCCAAAAAAAGTGCACTTGGCAAATAAGTACTTCTCCAGATCTGTCTTCAATGTTTTACTTCTCGTCAGGTTCATCCCATAGTGGCTTTGCTGTTGAAATTTCAGAACTATATACGTCAAAGAGACTGGGAGAGACCAGACAGAATACATGCCCGAAATACCTTGACCTTCTCTTCCCATTCAGCAATTTTCTACTCTTAAAGATTCCAGCGAAACAAACCGTCTCTATAACAAATACAAAATAATAGTGGTCAACTAGATATTCATGCAATGTTGCTCAGAGATCTTCCTGAAAAGCTGCCTGGAAAAAATACCCGGCAAGCCTGATATGTCCTCATTCAGAAAGAAGGTAGTTTCTCTGAGCACATGTTTAATCTTTTTAAGATTTAGAAAATTTATATTGTGACAAATAAAAATATGCAAGGGCACAACATGTCAACATAGATTGCAAAACAAATATCCAAGAGCCAACAGAATAAATCACTGGAAGAACATGTTTCACAAGAAAATGGAGGGTTAGAAATTGACCGAGTCGTCGATAAAAAGTTTCCTAACAGAAGAAAACACTCGCACATTACCGGTGCAATTTGTTTCCTTGATGAGATCTTCCCAAGAGATGCTTGCGTAAATGCACTACAAAACTCTAACAATCTCCAAACGCAGTCTAAATCACCATGAGCATATGCGTGTAGGAAAACGAAATTCAGATATGAAAGGGATTTTTGGTGAGAGTCGTATCTTTCAGTGATGACAGATGTGGAGATAGTACCCACATACCCAACTGTCTCATACTTTACAGCAGGTTAACAGCTGCTTTTAAAAACTGTAAAAATAATAAATAAAATAGTTTTATTTTCGTTTAATCAAACAAAGCCTCAGATCCCCCGACACTTGCACCCGGATCAAGACCCAGGGCATGAACTAGTGAATACTAATGCAACCCATGCCCAAACTCAATAACTCCTAATAAAGAGGTGAATGTTATACATGTGGATCTCTTTCTATCATATCCCACCAATATGGGACAATTTCATTTCCCACGAAATGACAAAAGTAAACTTTGAGACTGAAACAAAATCCAACATTGGCGGGATTAACTCTTCTTTGTTGCCATCATAACCAATCAATCACTGTCCTCGCATTATATGAAGGTAAGTTTTAAGTTAAATGGTTGTGGATATGGTTACAAGATACTGGGAAAAAATGAATAGAATATGTTCGAATTTTGATAAATAAAACTTAGGAAAACTGATTTTAAATAAGTAAAAATTTGAAAGGAAAAGACATGTATGCTAGGCTGTGAAAGACCCTACCGAAAGACCAAAACTCCGAAGTTGTGGCAAGGATTGAGGGTTTAGTATTTATATTCTAACAAGCCTCCACAAGTTAACGGCAGCTAAGACCGGGACTGGACTGTACGCATCGGTATTGTTTTTTTAATCCGCATTTAATATTGCATAGCCGGTGGGATTCGAACTTAGGGTGCTACAATATCATGCGAAAGATCTTACCAATTCATCAAAACTCTGAAGTTGTGTTACGGGTTGAGGGTCTTATATTTATATTCTAATATAAGCAAAACATGTGTTTTAGCACAAGAAAAATGAAAAACAACAGAGGGCATATTATTTGAATGCAAGACAAAGGATTATAACATTCCCTACTAACAGCAACCTTGCCAACACATTTTTATCATAAACAGTTTAATGATTCAAGATCAAATTAAACATGAATTACCTATTAACTATTTGTAATTCAAAAGTTTGTCATAAACAGTAATTTAGATCAACAAATCAGATTCTCAATATTATTGCTAATATTCCTCTTTAGTAGTAATTTACGAATTAATTTAATATTTTATTTATAAGTTTAGGATGGGATTTCAAATTTAAGAAGTGGATAGGATCGGTTCCCTGTTGACACGCAGTCCATGCATACCATATATTAAAATCTTGCTTACGGGATTAACTATAACAGAGTCTGCACCCGGTAAAGTAATGGGAAGTGGGATGATCTTAAGATATCAAGAATAACAAACATTATTTTAGCTCTAATTTCTCAACGAAGCTGAGAAATTTTCCTGATGGAATTAAACCTCATTGTACTCACATAGTCATAAAAAACCCAAAAATTAACTGAAATTCACACACACACACACACAAGAGAGTTAAAACATTTAGATTTCAGTTAAAGCAACTATTAACTTACAGGAATATGGATTGTAAGCGCCCCACCAAAGAAGTTGGAGAACAACTCAGCATTCAGAGTGGCACTCATCAAAATCAATCTCAGATCCCTACGGCGTGGAAGAAGATCCTTCAACACAATCAATAAGAAATCTACAAGGAAAAACTATGCAAGATCAACAACAAAATCAAATATACTCTAGAACAGTGTACTAGGAAATTGAGTTAAGCACCTTCATTCATTCCCCTTTCATGAATCTCGTCAACAAAAACATGTGTGACACCATTTAAGTTACGGTCTCCCAGCAACCTTCTTAGCAAAATACCACTGGTACAAAAAAGCAGATGGGTATTTTTTCCTTTCATTCCCTCTAGTCGAACTTTGTAACCAACCTACCACAAAAACTATTATTGTTTGGAAACTAGAAGAAAATGTTCCAGAAAAATTAGCTCTTATATGGATAAGTACGATTGTATATGATAATAAATAATAACTACATAATTTAAACGCTTACAGTTTCACCAAGACTTTCCCCTCTTTCAGCGGATACTCTCTCCGAAACTGCCATTGCAGATATCCTTCGAGGTTGAGTACATATGATGTTGCAGAATGCTCCACGACCAGATTCAATCTCAGATTCTAATACATATTGAGGAAGTTGAGTAGTTTTTCCACATCCAGTCTCCCCAGAAATTACTATAACCTGTCAAGGTTATTAAAAAATGGTTAAATGTGACCAGTACCAAAAATGGCATGCATCATCAGCAATAAACGAACTGATAAGCTAATCTTTGTAATATTTGAGGCAATGCAGTGAAAATTGGGAGTGGAAAAAGGAAATAGTGAAAATTGACAGTGGAATGTTCCACGAAAAAAACTGATACAGCATCCTAGTGGTTCGGCCTGTACTGCAAGCTATGTAGCATGAACACTTCTATCATGGAGCCGACCTGTGTAGGTCACCGATACTTCATGGATACTCCTTGTATGTGTAATCATTTCTTATACTGGTCAACTCTGAGGGTAAACTACCATGAACTTTTTTTGTTTTTTTACGAAACTACCATGAACTTGTTTAGTCACTCGTGCTTACCATGAACTTTTGATTTTTTTTACTTTACTAGCATGAATTTGTTTGCTCTTTTTTTACTTTAGTAGCATGAACTAGGTAGTAAAGTAAAAAAATCAAAACAAGTTCATGGGAGGCAAATCTAATGAAGCAAGTTCATGATAGTAATGTCAAAAGCAAAAAACAAGTTCACAATAGTGAGTTGTCACTTCATGGATGGGCATTCTAAGGATCCTCCCAAACTCTAGTACAGAATCATCTCCAAATATTTTGATTAGGCAGACATATGCCAAATATGAGCACCTCCAAAAGCCACGGGAAAATCACCTGGAAAGGAAACCAATCTTACTGGAACTTACCGCCACAAAGAAGTGATCACTACCCGATCCTTCTACATATGACCAGACCTCCCAGGAAACATACTACTCCATTCAAATTTGAGGCTATGTGGACTTCAATCCAGATTATAAGGTGTTGTCTTATAGTTGGTCCATGGAGGCTTCAGAATTTAATTCTAAGACTGGATCGTTTTGAAAATCAGTCGAAAGGCAGCACAAAAAGGAGTTCATGGGTCTCAAAGATAAAATCCAAAATATCAAAGACAATATTTCCAATCTCCAAGCAAGCTCACCAACTCAGGCCAACTTGGACCAAATTCGTTTACTTTCCATCAAACTTGACGACCTTTTGAAAGTAGAAGAGAGTTATTGGGGTAAACAAATTTGGATTAATCAAGGCGACAGGGATACTACATTCTTCCACCTTGCTACGAAACGAAGGAGTATATCGTACGAGTTAAATTCCATGACCGTAGTTGGATCTACTCTGAGGCAATGATAAAAAAAGCTTTCATTGACTACTTTCAACTTTCAAGACATATATACTACAAAAAGTTTCAGTAACTCTTTGCCATTGCTATGAATTATCATCCATCCCTCAAGAGGTAAATGATTCAATCTGCCAAATCCCTTCAGAAAAAGAAATTTTTGCCGTCATCAACGGTATGCATCCTCATAAAGCCCCAGTCCAGATGAACTAACTGCTCTTTTCTATCAAAATGGGTGGGATGTTGTAAGATCAAGCGTCATCAAGGTGATTCGTTCCTTGCCTCTTCCCTTCAAACATAAATGATACTATACTTACTTTAATACCTAAAAAGAAGATTTGTATAACTCCTTCTGATTATAGACCTATTGTGCTTTGCAATGTTGTTAATAAAGCTACGGTTAAGATAATTACTAATTGTATGAAACCTTTTCTTTCAGATAGTGTCGTCCAATCAAAGTGCCTTTGTTTCTTTTCTTTCAGATAGTGTCGTCCAATCAAAGTGCCTTTGTTCCTGGCCGCCATACTATTGACAACTACGCCATCGCTGCAGAGGTACTACACACAATGAAATCTAAGAAAGGAACCAATCGTCCCTTCTTCGCACTCAAAGTCGACATGACTAAAGCTTATGACAGAGTTGAGTGGCGTTTACTCATGGAGATGCTATGAAAATTCGAGTTCAACAACAAGGCATGTAACCTCGTTAATGGTTGTATCTCGTCTTCAGCAATCACAATCAACATTAACGGCGAATGCAATGGTTTATTTCACCCCTTTCGTGGTCTTTAGGCGAGGATGTCCTTTACCACCATACTTGCTCATTCTTGCCTCTTCAGCACTATCCATGCTCATGAATCATGAAGTGGCGTGAGAGGAATACATGGGTTTTCGAATGAAAGGACAAGCTCCGCTCATACCCATCTTATGTTTGCGACGACCTCTCTATTCGGGGGAGAAAACTTGCACATGATCAACAAAGTGAAAGAGATTCTTAGTACTTATGGAAATTGGTCAGGCCAACAAGTAAATTATTCTAAATCCAGTATATATTTTGGCTCGTGTGTTTGTAATACACGACAGTTGGAGCTAGCTCAACTTCTCAATGTGCCTCTCATAGATTCAAATAATATATATCTTGGCAATCGACTTTTTATCAATAGATCCCCTACCTTAAACTTTAAATTTATCATCGATAAAGTTGATTTTAAGCTTAAAGGTTGGAAATCTAATTTATTGTCTCATGCAGTTAGGGAGACACTTATCAAATCTTCATCTTGGTCACATCATATATGATATATTTTTTTACAATTCTGTATACTACATATTCCTCGATGGGGTACATAACCTTGATATTTCATGACTTGTACAGTTGTACAGAACTACAAAATAGCATGCTCATCATTTTGGACTATTTTCAATATCACATTGAACAGATCAATAAGTAGATTATTCGTAGAAATGACCTAAGCCTAAATATAGGTAACTTTAAACCCAAAAAAAAGAGGTGAAAGCAGATGAGGATGCATATAAGCGTTGAACCTTTAAGCTCCAACAATCTTTAGTCGATGGGGCGTATGTAAAGAACTTCAAATTTTCCATAAAATATTTTATATTGGTTCAAGAATTGTAGAGCATCATAGAAAAGAGAAACTGTAAGTGGTGTGACTAGAAGTTTCCTTGTGATGACAAAGGAAAGCAGGTGTTGGATGCAGATGCAACTGGATTTCATCCAACCCACGGCAACAAAAATCCATTAAAAATGGATGGTTGCCCAAAGGGCAACAAGTTGAAAAATCGCTGCAAAGCTTCTAACTTGAAATCCTTCCAAACATTGCAACTAGGCCACTTGCATGACTCTAGTTGCAAATGCCCAGTTGCAGTACAACAACCCCAACAAAAACCAACAGCTGTCAAATTTTCTTTCTATACAAATGTCCATTAAAACAGAAAGAATAACATGGACAACATCAATGTCGCAACTGTGTATCACTCAAACATGTTTGATGTGCATGTGTGTATGAGAAGACAGGAGCGGCATAGAAATATATATTTCCTGAGAAGTATGTGGTAAGATATCAAAATGTATACTGTAGGATATTGATATAGTCAATCTGGATATATGGCGTAATTGTAGAACAGTGAGTTATTTACGCTTCTTCTGTATGTGAATTGCAGCAAGTACGCGAAGCAAAAGACACCCAAAGCCTGATATGCAGTACAACTAGCTTAGAACACAATAATACGCTGAAAGAATTACCTGATTTCGTGCAATAGCTGACAATAGTCTGTCCTTCTCCTTATGTGACGGAAGAGATTTTCTGAAACCAAGCATCTTTGATCCCTCCGGCGATTCCTGTTCAAGTTAAATGTCAGGTTAATTTGGACACTAACCATTCACCACCAAATGACCAATTATCCAAACATGCTCAACCACTAAACTTACTGTATGTCCAAACTAGAAGTAGCCAAATATTCACATAGGGTTAATATTAGCCCCACAATCATTAACTTGGTTCAAATTACAAAGGAAAATACACATCATTCAGCTCTCTATAATGTTTATACTAGCAAAATTAGCATAAACAGAAGCAAATATTTAACCTGCCAGGCCCTCTGCGCATTCCGCATGCGGCAACTCTTTCTCTGAAGAATCTTTTCCATGACTGACCCATCAATCATATAATCTTGGTCTTCATCCGGTTTTATATCTCCAGTATTAGCACTACCTCCCGCACCATCACTTCCCTTACCAACCATTAATTGTGTTCTGTCAATATGTTCCTGAAGTAGACCCTCGACCCTTCGTTGCAGACTAAGAGGGATCACCACCTATTAGAAACAATATGTCTTATCAATACACTCCAAAATTTTAAGCATCCTCAGCAGCAGATTTTACCTTGAGGATAAGGGGGGCAATCGCTTGTAACTGTTGGAGATAATATTATACTATATATAGAGATAGATAGATAGTTTGAAGAAATTCTCCCAGACTGAGTGATGATGATCACTCGGTGGGACCCTCACCATCTGCACCATTCACCATGATTTTTATGTCATTTAACGTATACAAAAAACAAGTGATTTGGTGGTCTCCAATGCATCATGTGGTCCAATTTGTTCTATTATTGAATACAATGTGCGAGTTGCAACCACTTGAAACATGATTAGGAGGCTGATCATTTATTTTTTAGAAACATAGATATTATGGCATGAAAATTGAAGTGAACAGGGTGGATTGTCCATGTACAATTCACTCTATATGAGGAAAACACCTATATGAAGTTCCCTTTTCTAATATAGTTATATATTTACTATAAAGATGTATTTGTATGTAGAGAGAACTTCACTCCCTTCTTTACATCCAAATATCAGTTAAATGATGCTATTCTAATTTATTATCTGTTTGCATTTCCATTTACTAAAGATATTCTGCTCTTGCCCTATTAGAATTCAGTAAAAGTATCAAAAGAATGAAAATCAAAACCCTTCAGAATAAGAAGTCAACTCTTCAGTTTAAGTACAGACTCAGATTTTTTGGATTCCAATAAAAGTTCCAGCTACCGTATTATAAAACATAAATTCTATATTTTTTTAACAATGAATTTATAAACCATCATGATATGCGAAAATTCGAATTTCCAAAAAATCTATTATTTTATCTTATCTAGTTATCTTATTTATAAATTAATAACAGTTTTTTCAGCCAGGTTACGACATGTAGCAGAGTTTTTACAGCCATAGATGACATATGGCAAATTCTAGTCATCTGCGATGTGGCGAGGTCCAGTCATCTGCCACATCATCTATAAGAGATTAATATAGTTAGATGTAAGAGATAAAAATAGTAAGATTTAACATTATAAACTTATAGTTAGATAAAAATGGTTAAATTAAGAGTAATCAGATTTTTTATGAAGTACATTTTGCCACCTAATCTTATATGTCATTTTAAAACAAAAGGGACTGGTATAGTTAGATTTAACTTTTTTTAAAAAGTTAGATTAAAATAGTTAAAGTAAGAGTAATTAGGTTTAGATTTTTGAATTTTCTTTTTATATGTCATTTTTAAAATATCTTATCTCATGTAGTATGTAATATACATACATAAGAGAAAAAAAATTGTTAGATTTAAGAAATAAAAATAGTTGGCTAAAAATAGTTAGAATAGGTATTTGAAAATTGAAATATGAGTACACTAGAAAAAAAATGTTAGAATTAAGAGATAAAATAGTTAGATTTAAAGTTTATAAAAAATAGTTACATTAAGAGATAAATATAGCTAAACTTAGATTTTTGAATTTTCTATTAACATGTCATCTTTATCTTATCTTATCTTATCTTATATATTAAATTATTAATAACTGCATTTTTTCAACCAAGTGACGACATGTGGCAATGTCCAGTCATCTGCCATGTCATTTTTTATGACATTTGTTCTCCCAAATTATCTTGTGGGGATGTTTGTTTCAAGAGAATAAAATTATTAAACTAAGAAAATAGGTTATCGACATGTTTAGATTTTAATTTCTATTGTTTGTTTGACATGAAAATAAATAGGAAAACGCAAAACTTCAATATCTTTTGTTTGGATGTCATTCTTAAAAACTAGAAAATGTTCATAGTTATTTTTCCTTGTTTGGTGGAAAAAGGTAAATAGAAAATAATCCTTAAAATACCCATCTCAGGTTCCATTAGAATAAGTGGGCCACAAAATCTTTTAAAAGATTCTTTATCAATTGTCTTGTGTTTTCCTCTCTTTTTAATCTGACGTGTCATGTTGTTTCTTGTCAACTATTTTTTTCAAACAAAGACAAAAAAAAATCTCTTCTAACAGAAAAGGAAAAAGAGGTCTCCATTATATTTCTTTAGAAACAAACAGCCCTTATATGTCATTTAGAAAACATATCTCATCTCATATAAATTTTAGAGAGATGAACTATAAGGATATATATATCTTATTTAAATTCAACAATACATAAGAGATAAAAGTAGTTAGAATTACAACAACAACAACAACAACAACAACAACAACGAAGCCTTTTTCCCAACTAGTTGGGGTCCGCTACATGAATCCTGATTTTCCACTATGCTCGGTTTAGCACAATATCTTCTATAAGTTTAGGTCTTTCCCTACCCCTAACTCTGCTCTCAATATTTATCAAATCACTCTTTCTAACAAGGTATACTACTAGGTCTACGTGTGACATGGCCAAACCACCTGAAGCGATTCTCTCTTAATTTATCTTGGATAGGAGCTACCATTACCATGTCTCGTATTTAATTCTATCCTTCCTGGTTTTACCACACATCCATCTTAGCATTCTCACCTCCGCTACACTCTTTTTTTTTTTTGACATGTTACTTTGTTGCCCAACACTCTGCTCCACATATGGTTGATGATCTAATAGTCGTCCTATAAAAAATTTCTTCAACTTCAAAGGTATAGATTTGTCACACAAAATACCACTACCGCATCTCTACTTAAGTCACTCTGCTTGGATCCTATGTATAACATCTTCACAAATCTCCCTAACTCTTTGTATAATTGAGTCTAAATATCGGAAACAATCTCTCTTAGGTATCTCTTGACCATCAAGCTTAACTACTTCCACTTTTGTGTTCCGAATATCACTAAAATTATACACCATATACTCTATTTTAGTTTTGCTTATTCTAAAGCCTATAGCTTCCAAAGTTTCTCTCCATAATTCTAATTTAGTATTGATTCCTGTGCTAGTCTCGTCCACTAAGACAAAATCATCAAAGCATATACCAAGGCACCTCATTTGTATTCCTCGCGTCAATTCATTCACAACCAAAGCAAAGAAGGGACATAAAGTCGAACCTTGGTGTAAACCTACTTAATAGAAAATTCACTACTCTCTCATGTGGTTGTTCTAATTGTGGTCATTGCCCCTTCCTACATATCCTTAATCACCTCAATTTACCGAATAGTTACTTTTTGTTATTTAACACCTACCATACTATGTCTCTAGGAACTTTATCATATGTAGATCTTTCTTATTCTCCCCATATATTTTCATAAGTCTTCTAAGTACCTAAATTCTTCCATTGTTGACCTCCCAGACATAATCCAAACTGATTCTCAGACACTATTGTTTCTAGTCTCAATCTATGTTTGATCTCTCACCCAAAGTTCATCGTATGGCTCATTAATTTAATCCCTCGGTAGTTGGAGTAACTTTATATATCTCCTTCACTTTTATATATAGGTACTAAAATACTCTTTCTCCATTCATCGGGCATCTTCTTGGTCCTCAAAATCTCATTAAGCAATTTTGTTGGCCAACCCACTCCAACATCCCCAAGACACTTCCATACTTCAATGGGGTATATCATCCGATTCAAAGGTTTTTCCTAATTTCATCATTCCTAGAGCATTTTGAACCTCTGAGATCATAATTCTACGACAAAACATATGCTCTCAACTCTTCCTCGATTCTTCTTTATTAAGTTGTCCACAACCTTTTCATTTAATAATTTATCGAAGTAACTTCGTCATTTTTCCTTAATTTCCCCATCTTTTATTAAAAATAGTTAGATTTAGATTTTAGTTTTTTTACCAGCTAGATTTTTTTATTATTTTAAATTGAACGATACGTAAAGAATAAATAAAAAAGTTTAAGACTTTAGAGATAAAAAAATAGTTACCATCAGAATCTAAGTATAAAATCTATCTTATTTATCATAATTAGAATAATCTCATGTATAGAATGAGATTTATGCATGAGATTAGAGTATAGATTTATACTTTAATTAAAGTTAAAGAATAGACAAGAGAATAAATATTTAGGAACATAATCTAATTATATATACAACGATTCATAATCCAGTACATGAAACTTAGTTAAAAAAAAGTCCCAAAAACAAATACATATAGTAACATTTTTAAACTTTAAACTAAATTTAAATCAAATATGTAGACAATATGAAATTATTTTATAATTCAATATTATTTGTGCATCACACAAGATTAGTGCATAACCTTATGTATAATATATAGTATGGACTAACTAGCCATTTACATACAACAACAACAACAAAGCCTTTTCCCAACTAGTTGGGGTTGGCTACATGAATCCTGATTTTCTATTCTGCTTAGTTTAGCGCAATATCTTCTGTAGGACCACAAGCTATCATATCTTTTCTTACAGTTTTCACCCAAGTATAGGTCTTCCCTTATCTGTAACTCTACCTCAATATTTATCAAATCACTCTTTCGAACGGGTACTACTAGATCTACGTGTGACATGTTCAAACCACCAGAGGCGATTCTCTCTTAGTTTATCTTGAATAGCAGCTACCTTTACCATGTCTCGTACATGCTCGTTTCTAATGCTATCCTTCCTGATTTTACCACACATCCATCTTAGCATCCTCATCTCCGTTGCACTAATTTTTTTGGACATGTTGACTAACATGTGACTAATTGGCCATTTACATCATTGACCAAAATATGTGACTAATGCACCATAATAGAGTTAGATGGTACCATTCTTGCATCGCACAGGTTACAAGCTACTGTAAGGCCACAAGCTATCATATCTTTTCTTACAGTTTTCACCCAAGTAAGTTTAGGTCTTCCTTTATCTGTAACTCTACCCACAATATTTATCAAATCACTTTTTCTAACGGGGCACTACTAGGTCTACGTGTGACATGTTCAAACCATCTGAGGCGAATCTCTCTTAGTTTATCTTGGATAGGAGCTATCTTTACCATGTCTCGTATATGCTCGTTTCTAATTCTATCCTTCCTGGTTTTACCATGCATCCAACTTAGCATCCTCATCTTCGTTGCACTCATTTTTTGGACATGTTAACGAATATGTGACTAATTGGCCATTTACATCTTAGACCAAAATATGTGACTAATGCACCATAATAGAGTTGGATAGTACCATTGTGCATCACACAAGTTACAAGCTATTGGGTTTAATTTTTTAGTTCTAATGTTGTTGATTGAGCTGAGGTATTATCTACCACTTCTATTCTCTGCTCTTACTTCCCTTATCTTTGTCCATACAAATTCTTGGTTCCTTATCTCTATGCATTCATAAGGTTAGGGGGGAAATCCCACTCAATTATTTCTATCAATTTTCAATATAGAATATGGAAACAAACACTCAACTATTTCTATCCATTTCCAATATATAATTTGGAAACAAATGGGTTTCCACATATTCTTAAAAAAATAAAAAGCTTTCAGGTTAGAGTTAATTTGTTATTGCCCTTTTAAAAAATATTATATTTAAAAATGAAATTGGGTAGATTTACTTTTTCTCCGTTATATGTTTTGTTATTCTTGGAGTTACGGTTAACTGGAGAAGCTTTTATAAAGATGGTACAGTTACTCTTGCTGGTGTGTATGTGTATTTGTGACTGCGTTAGTGTGTATGTGCATCTCCTTCTATTAGGTTGATAAGATGAATGTGAATAATTGACTATATATATTAAGGCTTCTAAATTTAGAGCACTATGCATGACAGAGGAAATGTTAAGTCACAAAGTTGTTTGATGTATAATGTCAGTCTACGCACCACCTTTTTAAGCTTTTAGGCAAAGTGGTTATCAAAAGGGCCTAGGTTCGAGCATTGTTGTTGAAAATGAGGGGAAAAATTATACTTCCTCAACCCCAGGTTATCTTTTGCTTGAACATGTGTACAATTATTCGTAGTCATTATTCTGGTTATTGTTTTCTTCGTCTTTTTTTTTTTGATAATTTTATGCTTATTTAGTTAAAGATAAAGGTAATATGTACAAGAGCTTATTAGTATCATTTTCTTATTGTAAATACTTGGTTGATTGTAGTTTTTTTTAAGATCTCATTCTCCTTTCTTCTTATTATATGGTTTGTAGTTTTTGTTAGATCTAAGTAAATTTGGCAATTGAGATGGGTTGATATTTGTAAAATAATTTTCTTTTTTAAATATTCATAAAATAATTTAGGTGCATGTTGTTGTTGAAATAGGTTAAGAATGTGTATTGTTGTTTGGCTATTCGTGCATCGCATAGGTTCAATGCTACTAATACATTAATTTCTCTCTTACTTCATACTGCGTTTGAAATCAATCCCATCACCAAGCATACTATACACGATGAGCTATATATCCTATGCAATACATGACGGGTAATTTTTGGATGAGAACAAGTGCATCATAATTCATGTTAATTCATGCAATGATCCTGTCATATTGATGGTTATGATTTTGTGTAGATTAAAATTAATTTGCCCCCCTCATGAAGGAGTTTGACTTCACCTTTTAAACCCATTTGATGTGAAGTAAATGCTTTACTTGGCACCGGTGGTGCAGCCCCTGTTTTGATGCAATTTTTATCTAACTGGGTTTCTTCTTATAATTGCACGTAAAGTCAAAGATAAGTTTTTTTAAACTATAAGTAAGAAGTATTTTTATGCTATTTATTTTTTGACTCCTTAATTAGAGTTTGCGGCTCCGCCCCCTAGTGTCATTACAAAAAAACAATGGCCTTACTATAAACAAAAGTTATTACCTCTCTTTGTGGCCTCTTATCATCTAAATCAGGTCTATAATTTGGTAGAGGAACCTTGCTTGCAACCACAACCTTCCCATAAATTTCACTGGACAAAAAATAGAATAAATCAACGATTTTAAATAAATAAATAAAACTGCTACAGAAAAAGGATAGTAGCAACATTTTTTAGAACCTGCTACAAAAAAAAGGATAGGAATGAAAAAATAATATGGTACCTATAAAAGCCCATCCTCTTCGCAAGGTTGGAGATTTGCTCATAATCGCGGCGATCTCTTTTGTCTTTGGATATTATCTCTTGCTCTTCGTTATTACGTAAAAGCAGGCTAAGCTTAAATCTCCATTCATCTATGTTAGCCACCGAGGAGGATGGCTGCAAACAGGCATGTTACTTTAGGCAATAATGACAATTCTAGTGACAAGAATAATTAGAACGGCATAAAATATAATTCCAGTCAAACATAGTGTTTCATTGATTACCACAAACAATACTCACCAAGACAATGTCAATAACAACTATCACACTCTTACAACATATTGAGAAATTTCAACTCCCAAGTCCCAAGTCTATGTGCTATTAGAGAATGGAACTATAGTAAAAAGTGTTGAGTTAGTAGAGTAATCTTGGAGGAGAAAAAGTAGGAAACTTTCCCAATTAAGACAGGTGATATGATACTTCGTAGTTGAAAAAAATCACGGTTTGTAGGTAAAAAAATGTTGCTACAAAGCGCAGTGCCAGAAATTTATCCTCAATGTGTTGTAAGATGGCCATTGTGGCAATGTTGAGGTGTAGGGATGGCCCTCAACCCTATTCAAGTGAAGTAGATCAACCCAATGGAAAAAAGCAAAAACATTGGCATAGCGCTCCACCTATTAGCAGCGCAAAACATAAATAGCGCAATGTAAAGCGCAAGCAACATGAATTTTGATTTTTTGAATAAAAGTTTACTAAGCTTTATCTTTCAGTTTCTAATGATATAAGGTCAACCAGACCTGAGCATTATTATAAGGTAATCAGTTCTTGATTCAGGTCAGGCATTCTAGGTCTGCCCGCCCACACACATGCAGCATTCTCGATCTAGGTCAGGCATTCTCGATCTAGTCTCCATAATGGACCCAAAATAGCATACAAAATCCAAACAGTTTATTCAAAATTTCTAGTTTCCATCCCCTAAAAATCTATATATAAAAAATTTGAAACCCAACCCACTTTAGGAAGAATTACGCTAATTATACCCAGTTCAGAAAACCCCATTAGCTCCGCATCAGAGTCAATAACAAAATAACAAATAGTGAATAAAACAAAGAAAATAAATGGAGAAATCAGGAAAATGGACCTTGTGATTGTCGAATTCGCAGTCGTAATCGTCGTCTGAGAACTGCTCGACCGCATAGCACCCACCACAGTAACCTCGCCTGCTGTCCCAAATCCTAGCAGCTGCTGCTTCTCCTCTGCCATTACTTGAGGAGTAACAATAAGAAGAAGAAGAAGAAGAGATTGAGCGGCTCCATCTGAATCTCACAAGGAGACCTAACCCTAACGATCCAGGAGGCATCCCTCCCCGTTCACTCACTCTCCTTCGGCTTACCTTCCTCCCCCCTTCTATGGTGGCATGGCCTCACTCGCCCTTCTTCAGTGTTCGTTCTCATCCTTCATGTCTAGGGTTTTGGGCTTTGTCGACTTGCGGGTAATGAAATGATTTGCGGTACTAGGCCACTTTTTGAAACTATTTGCGATTTTAGGCCAGTTCACAAACTATTAGCACTTTTGGTTACCCAGTGTCACATCAGCAGCGGCCGCTATTGGAAATAGCGGCCGCTTCATAGCGACCTCTCACACTAGAGAAGATATTATATAATGGACACAACTTGGTGTAACTAAGGTCGCTATTGTCAATAGCAACCTTGTATAACCAAGGCCGCTATTCCAAATAGCGACCTCAGGTTGGCTCAATTGCTTTTAGGCCCACTGAGGTCGCTATTGGGAATAGCAACCTCAGTTACACCAAGTGGTTTGCAATTATACAATACCTTCTATAATCTACCAAGTGAGGCAATCCAATGTGTTGGTCACTATGAAGATGTCGCTATTCCCAATAGCGGTCGTTGCTGACATGGCACTGGGTAGCCAAAAATGCTAATAGTTTGGAAAGTAGCCTAAAATCGCAAATAGTTTCAAAAAGTGGCCTAGTATCGTAAAAAAATCGGGGTAATGGTATTTGGGATTTAGGGATGGGAAATGTGCCCGTTATACCCCGCTTCCGAACGACCCGAATTAGGAGGTGGAGGACTCTGCCGAATTCGTTCCACCCACTTCTGCACCCACGACCAGACACATGTACGTGTCAAGTACGGCTTCCCATTCTCGTAATTTAATCAAACTTAATAACAGTTTATTAAAATTAACAAAAAAACAAAAACAAAATGCTACTTTGTTATTCCCTTTCCTCCCATTCGCAATTTTCTATAATTCGTTCAAACAACGAAATTCTGATCGAGATCTAAATCTCTCTCAAAACCATAACCCTACCCGCATCCCCCAAACAGATCCATGGCGTCTCGACGGAGGATGCTTCTCAAGGTCATCATCCTCGGCAATAGCGGGTACGATTATGTCGATCCGACCCATTAATTTTGTTCAATTTGAGGGTTTCATGATTTGCTAATTTGTTGATTTTGTTGATTTAGGGTTGGGAAGACGTCTTTGGTGAATCAGTATGTTCAAATCCCCAAATTTTTATTTCTTATTTTTTTTAATATAGGATTTAGGGTTTTTTTTTTGTGGTTTAATTGAATGGGGATTTGGTTGTGGTGATTAGGTATGTGAATTGGAAGTTTAGTAATCAGTATAAGGCGACGATTGGGGCAGATTTCTTGACCAAAGAAGTACAGTTCGAAGACAGGCTCTTTACACTGTAGGTGAAATCTTAGTGCTTAATTGATGTTGTTTAGCAGTTAAATCTGATTTTCGTTATATAGTTTGTACATAAGCGAACGTGGGATTTGTTTGGATTAAGTTTCCATAGTAACTGAATTATGATTTGTATGGGTTAATTAAATTGAGAGTGAAATTGAGATAACGCGTGCATGATACTGAGGGCTAGTTGAAGCAATTGAGGATTGAATGCGGAGGGTCGAGGGGTTTTGAATGAGGAGAGTTAATATAGCACTTTTTGATATTTGAAGTAGATATTTAGGCTTTAGAAAGAATTATGTTTAACCTCACATTTGTTTAGTGAGTAAAAATACTTTTTCAGAAGCTAAACCCGCAACTTTAGGTGCTTTAAGAAAAATGCTAAAAATAGTAGTTTTGGGAAAAGTACTTTTGATTAAACACACCTTTAATTAAGTTTTCCCAACATATACTTGGAGCATAAAAGAGCTTTCAGACCCAAAAGCATTCTCTAAAAGCAATGCCAAACATAACCTAATTAGTGCCTGCATTTGATGTTGAGAATGTTGAGAATGGTGATGTTTTCGGGTATGGTTTGGATGATTACTATGTAAACTATATGTATCGTTAAAGTTGGATCATGGATGGGCATGTTTTTCATTCTCTTTCTTCATAGTTGCACATTGCCTTTTTTTTTTTTGATGAAAAGATGACCTCTGTCATCGTTTCATTAACGAGGGATAACGAAACAAAGTAGTACAGCCAATACAAACCAACCAAGATCCTACTGAATCCTACATGCATCCTCCATACAGAATGAAAGACAACGAACTAAAGTTGCATCAAGAGTACATCAAAAGAAACAAAATACATCACAACAGACATCAAGTAGACTCTACTAGTACGCTTAGGCTCGCGCTCTCCAGCCTTTGGCCTGAGACTCTACTCCTCCTCGGACATCTTTAGCTTCTTCTTTGCTCCCACAGCCCTTGCCCAATCATGTATGAGAAGAAAATTTTTATGCATAGAAGTTGAAAATCTGTAACTAATATTTCAAAAGCACAAGTCGTTTCGGTCTGGCCATAGACTCCATAGGGTTGCCGCTACTGTTATCTCCCAGGCCTTAGTGTCCTCTTTCCTAATAAGACTCTCTCTCTCCACCTACCCCACGCATCTAAGGAGGATGTAGGACGTTGTGTACACCCAAACCCTCTGCATACTATATCCCACGTAAGTTCTGCCCTAGGACAAGTGAAGAATAGATGTGTTGTGTCCTCATCCGCGCTTAAACAGTTACCGCATCTGATGTCGATTTGCATGTTTCTTTTCGTGAGATTGACCTTAGTTAGGATGGCATCGTTGTGCACCAGCCAGCTGAATACCTTTACTTTTAGTGGCGCCTGTGTATTCCAAATGACATTCTCCTCTTTACATCTTATCCCTCCGTCATTTAGCCACTTGTACATTGAGGCCACTGAAAAGGTTTTTGACTCTTCAATGTTCCACCATCTATCATCTACCTCGTTAGTCAATTCTCCCCCGTCTGATTGTATGAGCCTATTTAGTTCTTTGAACTGCCTGACGGTCTCCTGCGATAGTCGATCGGTGACCGTAAACGTGAGCTTTCTCCTTTTCCAAACATATGCCACCAATGCGTTGGGGTTAATTGTAATTGCCGCATCTTGTGGGAATGGATTTTCTAACGTTCTACTACCGCACCATTTATCCTTCCAAAACCTAGTGTTTTTCTCGTTCCCAATTTTGCAACTTGTATTTGTGTTAAAAATATCCCCTTGTTTGGCCACCCCTTTCCAGATGCCTGAAACCCTTCCTAACACACTACGCCCGCCGAATCGGTACCTTTTCCTCTTACGAAAAAGTTCAAATGAGCGGGACCACCACACTCTTTGTCGTCTGTTGATCTTCCACCACCATTTGCTTAGCAGTGCGTGGTTCATGTCGTGGAGATTAACGATTCCTAGCCCTCTGAATTCTCTTCTCTTGCACACTCTGCCCCACTTGACTAGTTGAAACCCTTTGTTTCCCTCCTCCGTTCCTCTCCATAAAAAATGTCTTCTCATCTTATCTATTTTATAGAGAACCTACTTTGGCAGTTCGTAAATCGACATCAGGTATAGTGGAATTGCGTTTAGAACTGAATTAAGCAAAGTGATCCTACCTCCTAGGGAGAGGTATCTACTCTTCCATCCTGTCAGTTTCTGAGAAATTTTGTCGATTAGGGGTGTCCAGTCCTCTCTTAATAATGGTCCCGGCCTGATTGGCGTCCCTAGATATTTAATCGGGAATTCGTCCCTCTCACACCCTAAGATTGTCGTGATGTAGCTTGTCGGAATTGAAAGCTGATCACTAATGGGGGTAACAAAGCTCTTTCGCAGGTTTACTTTCAATCCTGACCAACCTTGGAAGCAATCCAGCACCGTCTTAATCGCTACCACCTCTTCAACTTTTGCCCTTCCAAATAAGAGTGTGTCATCGGCGTATTGCATAATTGTCATTGGTTGATTTATCCCATTGATCTTAATTCCCCTAATGACGTTGTTCTCTTGTGCTCTCTTGATCATCTCTGCCAATCCATCCGCTATGATAGCAAATAATAATGGCGAGAGCGGATCCCCTTGCCTTAGCCCCCTTTTGCAACGGATTTCCCTACCTTGGCCCCCGTTAACCTGAACGCATGATTTCCCTTTTTTTACACATAGTTGGATCCATGACCTCCATCTTGCTCCAAACCCTTTAAGGACAAGTGCTTCATCCAGACACTCCCAATGTACCGAGTCGTATGCTTTTTCGAAGTCTAATTTAAGTAGCAAACCATCTGCTTTCCCTTTGTTACCCCTGAATATGATTTCGTAGGCGGCGGCTATACTGTCCATAATGTCTCTTCCCCGGATGAATCCACTTTGCGATTGCGCCACCACCTCCTCCATGCACGATGCCAATCTTTAGGCAAGGACTTTCGTTATAATTTTGAACAAACCGTTTATCAGGCTGATTGGTCTGAAGTCCTCTACCGTACGAGCCTCCTGTTTCTTAGGAATAAGGATAATAGAGGCATAATTTATTCTATCCAAGCTTGCATTTCCATTGTATACTTCTTTGAAGATGTTCATCAGATCCTCCTTGACAATTCTCCAGTATATCCTGTAGAAAAAAATAGGCAGTCCGTCCGGCCCCGGTGCTTTATCCTGGCCTAACTTCTTGATTGCTTCGTACACTTCCTCTTCCGTGAATACATTCTCAATTCCCTCACTCCCGTCTATCCTGGCCGAGCTCCATATATCTGTACTGAGACCGCATATCGCGTTGCACCTTCTGCCTAACAAATCGCGATACTTCTTTTCTAGTTATCCTCTGATTAGCTCCTCGTTCTCCGTCCATATTCCATCCACAAGCAATCCAGCTATGTGGTTTTGCCTTCTTCTTCCATTTACCACCTTATGGAAAAAACTTGTGTTGGCATCCCCTTCCTTAAGCCACTGAACTCTCGATCGTTGTCTCCAGTGCATTTCCTCCATAATTTGAATATGTTGTAGCTCTAGTCTCTCATTTGCAAGTTCTTCCTTCTCATGCCCTGTTAAATCTCTATCCTCTTGGGAAGCTTCCAAGTCATGAATCCTGCTGCCTAGCATCTCTCTTCTTGAGTTGACGTTACGACTTTTCATCCTAGCCCAATCTTTTAGTTCCCTCCGAAGTTGTCTTGTCTTTTCCACCCAGATTCCTACTGCCAAGGTTTGTGGTTTTGACCGTTGCCAACACTCCCGAATCGTCTGACGCATTTCATCCATTGTAGTCCAAGACTTCTCGAATCTAAAAGGAAAGGACTTGCACCTATAGTCCCCGACACACTCTATGACTAGAGGTAGATGATCTGACGTGTAACGAACTGCTGATCTCATTTTTTCTAGTGGGAACATCTCCTCCCAGTCATTTGACACCAATATACTATCTAGCTTTGCTAAGATTGGACTTTGTTGCATGTTGGACCAAGTGAATTTTCTATCCATCGTCTCTAGTTCCATCAATTCCAGGTCATCTATAACATTATTGAACATCTCTTGTTCGGTGCGACTGTGGCCTCTACCTCTATGCTCATCTTGGTATATAGTGATATTGAAATCTCCTCCTACCACCCAAGGCCTGTCCCATCTACTCCTGATTTCTCTAAGCTCTTTCCAAAAGTCTTTACACAACCTAGAGTCATAAGGACCATACACAGTCGCAACGACGTGTTCCCAATCATCGCTCTCCTTCTGATTCTAATATACACCGTAAAGTCTCCAATATACTCATCTATAATCTCGAAGGTCCGAACATCCTCCCCGAGCGCTATGCCGCCGGAGAATCCTACCACCGCTTTAAATATCCAATCAAAGTTGATTGCCCATCTACATGAATTGAAATCACCTATAGAATGCTTCTCCATTCTAGTTTCTTGCAACCCACAAACGGTTGGCCGAATCTTATTAAGTGTTAAAGCAATTGTTCTTTTTTTGCTGTTTTGCCTCATGCCCTTAACGTTCCAAAAGGTGTACACCATTACGACAGAATACTCTAACCGCCTACCCTCTGCCCCCAATTAAACACCCCTGACTTAAGCCAATGTCAATCTACACTCCCCTCTAATGATTGCTACATTTTCTAGTTGTTCTACCCTGTTAGAGCTCATGGCTAGACCGTAGAGACTAGTAAAATAGATAAGCGAATCATCATTTAACGAATTTAAAATGGAGAGGTCGTGGTTGAGAGTACCTTCCACCGATGGGTCGTGATCCCTCTCTTTAGCCCCTTCCAGACTAAAACTCTGCACTTCCCCCTTGCTGATCTGTCTCTTTCCCCTCCTCTGATATTCAGTGATTTTATTGCTACCGCTACTACAAATGCTTCCCTTAGTATCCTTGCCCCCAATCTCAGTTTCAGTATCCGAGATTATGTTATCCTCCCTAACTCCATCTAGTGCTCCAATCATTCCCCACTAGCATGCTGCTTAGTCGATTGCTGGCCCTCAATTTGTTGATCAATGAGACCACCCTCTTTGGGTATAACCACCTCTTTATCTGCTCCCTCTTTTATTGATGTAATTGTATTAGTAGTCTTTTCCCCTAGGAGTTGATGCCCAGTAGTTCTCATGTTAACTAATGAGGTCATAGCCAATTTGATTGACTCTTCCACTTCTTCTTTAGTGAAATGGGTCCAATCCTCTCTCCCAAAGCCATCTCCCTACTAACCTCAATTGCATCCCCATCACAGTCTCTTATTTTGAGAATCCCTGGTTTTGTCTTGATCCATGTGCCTGTATTTTTCCCCATTTTTGTCTTTAGCGCCGAAGAGTGAAACCTGTCATCTGTCTCCTCGATGACAGTGCAATCCCCTTTATGACCCCTTGGATAATGACCCTCTGAACATTGTACTTCATTCACGTTCGAGCTTCTTTTTTGCTGCCAGCTCTGACCCACATTGACCATTACCACGTCGACATTTGCCTCCCGCCTCTCCTTACGTTCGAGCTTCTTTTGAATTGAATGGCCCTGATCACCCTGATGCTTGATGGACGGCTCTGGCTTCTCAGTCATTGGATTTTTTGATGAGCATCCCAGATTCGAATCACCCTGATCCAAAGGTCTCAGTTCGTCTTCAACCTCCAGCATGGAATCGTGCCTTCGTTTCCCACAACGTTCGCCATATCCATTCCACGAAATGAAACCAACTTCTTTGCCTCTATGTCATGCCCCGCTTCCCACTATACGGAAATACAGGCACGCAACTGAGGCCTAGGGAATGATATACATCATCCATAAGCTGTACAATTATAAGCTCAACAAGATATTTATAACACATTTACGCAGGCAAATATAATGATTACATGAGCTGAAAATAAAATAACCATCATTCAGATAATACATCAACATCTGGTCAAATTGCTCGGGAATATAAGGTGCCATAATTAAAACAGTACGATATGCAGTTCGCTATAACAACTAGATAGGATAGCGACTGAAAAAACAAACAAACATGAAGTAGTAAGAAAGCAGCAACGATCGTCTAGAAAGTCTGTTCTGCGGGTCCATCAGTACCTGTATAATTATTAACTCAAAGAAAAATAGAAAAAGTACCTGTTAGAGCAAGCTTCGGGCAGCAAGTAGCAACAAGCAGTAAAAGGGGTAATATAACAAGATATAACATGGAAGAAATAAGAAGTAGCAGTACAAATACAATATAGAAGGAAGCAAAGAACTGGGACAATATGATCATGTAAGTAATAATTGCAACTAGTGTATTCAAGACTTCAAAGTATAATCAATTGATAACCAAGTCGCAGTTAATCAATAATCATGTAATCAAGATTCGAGAGTCATGTAATCAAGAGTCATGTAATCAAGAATCATGTAATCAAGAATTAAGAGTCATGTAATGAAGAGTCATGTAATCGAGAATCATATAATCATGAATCAAGAGTTATGTAATGAAGAGTCATGTAATCAAGAATCATGTTTAGTGGAAATCTCAAGTTTATCTGTTTTATTAACTTATCTAATGCACGCAATTCTGTGTCCCATACCACAAGTTCGGTGCATATCAATTATGTGACGTTTAGACTTAAATAGTGAATTTTATAGCATTATGTACTCGGATCTTCCACTGATAGCATCAAGATATGTAATCAAGAATCATGTAATCGGAAATTGTGTAATCAAGAATCAAGCATCAAGAATCAAGCATCAAGAATCACTATTTCGGGAAACACGGGCCCCCTTCCGAGTATACTCCCCTATATTGTCCACTATTAAGTTGTACCCTTATAACCCTGGCATGTTATTTTTTATAATTAATTATGAACATGTAGTTGGTACGACTAGTGGAACGGTGTAATCAAGACAGTTAATATAGAAAAATATCAAGGGCAGTAATCATTGTATGAGATGAAACGGGTACATGTATTAAGAGTAGTTATTATAAATTATCAAGTGGTATAAAATGCATGCTATCAATCTATTATATATATGCAAGTTATTATTACAAGAACAATAATACACTCAATTCATTAAATATGAAAAATAACGGGTTTATATAAAAAAAACGTAAAGATAAATTTTTAGACAACATCACATATATGCATTCGAATTCACTTTTTCGTTGTTACAGTAAAGGAAATCTGATTCCGTCAAAGATTCTAGAAAATAGACTCCTTTCCGGTTCTGACGCATATTCACACGATACATTCTAGAGACAGTAACTACGCGTACAAATTCATTCTTCGCTGGTTTCGATGTTTCGCGCGCATTCTGAAAATTCAGAGTCACAATACTACAATTGCGATATCTCATAATCTATACATCGGATTGGAAAACTGTAAGATGTTCTGGATATCTAGACTCGAAGGGCTACAATTTTCATTTAGAAAGTTTTTCGATCCAGTATCGGAAACATGGTCAAATTCTCAGTACAAGAGACCGGTTAGTGATCCCGTGCAAGTTCAGAAATTCACGATATAATAGTACTAAAATCGCGAAATCTCGCAATCTATACATCGGATTGAGAAACCGTAAGATGTTCTGGATTCGGGACTCGATGGGCTACGATTTTCATGTAGAAAATCTTCAATCCAGTATCGGAAACATGGTCGAATTTTCAGTGTAAGATCAAGAAATTTAGAGATGGAATGTTGAATATTCGATCGCGAGTGAGAGCGGCGGATCCGCAATGTTACTCTGTTTGTTGGGTCTGCTGCTCGGTGAGTGAGAGCGGCGGATCGCAAGAAGTTTAGAGTTAGTTTGCAACTAACTCTCTGTTTAACCCTTTGGTTAGCGAATCTGCAATGTTATCCTTTGACTTTACATAGTCCACAGAGATAACCCCAGTAGAGAGTAGTTATCTAATTGTGTTATGGCTTCAACGAATATGTCTAAATTTACCATTATACATATTGCTCTGTGCTCTACAAATTGCAGATTGAATATCTGAATGTATGCAGATTGGAGGCACGTGCTTCGTCCACCTTGGAATATCCTCGAGGAAGTGGCGTAACCATTCAGCCTATTCCCCACATTTTTCCAGTGCGATAAATTCAGATCCCAATGTGGATTTAGCGATCACTGTTTGATTCGATGATTTTCAAAAAATTACTGCACCACCTAGTGTAAACACATAGCCACTAGTGGATTTTGAATTGTCACTAGATATCCAGTTCGCATCACTATATCCTTCAAGTACAACCGGGTATCTCGTATAGTGCAACCCATAGTTACGAGTAAAACGCAAGTACTTTAGTACTCTTGTAATTGCTTGCCAATGCTCGCTTTCCAGGATTACTCGTATATTTATTTAGTTTACTCACTGCATAGGCTATGTCTGGTCTTGTACAACTCATTAAGTACATTAGACTGCCTATGATTCTAGAGTATTCTACTTGAGAAATACTCACACCTTTATTCTTGGATAAATGTAAAGTTATATCTATTGGAGTTCTGGCGATTCCAGAATTATCTTTATCAAATTTTCCAAGAATATTGTCAACATAATGTAAATGGCTTAAGATAAGCTTGTCTGATGTTCTTGTAATTTTAATTCCCAATATCACATCAGCTAGTCCCATGTCTTTCATGTCAAACCTTGAGTTCAACATGTTTTGAACAGATTTAATCATCTGATCATTGCTTCCAATAATAAGCATGTCATATGCATACAAACATATAATGACATATTCACTTTCTGTGTCTTTGACATGTACACATTTGTCACATTCATTAATCTTGAAGCCATTTGTCATTATGACATTGTCAAATTTCTCATGCCACTGCTTTGGAGCTTGTTTCAAGCCATATAATGACTTCACCATTTTACACACTTTCTTTTCATGTCCTGGAGCTGAAAAGCCCTCAGGTTGTTCCATGTAAATTTCTTCTTCTAAATCTCCATTAAAAAAAAGCTATTTTTACATCCATTTGATGTACTTCAAGATTGCGCAGAGCTGCTACTGCAAGTACCATCCTAATGAAATTTATTCTCGTCACAGGAGAATATGTATCTAAGTAATCAAGACATTCCTTTTGTTTATAGCCTTTAATTACAAGTCTTGCCTCTTATTTTTCAATTGATCCATCAGGTTTCATTTTTCTCTTGAAGATCCACTTGGAACCTAAAGGTTTACTACCTGGTGGAAGATCCACTAGTTCCCAAGTATGATTTTGCAAGATAGAATCAATTTCACTCTTGATGGATTCTTTCCATAGAGGACCATCACTAGAGTTCACCGCTTCCTTGAAGGTTTGGGGTTCACCTTCAAGCATAAAAGTCAATAAATCCAGACCAAAAGATTTTTCCATCCTTGTTCTTTTACTGCGTCGAGGTTCCTCCTCAACTTCTTCATGTTGGTCTTCACTATCTTCACTAATAGTCTCATGTGTTCGTTTGGAGGAACTTGGTTCCTTCTTTGACTTACATGAAAATACATCTTCAAAGAACGATGCATTTATAGACTCTATTATCGTGTTCTTTGATATATCACTGATATCGGATTTGTACACCAAGAACCGATAGACACTACTGTTAAGTGCATAGCCAATGATAATGCAATCAACCGTTTTGGTCCTATTTTCACTTTCTTAGGTGGATGTACTGCCACCTTGACAAGACATCCCCACATTCGCAAGTAATCGTGGGATGACTTTCTTCCTTTCCATAATTCATATGGAGTTTTATCATCTTTCTTTTTGGGCACCTTATTCAAAAGGTAGTTAGCTAAAAGACTAGCTTCTCCCCACAAGTTTGGTGGCAAACCAGAACTTATTATCATTGCATTCATCATTTCTTTCAATGTACGATTCTTTCTCTCAGCAACACCATTGGACCGAGGAGAATAATGCATTGTCATTTCATGTATAATCTCATGCTTAGCACAAGCACTACAAGGAATTTTTCATGTACCAACGGAGACCTGTAGTGACGGGTCACTAAAACCGTGGTTATAGACATCATATACCTACAGACGTGTAGTAAACTGTGGGTATAGGTATCCTATAACTTTAGATCTTTTAATCCGTAACTATAAGTTTTATTGACAGGTTAAAACATTGTAGGTATAGTCCACCCCGCTAAAAAAATTAAGTTATTTATCCACCAATTAAACCCCTTAAATTATTTCAATTGCCTCCAAACTTTTTCATTTTCCCCCCAAATCTTAAATCCCCCAATTTTAGGGATGGAATTCGGGCTACTTGGGCCGGGCTGGGTTAGACCGGGCTTTGCCCGGTTTCGGGCCTGCCCGGGCCGGGCTCGAAGCTTATGCGGGCCGGCCCGGGCCGGGCTCAAGGTTGAAAACCTTGGCCCGGACCTGGCCCCTGGCCTCAAGTGTAGGGGCCGAGCCGGTTCGGGCCAGTTCGTGGGCCGGGCCGGTGTTCAGGGGGATTTTTTTGTTGTTGTTGTAATATATTAAAAATCAAGTCTTAAATTATAATTTAATAACAATTGCAAAGAATAAAATTTCATAAATAAATGAAGTACATGATTTAATAAATTTGAAATTCTTAAATAAAACGAAGTACATGAATAAAATTCCATACAAATTAGATCAAATTACAAAACAAGGGAATTACTTAAATTTAAAGATCAAGATGGCCTCTATTTAGATTGAAGAGAAGGCATTGGACTATTATCGTGCACTTCTACTTAACCTAAATATAGAATCTCATCACCCTAAATTTCCCAATTAATTACAATATATTGATTCATTGAACATCATTTTAATGTAAATTGACTAAATGTAATAGTTCAGTCATCGCTACCTGTTGATTCAGCTTGTGCTTCAAGTAAGTCTTGGGCCCTCTCTTCCGCTTTCATCCAATCTTCGGTGCATACTAGCATCTCCAAATTTTTGGCTGTCAATCGGTTCCCGTTCGGGCTCATTATCCTGCCACCAAGAGAAAAAGCACTTTCCGATGCAACGGTTGACACCGGTTGTAACTCATATTTCCAGTATCTGTATTTTTCTACTGTATTTTCATTTATGGTATTCTTGTATTCAATTTGAGATCTATATTGTTGTTCCAGTTCGAATAAAGTCATTCTTTTGTTTCAACTCAATTTTGGTGCCAATATTTATTTCAATTGTATTGTTCGTTCTGCTTTTTTTTGTCGTTCTTCATGAAGAAATGGACTGTTCATTCCATCTATTTCTTTTCCCCTATTTTAGAGAATTTTGACCCAATCTCTTGTTGGATCCCACTCAAAACCGCTATCCAAATACCCATTAACCCAAACCCTATACTATTTAAACCTACTTAACCCTAACCTAGATTACTGTGTAACCCTAATTACTAATCCAGCCGCCTACTACCTTCTCCTCCTCGTCTCCATCTTCCTCAGCACACATTGAACCCATTAGCCCTGCCATCGCTCCTATTTCCCTTCGACCTCATCGACCTCATCGCCCTCACTCCCCTCTTCGCCATCGCTCCCTCGCCATCCAGTCGAGCCACAACCACCGAAATCCATCGAAACCGCCTTCGCCATTATCCCCATCATCATCTCCCTCACCTCGGACCATCGCCGAAACCCATCGCCTCTCACCACCACCGCATCACCCTCACCCAACCTCCAAAGACACTCCATCCTCCTTGTCGCCGTTCGAGCCCAGGAGCACCCATCGCTTATCTCCTCTATTTTGGAAGCGAGGACAGAGTTCGCTGCCGCGGTCGCTTCCTAACCGCAGCGTCGCCACCACCATCCCAGTCGTCGCCGCCTCTTAATGGGTGTCGCAGTCACGCCGCCGGTCACTGCCGCCATCACCGTCGTGGTTCTCGCTCTCTCCCTGTCTGACACTGTGAAGGAGGGAAGAAGAAGAAAAGAGATTGGTTGAATCAGTGCCATTGGATTCATCGAGATCCGTGCCACTTCTGATTTGATCTGATCTGATCTTCACCATCAGATTTGATCGTAGCCATTGATTGCCTTGATCTTGATCATCCCATCAAGATCCGTGCCGATCGTGCACTCCGTTGGATTCGTCGACTAATCCCCTAAGGCAAGTATTCTTCTTGTACAAATTTTTGTTCTGGTACAGGTGTTGAATTGAAAATATTGTAAATAGGTTGTAGCTGTGACTCATTCTTGTCTCATCATTTGTTGATCTTGAATTATTCATCATCGATCCCATGATCTCAAGAGTCACAACCCTTCGTTGATGTATTATACAAACTACTTGGACTCATTTTATCTCCTAGTCACTTGAACACATGAAACTAAGAAATCCTAGACTTGTAGATGTGAGTTGTATCATGTATGTGATGATCTTACATTCGTTAGAGTTGAGAAATACAAGAGACTTGCTGTTTTGATTCCCAATGCATCCGTATTTGCATCACACATTAATCTAGACTCGTAATAGTCATTTATCATGCAACTTGTATATAGAAGAAATTTACACTTGCTGCTGTCTTTGTCTTTACCTGATGTTTAGACCTGTATAAAATCAAAATCTGAACTTGAGCTCTGAATATGAAATGTAGCTCTAAATGTCTAGTTGTCGATAGCATCCAGAATTTTCAAATTCTGAGTTGCGGTCTAGGAGATATCGTAGTTTTACTTCTGCTGTGTCGGTAGTCATAGATTCACAAAAACTACTGCACCTCTTTAGTTTACAAATTATTTTAACTATACTACCAGTAAGTAAATGACCCAAAATTTTGCATGCTGTTGCTGGACACCCTAGAGAACATTTCCTAATTTTCTCAGAATTAATTAATAATGTTTCAATCCTGTTTCATATGTAAAAACTCAGATTCACAAATTCTGGCTGAACACAAAAGCTGTATAGTTTGCTGTTTTGACACATATTACCACAACTTTCATGTACCTTAATTATATGCGTTGGAACCGGACAGGAGTCTAGTTTCTAGAACTTCTAACAGATCCACATTTTCTATCTTGTAGCAATGGAAATCGCAGTTTTGGTACAACAATGTCGTGCTGTCCAGATTTAAGATTTTCGTTGTTCTTGATATTTTGATTCGTGTTGACCCTCGAACATGCTATATAAATATCTCAAACTTGTTCCATGTTCATGATTATGTTTACTTGACTTGTTTCGCTCACTTTCATGCTTGCTTGATGATAATAAATAATAAGCTGGGGTTTAAGGAAAAGATCATAGTAGTAGACAATATAGGTAAATGTACTCGGAAGGGGGCCCGTATTTCCCACTTGATACATGTCTCATGAACTAGTATATTATTATTCGATTCATGAACTAGTATATTATTTGATTCATGAACTAGTATATTATTAATCGATTCATGGACTAGTATATTATTTGATCCATGAACTAGTATATATATGATTCATGACTTGTCTTGTTATGACTTGACACATGAACTAGTTATATGATTACCCGATTCATGAGCATAGTTTGCTTGATACTTGATACCTGAGTACACCGTCTAATAAACTCCATTACTAGGCCTAAACGTAACTGATTGTATGTAGCAACCATGTAGTAAAAGTATGGATGCATGAAGTGCTACCTAGATAGTAACAACCACAAGACTTGATACATGAAACTTAAACTTGATACATGCTTACTTGATACTTGACTATATGATACATGAGACTTGATGCTTGTACTTGACAACTTGACACTAGACTTGAGACTTGGTTCTTGATACTTGTCACTTGATGCATGATACCATTACATGTTCACTTGCCACTTACTCCACTATTAGTATTTGTTACCCAACCTGGTCACTTCAGTTGTCCTTCTTGCCAGCTAGTTTCTTGAATTCCCACTACTTGTTGCATTCCTATTACATTCTTGATTCCAAATCTTGTTCCATGTTGCTTGTACTTGTTTTACTATTTGTGGCCCTAACTTGCACTAAGAGTATTTCTCTTGTTTTCTCTATTTTCTCCTTTATTTTTATAAACAGACTTTGGATACGTGTTTCCTGCTGGAATTGGTGAGCAGAGATTTTAGACATCAGTTGGAGAAAGAACATGCTTAAATTATTTGTTTTCTTTGTGTTATTTATTTTCTTGCTACTTAAAACTTGTAACGGGCTTATGTTTCCGAGTTTTATCTTTGATTCAGACTTGAAAACTATTTGGATATTATTATTTGTTTCAATTGTTTTCCATTGCTTAATAAATTATTCATGCATGCGTGGTTGTGTTTACTTGTTATATTCTTGTTGAAATGCTAAGTCGATCCAACAGCTTATGGATGATGTTAAAATCATTCGCTGGGCTTCGTCACGCGCTCGTATTCCGTATTTTTGGGAAGCAGGGCGTGACACCGGTGTTGTTAGAAAATCTCTAGCCATACGAGAAAGAGTAGTAAAAATTGCTTCATTACTCTTCCAATACTCTAACACATCTTCTAAATCTTCAACTGTACTTTGTGCATTATACCAATTCAACTCATTTGGTGAATTGGTTCTTGGTTTTTTTGATTTAATAAGATTTAAAACACTACTACTAGCATGACTCTTTCCTTTTGCTAATAAGGAGGAAGAAGAAGAAGAAGAATCAACATTTTGTATTTGTGTTTGTGTAGTGTTAGATGAATAAAGCCTATCATAAGAATCATATAACCTAGTCAAAATATTCTCAAATTTACGAGTAAAAGCAACATGATCAAAATCTAGTATTGCATCGTGTGGGGCATAAGTGTAAAAAATTTCAATTAAATTTTTTGTACCATCTAATTTAATCATAGGATTCATTACACTTGCTACACAATATAACATAGGAAGTGGATGAAAATATTTTAAAATTTTAATATATGCCGCATTGACCATATCTCCAATAAAATGGTCATTTTGCAAATCTTTTAATGTTGTCATCATAGTCACAATTTTAAGTAAAATACGACTAAATGTGGATGAATATGTTTTTGAAAATTGCAAAGTTGCATCGTTAAAAGGTTCTAAAAATTTATACAAACTATCAGCAAAAAACCAAAATTCATCATCTAACATACAATTTTGCATACCCATTGCGACACAAAAATCTCTAAGATTAAAACGATAATGAAGAACAATAACATCTTTAGGAAACGTTTACATACAATTCCCCTAAGTTTACACCAATCATGAAAAGTTTGATAAATTTGACCACTCAATGTAATATAATGTACACAATCTCTCATTGCATCAAATTTATCATTTCCATATTTTAGTGCATCTTGCACACAAAGATTTAAAATGTGACAAGCACACCTAACATGAAAAATTTCGGGTTCTATAGGATCTAAAGTAATTTTCAAGCTCTCAATTGCCTTAGTATTGTTGGAGGCGTTATCAAAACCAATAGCAAACATTTTATCATAAATACAAAAATTATTACATGCTTCCATAATGTGTGGCTATAATTTCACCCTTATGTGGGTACCTAACATATCCAAATGAAATTATCCTCTTTTGAAGTATCCAATCTGAATCTATCCAATGACATGTTACACACATCATTGGAACACCGTTTACTCCTACCCACCCATTCGATGTCAATGAAACTCTAATGTTTAGTGATTTTAGTATTGCTATAAAAAAATCCTTGGTCTCATTGTAAACTAATTTACAATCACTATTAACTACATTTCTAGCAACTTTTTTATAATGGGGGTTGAAGGAGGTTTGTACAAAGTCTCTACATATTTTTTTTCACCAAATGAATATGGTAATTCACCCCTGATTACTAACTTAGCCATTCCCCTACGAACGAGATCGTGATCGTAGCTATGACTATCTACTTGACCGGTTCTAGGATGTATTTTTTATTGTGTGAAATTGTCTTTCAAAAATTGTGGTTGACATTTGCTTAATTGACGTTGAAGTGTATCCGTGCCCGATCCTAATTTAAACTTATATGGTGTTTGACACTTCTTACATATTTTAAGTCCTACACTCTAATCATTTTGTGAAGAGATAAAATTGAAATAACTGTGTACTTCGGAAGTAGTCCCTCTAGTTTTCCTTGATGTTAGAGAAGGACCTTGTTCCGATGATTGCGGTTCTTCATGATCTTTTATTTCTATAGGATTTGAGTGTGTTTCATTCATATCGGGAAAGCTATCATAATTCATGAATGTTTCTTCAATGTCTATATATGGATTTGGAAAGGAAGGAATGTTATGACTAGTGGATTCTTGACTACTATGTCTACCACCACCGCGTGATCGATTAGAGGCCATTTAAGTATAAAAAACTAGTGTATGTAAAAAATTAGAGAGAAAGCAACAACTAAATGTATGGCAACTAATAATTTAAAACAAACAACAATCTATCTCAATTAATAAATAACAACAATATCAAGAACTAGTGAGTGAGTAGTGTGTGTATGTTTTACCACTTTACCAAAATTACAAAAGAAAATCTAAAAAAATGAAAGGAAGAAGTTCAAGAAAACCAAAATTAATTAAGAGATGTATATGAGAATAATCAACTATGTTAAATCTACAAATTAAAAATATACTAAAATACCGTAAGAGTGCTTGAAGTTTGAAGAATGATTGTTGAGAAAGTTGAGAGCTAGTAGTATTGATTGTTGTTGATGAGTTGATCACTTGATTGTTGTTGATTTTCCTTCCTTCAAAATGTAGAGAGATTTGATCTTGCAAACTTGACAGAGTGTTGATCACTTGATTGTTGTTGTTGATTGGAGAAATAGTAGAGAGAATGCGAGTTTTGAGTGAATTGGTGAAAATGAATGAAAGAAATGGTATGGTATATATAGAATATGAAAATTTTTTGATTTCCTAAAGTACCCCCCAAAACTAGCCAGTATAAATCCGTTGGGGGGCTTTTTAGTAATTTTTAATTTTTTTTCTCAAAAAAAAAAACTGAAGCCAACGGTCGGCCCGAACCCGGCCCGAGCCCGGGCGGGCCGGTTCAGCCGGTCCCGGGCCTCAACTAGGCCGGGCCAGACCAGGCTTCTTTGGCTAATTTAAGGACTGGACCAGACCGGGTTGGGGGGGCTGGTTTGCAGTTCAGCCCGGAAAGGAGGCGGTCCGGGCCGGGCCGGTCCCGGGCTGGCTCGGACCTGATGCCATCCCTACCCAATTTATTCAATTTCTCTTTCTATCTCACCCGAATCCCCTCTCTGTCTCTCTCTCTCTCACACCTGAATCCCCTCTCTGTCTCTCTCTCTCTCACACCTGAATCCCCTCTCTCTTTCCTCTCTCTATCTCACACCCGAATCCCCGACTCACCACGTCACCGTCGTCGTCCCGCCATGTCGTCGTCGTCGTCCCTCTCCCACCATCGTCGTTGCTCCTCCATCGCCACTGCCGCCGCCGTCTTCCTTTCCACTGTCGTCGTCTTCCTTTCCAATTAAACCCGAGGTATGAATTTGATGCTTGTTTTGCTTGGTGCTTCCCCCTTAGTTGATGAATTTTGATTGCCATGTTGTTCTTTACCATGCTTCACTGATTAGATCCTAGATTGCCATGAGAACATCGAGAAGATTGCCATGGGTATTATTCTCATCCTCTCTAACCCTAATGTCGATTTTGCTGGCGTGAATTAGTCGATGCTTGAATTTCCCCCAATTCTTATGTCGATTTCGACCCTTCTTCTTCTTTTTAGGGTATATTATAAAATCACAAGATTTCCCGAAATCCTAGCAACTCAAGAAGGTCAATTTCTTATATCCCCCCCACCCCTCCCTCTTTGTACTTTCAATTGCTGTATTGTAGCGCCCCGAATTTCTAAATACGAAACTTTAGAAAATACGTGGCACTTTCCCAGCGATCCACTTCAATGTAACAACATACATAGCCAAAAACTCAATCATTTTATTCCAAATCTTTATTACAATAATCTTTTCAAATTGCAGCGGAAATACAAACACCTTACATTACAATAATTCTTTTACAACACTATTCTTTACAAAATTACACATGGCTCTATCATCTCACTCATACTCTCTAAAGCTAACCCAAGCATCCAAGCCTCCAATTCTAAGCAATAACCTGCAACATGTGAGGCTAGAGTTGAACCCTAACCCCCAAAACTACGGGGTCAGCCATAACTGGTGTGAGTGATATAAACAACAAACATAAATAACAAATAAACATAAATTCTCAATCAACATGTACTGAACAAAAATACATAAACTGAACATGTAATCTGAAACAAGAACGATAGGCCAGTACATGAGTGAACCAAGTCGAGAAACAATACCAACGATCAAGTATCCATCAATCAATCTCTCTCAAAATATGTACAGTTCAACTGTACGGTACAGTCGACTGTTCAAAGGACCAGTCGACTGATCAGAACAACAATAATCCTCACCTCTCTGATCATGCCCAACTATCAATAAATCTCAATACCACGATGTATGTCCAACAATCGATCTCCAATAATACCATAGATCGGATACCCATATATCCATCTACAAAACTAAAGAGGGTATAGATAGAATACGAACCCGGCATGCATCACCAATAGTGACTATTACACCGACGAACATGTTCATCTACAAACAACTAAGAGGGTATAGATAGAATACGAACCCGGCATGCATCACCAATGGTGACTATTACACCGACGAACATATTCATCTACAAACAAACTAAGAGGGTATAGATAGAATACGAACCCGGCATGCATCACCAATAGTGACTATTACACCGACGAACATATTCATCTACAAACAAACTAAAGAGGGTATAGATAGAATACGAACCCGGCATGCATCACCAATAGTGACTATTACACCGACGAACATATTCATCTACAAACAAACTAAAGAGGGTATAGATAGAATACGAACCCGGCATGCATCACCAATGGTGACTATTACACCGACGAACATATTCATCTACAAGTAAACTAACGATAACAAGAACCTTCAAGATCATGAAAACTCATCAGAACCAGTCGACTTATGCCGTAATAAGTCGACTGCCTCGAGAACTAATAGTCAAGATTATAACAAGTGCAGTAAGTCGACTTAACCAACCATCAGTCGACTTACCCGAGATAATTATCAATAATTCTCAAGAAACAATCCAAGTGCTAACAGTATAAGATGACTTATAAAAATCATAAGTAGACTTATCAATAATATAAGGTGACTTATAGGAATCATAAGTAGACTTATCAACAGTATAAGATGACTTATAAAAATCATAAGTAGACTTATCAAAAGTATAAGATGACTTATAAAGATCATAAGAAGACTTATCGAAAGTATAAGATGACTTATAAAGATCATAAGAAGACTTATCAAAAGTATAAGATGACTTATAAAGATCATAAGAAGACTTATCAAAAGTATAAGATGACTTATAAAGATCATAAGAAGACTTATCAAAAGTATAAGATGACTTATAAAGATCATAAGAAGACTTATCAAAACATAAGATGACTTAAAAGGGGACATAAGTCGACTTATAAGAACATAAGTCGACTTACCCGAGAGAATTTCGAGAAAAACTAAAGATACAATATTAGGGTCGTACCAGTCGACTGATACCTAGTCCCAGTCGACTGTCGGCCTACAGATCTCACAATTTAGGTCTGAAATCAATAATCAATACTGGAGTCAATCTCAAATACCAAATCTCTTCCTCTACTCATATCTAATCCAACTCGTAAATAACAATGTCTAGAGATTCCTCCATCCAATTTCTTATCTTCAATAATCATAATCGAATCTTAACATGTTTCAAGCAATCAAGAATTGTCAATCGAGATCTACTAATCTATCATGGATTTCACATGTATATTACGAATAACTACCATGGCATCGATTTCATACAAGATACGAAAACATCAAACAAAACAGCATGCAATCATACACATAAACAAAACAAGTCCATATCACTCACCTTTTAGAATCAAGAAGAATCCACAAGCCTTCCTCTTGCTAGATCCAAGAACTCCTTCTTCAATCACCAAGAGAATAGAAATATAATAAGATCTGAGTTGTGCAGCGAATGACGGCTGCAACTCTCTTATATAGGCCGGGATCAAGTATTAGGGTTTAGGAAATACATTTGCAAAACAATCCATCCAAATACAATTATATATATATATATCTTCTTTTGGAAATTCATCTCATAATTCATTAAAATTAGGATTTATATGAAAATATACTTCTACACCTTAACAAATACTGATCGGAAAGTCCAGTAAATACATTTTGCACTTCAACCCTTAAAATTGTCGATTTTGCAAATAAGCCCTTCTTTTATTAAATTTTGCAAATAGTACTAATTAAATTCAGAAAAATCCGGAAAAATACTACATAATTCCAAAATAATAAATAATGATTTTTCATAAAGAATTCTTAATTTTTCAAGCATCTCAAAACTCATTTGCACGTGTTTTGCACGTGTACAAAAGATAGATCTTTTTAGAAAATATCAATTAAATCCTCAGAAATTCATTTAAATTCATTTTCAAATAATAAAATAATATTTGAAAATACGGGGTTCTACATGTATATTTTCTAATTATCGCTCTTTATTTTTACAGGAATTCCCGAAAGACCGACTTCTTGAAGTTGGTAGTTGTTCTGAAACCCTACGTATCTGAAAAGGTAGGATTCTCTTCCTTTCCCCAATTTTTAATTCCGAATTTATGTTTAGATTTCTGTTTACTTTTGATAAATCTGAGATGGTAGATGATTTGGGCTGTTGTTATTAAGTTGTTTAGTCTCTGTAATTGAGTATGCTATGGTGCATAATGTTATATTATTGTTTAGTGTTCGATTCTAGGTTTGTATGGTTACTGGCATATTGAATCAAGTATGGTGGACATGGGAATGCAGATTTGTAATTTTCATGATATTTCTTGAATTTGTTTTGGTAAGTCGACTTACAAACATTTTTCAGTCGACTACCAAGTATTGTTTTAAATTTTGTCTGAAGTTTTTATGCTCTGGACAGTCGACTGAGCTTAGCACCAAGTCGACTGACCAGTTGTATTGATATTGTGTTCAATTTTTTAAACTCTTGACTGCCTACTCATACCAGTCGACAGTAGCGAATCAGTTTTCTTCAGATTCAAATCTTGGTACATCTTTTGAGGCGACTGTTCACCTTTTTACTCTTCGTTGACCATATCTAAGCTGTTGATTTCCTTTTCCTTTGATCTCAGCCATCTATTTCCTTGTAAAAAACCTAAAACCTACCCCCTTCCTTTCACTTTTACCCTACCTATTTTTTTCCGATTTGAAGAAAAGAGAAGAGAAGTCGATTGCACAGTTGCTGCAGCTGTCAATTTCTAGTATTGTGAAGATCAAATCCGGCTGATTTCTTGTAGATTTTCAGTCTACTTGAAGTTTTAGAGTCTCCTTGTTGGTATACTCCCTTTCCTCTCTTTTCCTTCTTATTATGGCTCCTAAGAGATCTAAAACATCTCATGTTGATGAGGGTTCATCTTCTAAGGATTACATTCAATATCTTAGAAGTCCTGACCTTGTAGAAAAATGGTTCATCATATGTTCCATGATAATTTTTCCGAGTCGGTTTGTTAATTTTTCCGATCTTGATAGGTTTAATCTCGTATCTTTGTTTCAACATTGTAGTCATTATGAATTCTTGTCTTTAGAAAATCAACCCTACTACTGCCCTCAACTCATTTATTTGTTTTTATACAAATATGAGGGTTGTTCAAATGGATGATGGTGAGGTACTCATCTATTCCTCTGTCAAAAATAAGAAGATAAAACTCATCTCCAAAAGAATCAACCTTATTTTGGGTATAGACGATGAAGGGCTTGACTTAGAAGAAATTTTGATGGGTGATGCCACCATTTTATCTATAATTTATTTGCCGAATCATGGACCCCCTATGACAAATAGGTCCATTACCCCTGTTGCAAAACTTGTTGCACGGATACTATCATACAATATCATTCCCAAAACATGGAGTTATGATCAGTATTCCATGGAATTACAACAAGCCGTTTATGCAATATTCGGCAAAATCAATCTAAATTGGGGTCGTATCATTTTTTCTAAGCTTTATAAGTCTCATACCTCCTTTCTTCCTTTTGGTGCCCTTCTTACTCGAATCTTTTGTGCTTATGATGTCGATCTCGATTCAGAGACCAATGTAGTAAAGCACTATGAATGTTTTGATCATGCAAGTTTAGCACGCATGAAGCTTCTTGCTTCTTCACCTAGGTCTACCTCTAGGACTTCCCATCCAGTTCCTTTAGCCACTTCAACTCGTCCATCTTCTGCTTCTAGTTCCTCTCGTCCTCGAGCAGATTTTAATGATCCGCACAGTATTTATAATGTTGTCAATTATATCATGGATCGTTAAGATTATCTTGAGTTACAAATTTCCCATCTTACTCACCTGTTCACTGCTCAATTTCCTCCTCCCTCTCATGATGACCAAGATGAAGAAGACGAAGATTGATGAGTTCTTATTTTTATTATTCTCTATGTATTTTATTTTTTCTTATTGTTGCATTTTCTCTCTACTTTGTAATCATTTGAACTAAGACTAAGTTTCTATGAATGCATTTTGTTTTGTATTGTTTTTTTGTGTGTGAGGAATATTTTTTCCACTTTTTTGTTGATGACAAAGAGGGAGAACATATCAGCTTTTATGTTAATTTGTATTCTTGTATGTTAATTTGTATTCTTTTCTTAATTTGTATTTTTATGCTTTGTATATTGCTGTTGTATGGTGAGAACATATGCATGCTTTGTATTATGCATGATTTGTATTTTTAAGCTTTCACCTATGCATGTTGTATAATTGATAGGGGGAGCATATGAGCACTTGTATTATTCATTCCCTTTATTTTAAGCTATTGTGTTCTCATCATCAAAAAGGGGGAGAATGTTGATTTTTGACTTTGATGATTACAACACAATGCAAATTTGTTGTTCTACTTTCTATATATTACAGGATATACAAAGGCGAAATGTTCTAACAAGCTTCTTAAAGCAAGTTGATCAAGCACAGCTACGAATAAAGTTCTTGTTGCTAATTGATCAAGAAAGCTACAAGGTTGCCAGCTTACAAGATAAAGACGAAGGCTAAAAGCTATCTCAAGACTCAAGAACAAGACATATGCTTCAATTTATTGTATTAAGTGTCTTGTAATAATTGTAATCTTTTTTGTTTTCATTGAGTCTTAGAAAATCTTTAAAAGCCTTGTCACACACACTCACGCATTATCTTTAAAATAATTGAGTTTTTAAAACTTAAAAAGATCGAAACAAAGATTGAAAAAGCTCAGCTATTAAGTACTAGTCGACTGCCATAAGGCACCAGTCGACTGTCTTAGTACGAAACTGACTGAACTTATTCAAACTCTGATCAATCGACTCATAACGGCAACCCAGTCAACTGTTCAAGACGTTTCAACAGTTTGCTAATTTCAAATTTTGATTTTTTTCGAATTCAAAAAGGTTATTTTTGTTGGTTGACAGTTGGTACAACTGCCTCCCAATGTTCAGTGTTTCTAACTGTATAAATAGAGAATAGAAATCACTGTGAAAAAGTTAACAACTTTCCAAGCTTTTTGTTTTTCAAAGTTTGCAAGCTTTTGGTTCTAAAACAAGAAGAAGCACTCTAAAGCACTCTCTTTCTAAGTCTTGGTTCTCTAAAATCAGTCTTGCATAACAGTGATTTTGTTTGAGACTGATTTTGGAAGTTGACCTAATAGCCACACATAAAATCACATCCACAACACGGCTATAGGTTGATTGTAAACTTTTTGTTGTTGTTCTTCACTCTCGGGTTGTGAGAGTGGTTTCCTCTCGGTTGGAGAGTAGGACTCTATGGCGTAGAGTCAGGTTTGTCACTCTTGGTGGAAGAGTGGGTTGCTTTCTCTAGTTGTGAGAAAGGACTACGGGTTGGACAAGGTTGTTGTCTAACGCCGTAGGGTGTTCTTGTAATTATTTCAAGAATGGTGGAAAATCTCAAGTGGGTTGCTTGGGGACTGGATGTAGGTCGGGAGGACCGAACCAGGATACATTGTGTGTACTCTGTGTTGTATCTCTTTGAACTTGCATTTCATTTTCTTACTTTATAGCTTTATGTGAAACTTGTCTGGACAGTCGACTGTGTACTTTTGTAAGTCGACTGGTCAGACTTGTAGTACTTTCTCTGAAAACTTGTGTGATAAGTCGACTGGCTCTTCTATAAGTCGACTGATCAGACTCGCGTTAAAAATACTCTTCTTAACTGTCGCTTCAGCCGACTGGTTTATCTCTTCAAGTCGACCGATCAGAAGAAAAGTTTAATTCTGCAATTTAATTTTTATAAAACACTATTCACCCCCCCCCCCCTCTCTAGTATTTCTTGCCTTGCCTACAGGATCCAACAATTTGTGGCTTCTCTTAACGCAGAATAGTGCAAATGACCCTTAACTTCATTGTTTCCAATGTATCATATTTATATCTGATAGTGTAGATTATTAAATTGGGATACTGGGTCAGGCTGGATCGTAATTTCTGATAGTGTAGATTAGGTTTGAAGAATTGGTTGTGAACAAAGTGGAAACATTTGTATCTGCCACTCTCTGTTTAAGGAGGAAAGATGATACCATCTGTCAAAATCACCCCTTTTTTCTAATTTTTGTTTAATTTGTATTTGGCTTTGTTTAAGTTTCACTTTTGATGGATGAAAACTTAAAAATGAAGTTAGTAGTAATCTACAATGTTAATTATCTTATGTTAATAACACATTTTTACTAATGTTTCCGCTACATATCAAGTGTTGTTTATTTTGTTTAAAACTCTGGCATGTCTGTTATAATATATAAAATGAAAAACCTCAAGAATATCTTTGGTTCATTTATAGGTGAGGCTCACTCTTTGAAGGTTGAAAACATATTGTTTCAAGGAAAATATGACTTTCAAAACATGATGGTATTTCAGGTACTTAAATCACTAAAACCTCATGAAATGCCATTTATACTTTTGATCGATGTATGCCTGTTATAACAAGTGTTTGATTTGTATTTCAGTCATCTACCTATGATAAGTAAAGTGAGATCTCAGGTTCGATGCTAGATTATGTCTTAGTATTTACTTTTAAAAAAAATATTATGACGTGCATCGCACGTGCAGATTACTAGTACTATCTAATGAGAGAGATTGATTGTTCTTTGCACTTGTCAATGTTGCACTTGTCATTGTAGCTAGCTCAAAGATTAGGAAAGCTGCAAAAGAGAGGATGGAGACCTCGGTGAACTATTATCTTGTGTAATTGGGATGTTGAAGAGTATGGCTTGGTCTCTCTCTCTCTCTCTCCCATCCACCCACTCATGCAATTACTCACTCAACTCACTTGTCGCTCATACATGCATCTTCTTGCGGATTGGATCAACATAGTGGGTTGAAGAGAATAGAGAGATGTTATATTCCAAGGCAATTGCATATCTGAATGTAGACTCTGCAGTAGCTGGTCCTGGGTTTTATGCAGATGCAACCCCACAACTTGATGAATTGCTCAAAGAAGCTGCTAAATAGGTCTGCATTCTACAGATCTACCATTTAAAATCTAAATCTTTTCAGGTTTTTAATTGTGACAAAAGTGTCAGAGTTGATGAAAAGTTCATGGTTTGCATTTACGGAACTGCCCGAATGGGAATTATTTGTTAAGTTTAGAACTTGACTTTATGTCTAGTTTATCAAATTAATAACTTATATGTATTTTGGCTAATCAAGTAACTTCATCATACATACATATATAGAAGAATGGTGGATAAAAGATATCAAGTTAATATATGAAGAGGCAAAGGCAGGAAATGAGCCAGAGCCATATGATGCCTTTACTATTAATGGCCAACCTGGTGATCTCTATCCATGTTCCAAGAAAGGTGACTTTTTTTACTTAATCTTTAATAAAAACTCTCACAAATATGCATGAACGGATCTCTAATCTTTGTAACTTTTTTCTCAATGTTCAATATATCTTGCTACGTTGCACTGTTTTTATTCGAGTTGCTAAATCTTTTCAACGTTTTTATGCAGGTTTGCGGAGGAGCTACACCTGGTCACCTCGTGTCCTATTTAATGAGGAGTTCTTCTATATAAAATGGAAATTACACTAAAGTTCTAAAGTTGCCTGAAGCTTAATTCTAACGGTAACACGAGTTTCCAATCATTATTTTAAATAGCTTTTTGTTCTGTGCTAAGGAGCTGTAATTCTGGTGTTAAACAAAGTGAATTTTATTTTGTAATTTGACATGCATGTAATACTTCATTAATTTTTAATATGATTGAAGTTTAATTTTATTTAATTTTGTTTCATAAACACATTTATTTATTTTATTGTGTATTTAATTTATAATTGGATTAATATTATAAAAGAAAATATTAAATTATCATAAGCGTAATTAATAAAAAAAAATTGTGTATAGAGCGATGGGTATATATTCAAATATGTGGATGTGAAAACCATCACTAAAACCTATAGCAATGGAGTTTCAACCGTGGGTATAGGAAAGCAAGAGGTGTCGTTAAAACCTATACCAACGGATACGAAACCGTGGGTATAACACCGAGGTTTTGTCCAACGGGTGAAAAAACCGTCGCTATAGGCTATAGTGACGGCATTGTGCCGTGGATATTGCTAATTAAAAACTACGGAAAAATATGTCCGTTGGTATAGGTTTTACGGGTTATACCTACGGTTTTCCGCCTTTTACCCGCTGATTTTTGCTGTCACTATATGTCAAAATCCTTGTAGTGAAGTGTCAGCAAATGGCGATTCATATTCTCCACCTCGATCGCTTCTTAGCACCTTAATTTCTTATTGAGTTGGTTCTTAACTTCATTTTTATAGAGAACAAATTTCTTTATAGCTTCATCCCTGCTTTTAAGCAAATATACATAGCAATATTTTGTGCTATCATTAATGAAGGTAATAAAATATTTAGTACCACCTCTTGTTTGTATCATTTTCAAATCACAAATATCAGTGTGAATTAGATCAAGAGGTTCAATGTTTATTTCAACACTTTTAAACGATGATCTTGTTAGTTTTGCCTCAACACAAGTTTCACACTTGTGTTTGAAATCAATTTGGAATGTTGGTATGTGATTCAAGTTAACTAGTCTTTGTAACGCCCCTGCCCCTAGCTCAGACAATTTAATATTTTTAGAATACAAATTAGATACTATATAGTACAACTGCCCACCACAGGCTGCCTCTCAAAAGGTGGTTAACCGAATTGGTGACTCTTGATCATCGGCTATTATATTTATATTATATTATAATCAAGTTAGTTTTCGATATGGTACTATTGAATCATTCCTCTTACAGCCGAAGCTTACCTCCTACCTATACCCGGGTGGGCCCCCCATGGTAAGCCACATCACATGGCAATACAACAGCATACAACCTGCTGTTTCAACCATGTGGGACCCCCCACATCATTCCATTATTTCATATATTCCATTCAAATTACTATACTTCCAACCATGCATTACACTTTCAAACAGCACCTTCTTTTCAAGATATATATATATATATATATATATATATATTTTGAAAGTAACACGGGGTGTTACAGTCTTCGCAAAGTATCATAATTAACATGTCCTAGTCTACCATGCCATAAATTGGAAGACTCAAGCATAAGTAGAAGAGCTAGCTTTATTGATATTCTTGACCATGGTCATTACATTGAGTTTAAACATTCCACCATTTTTGTATCCTCTACCAACATACATTCTACTTTTTGACAAAACAAATTTGTTTGAATCAGACACTAAATGAAATCAGTGATTATTAAGCAACGAACCAGATACCAGGTTATTACGGATTTCAGGAACATATGCAACATTGTTCAGAGCCAGTTCCTTTTTAGAAGTCATCTTCAAGATCACCTTGCCTTGTCCCTTGATTTCCGAAGTAGCCGAGTTCTCCATAAACATCTTCTCCCCATTCTCTAATGGTTTGAAAGTGGAGAACATACTTATGTTGGAGCACACATGTCGAGTAGCTCCAGTGTTAATCCACCATTCCTTCGGGTTTGAACCTAACATATTCACCTCTGAGATCACAGCTAAGAGGTTGATATCGGAAACATCTTGAGCAGTGCCTTGAATCAAGTTTGCTCCTCGGTTCCTGTTCTTCTTGGGAAGTCTGCATTCAGTAGACTTGTGACCCATCTTGTCGTAATTAAAGCACTTGCCTTGAAACTTCGGCTTCTTGGAGATTCCTCCCTTAGGCACCAACTTGGGACCCTTGTTGTTGTGCTTATTGGAACGTTGTTTATGTTCCACTACATTTTCCCTGGTCGCATGACCGATGACTCCGACCTTTTCAGATCCTTTATTGTCAAGCTTGACAATGAGATCTTCAATGCCCATTTCTTTTCGCTTATGCTTTAGGTAATTCTTAAAGTCTTTCCAACCTGGTGGTAATTTTTTAATTATACTTGCTACTTGGAAACTTTCACTTAAGTTCATACCTTCAGCATGAATCTCATGCAAGATTAGTTGTAGTTCTTGAACTTGACTGATCACTGTTTTAGAATCTACCATTTTATAGTCTAGGAAGCGGCCCGCAATGAATTTCTTGGCGCCGACATCCTCAATTTTATACTTATGGTCTAGTGATTCCCAAAGTTCTTTAGCAGTTCTTTTGTCAATGTATACATTATACAAAAAATCGGCTAATCCGTTCATTATGTAATTCCTACATAAGTAATCAGCATTTTTCCAAGTATCCACAGCGGCAATGACTTAGTTATATTGCTCATATTTCTTAAGATTGAGAGCTTCTTCGTTCAAGAATCTTGCAAGATTCAGTGTGGTCAGATAGAACATCATCTTCTATTGTCACCTTTTGAAATTCTGCCCGTTGAACTTCTCAGGTTTCTCCCTATGGGAGACTGAGACAGGTACAACGGTTGGCATTGGCACTCGTGCCGCAGCAGCAGTCGGTACTTGCATCGTATCAGCAACTGGCACTTAGACCGTTTCGGACACAGCAACAGTAGTCATTTTGATTCTGAAAATTACACAACACGAGTGTAAGTTTTCCAGATTAAAGAAAAAGAAAAGAAGTGCCTCAAAATCGGAAATCAAGAAAATCAAAATTCTGTTTTAAGTTTGTTATCAAAATTTTTTATAAACTTTCTTTTACAGTAATCATTTTGATTAGGAGGCATAAAAACAGAGAAGAAAATAGGAGAGAAATAAAAACCAAAAAGAAAAATAAAATAAATAAATATCAACTTACAAATAACCAATTTCAGATGTTACAAGATAGAGTAGTCGAGGCCTGTGTATCACACAATGTCCTTAAAACAGATTTTGCCTCTTTTGGTTGCTGGATTGTGCGAAGACGTCTGTCTCCCAGGATGCAACGACCATAGTGTTCACGTAGGCATCACGTAACACTTTCGAACCGAGCTGTAGCGGCAGAATTCTATCACCGACTTACCAAACTTGAAGGAGCGAGGAACAGAACAGAACTAAAATTTGAAGGAAGAAAGAAGATGACTGGTGCAAGAAAGAAATGAGAGGGGAGGCCTCTATTTATAGGGCCAAGGTTAAAACTGTAACGACAGACAAGACTATGAATGCCTTCAGTGTAATGACAGACAATCAATTGAATGCCGGCACTGTAACGACAGACATCAATCATTCCCTTTGAATGCCTTTAGTGTAACGACAGACAAAACATTCAATACTGCATTGAAACGGTAGACAGAACCGTTTCTGCATTTATTTCAGCCGTTTACAAAAGAAAAATCAAAACTGTAGCAAAAAGTGGCTCTGCACGGGGTGGGGCCATGTCGGTCCGGCATTCGTGTCCACAGGTCGTATGGGCGCACACAAGTCGCATGTAATCTGGTCTGAGATTTGCACCCCTCCTGCACGCGCAAAAGAGAGCCTCTCTTCTAGCTATCTTACAATGCTTAGAAGGAGGTTACTATATATCCTCTTCTATTTCCTTTAATTTTTCTGATGTGGGACTATGTTTCCGTAACCCATTTTCAAGAATGAAAACGTCTCACTTTGAGAGACAATTTCTCATTCACCCCTTAACCGTTTTTAGCAAATCAATATATGATTTTGATCTACTCACAAAGGAGAACACAAATCAATCAAGATCTCTCAATAATTCATTGAGGATCTTACTCAAAAATTGCTTAAAAACTGATTCGTAAATGGTGTATAAAACACCCATTTTCTAACATCTCCTCCACCACTTCAAAATAATTCCAAGCCTACACAAATCCAGCGTCGAGCGGGCACACGATGGGGAACCGGCTAACTGGATTACAGTGGAGGGAGAGTCTCTCGAAGGTGGGGAACAGTGGATTCAGGTTATCGTCAAAACAAAGAAGAGACAGAACACCCCCCCCTCCTCCTTTTGAACTCACAAAGAAACATCGAAAAGGAAAGCGCAAGCCAGTACCCTGCTTCAACTGCAGCGATTTGGGCCACTACAGGAAAGATTGCACAAAAGAAGTTCGATGCCTCAAGTGTATGAAATGGGGTCACCTATCGTATATGTGTACTAATGTGGTCGAGACTAGCAATGACGATGCACGCCCGATGAGTAGAGGCAGGTCACCCGATAGTCCAACCTTAATTCGGCTAGCAAAGAGCCTGGACACAACCAAGAACGAAGAGAAGTGGCTTCGTCAATGCTGTGCAATTGCTAGAGTGAGGTCAGGGAGCCCATCGGAGACTCATCTCCTCCAAGCTCTAAACTCAAAGTAGCCAATGAGGGCCTACAGAGACTGGGTGGCGAAGAAAATGTGCCACCTTCAGTTCCTCGTGTCCTTCCCATCGCCGGAGAAGGTGGTTGAGGTCACTGGCTTGGGAACAGTGGACTTTGGCCATTTCAAGATGGAATTTTTCAAATGGTCACCTAGATTCAGAGCGGAGCTACCACACGGCGAGAAGTTTTGGATATGGATCCATAACGTGCCACTTCACTTTTGGAAGAGGAAGGCCCTCCAAGAGATCATCGCCAACTTTGGCTCGATCGAAGAGATCGACGAGAAGACAGTTCGCCGCTCGGAGATCGTATCAGCGAGGATACTCATCAAGAGTGTCGACATCTCTTTAATGCCCCGTTTTGCTAAAGTATTCTCTTTTGAGGAGTCGTGTCTGATCCGATTCGTGCTTGACAAGCGAGCAGAGACAGAGACGGAGCTCTCAGCCATCACTTCCCCCACTCATTCATCTGCACTTAGAGATGACCGGTCATACAAGCAGGTGGTCTGACCAATATGGGACCTGACTTTAGACGGGGCTCACGAAGTGGAGCGTGAGCATAGGGAACTCATTAGAGTGGCAAGAGAGAAGGAGCTAAGCCATGAACACACGACGGAGGGATCAAAACCAGGGAGAGTTTCTCCGATCAAAAGTGGCTTGACCAACAAATCCAACGGCCCAGATGGATGGAAAACTATGGATCTGCACACAGCACCAGATTTGGGTAGTCTCGAAGTTCCAGATAAGACCCTTCGAAAAGGGGGGCAAAAGAAAGCCCAAAATGGCAGTCAACTCCTCAAAGTTGGTGGTGGGAAGCGGCGGGAGGAGCAGAGAGTGGAGATATGTCTTTCAAGAGAGGAAAATGGCAAAAGCGCCTTGGAAATCGTCATGCAAAATGACATGCAAAGTCAAACACCAAAAGGGCAAAAGCAGGTAGCTTTGGGTCGTGAGACTACCACTTTGGGGAAGACGACAAGCAAAGGACGGAGTGTTGACAGAGAGTTCAACCCAAAAGAGAACAATGCAAGGTTGGGGGAAGAGATACAGGGAAAGGGGAAAGCTCGAAGTGGAAATATACAGAAGGGGAAAACGTTGGATAATAGCAACGAAGGGGGTAACGAAGAGCCTAACTCTTCGGTTCTATCGATAGTCCCCTCGATTACTTCGCCCAACACATCGAGCGCAATGCCCCCCGCTCAGAAGGTGCCATGTAGCATCTCCTCTGACGAAGGCGTCATAAATGGCGATCTTTTGACTCGGAGTCAAAGATTAGCATATCATGGTCTTCACTCAGAGAGAAAGAGCGCCCAGAGTGAGAGGCTCTCGGTTGAAGAGGGTTTTAATGATGGGATCTCGAATGTAGAGTGTTTAATAGTTAGGCCTGTGTACAGCCTTGTATATGGTGGGGGGATTTTAAATGAGGAGTTTTTAAATGGGCCCAAAGAGGGGTCCAAAATAGGGGAACCACAACGAATTATATCAAAGAGGGGCCCTTATGCACAAACCCAAGTAATTGTATCCCCGTCTCACCCCCTGGTCTAGATGACGAAGAGCGAGATTATTCAGAAGAAGAATCGATTGACTCTGAGGGACTGGCTGAAGAGCTTACGGGTATCTCACCGGAATTTGTACCCTCCACATTTCCTCCCTCGCAACCAATGGCTCCAGTCTCGACTCAAGGCGGTACAGGATTCAGTGTTCAAAAAGTCGCTAAGAGGGCTATTGAGGAGTCCTTAGACGACTATCTAGAGATTGCGGCAGCCGCTAAATCGGCTAAGACAAGCGATGGAGGTACATGTTGTAACGCCCCGAATCCCAAATACACTGAATTCGAGATGTTCTACAGGATCTTTCCGCTTCCGTTAGTACAATTTTACAAGGAAATTTAAACTTTTCACTTTACATCGGAGTTTACATCAATATTACATTTACATTGCACAGCGGAAGTAAAATTTTACAGCAATGAAAACAGGTATGCAACAACATTGAGTAATCTTTAAGTATTTGTTCCTCTTTAATCTTTATCAAGCCATTTACCTGCATATAAGACTGTGGGTACGTCAGTTTATTCAACCGACGATCATTATACACGGTCATCCTCTCTATGCCGGAAATAGTATAACTTAATTTTCCATACTTAGCAAACACAAACTTGTCACATTTCAACTAAAGGGACTACCCTATTGATGTCGTGTTGTGATTGTGCACTTAGTCCTTAATGCAATTATTTATATTAGATGACACTAATGCGCACTTGTTCGGATTCTATGCATCCCATACTACATAGGTCCGAGGGCAAGCCTCTTAATCGTTCTTCATCTTTGTAGGGTTCAATCCCTCGCCATGACTTAATCTACTATTGTAACTATGGTGAGTATCCGAGATGATCTATGAGTACAAGCTCGTGTACAGAAAATTCTGGAGGGGAATCCCACGCCATGTCTTGACTCATCAAGCATGCATTCTGTGGCAATTCAGCCTCACTTCATGGCACACGATCCTCTTGCAGTCACCAAACATCCCACAAGCGTGGCTAGAGTCCGATCATTCTGAGTTGTGCCCCGCCATGTCTTGACTCATCAAGCATGCATTCTGTGGCTCACACACCCGCACCGTAAACCCTAGTTCTCATACTCGTGTTTTTCTCTCACTTTCATCACATCTTCACTATGCACTAATCCTTAGTTTTTATTGGAATCATGAACAAAAATCGAAGCTCTAGAGTTAGCCTCTCCACTAAATCGGACTTATTCATTCATTTCAACATGACCAACCTTGGTCTTTCTTTTCAAATTTCATTTCATTTCATTTTCAAATGCCGGGGGAGACTTAGCTACTCTTTTATTTCGATTTTCAATTCACAATTTCCAAAATGAGCATTTCCAACTCATAAATTCCCATGTTGAGTTAGCGTACTCAAATGTATATTCTCTTCTCAAATCATGATTTCTAATTTGTTCAAATAGTCCATAACTATACATGAATTTCATATGCTTTATCAATTATCACTTCATATCAAAATTTCACATCACTAACAAATATTCACAATTCATATTTTCCACATTATTCTCAAATGAGAATAAATTGCATTATGTCACACAATAAGATTTCCTTTTGCCAAATAATCTTCTAATCCTTCATTTCAATTTCTTCTTGTAAGTTATAATTTTTCACAAAGTATATATCTAGAACCATAGTTCTATTTATGCCTTTTATTCTCAATCATAGTGTATTTCATGCAAATAATCCCCAAATCATTTTTATAAAGTCCCTTATATTTTTAGGAGAATAACCATATTTTTTTCACAATTTTTGGGCAATTAAAACCCCCCAAAAAATAATTTTTCATCCTTGCCGAGAGCAAGAATTGAACCCAGCACCCCTGATACACGGCCCAGAGCACAAACCACTAGGCCGGTTTGTGCCAGCGGTATAGAAGAGAAGCGAATGGCAGTTAATGCCTTCGGTTCAGAACTGATCGGTTTAAAAATAAACACTCATAAAGATGGTATTCTCAAGAATCGAACCCGTGACCTTAGAGAACCCAACCGCACGCTCTAACCACGTGAGCTATGTGCTCAGATTGTCTAAGTGTAACTCAGAATCTTTTTGAACCGATTCTCACTGTTGTTTAAACATTTCGATGTTCAACTAGCTTTCGTTTCATTTTGCTTTCATAAAAAATACTGTATAACTCCAGATTATTACTACTTCACATAATTTGCATATCAGAAAGAGCAAAGTAATTTTTGTAATAATTAAAACGTATTTTCATACACTAATTCAAATTATACATTATAACACTACATTTCTTCTCTTTTTCGACATTTCTTCGCATTGTAGCATTCTAATCTTTTTGTCAATAAATTTCACATTAATTCTCTGACTTAAATCATTTTCCTAACATACAACTCATATTTTAGTTTATTCATGCCCATATCATCACAACGGATCTATTTAACACATGAAAAGAGTATAATCAAGCTACTAACTTTTGTGTGTAATTCTTGATGGTAAAAGAATGTGTTTTCATTAATAAATCCATGCTTCTAATCAATTCACATACAACTCAAATAATAGAACCACATATAAATTTGTATGTCCACATTTCAATCATTCAAGAAGTCATTTTTCCAAATTAAAATGTGCTCTTCTTAATCATTTTCATGCCTCAATCTTTCAAATTAAACTAGCATGCATTCCTACTTTAGAAATAGGGAAAATTTTACCCACCTTGTATGGAGAGAAAAACACAATTATCAACAAAAGTCCTTTGCAACACGAGCACCTCCTCCTAGACGCGCGCACAAGCCTCCAAAACACCAAACCCGAGCTCTCCTTGGCCGGCCTTCCTCTCCTTCTTCTTGAAAGCAAGCACAATACCCACTCACAACTCAATCTTTTAACTCACAAACTACTACTAGATAATGCAACTTAGACTATATGTTTGGAAAGATTAATAGGCACAAGGATAACTAGCCATTGGGGGGTGGGGGGGGGGGGGGGGGGGTATTTATACTAAAAATCAAGGGAAATAGATGGCTAGGATTAATTGGTTGGTTGCAGGATGGAGGGCTAGGATGAAAGTAGGAGTTGCAATAATTACCCACATCTAAGCAAGCACCACACCATGATCACCACTCAAAATTTGAGTTTCCCTCCAAGAATGCAACCGGCCATGAAGAAAAGTGCATATTGCACGTGTACGTGTAGTGCACGTGCATGCAACTAGGCCCAAAAATTGTGCATTAAATTTTTGTATAAAAATAAAATAGCATTTAAATTGTATTCTACATGACAAGTTGTATAAAAAATAGATTAATCCATGGGCTTTAGTTTATGGGCCAAAATAGTTATTTTAAAATAAAATAGATAAATTACATTTTGGGCTTTAAGAAAAATGGCTTTTTATCTACTTAAAATAAGGCTTTTCTACAAAATAATTAAAAACACAAATTGAAATATCTTTACTCATCTTGATGAAAATATTAACCAAAAATATTGCACGTGCACACTACGTGCAAAAATAAATAATTTTTCATAAATTGAAAAATTAGGGCATTACAACACTCCCTCCTTAGAATAGTTCCGTCCCCGGAACTACAGTCAAGAGTGAGAGAAACAAAAATACAACACTCACACAAGAACAAAAGATACAAAGATACAATCATGCAAGAAGCTCAGGATAGTCCTTCAACATCCTCTCCTCAGACTCCCAAGTAGCCTCTTCAACCAAATGGTTTCTCCAGACTACCTTGACCATCGGTATCATCTTATTCCTCAAGACTTTCTCGATGATCAACAATCTCGACAGGAGACTCGATGTAATTCAGATCCAATTGCAAACCTTCCGGCACTTCAGGTAAATGATGACTCGGATCTGGAATGTAACCTCTCAGCATAGACACATGAAAGACATTGTGCAGCTGAGATAACTCTTCCGGTAATTCAAGCCGGTAAGCAGTTTTCCCGATCATTTTCAATATCTTGTACAGGCCTATAAAATTCGGGGCTAACTTCCCGCCTTTGCCAAATCGAACAACACCTTTACTGGGTGATACTTTCAGAAAGACGAAGTCACCAACCTCAAACTCAAGGTCCCTTCTCCGGTTGTCTGCATAGCTTTTCTGCCTGCTCTGAGCTTCCACCAACCTTTTCCTGATCAGAACAATCTTCTCAGAAGTTTGCTGTACAAGCTCAGGACCAAACAACTGATGCTCCCCAACTTCAAACCAACAACAGGTGTTCTGCACTTCCTGCCATACAGAGCTTCGTACGGCGCCATCCCGATGCTAGCCTGAAAACTGTTGTTGTAGGCAAACTCTACCAAAGGTAAATGCCTTTCCCAACTGCCTCCAAAGTCTAGTATACAACACCGAAGCATATCCTCGAGAATACGGTTTACTCTCTCGGTCTGCCCATCGGTTTGCGGATGAAAAGCAGTGCTGAAATCCATCTTGGTCCCCAAAGCTGTCTGAAGACTCCTCCAGAAATGCGAAGTAAACCACGCATCTTGATCAGACACAATGGTTGACAGAACACCATGAAGCCGGACGATCTCGCCAACATACAACTCAGCCAACTTGTCCATCGAAGCAGTGAGTTTCATCGCCAAAAAGTGAGCGGACTTGGTTAGTCGATCGACTATAACCCAAATCGCATCATTGCCTTTAGAACTCTTAGGCAATCCCATAATGAAATCCATACTGATGTTATCCCACTTCCATTCCGGAATAGGTAACAGTTGTAATAGACCTCCGGGTCTCTAATTTTCGGCTTTGACTTGCTGACAAACCTCACACTTCGCCACAAATTCAGCCACATCCCGCTTCAAACCTGACCACCAGAAATGCTGTTTGATGTCTTTGTACATCTTAGTACTCCCAGGATGTACCAACAAAAGAGTAGCGTGCGCCTCCTGAAGAATACTCTTTTTCAGGTCCGCCTGATTTGGAACACACAGCCTCTCTCCAAACCACAGCACTCCATCCTTGATTTGAAATCCAGGCAACCTGCCAGCATCAACCTGCTCCTTCATCTCCAAGATATCAGCATCAACCTCCTAACTTGCAATGATCCTTCCATTTAGAGTAGGCTGAAGCCTCAACTGAGCCAAAGATACTTCCAATCCTTGCAAGACAACTTGAATACCCGCTCGGTCCAATTCCTCAACCAAATGCTTTTGAGTCGTAATCAAACTGGCTAAACTGCTCTTGCGACTAAGTGCATCAGGCACAACATTAGCCTTCCCAGGATGATACTTGATCTCAGGTCGCATGTCCTCAACCACTTCCATCCATCTCCGCTGCCTCAGATTCAGATCCCTCTGCTGATATATATACTTCAAACTCTTGTGGTCCGTGTACATGTTCAATTTCTCACCATACACGTAGTGTCTCCATTGCTTCAGGGCAAAGATAATCGCAGCTAACTCCAGATCATGAGTCAGATAATTCTTCTCATGCGGTCGTAGTTGCCTAGACCCATAAGCAATTACTCTTCCTTCTTGCATTAAGACACAACCAAGCCTACGATGTGAAGCATCGCTGTGAACATCATACTCAACACCTGCTCTAGGCAAAGCCAAAATAGGTGCAGTAGTCAGCTTATCTTTCAACTCCTGAAAGCTCGCCTCACATTGCTCAGTCCACTTGAAGTTCACATTCTTCATGGTCAGACCAGTAAGCGGTACAGCGAACTGAGCATAACCTTGAATGAATCTCCTGTAGTATCCAGTCATTCCAAGAAAACTTCTGACTTCCTTTACTGTAGTAGGCCTAGCCCAATCTCTCATTGCCTCTATCTTCTGAGGGTCAGTTGCCACTCCCTCCTTAGAAAGGATGTGACCTAGGAATGCCACTTTAGATTTCCAGAAATATCACTTGGATAACTTGGCATACAACTTCTGCTCTTCCAGCTTCTTCAAAACTGCTACTAGATGCTCGGTATGCTCCTCCTCTGACTTGGAGTACACGAGGATATCGTCGATAAACACCACGACGAAAGAATCAATGAACGGCCTCAGAACTCTGTTCATCAAATCCATGAAGATTGCGAGTGCATTCGTCACTCCAAATGGCATAACTAAGAATTTGTAATGCCCATGTCGAGTTCTAAATGCAGTTTTGTGCACATCTTCAGCTTTCACTCGAACTTGGTGATATCCCGATCGAAGATCTATTTTGGAGAAAACAGCTGCTCCTTGTAGACGATCGAACAAGTCATCAATTCGAGGAATAGGATACTTATTCTGAACAGTGACCTTATTCAGCTCTCGGTAATCGATGCACATTCTCATCGATCCATCATTCTTCTTTACCAAAAGCACTGGTGCTCCCCAAGGTGACGCACTAGGTTGAATAAAGCCTTTCTCCAACAATTTCTCAATCTGCCGTTTCACCTCATCCTGTTCCACTGGAGCCATCCTATACGGTGCCTTAGAAATGGGTGCACTTCCCGGTTGAACAGTGATGCTGAACTCTACATCACGATGAAAGAGGTAACCCAGGAAAATCATCCAAGAACACAGTCGGATAGTCCCGAACTACAGGAATCCCTTGCACTTCCACAGGAGTCTCTTCCTTGCGGATGGTTGCCACCAGCCTAGAACACTTCTGCTTCCCTTGGAAAGTGACTTCAGGTCCACCTGGAGCCTTTACTGTTACCGTCTTGGTCGTACACTCGATGTTTGCATTGTACACCAACATCCAATCAATGCCAATAATAACATCGACTCCCAAGATAGTCAGCTCGATCAGATCAATGCCAAAGATTCGATCTCCAATCACAATCTCACAATCAGCATAATACCGATCAGTGGTTAAAGTTTCCCCTGATGGAGTAGCTACTGCTAAGATCTTACCTGGAAAAATCTTCGGTTCAACTCCCAACACTTTAGCAAATTTAGGAGACACAAAAGTATGAGAGGATCCAGTATCGAACAACACAACAGCTTTCATTCCATATTCTGATGTAAAAGGTCCCTCAAATTCGAAGTATAAAACATGATCTTTCAAGTCAATATTTCCATTTCATTGAATTTCAAACTTTATAAATTCGAATTGAAAAATATTTCTTAACATCAGAATGAAAGATAGTAGAAGCCACAACAGTCTAACTCCTACGGTTCCTCTTCGCTTCTCGAAGTTCTCCCCGTAGTTCATCAACTTCATCCTTCAGCACATCTATCAGATTCTTCCTCTTCTCGAGTTCCCATATACGATGACTGAGAACAGAATAGTCGTCCTTTCGCTTTGCCAGCTGAGCCTCCAATAATCTGACTCTCTATCACAGTGTTTCTACCTGCCTCTGAAGAGAAGTCACAAGACTATTTGGAACTAGTTCTTCTTCTTCGTCAGAAGAAGAGTCATCAGATGAAACCGGGGGTGGGGTAATCTCTCGGGATTCAGGCCATTCTTCTCCGTCAGAATCTGCTTGCCCTGGATAGTACTCGTCCTCGGAATCTGCCTGTCCAGGATGGTACTCTTCCTCAATGATATGCCAGTCGTCGTCTCTAGCAGGGTCGAAGTGGTCAGCCATCTTAGAAATAGAGAGGAAGAAGCATGAGTCATATAGCAACACAAATGTAAGTCACTTACATTTAAATCTCTAGACTCAAACACACACTATAATGTCCACTTCTAGGGTGTCGTTCCTTATAAATTTGTACAAGTGTGGAAAGCGTAGAAGCGTGGCTCTGATACCACTCTGTAACGCCCCGAATCCCAAATACACTGAATTCGAGATGTTCTACAGGATCTTTCCGCTTCCTTTAGTACAATTTTACAAGGAAATTTAAATTTTTCACTTTACATCGGAGTTTACATCAATATTACATTTACATTGCACAGCGGAAGTAAAATTTTATAGCAATGAAAACAGGTATGCAACAACATTGAGTAATCTTTAAGTATTTGTTCCTCTTTAATCTTTATCAAGCCATTTACCTGCATATAAGACTGTGGGTACGTCAGTTTATTCAACCGACGATTATTATACACGGCCATCCTCTCTATGCCAGAAATAGTATAACTTAATTTTCCATATTTAGCAAACACAAACTTGTCACATTTCAACTAAAGGGACTACCCTATTGATGTCGTGTTGTGATTGTGCACTTAGTCCTTAATATAATTATCTATATTAGATGACACTAATGCGCACTTGTTCAGATTCTATGCATCCCATACTACATAGGTCCGAGGGCAAGCCTCTTAATCGTTCTTCATCTTTGTAGGGTTCAATCCCTCGCCATGACTTAATCTACTACTGTAACTATGGTGAGTATCCTAGATGATCTATGAGTACAAGCTCGTGTACAGAAAATTCTGGAGAGGAATCCCACGCCATGTCTTGACTCATCAAGCATGCATTTTGTGGCAATTCAGCCTCACTTCATGGCACACGATCCTCTTGCAGTCACCAAACATCCCACAAGCCTGGCTAGAGTCCGATCATTCTGAGTTGTGCCCACGCCATGTCTTGACTCATCAAGCATGCATTCTGTGGCTCACACACCCGCACCGTAAACCCTAGTTCTCATACTCGTGTTTTTCTCTCACTTTCATCACATCTTCACTATGCACTAATCCTTAGTTTTTATTGGAATCATGAACAAAAATCGAAGCTCTAGAGTTAGCCTCTCCACTAAACCGGACTTATTCATTCATTTCAACATGACCAACCTTGGTCTTTCTTTTCAAATTTCATTTCATTTCGTTTTCAAATGCCGGGGGAGACTTAGCTACTCTTTTATTTCGATTTTCAATTCACAATTTCCAAAATGAGCATTTCCAACTCATAAATTCCCATGTTGAGTTATCGTACTCAAATGTATATTCTCTTTTCAAATCATGATTTCTAATTTGTTCAAATAGTCCATAACTATACATGAATTTCATATGCTTTATCAATTATCACTTCATATCAAAATTTCACATCACTAACAAATATTCACAATTCATATTTTCCACATTATTCTCAAATGAGAATAAATTGCATTATGTCACACAATAAGATTTCCTTTTGCCAAATAATCTTCTAATCCTTCATTTCAATTTCTTCTTATAAGTTATAATTTTTCACAAAGTATATATCTAGAACCATAGTTCTATTTATGCCTTTTATTCTCAATCATAGTGTATTTCATGCAAATAATCCCCAAATCATTTTTATAAAGTCCCTTATATTTTTAGGAGAATAACCATATTTTTTTCACAATTTTTGGGCAATTAAAACCCCCAAAAAAATAATTTTTCATCCTTGCCGAGAGCAAGAATTGAACCCAGCACCCCTGATACATAGCCCAGAGCACAAACCACTAGGCCGGTTTGTGCCGGCGATATAGAAGAGAAGCGAATGGCAGTTAATGCCTTCGGTTCAGAACTGATCGGTATAAAAATAAACACTCATAAAGATGGTATTCTCAAGAATCGAACCCGTGACCTTAGAGAACCCAACCGCACGCTCTAACCACATGAGCTATGTGCTCAGATTGTCTAAGTGTAACTCAGAATCTTTTTGAACCGATTCTCACTGTTGTTTAAACATTTCGATGTTCAACTAGCTTTCGTTTCATTTTGCTTTCATAAAAAATACTGTATAACTCCAGATTATTACTACTTCACATAATTTGCATATCAGAAAGAGCAAAGTAATTTTTGTAATAATTAAAACGTATTTTCATACACTAATTCAAATTATACATTATAACACTACATTTCTTCTCTTTTTCGACATTTCTTCGCATTGTAGCATTCTAATCTTTTTGTCAATAAATTTCACATTAATTCTCTGACTTAAATCATTTTCCTAACATACAACTCATATTTTAGTTTATTCATGCCCATATCATCACAACGGATCTATTTAACACATGAAAAGGGTATAATCAAGCTACTAACTTTTGTGTGTAATTCTTGATGGTAAAAGAATGTGTTTTCATTAATAAATCCATGCTTCTAATCAATTCACATACAACTCAAATAATAGAACCACATATAAATTTGTATGTCCACATTTCAATCATTCAAGAAGTCATTTTTCCAAATTAAAATGTGCTCTTCTTAATCATTTTCATGCCTCAATCTTTCAAATTAAACTAGCATGCATTCCTACTTTAGAAATAGGGAAAATTTTACCCACCTTGTATGGAGAGAAAAACACAATTATCAACAAAAGTCCTTTGCAACACGAGCACCTCCTCCTAGACGCGCGCACAAGCCTCCAAAACACCAAACCCGAGCTCTCCTTGGCCGGCCTTCCTCTCCTTCTTCTTGAAAGCAAGCACAATACCCACTCACAACTCAATCTTTTAACTCACAAACTACTACTAGATAATGCAACTTAGACTATAGGTTTGGAAAGATTAATAGGCACAAGGATAACTAGCCATTTGGGGGGGGGGGGAGGTATTTATACTAAAAATCAAGGGAAATAGATGGCTAGGATTAATTGGTTGGTTGCAGGATGGAGGGCTAGGATGAAAGTAGGAGTTGCAATAACTACCCACATCTAAGCAAGCACCACACCATGATCACCACTCAAAATTTGAGTTTCCCTCCAAGAATGCAACCGGCCATGAAGAAAAGTGCATATTGCACGTGTACGTGTAGTGCACGTGCATGCAGCTAGGCCCAAAATTTGTGCATTAAATTTTTGTATAAAAATAAAATAGCATTTAAATTGTATTCTACATGACAAGTTGTATAAAAAAATAGATTAATCCATGGGCTTTAGTTTATGGGCCAAAATAGTTATTTTAAAATAAAATAAATAAATTACATTTTGGGCTTTAAGAAAAATGGCTTTTTATCTACTTAAAATAAGGCTTTTGTACAAAATAATTAAAAGCACAAATTGAAATATCTTTACTCATCTTGATGAAAATATTAACCAAAAATATTGCACGTGCACACTACGTGCAAAAATAAATAATTTTTCATAAATTGAAAAATTAGGGCATTACACATGTTCTTTCCTAACTTCTATTTTAAATTTTATGACTGATACTGAGATTTTTAAGCTAGCCGAAACATGTGGTCTTGCGGTTACCGATACTGATAGGAACGCTTTCCTCCTTAACAAAATTAGAAAATGGGAGACCGGTAGGGTCAACCTTATTTCGAACTCGAATACCAAAGCGAGTCACGGTCCCTTACCTAACCGTAATTAATGCAGGCTTTATTCTAGAACGTTAGAGGTCTCGGTAGGCGGGGCAAGCGGGAAATGGTTAAGGAGTTCATAGCAAAATCAAAGGCTAACATCATGGGTCATCAAGAGACCAAGCTTACACACATGTCTAGACTTAATAGGTTGGGGGGAAATTGAATCTCTGAATGGAGAATGTCCCCATCTATTGGGGCATCTGGGTATATCGCTCTAGGTTTTAACCCCGATATTTTTGTTGTCTTGACGAGCTCTACGAGCAATTTTCTTTGTCAGTCTTGCTTCAACATAAAGCCGACCTGTGGACTCAGTCAATTATGGTGGTCTATGGTCTGCACACTTCCGCTTCTAGGATGGCCTTCTGGACAAAACTAAGAGCAATTCAAACACATCGGCCATACCCCTGGGTGGTGGGGGGCAATTTTAACATCACTAGATTCGCCTCAGAACACAAAGGCAGAGGTCCCAGTGACTCTGATCGGGAAGTGTTTAACGAGGTTATCATGGTCCTAGAACTGGTGGACATCCCCATCTCTGATAGGTTGTTCACATGGTCAAACATGCAATCGTCGCCCATTCTAGCGAAACTTGATAGGATTTTGGTCTCCACTGACTGGGAGACCAAATTCCCTTTGTCCGCTGCTAAATCACTTCCTAAACCCACCTCGGACCATGTACCTATTTTCCTATCCCCTGGGGAAGTTCAACCCAGGAAATCACCAAAGTTTAGATTTGAGAAGGCATGGTTAGAAATCCAAGGCTTCCACCACATGGTCTACGAGAGTTGGTCTCGCCCCACTACGGGGATTGAAGCTACTGCCATATGGTGTGAAAAAATCAGAAGGCTTAGGTGCAAGCTCAGGAAATAGAACTGGACCAGATTTGCGCTGATTTGGAGGGCAAAAGAATCACTTCTTGAAGAAATTGAGGAACTGGAGAAGACTGAGGAAACTAGAGATCTGCTACAGGAAGAGAGTAAAAGGTTGATTCAATCTAGACTAGAAATAGACCAAATCTACAGGCTTGAGGAAATCAAATGGCAACATCGGTCCAGAATTTCGTGGCTCAAAGAGGGAGACGCGAACACGACATTCTTCCATCGAGTAGCAAGTGCCCGGCATAGATCTAACCTCATTCACTCGATCCATTCAAACTCTGGAATGATCCAAGGTGACAAGGATATGAGAATGACATTTCAGTCCCATTTCAAACTACGTTTTAGACATAAAGCTGACCTGAGGGTCCCTCTCCATCACGATTTCTAGCAGGACTCGGCGGGCAGCTCCGGACATATACTGCAATCCCTAGAAGCTCCTTTCTATAAGAAAGATGTCTGGGAGGCAGTCCAACAACTTGGCAAAGACAAAGCCCCAGGTCCCGATGGTTTCCCGATGATCTTCTATCAGACATTCTGGGAGTAAATCAAAGGCGATTTGATGAGGATGTTCGCTGATTTCTACGACCATAAGCTCAAACTAGGAAGAATTAACTTTGCGAAGGTGGTGCTGATTCCTAAGAAAGAAGACCTCTGGTGGGTGGGAGACTACCGCCCTATTAGTCTTCTTAACTGCTCTGTCAAGATCATCACCAAGACTCTTGCTAATAGACTGTGAAAGATGATGGATGGTCTCATTAGCCACGATCAGACGGAGTTCATTCAAGGAGGATGTATTCAAGGCAGTATGGCTACGGCTGAAGAAACTATCTATCAATGCCACACTTCGAACTCTAAGAGCTATCTCCTGAAACTGGATTTCGAGAAAGCTTATGATTCGGTCAAATGGGACTGTCTCCTGGAAGCGTTTGCTGGAAGAGGCTTTGGGGTTAAATGGATCGGATGGATCCACACATGTCTTACCATTAGCAGAATTGCAATTTTGGTAAATGGGGTGTCGGGTCATCAATTTTCGTGCAAATGGGGCCTTAGACAAGGGGATCTGCTTTCACCCCTTCTCTTTACCATGGCAGACGTACTTTGGTCCATGATGGCTAATTGCAGTAGAGCAGGGTGGATTGTACCGGTGGCCAAGGGAGTAAACCACAAAGGTTGCTCAATCCTCCAATATGCAGATGATACTATCCTATTTGGTAATGGCAACCTCGGAAAAACAACCGTCTTCAAAGGTTTATTATATAGTTTTGAAGCTTGGTCTGGACTTAGGGTAAACTTCCACAAAAGTGCTCTCATTCCCATTGCCCTGACAACGGAGGAGGCAGTAAAACATGCAACAATTCTCAATTGTATCACTGAGAGATTCCCCATTCAATACCTGGGATTGCCACTAAGACCTGGGAAACTCAAAAAGGCTGATTGGCTACCCATTATTGATCGGGTTGAGAACCATCTAGCAGGCTGGAAAGGTAAAGCCATATCTTTGAAAGGGAGAGTCATGCTTATTAATGCAGTCCTATCAAATCTACCAACATATTATCTGTCATTCTTTGAAATGCCGCGATGGGTTATTTAGAGAATTGACCGAACCCGAAAATAGTTTTTATGGAAAGGGGCAGACCCGGATCGGGGCGGCTACTACCTTATCAGATGGGAGAAGGCATGCATGAAAAAGATACATGGAGGACTAGGTATCATTGATCTTCAAGATATGAATCTTGCTCTACTGGGTAAATGGTGGTGGAAGATTTTTCACTCTAATGGAGAAGGGTGGCAAGACTTTGTTCAGGGATATGTGCATGGGAATGGAACGAGAAATTTGGGCTTCAGGATAGGCCCACGTGTCTCCTGGTTCTAGAAAGGCATCGCTAAGGCCTACGAACCCTTCATTAGCTGTGTTAAATTAGTTATCGGTAATGGCAGACTCACCAGATTATGGTGGGATAAGTGGTGTGGTGATGACACACTTAGAGCCCTGTTCCTCAATCTATATGATCGTGTGTCACAACCACACTGCACGGTGGCCGCAGCCTGGAAAAGAGGCGCTGGAAACCGGCCTTTAAACAATCTTTCGATCTGGGTTCCCAGACTAGATTCATAGAACCTCATACCTACATCCCCAATTCTGGAATTAGTTACTCTCAAGGTCCAGATAAGAAGTCTTGGGGAGTGTAAAAGAATGGCATGTTCACCGTTCGCTCCCTGTATAACCGCATTTACTTTAGGGAATGTACCCCAAAGTGGGCATGTGTCGTCTAGAGGATGAAAGCCCCTCTGAAAATCAAAGTTTTCTTATGGTTGGTGCTGAATGATGCGATTTTGATTAGAGAAAATCTTACTAAACGCCAACCGAATGTGGACTCTTGTTGCGGGTTCTGCCACGCTACCCTAGAATCTAGAGACCATCTCTTCCTACAGTGTCCTAGGATCAAAGCGGTACTCGTTGAGGTACTCACTGCCCTGGGGATGAGTCAGTACCCTAATGTGTACGAGGACCTATGGGTAGGGTCAAATTTTGCTTCTGAGAGAAGAACTATGAGAGAAGCGTGATACATCGCTATTGCCACAACGACCTGGGTGCTTTGGCTAGACAGGAATAATTTTTATTTCCGCATAACTTGTAATAATATTTCTGGTAACTTGACTCATATTATACATCTTATTTCATTTTGGGCTAATGTGGCAGCGGCAGGTCCCAGGGGAAGGATATCGAGCGTATTCTAGGTTGAGGATTTTGATGATGAGGAAGTCGAGATCGGCCCGACGATTGACTGACAGCCAGCATAGCCGTTACTATTGTTAGACACCCATCGCCCCAGGATTTGTTGGGGGGAGGGGATGTGATGTATTTTGTTTAGTCTCTTGTATGTTGCGGACTCTTTGGCACTCTTTTGTCCCAACCCCCATGTTTGGGGTGGAGGTTATGTACTTTCGTTTTGTTGTAGGACCTTGTAATTGGCTCAGTACGATGAGTTTGTTTTATTAACCCCTTATTAATGAAACAGGGTGGCCGTACTCCACATTTTCTTCAAAAAAAAAAGTGGGTTGGTCAGTAACAACCACTTCAACTTTTTTCTATGTATCTATCCAAGGTCAGCCATAAGTAACATCAGTAAATCAATATCCAAGTCAAAATAATTAATTATTTTTTACAGTATTTTTTTCTTCTTCCATTAGTCCATTCCACCATTTTACTACTACTCCTATAAAGATTGCTTCTATAAATTTCTCAAATGTGTTTCCTGAAAGATTTTGCCTAAATCCTACTATTAGTAAGGATTTTACCCATTCTTCTATTGTTTATCTACGTCTTTTACGCAGTATAGATCTAGTCATTCTCCATTTCCTGCTATTCTTTTTTCGTAGTGTTCTGTAGGTTCATATTTTGGGGTTTCTTTTTCTTTGTCTCTTCCTAACTTATTATTTTTTGTGTTTTGTCATTTCCATGGTAAGTGATAAGGTCTTTTCTCAGGTGGTGGCCTTAAGATTTTGTACATGTTAGTTTGAATTTCTGTAGGTTTTGCTATAATCTTTTCTTTATCTTTATTCATTTTTATTTCTTCATTCGTTATATTTAAATTTTTTAAGGCTTCTTCTACTTCCACTGAATTAGGATTTGCCATTAAATCTTCTATTTGTAAAATATTTATATTAAGCTTTGTTATAGCTTCTAACTCCTTCATACCTTCTTCTATTATGCCCAATTCTTCTTCTGTGTCTTCGGTTATATATCTACCTAGTTCTTTTATGTTCTTATTTATGATATTTAAATCTTTTTTTATAGCTCCTACAAACTCTGGATTATTGTAATCTTCTTCCAACTCTTGTATATTTATCATATAAATTTCTGGTCCTATTTTTGTATTTAATATTCCACTTTTGGATTATTATCCATTCTTAGCCTAATATTCTATATGTTAGCAGGTGCTGGTAATACTAATTTGCTTCTTCATTTCTATAGTCTAATACTTTGTATGCTATCTCTTTTTGTATTTTCTTAGGTAGTTTTTTAGTTATTTCACTTGTTATTAACAAATATTCTGATATTTTCCTATCAGGGATGTTTTTTTTTCTTCTGTCAATCTTCTATCAATGTATATTATTTTAAATTTTGTTTTTTTTAATTTTAGTTTCTTTATTTTCTTTGAAACATCCATTTTTTTAAAGGTTAAAAGATATTGTAGCTTATCTATTTTCTATTATAAAAGCCACAATAAATCTGTCCAGAGCAAATCTGAATCGTCGATCGAATCTGATTGATTATATGTAAGGCTTAATCACATCCATACATCCTTTATACAATTCCAATGTCTTCCTTCCCAAAAATCCCGATCTCTCTCAATTTCTCAAAACCCAAACCCTAACACCAATTCCACTCCCAATCCCAAATTTTAATCCATCCGATCCCCCAAACCCTAATCCTAAACCCTTATCAATCTCTCTTCACCATTATGCGAGTCATGGTGATCATGGTTACAACTCTTCGTCGACAACCTCCCCGTTCTCCCTCACGAGCCGCGGCCTGGGTCTTGACTCCTCCATGGAGCCCCGCCGTGTTTCTCGCCGACCAACCGAGAACAGGGAAGACGGCGATTGCAATGGGATTAGCGAACCTTCGTCAACGACAAATTCGACTTTCCAGGATTTGTTCCACACTCGGTGACTTGGCTTTCTCACGATATATTCTGCAACCCTTGGCTGTGAATCTGACCATCTTTTTTGATTTTGAGTTGCTTTATGTTTGTTATAAATTATGATTTGGTGGGAGATTTTGTCTTTTCTCTTTGTAATTATTGGAGAGAGTTTTGAGTTGGGTTTGAAGGTGAAATTTTTCTTAAGGAATTGTTAGGATTTCTCAAATATTTGGTGTAGTTAGTTGACACTGATTCATTTTTTAATTGCTCATGTAGTGATCAAGTTGTCCTCAAACTATTTGTTGAAATTTGTGATATAGAAGAAACCCCTCGATGAGAAATTTTAAGATTTAAAGCCATTGTCTATATGATTAGTTTATGAAGAGTTGCCTAATTTTATTTGTCAAAGCCAGTTTACGTGAAAGATTCAATTAGTGTCACCGTCCCTCATACATGCCTGAATAACTTTATGTGAAAATTCCTGGAGCGGAAAGATGATTTGTCTGGTAGTAAGAGGAGATTTTTTTCCTGAAATAGACAACCTTTCAAAACTAATTCCCAAAATAGACTACTTTCAAAACTAATTTCGAAGATAGACCCTTCGCAGTACTGAATTGTTAATTAAGTCGCAGTTGGGAACTGCGGCCTCTATTTAACACATTTTTACTTGGAAAATTCTGTCTAAGTCTCAAAGTCACCTTAGGCCAACTATGAAATGAACTAAGGCGGAACTTCGGCCTCTATTTGACACATTTTTATTTGGAAAATTTTTTCTAAGTCTCAAAATCACTATAGGCCAAATATGAAATGAACTAAGGCCGTAGCTCCCAACTTCGACATCGAAAAACACATTTTTGAAGATGGCCCAGTTTCCAACTGCGACCTCACAATCGAACAGGCCGCAGTTTCCAACCGCGAGTGGTCTATCTTCAAAATTAGTTTGGAAAGTGGTCTATTTTGAGAATTAGTTTCAAAAGTGGTATAATTTGGGAAAAAATCCTAAGAGGAAGAGTTGGTAGATGAATTTGTCTTAAATTGCTGGTACGTATGAATCTAGGACCTCTTGGAATGCTGCTTTGATACTGCGCCATGTCACTTTACCCAAATTCTTAAGCTTATGGTTCACGGGATGGCTAATTTATCTGAAAATACTCTAAAAGTTTATTTCTTTTAATGGTATAATACCCTAATTTGCATTTTCTGATCTACAACTAACCTAGCCTCTTTCTAATTCAAAGTTTCAGAATTTTTTTAGATGAAAAGATAGAAATGGTGATTATCCGTGTTTATTCTAATATGTTAGTGTTGTCTGTTTAAGCAAGCATTAATTTGCAATACTAATGCATAATCAACAGGATGTTAAAAGAGGGGAAAAAATTTGGTTAGCACCAGTTGAAAATATTAGTTCTTCACATTCTTTTGTATTTCTTGTAGAATGCATCAGTTTGTAAAAGGGTTTTCAATTGATTTTTAATCATTGAACATATCTTCCCTAATATAGACTTAACTCAATAGTTCCAAGACTTGTTGACCTGAAACTCTTGAAGAGAATTAATTCCCGTGATTTAATAACATTGCAAGTCCAAAGCTAACACTTTGTTAATGAAAAACATCAAAGAGCTCCATCATAACTATTGGTATAGATAAATTATCCTTTTTTTTGTCTTATTGGATCCAAGGATGCCTTAAATGTGAATTGAGTCCCTTTCCTTCCTATTCTCTTGTACATTATGTTGCTTATAAGACATAACTTTCAGTTACTTTTTTCTTCATTGAGGCGCTAGGTTTATTCAATGAGGCTCACAGTTGAGGGATTTCTACCATGCCTTTTTACGAGGATTATTTGTCCGATTATGAATTAGTTTGTGAATATTTTTTTTGGTCTATTAGCTTGCCATGCATTGATGTACATAGTCTATTTTCATTATATATTGATGACCTGATAATCCCATCATTTTTATTTGTGAGCAAAAGTAATACAAAAGAATTACTACTTTATCATCACATCTCTGCAATGGTGATTTTGAACTTGATGGCTCTGAGAGTGAACTTGGTGGCTTTTTGGCTCACCTATGTGAAACCCATATTATGAGGCTACTTGATATACATGCACATGTCTACCAGCTATTATATTGTTACATATGTCAAAGATATGAGAGTTCCTTCCCCACCTGGTTTGAGATGGATTAATTAATACTCTAAAATGCAAATAGTATACATATATGAAATATGATTATTTTATGAATTATGATGACTTAGAGGTACCTTACTGATATGGGTAATCTCTGTCGTACGATCCTGGCACGAATCACAAGGTCTGCAGCCCATGGGCCTTCCACGAGCCCTCCAACTCAGCTCGACCCACTAAGGAGAATCATCCAGCCAATCATGGAGCAATCAAATCCCTTAAAATCAGAGGATAAATAAGCTCCCTGGGATCCTGAATAAAGGGAATCTAATTAGGCAGCTGAGAATCTTTCCTTAATAGATCCCAAATGACCTATAATTAAAGGCCTGTCAGCACTGTTATAAGGTAATTACAATTTCACCAACTAAACTCTCGTTAAACCCCTCGGTTTATTAACTTGATCGTCAGAGGGCCTGTTTCTGGGAATATTCCCGATGTTTTAGGCTTTTTGCAGGTGTCCAACGGATGTCGACCACCACCCAAGTCCACGAACAGCAACCCCAACATCAGATCCAGATCAACGTAGAGATATCTGTTTCCTATCATATCAAAGAACTCACTATCTGTTGCCCCCGCACCAAAAACAAGCAACATCACTTACATTTATGTTCCTTGTATTCTTCGCAAGAAGGTGATATGTCTAGACAAGTGTGTTTATTGAGAATTTGCAAAAGCATGCACTTGATATGTGTTCCTTTATTAAGAACTAGCAATTAGTGTACAAAAAATATAGTTTTTTTTAATTTATTTTTTACAGGAGTTGTTAAGTTCAGACAGCTTTTCATGACCCCGTCAACTTTATTTAAGATTGCACGTTTATATAGAGATCTCATAACAATTTTTTTACTTTCTGTTATTGACATGAGTTGTTAAGTTCTTGCAGCTGCTCATGACACCATCAACTTTATTTAAGATTGCACATTTATATAGAGATCTCAGAACAATTTGTTTACTTTCTGTTAATGTCGTTTAGTCTGATTATGTTTGCATTTATTTTAAATACAGAGCCATGTTTTTCATGAGCATTTTTTCACAGAAATAATCTTGATCATATTTACAATCTTCTACTCTATGTCGTACGATGAAGGGTTCAGAGTTGATGGACTGAAAGAAGGTAACAGAAATGAATGAGGCAAGAGTAAGTGAGATGGGGATTGAAATTGTCATAATCCTAGGTTAGATATTTACTACTTTCCTATATATTTTGTTGAAAATATTTGTTTGATCAGCTTCTGTTTCTCTTGCCTTTTATATTTATGGTCTAAGTTCAAATTCCTTCTCCTCAATCTAATTCTTAGTTTCCAATTTCTTAGAAATAATCTCTCTCTCTCTCTCTCTCTCTCTCTCTCTCTCTCTCTTCCTCGTTTTGAGTTGAAACGTATAGATCAGTTTCAAATATAAAAGAGAATGTCTGGATTTGTGTAGATATTGAAGAAAAGAATTAGCTTTGATAGCACAAACTCATTTTTTTCTCTTATATAGCCTCTCTGAAAACCTGGGTTCTTGATCTCTTCATAGTAATCTCAGTTTCTCCAAGAGCTGGAGCTCTCATTTCACAAATGAAGATAAATGTAATTATTGAGACAAATAGGCACTAGAGGTTGAGAAAGACAACAACCGGATGTAGAGTTTAACCTAAGGTACATCTTAGTCCTCTCATATTAATAATTATGTATATTTTTCTTTGTTGAATTTATCTACTGTATTCCATTCACAAATTACAATGTATAGATTTATGGCTATTTCAATTTAGAGAAATTAAAAAGTAATCTTTTGTTCTTTTGTTTTATTTATTATATGAATAAGGCAAAGATAATTTATTTGTATTTTAATAAACAAAAGAAAGTTCTTTATACAGTGAAACGTTTTCTCTTGCATTACTAAGTAGGAAAGAGGTTTCAAAATTTTATTTTCTTGACTACAGATGCAATGAGAATATCAGTATATGAAAGAATAAAATATAAGCTGAAAAAAATGGATGACCATGATTATAGTCAAGAAAAGTGAGGATGATTTTCTATGTTGGTACATTGGAACATTGGTTTAATCATTTGCAAAGATGTCAAGATTGTGTTATGTGAAGAGATTTAACTACGCTACGCTATGAGTATCATAAAATCAAAATAACATTGTTAAAGAATATATATATATAATAATAAAAAACAAAGAAAGCTATCAAGTGGCTCACCTTCAATCCCCCAAAATCAAAGGCCCAGATCTCTCATAAAACACATTCCCCCTCCCAAAATTTTAAACCCCAAAACCAACCCCCCCCCCCCCCCCCCCCCAAAAAAAAAACAAAAACAAAAAAACTCATTACTTTACTACTATCTCTTATCTCTCTTCACTTTTTCATATTTTTCTCTCTCTCTTTCTCTCATTATTTCTTTATTTACTTAGAAATTTAGATTTTAAGATTTCAGGTTTGTAAATTTTCAAAATTTTCATGTTTTTTTTATTGCACATGTTATATTGAAAATAGCAAATATCTTTTCAACAGTTAAATTTCATTGTTTTTCACACTTACAGTTCTAAAAAGTTAAATTTTACATCCCCGTTTATAATTATTTTTTAACATATACTAATGGAAACATGGACTTTTATTTACAACTAATTATTGTCATACTATTCAAACTTGAGCTACATAATTGTTGTTTTACTGTTTACAGGGCTTTTCGATACTTTCTTTATTTTGACCCACTTAACTATAAACCATAGTATGGTATATTAGTGGAAATCATTGCTGACTTATTAATAATATACTTTTATTCTTGATCCCAAATTTTATTCATCATCATTAAATTATTTATGAATTTTTTTATTCATATGATTTCTGATTATGCTGAAACTAAAACTTCAACGGATGACTTATTAATAAATTTTATTTAACAAAAATAAACTTATTAATAATTATATTTTTTTGTAGATTATCTATATCAATGGACAATTTTCCGCTATGAATACTTCTCTTTCAATTCCTTGCAAGAAAATCAACAATTGTGGACTATTAAAGTTTTGGTTACGAAACATTATGGTGTGAAAGAATACAAAAATAGTAAAGGCAAAGGAAAAATCTCAAAAGTGGCAATTATGGATGATGAGGTAAAATACTTTAAATATTGTTAAAATATTCGTACATATACATACATAAATAATTATTAATACTAAATTTTTATCTTTTGTAGGGAACTAGGATACTGGCGATAATGTTTAATGAAGCGGTGGAAGCGTTCCAACATACGCTCGAGGAGTATAAAACTTACTTAAAATCTAATGGAATACTAAAAGGGATATGCTCAGTTGAAAACGAGTTTGTTTTCACGGGTTGGAAAACAGCGATCTGAGCCATCGGATCGATCATGATCGCGATCAGCGGCTCAGATCGAGCCCGCCCATCACCCGTTTCAATTGTTGAGCAGAGGGTTATTTTGGGAATTTCGTCCCAAATAACTCTTCGCCTGATTCGTTTTGAAAAAAATGATATAACCTAGGCCGTTGTTGGGACAACGGCCTAGGTTATAAAAAATTGAATCATAGGCCGTTGTTTGGAACAACGACCTTGTTTTCAATATTTATAACCTAGGCCGTTGTTTGAAACAAAGGCCTAGGTTATAAAATTTCTATAAACAACGGCCTATGATTCAATTTTTTATAACCTAGGTCGTTGTTCCCAACAACGGCCTAGGTTATATTTTTTTTTTTAGAATCTGTTCAGCGAAGAGTTATTTGGGACGAAATTCCCAAAATAACTCTCCGCTCAACAATTGAAACGGGTTATGGGGAGGCATATCTGAGCCATCGATCACGATCATGATCGATCCGATGGCTCAGATCGCTGTTTTCCAAACCTGTGAAAACAAACCCGTTTTCAACTGAGCATATCCCATACTAAAAAATGTCGATAAAAGATATAACCCAATGCCCAATAAATTTGACATCATTATGAAGTTGGAAAGTGTTGTAGATGAAGTTGAGAAAGATCTTATCAATTATAAGGATAAATACAAATTTGCAACTGTAGACGAAATTCAAAGTACATCTTCTACTGTCTTTAAAGGTAAAAAATTATGTTACTCTCTCTCTCTCTCCTCTCTCTCTCTCTCTATATATATATATATGTAACACCCCGCAAAATTGGAAATTACAATTTTGCCCCTGGGTGTTACGCACGTATATTTTTGTAATGTTTTTCACTACATATTTTGGATTCGTACTATTTATACATTTTCCGCATTGATTTCAGTCAACTAAAATATAATATTTCAATCCCTGGGATTTACGTGCTTTTTACGTGTTTTGATGCACGTGTTTCCACCACTACGTATAATATTTTCTATAGGTTTAAATTATTTATTTTTATGTATTTAAATCTATTTTATAAAACGAAAATTTATTTTCCCCTTGTTTAATTTGATTAAAATGCATTTTTACAATTTTTGCACGTATGGTGCACGTGCAAATTTTTCTTCTCATTTTGCTACTCTCATTTTACTATTTTTAGCATGCATTAGTTTTATTTAGCCTTTCTTTTGATCCATGGACCTATAAACTAAAATGTAGCCCATTAGGAGAGGAGCCCACTAGATAATTAAATAAATTAATTAGTAATGAGCCCATGTAGCAAGCTCACTATTAAAATCACATTTTTAGTTAAACATGTACTAATACATGACAAGTTACACATATTAGTACACATTTAGAGTTATAGAAATGTGTTCATATTTATTTATGCATGTGTGCATGCATACACAAATGTATTTGGACCATTTTTTGGGCAAGGGGAGGAGAAGAGTTGGTAGGTTGATTTAGTGGAGAGTGGGGAGATGAAGAGATGGAGGTTTTAGGAGTTAGGAAAGTGGAGAGTTGTAAAATAAATTTGAAGAGTTATTAGGGTGAGATTTTTGCACTTTAGACCCTTTCAAAATCCTATAAATAGCAACCCATTTCTCATTCTTTTTCACACCAAAAATAAAATAAATAAGAGAAAGAGAAGAATAAAAGAAAGAGAGTGAGGGTCCTTTTGGAGGAATTGCTAGAGGAAGCCATTGCTAGGGGAAGGGAGCTTGCTAGGAGGAGGAGCCATTGCTAGGAGTTGTCTTGGAGCTAGAAGAAATGTCACATCTTTCCTTCAATTGTTCAAGCTTCAATAAGGTGGGTTCTCATGCTTTCTAATTTAGAACTATGCATGCTAGTGACAAAATATGAGCATTTTGTTTTGATATGTAGTTAAGATTTCATGTTAGTGTTACATGCTATGAATGAAAACAATATTGTTATGATTAAACAAATAATAGGAGATTTTGACTAAAGAGCTAATACCATAGATCATGTTAGAATGCTTGTAAAATGTTATGCATGTTAAAAATGTATTCTTTTGTATGGGAAATTTGTTGAAAAATGTTGTTTTATGTTCTAGGGTCATGTTGATTAATGAATAAGAAAGAAAGATTAATATTGTGTTAGTGGTTGATTTTTATATTGTAGTACAAACATGCTAATTTTGTTAAATAAAGTAAAATGTGATGGGATAAATATATTGTGTTAGAAATATTGTTATGACTAAAAGAACAATTTTCCATCACGATAGTTAAAAATAATAAAATGAATTACTGTCATAAACCATACTAGTACGCATGATTGTAAATGTCGAAATGTATAATTTGTAGAAAGATTGTTGAGACTTCTCTTGATGTCAAAATAAATATGTAGTAATAAATAATGAGTAGTATGGAATTTCTTATATGATTTATGCTATGGTATGAGTTGAGAATGATAAGTAGTTCATGTATGATTAATAAATTAAATCATGTTAGGGATTAATGAGAAAAAGGAATTGATTGATTATTTATCATACATTAGCATGCTATTTAATGAATAGTATAAGTTTAATATGATAATTAGAAAATAAATTCATGCTTTTGTGTATGTTAAATTGTAGAAATATTATTATTGATTAAGAAACAAAACATTGTCATGTTGCTTAGAAATGAGAACAAAAAGTAAGGAGAAACTTTCATTAGCTTGTTAATGTGCAAATGTAGAAACTAGTAATTATGAGATTATTGGAAGAGATTTCATTATGGTTAAAAAAGAAATTTTTCTTTTAGTAAAGTGGATAGTTTCTTACTTTCTAGTTGTAGAAATACCATGCTAGAAATTATAACTTAGTTTTGTGAAAATTCATATAGAATCTTGGAAAGAATTATTGTATTGGTAATAATTATCCATAACAAATGTTTTTAATAAATTTATTAGCATAAGGGCTAATATTATAATTATATTAAACATGGTACATCATTTACGATATGCAATAATTTAGTTTAAATTCCGGGATGTTCATGTTTATTTAGTACTTTGCAATATGGTTCATAATTATTTTAACATATGGGTACATATACATTATTTCAAACCAATTGATACCTTCAGGAATATTATATTATAAGCATGTATATGATTATAATAACTAGTATCATACACGTGCACACGTGCACGGGGGGATAATGGAAGAGATAATGAAAAGGGTAAAAAGAAAATAATTTCCGAAACTGATCCACCGTAGAAAATATTTACCCGACTGGTCCACTTTTGAAAATATTTATCAATGTTAGTCCATAACTGGTCCACTTTCGAAAATATTTGGCCTATGTACCCAAGCAAACTGTAGCAAACTAGTTGTTCGGCTACTTGTGCATTGTATAATGTAGTCTTCATAATTACTACAAGGTTTATATGTTTTAAGAAGAAATGTAAAGTATTACTTTTGTGAAGTGATCACTACAAGAAAAGCCCTTTTTCGCAACGAGGTTTTGGCAACGACGTTTTAGTCGTTGTGAAAATTAGTTACGGCAACGCAAAAGTTGTTGCTAAAAATAAAACAAAATTTTTCCAGGCCTTCACACATCCCCGCCAGATTGTGTGTAAATTGGAAACGATAAATGTCGTTGCGCCAGATTGTGTGTAAATTGGAAACGACAAATGTCGTTGCGTATATTTCCTTATATCTACTGCAACGACAGTATTGTTGCCAAAAATAAATATATAAAAAAAAATTAACTTAATATCTCCCACACCACATCAAATTCCCCAAACTGTTCCTAATTCCCCAAACCCACCCCACACCAAATACGTACTGTGACTACTGTCGTTGTATCTTCCCTAATTCCCGCCCTAGCCGCCACCACATCCAGCCGCCACATCCCGCCCTAGCCGCCACCACATCCCGCCGCCACCACATCCCGCCCTAGCCGCAACCACATCCCGCCGCCACCACATCCCGCCCTAGCCGCAACCACATCCCGCCACCAAATCAGAGAGCGATCGCGATCAAGATTTCAGATCGCGATCATATATGTAGTAGATTTCTTCATAGTATAGTTTGTTCTGATATTCTGATTTGTTGAATGAATCATGGTTAAGTCAGATTCAGAAATTGCAATTTGGTTGATGATTTGGTTTTCAGCCAAGGGGGTACTGTTGATGAAGAAGGGGTAAGTTATTGAGTATTTCATCTGAGTCAGTGGATTAGAAAATTTTCTAGGCTTTAGGTTATGTGCAATTAGGGGTAGGTCTTATGCTACATAAATCCTTAATAGATCCCTAATAGTAGTCCCTATCCTGCAACCTTCGAAAGGCATTTTGACTATGAGGCTTGCATTGAGTATTTGATGAATGATATGTAATTCAAAAAGAAAGGCTGCAAGTTTTTTTTTATCGAGGCTCAGTTCCATCAGGCTGCAAAATTTAATTTTAGGGTTTTGATGCGAGGAGGATGGGGAAGGTATTCTGATTTTTACTTTATTTTAAAGTAATTATTTGTCTAGTTGTTCTTTGTTAATTGTTTGATTTGATTTATCTAGTAACTGTTTGTTTGTTTGTTTGTTTGTTTGTTTTGAATTGAATTGAAATAGTAATTAGAGCTAAGCATGTTTAGCTAATAACACAGTACAGTACTCGAATGTTTTTGTCATTTGCACCATCTACAACATCTGATTGTGATCCTTTAAGTGCATAAATTGGGAATTAGCAGACTTAATTTCTGTAGTAAAAGCCTCATTAAGCCCTCAAAGCATCATGCTTGTAAATTTAATCTAACTTTGAATTTGGGTCAAGCTTGTTTATTTGAATTATCAAACGTGCTTGAGCAAGCTTCTTCAAGCCTTTTGCAATTCCTAAGCCACATAGCTAGAGTAGTAGCATATACATTTCAAGTGCATTGTTCGAAAAAATGTGACGTAAATAAGGGTTTATGCAATAATTTTTTTGTTTTTTTGATTAAAAGATGACTCCGTCATCGCTTCATTAATGCGAGATTAAAGAAACATAGTTGTACTAATTACAGAATGCCCATAGAAGCACCTCTAACATCCAAAATACATCGAAGAAAAACTAGCAAAGCATAAATTAAGATACAATGGCTACAAAACGAAGCCACAAACTGTGTCACCATCCTCGAAAAGGTCGCTACTCCAAATCAACCTGTAGTAGTAGTGACATCCTACCCATTGCCTGCCCGTAGCCAGCTCCTGCTATTCTTCCTCTTCCATACGTAGCCGTTTCATAGTTCCCCTATGACCTGTCCATTCATGAGATAGAGATATAATTTTTATGCAATAATTATATTGAAAGACTTATTTGTAACTAGGTCTTTGTCATATACAACTTAAAAAATGGAAATCATAGGATTTTGAATTTAATTGTATTATCATTTCATTAGAGAATATTTATGTATAATACTAGCAAGATGGTACATATGGGGGGCATGGTCATGGCAAAGTAATGTGAAATAAATTCAGATACATGCATTACACACTATTGTTGCATAGGATTTGACGAAGTCAAGCTTTTATTTTAGAGGAGCCCTTAACTGGTGGAGTCTTTATGATCCCTAACAATTTGAAAGTTTGAACAGACCATATTCGTTTACTGATATTAGAATTTTGTTCAAGCATGGATTGCTAATGTTTTTGGTGCAAGTGATCTGATATACTTTCTGTTCATTGAATGCCGTATATCAATTTCTGTTCTAATTTTGGGTATTAACTGCTTCAATGCAACTTCTTTTCCTTGTAGGTGTAAGTGTTTGTTATGGAAGTTGATCGGTTATTCAGTTCCCCTTAACAGTTTATAGTCTGATTATAAAATGGACAATGAAAGAATCAAGACTGACTATGTCTTTGGTGAAACCATGTACTTGTTCACTTATAGATAGCACTAACAGACCAATGTTTTTGTGGGAGCTGTGTCCTCCTTTAGTATCGAGATTGCTTAGGTGGCACAGTGATTTGTTATAAACCAAAAATGCTATTTGCCCATCCTAAACTACAATCTGCTTCTGTCATTGTTTCCATTGCTGCTGCCACTGCATCTATTCGTTTCCTTATTTTTTTCCTCCATCATTCACCCTCTCTTAAGCCCACATCAACAGCCATTTGCCGCTCTTCTGTGGTCAGCATTATGAGTAGCTCTGCTCCTCTTGTTGTTATATGCAGCAATTCCCCTAAAGCGAATGAACTTGCTCGGTCCCTTCAGAGCAAGTGGAAATCCCTAAAGCTCCTTGTTGATGGTGAGAATGAAGAGGTTAGAGTTCTCCTCCATTCCGATTTGGATGCAGATAACCACATGACCTTTGAGACAGGGATATATATGAAAACACTCTTAGCTAGCCACATTGGGCGGTTCGTCATCTGGTCTCCACGTGTTCCCTCCACCCATGACATTGTTTCTCAGTAGGAACACTTCATCTATATCTAGTTAATTACTTCTTCCCTAAAATTTTGAATTGTCTGGTATAAATTTTGATCACGTATTATAAGTTTAACAGAAATTTTTGTGAGCTTCCGATTGGTACAGTGTGTGTTGCTGACACCCAGTTCAAAGGCAGAGGTGACTGATTGACATCTTTTGGTTTTAGCTGTGGCTTTGTTGTTTTCAACTTCATTTGAAAAATCCTAATTTTATTGTATTTTTTAATAATACATGCGGGTCGAGGAAAGAATGTGTGGGAATCGCCAGTAGGTTGTCTTCTGTTCTCTTTTACGGTGCAGATGGAGGATGGTCGCAAATTGCCTCTCTTGCAGTATGTGGTGTCTCTTGCTGTGACTGAAGCAATTAAGGAGGCTTGCCAAGCCAAAGTGAGCTCTCACACTCCCTGTGGTTTAATTGTCCGGTTCTCCGTCACTCTGTCTCGTTGATCTAAATGTTATTGGTTGCAGGGACTGCAAAAACTTAATGTTAGAATAAAGTGGCCGAATGATTTATATCTGAATGGACTTAAAGTTGGAGGTATCCTTTGCACCTCAAAATACAGTTCAAAAAAATTCAATGTCTGCACTGGTGAGTATTCTCGACTTCACATAGACATCATTATTCCTAGTTTTCTGGTCTGTTACTAGGTATTATGTAAGAGATTAAGCTAAATTTATCCTGAGCACTGCACTTTTATTTGAATATCTATAGAATTTCATCTAATTAGCAAAAAAAAGAATCAATAGAATTTCATCTTTGTGGCCATTTTGTTCCGGTTTGCTTGTTAAATGGTGCATTATTTGTGAATGTGCTATAGAAAGTTTGCATTTCTTATGTCGCGATCTTTCATCTTTTAGGTATTGGCTTGAATATAGATAATGAGAAACCAACAACATCCTTGAATGCAGCACTACGAGAAATAAGTTCTGTTTCTTCTCAACTGACGAGGGAAGAAATCCTTGCAGCCTTCTTCAATAAATTTGAAGAACTTTATGAAGTTTTTTTGAGTAAAGGTGAACTGTTCCTTCATGACCATCAGATGTAACTTATTTCCTACCTAATTAATGGATGTTAAATGTGTCTGCTGCTGTTTAAGAAATCAATGCATGTGGTACAATTAGTCCTCTTTTCGTATGAAGCAAATCTGAATTTGACAAGAATGAGAAAATTTCTTATCTTTTCCATATCCAGGTTTCCAAGTTCTTGAGAAGCTATATTATCAAACATGGCTTCACAGGTATTTGACTAATTGTATTTGTGTTTTGTTACAGGTACACTGCCTATTTATCTCAACATTTGTTAAAATTATATGCAATAACTATAAATGCAGTTTTGTTTCCTTTCAAATAGTTAGATCTTTTGTTATTTTAAGAATTTTACTTCAACCTTCTAGTTTCTTGCTGATTCTAGTTAAATGAAAGTTCTGTGACTCTCGTGATGAAAATTTGGTTTTAGTTATACATTTTATTTTTTGTTTTTGTTATTTAATTAGGAGCAACTTAAAGTAGCAGTTGCTGCACATGGTGATTCAATGACTCAAGAGGAGATCCTTCTAGATGTTTTGAAGCCTAGATCAGGATATTTTCGTGGCAAGGAAACTGCATTAAAAGGTTATTGTAAAGGAAGACAGCAACTTGAGCAACAAAACTTGATCAATGAGCAACAAAAGAAGATTGAAGAGCAACAGAAAATGATAAAGGAGTTGCAAGAAACTCAAGAAAGAACAACAAGACAAATTGAACAACAAAAGGAAAATATGCAGCGTGCAATGGATGCAATGAAACAAGAATTGTTGGCACAACTTACAAATAGAGGTGCATGAAATTCCTCGAATGATCAAGGTACTATTAATTTTAGTGGCACTATTATGTTGTATTGTTTTGTGCATACAAGTTCCAATAGTTTTGGCAATCTTTCATAGTTTCATTGTATACTGCTGGACTAATCATTATTTCAAATATGTAGGTACCACGAGAAGGAACTGCATTTGGAGAATTAGAAAATGAAGTCATTGGTTCGGGAGCATATATTTTTGTATCATATTTTGACAGTGTATGATTTAGTTATATCTTATATGAGTTAGCTGTTGGTTTAGGTTATTAACTCTCCAACATCAACCCCACTTTTTTGCTACTTGAATTTTCTGAGAATATTCATCCCAAAATATTCTTTTGTTCTAAGTTGATTCAGTTCTTTCAATCTTGCATCCAATTTTGTTGCAATGTTTAGATGTCAAGAGAATATTAGAAAATATGGTTAAGCTTATTATGCACAATGGAAATGATTATGAGATACTTAGATATCTTTTTGAGAAGTTGATGGTTGTAATATTTTGGGCATTGCTTCTTATATGTGACATAAATATAATATGTTGGACAAGGTTAATATTATAGTTTTTGGAATGATGTTGGTTTTTAATGTTTTTGAAGTGTATGCTAGTTTGGATAGGGCTGATGCAACGACAATATAGAAAATGTAAGGCAACGACAATCATTCATTGTGAAAAATATATCTTTAGCAACGACATGAGTTGTTGCCAAATATATGAAGTATGTTTGGCAACGACAAATGTTGTTGCGATTGATTTTATATGAAGTATCTTTGGCAACGACTCACGACATGAGTCGTTGCCAAATATATGAAGCATGTTTGGCAACGACAAATGTTGTTGCGATTGATGTTATATGAAGTATCTTTCGCAACGACTAATGTCGTTGCCAAATATATGAAGTATGTTTGGCAACGACAAAGGTTGTTGCGATTGATGTTATATGAAGTATCTTTAGCAACGACATGAGTCGTTGCCAAATATATGAAGTATGTTTGGCAACGACAAAGGTTGTTGCGATTGAGTTTATACCATAGCACGGGTGGAATTAGGTATGGCAACGACAACATATATTGCAACGGCAATGTCGTTGCGAAACAATCTATGTTTGGCAACGACAGCAAGTCGTAGTCAAAATCTTTAGCGACGCCCGGACGCGCAACGACCTTGCAACGACAAATGTCGTTGCCAAAAATATTTTTCGCAACGACAAACGAGTTTTAACAACGACATTTGGCGTTGCGGAAAATGGTTTTTCTTGTAGTGGATTTTCTTGAAGAGAATTTTACTCTTATTTGTTCAAAGAATATTCTAAGTAAAGTGAGACATTATAATGGCTTGATTTTATTATGAAATCTCATGTGATAGAATTGTGCTTAAAAAAAATTATTCCTTTGCTTATAAAGAATGTGAACGGATGACTAGAAAATGAATAATGATGAGACTATGATTACTTGTGATTAAGTTGAAAGAAGAAATTATTTTAAGTTAAGACATGATTATTGAAGGGTATGTGTACCCATGTTTTTCTTGTACATGAAAGATTATGATTAAGAATTAGTAAGACTTCGGTTACCGGCAAAAATGAAAGAAAGAATTGATATGATTTTGAGATTATGCCGTCGGGCGATCTCATATTTTGTGAACAAGTCCGGTAGGAAGCAAAACTGATTCTAGAAATGATAGTACATTCATGTCTTGAACTTAAGAAAATAATTAGGCACTTAAGTGAAGATGTAATAAACTTGTGCAAACATAAATGGGTGCTTCTATATAGTCGGCGGTAGATCTCCGTGGCTATAGACCCAGTTGGTGGACTGTGGTTGCTCCGTAGGAGATGGACTGTATTTTATCCGGGACTTAGGGTCGTCGGCGGATGTTTACCATACTCCAAAGAATATGTATATACTGGGGCTAGAAGGGCATTTACGGGATTATCATCACGATATAATAGCCAGGGAGGCTGGGATCTGTTAATATAAGCCAGGGAGGCTAGCCAGGGAGGCTGAGATCCGTATCTGTGAAATAACTCTAAAACTTGTTTTATTACTGGGTAGTCTCATGGCGAGGGATCGAACCCTTCAATATGGAGTACGTAGGCACTTGCCCTCAGACCTATGTAGTATGGGATGCATAGAATCTGAACAAGTGTGCATTAGTGTCATCCTAGTGTAGAATTGTGTGCATTAGGCATTAAGGCATGACATACACTTATATTTAGAATAATCACTCTTGACACTTTACTTGTTCATTCAATCTTTTTGTGATTTGTTAAAGTATGAGATCATTATACTATTCCCGGCATAGAGAGGATAACCGTGTATAACATTTCGTCAGTTGTAAGTAACTGACGAGCCCACAGATTAACATGCAGGTAAAGGACCATTCATGAAGCTATAAAGTGGATATGCTGATGCTGCTTTATTTTAAAGATGTTGTAAATGTTTTATTGTAAATTTCATTCTTCCGCTGTGTAAAACCAAGTTGTAATTGAACTCTGATGTATTGTGAATAAAAAGTTTTAAATTCCTTGTAAAATTGTACGAAGTGAAGTAAAGATCCTGTGAAATCTCGAATTTATCCTTATTTGAAATTCGGGGTGTTACAATATATATATAATTGCCTATTCTTGATACAGGATATAAAAAACTAATTGCATTGAACTACAAATCTTTTTTTAGCAGTAATTAATACAGAAGATGTAGATAAGGTAGACTCAAAATATGGTAATGAAGTAGATAAGCGAAATTTTACAGTTGTAGGATTCAGGTAATATCGATTAATTAAGTTGTATAATTATTTACAAAATTGTCTTGTAATTCATATGCTTTGTCTTAATTTAAGGTTAAAACCAATCTTACTTACATTATGAGGTGAACTAGCAATTAAAGAAGGAAAAGCTCTGAAAGAATTATCACCCAACATGACAATTATTGCAATTACCTCTATAAAACCTCAAACTTTGGAGGTAATTATATACATTAAAAATTAATAATGTTATTTATTGTGTATTTTATTTATTTATTTGTTATTGATTTGTTTAAAACAGGATCCTCTCTCACATCAACAAACAACACTACAATAAAGATAAATCCAAATGAACTAGAAGCATATAAAATTTGAGAATGGTATAATTTATTTTGTATATTTAATCCTTTAATTGTTGCCTTTTACATTATCATTTAACATAATTTTGTTTGTTTGTTTCAGGATAAACTGTAATGAAATTAATTTGGTTAAAAAGTAATTCCTTGCAAATAAACAAAAGAAAAGTAATGAACGTGGAAGAAGTGAAACTATTCTCTAAATATTTTGATGACTTCAAATTTTATTTCATATTTCAAGGCAAAATACTACTATGGCAAAGTTTTGATCAAGATGTCAAAGACGTTAGAGATTCATAGTATATTGCATGCAAAATTTGTTCAACAAAAGTCAATGTTGAAAATAATGAAACTTATTGTTGAAAATGTAAAAAATATAATGTTGAATATGAGCCAAGGTATACAAAACACCATATTGTTAGTTTGCCATCTTTCCATTCTAAAATCAAATTATTAAAAAAATAATAAATAATTTTTTAAAAAACTAAGAATAACTGGTTTCAGATATGTATTCAAAATTACAATAAAAGATACAAGTGTGATAGTAGAATTGACTTTATTTGATGAGGAAGCAAGATGCTTCATCATCTTTTTCGCAAAAGACTTGGAAGATATTAAGAATATGGTATAATATGTTATTCTCATAGTGTTAAAAATAATTAATAGCTAATTTCTTAATTCTATATGCAGGAAAAAAAATGTTGAAGAATTCGATAGAAGGACCAAAAAATGCATTTGAGATGAGTATACTTTTTTTTTATCAAAGCACAAGATGTCAAATATGTAAGAACAACTACAAGAATATTGACATGATCCAAAATTAAAAAGGATGAACAAGAAATTACAAGCAATTTTAAGTTCAAGAAAGTTAAAGTCGAAAGTGATGATTGATCTTATGAAAAATACGATGATATAAGTTTAGGATTTACTAATTTTTATTTTTTAATATCAGTTTTAAATTCAAGAAAGTTAAAGTAAAAAATGATGATTAATCTTATGAAAATTACAATGATTATATCTTTATGTTTTAGATGAAACTATTACGCATATAACTCTCTCTTACATCGTTCGAATTTTGATACATTTGTGCTTTGTTTTGATTGGAATTGTGCTAGAATTGATTAAACTTTGGTTCTTGATGCTTGCTTCAAATCTGATTTCGATGAAATTGTTGTCGTTGGAGTAATTTTGAAATTCATGGTTTGCATTTTAAGATGATTGACTTAGTCAAATTTGTAGTTTGAAGAATATGGGTGTATTAATTGCAAGTATGTTTAGATAAAATTTTTATTATTTATGTGCACTAAGTCACGCGCACTTGTTCACTGTAAATTTCAACTAGTAATTTTTAAAGTAGGGTTATATAGAAAATTTTATTTTTAAGTTTTTATATTAACAAAGTTAGTTGGATATAATATTTTGTGAAAGTGGGTGAGTGGGCTAAATATTTTGAAAAGTGGATCGATTTGCTAAATATGTATTAGAAGTGGGTTGGTCAGTAACAATCACTTTAATTTTTTTTTTCCTTTCTATGTATCCATCCGAAGTCAGCCATAAGAAACATCAGCAAATCAAAATCCAAGTCAAAATAATTAATTATTTTTTAATAATACACCGTAGGAAGAGGGGAAAAAAGAGAGGAAGGAACTTAAAAATTTCCCAGTCATAAACCTCCCTCTTTCTACACGCTTCCAAATAGTGGCAATCCCGTAATTACCCCCATACTCCATTCCGTCATTCCTCAGGCCGCCATAAACCAACTCAATCTCTCTCTCTCTCTTCATTTCCATTGAATTGGGGGAGAAAATCCCAAACCCTAATTTAATGAATCTCATCCATTCCCAAACCATAATTTCATGAAACCCTAACCCTAGCAGCCATGGCGATCCGGCACACCTTCCATACCCTCACCGCTAACTCCGCCGCCCTCCGCTCCCACCGCTGCTGCTTCATACACTCCTTCTTCTCCGTCGAAGATGACCCCCCCATCCCCAAACCCTCCCGATCCGATCCCAAGCCCCAAGCCCAGCCCTCCATCTTCTCCTCCATCTTCGGATCCGACCGTACGGTCAAAGATCGGTCGGTTTCGAGGTATTCTTCTAGTTTGAATCATGGTTGTAGCGGTAGTAGTTCGTCGGCGGCGGTGGTGAAGGGGGGAGGGAGATCGGGGAGTATAACGGTGAGTTTGATATCGGCGGTGGCGGCGAGCTGTGGAGGTGGTGGGACCTATGGAGTTGGAGTTTTTTCGGTTTCGTCGTCGATGGGGTTGGGGGGGCTCAAGCCGGCGTATTTCTTACCATTTTTGCAGTCGAATAAGTGGTTACCGTGCAGTGATTTGTTTGCTTCTTCGTCGGGGGTGAAGGGAAATGAGGCGGTGGGCAGGCAAGATAAGAAGGATTTGAGGGTGGTCTTGAATACGGAGGTACGATATACCCATAGGAGGTAAAAGGTTTTTGTTTATTCGAAAGAATTTAGCTGTTTAGGTAGCTCTACTTGTTAATTTTAACATATGCGGTGAGATAACCAGAAGGTAACTTAAGTTGAAAATATGATACAAAAGGATTAGTCTAACTAGAGTTACCTTACAAAACTCTAATTATCCTAACTTTGACATGTTTACTGAAGATAACAGTATAACACTAGTTAGCTAATTTTCTTAACTATGTAAAGGCCAAACACCAAGTGAGAAGAGAATTTTAAGTTGGAGGTAAAAGTAGGATAATCGAAGTTAGCAGACCTTGTACCTCCAAAGTTAGGCCTGTAGGGGTGTTTCAAAACAAAATTGAGATAGCTAGAGTTGTCTTTCAAGTGGAGGGAGAGATTTGTAAACTTTTGTTAGGAAGCCTCTTCCTTCACACAAATGGTAACTTCAGTTATTTTGTTAATCCTTTGACACCTGAAGTTGAGATGAATCAGATAGGAGTCGAGTTTAGGTAACTATAGTTATCTTGACCTTTTGGCTTAGAGTTATCTCAACTCCTAAATATGATCCAAACATCACAAAGTTGAGATAACTGTGTTACGTGAGATTTAATCGAGTAACTTAACTCCATTCTCACTCAAAGTTTAGGTAATTGTAAATATACAAAGCATGTCCATTGTCTTTAATTTACCTTAACTGAACAGGGTCCGAGTGCGAGTGTAAGCAATGCAAGTGTTCTCAAACGAAGCAAAGTTAGGGAAAGCGGCAGGGCGATGGCAGTGGCTGGGAATGATAGTGGGATGAATGTGGAGGCTGTGAAGGAGAGTGGGAGGATGATGGATGCTGTGGAGGTGAGTGGGAGGATGATGGAGGCTGTGAAAGAGTGTGATAAAGGATTGGAGAAGACGAGTAGGAGTGCTATTAGGAGAGGGTGGTTTTCTCGGTATTTGAATTCATGTTCGGATGATACCAAGGCAATGTTTGCAGCGGTGACAGTTAATTTGTTGCATAAGTCATGCATGGCCGAACCGAGGTCAATCCCTTCAATGTCCATGTACCCTACTTTTGATGTTGGGGACCGTATTTTGGCAGAGAAGGTAATGAAATGTATTCAATTTGGAGAATTTGATCACCTCATTTTTTCTTGTGGGTTTAGCATTCTGAGCATGCCTTTAAATTTATTATGTGATCGTAGCATTATAGAGATTATATGCTGTGTTAACTAAGAAACCAAATCTAGGAATAACTAACCTGACTGTTGAGTTCATTGTGTGTTATCCAACTTAAACTGTTTTCATTTTTCACTAACAAGAGTGATTCCCATAAATTAATTTGTTATTTTATGCATAGTGGTAATTGGGAAAACCAAACTGAAATGAGATGTTTTAGATTAATAGCATATATTGCATAAGTTAGGCAATCATGAAATGATATGCAGGTAGTAATATCAAAATATCATATATGTACTTAAGTAATATCCATTACAACTCAAATATGTGGTAGTTGCCTTGAGAACACACAAAAAGAAAAGATGCAATATAAATTATGTAATACAGGCATGCTATATCAATAAATTCACAATTCAAATATGCACAAGTATAACTAAATCACATTATAGATAGAACTATGAAAGTATACAAGTATAATGTATCTATGGTTTATGAGTACAATATATCTATGATCTATGGTACAAACATGCACAGGTATAACTAAATCACACTATAGATAGAAGTATGAAAGTAAAATATTCAAGTCATAAGTGTGAGTAGCATCATACCTAGTTATCTTGAGTCTTGACCTTGTCACATGATTATCTATGCACTCCACCCCACAAGTCACAAGTATGCAGTAATCTTTTTGGCATTGATGTGTTTGCATGCCTTGATGTTTATACTATTGGGTCAGGTTGCATATGGTTTTGATTTGTTTAGGTTACCAAACTGCATACTAGATGAATCATTCTGAAATTGGAGTATTTGTTGATTCTGTGGTCGAGACTTCACTAAAAAATTTGGAATTTTCTCAGAATTAAGGGAATTTCTTCCTAAAATGATTGAGGAAATTTAGTACGGTTTAGTGTCCCCAAGCCTCTAAACTGGAATTTTTTCATAATTTAGAACATGCTAACAGGTTGGGTTGAATCCTCATGACTAAAAGTTGTAAAAGCTGTGCAATATATGAAAATTGCAATGTAGGCTTCTCTAAATATAGTTTTGGTTGTTGCTAAGTTATACAACTTACAAAGTTCCATTAATAAACTTTTTTGGTAGACATTTACCTCATTTAAACAGCTGAACTTTTGCCAGGCACCATGTTGCATCCTTTTCGTGTCCAGTTATTTCCTTTTATCTGTTTGTCATGGCATCTCTTTCTTTCTTTCAGCGTCTTAAAATGATGAATAAGGAAAGGGGCAAAGAAGAAAATAAGGGAACATTTTCTGTTTCTATTTATCAACTTTTATAATTTATATATTGCTAAGTCTCTCGATGTCTATGTCACTCTTTGGATTCAAATGTTTTTTCTGTGATAGCTTCAGATATTATATTAATTTGGCAAAGAATTTATATTATCCACGCGTTATGCTAAACATCTTTGTTAATTAATTTTCTACTTGTGATTGCATTATTTTAGATTCTAGCTGAACTTCATTTCTTATGGTTTGCAAACGAATTTATGAATATTTACTTTTGGGAATATAAGTAGTGTTATTTGAATTAGGTAGGTCATATTTTTTGACATTTTATAAGTAGAGAGGTTAGTTAAAAGAGTACCACTTCGTCCAACAGGACAACCTGATATGTACTACTTGTCCCAATCTGACATGAAAAAAAATGCCGTGGTGACCCCGACCTTTGGCATTTAGAACTTTGCCTTGAAATGCACTTGGTTTAGGTAGTATCATTCTGATAACGAGAATAAAGACATGATAGATAAAAATTTCGTCTAGTTATATCTCAACTCAAGTCTTAGATAGAATTATTTTTTGATACAAAGTCCAGCTGTATCTTCCAAATCTTGGATAAAGTTCAATCTCTGTAGATTGTACTCCATGAAAAGGCAACCTGATTTCAAGGCCTAGTTTTATTTTTTTATTTTTATACATACTATTCTGAAGTAGGTCTTAGAGCGGTAAGGGGAAGAGGGCCTCACCTTGATAGGGGTTAGCAGCGTAGTTTTTTTATTTCACATAATCTTAGGCCAGATCCCACGCTAAGCAATGATTTTGGAGAAAAATTAATTACTTGTGAGGGGGGAAATTTAATGTGCATATTTGTGATGTTCATTGTAATATTTCAACCAAGGTTCAAAAACTCTGGTCAACTTATCCATTTTTGTATCTAAATCAGAAAACAATAAGTGTTGCTATGTCGGTCTCTTAATCTGCTAAACAGAAATATGTTCAGTTAATGTATTTGTGGTGTTTTGCCTTAGTTTTTTCGAAAAAAGTACCAAGGTTCAGACACTTGAATCAACTTATCTATTTTGGTATGGATACAGAATATCAGTATATCAGAATCATACAGTATCATACAGCAATGCGTGCTGTATTGGCGGTTACCTAAGATGGTGCACTTTATCCTCGCTTGTGTTACTCACCATACACTCCAATATTCAATTGTTATATTCTTCCTCCTTATCAGAAGGCAAATTCGTATTTATTATAATGTTTCATTTTCTTCATATATTTTACTGGAGTGAAAGACATGAATGCAAAGTAAATGATAGAATACCAAAATTTTACAGAGAAAACAGTTATGAAGGATTATAGTATTTTTTCATAACTAAGTATGCGTTTTGAGTAGGATGTCCGATGTTAGTAGTTTTCATAATGAAGTTTGTGTTTTGAGTCTTTTGACTCACTATGCGTTATTTTCTCTTTAATCATGGTTCTTACAATATCTTGGATTATGTCACTATTGTAAAATTGCAGGTTTCTTATTTATTTAGAGAGCCTGAAGTTATGGAGATTGTCATTTTCAAAGCTCCTCCAATCCTTCAGGTAGTGTACACTTAATCATGCAAGTTTTTGTGATGCACCTCATATTAGTGAACATTGAGCCATTAAGTTAGATATTTACATTTTTTCCTTTCTTTTTAATTCTCGTTAGAATGTGTATTTCACAGGCAAATGGATACAGTTCAGGTGATGTCTTCATCAAGAGAGTTGTGGCCAAGGCTGGGGACTATGTTGAAGTAAGCTAATGAGTATATTCTCTCCTTTTCATTGTTTCTCTTGTCTTTCTTGTAGGTTTTATTCTAGGGATTCATGTTTTAAGTGGCTGATTCTAAATCTACTAACCCATTATAGGTTCGCAATGGGAAACTGTATGTGAATGGTATTGCTCAAGATGAAGAATTTATATTGGAACCTCTTTCATATGAAATGGCGCCAATGGTAGTTCTCCCTCCTATCTGTTTGCCCATTAAAATTTGGTAGATCAAGTACTGGTTAAATAAACATCACTTCTCTGGAAACTTGAAAAAAAATGTGGTATACAGTAAGCCATAGTTCAAGTTTCATCTTACATAAATTTGGTATGACCGCCTAAAAAGATAATCCTAATCCGGTTCAAATGTTTGAGATGTCAAGGCACTAGTATTGTATTTTATTTTTAAACATGTCTGTTGCATAGCATTAATAACATTAATCCCATTCACTAGTTGAGCCTAGCTCTAGAAATGAAATTCCCAGAAATTAGAGAAAGCAAGTATTACCCAAATCTTCAACTGTCATTTTCAAGCTGATTTGTGCTGACTACTGTTTGACATATCTTCTGCAGCTAATACCTAAGGGCTATGTCTTTGTCCTGGGAGATAATCGAAATGACAGTTTTGACTCTCATAATTGGTGAGTTCTGAATCTCAAAAGAAATCTTTCTTATGTTAGAGATGGTGAAAGAGAGACATCCAAGATTGATATTTTGTTTATTTGGGTATATAATATGATGTTATCTTTCTTTCAGGGGACCACTTCCTGTTGAAAACATTTTTGGGAGATCAGTGCTTCGGTACTGGCCTCCAACAAAAATATCTGACACTGTCTATGATCCAAATGCGATTATCAAAAAAATCTATGATCAAAATGCAAATGGAGAGAGCAGTATGCTAGCCGTTGCTTGACTATTGAGGCCTACTCAGTGTAATATTTGGTGGATAGGGTGGAATCTCACAGCATTTTTTTGGTTTGAATAAATTCCTTTTTGTCGGCCTTTCTGGACATTTTTTTGTCATCCTGCATTTGTTGTCAATTAGTAACATTTGTTCCATCATTCTACTTGTTCAATATTTTTATCTTGTTGGAAACTCAGTTTTCCTTTTGGTTCTTTGTATTATTCCTGCAGGATGGTTTCTGGTGGAAGCCCAGATAACTATCCTATTTGAACTTGCTACATGGAGCATCAATCTTGAACCAGATTGTTGCTGTATACTACATTTTCATTCCCCAGGAGGTTCAATGATACAGTAAGCAGTGAAGGAATGAAATCAGAGAAAAGGCCGGTGGCCTGGCTGGCGAGGATTTAACAGATAGCAAGTGAAATCGTTCTAATAGGGCAAGGTGGAGATAGATTGAATCTGACGCCAGTCCTGTGCGAAGCAACCCTCTGTAGGAGACCATGTCTAGGATTGAATGGTTCTGATCTTTTTCTTGGAAATGCCTTGTATTTTTGCGAATTAATCCTTTTGAATAGTTCTGCAAAGATTTAGGGTAAGGCTTTATATTAATGTTCATGTTGTTTTAAGCAATTTTTGACATTGGCAATTGCATAGTTTAAATGTGATATGTTTGTGTTCTTTTTGTATGTGAACACCGGGGATTTGTGGACTTTCTATTTTGCCGTCATGAGAAATTATACATGCTGAAACTAAGATGCTTTGTACAGTTACTAGTATTGGCTGTCAAGGGTTAAGATGTCATAATGAGCCTGTACACTTTGTTTTGTATTACTACTTGTCCATTTCAAATGGTTTTTTTTGTTTGTGTTTTTTTGGCACATTATAGTTAGCTTTGTCAATAATACGCTTATAACTCAATTTAAATTTTACTTGTTCCTGATGTTATCTGTTATCTGAGTTTCTTTGACTGTACTTCTAATTAATTTCCTCTGCATATTGAGTACTGGGCATCAGTGTGAGAGCATTTCAATGGTACAGAGATGCTGATTCTTTGCCTTTATAAGCAAACAAACCATTGATAGCTCATGTTACGCTACGCAAATTTTTTTACATTGCTAGTTCGTTCCTGGGCAAGCAGATTATCTCCAATTGTGATACATGATTTCTACAGTCAATTGGAACCTCGAATGCAGCATGATTTCTTTCATGCCTAGCAAGTTGTATACTGGTAGCATACTATGCATGAACTCTTTTCCTTCTGTAGTCAGTAGTAAGTATTATGCTGGTAGAAAGCTCCAGCTCAATGTTCTGTGTGTCGTCCTGTAGTAATACTGGTTTCTCAAATCAAAATTTTCATAAAATAGGCGTGCACACTACATGGACAAGGAGTGAGTTTTGCATTCTGAAGGTGAATTGTCATGGGTGAGACTACAGAAGGGAGTCCAATCGCAATCCGCAACCTAATGTGCGTAGAGGGTCAGGGTCAGGTTGTACTGTTGTAGACGATATCTGGCCAGACAAAATTCAATACTATATGGTGGTGTACCATACATTAAGACGCCTTGCTGAATTAATTAAAACAAAACAATGGAAGAAATAATTATTAGTAGTCTTACTAAAAAAAAAAAAAAAGGGTATCAGTATCACAATCTTTTGCGTAAAAACAAAAAATAAATAAAAAGAGAGAAGAACATAAAGATTATGAGAAAACTTTAAAAGTGAATAAAGTTGTGAATTTTATTTGATTTGCATAAACTGGTTCTGGAGAGAATTGGTGCATTTGTGTACCAATTCTTGGTGCTCCTTTTAAACCAAAGCATCACCAGAAATGTTTTGCTTTCGTATTATCTCCTACCAAGTGTGTTTTTTGTTCTCTGTTTTTTTCTTTATATGATTCGATGAATTAACAACATAAACAATAATGATAAAGGAAAGGGAACCTCAAAATTGTAGGAGGAAGTAAAAGTGGTTGTGGACACAAAGTGTGACTCTTTATACCAATTAGTATAAAGTATCGATACCAATGAATTAAAGGACTTGTTTGCAATGGATTTTTAAAACTTTCCAGAGACTAGTTACCTCCCCTACTAGCAACGCGTGGTTGTTCAATAAGTTCTGGAAATTTTTTTGGTAAGACATTTTGAAAATATTTGCAGAAAAAGAACAGTTGTTAAGGTATTTGTGCTCGTGGACTCAACAACTAAACTTCCCGTCCCCAACAGCGAGTTTAGCTGTTTCATGCTCGCTGTTGGATACGACGAGTTTAGTGCTAATTTTTTGAAAAACACGCCGTTCCCAACGGCGAGTTAATTTCAAAATTTTCAATGAAGACTCGCTGTTCCCAATGGCGAAAAATTTATACTAGACTCGCTATTGGGAATAGTGAGTTTAGTTCAAAATTTTGAAAGAAGACTCGTCATTCCCAATAGCGAGGACATTTATACTAGACTCGATGTAGGGAAATGCGAGGATGTAGAAAATTCCACAGAAAGTGAAACATTCTGTTTAACTTAGTGAATTTTCGAAAAAAACTCCATAGAATTTTTTTTTGAACTAAACTCGTCGTTCCCAACAGCGAGTCTAGTGTAAATGTCCTTGCCGTTGGGAATAACGAGTCTTCATTGAAAAGTTTGAACTAAACTCGCTGTTCCCAACAGCGAGTCTAGTATAAATGTCATCGCCGTTGGTAACAGCGAGTCTTCATTGAAATTTTTTGAACTGAACTCGCCATTGAGAACGGCGAGTTTCTCAAAAAATTAGCACTAAACTCGCCGTTTCTCAACGCCGAGCATGAAACAACTAAACTCGCCATTGAGAATGACTAGTTCAGTTGTTGAGTCCGCAAATGCAAATACTTTGGCAACTGTCCTATAAGTACAAATATTTTCAAATAGTGGCATATAATAAAAAAAAATTCATCAGTGGTAAGCCTCTTTGTCAGGGAGCAGGAGGAGGTGGTTGGAATTTTGAGTCTGACATGTGCCATTTATCCCTAACGAAAAATATTGAGTGAGAGTGGTGAGTGTGTTCGGAAATAGATTATCCCATCAATATAGACGTGTGAAAAGAAAAGCACAACAACAAAGAAGAGCCTGGTCCGTTTTGAATTCAGGCCCAACGTGCTCATATGCAGCTAGGTCTCGCAACGAACGACACCAGAAATTCAGTCTATTTTAGTTATATGTTGTTGCTGATTTCGGTGTGGGAGCAAACAGATAGAATTTGTGAGTTTGTAGGAAATCGAATGAGTCAAACCTGAATACCTTCACTGGCGTTTGACTGGTTTCCTGCTGCTGCTGTGACCTGCAAAAAGTGCGAGACACCAGGGTTGATTTCGGCGACGCACCCTCCGATGCTCTTGTCAGTAATCTGAATGATTATGGAAGAGCTTTTGGTATAGAAAGATTGATTACCTTGCAACGGTGGGAGGAGAGGGTTTATATAGTCGCCTTAGGAACCAGTTTCGAGATGAGGATGAATCTCTACTTCCTGGTGATAGGATAGAGTCGGTTATGCTATCCATGTAAAGGGATCTAAACTGGACCATTCTCTTGATAGAGAGATAGAGTTTTCAGATCCTCCCTTGTGTATGGATGGATAGAATCAGTTACCTCCTAGAATATGGGGGTTTCAACTGCGTTCGACGAATCTGGACCCCTTTATGGTAGGACTGTTGTAACAGTCCCTATTGCAGGCTGGATCAGTTTGCCAGGCTTGAGAACAGTCCAGTTTATCTTGTCGAGCATGTGTCTGTTAAAATTATCGTTTTACCCCTGGGAGCTTTAAGATCCGTGTCCGATTTGAATGGTCCCGATTTAGCTCTATTTTTACCCATATCACGAGCCCCCCACTCCTGAAGACTGAGTTTTACAGCCATTGAGGAGTAGTTCGCCCGTTTTCAATGGTTTATAGAGTTTATCGGAGTTCTCGGGAGAGTTTGGATCTTGCTCGGGGTGTAACAATGTTATTCTGAGCTTGAAAAATGCCTAAAATTATTTTTAGAATTTTCTGGATTTTTAGTGATTTTTCTAGATTTTTCTGAAATTTTGGAAATTTTAAAATAATTTTTCTCAAGTAATAATTATTTTTCAGAAATTAAAATAATATTCTGAATTTTTAATTTTTTTTTCAGAATTAAAAAATATTTTCCAGATTTTTTAAATAATTAATCCGAATTTAATATTATTTTCTGGAATTTTAAAATATTTTTTTAAATAATAATTATTTTTCAGAATTTAAAAATAATATTCTAAAATTTTAATTATTTTTCAGAATTTAAAAATAATTTTCCAGGATTTAATATTATTTTCAGATTTTTAAATTATTTTTATGGAATTTATTAATAAGAAAATAAAATTTAAATAATAAATAATACCTGAGTTAATCTGGATCGTTGATTGCGAGAAGCACGCTTTTTGGAAAGATCCATAGGTCACAAATAGGCCAAAGCAAGCACTATACCCGGTTTGCACTCTCCCCGGTTTTGCATGGTAGAAGGAGTGGGGCCCACGTGGCCGGTCAACAGTAGTAGGGGCTGGCAGGCTCCTTTGCCACGTTAGCGTTGACTGGTCAACACGCTGACGTGGCGTTGACTAGTCAACATTCCCTTTTTTCCCCTCTCTTTGAACAGCTGCACTCCAATTGATTTTTCGGGTGCTACGAAACTCCGATTGAGGCATATGACCACTCATTTCGAAGATGACTCTAAGATTTACAACTTCCGTTTAGATTTGGTTTAACGAATCATCCATCTTTAGGGTCGAAACTAGCTCACAATATCTCTGTGTCCGGGAATTAGAGAAGAAGAGCTTCGGTCTCCGGAACTTCGAAGAGGAGCTCCACTCCTATGGGCTAAGAGGATGAGCTAGGATGATCCTCGTAAGACCCATGGGAAGATCCGTTCTTGGAGGCAAGTGTGAGAAGCAACTTTGGGGGAGAGTTTTAGCTCCGAACTCGTTGAGAAGAGGTCTGCCCTGGGAGCGAGCGGAGCGAAGAGCTTGGTTCTAGGAGAGAGCCGTTGGGGAGACAAGTTTGAGGAGCAACTTTAGGGGCGAGTTTTAGCTCCGAACTCGTTGAGAAGAGGTTCGCTCTGGGAGCGAGCGGAGCGAAGAGTTTGGCTCTAGGAGAGAGTCGTTGGGGGGACAAGTTTGAGGAGCAACTCTAGGAAAGAGTTTTAGCTCCGAAATCGTTGAGAAGAGGTCCGCTCTAGGAGCGAGTGGAGCGAAGAGCTTGGCTCTAGGAGAGAGCTGTCGAGGGGACAAGTTTGAGGAGCAACTCTAGGGGAGAATTTTAGCTCCGAACTCGTTAAGAAGAGGTCCGCTCTGGGAGCGAGCGGAGCGAAGAGCTTGGCTCTAGGAGAGAGCCATTCAGGAGACAAGTTTGAGGAGCAACTCTAGGGGAGAGTTTTAGCTCTGGACTTGCTGAGGAGAAGGCTGCTCGGGAGGCGAGCGGAGCGAAGAGCTTCACCAGGCTCTAGGGGACAGTTGGGCGTCGAACTTGTCATTTGAGTCCGACAAGTTTGTAGAAGCGACCTGAAGAGGGGGTTGGTGCCGACCTACTGTTTGGATCCGGTAGGCTTGTAGAAGCAACTTTCGGATGGAGTTGGCCTCCAAACTTGCTGTTTGAGCCGAACACGCTTGTAGAGGCAACTCGATGAGTGAGTTGGGTACCATATCAGATTCTTGAAGGTGAACTAGTTGCGGGAGATTCTTTAGGACGAGCTGGGCTCCAACACCCTTACATGGAGTGAAGGAGTTGCTGGTTTGGCTCGGGAGAGGAAATGAGCACAGAGCTCACTGATGAGGATTGCGGGCCGCACGAGCAGCTACAAAGGTGAGTCAGGCCTTGGGGATAGCCCTGGAAAAGAGCCAGTGTTCAAACCTGCTTGTTGGAATCAACCAGTTTCGGGAGTAGTTCGAATGGTCGTGTCGAGCCCTGAACCCACATACTTGCAAGTTGTGAGGGCGATTTCGAGCCATGATTGTGAACTCCGAACCAGTTTTTTAAGATTCATCAACGGTTGTGGGAGCAATTCCGAATAGTGAGCTGCCCCACACTTGCTTGTTTGCAAGCGGCTAAGGCAACGTCGAACCAAGTGCTGGACTCCGAACTCGTCATTGGGATGTTTCAACTACTTGCAGGAGCAATTCCGAATGGTGAGATGCTCCGTACCTGCTTGTTCGCAAGTGACTAAAGCAACGTCGAATCAAGTATTGGACTCCGAACTTGTTGTTAAAAGAGTTGACGAGTTGTAGGAGCAATTCCGAATGGTGAGCTGCCCCGCACTTGCTTGTTTACAAGCGGCTAAGGTAACGTCGAAACAAGTGTTGGACTCCGAACTCGTCTTTTGAGCTTAGTAAGTTGTGGGAGCAGCCCCGTAGGACAAGCTGGACTCCGAACTTACCATTTAGCGAGTCATAGAAGTGACTCGGAGAAGTAGAAATGAAGCAAGTGCGGTAATAGACAAAAGTTTATGTTTTACTGAAATAAACTAAATGGCTGCTTCGATGGGGTGAACCATTGTTACATGCTTTGGCCGTATCGCAATTGGCAGCCTTGTTGAAAACTGAAAAGCTTCTTCTATGATAGGGTGAAGACCTCTTGGGAGGAGTTTGGTTCTCCCCCCATTGGACCTCCATGGATAAGGTGGAGGACGGCCCCAGGCTTGGAGTCTTGGAACTCGACGGGCCTCTCTGTTCGTTTGTAGGCTCCTCAGGGTGGAAGTTCGGCCCCATCTTTTTGGATGAACTTTGTCAGGTGTCCTCATTGTATGAGTTCTTCAATCTCCTCATTGAGAGCCCGATAATCATCCGTGTCGTGGCCGTGGTCCCTGTGAAAGCGACACCACTTATCCCTGTTCCTTTTCTTGCCAGGGGTATTCATCCTAGGGGGAGCGCGGAGTAGCCCTTTCTTGTCCACCTCCATAAGAAATGCTGATATATTAGCATTGAGGGGGGTGAACTTCTCAAAACGAGGAGCTGGGCGGCATTGTCCATTGCCATCCCTCTGGGACTTTTGGGGCCCCTCTGTGCTCGTATTCTTCTGTTTGTTCCCGGAAGATGATTCCTCAAGAGTAGGGGGGTTGAGAGCTTCTTCCACTCGAATGTACTTCTCACTCCTAAGCAAGAGTTCTGAGAAGTTTTGAGGAGGCTTCTTGGCAAGGGACGCCTTGAGGTCTGTGTTAGTGACGTTGCGCTCGAATGCCGCAGAGACTACTGATTGGTTGAGGGAGGGAATGGACCGGGCTTCGGCAGTGAAGCGCCGAATGTAATCTCTTAGGCGTTCACCCTTTCTCTGGTTGAGGGTCACCAGAGATACATTTGTTTTCTCGGCCCGGCGGCTACTCACAAAATGAGTAAGGAAGAGCCCTTCGAACTGATCGAAGGAGAAGATAGAGGCCCCTTCAGCGTGGCTGGAAAGGTCTTGTAAAGGAGCGCATCTGATGCCTAGTGGATCATCACGAGAGTTTTAAAACTCTTGATGTGGTCGGCGGGGTCCGACTCCCCGGTATACGACTCGAAGTGAGGCGGCTTGATGTTTTCTGGGACGGGGGCCTCCATAATGGTGCGGGAGAATGGAGGCCTGCTCGGGTGGAGGTTTCTCGCCCGTTGCTCTTCTTCCCTGTCAAGTCGGCCGAGGCACCTCTCCATCTCGTGGAGACGACGGTAGACTGAGTCTTCTCTTCGATCATATCTTGCCGAGCCCCGGGACTCATCTTCGTACGAGGGTGGACTGGGGCTGCGATGATGGTAGCTTGGAGATGGACGAGGACTGGGAGTGCGAAGACAGTGGTTTGGAGCCCCCCGAGGACTAGGGGATCGATGGCGGTGGCTCCTAGCTGGCTCAGGAGTAGGTGGTCTTTGGTCATTATTTGGGGCGACATTGACGGCCTGCAAGACTGCCTCTTGGAAGTCTTGAAACTCTGCCCTTGTGACTGGTGCCTCTCCAGTTTAGCGGTCCTTATGTGTGGCTCGGCTTACTGGAGAATGATTTCTTCGCCGATGATGTTGAGGGGACTCTCTCTGCCTCCTAGGAGAAGCGGACCTTCTGCGATCGTGTCTGCGGGGAGACTGAGCCCTTGGACGTTCTGGACGGGAGCCCCCTTCACGGGCCCGCCTCTCATCCAAGCGGTGGCGAAGTTCTTCCTCGCTCTACCGAGTGATGATGATGTTGTGGAGATCTCCCAACGCCCTAGGGTTATGGGATGCCATGGAGTCGATGGAAAGGTTGTGTACCGAGACATGATCATGGTGGAGAGGTTGCTTTTGGGGATGAGGACGAGAGGTCCCTACGCTAGTATTTTGAGACCCGGGGGGGGGGTGCTGAGGCCGAGGTTGCTGAAGAGGAGGTTGTCCAGGATGCAGTGGATGGACGGGTTGAAGGGGATCCTTCGGTGGTGGTGGAGGAAGAGGACCAGGAGTGGCTCGACGGCTATAGACCGCTAACTTTCCCTTCCTTGGAGGCATGGCTCGGGACTGTCTTGACTGGTGGAATAGGCTGGGTTGCTATTCGACGTTCCCATAGACGGCGCCAATCTGTTGCTGCTGATTTTGGTGTGGGAGCAAACAGATAGAATTTGTGAGTTCAAACATTACAGTTATAATGAACATGCTTAGATAGAAGATTGACTGTTAAAGTCCAGTCTCAAAACTTACTACAATCAATCTATTCATGAGAAAAAATAATAAAATAATCAATGCCCAAATGAGTAGTAGTCATATAGTGATTAAAACTAAAAGTAATAATAAAAACTTACCTGAAAATTACTAAGCATTTTCATTGGATTTTCAACAATTGAAACTATTACTAGACTTTATCAAGACAAAAAAAAATGACAGCTAGTGCCTTGTGCATTACTAATTTCTAAACTTTGATCTTCTTGCATTCTTTGAAGCAAAATCATCAATTAAACATTCATAATCAAGTTTTTATAAAAAAACTTATTTTCAATTGAAATCAAAGCCAATCCATTTAATCTTTCTTATAACATTGTTGATCGCAAATAAGATTTCAATAGTTTTAGGTTTGAAAATCTTATTTCCACTGATGCAACCGTAATCGACATGGCGTGGTTCGAACCCAAGTTCCTTTCAACGATTAAGAGAGTTGGGGTCTTGGTCTCTTGGATATACGTCCAATTACCAGAAATAAATAAAAATTGGCATGATTCGAATCCATGTCCCTTTAACATTCTTAATGAGGCTTAACCAACTGAGCTACAACACTAACTGTAAATACAATCATTTTTCTATTACTTAATTAATATTCATATGATATACTGAATTTCGGGGGGCATTGAAAATTGGGGGCCCTGTGCACTTGCACCACCCACCCACCCCCAGGACCGCCCCTATTTATATGCATTGGAAAATAATGACACTAAAAAATAGAGTACAGATAATCCTATCAATCCCTGACGGACCAAATCATTAAGTTGATCTTTAACATCCAAATCCACACCCGCCTCCTTCCTTTCTAGCTTTGATCATTTCACTTCACTCTCCCTCTTCCTCTTCTCCAAAACCCTAACCCTAAAATTTCTCCCAAAAGTCATGCAAACTCTGACCCTAAATTAGTGAATTCGCTTTACAAATCCATTTGGACTTATTGTCATTGATTATTTTGTAGGACTTGTTCAATTCTAGCCATCGCCTTTCTTGTCATATAGTCTCCATTTCCCACTGATCCTATCAGCAACCACAAGTTTCTCTTCTCTTCATCAAATGATGCCTGTCCCCGATCACCGATGTAGCCCCTATTTCCTCCCCAGCCCCAACCCCTTTCCCTTAATCCACGCCTCATTGTACTTCTTCCCCTCCCTTCTGCTCCTCCATTTCTCCCCCCGCCCCCCCCCCCCCCCCCCCCCCAAACACACACACACACACACACATCCATCTCCCCCTTACCTGATGGATACCTTTGAGCTCGAAATGCGGGGCTGCGGGCCAAATGAGATGGTTCACCCCACCACCGCACCAACCTCTCCTCCTCTAGCGCCTCCTCTTCCTATCCAACCCCACCCCTTGTGGACGAATATCTACCTCCTTCATCCCCGACGAAGGTAGTAGGGAACTCAGACGTTCGCTAAACCATCGTCAGTACGATGATCGAAGGCACTCTGGCCATTATAATCATCATCACCGTTCCCCTACACCACCGCATTGAGGACATGCCTAATAAGAGGGTCCTCCTACCGGTCATTTCTGGCGTAAAAAGACCTTCCGCGAGGGCCATCAAAGAGTTCCAACTCCTTTTACAACATTCATGAATCCTCATCACCATTACAACTACAACCACAATGCTAACCTCCACCAACATCAATACCTTCACCACTCAAACCCAAATCCACACCTATCTGCCCACCTCCCGACCCACCATCAACCCCACATTTCTAGTCGCAACCTCCAAAGAACAACCCACTCTTCCTCAGCTATAGCTGGTTCTAACATTGCCCCCCCTCCTCATAAGACCACCCTCCCTCCCCCTCCCTCACTGCCATCCCCTCCCCATGACTTCGAACCACAATTCGAGATTGCCCGGGCTTTAGAGGGGAGTCCAATCAAAGTTACCGGAGCCAGGCAAGAAGGCCAGCTTCCTGGAAAGGGCAGGGATTCTTGGATTCAGGTAGTTAGCAAATCTACCAGAAAGGAAATATCATCTACAACTTATACTTCTTTCAAAGAAGTGAAAAGGCATCGGAAAGGGAAAAGAAGCCGATTGCTTGCTTCAACTACGACCATATGGGCCATATCAGAGCAGAGTGCACGAAAGAAGTTTGCTGCCTCAATTGCTTGAAATGTGATCATATGTCGTCGGTGTGCACCAACATTACTCTGACTCAAATGGAGTCTAGCCGGAGGGCGGAAAGGGGGAGATCGCAGCACAATCCGACTTAAATCAAACTCGCCAGTAATCTAGCTAACATAAAGAAAGAAGAACAATGACTCAAGACTTGGTGTGCTACAGCTAAGGTTATGTTCGGTAGGCCATCGAAAAATCAGGTCCTTGAGGAACTAAACAAACAGTGGCCAATGAGGGGCCATCGAGAGTGGATTGTTAAGAAAATGTGTCACTTTCAATTCCTAGTCTCTTTTCCATCCCCTAAGAAGATAGTGGAGGTGTCGTCAATGGAGCTACTTGACTTTGGATACTTAAAGATGGAATTCAAACCATGGAATCTGAGGTTCGGTGCTGAGACTCCTAAAGGGGATTTGTTTTGGATTTGGATACACAATCTCCCCCACCATTGCTGGAGTAGAGAGGCGGTGGAGGAAGTAATCTCTGACTTCGGGACGGCGGTAGACATGGACCCCAAAACCTTTAGAAAGTCAAATCTAATCTCAGACAGGGTTCAGATCTGAAGCCCCAACATCAGTCACATGCTGAGATTCACCAAGGTTTACACCTTTGAAGAAGCCTATATTATTCGCTTCGTTCTCGAAGACAAGGTGAAGGAGGCACGAAGCTTGGGGGGAGCAGTCGTCGTGACCCCCACCGATGTTTGGATCTTAGATTTGACGATTGATGGTGCTCAAAAAATTGAGAGAGCACATACAAAAATTATCAGGGCTGCAAAGGTACCAAAAAATCACCGGAAATACTGTTGGTGTATGCCTTAGAGGACAGTTGTGTATTAACATTACTAGTTTATATTGTATCATGACATTTATTTCATATTTAGGCATTTCATTTATTGTGTTATTTATTGTGAATTAAATAAATATAATAAAGTCCTTAGAATAGTAAGTTCCATGTCATGGAATATCAAGTGCATGACTTGATTGTGAGATCCTATTGGCTGGAATTAGAACACTGTTCTTAAATATCCCTAGCCAAGTATTATTGTGAATTAGGATAACGATAATACATAGACACTAGTGTGTGCGTAGACTGATGACCATTCTCACGGGTCATGGATATGAGATATCAAGTCTTCACATGGGTACATATTAGAGTAATAATGTACTGGACTGACCCACTATAATAATGCTGCATGGATCTGTTGATTCTTGATTTTGATGATCACAACACACTGCAACATGTGTCTATGTTATACAGCTAACATTGCAAGTTGTACATACAAAAGACTATTTCAGCTGAACAAATGAACAAGCATAAAGGCTCCAGACAAAGACTCAAGACAAAGACTCAAGACAAGATTCAAGACAAGACTCAAAGACAAGACTCAAGGCTCATGACCTCAAGCTCAATTGTGTCAAATTATTGTGTCTTGTAAAACATTGTATTTGCTTTTGTTAGGGTCTTAGTCTGATTGTAAAGCCTTGTCACACACACATACACACTCACAAATTCATAATGTGTGTTTTTCAAAAATCACAAAAAGAGTCAAAACAGTTTGAAGTAATTTAACTTTTGAGTACCAGTCGACTGATACCTCTGACAGTCGACTGACAGTACAAAACTTGTTTAAATTTATTCAAACTCTGATCAGTCGACTCATATGGCAACCCAGTCGACTGTTCGAGTGCTTTTGACCGTTTTCTGTTTTTCAAAATCAAATTTTCAAAATCAAAAGCTAAAGATCCGTTGGTTGACAGTTGGAATAACTGTCTCCCAACGTCCAGGAGATCAAACTCTATAAATAGAGTTCATATCTCACTGAGAAGAAAAAAACAACAACTTACAAGAACATACTTTTGAGATCCGAGCATTTCTTGAGAAAATTCAAGTGTAAAGTGAGAAAAAGCTTTCAAAGTTTAAAACTCTCTGGTTCTCTACACTCAGTCCAGTATAGCAACGATTTCGCTCTGGACTGGGTATAGAAGTCGACATTGTTTTAGCCACGTGCAACAACACAACACATCAACAAGGCTATAGGTTGACTGTAAAGTTTTTTCTTGTTCTTTTTGCTCTCGGTTGGAGAGTGGTTTAGACTCTAGGTTGTAGAGTCGGTTTTGTTTCACTCTTGGTAGTAGAGTGGGTCTGCTTTCTCTGGTTGAGAGAAAGGACTACGGGTTAGACAAGGTTGTTGTCTTAACGCCGTAGGGTATTCTTGTAAACTTTTTCAAGAATAGTGGAAATCTCAAGTGGGTTGCTTGGGGACTGGACGTAGGTCGGGAGGACCGAACCAGGATATATCTTGTGTACTCTGTGATTGGTTGTCTTGATCTCGCACTTACCTTTTGTTTTCTAAAGTGTTGTAAAACTTGTCTGGACAGTCGACTCCTTGCACTATCAGTCGACTGATCAGTCTCGTATTAGTTTTACTGTCTTTGTATCAACAGTCGCCTGCCTTATCTATAAGTCGACTGCACCGAGTTATTGTATTTACTTTATTTTGGTCATATCAGTCAACTGGTTCACAACCAAGTCGACTGCACCGAAGAAAATTTCCGCAGTTTTTTATTAACACTATTCACCCCCCCTTTAGTGTTTGTTGTCTCGCCTACAGGATCCAACAGGATCGTTACGTGAGTGTCATAAGCGGTTCTCATAATGACCTTGATGTACGTAGTCCTTTGACTTGAAGTCACTACGATTCCCTACATGTGAAGCTATAAGTTTTAATGCCGTCAAACATTGGCTGTAATAAGGTGATTATAAAGTCGACTATTGAATATACTACAAATCATGCAGAGGGATGTGAGTGACTTACATAGGATTTGTCCCTCTTACATAACAAGAGCGATATCTATAGGCCCCTTGATTGAGTGAGACTGCAAAATATATGGTCATGCTCAAATGAGTCAATATGAGGTTTTGAGCTCATTTGTTTTAGTAAGTCTACTTGGACATCAAGAAACCAAAGATTGAACTATACAAGGGTAACATGCTCTATGCATTGTGGTCAATTAAGATATCTGGATAAAGGGACTAGACTACATGGTAACATTAGTCACGGATAGGTTATGTCAAATCAATGACATTCTCGTTACTTGATTAGCAGTGATGTATTGCTATATACCGCTCACTATTTGTAATACTAGAATATGATTTTAGTATTACTGTCAACGTAATAGGAACCTACAGGGTCACACACTTAGAATGGATCGAAAGTGAGATTTAAATTCATAATTAGATGAATTTAATTGGGTATCCAAGTAAGACTTGTACTTCTAATATTGGTTAGACATTTAATTATATTAATTGGCCGACTAAAGTTCAAAGGCCCACACACAAATTTGACCCAGGTCAGATTGTGAGTCCAACAGCCTCATTACTCTCTTAGGGTTAATTTTCTGCACCTATATATATGATATGTATCTGTGAAAAAGATGCATGTGAAAAACCCCTATCCGTCACATAAACTGAAAGAGAGAGATCGTGAGAAAAATCCACTTCTCGTAGCTTGCACCGCGGTCTGAGGGAGTGATATTTTTCATTCCGTTCGTGTGGATACCGTAGAGGCACCGCAATATTGCAGTGCTGTGATCGGCATACTATGGAGACAACATATCCATATTTAAGGTATAACTCCTAAACACAATTTATAGTTTTCGCATGGATCCATAGCTAAGTTTAGATATTTTTATAATTTTTCTTGTCTGTATTTAATCTGTGATTGCCTTCGAAATCTAACAAAGATGACTCCCTAAAATGGCTTGGAGGGCCCAGATCCCAACCCTCGGTCCTTATCCAAGGGTTAAGATGGCTCTGCTAAAGCTCAACTAATGAGGCAAGCTTTGGATCGAGATGCGCCATTCTCAGAACTGGATAAAGGTAGGTCCTTTATTTCAAATATTGGTGAGGGTGAGGGGGCGCCATTTACAAAATCTGGAAAGAAGAAGGCCGTCGCTGATAAAGCTACTGGAAAAGAAGCTCTGAGTGTGGAAATGGGCAAAAATCTGTGAACACAGGGAGAGGAAATCAGAAGAGTTGCTGAAAAGGGGAATGAAAAGAATATGCTTTTGCAAAAGGAACCAGATGGTGTGGATGAATAAGACAGGAGAGAGGGGCGAGGAAATTACATCCCTACCCCTTGGTCGCTTCGAATCCCACTCCAGAGGCGCGTGCAAGTTATTGGTGGAGCCACATGTCCCTGCCTTGGTCACGTTGCCCAAACTCGCACCTAAAATGCCGTGATCGGTTCCAAACCCTAATATGTGCGATGCACGTGATACTCATGGAAAATTGGTGGTGGAGCCATGTGTCACTGACTCGATCATGTTGCTCAATTTTGTGCCAAAGATGATGCCATCAATTCCAAACCTTATTACATGCGCTGCACGTGATTCTCTGAAGATTGCAATTTATGGGCTTGGGCCCATGAGGGGGTCCAAATTCAATTCTTCATCATTTTCTTCTCAAATTCCTCCTATCACGGGTAATGGGTTTGGGCTCATGATGGGGTCCGAATTGAATTCTTTAAATGCTACTGTGGTTGCCTTGGACTTGGGTGCTTGGCCCATTTTCAACTCATCCTCTTCTAGGCCTTTTGATCTATCCGACTCCTCTAATAAGCATTCTCTTAATGGGACCAGTGGCTACATTAGTGGGCCCGAGTTGGGGTCTATTGTTGTCTCTTTGCCACTTATAGATGATTTTGGTGCATGTCTTGATCTTGAAGACGATGATCCATATACGGAGGAGGAATCAGATGATGAGGATGAGATGGTAGAAGTTACTCAACAAGTCCTATCTAGGAAGCTAGCTTTGTTTTCCCTTCTGTCTCCAGAGATTATGCTGTTTACTTTCCTTGAATCGCAACTGTGTTGGAAGGGCTGAGTTTGGCTAAGGGTTTCAAGCTTCACTCTGTGCACAAGAGGGCTCCTCCAGAGTTCTTGTATGATTTCTTGGAGATTGTTGCCACCTCTAAAGTTTTTAAGTATGATGGTGCAAGTACACGTAATTGGTTTACGTCTATTTTTAATTTTATGTCAGATGCTGATATTTTCTGTATAGCCAAAACATGTGGTCTAGAGGTGTTCGATGTTGATCACATCACCTTATTCCTCAATAAGATTAGGGGTTGGGAATTGCTTAGGGAAGCCCAGGTGGCTCCAGCTACACCCCCTCCCCACGAAATGTCCCCTCTGGGTGTAATGATAATTCTGATATGGAACGTTAGGGCTTTAGGAGGTCGTGGGAAATAGGAGATGGTTAGGGAAGTTATTTCTAACTCCAAGGTGGATATAGTGGGTCTCCAGGAGACCAAGTTATCTTTTCTCTCTAGATTTAGAAGAATCAGGGGAATAAGATCACAGAGTGGAAAATTCGTTCGTTAGCCGGGGTGTCTGTGGGTATTGCCATTAGCTTTAACCCCATTCTATTTCCATGCCTTGATGAGTATATTGGAGCCCATATCTCTCTGGCTCCAATGCAGGATTGACAACTGGATCTAAGTTGTGTCAGTTGTCTATGGTCCTAACCATAGTCCTGCCAGACCTTCGTTCTGGGGAGAACTCCACTCAATCCAAACTCGGTGGAAGGATCCATGGATAATTGGGAGTGACTTTAGCATTTCCAGATTCGCTTCTGAACACCAGGGCAGGGGTTCTAGCGACTCAAATAGGGAAGAGTTTAATTGGGTAATTACGAACCTAGAGCTTGTGGACATTCCTATCTTAGATAGATTTTTCATATGATCCAACATGCAGACATCCCCTATTCTGGCCAAGCTTGACCGTATCTTGGTATCGATGGACAGGGAGGCGAGGTTCCCACTGGCCTATGCCAGATCATTGCCTAGACCAACGTCTGACCATGTGTCTATTATCCTTTTGTCTGGTGAGCTCAATTCCAGGACTAAGCCAAAGTTCAGATTTGAGAAAGCCTGACTGGAAATCTGGGGATTTCACCACCTGGTCATGGAAAGTTGGGCTCTCCTTACTAGGGGTACGGAAGCTACGGCTATTTGGTGCAAAAAGATCCGAAGACTCAGATCTACGCTCACGAAGTGGAATCGCACCAGATTTTCCTTAATTTGGCAGGTAAAAGCATCCATTCTGGAAGATATTGATGGTTTGGAAAGAATGGAAGAGTCTAGAGACCTTACCTAAGAGGAACGAAATTGTCTTCTCTTTCTTCGGGAGAACATTGACCAATTATATAAGCTTGAAGAGATTAAATGGCAACAAATATTTCGTATTTCGTGGCTCAAAGAAGGAGACGCGAATACAATATTTTTTCCATGTGTTGCTAGTGTACAACGTAGATCCAACATCATCCCGTCAATTCACACAGATAATGAAGTGCTCCAAGAGGATCATCTGGTCAAGCAGGCTTTCCAATTGCATTTTCAAAACCTTAAAACCTCTTTGGATTAAAAGCTGAGTTTAGGACCCCCTAAACGCTGATTTCTGGCAGGGAAACCCCCCTGACTTGACAATATAAATGTCAACTATGGAACTTCTTTTTTTGAAAGAGGAAGTCAAAAAGGTTATCTCATAAATAGGCTGCGAAAAATGCTTCGGGGCCTGCCAAATTCCCAATTCTCTTCTACCAGACTTTCTGGAAAGAAATCAAAGATGATGTCAAGGCAGTCATGCCTGAATTCTAAGATCACAGACTGAAACTTGGACGAATCAACTATGCAGAGGTGGTCATGATCCCCATAAAGGAAGATTCTTGTAAAGTGGGGGATTACCGCCCCATCAGACTTCTCAATTGCTCGGTCAAGATCATCACTAAGATCCTTGCTAATAGACTAGCCAAGGTTATGGACGGTATGATCAGTCGTGAACAATTTAGTTTTATCAAAGGCCGGTGCATTCAGGACTGTGTTGAAGAAGTTATTCATCAATGCCACATTTCTAACAGTAGGAGCTTTCTTCTTAAGCTCGACTTCGAAATAGCATACGATTCTGTAGACTGGATTGTCTGCTAGAAGTTCTTAGGGGCAGAGGTTTTGGTGACATATGGATCAAATGGGTGTGTCTCTGTCTGATCACGAGTAGGACCTCGATCATGATCAATGGATGACATGTCCCCTGTTCTCTTGTAAAAGTGGGTTGCAACAAGGGGACCCACTACCCCCCTCCTATTTACTATTGTGGCAGATGTCCTTAAAATAATTGTAGATATGCAGGGTGGATCACCCCAGTCGCATGCGGTCACAATCGTCCGGGCTGTTTTATCCTCCAATACGCTGATGACGCCATACTATTTGTGGATGGGGAGGTCCGGGAAACCATTGCCTTTAAAGGTGTTATGTACTATTTTGAGGCATGGTCAAGCCTACGGGTGGATTTCCATAAATGTGCTCTTATCCGATTGGCTTGTCAGAAAAAGAGGTGCAAAATCATGCATCAATCCTGAATTGCAGTATTGATAGTTTTCCAGTCAAGTATCTGGGATTTCCTATTTGACTAGGGAAACTTAAAAAAACTGACTAGCTACCAATCATTGACAGAGTCAAAGCTAGACTGTCAGGTTGGATAGGCAAGTCCCTCTCTCTTGGCGGGAGAGTCACTCTCATCAACGTTTTACAATCCAATCTCCCAACCTACTACATGTCCATCTTTGAGATGATGAAATGGGTCATTCAAATGATCGACCGAGTTCGAAAGAGATTCCTATGGAAATGTCCTGATAATGACAGAGGGGGTTACCATCTTATCAGGTGGGAGAAGGTCAGTATGAAGAAGATTCACGGTGGGTTGGGGGTTATTGACTTGCGTGATATGAACCTGACCCTTCTTGGTAAATGGTGGTGGATTTCTTACCACCCAAATGGCGAAGGGTGGCAAAATTTCTTCTAGTCCTACCTTCAAAGCAAAGGGTCTCGCAATCGGGGCTTCAGGGTAAGCCCCAGGGTCTCTTGGTTTTGGAGAGGAGTTTCAAAGGCACAAGAGTCGTTCAAGTCTGGTGTAACAACGTTTATCGAAAATGGAAGGTTGATCAAGTTCTGGTGGGATAAATGGTGTGGGGCGCACTCCTTGCGCGATCTTTTCTTGGACCTTTATGAGATTGCTACACACTTCCACGTCTTTGTGGCCAAGACTTGGAGAAGGGGTTCGTCGAAACCAGCTTTCAAAACCTTGTTGTCAAATATTTCCTAACTGCGCCTTGTTAAGTTGCAAGAATACATCTCTTCATCGGGAGTGAAATGCTCGATTGGCCCGGATTGAAACACCTGGGGGTTGCAAAAATTATGTTCCTTTTCGGTCCGGTTCCTTTATAACTGCATCCATTTTATAGGTTGTCGTCCAAGTTGGTCATCCATTCTATAGAAAGGGAAATCCCCGCTGAAATTCAGGGTCTTCCTATGGGTGGTTCTCAATGACGTCATTTTGACTAGAGAAAATCTAGTAAAAAGACAACCACAAATTGGCACAAACTGTGGATTTTGCAATGCGTGATGGAGATGAGAAATTACCTATTCCTTGAATGTCAAAGGAGCATATCAGTTCTGAGCGAAGTACTCAGATCCCTCAACACTTTAAAATTCTCCCAAACTTACATGGAATTGTGGGTAGGTCTTAGATTTGTTTCAGTTAGAAAGAATATGAAGGAAGTGTGGTACATTGCCAGCACCGCAACGACCTGAGTTCTATAGCTAAACAGAAATAACTTTTACTTTCGTAAGACGTGTAATAGTATTTTTGGTAATCTAACTCATATTATGCATCTTATTTCTTTTTGGTCCTCAGCTGCAGCATCAAGACCTAGGAGGAGGGTCGCCAGAGCTTTCCAGGTGGAGGAGTATGACGACGAGGATGTCGAGTTTGGCCCTACCATCGATTGACTGTACACTGTTACTCACCCTCAAGGGTTGTGTTGGAGGGACCCGAGTTTGTTTGTACTCTTTTTGTTGCCTTATGTTGATTTCGTTGGTACATTGGTCCACCCTCCAGGGATTTGTTGGAAGATTTATGTTTTATTTTCTGCACTTTAGCTCTTGTATTAGGTCCCAGTTCTATGCGTTTTGTTTTGTTAAACTCTCTTTAATGAAACATGGTGGCTAATCTCCAACTTTTCCTATGTAAAAAAAAATCTTCATCAATATATCTCTTTATGGGATTTTCAAATTCTACAATCATGTTTCAGGTTTCAAATTTTGGTGGACTCTGGTAATGATCACAACTGTGATTCACTTTAAAGTGAATTCTATTGGATACAACTGAGGAAAATATAATTACCTAAAAAATATAAATGGAATAACATAGTTTACCGGCCTTGCAGTATCCGTGTATTAGCACTGCCTTAAAGGACCTATTGCCAACGTGTAGCTCACCATGACAACTTGTCCAATAAAGGTACAAATTGATGTCCACCGGTATCCCTTGCGTGCATGACCACGAAAGGAGAGTTGACCTCAAGATGTAAGATAGAATATGCCCAATAAAGAAGATAAATATACATAATACAAGTTTTGTTTGGAGGAGGAAGAAGATCATTCTTGTTCATCTATTTTCTCTTCTCATTCTCTTATTTTCTCCGTACATCTTCTCATAAAGATAAGCTAGTATTTATATGAGCTATCTATTAACCGCTAATAATAAACCACTTAAACATTCATAAAATCAAACAATAATCATCTTATTTATAAAAGTAATTAACCAAAAAGTCATAACTAGCTATAACGGCTAGTTTGACCATGACTAAATAAAGCTTGACTTGGTCAAAACCAATAATAAATTAATTCATAATTACTTTTTAGAAATTAACTTTTTCCATAATACGTTCGAACAATTTTCCCAAAAGTAAATTTCAAAAAGTATTTCTTTAGGAAAGAATAGAATTTGGTATAAAATTTGGCATATTCCTAATGCACATACATCTATGTAATTAGTGCAGGTATCTACGCTTTAAATCTACTCTTAGTGGCATTTTTTGCAACTTGAGGAACATATGTGGACTAAGTTTGGAACTATGTCATTGAGCTAGATATTAACAAAAGCACACATAGAATATTTACATCATTTGGTCGTGGGTTGGAGCTTTATGGTCACACTCACTACCAAAAAAAGTTCATGAAAGTTTCTAGGGATCATCCCAAATTCCCCCAACCCCGACCTCATAGCTCCTCTCATATTGGTATGTCCTAGCAAGACACCAGTGACTGGAAAAAGTACCATCGCAATTCACGTGGACTTATTGAGAGTTTAACTCAACCTAACCAAGTCACTTTTATAAGCATTGTATCACCATAGGAATGAGGTTGGGAGTAAGTGTACTTAGGTATTACTCTAAAACAAATTTAGTGCTCCCGTAGGATCATCAGTACAACTTGTTTCTACCCTATGAACTTCCATGGATGCATCCAGACAATTAAATATGGTTCCTACGGTCGATGACCCCTTTATGTGCTTAACCCCATTTCCCTCGATGATTAGTCTAAGGTTCACCTAGATAGACTCTTTAAAATGGATTTTATAAAATCCGGCTCAAAAGTTTAGCTTATAGCCTTTCACTTTTAATTCTCACTCTTGAGATATAATTTCTTCATATAGCTAGTCTCCCACTCTCATGAAAGACCTAAGTACTCTCCACTCTCATGAAGAGCACTTCCGCCACTCCACCACATGGAGTGCACCAGCCACCCCTCATCTCTTCATGAAGGACGTGCTCCACCAATCACACAGAGCATGAATAACGGAGAAACAACCTCCCATTTCGGATTCCGTGTTACAAGACTCCCCAACTTACAGAATCTCCCTGAACACCAGACATGGTTCAAAGCCTCTCAATGAACCCTCTGCACTAAAATTCTTCATGGACGACACTTCCACAAAATACGTAGACTGTTCAACCCCCACAACCTCATTTCGGTTACCCTCATCGACATCACTCTGCATATCGATTATAGTGCTGTATATCTCACAAGAGCTACTTGAAGCTTTGTCTGCCATATCACAAAGTATCCTCACTGAAGCAATGTCTTGCTCTCTAGGATCACTCTCATGGCCAACAACTCCCACTAAATTAGTAAACTTTTTAGAATTCCTACAACAGAAAGAGCTCAGTTACACCCCACACAACCTACTATTCGATTCTGACTGAGAGTCAACTAAAGGAGAAACAACCATCACGTCTCTAATCAGATACAGCATTCCCTCATACTTTTCTTTTGCGTTCACTCTTGAACTTGCAGCTATACGCCACTCACCACTATCAACTGTAGTAGAAAACCCTTCTTTGTCTAGATAAAATTTTTCTTCAAGTTTGGAACATGCCTGTCTCCTGCATGACAACACTCTGATCATCACTGGCTTTCACGCGAACAGTATCGACCCCTCGTACATGACACCTTTGACTGTTCTCCATGATCACATCTCCAAAAGAACCATCATTGTAGTCATCAAACACCTCTATCCTCCAAGTGCAATGAAAAAAATCTCCCTAATCAATACACCAATCTCGTGTGCCAAACCCCACCCTAGCTGATAAGCATAACTCTTCAATAGACACCACATTGGCTTCCTTTGGTTTGACTTTCTTCGGTTTTTCATGCTTTTCATATAGACCTTACAACTGCGCTTCAAGTGACCCCTCTTGTGACAATACCGACACTCAAATCCATGTCCTCCATCGCTGTGATCAGACTCACTATCAGATGAATTACTCTGATTATTTCTTCTTCGACTGCTTTCAGATCTCTGATGAACACAATATAATTCACATTTAGGAGCAATAATCTTAATGCAATTAGACATTTAAAAGCTCTATATGTGGTATTTAACTCTTATTTTCTCTTGTCTATAGGAAACAGCCTAAAACGGAGAAACGAAGCAGATTCAGGATTTTAAGGATGATACACAGAAAACTGCAGATCATCGGTCGACTGGTGTCCCATAGCAGTCGACTGGAGAGAGAAGTTGATTTTAACAGCCGCTCGTTGCAGTCGACTCATTCCAAAACCCAGTCGACTTGTGTGATCAATTATGAAATCTTCAGAAATCTCGGCACAGTCGACTGGTTAGCTGGCAGGTCGACTGGTAGGCGGCAGAGTTAAAAGATAAGATATTTGAAGATTCGTCCAAATCTAATCCAAATCAGAATAGAAAAGGAAGAAAAGAAGAAAAGAGAAGGAAATAATATGCAGAGCGAAGAGGGAGGAAATAAATAAAGGAAAAGGACTTTTCTATAAAAGAAAAAGTGCTAACCCTAATTCTCTAGCCGTGTTCTATAAATACCAATCAAGAAGCATTATTCAGAGAGACATACGCAGGGGACTCTCTCACTTCCACGCATCCAGAATCACCGAATCATAGAGTTCCAGAGTCATCAACAAGAAGCACTTAATCAGCATCGAAGAAGAAGAGAGGAGATCAAGCACAAGGAAGAGGACGGCCGGTCGACTGTGTGACAGCCATCCGACCTATCTGACCGGACTACATCAGTTTATTCTTTCTCTTCCTTTTTCTTTTATGTTAATCATGTATTTGAACTTGTTGATTAATAAACGTCTTATTATGTGGAACTAATTTCATAGTTGGGTAAATTGAAGCCGTAGTTATGTAGTGCTATATTCTTCTGAATTCTTCTATTTTACTTATTGATTGAATCTGATTGAATTAATATAGATTTATGATAATCAAACTTGTTCTCAAAGTTTTGAGAGCAGTCGACTGAGGTGACAACCAGTCGACTGACGTACAGAACTTGAGAATATCAAGTTTGCATACCGTCTATCTGAATCTGTTATATGAGCATATTGAGACGACCCGTATATCGTGCTCGTAACTTGTAACAAGAGAATCTTTAGGGGTTCTTGGTTCAATCAACTTGAAGGATCTAGATCTGATACCAATTTCTAGAACTTCAAGTGTTTGTTCATTTCCACTGATCTTATGTTTTCTTTAAGTACAACTTAGTAGATACCATGCTAAATACTTAAGGGAAGAAACGAATTAGAGTAGATACCATGCCTAATTCTTGGCTTAGGGAAACAGTACTTTAAGGAGTAGATACCATGCCCTTGAAGGGAACAAACATGAGTAATAAGAAGAAGTTCAGAAGGTAACTTAGCATTATTGACTATTGGTGGAGATCAAAACCCAACTACTTAATAGATATTTGTGATTCAACATTTCTTTATTTAGTTTTAATCTTTTCATTCCTTTTAGACCTTTAGAACAACTCTTCATGATTCTTATTCTTTTCTATTGATTAATAAGCTAATTTCTACAATCTCTGTGGGATCGACCCTTGCTATTGCTACGCTTTTATAAATGATTCGTGCACTTGCGAGGTTTTTAATTTGTGTCTAGTTTTATCTATTTAATTAGGTGTCTAGATTGCATAACAATCTCCCACGTCTTTTCTCAACTACCATTGCAAAATCTTTAGAATATGATGATGAAAATCCCTCGTTTCTCACCCTTCTCACCTCCTCGTTCAGAATGCTACTCACCACATCCTGTAGAGTCGTCAAATCTGTCATAGTGCCTATAATAGTCTGTTCCATCGTATCATAACTATCGGGTAAAGTAGATAGAAGTAATAATGACTGTCTCATATCTGAAAACTTTATTCCTGCAGCTTCCATCTGGTTGCAAACCATACAGTAACTATTCACATATTCTGCTATTGAACCCTTTTCCCTCAACCTCATATTAACCAACTTCTTCAGATAAAGAATTTGATTAGATGTCGATGGTTTCTCATACATATCCATGAGAACTCCATAGACTCCATTGTGGTCTTTGCCTTTGAGATATGAAATAATGTCTTCCTACTTAGCCCCAACTGAATCTACCATAGTGCATTCTGATCCAAACGATTCCAATCCGCCAAGACCTTCACATCATTGTCTGCACCTTTCGGCTTCTCATCAAACAATGGACCATCCAGATTTTTCTAACGAAGATGTGCTATCATTTGAATCTTCCATATAGCAAAGTTACTCCTATCGAACCTCTCAATTTTTGAATTGCTACAGCCATCCCGAACCCATTGCTCTGATACCACTTGTTGTAGAATCTGCCACAATTTGTAGTGCTAATAACGAAACACACACAGTACAAGCAACATGAACTTCCCCAGAACTAGATGAACCAAGAACAAGCCACCACAATAATCGCAATATCTCACAAGAACACAATAATATGTAGAGATAACCAATACTTCTTATTCCCTAAGAAATACAAAGATTACAAAGAGATTACAACTCTTAATCTCTCTCTCACCCATGAAACTCTCGACATATACCCCTCTTGAAGTTGAACAATGATAAATGCTAACCCTTGAAATGAGTTGCTTCACCCCAGTGTTCACATCTACTGTTATATTTATAGCTCCAAGCAAATCCTAAAAGATAAACACAAATATAGCTTATTGGACCAAAAACTCAAAGCTCAAAAACATACAACGCCGAAGTCGATCGACTGCACTTTGGGTTAGTCGACCGCAATGTGTCAAGCCCACATCTGAAGCATGAAATCAAGTACTCCGTGCCTACGTATATTTGAGGCCATAATTCTAACACTCTCATTGGGTAACATATTTATATATGATGCAAATAGAGTCACAAAAGACACAATTTTTGGTGACTGTAAATAAATCAAGATATTTCAATTATACTTAAAATGTTTAGTATTCTTGCTTTACCTCATATCAAGATAATGATGATATACAGTCAAAAAAGTGTTTATATATATTGATGTTATGATCGTGACTACAAGTGTTTGCTTACAAAAAAATAAGTCATTCAATCTTGCGTCGTCAATTTTTCATTTTCCTTGTATCTGATCTATCTACTTTCTTTGAGCAAACCATCATTTAAACTGATATGATGAGAAGCTTGATTTAAGCCAAAATAATCAACGCTGAGTCTAAATAACACTATGATGAAATAAAATGAATGAGAGAAATAGTTATCAAGCACATGTGTAGAAGAAAACAATATTAATGGTAGGATTACATTAGGGTTGGCATTCGGGTCGAACGGGCCGGGCCGGACCCGCCCGGGTTGGATGTTGACTTGGGCGGGTTCGGGCCGGGTCGAAAAGTGGCTATGGCGACCCGCCCAACCCGTGAACCCATTCGGGTCGGGTCGGGTTGCGAGTTGGCCCGTTTAGATAGGTTTTTTTTATAATCAAACTTATAATAATAATAATAATAATAATAATAATAATAATAATAATAATAATAATAATAATAATAATAATAATAATAATAATAATAATAATAAACATTAAAAATTGTAATAATAATAATAAGAGTGAAATTGGCAAAAAATATTGAAATATTATTCATATGTGTAACGCCCCGAATCCCAAATACACTGAATTCGAGATGTTCTACAGGATCTTTTCACTTTCTTTAGTACAATTTTACAGGGAAATTAAAACTTTTCATCATACATCAGAGATTACATCAAGTTTACACTTTTCTTTTGCACAGCGGAAGTAAAATTTACAACAACTGAAATAAAGTACAACAGCATGCCATAATCTTTAAGCATCCATTCTTCTTTAATCTTTAACAAGTCTTTTACCTGCATGTAAGACTGTGGGTACGTCAGTTTATTCAACCGACGAACATTATACACGGTCATTCTCTCTATGCCGGAAATAGTATAACTTAACTTTTCAGATTTAGCAAACACAAACTTATCACAATTCAACTAAAGGGACTAGCCTATTGATGTCGTGTAGTGATTGTGCACTTAGTCCTTAATGCATTTGTTTATATTACATGACACTAATGCACACTTGTTCGGATTCTATGCATCCCATACTACATAGGTCCGAGGGCAAGCCCTTAATCGTTCTTCATCTTGGTAGGGTTCAATCCCCCGTTATGTCTTAGTCTACTACTGTAATTACGGTAGTGTCTTAGATGTCCTATGATCTATGAGCCCATGTCCAGGCAGCCTGGAGGGGAATCCCACGCACTGTCACGACGCATCGAGCAGGCAACCTATGGACAATTCAGCCTCCGCCATGGAACAATGGCACCACCCATAGCCACTCGAACATCCCACGAGCGTCGCCAACGGGACGATAATTCTGGAGTAGCGCCCACGCCATGTCTTGACGCATCAAGCAGGCAGCCTGTGAATCGCTCTCACACCGCTATCCGATGGCCCCCATACTCATGTTTTTCTTCTACTTTCATCACGTCTCCACTATGTACTAGTCCTTAGTTTTATAAAAATCATGAACAAAATAATCTCTAGAGTTAGCATCTCCATCAACCGGACTTATTCATTTGTTTCATCATGACCAACCTTGGTCTAATTTCATCTCAATTCATTTTCTCTTTTTCAATGCCGGGGAGACTTAGCTACTCTAGTTCGAATTTCATTTCACAATCTTCAACTTGAGTACTTACAACTCATAAGATTCATAATTATAGCCAACAATTTCTTTTTCTTTCATCAACATGATTTTTAAATTTCATAATCATACATGAACTCATGCACTTCATAAAAACATTCATACTTCATATTTTGCACAATAATCACAGGTGAGAATAAATAATATCATGTCACACAACACATCTCTTTTTACCAAATCAACCCTTAATGTGCCAATTCACTTATTCTTTCAAGTTATAGTTTCATATTAATCATCCACCTAGAACCATATGTCTATATATGCATTTTGACTCCAAACCATAATTTATTTCATTCAAATAATACTCAAATCAATCCTATAAAATTCCTTATATTTTTCTGAGAATTACCATATTTTTTCCACATTTTTTGGACATCTACAACTCCCAAAAAAAAATATTTTTTTATAAACGCGAAGGGTGAGAATCGAACCCAGTCACAACAGGAAAAAAGCCAAGAGCACCCGTCGTATGGCCGAACTGTGCTAGCGGTAAGTAAGGAGCGAATTAAGTATATATGCTTCGGGTCGCAGTTATATATGTTTATACTTAATTGGTAAAAAAAGTGGTGAAGACAGGGTTCGAACCGCACCGCTCAGAGAAGCAAACCGCAGTCAAAGACCGCCTGAGCTACTGGCTCGGGTTGTCAAGACACCCAGACAAAGTCTATAAGTGTTATTTTCGTATTGTTTTAAAGGCAACTCGATGTTCAAATAACCATAGTTTCTTATTGCTTTGGTAAAGATTACTAAAAACTTCCAGATTAATTTTCACTCATGTGAATTTCATACCAGTAAGATAAAAAATAATTTTTGTACTATAAAAATATATTTCTTCCCACAAATCAATGAATTACTCATTAAAACTACTATTTCTTTTATTTTCGACATTGAATAATCAATTAGTCTTCTAATCCCTTTTTCTTTCACAAATCTCTTATGATAATTCACTGTTGTTAATCTTTATTTACAAATACATACATTTTTGGATTTATCCATACCCATATCAACAAAAGAATTTATTTAGCACATGAATAGGTAAAACTCAAAAATACTAACTTTTGAGTAGTTCTACTTTGATGACAACAAAGCAATTTCATTGGTTCATCTATGTCACAAAATATACTACTACTCATTAATTAACATAATTACAACTCAAGCATTCAAGAAACTCTCTATTCAAATTTTAAAGTGTGCCATTTACTTAATCAATTTCATGCTTCAACCATACAATTTACAAGCAATTTAATTGGAAATTTCCATACATCATACTAGCAATATTCCACCATCATTCAATCAAATTAATAATCATGGAGAATTCTACATATAATTTAATTTCATGCTAGAATTTCACAACCAAGTTAATCACATCATTTCAATCCATTCATATACTAACTTTTCAATTAAAGTGGGCTCTTATTAATATTTTTCATGTATGGTGTTGATAATAAAACTAGCATGGACTCCTATATTAGAAATATGAAATGTTTTACCCACCTTGTATGGAGAGAAACACAAAGCAACAAGACCTTGCAAATAAAAGCACCTCCTCCTAGCCAAAAGCACGCACGAGCTCCAAGCCAAGCCCAACCGAATGCTTCTCTAGCACAACCGAATGCTTCTCCTCCTTTGTGATGCCGGCCACTCCAAGCAAACAAAAACCCACACAACTCTCTATCTTATATAACTCACACTATTATAACAACAATACTATAGCTTGGAAATATAATTTGCAAATGAAAAATAGCCATGAGAGGGGGGGTATTTATACTAGAAAAGAGGTGAGATGGAGGGCCAAGATTGCTTTGGTGGTTGTAGAATGAAGGGTCTAGATTAAGGTAGAAGTTAGAAAAACTACCCACATCCTAAAACTACCACCATGATCACCATGGTCAATTTTGAAAATCCCTCCAAAAAAGAATGAATCCCGGCCTCATCTAGGGTGTGCATAGCACGTGTACGTGTAGCGCACGTGCATGCAACTAGGCCAAAATTTGTACATTTTAATTTTTGTACAAAAACAAATTAGTTAAAAAAAATCTTCTACATGACAAGTTTAATTAAAAGAGATTAATTCATGGGCTTTCTTTTTGGGCCAAAATAGTTTATAAAAATAAATAAAATAAAATACATTTGGGCTTTTAAGAAAAGGGCCTTTTTAATTAAATCAAAATAAGGCTTTAAAGAAAGGCTTTTTGTACAAAATAATTTGAGAACAAATTTATTTATACACATCATAATAAAAATAATTCAACCCAAAATATTGCACGTGCACACTACGTGCAAAAAAAATAATTTTCCATTAATTGAAAAATCAGGGTATTACAATATGATTTTAAGTTATACAAGTTACACAATTTCTAATGAAATAAAGAATTCAATTCACAAGTTTGTTTTATACACTAACATATTTCTTATATACAATTTCAATTTACTTCAATTTTTCTAATTTGAAATAACAAGCATAGATATAATACAAATTTTTTTTATCTGTTTACAATTGTCTTCAAGTTGATGGCCTTGAATTTGTTGTTGTTGGTCTTAAATTCTTTATTTTGGTTGCTATTTTTGTTGTTGTTGTTGTTTTTGTTCTTCCGGCGAGTTGCTCCCACTTGTGGACGTAGATAATACTTTCCCTTGTGTCCTATCTTCAGCCTTCAGATAGTATTCTGTGCAAACGAGCATCTCTAACGTGTCGGACTTCAAGCGATTCTTGTAATCTGTTAGAACTCTGCCACTTGAAGAAAATGCACTTTCAGAAGCAACTGTAGAGACAGGAGGAGTTAGTAAATCTTTAACCATAATTGACAGAATACTATAAGTGTGTTCATGGTCTTTCCACCTGTAACATCTGTCTTTTTTTTAATTCCTTAATTATTTGTTTTAAATTATTTTTAAATATGTTTCTGAGTATATTTACCCCTATTAATTAATTTTATTAGTATTAGAATGATTAAATTGATATTTTGGGGTAAACGGGAAAAATTTGACAATATATGAGTTTTGAGATGAGTTTTCTCGGAGGAGACGAATCCGATTTGACCCGAAATTTTTCTAGGGCATTTGTTCCTGATAGGTAGGGGTCATCGACCATCAAGACCGCATCCTACCACCTTAGAACAGATGGATAGATCTCACCTCGGGCACCGACAGATCTTAACCGGCGTAGGTTGATCGTGGGCCGAGAGTGTTGATAAAATCCGAGTTAGGGGTAGGGATGAGTGAGGGAGATCTCGTTACTAGAGTCTTGGATCGAGGGACCACGAGTTGGACCATGATAATCTAAGTTGGAAACTATGTAAGACTGCGTAGGAGTAGTAACATCATTAGGGTAGTGACTTATAAAATCATTACTTAACCTTTTTGCCAGAAAGAAGGGGAGTTGGTAGTAGGGTGCACCGTACGACCAAACCTTTCTTCGGGGCCAACCTTAGGGGTGTTATTGGGTTGCACATTCCTGTCAAAGGGATATGTAGGGTGCCTTCTCACGAGTTGGGAGCATGGGTTGCGTATCTTGATTGTTAATTCCTGAAGTGCCATGATAAGGCGGGCGGAGCTAGGGGGATGGACCCCGGAACTTCGTCGGGTCCTATGCCAGGAAAGCGAACAGGCCATGGACTACGGTCTGGCTAGGGGGCGGCAGGGGGCTCCCCTGTTGGCAGTAACCCCGAGGGTTCGTCAGGTTTTTGAGTGAGGTCCGGTGAGCCGGGTAGCAGTGGTAAACATGGACACCACTGGCGGACTGCATTAGTGGGATTTGACCACGTCTGCAACCTCATCAGTCACGTTGTATCTGTCAGGAACAGGTTGTGTACAATTAGAATTCATAATGCGGGTTCAAATCCCTATATATGGAGAAACGGCTTGAGAAGGGTCGCATGTAGTATGGGCTGCATGTTGCTTCGGAGACTTGCTGACATTAGAATAGGAGCATCCTAGTTTAGTTGACAGTGCATTAGAATAGGAGCATCCTAGGTTAGTTAACATTTTATTAGATTCTAGTCACTGCACTCACGAACACTTAAACTACACCGACATACTTTACCCTATTTGTATATGTTGTTTTTGGAGATTCGCTGCTATGTTATCAGCCTTAAAGCGTCAGTGAATACTGACGTCCCCACTTTAATAGGTTGTGGATACAAGATCACGAATTGGAAGGACTCTAGTCGAGGCGTGATCTGCAAGTGAAGAGGCCAATGTTTATCTTTTTCATTCATGTATACTCTGATGTAATTTATTGTATTAATGGGAACACTCGGCCTGTAATATTGTGTTAATAAAAAGTTTCAAAATTTTCCTGTTTCTGTGTATTGTGACTAATTGAATGAAAAAGGTCCTGGCTCGTGTCTCGGTTTTCCAGTATATGGAAATCGGGGCGTTACACTTCCCCTGGTCCACCTTAGAAGAAGGAGTTGGACGTTGCACTTCGACGTGACCCGAGGGGGAGGCCTCGTCACCCGAAGATATCCTAGACATCTCTTAAAATAAAAATTAATTACCTTCTGATGTGACACTCATGGTCGGAGTTCTCGCCAGAATCTCTTGAAAGCGGAGCCTCGCGGTGAAGTAATTTTTTTTAAAAGATCCTGAAAATGAGATGATGAGGAGAAATAAAGGGGGGGGGGGTTGATTTATAACAAGCTAAATGGGCTTGGGCCAGAGTCGTAATGGGCCCTAAGGAAGCCGAAAAGGTGAGGAACTCCAAATGGTCAGAATGCAAAACGAAAAAGTAGTCAACCATCAAAATGCCACGTGTCGCAACAACTGAGCGCCAGGTGTCATAAGCGTTCGCCAAAAATTGCAACCGTTTGCCAAAATGGTCGCCAAAAATTGTAGCTGTTCGCCAAAATGGTCGCCAAAAATTGCAACCGTTCGCGAAAACGGTCTCCAAAAATCGCAACTATTCGGCAAGCATTCGCCAAACTCACCGAACAAACGGTGATCTGATAAAAAAAATGAGAGAAACGACTTTGACCAGTAAACAGTCAGCGCTGGCCAGTCAACGATTAACGCCACATGTTGCTCAGCTGTAGCTCACCGAACGATCGCCACTCGTTCGCCACGTTCACCGAACTAGCCCAACAAATGGTGATCTGATCAAAAAATGAGAGAAATGACGTTGATCGGTCGACGGACAGCATTGACTCGTCAACGGTCAATGCCACATGTCGCTCAGCTGTAGCTCGCCGAATGATCGCCACATGTTCGCCGAACCTGCCGAACAAACGATGATCCGATTAGAAAATGAGAGAAATGGCATTGACCGGTCAACGGTCAGCGTTGACCAGTCAACGATCAGCGCCAAGTGTCGCTCAGCTGTAGCTCGCCGAACGATCGCCAGACGTTCGCCGGACCTGCCGAACAAACGATGATCCGACCAGAAAATGAGCAAAATGGCGTTGACAGGTCAACGATCAGTGCTGATCAGTCAACGGTCAACGCCATGTGTCTCTCAGCAGTAGCTCGCCGAACGTTCGCCACACGTTCACCATGCTCGCCGAACCTGCCGAACAGACGATGATCCGACCAGAAAATGAGCGAAATGGTGTTGACCGGTCAACGGTCAGCGCTGACCAGTCAACAGTCAACGCCACGTGTCGCTCAGCGGCAGCTCGCCGAACGTTCGCCACGCTCGCTGAACCCGCCGAACAGACAATGATCCGACCAGAAAATAAGCGAAATCTGACCAGTCAACGGTCAGCGCTGACCAGTCAACGGTTACCGCCACGTGTCACTCAACAGTAGATCGCCGAACGTTTGCCGTTTCACTCGCCGAGCTTGCCGCATTGATCCGAGCAGACGCAGATCCGAACGAAATTGGAGGAAAAAACCCTGCCTCACGATCCGCGCTCGACCAAGATCAAGGACCCAGATGGAGCCACGTCGTCTCCTCGCAAACACTCGATCTCATCAGCGCGCGTGCCGCTTCGCGATAAACAGCCGTGATTACATCAAGGTAGTTTCTTTTAATTAATTCATTTATTTTATTTATTAAACCGAATTAATTATTTAAAATTTTCAAAAAAAAATATTGAAATTCGAGAAAGTTAATTAAAAAATTCTAAAAATAATTATTAATTCGGAAAAATATTTATAAATTATGAAAAATAATTATTAATTTAGAATGATTAATTAAAAATTTCGAAAATTAATTATTAAAATTCGGAAATTGAATAAAATAATTTCAAAAAATGGTTCAAATTTGGAAAAAATCGAGAAAATAATTCTGAGTATTTTAGAAACTCGGGAAAGCGTCGTTATACTCTAAACAAGCTCTAAACGTTCCCGAGAATGCCAATAAATTCTAACCATTAGAAACGAGCGAACTACTTCTTAAAGGCTATGAAACTCAGTCTTCTGGTGCGGGGCTTGTGATATGGGTAAAAATAGAACTAAAATCGGGACCGTTCAAATCAGGCATGAATCTTAAAGCTCTCAGGGGTAAAATGGTAATTTCACCTATAAACGGGTCCGAAAATGGGAAGTGGGTGTTTTCCAAGCCCAATAGCCCCAAAACGGATCTATCTTACTAGATTAGGATGACAGCCCATTATGAACAAACCAGTACATTTAAAGAGTAATTTAAATTAATGATTATCTCTAAGAGACGTTTAAACAAAAACTCTTATCATGAAACGATTTAAAGTCTCTGCCTTATCCAAAAATATTGGAACATAAAAATAAATGATTATCTCTAAACCGACATAGAGATAAATGATTATCTGTGAACCGTATTTAAAAGGAGACCATAAATACCCACCTAGCGCTGCCAAAAAAAAGTAATTATTTTTTCCATTAAAAAAGCAAAAATTCTTCAGAATCGCTTTTTCTTTTTAAGGTCGAAGATTGATGAGGATCCCCGAAAAAGTACTGGATTCCATCAGAGAAACCCTAGAAAACGTGCACGAAGTTGAAAGCAACCTTCTCGACTTCCTGGCAGCGGCGGCCGCCGACCCTGACGCCCTCGCCGACCTCCCTCCTCTCCAGCGATCACGTGCTTTCCTCGTGCTCGCGCAGGCCGCGACCACTCTCTTATCAGGTAACAATAACTCATACATTGAGGTTTCTTTAATTTGCTGTTAATTTTACTTTTAATTGAGTTCTCTTTATTGGGTTTTTTAATAAAATAATATTTTAAATTTTGAGCAGTGAGGTTGAGATGCAATGGGATTCGACCTGATGATCACCCTATCAGAACGGAGATTGTAAGAATTATTATTATTTTTTATATATATAAATATTTCGTATGGTTTGATTTTAGTAGGGTTTATTATTCATTAGTGAATTTATGCATGAACTTTTCATTTGGGTGTGCTTTGGTTGATGATTTTGTATAGGGGTTTACTTGCAGGAACCATTATGGTTGTTTCTATAATGCAAGGGATTTTGTCTTGATGGTTTAATTTGTTAGGTGTGAATTTAATGTGAGGAACTGTAGTTGGGCAAAGCTTTTGTTGATGATTTACTATTTGGGTTTGTTTGTCTTGGTAATTTACCATTTGGGCTTTGTTTGCAGGAGAGGTGGTGCCCCTTTTTTCGTTTGTTTGTGGTCCAATTTATTAGATTTTTTGGGTTCATTTTAGTGCAAAAACTTTTACTTGCGAGTGCTCTTGTTGATGATTTAGGATATGGGTTTTAATTGTATGGGGGAGAGAGAGAGAGAGCTTGTTTTTTTTTTATATTGTTAACACCATTGTTTTAAAAAGCTCCAAAAAGCGACAAGCGGCAAGCCACACCTAATTTAGGAAAAAAGTTGTTCGAAAAGCGTTAGGAACTGGTATTGTAGAAAGCGGTTCTAAAAAGGCACTTAATAGTCAGGTGAGTTTTAATTAAATTGTTATTGAGTTAATTTCTTACCCATTTCTACATGACTTATACCCAATACTTAAATACACCAACTTCAAATTCCCTAATCATCTTTAAAGCGTCTTAATCTCTTTGAAAAAAGTCCTATTTAATATTTTCAATTGTGGCTTCAATGGGACTACAACTACTTCAGTTTTCCCTTCGACTTCATCTTTTTGAATATTTTTTAATTTAATTTAATTTATTTTTTTGCTTAACCTACGGCCAAGTCCTCATAAGAAAAATCAGAGGTCCGACGAACATTGCTTCACGTTAGTGTATATCTTCAGTAGTGATTTTATATTTTTATGCATGAAATTTTGCTTGGTTGTGATTCCGATGACGATCTACCATCTAGGTCTACCCATTGGCAGATTGAGCTTGTTCCCTTTTTTTAATGGGTGTAATTTAGTGGTGTTTATTTAGTAGTGATTTTATGGAAGAAAAATAACTCGGTTGTGCTTATGTCGGTAATTTACCATCCGTGTTATACTTGTTCGAGATATTAAGCTTGTGTTATTTTGTTTGTTTATGGTCTAATCTATTGAATTTCCTCATTAGTTATTTTTACAGAAAATTTTCCTTCGGTGTGGTTGTGCTGATAATTAATCATCTCAGATTAAAGCTTGTTTTTAGAAGTATTTATTGTGTAATTTAGTGGAGTCCTTTAATAGTGCTTTTTGCAAGAAGTTTCAAAGTCGTGCTCCAGCTAATGATTTACGATATCGTTTTTATTATATAGGGATTATGATTATTGTTGGTTTTTTCATGGTCCAATTTTTTTATTTTTCTTCAGTGATGATATTATGAAAGAAATGTTGCCGGATGTGCTTGTACTGATGACTGATGGTTTTGGTTTTACTTTCAGGAGAGAATAAGCTTGTGCGAAGAGAAATTGGGGCGATTTAGTGATTGGAGCAAAGGTAATTTATGTTAGATTTTCTAAAATGTGGATCTTGATAGAAGGTGCTACTTTAGTAAGTCTCTTAGCTTTTTATGTGTCTCAATGCCTCAAAATTTTATGTAACTATTGGAATCCATTATTTGTGCTACTTTTCTATGCCCCCTTGGCTTTTGAGAATTTCGAGGATCAATGATGCCACACATAATTTAGAATTAGATAAACTCTTCTCTTGTTCTTAGGATCTCAATGAGGAAAAGACGGTTGACATCTTCATTGTTCGTACTATCCTTGGTGTGGGGTTATGACACTAAGGGTTGACATAAGGTGATTCAGGTTGACACCTAGTGGTCAACTCCTTCATGGAATCTCTTAGCAATATAATAATCCCATTTTGATGAGAAAAATTGGATATAGCAGTCTCTAATCCTGTTATTGTTTTCATTTTGTATTCTTGATTTATCCACTTGGTCAATTAGGTAAGTTCTTTGCGCCTTGTTTTGGTGTAGCAGCTATACTTCAACCTTTCCTCTTCTTCCAAGGGTTTCATTGATTATTGGTCTTTGTTCTTTATTCCTAGTTTCTTTTTTTTTTTTGCCTTTAATGTTTTGGCATATAGCTTTGAAAATCTATCTTTCCGTGTTACTTGTTAACCTTTATTATTTTAACCTACAAGTCTACAACGCCTTATCTAAGTGCCACAGGTTGAACATAATCATTAATTAAAAGGAAATACTCGTTCCTAACACTTTGCCATTTCTATTGTTTAGAAGGCAGATCAGTGACAGTAATGAAGTTGAGTGATTTAAACACAGGAAAGCTATTGAGTATTCAAGTCTAGCATATTTAGGGCTTGTCATTGTTTTCTTTCTTTCTTGTAGATAAATAAGTCAGGCTATGTATCTTATCTGAAGTATTTTGAAACAGACAATTTATATCAACTTGTATTAAAGTTCTTATTCCAATGTATCTGCAGTTTTGAGTTAGCTTATGAGAGTGAGATGTGGGTTTGAAGTTTCCTAAATTAAGCCCTGATTGATGGGAAACCTACTTTTTGAATGGAATAAGACTGTAATGTCTTCCAAAGTGAATTTTAAAGCATTGCTAAATTGGAATCTAGTTTAGACTCGACAGTCTTCATGGTTTAAGCTGAAATGGAGTCTACTCAACAATCAACAATGGATGCATGTTACCTTCAACTAATCATTTGGTAGACATGAACTTCCTTTTATTTTTCATTACTCTTTAAATTTAAAGGCAAAGCCACAAGGCATTACTTTGTCAATGATGGTGGAATATTCTCTTTCCATGTTGAATTTCTTTAATTAAATAGAACCTTTCTTCTTAATGAATATGGAGAAAGCACTCAAGCTGTTTAATGTGTTCTTGGCATGCTTCTTCAACCAAGCTTTCAGCCTTTTACCATCGAGACTACAAAAGACCTGTCTGGGAAGAAAAAAACTAAACAGGAGACTTTGTTTTGATTTACTTGTATCTTGGTCCCTGGGATATACTATAATGATTTGGATATTTCTGTGTATTGTTCAGTTAGGCCAAGTAATCAACTCTTTCTATAAGCAAGTTCTGTAGCTATACTAAAGGTGCGACATCTTAGCTTCCTGATCTATTGACATGATGTAAAACCAACCCTAAAAATAGAGAATTTCTAAGAATTTTAATGGGTTAATTTTACCAACATGAAAGTGCGGATCTAAGTTGTAAAATTTAACACTTAACAGGTTCGATGGGTTTTCAAGAATTGAATAAGTTGTAACAGTCCCAATTAATAATTCAAGATACAATCAATAATTAGATCCCTACCTGTTTTAGCCAGTAGTAAGTTCAATACTGATTCGTACTCTACTCTAGCATGTGGAACACTCAATCTCAGTTATTTTGTGGACGACAGGTAAATTAGATAATATACCAGATAATAGGGCAGTAGAATACAAATATTAATAGTGGAAAGAGTATACCGAATGCGAAGAGAACCAGCGTAGATCTCGGAGTCGGACCAGCAACTAAGATCGCAGTAGCCAACAGTAACTGTGGGGAACGGCAGCAACAAGAGCAAGGGCTGGTAGATCTGGCCGACGGTGAGGTGCGACGGTGCCGGTGGAGGCGTACGGGGGCGCTGGTGGTCGGGGGATTCGGAGATGAATCGACCACGATCAGTGCCGTTGTGGGCAGAGTGGTTGCGGTGTTGGTCGAGGCTAGGGTTCGAGGTCGGGAGTGGAGGAAGGAGGCGAGGGCGGTGGGATTTGGGTTGTGGTGGTGGGTCGCCGAAGGAAAGTACGGCGGCGGTGGCGCTGGGAGGGTGGGCGCCGGTAGTCGAGTGGCGTTGGAGGGGTGGTGAAGTCGGGTGCGGGATGGCAGTGAGGGTGAGGGATCTGATCGGGAATGATTGGTTGAGCGGGATGGGAGAGAGGATTTAAGTGGCGGCTGATGTTAGGGATTAGGGTTGTATTAGGAATTTGGGAGATTAGGATTAGAGATTTGTATTTGGGGAATTTTAATTTGGGAATAGATTTTAGAATTAATCACTAACTCTAAAATTGATTAGGATTTATCACAAACCCTAATTTTAGATCTCAGTTGTATCACACAAAGGAGGAGGAAGAGCAAAAACTCAACACAGAATTTTTTAATCAATAATGGCATATCTTCTCATTCATCTCAAGGCCTTTAAATAGGCTTAAAATACATCTTGATACAAATCTCCAAAATATTCTCAAAATCTTAAAAAATACAAAAAGATTACATATGGCTATAATTGCCAGAAACAAAAATGGTAATGAAATAAAAATCCTAAACTAAATAAAGCCGCTGATGAAGACGACGTCTGCGCTGATAGAAACGCCCAAATTGTCTTGAACCGATGTCCTCATCATGACAAGTGATGAGCTTGGCTACCTCCCTTTTTGTTTATTTATTTTTTTGATTTCGGTTGCTGGGTTGGAAATGCTGCTGGATTGCTAAGTTTCTGATTTGAGTTTTTGGCTTGCTAATAAGGTATTCTTTTTTCAGTAGCTAGCACATAACCTTATCTTCCTATATAATATCCACTTTGGGTTCTCATCTTGTGATAAAAAAGACTTTTTGTGGAACAGTTTCCAATTGATCTATGTTTTATTGTTCTTTAGTGTGAAGAAACAGTGAAGCTTCATGCATGGTTCTTCTGAAATTGTAAGATACATATAAGTGGATTTGGACATAACAAGTCTCTTCTTATCCTAATATTATATAAATACACTATTTTCTTTAGTCCACCTTTTGCTTCTTGTGAATAATTTAAATGCCTTTTTTAAATAAAATTTATCCTTATTTCCTACAGCACCTTTGCGGCCTTCAACAGTCATTAATCGTCAGGCTGCAACACGTGTTATTGGGCATTCTCTACCTGATTTAACACCAGGTACAACACTAATTTAATTTGTTATGCTTATTTACTTCATTTTCCACTTGTTTTTATCTAATAGGCGAAAACTTTTCAGAACAAAGGCACAGTATGAGCGAAATTAGTAGAGGGGAAGGCGCAAGGATTAAATACTTTGAGAACCATAGATCTAAGAAGAGAAGAAAACACTCATCATCCAATGGTAACCCTGCCCGTGCACGGGCTGCTGCAGAAGAGTTTCTTCAGAAAGCAGCTCGCGAGCTTCTTGGTTTTAACGATTCTGAAGTGAAGGGTCCTCTACAAAATGAGGTCTCTGATGAAGAGTGATGAGTTGGCAATTTAGAGTTATTTGCTTCAGCTAATCTCAAATTTATTTTACTAATCCTTTGGCTTGAACTGTGACAATACTTTGTCCTTGACTCCTTGTCATATATGTATTTGCATTGCTAGATATTTTTATTGGGGTTTAGTTATGCTGAAAGCCTGAGTGTTTAGCATTAAAATTAGTTGAGAATTAATTATTTGGTATGGGTTTTGGTACTGTTTATCATTTGAAGAAGTTGATATATGAATACATGTAAAATGATTTCCCTCTTACTATATGATACCTTAACAAGTTGCAACTTTTTCATATTTAAATTGTCTTCTAAATTTATCATTCTTTTCTAAGTGGAAACTTTTGGGCAACCCACTAGTGAAGGGTATATTTTGGGGGTGACAAGGGCAGGCCTCTGGTGGTGTTCATTTTAAGTTCTAAGGGTTTCTCGACTGGGCTTTTGGGATAATGTGAGAGAAAGAACAAAGAGTTCAAACAAAGGAGAAAGGGGAAATGCAGCACATGAAATTGTATTTAATTAAGTAGGAAGCTTCACTGCATCTCACAAATCATCAAGGTGATCTGCTACATGATCTGGCTCGCTACAGGAGGTTAGTTGGGTGACTAATTTACCTCACAATTACAAGACCAGACATTATATACTCAGTTAACATCCTAGGCCAATTTATGCTTGCTCTGAGAAAGCCTCACTGGGATGCCGCTTTTCGTATTATCAAATATTTGAAAGGCAGTCCTGGTTTAGGCTTGTTGTTTTCCTCAAGCAATTCTTTTACTTTGAAGGTTTATTGTGATGCTAATTGGGCAAACTATCCTATGACAAGAAGATCAACAAACGGCTGTTGTGTGTTCTTAGGGGATTCATTAATTTCTTGGAAAGCAAAGAAGTAGAAAACAGTTTCAAGATCATCCTCAGAAGCTTAGTATAGGTCCATGGCAGCGACAACCTGTGAGCTAACTTGGCTCAGATTTTTGCTCAATGAGATGCAAGTTTCTATAGGACCATCAAGGCTTCTATGTGATAATCAAGCTGCTTTCCACATAGCAGCAAATCCGGTATATCACGAGCGCATCAAACACATAGAACTTCACTGTCACGTTGTAAGGGAAAAGATACAAGATGCTCAGATCATAACCAAATTTGTTCCATCTCACTTGCAGTTAGCAGACGTCTTTATGAAAGCTCTCGGAGGAAATGTGTTTAAGAAGCTAACAACCAAGTTGAACACGCTAGATATACATGCTCCAACTTGAGGGGGAGTGTTAAGATTTGATTGGCTTAATCTCAGTAAGTGAGATATATTCTTTCGTTGTATTTAGGTGATTTGTAATCCCTTTTAATAGGGGAATTAGTTAAATCTTTATTTACTTTCTATTGATTTAGGATCTTAATTGATGGATACTGCTCTTGTAGACTTGTATATATACAGTCTCCTATTTGACTGATTGAGAATGGGAAAAAAAACACACACACATACACAGTTTCTTTCCGAACTTGATTTTCAGCAATTGCCCCATAGTGAAACAGTTAAGGTAGTTCGCAACTTCAACTTATTTGGTTGAGAGATATTTGGATGTGGAAGGTGGACACAATGAAGAAGAAAATTCAGAGGGCTGGATTTGAATACAAGCAAATCCCAGTTATACAGAGCAAGAACGAAAGCTGTTAGGGCTATTGAGGGGGCTGGTCTTGAGCATTTCACAAAGCTTTGGGATTACACAAATGCCATATGGACCACAAATAAGAGATTTTTAGTTAAGATGAAGGTGGTACAAGAGCATCAATACAGGTTTTGTACATTCAAAAGGTTGGTCATCAGTTATAATGGATGCATCGATAAATTCTGAGCAGATTGTAGACCACTCATTGGGTTGGATGGCTTCCACCTTAGAATTGGACTCAGCTTAATGCTGCTAAGTGTTGTTGCTAGGGATGCCAACAACCAAATGATTCCAATTGCAGTTGCCACCAGGAAAACATGGAAGTGGTTTATGAAATTGCTAGTTCTGCCTCTTGGTGGCAATGGAACAAAGTTCTCGTACATATCAGAGAGACATAGGGTTGGTACAAGCTATATATATTTGTTTTAATTTTAGTCTTGCATTATGATATTTGTCCAGGGTTTGTATTTAATATCAAATTGTGTTTTCACAAACTTTGCAGGGACTGTTTCAAGCTTGTTAGCAGGTTGTTCCAGAAGCAGAGCATAGATTTTGTTTTAGGTAATTTCATTTGATGTTGTTTTATATAATAAACTTGATAATTTTATGTTCTTGGCTTGTGCTTAATCATGCTGCAATAGCTTTTGAGTTTTGGCCTGTTTGTCTCTTAAGGATTTGTGTTTATGTGTTATGTAATAACTTGGTGACAGAATAAATAAAATCCATACCATTCATCATGATTTTGTTGGAAAGTCTGTTTTTTTTGTTTTCTCGCTAACTGTGTTGGAAAGTAGTTAGTAAATAATGAATTTTGAGCTTGGTTCGTTCTCAATAAAAATAAGGGATAAGAAACCTCATAACATTATCTGGGCGTTAGGGGTTCCCTTGAAGGTTAAAATATTCTTGTGGTTGGTAAAGAACGACACAATCCTATCCAAGACCAATCTAAAAAAGAGAAACGTGATGATTAATAGTATTTGCGACTGGTGCAAGCAGGATGAAGAAGACACAAATCACTTGCTTTTCCATTGCCCTAGAGCTAGAATTGGGAGATAGTGGGTCTAGGCTTTGGGGGTTCTCTGTGTCCTATGTCGAGTTCAGAGGTTTGGGGATCATTCAAAATAGATAGAATATTGGCTTGGGATATCACGATGGATGCCACTATGTGGGGCTTGTGGCTTGTGGCTTGATCGAAATAAATTTTGTTTCCGTCAGATTAACCATAGAATTTCATTTTTGATGCATAAGATTTACTCCCTTTTTCATGATTGGAATGTTATGACAGGTGGAAAGAATAGGCTGGGCATGAATGTTATGACAGGTGGAAAGAAGAGGTTGCGCATGGGGGAGTAGTCCGATGCAGCTTTACAGGGTTGGGCAGTGGTCGAGTATATCTGTATCTTTAATTTATGTTGTTCATTTCGGTCGTTGACCTTTTCTTCGCATTTTCGTAGACTTGGAGTACTGGACTTTGTAATATGTAGTTGGAACTTTTGTGTTGCGTTAATTAATCGTTAATGAAACGATGACGTTAGTCATCTTTTATCCAAAAAAAAAACTGATATGGATAAAATTGAATTAAATCGGGTCCGTTCAAATCTGGCACGGATCTTAAAGCTTACAGGGGCAAAACAGTAATCTCACCTACAAACGGGTCCGAAATGGGAACGATGTCTCTTCTCAAGGGCCCAACGACCCATAAACGGATCTATTCAATTGGATACAGGTCCCAACCCGTTACGAGCCAGTTCAAAAGAATATGTAGAAATCCTGATTCGTCCTTATCCCTAGAGGGTGGTTCTAACCACTTCTATCCATCCACACCGGAGAGTAGAGATTTGTTCTTATCTCAAAACAGATCCCCAGGGCAACTATAAATACCCCATCCTCCTACCGTTATAAGGTGATCACTCTTTGCCAACATAAAGCTCTTTCATATTCTTTTCTGATTACTGATAAGAGCATCAGAGGGTTCGTCGCAAGGATCAACTCTGGTCAGGGCCGGCCCAAGGGTAAAGCAACCAAAGCTAAAGCTTTAGGCCTCCAAAAACAAAAAATCTAAAGAATAAAGGTCTCTTCACATACCAAAAAGTCCGAAATAGGCCTCCTCACGTATCAAAAAAACCGAAATTGATTACAATAATATAATAAATAATTTTGCATCTCAAAAAGCCCAAAAGATAACATTTAAATAAAAACATATTAATTTTAACAAAATATTATTATAAGCTTTTAAAAGGCCTCATTTCGGAGTTCGCTTTAGGCCTCAATAAGTGTTGGGCCGGCCCTGGTTGCATAACAACTGGCCCATTAAAATATTTGATAGTCTAATTTACCTTGGCTAGAAATATTCATGAGTTGTTTTTCTTCCGTAATCTAAATAAATCATTGTGGGTATCTTTTCTGCATTGCATTCACTCAGCTCTATTAAATGCCTTCTAGCAGTGATCTGTAGGCTGCTGACTTACCACAGCTGCACCTGGATATGTCTGATAGTATCTATTTTGATTGATCTTTATTCTCTCATGGTCCAATTTTTGTTCTATACAAGCAAAATTGATGACAAATAAGTTGATCTTTTTCTCATAGAGACTGATAACAATTGCTCATCCAGGTTAATGCATGACTGCATCCGTGTAGTTGCTTCATCGTATCGGTCCATGTACTTTATCAGAGTGCTTGCTGGTCACAATCAATCCAATTTTACGGCATCTAACATGAAGTCGTATAACATGAATTATAAGAAGGATCATCAGTTATCTCGACCCGAGCATGACAGTGTCTGTATTTCTCAGAATGATTCAATGAACGTATCTGATACGCATAAAGTGACTCTCCTTGATTTTCCCACAAAAAGTAGTGTACCTCAAGGTCAGATCAAAATGAACGAGGAAAGTTCCATATCTGACAAATCCAAGGCGGGGGATGCTGTGTCTTTGGATGAGACTGATGTGTACTGCTCCATTCTGCCATGGATTAATGGTGATGGAAATACAAATACCATTGTATACATGTGTAACTTTTGTTTTCGATTGTACAGATTATTGTTCTTGTATTTTATTGGTATCTTTTCCTCCTAATTTAATGTGTTTGGGCTTTGTTCCATTGTGGGCTCTCTAATTCCAATTATTTTATTGAATTATTATATTTTGGCCCATTCATATAAAAGCCCAACCCATCTCCCTTATTGGATATTGAACCTGGGACCTAGTCTACCCAAACTCACTTCCCCTAACTAAAACTCCAGACTCTTTCTCTGCTCAATCCCACGTATCTCTAACTTCCCCTATTTCACTCTTCCACATTGTTTTAACGTCTCTCCCCACTCCCCTAAAAATCACCTACACAACCTCTCTCTCTCTCCCGTTCTCTCTCCCTCTCATGTTTCTAAACCCAAACAAACCCATTCCCGCTCACTTCTCCCTTCTCCTTCTCACCTTCACCCAAAACCAACCCGAAAACAAACCCAACTCCTCTTCGCCTCCCCATCGCCAACTCCATCACCACCCCCGACCTCGTCCCCCATAGCCGTCCCCTCGTCCCTTCAATCTTGACACCACCCCATCGAGCTCCGTCGTCAACCGCCTGCCGCTTCGTCTTCCCTTTCGCTCGAGACCCTCGAAGAACCCATCATCGTCATCCCGCACCTTCGAACCACCATCGACCCTCTCCGCTCACCCCTTTCATTCCCCGAAGATTCCCCGTCGCCATCATCGCCGTCCAAGCCCCGTCGAAGCCGTCGCCGTCCGCCTCTGTTTCGAGTGCGAAAATAGAGCCTCGCCGGAGTTGTGTCGCCGTCGTCGCTTCCCGACCGTGGACACGACGCCGCTCCGCCGCCGCATCGTGTTGCAGTCGTCGCGCCAGCCTCGCGCCGTTTCCCCCGTGCCGTTCTCTCTCTCCGATCGAAGGAAGAAGAAGAAGAGCGATTGGTTGCCCCCACTGTTTGCTGTTCTGGGCTCTTGATCCGCTGCTTCGCTGTCCCGTGTTTGGGGCGGATCCGGTGCGAGAGTGACTTCTGATTGGCTGCCACTCGCTGTTCTGTGTTCGGCGCACACCAGATCCCCTTTCGCTGTCCTGTGTTCGGATTGGATCGGGTGTGTAGAAGAATTCTTATTGGCCGATTCGGTGTTCCGTGTTCTGGCCGCAGCAAATCTGATTTTGTCGTCCCGTGTTCTGGCCGATCCGGTGTGGAGTGGGATTCATTGTTTAGTATTTTAGCACGAATCTTTGCATGTATTCTTGGGATTGCTTCTCGGGATTCTGATCCCGTTATTCCTCATTAAATTATTGAATTGTCTACAAGAAAAAGGCAAGTCCACTTGAACTCCATTATTTATTCTAGTTCAAAATTTTTGATCTCTATGCAAGTAGTTCTATCTCAATTATTCTAATTTGCCTTGTGTCCTTCCGTTAGGAGTATCGAGGGTTTACACGAGCTAACCCGACGTACTCTTGACTTCTTATTATTATCCATTGACTCAAACCCAAGCGTAGATACATACTTGACATGAATAAAATAAATAGAACTTGTACATGAGAAAATACATCGTGATTAAATACATATTGTTACTTGAGATCTTGTGACTTGAACTCGACATGATAAACTTGACTTGTATACTGGAAAAAAATTCGCATTACCTGCTGTACATTAGTCTTGATACATCCATGATACAATAACTCGTTAATTACCCGCTTTGATAAATACATGTGTAATAGCTTTTATGAATTTTGCTGCATGTACTGTTTGGCACAGAGATTTCGACCCTGTTAATTTGAGAATTAGCACACCTGATATAAAAGAGAGTTTTAGCCTACTGAGTCTAGTTTCCAACCCAAGTGACAGATCATAATTCGGAGTCACGAACTGTGAGATATCACCTTTTTAGTCCCTGCTGGTATGCATTTTCCAGATTGCAGAGTTATTGTAACATCGACACATTTGATAGTGAAACACCATGTACACAATATTAGAATGCCATGAAAATTTTCAGGAACTTCATAGACATGCTTAGGTTTCATCTCTAATTTTCGTAGATTTTTATAGTGTATTTATACTATGTTTCTACCTCTTAGAAGTTGACATCTAGTTGCTGCCAGAACAGCTAAACTGCAAATAATAGAGTATTCAACCTAGATACAGTCAAAATTAGCAGACAGTTACTGAATACAAATCGTAGTCTTATCTGTCTAGATGTCCATAGCATCCTGGAAGTTCAAATTCGGAGTTGTAGTCTAGTAGTTATTGCTGTTTTAGTGTAACTGTGTCAGCTATTTCAGATTTGCTACTTCTTGTTTATTATTGTGTAAAGCATAATGTTGTTGCATTATTATCATCCCCTTAACATTCTAATAACTACTTTCATGTACATATATGACTTAGTAATAAAATACTAAACAATCCGGGGTTTCTAAGCGTTGACTTAGTAGTGGACAGTCTCAGAAAATGTACTCGGTAGGGCCCTCTTGTTTCATGGAAACTTGACATGGAAGGTAGAGAATTACTTGTGGAGACGTGAACTTTTTATCTTGTTATCTTGTTATATGAACTTGACATGGAAGGTGGAGAATTACTTGTGGAGACGTGAACTTGTTATCTTGTTATCTTGTTACATGAACTTGTTATCTTGTTACATGAACTTGACATGGAAGGTGGAGAATTACTTGTGGAGACGTGAACTTGTTATCTTGTTATCGTGATACACCGAGTACACGCTCTGGAGATCTCACCACGAAGTCTAAAACGAACACTATTGTGCGTGCACCGAACCTATGGTATGGACGCAGTAGTACGTGCACTAGATAGGAGAAACAACTTAATAATAGACCTAGTTGACATGTATATATACTTGATTAAGACCATTGCTATTAGTACCATTATTGTCCTTATAATTTGATCTTGATTCATATTCCTACATGTGCCTTGCTCCTTTACTCTCTGTTTTTCACTACTTGTCCGTACTTACTCTAAGGACATTTATTTTTCTTCCCTAGTTAACCCAGCTACAGGTGAGACAAAGGATTTGCCAGAAGGTATTGGCGAACAGTACTTCTAGTCTGGAGCAGGAGATGCATTAGAATAAACTATTTCTTTCCATGTTTTCATATCTTATTGTAATTCATTTGTTTAGACTTGTATCCCGAATTTTTGATCCGTAACTGCTATTTGTTTTCTTAGTATTGATTATCATGTTGGATTATTAAATTCCTGAATTCAGATATTGTTCTGTGATGTTATTATTTGCATGGTTGTGATAAATATTTCTGAGTATTGTTGAGTTGAGACTGGTACAGCTTATGAATGATATTAATATCATTCGCTGGGTCTTTGTCACGGGCTCGTGTTCCCGTATTTTGGAAAGTGGGGCGTGACAACAAGGGTCTTACACGTCGAATTCTTGGGATTGTCATGCAAAATCCTGGAATATTAGAGGTATGAATTTGCATTCATACTTGTATCTTTCTAGAAGCTAACCAGGAAAGCTCACCCGGTGTGTATAGAAACATTTAAAACTACTAGCATATCATATACCATGAATCTTACTTGTTACTGAACTTGCATGATGCATTTATCAAATGTCTGCAAAAATGTTTTAATATGGAGGCAAATGCATTTACCATATATCTTCACTTTTCCAACCAACCGCAATAAGCACACAATTTCCAAAAAAAAAAAGTTGCATGCAATTAAAATCATGTAAGTCCCTTCTTTTAATTGTGAAAAAAAGGAGTCTGAACCAGAAAAGATGAAAGTTTATTATGAAGATGAACTTATCATAAAACATGGAGTAGCTTACAGATGTCACCGCCAATGTTTAGTTAAGAAAAAAACAAATATTGCACCTATAAGTTTTTTTTTTAAATTTATAAAAAGATGACCCTGTCATCGCTTCATTAATGCGGAATTAAAGAAACACGGTAGTACTATTTACATAAGTCGAAATCATTAACATCCAACATCCAAAATACATCGAAGAGCCAAAATAAACAAAGAAAATAAAGATACAAGGGTTACTATCTCATGACCCCTCTGGTGGCACCGCTGCTCCCCATACCTCCTGAGTTTGGTCTACGGTCCCATCCTTTGCTCTGTCGCATCCTGACCCTTCTATTCTTCCTCTTCCATGCGCAGCCTTTTTATTGGCCCCCTATTTCCTGTCCAATCATGAGACAAAGATATAATTTTATGCATGATAGTTGAAAGTGAACAGCTAGTTTTTCGAAAGCATAAATCATTTCTATTTAACCACAAACACCACATTGTGGTTGTTGTCATCACCCCGCATGCCTCTCTATCTTCCTTTCTAACTAGATCTACCCACCACCGACCCCAGACATCTAAACTAGACTTCGGGCTCTCAACCAACCCAAAACCAATACTGACTATCTCCCAAGCTAGTTTTGCCTTAGTACAAGAGAATAAAATATGGTTTGTATCTTCGTCTTCCGTCAAGCATGCCTCGCATTTGACCTCCACTTGTATATTCCTTTTGTGGAGGTTGACCTTTGATAGAATGGCATTGTTCATTACTAGCCAAGCGAAAACTTTAACCCTCAGAGGCACCCATAGCTTCCAAATAATCTCCGCATTCTTACAACGCACACCCCCGTTGTTGATTCGCCTGTACATAGAAGCTACTGAGAATTATCCTAAGGATTGTAGCATCCAGTCCCTACTGTCCTCTTCCTCGTTGATGAACTGTCCTTCAATCCTAATAATCGAGTTAAGTTCTGTCAGTTCAGCCACTGCACCAGTGGATAAATTCCCTTTAACAACCATCTTTAGTCTCTGGTTCTGCCATACGTCTGCCACCATCGTGTCTTTATTAATTGTAGCATCTGCCGCTGCTGGGAAAAGGTTTATCAGACTCCTGTCCCTGCACCATTTATCTTGCCAGAATCTAGTATCCTTTCTGCTTCCAACTCTGCATCTAGTGTTTGAGTGGTATAAGCCCCCTTGCTTTGCCACTCCTTTCCATATTTGTGAGGACTTGCCGTAAATGGTTTTCCCTCTGAAACGACTTGATTTCCTCCATCTATATCTAGCAAACGATTTACACCACCATTTATTCTTTCGTTTCTTCATTTTCCACCACCATTTGCTCAGCAAGGCTCTGTTCATATCCCTTATGTTCAGAATACCTAGACCTCCATATTCCTTTCTTTTGCACACTCTACCCCAATTGATAAGAGGTAGCCCTTTATTGGATTCCTCTGTTCCTTTCCAAAGTAATCTCCTTCGCGCTCTATCAATCTTCTGGATAACCCACTGTGGAAGTTCGAAAACTGACATTAGATAAGTCGGGAGACTACTAAGAACTGAGTTTAAGAGTGTGATTCTTCCTCCTAACGTAAGTAGTCGTCCCTTCCATCTGGACAACTTTTTATCAATTTTATCTATCAATGGCTGCTAATCCTCTCTTTGTAGTTTTCCTAGTCTTATCGGGACTCCAAGAAACACCATGGGGTAGTGCCCCGCTTCACAACCAAAAAAACTCCTGATGTCGTCGATTGGAATGGAAATTTGACTGCTAATCGGAAGAACAGCGGTCTTCGTGCGGTTTACAGTCATCCCTGACCATAGCCCAAAGCACTAAAGGACCATACTAATGGCCTTCATTTCTTTATCTGTTGCTACACCGAACAATAGGGTATCATCAGCGTATTGCAGAATCGATACTGTTTGGGGGATCCCCCTAACTTTGATACCCTGGATGGACCCCTGCTCCCTCCCTCTGCAGATCATTTCGGCCAATCTGTTTGCCACAATGGCAAAAAGTAACGAAGACAACGGATCTCCCTACCTAAGCCTCCTCCTGCATTTGATTTCTTTCCCTAGTTGATTGTTGACCTGTATGAAGGACTTCCCCCCTCGCACACATATCATAATCCATGTACGCCATATATTGCCAAATCCCTTAAGCTTAAGTGCCTCATCGATGCATTCCCACTCTAGCGAGTCATAGGCTTTTTGGAAATCTATTTTCAGTAGAAATCCATCTGATTTGTCCTTGTAACCTCTATACACAATTTCATGAGCCGATGCCACACTATCCATGATGTCTCTACCCCTGATAAAACCGCTCTGTGATTCGCCCACTATCTCCTCCATTAGTGGAGATAATCTTTCCGCAAGTACTTTCGTAACGATCTTGAAGGATCCATTCAGCAGACTAATCGGCCTTAGATCCTCTACCCCTAGCACCTCTTTCTTTTTGGGGATTAGTATCACATTAGCATAGTTCAATCTATCTAGTTCTTCCACTCCCTGGTGTAATTCGTAGAAGATGTTCATAAGTTCTATCTTGATGATCTCCCAATAAAGTCTGTAAAAGAAGATTGGGAATCCATCCGGACCCGGAGCTTTATCTTGCCCCAACGCCTTCACGGCTAAAAGAACCTCTTCCTCCGTGAACATACCCTCTATGTCTTCACTCACCTCAATTCTGGATGAGCTCCACATGTCAGTTCTCAACTTACATCTGAACTCATTTCTTCTCCCGAACAACTCCTTAAAGCTTTTGTCAATTTCTTGCCTAATTAATCCTTCATTCTCCGTCCAGGAACCATTTATCAGTAGCCTACTGATATGGCTAAAAATGGGGTTAAATCGGGACCATCCAGATCGAGCACGAATCCTGAAGCACGGGGGTAAAAAGGTAATTTCACATACGGACGGATCCAAAACGGGTATTGGGCCTCCTTCTCACAGAACCAACCACCCGCGAATAGATCCACTTCAACTGGGCACGGGTCCCGACCCGATACAAGCCCGGTCCACCAAGAGGAGGATCAGGCCACTGATTTGATCAAATCAATCAACCTGATTGGCTCTCACCAGGGAATCAGGGGCTAACTTCCCAAAAACAGAATAAGAGGATTTTTCTCCTAACTGTTAGGCAGGAAATCAGGCCCCAAATCATTCCAAAGGCGACTATAAATACAACCCCTCTACCACCAAGACCAGGTTAATCACTTTTTCACCACTTAAGCTCTTTCTTAATCTTTTGCTGATTACTGACAAGAGCGTCGGAGGGTGCGTCGCCGGAATCAACCCCGGTGTCTCGCACTTCCTTGCAGGTTGCGGCAGGAGCAAGAACGCCGAGTCAGCTGTTCAGGTTTTCCTCGGATCCACAAATTCTATCTGTTTACCTCCACACCGAAATCAGCGGTAACAGATTGGCACCGTCTGTGGGAAACACCACACGAACAGTCTCAGCCCATTCTCCGCGGTCCTCTTCAGCCATGCCGCCGAAGAAGAACAGATCCAGGGGGTCGAACCGTGGGGACAACCCCACCGACCCGGCAAATGAAGCTCCGGTCAACCCTGTCCTTCAGTCCGATCTCCCCCCGCTGACCCAGCAGGTCCCACCTCCTCCTCCTCCCAAGCAGCAGCCTAACAACGGTCCGTCCGGTCATAACGGTCGGAAGGAGAAGCAGCCCCTCAATCCGGGCCACGTCTCGGTCCATAATGGGTCCTCGGACTCGATGGCTTCTCATCACCCCGACCTCCGCATCACACTCCAAAACCGCCATAAGGACGACGACCTCCGTACCCATCTTGACGAGAGGCGGGCCCGAGAGGGAGCCTTCCGCCAGCGTCAAGGTGAGCGGTCGCCACGTCGTCGGGACGGCAGAAGGTCCCCGGAACGCAGAGGCCGAGCGGCGTCCCCTGAGCGCCGAAGGAGGAGGTCCCGGTCCCCCAGGGATCGGCGTCATCCGAGGGATCGAGATATGCCCATCACCCGAACCGAGTTCCTCCAGTTTTAAGAGACCGTTCTGCAGGCCCTCAATCTCCGACAGAACGCCCAGAATGCTCAGAGGGTTCCGACGCCCCCCAGGGATCCCAGTCCCCGGCACCGAACCCGGAGTCCTTCCCCGGCTCCCAGCCGACAGCAGCGGCAACAGAGCCCACGGCGGTCCCAGGAGTACCGGCGCCGCAGTCCACGCTCCCCCTCCTATGAAGAGGAGTCTGGGGGGTCATATGATTACCAGCGGAGGGACGACGCCCTCATCTGCCGCATCCACGAGGTGGAAAGACGCATCGGCCGCATGGACAGGGAGGATGAGTCCCGAGCGGGAACCTTCCGTCCTAGCCGACCGCCCTTCTCACGGTCGATCATGGAAGCCCACATACCGAGGAGTTTCAAACCACCGCAGTTTGAAACATACTCTGGGGAATCCGACCCGGTCGACCACGTCGAGAGCTTCAAGACCCTGATGCTGATCCACCAAGCTTCTGACGCAGTGCTCTACAGGACCTTCCCTGCCACCCTCCGGGGGTCGGCTCGGGAATGGTACTCCAGGCTCGCCCCTTCGTCCATCTTCTCCTTCGAACAGTTTGAGACACTGTTCATTACTCACTTCGTGAGTAGCCGGCGAGCCGAGAAGACGAGTCTTTCCCTACTGAACCTGCGGCAGGAGAAGGAAGAAAAGCTGCGGGACTATGTGAAAAGGTTTACCGCAGAAGTCAGGTCAATTGCTTCCTTAGACCAGTCCGTGGCCACCGTGGCGTTCCAGTCGAACGTCCTTAACGCCAACCTCCGATCATCCCTGGCCAAAAAGCCCCCCCAAGACTTCGCCGACCTCCTCCTGAGGTGTGAAAAGTACATCCGGGCAGAGGAGGCCGAAGCCCTTCCAAACTTCGGGGGGCCCTCCGCAGGGTCGAAGAGGAAGGCGACAGGGGAAGAAGGGTCCAAGAAAGCTCAGAAGGACATGGGCGGTCAGCGCCGCCCACCCCCCAGGTTCGAGAAGTTCACTCCCCTCACCACAAATGTCTCTACTATCCTCATGGAGGTGGAGAAGGAGGGAATCATCCCTCCGGCCCCGAGGATGCACACCCAGGCGAAGAGGAGAAACAAAGATAAGTGGTGTCGTTACCACCGAGACCATGGGCACGACACGAATGACTGCCGGGCTCTGAGAGATGAGATTGAAGCCCTCATTCGGAGGGGGCAGTTGGCCAAGTTCGTGAAAGCCAACGACCGAACAGATCGGAACTCTCCTCCCCCTCGGGGGGCTAACAAGCGCTCCGATCGGCGCGAGGAGACACCCGAGTTCGAGGAAGAACGGGTTCTGCATCTGATCCACGGAGGCCCGATGGGGGGCTCCTCTAATTCCTCCCGAAAGGCCTTCGTCCGGGAAGTCAACTCGGTCCACAGTGCCCCTCCCCCGAAAGGTCTCGGCGTCCCTGTGTCTTTCTCTGATGCCGACCTCGAGGGAGTCCGAACCCCCCATTGCGATGCCCTCGTCATCGACCTCCGCATGGCCAACTTCAAGGTGCAGAGGATTTTGGTGGACAATGGGAGTTCGGTCAACATCCTATTCCTCTCGGCCTTCCAAGGCCTGCAGCTGTCCCGAGAACGTCTCAAGCCGGCCGGTTACACTCTCCACGGGTTCACGGGGGTCCCGGTAACCGTCGAAGGGGTGATAACCCTAGACGTTACTGCGGGAAGCACCCCTACTACCCGGACCAAGCCGATGGACTTCATGGTCGTCGACGTCCCGGCAGCATACAATGTCATCCTAGGCCGTCCCGGCCTAGCCGCTCTGGAGGCTGTCCCCTCGGCATACCACTTGAAGATGAAGTTCCCCACTCGCTCGGGAGTAGGGGAGGTCAGGGGGAGCCAGGAAACAGCTCGGAAGTGCTACATGACTTCCACCGGGGGGCCAGTGCTCTCGCTCGAGACACTAGAGATCCCCGAACCGAAGGCTCGCCCAACGTCCGAGCCAGCAGACGAGTTAGAAGAAGTACTCTTCTCCGACGAGGATCCGAGCCGAAAATTCCTCGTCAGCAAGTCCTTGCCGACCGTGCTGTTCTCCGACTTGGTGAGGTGCATCCGGGATAACCGCGACCTGTTTGCTTGGTCAGCCGCGGATATGCCCGGCATCTCCGAGGACTTGCTCGTCCACCGCCTAAGCGTCGAACCGGGGTGCAAACCGGTTCAGCAGAAGAGGCGAAAGTTCGCTCCCGAGCGACAGCAGGCAATCAAGGAGGAAGTGGATAAGCTGCTGAGGGCCAAGTTCATCCAGGAGGTAAATTATCCCGAGTGGCTGTCGAATGTCGTAATGGTCAAGAAGTCCAATGGCTCGTGGAGGATATGCATCGACTTCACCGACCTCAACAAGGCGTGTCCGAAGGATCCCTTCCCTCTCCCGAACATCGACACCCTTATCGACGCCACCTCGGGCCATGAGCTCCTCAGCTTCATGGATGCCTTCTCGGGGTACAATCAAATCCGGATGTTTCCTCCGGACATCCCGAAGACCTCCTTCGTCACCGACCAAGGCCTCTACTGCTACCGAGTAATGCCGTTCGGTTTGAAGAACGCAGGCGCCACCTACCAGCGCCTCGTCAACAAGGTTTTCCAGCATCAGATCGGCCGAAACATGGAGGTGTACGTCGATGACATGCTCGTCAAGAGCATCCGCGGCAACGACCACGTAGCCGACCTCTAGGAGGCCTTCGGTGTGTTGAGAAAGTACAACATGCGGCTAAACCCGAACAAGTGTGCGTTCGGAGTCTCCTCTGGCAAGTTCCTCGGTTTCATGGTGAGCCAGCGGGGAATTGAAGCTAACCCCGAGAAGATTAAAGCCATATTAGACATGGCTCCGCCTCGGAACGTCAAGGAGGTGCAGAAGCTCACCGGTCGGCTGGCAGCCATCGGTCGGTTCCTCTCCAAGTCAGGGGAAAAGTGCCTCCCCTTCTTCAAAGCACTCCGGGGGGCTAAAGGATTTGAATGGGGCCAAGCACAGCAGGAGTCGTTTGACCAGCTGAAAGCCTATCTGGTGAACCCCCCTCTGCTCAGTAAGCCAGTCCCGGGTGAGCCTCTCTTCATTTACTTGGCCACTTCCGAGCAGATCTTGAGCGCTGTTTTGGTAAGAGAAGAAGACCGGACCCAAAGGCCTATTTACTACGTGAGCAAGGTGCTTCGGGACGCCGAGCTCCGCTATCCGAGGATAGAGAAGATAGCCTACGCACTGGTCATGGCGGCAAGGAAGCTTCGGCCCTACTTCCAATCTCACTCGGTCGTGGTCCTCACCGATCAACCCCTAAAGCAGATCCTCCACAAGCCAGAGACCTCGGTCGGCTGATGAAATGGTCCGTAGAGCTGAGTCAGCACGATATCTCCTACCAGCCTAGGACAGCAATTAAGGCACAGGCTCTCGCCGACTTCATCGTAGAGTCCACCATCCCTGAGGCCGCCCACGTCCCGAATGGGCCCCCCATTTGGACAGTCTTCGTGGACGGGTCCTCTTGCAGCGAAGGAAGCGGCGCCGGCATCATCCTGAACGGCCCTGACAGCTTCGTCCTGCAGTATGCGATCCGCATGAACTTCAAGGCCTCGAACAACGAGGCAGAGTACGAGGCACTCATAGCTGGTCTCGGACTCGCCCGAAGTGCTGGGGCGCAGCGCCTCCGGATTCACAGTGACTCCCAGCTAGTCGTGAACCAGGTCTTGGGCGAGTATGAGGCCCGGGACGAGCGAATGGCGAAGTACCTCGCCAAAGTTCGCGATCTCATGGGCCGATTCGAAGAAGCCATCATCCAACGGGTCCCCCGGGAGGAGAACTCACAAACCGACGCTCTCTCCAAGTTAGCCTCGTCTTCTCTACAAGGTCTCGAACAGACCGTACTGATTGAAGTCCTCTCTAAACCGAGCATCGAAGACGAGACACCTGGCTCGGCGGAGTCATTGCCGGTCATGCTGCAGGACAATTGGATGAAGCCACTGGTAGAATTCTTGAGGGATGGAGTCCTGCCCTCGGATCCCAAAGAAGCACGCCGAGTCAGAACTCGGGTCGAGCGCTATGTCTTGATCGAGGGCATCCTATACAAACGCTCCTTCTCTCAAATAGATGGCCGACCTTACCTAAGGTGCCTCTCTCCGGAACAGGCCGAATACGCCCTACAGGAGCTTCATGAGGGCATCGGAGGGGCACACTCCGGATTCAGGTCTTTGGCCCGGAAAGCTTTGAACTATGGGTACTTCTGGCCGACCCTTCTTCGGGATGCCGAGCGACATGTTCGGCAGTGCGGCTCTTGCCAGAGACACTCCAGCATCCGACGCCTCCCTCAGGCTAACCTCACCTCCCTATCGAGCTCTATCCCCTTCGCGATGTGGGGAATGGACTTACTAGGGCCTTTCCCACCGGCTCCGGGTCAGCTCAAGTTTTTAGTCGTAGCCATCGACTACTTCTCGAAGTGGGTCGAGGCCGAGCCCCTCGCCACGATAACCGAGAGCAAAGTGGTGCAGTTCTTCTGGAAGAACATCATATGCAGATTCGGCGTCCCCCGCGTCCTCGTGACGGACAATGGGACTCAGTTCACTGGCACAGCATTCCGAGCCCTATGCGACGACCTCGTCATTCAGCAGCGCTTCTCGTCCGTCTCACACCCTCAGTCGAACGGACAGGCCGAGAACGCTAATAAGCAGATCCTTGCAGGAATCAAGAAGAGGTTGGACAAGTGCTCCAAAGGATTGTGGGTCGACCAACTCCCTAATGTGTTGTGGAACTACCGCACAAGCAAGCGGACGCCCACCGGAGAGTCCCCTTTCAGCCGTACTTATGGGGCCGAGGCTGTGATACCCCTCGAGGTCGGAATACCTTCCCCTCGGCTCATAGCCTATGACGAAGCACAGAATGCCAGGGACCTCAGAGGAAACTTGGACCTGATAGATGAACTGAGGGAAAGGGCATCGATTCGGCAACAGAATTACAGAAGGAGGGTCGAGCTAGCGTACAACAAGAAGGTCCGACCCGCCAACCTTGAGCAAGGAGACTTGGTATTGAGAAAACTAGCCATATCCCTCCCCAGTCAGAGGAGCAAGCTAGCTCCGAATTGGGAAGGGCCGTACCGGATCACAAAAGTTGTTCGGCCTGGGGCATACCGACTTGAAGACATGGATGGCAGAGAGCTTCCGAGGACCTGGAATGCCGACCACCTCCTGAAATACCAAGAGAGTGCTCCGGCGCCTCTCTAAGTAATCCGAGGTGTCGGACCGTTCCTCCCCAACTTGTAACCCATTTTTTCTCAAATTGTATTATGTAAAACGGTTCGCCGTCAAGTATCAATAAAGAAAGCTCTGTTATGTTTGTGAATATGCATGTCACTCTCCCCTCTTATCACCTACATTTTATGTCACGATCTCAACCGATGGTTCGGAGTCCAACACTCGGCTCGACTTTACCTCCTCGGCTCGTCTCCGGACGAACCAGGGGTAGATCGCCGTTCGGAATTGCTCCCACAGCCATTGAACTATACCGATGGTTCAGAGTCCAACACTCGGTTCGACTTTACCTCCTCGGCTCGTCTCCGGACGAACCAGGGGTAGATCGCCGTTCGAAATTGCTCCCACAGCCATTGAACTATACCGATGGTTCGGAGTCCAACACTCGGTTCGACTTTACCTCCTCGGCTCGTCTCCGGACGAACCAGGGGTAGATCGCCATTCGGAATTGCTCCCACAGCCGTTGAACTATACCGATGGTTCGGAGTCCAACACTCGGCTCGACTTTACCTCTTCGGCTCGTCTCCGGACAAACCAGGGGTAGATCGCCGTTCGGAATTGCTCCCACAGCCGTTGAACTATACCGATGGTTCGGAGTCCAACACTCGGCTCGACTTTACCTCCTCGGCTCATCTCCGGACGAACCAGGGGTAGATCGCCGTTCGAAATTGCTCCCACAGCCATTGAACTATACCGATGGTTCGGAGTCCAACACTCGGTTCGACTTTACCTCTTCGGCTCGTCTCCGGACAAACCAGGGGTAGATCGCCGTTCGGAATTGCTCCCACAGCCGTTGAACTATACCGATGGTTCGGAGTCCAACACTCGGTTCGACTTTACCTCCTCGGCTCGTCTCCGGACGAACCAGGGGTAGACCGCCGTTCGGAATTGCTCCCGCAGCCGTCGAACTCCGCGACAACCCCGAGGGCAAACACTTGGTTAAATTCCTGCCCTAAAGATTGCCTTCCGGAAATCCCCTACGTTGTAGCGAGCGCTCGGCTTACATTCAGTCCGATCCTCGTCACGGAAACGGGGGAAAATAAAGAGGATGGACCTACCCTTCGGTCGGAATCCGAGCAAGTGCCATTCCGAGCCCGTAAACGGAGAAAATTCACCTTCTCCTCAACTTCCGCACCTGATCTCAATCAGACGGCCCAGATCTCGCCCAGAGCACTAAAAGACAAGATAGTGTTTTCTTGGGAACTACGCCCGTCTCGAGATGTGCGTCTTCATCCAGCGGTCCGTGTTGCGCCACGTCGCTCGACTCATTAAAGTTCCCTACCTTCGGTCGGCAGCCGAGCAAGTGCCTTCCCGAGCTCGTAAACGGAAAAAATTCCCCTTCTCCTCAACTTTCGCGCTTGATCTCAATCAGACGGTCCAGATCTCGCTACCTGCACAAAACGACAAGATAGCATTTTCTCGGGAGCTGAGCCGCCTCGAGATCCGTGCTTACAATCAGCGGCTCAGATCTTGCCACCTGCGCTAAACGACAATATAGCACTTTCTTAGGAACAGGGCCGCCTGGGAGTTCGTGCCGCACCCCGGCAAAGTCGCTAAACGACAGAATGCCACACATATAGTGGCCAATTCAGTCCAACAACCCCGCCGGCGAAACCGACATGTTCGGTTCTAAGACCTCGGTGCAGAAAACACAGCCATAAACAAGACAAAAGCGCAGAGCAATAAAAAATATTTTATTAAACAGCCAGGCCGAAATACAAAGCACATCTGTCCCATAGTTACAAAGTGTTCGCAAACAAGATACAATTCCGACCAACAACACTTAGTGTTCAAAAAGAAATATCTTCACTGACCTCTTCGGCCGACCGCTCGTCCTCCTCGGCTGACAGCTCCTCTGCATCCCCCCGGAGCTTCGCCATTACAGCCCGCAAGTACCGCATCTCCGAGAGCAAGTCATCCCGCTCGGCAATAATCTTCGACTGGATGTGCCGAATGCTTTTGACCCAAAGAGCGTTGCTGAATGCGGTCTGCGAGTCGTCATCCTCTCCTGTGGGGCTCAGCTCGACGATCTTATTCTCCAAGTGTTGGACCTCGGCTTCCCGGAGACTGAGGACCAACGAAAGGTGATCCCACTCACTCTCGGCTCGGCGTAACTTCAGATCGGCGCTCCTGGGGCTCAGAACCGCCGTTCCAGAGGTACCCCCGGATTCGGCGCCATCATTTGAACGGTCAGAGTCCGAGCTATGGATCGTCACGATGAGCTGAAAAGAAGGGAAAGAGAATAACGCAAGTTCAATACGCCGCCGAAGTCCAACACACTTTCAAAACGTTCTAAGGAAACTTTCAAAATTCACATTCAGATGTAATGGTGTTACAAATGGCCGAACCGACCCTACAATTAAACTTTACAACAATCAACGGAAGTAAAAAAACAACAAGGTCAAGATCTCCTCGGAAGGGGAATGCTTCGGTTTAGGGATACGCGAGAACGACGAGGTCTGCCCTCTGAGCTCGATCCTAAACCAACGAAGCGCGACCCCCCTTCGCTGCTAGCACTGACCACGGCACCTGCCGAGGCCCCGCTTGACGAGACAGCCGCGCTGCTCTGCGCGTCAGCCGGACTCCGCCTGGTCATAGGCGAGCGCGTCGCAAGCTCATAAAACGTAATCCCCTTCTCACTTTCTTCGCGGGTGCACGAAGTACTGCGAACGTTAGCCCTCTCCGGCGTAGGCTTGAGCGACGCGATCTTCTCCTCCAATTCGACAATCCTGTCTCTAAGAACGTCGTCCCTCGCCGACTTCATCGGGCGAGAAGGCCTTGACGAGCCGGAGGCATTAGCACCTTCGGCAGCGAGCCGACGGAAGTGGGTAATCTCAATTCCCCTATCTATCGTGATCCTTCTGAGCCTGTAGACGTCGGCCACTAGCCTCTTGCGCTCGGCCAACGCCTTCTCCAGCTCGGAGGCCAGCTTCACTGCTTTCGCCGAGCGTTCCCTCTCTGCCAATTCCAAGTGTCGGACCTCTGCCAGAAGATCGGCATTCCTCTGCTCGGCGGCGGTTAGCTCCCCGCGGAACCGCTCGACTCCCCCTTCGGGACAAGGGGCTGGATAGTGCTTCCGCAGCTGATACAGCTCGCGGCACTGCCTCCGCAGAACTGTCTTCACCTCCTCCGCCTGGCCGAGCAGAAGAAACCGTCTCTGTCGGCTGTCCTTGAGCTCACGTTTCATTCTGGCCAACTCCTTCCGGAGGCAGACGAGCTCCGTGACCGGACCGAACTTCACCTGAAAAGTAGAGATAAATCCGATACCCAACACTCGGAAACATCTACGGCTAGTCACACACAAATCCGAAGCTCAACACTTGGACAAATTTTGGCCAAACAAAACATTTTCATTTCAAAATCAAAGTGAAAGCTTTACACTAGCGGTGGCCAGTCCGCGGTTAGGCTTACAAAAGAAAAAAGACAAAAAAGAAGACAACCGAGTCAGGGGTCGACCTTTTTGCCGCTAGGGTCCGTCGACCCCTCGGTCTTGTCCTCGCCACCGTCTTCGCCTTCGCCTTCGCTCCAGCTCTCCTCCTCGGAGCCGTCCACCTTCTCCCCCTCGACCTCGGACCCCGCCGGACCCTCGACGACTTCCGTCTCTCCCACAGGCCTGAGCATCCCCTCGGGCACGCCCTCCTCCCCTTCCACGGGGTCGTAAAAGTGGTAGGAGGAGATGTCGAAGCCCGGGTTCCTGGCGGCTATGTGGGTCAGCGCTCGACCATAGGCTTCCTCCATGTTCTGGAGCATATGCTGAGCAGCCTCCTCCTGCACGGCCTTCTTCACCCTCTTCACCTTCTTCTGGTGCTTGGCCTGGGTCCTCTCGGCCCTCTTCTGGGCCTTCTTCGCCTCCGACCGAGCGGTGGCCAAGGCCTCCTTCAGTTCGGCGACCTCCTTCTCCGCGGCCTCAAGTTTGGCCGCCGTGTCCTTCGACAGCTGAACGGACTTGGCCAGCTGCCCCTCCAACCCCTTCACCTCGTCAGCCCTCTTCGTCGAGAGGAGCTGCTCGGCATCAAGACGCTGCGTAACCTTGACGCGCTCCGTCCTCTCCCGTTCCTTCTCCTGCTCCTTGCTCGCCATCTCCTCGACCAGGAAGTTGAAGTGGCAGAGGGTCTGGAAAAGAGCGACGGGTTAAAATCCGAACCCAAATACTTGGTAAAAAAAAAAAAAAAAGGGGGGGGGGGGCAGAGAAAAACTCAAGGGAAGAAAAGCCAAAGAGAAAGAGCTCGGCCAACTTACCGACATAGTGTTCCGAGTGATCTGCATCACGGCGTCCCCTGCTTGCCCGGCCTTCAGGGTCGCTCGGTCCTTCGGGGTCGGCAGGTGCTTCACGGCCTCCATACAGATGTTGCCATCGCCCAAGAAGCCGTCGACCTGCATGACTTGCCAGTCGGGGACGAAGATCTGTTTGTGGCGCTCGGTCAGGATCTTCTCCGCCTCGGCAGTCAGGGGCGGAACTTGGAGGGACAACACCTCCGTCACGCCGAACGTGCCGATCGACAGACCAGGAGCGTCCCCCTTCGGGGTCGGTGTCGGTGCATCCGGAGCGGGCGGGTCAAGGACCTGGACCTCCGCAGGGTCAGGGACCACGACCTTCGGCTGCTCGGCGGTCTTCGCGACCGAAGGCTTCTTCGCTGGCCGGCTCTCCTGAGTCTCCGCCGCCGACCTCTTCTTCTTCTCCTGCTCCGAACGACCCTTCGCCATCAGAGCCCTGTAGTCCATCTTCATCGTCTCTGCAAAAGCCGAATGAAAGAACTTAGATAAATTTTCATGAGCTTTAAACAATAAGTATAAATACCATAAGCGTACGAGGGTCGATCGGACTGAGACCCCCACGGAACAGATCCTCCTCTGTAATATCTTTCCAACTCATGGTTGGCAAAGCGAGGAGCCTCCTCCGGACCTCGGCCTCTCCCTCGTTCAGTGGCACCTCCTTCTTGGTGCGCTTGGGCAGGCCCTCCGTCTCCCAAACCGCCGGTATCACCCACGGCGTCAGGGATCGGACGAGGAAGTACTTTGTCTTCCAGTGTTTGATCGAGTCCGGATTCTCGATCAGTTTCACGCCCGGCCGGGGCGACAGGTAAAACCTCTGTTCTTCTTTCCTCGGCTGGCAGGGTCGATAAAGATTACGGAAGAGGAACATGCTCGGCTTAGCGCCAACCTCTTGGCATCGAAGGACGAAGGCTGTAACGTGCCTCCATGTGTTCGGCGCCAGCTGAGCAGGACTCAAACCGTAGAAGACCAAGACCTCGACCACGAACGGATGGAGGGGAAAGCGGAGTCCGGCGATAAGGGAATCGACCGGGAAGACACACACGTCTGGCGAACAGCTCGTGTTTGCTCGAAAACCCGGCCCAGGGAGAAGCAGGACATACTCTAGCGGGATCCGGAATCCCTCTCGGATCATCCGAAGGTCATCCTCGGTGAGCGACGAGATTGCATGGTCCACCTCGGAAACTTCCCTCGGCTCATTCTCCTCCACCAGTGGGGCCGTACCCTGAGTCACTTTCTCCAGGACGTCATCAGCGTAGTCCCGAACGCCGCCCACACTCGACAAGACAATGGGCTGCCGACCGAACGCCCCCGCCCTCTTCGGCGTCTCCACAATGGTGACCACGGCCTTGCCTTTCCGGGATGGGGCCTCAACCTCCCTAGGCCGCTCGGCCACATCGCCTTCTCTATCCGGGCGAACGACCTCCTGCTCGCTCGGCTCAGCCACACCCTTCCCTTTATCCCCTCGGCCAACGGTTTGTTCCGAGGCGGGGGTTTCAGTGATCTTAACCATTTCTAAGAGAGAAGGGATAGAAACTGACCTTGAAGTGACGTGTACGGTCGGAGAGTTCACCGGAGTCTACAAATGCTACCGCGACAGCCAGCAACACCGCCAGAGAGCAGAAAACTTCGCAGCAAAGTAAAAACTGAGGAGAGAGAGTAAACACGAAAAGTGAGACTTGGTCTAAGGGGGGGGGGTGAAGATTTATAGTGAAAACGGGACGTCCCTTGGACTCCCTAAGCGACTTTTGGGCCGCTCTCGAAACATCGCGAAGGCCCACAACCGCTGTCTCCATCGCCAAGTCAGCTAGCTCGGCACCAGGGGATCTGAATCCGAGCTGCAAGCGAAACTTACATTACGGCTATGGGGTTCGGTCGGAATCCGTGCAAGTGCCTTTCCGAGCGCGTAAACGGAGAAAACTCGCTTTCTCCTCAATACTCGTGCGTGATCTCAATCAGACGACCCAGATCTCGTCGAGAACACTACACGACAAGATAGTGTTTTCTCGAGAAACGCACCCGTCTCAAGATACGCGCCAGCGTCGAACGACTCTAATTACGCCATGTCGCTCGGATGATCGAACCTTCGGATGCCTCACCTACGTCCAAGGGAGGCAGTAAAATTTTGATTCAGTTTTGAGGCGCCGCCTTCGGCAAGCGCCCCCCAGGTCCCGTGGCTCGGCTGGTATCCTACCGACCCACGAGCCCCAGTCAGAGACAGATCGGCACTCCTCTCGTCTCTAACTCCCCCGGGCTGACGTCCATCAGGAGCCATCAGCCCGGAAGGAAGACAGAGATGAGAGGGGACCCATCCACACTCAGGGATCGGGAGACACGCACCATTCCGAGCCAGTTGTTTGCAACTGGAAGGCGCGGCTTGCCAGAGGGCTCTAATCGCAGCGCCTTCACAGTTGCTAACAACAGGCTCGGACGGTCCAAAAGCCCGAGCTGCAACAAACGGACTCGGATGGCCCGGAGATCGACATCGGACATGGATCGTCACTCTCTCGCCAAGACCTCCGCTCACTCCGACGCTCGCTTCGGAGCCACCAAAGAAAGCAGAAGATCTTGGTGAGAGAACGACCACCCGTCCTTCCGAAGAGGCCCACACCCCGGGTCCAAACTACTGCCGTCGACCCTACTGTCTTATTGCTCCCCGCTCCTAACATCCCCTTTCGGAGCAGTGAGGAATGGGGAAACAACAAGACAACAAGGCGACCGCCCGTCCTTCCGAAGTAAATCCTCCCTCGGATCCGAACTACGATCGTCACCACTACTACCTCGTTCCCCCCTCGCTCCTGACATCCACTTTGGGGCCGTCAGGAACAAAGGGAAAACCAGGTAGAAGAGCAACCACCTCTCCGGACCTCAAGAGAGGAACTACCCGAGGCAAAATACCCCCGAGGTCTGAACCTCTATGTTGATTGTGACAGAAATGGCAAGGGGAGTGGAGTACTTATAGCCAACCTTCAAGAACCAGTCATTATGACCCTCGGAAGTTGAAATGCCGCGTGTTAATTAAGGGAATTATCCTTAATGACATCGGGAAGGCGGAACGCCACGCAAGTCCCGGAGCACAATTAATACCATTGAAGACAGAACCATCCCGGATTGTCAGAAACCACAGATCCTCGGTCGGCGTCCGAGCAAGTCCCTTTCCGAGCTCGTAAACGGGGAAAAACCACTTTCCCCTCAACTTTCGCGTCTGACCTCAATCAGACGGCCCAGATTGCGCCACGTGCGCTAAAAGACAAGATAGTGTTTCCTTGGGAGCTGCGCCCGTCTCGAGATACGCGCCAACATCCGACAGCTCAGATAACGCCACGTCGCTCGACTTGTCGAACACCACTGCCTTCGGTCGGCGTCCGAGCAAGTGCCTTTCCGAGCTCGTAAATGGAGAAAAAACGACACCGATCAATCGCGACCGTTCGATCTCTCAGAAATTCGTGCTCCTGACGATGAATGGTCCAGATTGCGCCACGTGCGCTAAAAGACAAGATAGCGTTTTCTTGGAAAACGCGCCACCATCCGATGGCTCAGATTGTGCCACATCGCTCGGAATGCCGAACCCCCTAGTCTCCGGTCGGCAGCCGAGCAAGTGCCTTTCCGAACTCGAAAATGGAGAAAAATGCTGCCGAGCTACAACAGCCGTCAGATCCTTCCGAAATTTGTGCTCGCCCATGATCAATGGCTCAGATCAAGCCACGCCATTAATCGGTATTTAAATCATTTTTTATTTATTTTAATCATCTTATTTGTTTAAAATTTGCGAAAAAATTGCTAAAAATTCGGGAAAATTAGCTAAAAATTCTGGGAAATGATTGAAAATTCGGGGACACGCTTTCGGACCCCGGAGCGAACAATTGTTACCCCGAATGCACCGCTAAAATCCCCGAACGATTAGCAAACACATCGCAGAATTAAACAAATACTTCGAAAAAAGTAGATAAAAGACTATCAGATACCCGACTCAGCTCAAGAGCAGCTCACCGCATCAAAAATTACCTCATTACCCCCTTTCTAGATTCGAAACCCCACATTTGGACTCCGATACAACTCCACCAGCCACTGAGACAGCTGAACTACTCCTCAAAGTCTGATCACGCTCAGCCTTTAGGAGTGGGGGGCTCGTGATATGGCTAAAAATGGGGTTAAATCGGGACCATCCAGATCGAGCACGAATCCTGAAGCATGGGGGTAAAAAGATAATTTCACATACGGACGGATCCAAAATGGGTATTGGGCCTCCTTCTCACAGAACCAACCACCCGCGAATAGATCCACTTCAACTGGGCACGGGTCCCGACCCGATACAAGCCTGGTCCACTAAGAGGAGGATCAGGCAGTAGATTTGATCAAATCAAATCAATCAACCTGATTGGCTCTCACCAGGGAATCAGGGGCTAACTTCCCAAAAACAGAATAAGAGGATTTTTCTCCTAACTGTTAGGCAGGAAATCAGGCCCCAAATCATTCCAAAGGCGACTATAAATACAACCCCTCTACCACCAAGACCAGGTTAATCACTTTTTCACCACTTAAGCTCTTTCTTAATCTTTTGCTGATTACTGACAAGAGCGTCGGAGGGTGCGTCGCCGGAATCAACCCCGGTGTCTCGCACTTCCTTGCAGGTTGCGGCAGGAGCAAGAAGGCCGAGTCAGCTGTTCAGGTTTTCCTCGGATCCACAAATTCTATCTGTTTACCCCCACACCGAAATCAGCGGTAACACCTACTAATGTGGTTTTGTCTCCTCCTTCCATTGGCCACCTTATGGAAGTATTTTGTATTTGCGTCCCCTTCTTTGAGCCATTGAACCCTTGATCTCTGCCTCCAGTATTGCTCTTCCCTATCGCCTATATTTTGAATCTCGAGTCTATTTTGGCGAAGTTCGTCGATCTCCATTTCCACTAATTCCCTCCCCTCATGAATCACTTCGAGCTCAGCTACCCTAGCGCCCAGCTCCTGCATTCTCATTTTGGCTGCCCCGAATTCTCTCTTAGCCCAAACTTTGATATGCTTTCGAAGCCTTCTCGTCTTTTCAATCCATATTCCAACCGCGGATACCTCAGTGGTGCCCGCCTTCCAAGAATCCTCTATCACCTGCCTAATATTTGTTGACAGTGTCCAAGCTTTCTCAAATCTGAACGGGTATCGTCTTTTAACATAGTACTCTCCACACTTCAAAAGAAGTGGCAAGTGATCCGATGTATATCTCGTAATTGTCCTCACCTTGGCCAATGGATAGGCATCCTCCCAATCTGTGGAGACCAACACCCTGTCTAACTTGGCTATAATCGGGGTAGACTGCATATTAGACCAAGTGAACTTCCTATCTGACTGTTCCATCTCCATTAACTTTAACTCTTCTATGATAAGATTGAAATTATCTTGATCAGCGCGGCTTGGTCCCCTCCCTTTGTGTTCGTTAGGGAATCTGGTAATGTTGAAGTCTCCCCCTATAACCCACGGTCCAGTCCAAGAATTCTTTATCTCTCTAAGCTCTTCCCAGAATCGCCCTCTCTTCCTTGAGTCATACGGTCCATAGACCGAACTAACAACTCGCTCCCAATCATCGCTTCTTCTTCTGATTCTAACGGAAGCCGAGAATTCGCTTATCTTGTGATATATTATTTCGAACAACCTGTTGTCCACCCCTAATGCTATACCACCTGAATAACCCAATGCCGCTTTAAATCTCCACACAAAATTTTTTGCCCATAAGGGTTTCTGAAAATCATCAGCAGTTGGGTTCTCAATCCTAGTTTCTTGTAGCCCACAAATGCATGGATTAAATCTACCAATGGAGTCACTAATCAATCTCTTTTTACCCTTTTGACGCATACCCCTGACGTTCCAAAAGATGTATAACATTAATAACTATAATTACCCCGATCTACAACTCTCTATGTGAGGGACCTATCACCTACGCCTTGACCCATTTGATGTCCTGTCTAATTCTATTGGCATTCTGATCTTGTTCTTCCCTAGTATTACCCATGTCCAAACCGTATAAACTAGCAAAGTATATAAGCGATTCGTCATTAAGCAAATTTAAAACTGAGAAAATCTTAACAGGGTTACCTCCACAAGCAGACGCAGGTTCTTTCCCTTTAGCCGCGGCCCTAATAAGGTCTTCCTTGCTAGGCCCCTCCTTCCCCCACATGTCAAGTTGTCTCTTGCTTTTTCTTGGAAGCTCTATAACTTTTTTTCCGGTGCTTCCCAAATCCGGGGGTACACTCTCTTTTTCTCCCGCTTCAATCTCTGTTTCTGATATGAAGTTGTCTTCTCTGATCCCGTCTAGTGCCCCTATCATCTCGTCCTCTGAATGACCGTGATCAATCGGCTCGCTAAACCTCCGATCAGCAGCAGCAATCGAATTTTCCCCCTCACCATAATTCTGATCAAGCTGGGCCCCCACGTCATTCACAACCTCTATTAAATTAAACCCACTACCCTCCCTATTTGAAAGTCCACCTTCCATCTGAATCCCTGCTGTAAGCTGCAGCCCAGAAGGCCCATTATTGGCCTTGGTATACATCGGCGCCTTTAAAGCAAGCCTGATAGAGCATTCAACTTCCTCTTTTGAAAACTTCCCAACGTCATTGAAACAGTCCCCATCCAGCTGTCCCTCGTGCCGCTCCATAGTCAAGTCCCGTTTCAGATTCCCAGGATTTAAGGAGACATTCCGTCTAGCAGTCTCATCGCGCCCATCCTTCACCGTCAACTGTACATTCAACTTTGGATCCGCTGTGGAGCCTGTAGTGTGGGTTTGATGCAACGATCGGTCTTGATGCAACTTGATCTGATCGATAGGCTGACGTGCGTTTACATTCATCCTCCCAATTGAACGGATAGGATTGAGCCTCCCTACATCCAATAGAGCGCAGTCGTCTTCAACCTCCGGATTGCCTTCTCCTTCATCTTTCCTCGACTCCCCATGGAAAGACACAGATTTTCTCACTTCGGTGATAAATTTAACTTCAAATCTTTCCTCTTCGAAGTCTACACTGATCATAGAAGGGATGTCTTGCTTACTAGCTACTCCGACGCGGATGCGAGCGAACTCAATGTTCGAGTGAGCCAGCGTACCTCTGTCTACATCGATAACCCTCCCAAAGCTCCTGACGACGTCTTGAAATCCCGAACGCACCCAGCATTGGTAGGGAAGATTGTATAATCGCAACCAAATAGAGATCAGCGAATCGGCCTTCAAAGCCCCAGTAGCTCGCGTCCATTGATTGAAAGTGACATAGAATTCCATCCCTTCTCTATCTCTACCTTCTATCCCCTTCATCGGCACTAATTCAGCTACGCGCTCTTTGCTTTGACAGTGAACTAGGAAGTTGTTCTCTGCTCTGGACCTCACCTCCCATTTCCAGTTCGATTGGGGCTCAGTAGTAGCTTGCAGCAACTCTTCGATATCAGAACATTTAGGATTCCCCGTATGAGCCTTAATCACTATAGAGTTCCTATATATGTTTTCAAAATCGGCCATGATTGGAGTCGGAGATATCTTAGCCAGCGCCACCTTCCTCCGCCCAGCTCTGCTTTCTTCTGTTTTACTACTACCGGAGATGTTAACCCTCGTCGGAGAAGACATATCTTTGTGGGGACGTGGGCTGAAGCTCTTAGTGTTTGTGCATGCCGTGGAGATGTGTCCCGACCGTTTGCATCTAAAGCAAAACCAGTCGTTTGAGCAATGATTAATGGAGTGACCCCTTTGGGCACATTTGTGACAAAGCTGCTTTCCTCCGACCCAGTTCCCTCCCGATGAGCCAGTGCTTCTATTACTCCCCTCTAGTTTGTCCCTTGAAGAGCGTTTCTTGGCCTTGACGAGCACCCATTCTCCATCCTCATCATCTTTTTTTGTGATGGCTGCCGTCGTTGGTGGACTGTGAGGCCTACGAGCTCTATGCTCCTCCTCCCTTTGATAAGCACCTCTGGTCACATCGGCATAGGACTACCCTTTTTCTCATATGGGTCTCTCAGATAACTCTTTTCCCCATCAGCTCTATCAAAGTCTCTAGATCGATCTCTATGATCGATCCTTGGTTGATAGAATTTCGAAGACTCTCGACCCCTGCCGTTCTCTGAGCCCAGACCCTGGAATCGCCGCTTGTTGGAGGCTTCTATCTTATCTGTTTCCCATCCTCTCTTGGTCATCTCCTTAGTTGAGTTTCTGAAGGAACTGCGTATCGGAGTCTGATCTCTGTGGTTGGGTGGGAAAGAGTCTCTTAGTGAATACTTCTTTTCTCTTGTCGCTCCTCTCTCAGTTCCTCTCTCAGCCTTCATGTTTTTCTTTGTTGGACACATAAATAATGGGTAAGTTGCCGAAAAAATGTTCCTATTATATGCATGCGACATGCTTATTTAGAAGTTTATTGCACTGTGTTGCACCTATAGTTTATTTTCAACACTTTGCACTTGTGAACTTTTAAAGTTAGCTCTCCCCTGCAGAGGAGGGCCGGGGAACCAGGGGGTGTTGTTTCCGATTGGAATGCCAAGATTCGGAGATTTAGAGGAGCGCTCGGACTTTGGGCTGGGCAGGAGAGGAGACGGACTAACGCGGATAAGGTTACCATTATGGGACAGATTCAAGCCCTAGAGATGTTGGAGGAATCTAGAGACCTTTCCTTTATCGAGGTGTCTGCTCTTCAAAAGGCCAGAATCGACCTTGATACGATTTTCAAGATGGAGGACGACTATTGGAGATAGAGATCTCGTGACCAGTGGTTACTAGAGGGGGATGCTAACACAGCATACTTCCATAGGGTGGCCAATGGTCGAAGAAGATCCAACTTTATTTCGGGCCTCCTCATTAATGACAGGTGGGAGTCAAACCAGAATTTGGTGTGCTCCCACATAGAGCGTCATTTTCGAGCCCTACTGGGAAGGCCCAAAAACCGGTTATGCTCCCTTCATGATTCATTCTGGATATGCCCTCCGGTGGTTGACCCAGGAAATCTGGAAAAGCCTTTCGAGATTTGTGAGGTCCTCAAGGCGATTAAAGAGTTAGGGCAGGATAAAGCTCCTGGCCCCGATGGATTCCCCATCCTTTTCTACTCCTATTTCTGGGACATTATCAAAGCGGACCTATTTGCCATTTTTTAGGCTATGTTCCTTGGCAACGTCCAGATTGACAGTCTTAACTATGCATCCATAGTTCTTATCCCTAAATCTGAGGGTGCCAATGAGGTGGGCAATCTTAGGCCTATTAGCCTCCTCAACTGCTCCTTCAAAATCATTGCCAAGGTCCTCGCTAATAGGCTGAAACCATGTCTCAATGCGATGATCCATCCAGCCCAAAGTGGGTTCATTCAAGGGAGGGAAATTCTCGACAGTATTGCTATTGCCCACGAAACCATCTTTCAATGTGATAGGAATAGAGAGGAAGGCTTTTTGCTCAAACTTGACTTTGAGAAGGCCTATGATTCGGTGGAATGGGATAGCGTGATCGAGGTCCTTCAGTCTAGGGGTTTTGGTCCAAAATGGATTGAATGGATTAACAAGTGTATTAGAGGTGGCAAATCATCGATTTTAGTTAACGGGCAGTCGACCAACCTCATTGCTTGTAAAAGAGGGCTTAGACAAGGAGACCCCCTATCCCCTCTTCTCTCCACCCTCGTCGCTGATGTCTTAGCTGAAATGACTCTGCACTGCGCCAACCACCACTTGCTCCGTGGTATTAGAGGGATGGCCGGTACCCGGAATAGCCTCATTCTGCAATATGCAGATGATACTCTTCTTTTCGGGCGAAACGAGATGGATGAGATTCTCATTTACAAAGGCATCTTGGAATTCTTTGAGGCGTGGTGCGGGCTTAGAGTTAATTTCGCTAAGAGCAATCTTATTGGATTAGGGAGGTGTGACGAGGTGTCCCCCGCCCTGTTGGCTAATGTCCTGGACTGCAAAGTTGGGAGGTTCCCAATCAAATACCTAGGTGTGCCGTTGTGGCCAGGTCGGCTTAGGCGTAGTGATTGGGTTACTCTAATTGAGAAAATAGAGAAGCACCTCCCTGGGTGGAAGAGGAAACACCTTTCGCTAGGAGGCAGAATCACTCTCATTAATTTGGTCCTCTCCAATCTCCCAATTTATTGGATGTCCATTTACGAATTCCCCATTTGGGTTATCAACAAGATTGATAAGATTCGTAGGGATTTCTTATGGAAGGGGGGTGTAACACCCCGCAAAATTGAAATTACAATTTTGCCCCTGGGTGTGACGCACGTATATTTTGTAATGTGTTTCACTACGTATTTTGGATTCGTACTATTTATACATTTTCCGTATTGATTTCAGTCAACTAAAATATAATATTTCAATCCCTGGGATTTACGTGCTTTTTACGTATTTTTGATGCACGTGTTTCCACCACTATGTATAATATTTTCTATAGGTTTAAATTATTTATTCTTATGTATTTAAATCTATTTTATAAAACGAAAATTTATTTTCCCCTTGTTTTGATTAAAATGCATTTTTCAATTTTTGCACGTATGGTGCACGTGCAAATTTTTATTCTCATTTTGCTACTCTCATTTTACTATTTTTAGCATGCATTAGTTTTATTTAGCCTTTCTTTTGATCCATGGACTTAAAGTTAAATTCTAGCCCAATAGACTAATTAAAAAGAGAGCCCACTAGGATAATTAAATTAGTTGAATAAAATGAGCCAATGTAGCAAGCCCACTAGATAATCAAACTAATTAATTAGAAATGAGCCCATGTAGCAAGCCCATTATTAAAATCACAAATTAAGTTATACATGACAAGTTACAATATTAGTACACATTTTTGAGTTATAGAAATGTGTTCATATTTGTTTGTGCATGTATGCATGCACACACAAATGTATTTGGACCATTTTGTGGGCTAGGGGAGGGGATTAATGGAGTGGTTAAGTTCATGGAGAGTGGGGAGATGAGAGGTTGGGAGTTTTAGGAGTTAAAAATATGAAGATGTGAGAATTAAAAAGAGAATTAAAATGAAAAGTTATTAGGTGGGAGATTTTGCAATATAGTCCCTAGCATTGTCCTATAAATAGCAACCTATTTCTCATTCTTTTTCACACCAAAAATAAAATAAACAAGAGAAAGAAAAGAGAAAGAAAAGAGTGTAAGAAAAAGAAAGAGTGTTATTGTGCTTGGAGGATCTCTTGCTTGGAGCATTTGCTAGGAGGAGAAGAGGACTAGGAGTTGCTAGGAGCAAGAAGAAGCCATTTATTTGTAGTTTTCAACCTTCAAACAAAAGGTGGGTTCTCATGCTTTCTAATTTAGAACTATGCATGCTAGTGACAAGATATGAGCTTTTGTTTTGATATGTAGCTAAAATTTCATGTTAGTGTTACATGCTAGGAATGATAACAATATTGTTATGATTAAACAAATAATAGGAATTTTGACTAAAGAGCTAATACCATAGATCATGTTAAAATGCTTGTAAAATGTTATGCATGTTAAAAATGTATTCTTTTGTATGGGAAATTTGTTGAAAAATATTGTTTTATGCTCTAGGGTCATGTTGATTAATGAATAAGAAAGAAAGATTAATATTGTGTTAGTGGTTGATTTTTATATTGTAGTACAAACATGCTAATTTTGATAAATAAAGTAAAATGTGATGGGATAAATATATTGTGTTTATGAATGGTAGAAATATTGTTATGATTAAGAGAACAATTTTCCATCACGATAGTTAAAAATAATAAAATGAATTACTGTCACAAACCATACTAGTACTCATGATTGTAATTGTCAAAATGTATAATTTGTAGGAAGATTGTTGAGACTTCTTAATGAGTTTAAATGCAAATTAAATTTGGGAAAAAATTCTAATACTCTTATAAAATAAAATAGAATATAGTAAAAATAGTTGTAGAATTTTTCAAGTATATTTGAGAAGTAAAAGAGATATTTGAAGATAGAATGAAATTTTGTTCTTAAGTTAATTATTTTTAAGAATATGAATTTTTTTTATAAAAAAAAGACTTTGATGTGAGAATTAGTTTCTCTTGTTGAGATTATGCAATTATGATGAATGTGAAATTCTAGATTTCTATGTGTACTCAAATTGTTAATGAGTTTAAATTAGATGAATGCATGAATAGAATTCTTGTTGGAAAGAATTGGGAATAAGTGAATTATGAATAGAACATTGATTAAGTTGTGAATTATTTGTATTTGATTAATTGGAGAGACTTCATGAGATTAAAATTTGCAAATGAAATTGCTATTGTTGTTGATTCATGAATGGACTAAAAGAGAATTACGATTGATGCCAAATGAGATATAGATCAAATTGTAGATGGCTAGAGACATGGAAATATCTAAGTGAAGACATGATAATGAAAAGGGTAAAAAGAAAATAATTTCCGAAACTGATCCACCGTAGAAAATATTTACCCGACTGGTCCACTTTTGAAAATATTTACCAAAGTTAGTCCAGAACTGGTTCACTTTCGAAATTATTTAGGTTGAGGACAAATTACACTAAGAGGTTCTTCCTTTATAGTAGTAGAGATGCAAATGAGATTGCAAGTGATAAAATCATGTTTGTGAAAAGGATAAATTTTTGTGAGATCGATGTTGAATAAAATGGTTTCATGAGAAAGAATTATTATTAAGGAATCATAAATCGTGATGTAATAAGATATCATATGAGTTTGAAATTTGTGAATGAGTTATTATTTGCTATGAATAGCTAGATCATGATTAGTGGCAAGACTAAGAAATGAATACTTGTATATAAGTGTTAAGACAAGATTGTGATCTTTTTGTGAAATGAATTGAAAGATGAAATTATATAAGTTTAAGACATGATTACAAAAGGGTATGTGTACCCATGTTTCTTGTACATGAAAGATTATGATTAAGAATTAGTAAGACTTCGGTTACCGGTAATTTTGAAAGAAAGAATTGATATGATTTTGAGATAATGCCGTCGGGCGATCTCGTGAATAAATCCGGTATGAGGTAAAACTGATTCTAGGGTGATAACATATTCATGTCTTGAACTAAAAATAATTAGGCACTTAAGTGAAGATGTGATAAACTTGTGCAAACGTAAATGGGTGCTTCTATATAGTCGGCGGTGGATCTCCGTGGCTATAGACCCAGTTGGTGGACTGTGGTTGCCCCATAGGAGATGGACTGTATTTTATCCGGGACTTAGGGTAGTCGACGGATGTTTACCATACTCCAAAGAATATGTATATACTGGGGCTAGAAGGGCATTTACGGGATTATCATCACGATATAATAGCCAGGGAGGCTGGGATCTGTTAATATAAGCCAGGGAGGCTAGCCAGGGAGGCTGAGATCCGTATCTGTGAAATAACTCTAAAACTTGTTTTATTACTGGGTAGTCTCATGGCGAGGGATCGAACCCTTTAATGTGGAGTACGTAGGCACTTGCCCTCGGACCTATGTAGTATGGGATGCATAGAATCCGAACAAGTGTGCATTAGTGTCATCCTAGTTTAGAAGTGTGTGCATTAGGCATTAAGGCATGACATACACTTATGTTTAGAATAATCACTTTTGACACTTTATATGTTCATTCAATCTTTTTGTGATTTGTTAAAGTATGAGATCGTTATACTATTCCCGGCATAGAGAGGATAGCCGTGTATAACATTTCGTCAGTTCTAAGTAACTGACGTGCCCACAGATTAACATGCAGGTAAAGGACCATTCATGGAGCTATAAAGTGGATATGCTGACGCTGTTTTATTTTTAAAGATGTTGCAAATGTTTTATTGTAAATTTCATTCTTCCGCTGTGTAAAACCAAGTTGTAATTGAACTCTGATGTATGGTGAATAAAGAATTTTATTTTCCTTGTAAAATTGTACGAAGTGAAGTAAAGATCCTGTGAAATCCCGAGTTTGTCCTTATTTTAGATTCGGGGTGTTACAGATGGTATCAGAGCATGCTTCACAAGTAGTACAAGTTTATAAGGAACGATAAAAAGTGACGATAAATTTGGGAACAAACCAAGAGAGTCCTTCTGTCAACCGGGTGTAAACAACCCTAAGCGACACGGTATTTAAGCGTCTTCGGATCACCGCTAGCTGGGAACCGACTCTTACGGCTAACCCAAGTGAATCAGAACTTGATAGACTAAAGATTTGTTTAGGAAAAGTAGTGAGATCATTAACTATAGTCTAGAACCCATGACACCTTATTGAGTAGTTACAATATTATTCCTGTGGACACTAGAGTGTGAGTTTCAGTCTATAGAGATTTAAATGTAAGTGATTTACATTTGTGTTGCTCTATGCACTGATATTTTCTTTTTCTTTTGGATTGCTGGAGTCGTGAATGAAGTTGTTATTGAACTTGCATTCAATTTCATTCATGATGTTCTCCTCGTATACATTAATATGAGAGTGTATGCGAGCACATTTTCCCCTGGGTATCAGAGTGGCGCAGTGGAAGCGTTGTTGGCTTGGACCATCATTCGTGATACCTTACACACTTCCCTCTCAAATTATTTTTGTAGATCATTATCATGGTACTTTCTCTATATTCAATATATAAATTTTTAATAAATATTTTGTTATGTTATTAAATCATTTGAATATTTATTATTTGTCTATTTTCCTTGGTCTTGATATTTTAAACCTATTTTTCAAACTTAAAATTTTGTCCTTCATGTATTTATGTCACTTTATATTTACCCGTTTATATCTAATATTACTTTACGTATTTTTGCCAAGTTTTAAATTGCCATTTATTAAATTAATATTTCAACAAATATTTTCTTCATTTATTATTCTGGATTTATCTTATGAAATTTTCTTATGAACACTCATTTTATATGATTTTGATTTCCATGGTACTCTAGTTTCTTATCCTATATGTTCTTAACAAGATTGAAAATTTCTACCTATATGAATATGACCTACCATTTTGTTTCCATTCGGTACTATTATTACTGCATATTTTAAAGTTTGCAGTTTCTTAAATACAAGAATAATATTTTCTTTGGCATGTACAAAATACAACCTTTACCCTAGCGAGTTCCGGGGACGGAACTACTCTAAGGGGGGGAGAGTGTAACACCCCGCAAAATTGAAATTACAATTTTGCCCCTGGGTGTGACGCACGTATATTTTGTAATGTGTTTCACTACGTATTTTGGATTCGTACTATTTATACATTTTCCGTATTGATTTCAGTCAACTAAAATATAATATTTCAATCCCTGGGATTTACGTGCTTTTTACGTATTTTTGATGCACGTGTTTCCACCACTATGTATAATATTTTCTATAGGTTTAAATTATTTATTCTTATGTATTTAAATCTATTTTATAAAACGAAAATTTATTTTCCCCTTGTTTTGATTAAAATGCATTTTTCAATTTTTGCACGTATGGTGCACGTGCAAATTTTTATTCTCATTTTGCTACTCTCATTTTACTATTTTTAGCATGCATTAGTTTTATTTAGCCTTTCTTTTGATCCATGGACTTAAAGTTAAATTCTAGCCCAATAGACTAATTAAAAAGAGAGCTCACTAGGATAATTAAATTAGTTGAATAAAATGAGCCAATGTAGCAAGCCCACTAGATAATCAAACTAATTAATTAGAAATGAGCCCATGTAGCAAGCCCATTATTAAAATCACAAATTAAGTTATACATGACAAGTTACAATATTAGTACACATTTTTGAGTTATAGAAATGTGTTCATATTTGTTTGTGCATGTATGCATGCACACACAAATGTATTTGGACCATTTTGTGGGCTAGGGGAGGGGATTAATGGAGTGGTTAAGTTCATGGAGAGTGGGGAGATGAGAGGTTGGGAGTTTTAGGAGTTAAAAATATGAAGATGTGAGAATTAAAAAGAGAATTAAAATGAAAAGTTATTAGGTGGGAGATTTTGCAATATAGTCCCTAGCATTGTCCTATAAATAGCAACCTATTTCTCATTCTTTTTCACACCAAAAATAAAATAAACAAGAGAAAGAAAAGAGAAAGAAAAGAGTGTAAGAAAAAGAAAGAGTGTTATTGTGCTTGGAGGATCTCTTGCTTGGAGCATTTGCTAGGAGGAGAAGAGGACTAGGAGTTGCTAGGAGCAAGAAGAAGCCATTTATTTGTAGTTTTCAACCTTCAAACAAAAGGTGGGTTCTCATGCTTTCTAATTTAGAACTATGCATGCTAGTGACAAGATATGAGCTTTTGTTTTGATATGTAGCTAAAATTTCATGTTAGTGTTACATGCTAGGAATGATAACAATATTGTTATGATTAAACAAATAATAGGAATTTTGACTAAAGAGCTAATACCATAGATCATGTTAAAATGCTTGTAAAATGTTATGCATGTTAAAAATGTATTCTTTTGTATGGGAAATTTGTTGAAAAATATTGTTTTATGTTCTAGGGTCATGTTGATTAATGAATAAGAAAGAAAGATTAATATTGTGTTAGTGGTTGATTTTTATATTGTAGTACAAACATGCTAATTTTGATAAATAAAGTAAAATGTGATGGGATAAATATATTGTGTTTATGAATGGTAGAAATATTGTTATGATTAAGAGAACAATTTTCCATCACGATAGTTAAAAATAATAAAATGAATTACTGTCACAAACCATACTAGTACTCATGATTGTAATTGTCAAAATGTATAATTTGTAGGAAGATTGTTGAGACTTCTTAATGAGTTTAAATGCAAATTAAATTTGGGAAAAAATTCTAATACTCTTATAAAATAAAATAGAATATAGTAAAAATAGTTGTAGAATTTTTCAAGTATATTTGAGAAGTAAAAGAGATATTTGAAGATAGAATGAAATTTTGTTCTTAAGTTAATTATTTTTAAGAATATGAATTTTTTTTATAAAAAAAAGACTTTGATGTGAGAATTAGTTTCTCTTGTTGAGATTATGCAATTATGATGAATGTGAAATTCTAGATTTCTATGTGTACTCAAATTGTTAATGAGTTTAAATTAGATGAATGCATGAATAGAATTCTTGTTGGAAAGAATTGGGAATAAGTGAATTATGAATAGAACATTGATTAAGTTGTGAATTATTTGTATTTGATTAATTGGAGAGACTTCATGAGATTAAAATTTGCAAATGAAATTGCTATTGTTGTTGATTCATGAATGGACTAAAAGAGAATTACGATTGATGCCAAATGAGATATAGATCAAATTGTAGATGGCTAGAGACATGGAAATATCTAAGTGAAGACATGATAATGAAAAGGGTAAAAAGAAAATAATTTCCGAAACTGATCCACCGTAGAAAATATTTACCCGACTGGTCCACTTTTGAAAATATTTACCAAAGTTAGTCCAGAACTGGTTCACTTTCGAAATTATTTAGGTTGAGGACAAATTACACTAAGAGGTTCTTCCTTTATAGTAGTAGAGATGCAAATGAGATTGCAAGTGATAAAATCATGTTTGTGAAAAGGATAAATTTTTGTGAGATCGATGTTGAATAAAATGGTTTCATGAGAAAGAATTATTATTAAGGAATCATAAATCGTGATGTAATAAGATATCATATGAGTTTGAAATTTGTGAATGAGTTATTATTTGCTATGAATAGCTAGATCATGATTAGTGGCAAGACTAAGAAATGAATACTTGTATATAAGTGTTAAGACAAGATTGTGATCTTTTTGTGAAATGAATTGAAAGATGAAATTATATAAGTTTAAGACATGATTACAAAAGGGTATGTGTACCCATGTTTCTTGTACATGAAAGATTATGATTAAGAATTAGTAAGACTTCGGTTACCGGTAATTTTGAAAGAAAGAATTGATATGATTTTGAGATAATGCCGTCGGGCGATCTCGTGAATAAATCCGGTATGAGGTAAAACTGATTCTAGGGTGATAACATATTCATGTCTTGAACTAAAAATAATTAGGCACTTAAGTGAAGATGTGATAAACTTGTGCAAACGTAAATGGGTGCTTCTATATAGTCGGCGGTGGATCTCCGTGGCTATAGACCCAGTTGGTGGACTGTGGTTGCCCCATAGGAGATGGACTGTATTTTATCCGGGACTTAGGGTAGTCGACGGATGTTTACCATACTCCAAAGAATATGTATATACTGGGGCTAGAAGGGCATTTACGGGATTATCATCACGATATAATAGCCAGGGAGGCTGGGATCTGTTAATATAAGCCAGGGAGGCTAGCCAGGGAGGCTGAGATCCGTATCTGTGAAATAACTCTAAAACTTGTTTTATTACTGGGTAGTCTCATGGCGAGGGATCGAACCCTTTAATGTGGAGTACGTAGGCACTTGCCCTCGGACCTATGTAGTATGGGATGCATAGAATCCGAACAAGTGTGCATTAGTGTCATCCTAGTTTAGAAGTGTGTGCATTAGGCATTAAGGCATGACATACACTTATGTTTAGAATAATCACTTTTGACACTTTATATGTTCATTCAATCTTTTTGTGATTTGTTAAAGTATGAGATCGTTATACTATTCCCGGCATAGAGAGGATAGCCGTGTATAACATTTCGTCAGTTCTAAGTAACTGACGTGCCCACAGATTAACATGCAGGTAAAGGACCATTCATGGAGCTATAAAGTGGATATGCTGACGCTGTTTTATTTTTAAAGATGTTGCAAATGTTTTATTGTAAATTTCATTCTTCCGCTGTGTAAAACCAAGTTGTAATTGAACTCTGATGTATGGTGAATAAAGAATTTTATTTTCCTTGTAAAATTGTACGAAGTGAAGTAAAGATCCTGTGAAATCCCGAGTTTGTCCTTATTTTAAATTCGGGGTGTTACAGGGGGCCGAGAGGATGGTAAAGGTCTGCCTCTTGTTAAATGGAGCTTGGTCTATAGGAAAAAAGAGTTTGGAGGGCTGGGAATCCTGAATCTCCGTGACATGAATAGAGCTCTTCTCTGTAAATGGTGGTGGAAGATCCATTCTCGCCTTCCTTCAGATCATTGTTGGAGTCGCTACAGGAGATGTAGACGGTTCAAATTTGGGGGGGGGGGGGACAGCATCGTAGAAACGTGTCCCCAATGTGGAGGGGAATTGACAAGCTCGGCGAGCTCTTCCACAACCACTCCCCAAGCTCTGTGGGGAATGGGGCGAGTACCCATTTTTGGCTAGACGCTTGGGCAGGCCCAAATTCTCTAGCCTCTTTGTTCCCGGAGATTTTTGAGCATGCTCTTGATAAGCATGCCCTTGTGGCTGATTACTGGGTCAGGTCCTCTTGGCATCCGAGATTAGCGTTCCCTGATTCTGAGGACATCCCCTCCATCAGCGCCCCCATTGTCACCTCTTTAGGTGACTCCCATAGAGTGTCAGAGGCCTCAGCTGACCTTAGAGGGTGGCGTTTGAACCCGTCCAACCAATTTACGGTCAGCTCCATGTACTCTGCCATATCCGACGGAGGGATTAGATGTGCCCTCAGTAGGGTCATTTGGAGGTCAACTGCTCCAAACAAGGTCCTTGCTTTCCTATGGTTAGTCTCTAAGGATGCTATTCTCACGAGAGTCAATCTGGCTAAGAGGGGTGTGATTACCATGGTTTCCTGCCCTAGGTGCGGGTCAGGACCAGAAAATGTTAGTCACCTTTTCCTTGAATGTATTTTTAGTAGGCGACTTTGGGATTTCCTCCTTATGGGTTTAGGAATTAGTAGATTCCCTTCGTCAGTTAATCACTTATGGGGAGACTTCCGGATTTCGGAGGTGGGGCGGGAGCGAGTGAGAGAGTGGGATTGTTTAGTTGCAGCTACTTTATGGGTCATTTGGCTTGATAGAAATGATTCATGTTTTAGAGATCGGTCTTGTAACTTTGCTCAGTTGATTTATAAAATCTTGTCTCTCACTTCTTATTGGCTGTCTCTCCCAGGTATTAGGAAGAAGGTCAAGACCAGGATCGTTTTCCCGTCTGGGGATGCAGACCCTGGATTCGGCAACTCCTGAGCCAGACTCCGGCTTTTCTTCTGCTCTAGTGATTCGATGTATTTTGAGATTATGTATTTTGGCAGATCTTGAGCCAGACGCTCCATTATGCTCTACTCATATGTTGTTACTGTTGTTTTGGTGTTTTTGAGATTATGTATTTTGGGAGTAGATGTGGGGATTGTAACAGGATTCAGTTATGTATTTGCAGCAGTTATTTATGAGATCCGATGGCAATTCTCTTGCCATCTTTCAATCAAAAAACTTTTAAAGTTAGCTCATTGTGCCTCTAGGTATCATTATGTGCCAATTTACATCATTAGATACATGTCTTTTTGTTTCTCTGAATAGATGAAAAATAATTTGACACCATTTGTAGAAGCATTTGAACATGTATTAACATCACTTTTAATGCTTTCACTTTAGCAAATATTTGATATACTGCCTGGCAATGTAGTGCGAATGTCAACTTCTTTGAGCTTTGGAGGAATGCACATTGTGGAAAAGTAAAATTTTAAGTGTGGTTTTTTTGTTTGAAACTTTAGGTTCGTCAATTTATCCTTGTGCTAGTAAAACTTAGGATATCAAGGTTGTATTCCTATTTGGGTAAATTTCAGTAAACCTACCCCTGGTTTGATGAGTTTGCAGATAATCCACCCCATATCTTTTTTTGCGGTTTGTCATACTATTTGGCAAGCTTGGTTGCGGATCGCCCACCTCCGCCATTGCTTCCTGAAATTTTAGGGTTTCTGTCCCTTTAACCCTTACCGTTAGTGATGCAATCATATACTCTCTCTCTCTCTCTCTCGCTCTCTATTACATAATCTCTCTCTCTAATACAATTAATATTTTAATAATTTTTTATACCTAATAAAAAATGAAAGAAAACTCCTCACATCCTCATTTGGGTTAGATTAAACCTATAATTAGAGTTAGATTAATCATCTATTAATTAGGGACCCTCCTCCCCAACCACAAAGGTGATATAAACGATCATGTGAACAATTTTTTAAGCGGAGGTGGCTGGTCTGTCAACAAAGTTTGCAAAATAGTATGGAAAACCACAAAAAAAAGGATATGAGGTGGGTTATCTGCAAATTCATGAACCCTGAGATGGGTTTACTGAAATTTACTCTTCCTACTACAACATTATAGAGGCATTACAGGTATATTAACATCACTTTTAACGCTTTTCACTTTAACAAACATTTGATATCACCTAGCAATGTAGTCCAAAATGCCAACTTCTTTGAGATTTGGGAGTGCACATCGTTGAAATGTAAACTTTAAGTGCGGATTTTGTTTTTTGAAACTTTAGGGTGTTACTTTATCCTAAAACTTGTGCTAGTAAAACTTAGGATACAAGATTCAATCAATATATACTAGTATAACCCTGTGCAATATAATTTTTAAAAAACGAGAAAATAATAAATTAAACTATTTTTGGAAAGAAAAAAAAATCTTTAATAACATCTATACAATATTGCACGCTTTTTAATATTTGCGGAGTTGTCTCCTACATTTGCTCTTCTTTTTTTGTTTTAAAAAGAAAAATTTAGAAAAATCCTGAGACCAAAAGTGCTATAGCATGTATAGATGTTGCTGTAAGGAAAAGAGAATGCTAGGTTAAATAGAAATGGAAAGAAATAAGAAGTGGTTGCATGTATAGATGTTGCTGTAGAAAGAATGGAAGATACAAGGAGAGACTCTTTCGAAAAGACTACAACTCTTTTTTCACTTGATTTGCTTGCTTCGTAGAAGAGCTTCTCTCCCTCTATCTGTAGAGAGCCATAGAACTCCCTCGATCATTTAAATTTTGAAGTATGTAGATTTATTTAGATTTTTCTAGAGCTGCTTTTTACTTCTTCATAGAATTATATAAACGTCTCTTGAGTACTTTTAGATTTTGTTTCTCTAGAGTATTCTACATCCTTAGATGCTTACTATCTACAAGACTCTAGAACTTACAAATTACTTTCGACAGTAAAGGCAAATCCCTGATTCTTTTGAGTCTCAAAAGCCCTTGTTCTTGTAACTCTTCATAGTAACTGGTTGTTGGTTAATGATATAGAATTGGATGTCGGTAACAAGTTGAACACATCAATTCCTAGTTTGCTTAGTAAATCTTGAGTTGTGCTATTGGTATGTTGGGTTTTTACTATGATGTCAATTGCTTCGAATAGTTTGTAGTTTCTGCAAGTTTTTTGTATTTGTTACACATTCTAACCATTCTAACTGGAAAGTGCAGTCACGTACTCAATGTTCTAGACAGTAGAGGCCAATACTTGTTCCTCATTCAGCAATCAATAAAGAAAATTTTAATTATGAGGCTCAGAAATAGGCTATGCATAGTTAGGTCAGGATGACTATAGGAAGTTACTCTAAACATTCAAATGAATATTGCAAATTATTTTAATAGATCACTTTAGTAGTTTCTTTTTTGGCATACTGCATTAGCTGCCTACATAGGGAGAGCGGGATTCCAACATCCTAAATAATTCACCAATGGTTGCCTTGCTCTCCAACAAAGAAATAACATTCTGAAGTAAACCCAACAATCCAACATCCTACATAATTCACCAATGGCTGGAAAGAAGCCTTGATCTCCAACAGAGAAATGACATTCAGATGTGTTGTGTTGCTGCTAATTTCTGTGGGAGCAAACATATGATATGAGTTCTTTTAAAAACAATAAAAAAAATAAAAACTCTAAAAATTTTCTTCAGCGATAGTGCATTTCCCGTTTGCTCTCATCCTTTTTCTCCTTTAAGAAAGAACCTAATAAGCTAATATTTGGTTTCAATATTTGCAGAGCTGCAGGCGAGTGCTGGAGACCATGATCCTCGATCACCATATTATTGTAAGGAAGATGCCTCAAACTACCACGGTTGCTCCTCCATCCTTGCTCCGGAATCTTTTCAGTTATGACATAACTGAAAAATCAGAGTTCCGAAAGCATTATTTTGCTAATCCCATGAGCACTTCTTTACTTTAGTATCCATTCGGTTGTAGCTCTTTTTCAATTTTCTGTCAATATAAATTTAAAATTTTCTTCTTAGAGTTGAGTGTGTGTGAGTATATATATATATATCTATATAATAAATTACAAAGAAAGCTATCAAGTGGTTCTCATTCAATCTCTCATAATACCAATGGCCTACATTGATTCTCACAAAATATATTTTCGCGCCTAAAATTTCAAACCCTAAAATTAAATTTTCATTACAAAACTAAAAAACTCATTACTTTATTACAATCTCTCTCTTCTCTCTCCACTTTTTCATATTTCTCACTTTCTCTCTCTTCCTCTCTCCCTCCCATTCTTTCTTAACTTAGAAATTTAGATTTTAAGATTTCAGGTTTGTAAAATTTTCAGAATTTTTATGATTTTTTATTGCACATGTTATATTGAAAATAGCAAATATCTCTTCAATAGTTAAATTTCAACATTTTCCACCTTTAAAGTTCTAAGAAGTTGGATTTTGCACCCTCATTTATAATTATTTTTCAACATATACTAATAGAAACATGGACTTTTATTTACTATTAATTATTGTCATACTATTCAAACTTGAACTACATAATTGTTGTTTTATTGTTTACAGGGCTTTTCGTGTGTTGTATCGTTCCGAAGATGTACCGTAGGCACGTGTCCACGGGCAAATCTAGTATATATATATATAATATCCTTAAATACAACTTATTGGGCGGAAGCGTATGCCCAATCAACCGTACAATTTCTTTTGTTTTGTACCTGTCATGAAAGCTGGAGGACTCAAATGGAGAATGTTTTCAAACTTGTCAATTGCATGAGAAGGTTGCAAATGTCACCCTGTAGAAGTACTTGTGATACTATTTTAAGCGGACTTAACAATAAAGGTTGTTTTCTACAATCCTATAGCATTTTGTGTGAACTGATGGAGAAAGGAATTTGTCCTAAACCTATATATTATATTACATTAATCAATTGAACATGCAGGGTAGGTAATGTTGCGGAAGCATTGAGACTGAAAGAAGAGATGAAAGATCGGGGATTTGTTCCAGATGAAGTGGCTGAGAGCATGATTGTGGGAGCCCTTTGTAAGTGTAAAAAATTGAAAGAAGCAATTTTATTTTTTGACGACATGCTTCGGAGAGGAATGGTACCCACTATTGCGACATTTACTATGCTTATGCACTGGCATAGCAAAGAAGGTAATATTGCTGATGCGATGAATTTGAAGGGTATAATGGAATTTTTTTTTTTTTTTTTTGAGGTAAAAGGTGGAATAAAGCGACCCTGTTTCATTAGTAAGCAATTAATAAAACAACCCCGGTGTACCGGGAAGGATACAAAAGTACAAAACAGGAAAGATAAAACAGTGCAGGAAATAAAACATAAGTCCCCAACAAAACCCTGGGGTGGGTCAAATCCTCCAACCAAAAACTACAAGAACACTAGGTTAAGACCAAACTAGCATAGAGAACAGCCACTGAGACGGCTCCGCCCCTTAGCTACTGAGACCAAACTAGTATAATGGAATATTGTGGATTGAAATTAGATGTTGTTACCTATAATGTCCTTATCATAGGACTGTGTACCGGTCTTTGTTTTGCTGATGCCTTCAGACTGTACGAGGAGAAGAAGGAAAATGGCCTCTGGCCTAATATCACAACATATATTACTCGCTGATTTTGTTGTTAGGGACAAACCCTTTTGAAAGATATCCAAGAGTGGGGTTTGGTATCTCTAGAAAAAAGTACCAAATCTTTGCATGAAAAGTTGGTATAAGCTTCAAGTGCATTAGTGAAATTAAGCCCTCGTCGGAAGGAAAACGAAACAAAAATGGAAAATAAAGCAATGATTTGCATAACAAGGTGATGCTTGCATTACTGAAGCTTCACGTCATTTCATTTCCGCGCTATCGAGAGTATTTACCAAACTGACCCACTTTCGAAGGTATTTATCAAAATGACCAACTCGCTATCTTAAATAGCGAGTTTGGTAAAAATGACCGTGCTGTTTGAGATAGCGAGTGTAGGCATAGATGTTTGTCCACCACTTTGCGAAAATACAGGTTACAGTTACTACAGAAAAGCAAATCTGGATCGGTCACAAATTTTAGAAAGTAGACTCTCTGCCGGTTCCAGAGAATATATATATGACATATAAAAGCTACAGAAATTAGGGTGAAAACTACTTTTTTCAGATTTTATGTTTAGGCAGCAAGTTATAAATTGTGTTCACTTATTTGTTTCAGGTCAGAAAACTCATCAAATAAATCTATAAAAATTCATGGTCATTCTTACACATGTCTAGGTTTAGCCAAATTTATTTCAAAATTTTATTTTACTGTTAACATGCTTAAATAAATTATGGAATAGCAAGATACACATGCATTTGTGAATCTGGAAATTCAGATACAGCTGTACTAAAATGATGATATCTAACAGATTACTCTTCGGAATTCAAATCCGTAAAAAGGGTAGTAAACTAGACATCTGAGGCTAAATTTCATATTCAGAAAGTTATTTCAAAATATAACAGCAACAGGATCGAAAATCTGATTCAAAAGGGAACACACAGCAGTCCAGAATTTATTTTGACATGAATATGAAACAATTTAATCATACAATTATATAGTTCATGCTAATTAATAGTTAAAGTACCAATAGATGCTTAACATGCATAATTTCAAATTTTAAATGCAATTTCACAAGTATGGTAATCAATTCATCATACTTGGTTGAACTTATTTGCGCGCTCTGAAGACAACTTGGTCCGACCAAGTATGATGAATTGATTACCACACTATGAAAATTAATCCCCCGAACAGGAGATTTACTTGGTCGAACTTACAAGCAACTCCAATTTTGGCAAAATTAGACAGAATACTAGTCTCCTCTGAATGGGAGGACTATTTTCCTCTAGCAAAGGCTAAAGCTAATTAGATTCACATTAGACCATACTCCGCTAGCTCTAGATTGCGGGGTAGGACAGAGAAGGAAAACTCATCAGTTCCGGTTTGAGAAAGCATGGACGTTATGTGAAGGATCCAAGAGGATTATAGAGGAGAGCTGGAACGCTCCCACCACGACTGACTCTGCAGTGGGTTGTTGGATTCAAAAGATCAGGAGATTAAGAGTTAAATTGAAATAGTGGGCCAGGTCGGAATTTGACCAGAATCGGAGAATCAAAGAGGAAATAGGGGAAAGGATTGAGCAACTAGAAATTCTAGAGGAGGAACGAGATTTAATAGAGGCTGAATGGGAGGAGCTACATAGGAATAGACAAGATATTCTCCATATCGGGAGGTTGGAGGAATATTATTGGAAGCAACGCTCCAGAATACAGTGGCTGAAGGAAGGAGATGCTAATACCAAATTTTTTCATAAGATGGCCAATGGAAGAAGGCGTAAAAATCACATTTCAGGGCTTAACATGGAGGGAGCATGGTGCGAGAATGAGGATAGAATTAAACAACATCTTCACCAGAAATACAAGGAATTGTTGGGTCAAAGAAGAGAGCATAGATGTTCGATGAACCAAGATATGTGGTTGGATTCAAGGATTAGTGGATCTGACAATATTGAAAGCATGTTCACAGAAGAGGAGGTGATAGCCGCCATCAACTGTCTGGGATTAGATAAAGCGCCTGGTCCAGATGGATTCCCGATATTCTTCTACAAGCTTTATTGGAATATCATCAAAGGAGATTTCATGCGTATCGTGGAAGAGTTTTACAAGGGGGAGACAGATTTAGATCGTCTTAACTACGCAAATATAGTGCTGATCCCCAAGGTTCCTGAGGTTAAAGAGGTGGGGGACTTCAGACCTATTAGTCTTCTCAACGGATCTTTTAAGATCATAACCAAGGTTTTAGCCAATAGATTAGCTCCACTTTTAAATGACATCATTGGAGAATCACAGAGCGGTTTCATCAAGGGTAGAGACATCATGGATAGCGTCGCTTCGGCCCACGAAGTTGTCTTCAGAGCGCGCAAAGACAGAACGGACGGCTTCCTTTTCAAAGTGGACTTTCAAAAGGCTTACGACTCAGTAGAATGGAACTCGGTGGATGAAGCACTGCTACTCAAAGGTTTCGGAGAAAGATGGAGGAAGTGGATTTCCCAGTGCATCAGAGGAGGTAAATCGTCCCTTATTATTAATGGGTCACAGGGTAAAGAGATCAGATGCAAGAGAGGCCTACGACAAGGGGACCCTCTGTCGTCGATGTTATTCGCAATTGTAGCGGATGGATTGCCGGAGATGATAGCTTACGGGAGCAAGGAGAGGGCTAATTTTGGCATCGACATCAGGGGTATTTCAAATCATATCTCTATCTGCAATATGCGGATGATACGCTATTGTTTGGGTCGGCGTCTAGGGAGGACATCATAGCTATGGGGTCGGTCCTGAAATGCTTCGAGGCTTGGTCGGGAATGAAGGTCAACTTCAACAAAAGTTGCGTCATACAGCTGAGCGAGGTATGCTCTGTTCCCATCTCAACGATCCAACAAATGCTAGGGTGCAATAGGGGAGAATTTCCGCTGGCTTATCTAGGGATACCCATCAGACCGGGTAAGCTCACCAAGGAAGACTGGCAAACGCTTATCGATAGGATCGACAAAAGGCTCGCAGGGTGGAAAGGGAAATCACTTACGTTAGGGGGTAGAATCACTTTGCTTAATGCAGTCATCAACAGCATCCCCATTTATCTAATGTCTATCTACGAACTCCCGGGATGGGTTATCTCCAAGATAGATAAATTAAGAAGGCGCTTCCTTTGGAAAGGAGCATCCGAAGGGGGGAAAGGGATTCACCTAGTGAGCTGGGGGAGGATCTGCAAAAGGAAGGAATTTGGAGGCTTGGGAATCATCAATCTTAGAGACATGAACAAGGCCCTTCTTAGTAAGTGGTGGTGGAAGTTAGCTATACGACGAAACAATTGGTGGTGTAAGTCCCTAACTAACTACAGGACTAGGAAAAAATTCAGGTTTGGGTAGTAGAAAATCGTTCTTTTGGAAGGGTGTGTTCAGGACGGGTGAGGTCTATCACGACAACACTACCTGTAGGATCAAAGACGGGAAAAGTACAAGATTTTGGAAAGACAGGTGGTGTGGCAATAATTCCCTTATGAGCCTTTTCCCTGCAGCGGCACAGGCAACTCTGAACAATGATTCACTAGTGTCCGACGTTTGGAAGAACGACAAGCTCAGATTAGAGGTCAAAGATCACCTGGATCAGGAAGAGCTTAGCCAATTACAGATGGTGAATAACTACATTCGTATAGAAGGAAAATACACCCTGCAAATGGAAGACGAGCGATGGTGGACGTTGGAGACAAATTGCAAGTTCTCGGTTTCCTCGTTATACAAAATGCTGAACGATGGAGGTATTAGAAACGACATCACCAATGTTATTTGGGGTATCAGTGTCCCGTCTAGGGTGAAAGTATTTCTTTGGCTGGTAGAGAATGACGCAATTCTTTCCAGGGTTAATTTGAGGAAGCGGAGAATCGTGGATAATGCGGTGTGTAGCACGCGTATGGTCCACGAAGAAGATACGAACCACATCTTATTCAATTGTCATAGAGCAACTTGGGTCTGGAGGGAAGTGGGTACAAAGTTTGGGGTTTTACATTGTCCTAGGTCTAGTGCAGAGGTTTGGGTGGATATTAGATCTAACAGGATTAGAAAAGAGAAGCGATTAGAGTGGGACATTTCTGTTGCATCCATCTTGTGGATCTTATGGCTAGACCGTAACGACTTCTGTTTCAATAGCGTTCGTCATTCACTTTCTTCGTTGTTGCACAAAATTCACTTATGTTGTTATGAATGGACAGGGCTTAACAGATCCAGGAAGAAGATGCGATCAGGACAGGAGGAGGAGTAGACTGCTAGCAGGGGGACCTTGCATTTCTGGGAAAGGGTCCTCCAGTATTTGGTCGGATGTATTAGATGCTTAGGTTGTTTGATGTATTTTGGATATGTCGTAAATGCTTGATGTATTTTGGATATTTGGCGGAGTGTTCCGTCAGGATGAGACGATTAGGTGGTATTCGTCTTCGGGCACTATATGTATTTACTATTTCAGTTTCGTTAATTTCTTTTTAATGAAGCGGCGACATTAGTCGCCTTTTAATCAAAAAAAAAAAAAAATTCATCAATTCAATTGTGGCCGATGAGAAGCATAGGGATTGCTTTGTCGGGCTCGATGACTTGAATGCTGCTAACGGGAAGATTTCAGACGAGCAGAGGCGCACTCTCGAGCGAATCGCGGCTGCCAGGTTTGCGAATAATCTTTGATTTCAGTTTGTTTTAGGGATATTGTTCCATTATTTGGGGCCTTTCCGAAAAACAATTATGAGGATATAGAATTGATCATCTAGGGCATTGACATCGTGTTGAGTTTGAACACTTTCCAATTTAATGCTTAGAAATGTGAAGCTCGACAAGTGTGTACTAGCACTTTACCATTTTCTGGTGTATGTTCCAAAATGGTGGGTTCTGTGCTCAGAAAAGTACTCAGTTGAAGCACGTGCTATGGAGGGGTCAGCTTGGAACATGGAGGAGGTTGAAATCAAACTCCTAGCAGTAGTAATGATGATAATAGCATGCAATTTTAAGTGGACATAGAGACATACATGTAAAATTAATGAAGTTGTCTTTTATTTCAGCTTTGAGTATAGAGTTAAGGTAAGGAGAGAGAAAGAGACCATAGTGCATGTTATTTGGTTTCACTTTTATGATAATTAGTTTTATAGTGCGCGTTATTTGGTTTCACCTTTACGTTTAGCGAAACCCTGACATCTAGCATATAACGTATAAAATTATTCGGTTTCATCTAAAGTATGAAACTCACTTCTACGTACAAACAAATCCTAAAGTTCAAGTTGTTCAACAAAGGGCCACTACATCCTATAAAGGGGTAAAGAAAATCACATAATCCCTCCCTCCTATTCACCAACCCCAAAATCCTAAATCCCCAATGCGATCGCTATGGACTCAATCATCAACCTCGCCCTTGAAGAGATCTCCTCTCGCGGCGCCGCCAAATTCACCTTCTCCGCCCTAACCACCGCCATCTCCTTTTCCTCCACCTTCGCCTCAGTCTCCGCCTCCAACAACACCATATGGAACCGCCTTCTCTCCATCCCCGTCCTCCAATTCGTCGATGCTTTTGAATGCTGTTGTCACGCCCCGCTTTCCGGAATACAGGAACACAGGCACGTAACTGAGGCCCAGTGAATGATATAAGTACGCCAACTCATATCATCCATAAGCTGTACCAGTCTTAGCTCAACAATATAAGAAAAATGAATCACAACCACGCAGGGAACATAATCACATAAACGAGAATGGAATTCAATAACCAAATCTGGAATATAGGAACTTACTAAATAGCTCAAGAGGCTCCTGCTTCAACTGTAGAAGAACTGCTCATCAATGCCTCCTAGAAATTCTCCTCGTGCACCTGTACTTGATTATCTAAAAAGAAAGAATAATTTGTCCTTAGAGCAAGTACGGACAGCAAGTAATGAAAAGCAGAGAGTAAAGGAGTAAGGTACATGTGGGAATATGAATCAAGATCAAATTGTAAGATCAATAATGGTACTAATAGCAATGGTCTTAATCAAGTATATATACATGTCAACTAGGTCTATTATCAAGTTGTTTCTCCTATCTAGTGCACGTACTACTGCATCCCATACTACAGGTTCGATGCACGCACAATAGTATTTGTTTTAGACTTCGTGGTGGGATCTACAGAGCGTATACTCGGTGTATCACGATAAAAAGATAACAAGTTCACGTCTTCACAAGTAATTCTCCACCTTCCATGTTAAGTTCATGTAACAAGATAACACGTTCACGTCTTCACAAGTAATTCTCCACCTTCCATGTCAAGTTCATGTAACAAGATAACAAGATAACAAGTTCACGTCTCCACAAGTAATTCTCCACCTTCTACCGAGTACATTTTCTGAGACTGTCCACTACTAGGTCAACCCTTAGAAACCCCGGCTTATTTAGTATTTTATTAATAATTCATACATGTACATGCAAGTGGTTATAAGAAGGTCCAGGAAACGATACGAATGTAGCAACATGATGCATTGCACAATAATATACGTGAAGTAGTAAATCTAAAACAACAATTCTCTTTATATTATTTTTACTGGTTCCTGATATAACTCGGTCGAAATCTCAGTACAAGACAGACAAGGCAGTATCACATAAATGTTCATTAAGTGGGCAATTATCGAGTCATTGTATCATACATGTATCAAGATTAATGTAAAGCAAGTAATGTGAATTTTTCCTGGTAAACAAGTCAAGTGCATTTTTCCAGTAAACAAGTCAAGTTTATCATGTCAAGTTCAAGTCACGAGATCTCCAGTAATAACATGTATTTTAATCAGGACGTGTTTTTCTCATGTACAAGTTCAATTTATTTTATTCATGTCAAGTATGTAACTAGGCTTGGGTTTGAGTCAACGGATAATAATAAGAGGTCAAGAGTACGTCGGATTAGCTCGTGTAAACCCTAGATACTCTTAACGGGAAGGGACACAAGGCAAATTATGATAATTGAGATGGAACTACTTGCATAAGAGGTCAAAAATCTTGAACTAGAATAAATAAAACAGTTTAAGTGGACTTGCCTTTTTCCTTGTAGACGATTCGACAATTTAATAAGAATAACGAAATCAGAATCCCGGGGAGCAATCCCAAGAACACGTGCAAAATGAGCGCTAAAATACCAAACAGTGAATTTTACTCCACACTGGATCGGCCAGAACACAGGACAACAAAACTGGATTTGCTGCGGCCAGAACACGGGACACTGAACGATCCAATGAGAATTCTTCTACACACCCGATCCGATCCGAACACGAAACAGCAAAACGGGATCTGGTGTGAGCCGAACACAGAACAGCAAGAGGCAACCAATTGAATCACAGCCTCGCACCGGATCTGGCCTAAATAGGGAACAGCGAAGCAGCGGATCGGGCGCGCCGAACAGCAAACAGCGGGGCCGGCCAATTGCTGATCGTCTTCTTCCTTCTCTTTTACTCCGATTGAGAGGGAGAGAGGGAGATTGCGGAACTGGCGACGAGCGGCGGGGTTCGCGACGACTGCGGCAGTGGAGCGGCATCGTGGCCACGGTCGGGAAGCGACGGTGGTAACACAACTCTGGCGAAGGCTCTGTTTCGCTTCGAAAAACAGGGGAGAGGAAGAGATGAGCGGGAGGGGTTTTTTCGGTGGCTCGGCGGTGGCTCGGCGGCGGCTCGATGGTGCGGTGAGGAATAGAGAGACGAAGGGGAAGGTTCTCTCTGCTGGGTTCCGTCGATAATGACGAGCGGCGGAGAGAGAGTTTTGGTGGGTCCTTCGGGAGTAGCAATGGCAACGAGCTCGAGGAGTTCGAGCAGAAGCGGCACAATGGCGATGGGTCCAGTGGATTTCTTCGGCAGTGGGGACGATGGCGTCGCAATGAAGCCGCGACGGGAAGAGGAGTCGATGGTTGAGGAGCGATGAGGGTGACGATCGGGGATAGTGGTGATGGTTTCGGCAGCCATGGCAGGAGCGAGGAGTTGCGGTGAGAGGGAGTGTCAAGCGGCAGCCATGGTGGAGCTTCGATGAGAGGTTGATGGTGAGTGGAGAGGGTCGAGTTGTCGAGGTCGGGGGTGAGGAGGAAGAAGGGAAAAGGTTCTGTTTGGGTTTTGTTTTGGGTTTCTGTTGGGAAAAACAGAATAGGGAGAGATAAGGAGTAACGGGAGAGAGTGTGGGGGAGGGTTATTAAAATAATAAAATAATTAATATAAGGGGGTAGTTAGAGATAGTGGGGATGTGGTTACGGGGATGTGGGAAGAGTGGGGAATGTGAACAAATTTGTATACGGGTGAGTTTGTGGGTTTAGTTTAGAGTCCAATAGGATATGAGATTGGGTTTGGGCTAAAATCCAACAAGCTGTGGGCAACTCTTTGGGCTTCAAATGAATATAAATAATTAATAAATGATAGTATGGATTAGCTTAGGCTTCAAAATAGATAAATAAAAGAAGTGGGACAAGATTCAAGTTTGAATATAAATTTGGGTTTCAATAGGAGATTCAAAATGGATTTAAATGCATTGGAAGGATTTATACGGAATTTGAAATACAAGAGAACATAGAGAAGAAGGAACTGGGAGTCCGTATAATCGGAAATAGGGGTTACAAATCCTACCCACCTTACAAGAAGAATTTCGTCCTCGAAATTCATTATGGTAGGCGGTAGGACAAAATAGAAGCAACTTAAGAAATGACAAGGCAAGAAAATTAGAAAAAGAAAACTCAAGTGATGGAAGTACCAAAATAAGAAAAGGACATAGATAAGATCGACGTCGAATAATAAATCGACGAAAGATAACATGTGAAAAAGATGAACAAGATCTAAATGATGCAAAGAAGAAGGAACAACAATAGAATCCTGGAACCTGTGGGTTATGAGTTCACCACGCTTCCGCTGCACAACTCTGATGGTGATGTCCCATGCAACATACATGTCGCTGTAGGCCACATGACACCAATCAACGAACCAAGCAGGAAGACAAGAATGAGACACCATGATCAAGGACAGTATGGGCTCGAGATAGATATAATTAAATAATGCAAAACGAATATAAAGTTTGTTTCAATTTTAAATGATCAAAAGATATGTTATAGATCAAGACTAATGGGTAGGAGAATTGGGTTATAAATCAAATAACAGGTTTAAATCCAATAAGGAAATAGGCTATAGGATTTTTTTTTTTATAGATATACATTAAATCAAATAGTGAAAAGTATATAAAACTGAGTATGTTTGGGCTTAAAACAAAATAATAGTAATAGTAACGACAAGCATAATCATACCAATAATAATAATAATAACAAAACATCAACATTGCTAACAATAAAATAACAATGATAATAACAATAATATTAATAATAATAACAATAATAACAATAACAATAAAAATAATAATGATAATAATAATAATAGCATAAATGGATATAATAATAATATGCACATATGCGTCAGAATGGACAAGTGAGTTTAATAGATTTACTAAAATAATCCAAACAGTAGTAATATATGATATAAATATTCGATCACTTAAAATGTAAAATATAATTAAAATATACCGTTGTTGAAATAAATAAAATTTTCCGATAGTCAGATGAAATAAAAAGTTTCTTAGAAACCAGAATAATACTTTGTTAAAATCCGATCAATTGAAAATGTAACTTGCTGAAAAGAATTTGAAAGCGAAAGGACGCTATAAAAATCTTAAATACAGAAAGTACACGGAAAGATACATATGTGCAGGAACAAGGGTTTGGGCTCAAGTTAAATATTAATAAATAAGGCAACCAAGTGTAATATAAAATTTAGGCTTCAACAAAAATACCAATAATAACACCAATAATAATAAAATATTAAAAATATCGGTAAAAATAATATAATGTAAGACAGAATATAATTTGGTTCAACAATTTTTTTTTTGTACGAAAGTAATTCATTATTAACAACAGTAATAATAAAGTAATGCAAACAACAATAGCAATAACAACGGCAATATCAATAATAATAACGAGAAACATAACAATAATAACATTATAAAACAAGGTAAGAATTTGGCTTATCAACTATTTAATTAAATCAAACAGTAATTATATAGTCGATCAATTATAAATGGAAAGTGAAGAGATAAAACCGAATTATAAAAAGGTTGATAGCCATACAAATAACAAAGGAACACAAACTTTAAAGGATCAATATAAAAATATGTATATATATATATATATAGTTTTGGGAAAATAACCAATCAAGATATGTAGAATTACGAACAAATTTAGCTAAGTAAGAAATATATTAATAACAATGAATGAAAAGACATATAATAATTAGTGAATGTTGACATTGTAATCAATATTCGAAAAAACATTTTAAAGGGTAACAAGCAAAATAGACCAAATATATATATATGCAGGAAGATTTAAAAAAGAGTTTATTAAATATTACAAAAGTAAACATCAAATCATTAATTAGGAAATGGAAACAAAAGTAAGTGAGAAACCTAAAGGTTAAAGAGTTGGAAAACGGTGGCAATAAATAGTAATTAACAAAAGAACGAAAACTTATACCATGGTTAATGTACTCAATCTTAACATAACGTGAAAATTGGTAAACACAAAATAGAGAAAAATCAACTATACTAGTTCAAATTGTATGAAAACGTAAAGTGTAATTGTATAAACAAAGTGTCATAAAGAAAATATTTCTTTACCATTAGTTTCATTATATAGGTAAAGACTCTGGAAATATTAATTAGTAAATAGGTAGAAAATCTTGCCCCCTTAACATCAAGTTGCATGTTTGCCTTCACGACATCAGGTTTCAAGTTGCTGTCCGGATATTCGGCTGCACACTTTGCCTCGCCGATATCTAGTTGCAATTTGTCTCCATTGACATCGAGTTGTATATTTGCCATCTCGACATTAGGTTGCACCGAAATGGTGAAATGGAGGATGGAACTTCCATATGCATAGGGATAGGGGACATTTAATTTAAGTATGGCGTTATATTTTGAAATTCGTGATATAAAAATAGTAGAAGGTAAGAAATGGAGTTGAAAGTCACACAATAAAATATCAAAATAGATGTATAGATTATAAATACCAAATACAATAGTACAAAATAGTAGTAGTTAAAATGATTTATAAAAGTAGGGAGAAAACGGAATAAAATACATGCATAAACACAATGCAAATGTGAATGAGAAGATAAATATCCAATGTAGTAGATTTACACAATAAATATATCATAAAAATATACAGTATTGTAGGAGTTAAACGAGCCTCTAACACATCCTTGAAGATCCACAGATGCCGATCGACGAACCAAGCCGGAAGAAAAGAATGGACAACTTCAGAATCAAAGAAATATGGGCACGAAAGAATAAAATTTATACCCACTGAAGAATCAAGGAACATGAATGAATGGAAGGGACGAAACAACTGAGAGATAAAGGAACTGGATATGAAGGGATCAAAAGATGGATCAAACGAAAGGGGTATCCAGATCATATGTTGGTTATTACATGTTCATGTGATTGACGTGGTGTACATATTATTGAGTTAGACTGGCTAGAACCAAACTTGACTAATGTATTAGCCAAACAAACATGACTAACGCATTAGCCAAAACCCAGCTAAACTCCAACATAGTTAGAGCCTAACTTGGGCTCTGATACCACTAAAAACCTGTCACGCCCCGCTTCCCGGAATACAGGAACACAGGCACGTAACTAAGGCCCAGCGAATGATATAAGTACGCCAACTCATATCATCCATAAGCTGTACCAGTCTTAGCTCAACAATATAAGAAAAATGAATCACAACCACGTAGGGAACATAATCACATAAACGAGAATGGAATTCAATAACCAAATCTGGAATATAGGAACTTACTAAATAGCTCAAGAGGCTCCTGCTTCAACTGTAGAAGAACTGCTCATCAATGCCTCCTAGAAATTCTCCTCGTGCACCTGTACTTGATTATCTAAAAAGAAAGAATAATTTGTCCTTAGAGCAAGTACGGACAGCAAGTAGTGAAAAGCAGAGAGTAAAGGAGTAAGGTACATGTGGGAATATGAATCAAGATCAAATTGCAAGATCAATAATGGTACTAATAGCAATGGTCTTAATCAAGTATATATACATGTCAACTAGATCTATTATCAAGTTGTTTCTCCTATCTAGTGCACGTACTACTGCATCCCATACTACAGATTCGATGCACGCACAATAGTGTTCGTTTTAGACTTAGTGGTGGGGTCTACAGAGCGTGTACTCGGTGTATCACGATAAAAAGATAACAAGTTCACGTCTTCACAAGTAATTCTCTACCTTCCATGTTAAGTTCATGTAACAAGATAACAAGTTCACGTCTTCACAAGTAATTCTCCACCTTCCATATCAAGTTCATGTAACAAGATAACAAGATAACAAGTTCACGTCTCCACAAGTAATTCTTCACCTTCTACCGAGTACATTTTCTGAGACTGTCCACTACTAGGTCAACCCTTAGAAACCCCGGCTTGTTTAGTATTTTATTAATAATTCATACATGTACATGCAAGTGGTTAAAAGAAGGTCCAGAAAACGATACGAATGTAGCAACATGATGCATTGCACAATAATATATGTGAAGTAGTAAATCTAAAACAACAATTCTCTTTATATTATTTTTACTGGTTCCTGATATAAATGGGTCGAAACCTCAGTACAAGACAGACAAGGCAGTATCACATAAATGTTCATCAAGTAGGCAATTATCGAGTCATTGTATCATACATGTATCAAGATTAATGTAAAGCAAGTAATGTGAATTTTTCCTGGTAAACAAGTTAAGTGCATTTTCCCAGTAAACAAGTCAAGTTTATCATGTCAAGTTCATGTCACGAGATCTCCAGTAATAACATGTATTTTAATCAGGACGTGTTTTTCTCATGTACAAGTTCAATTTATTTTATTCATGTCAAGTATGTTAGGCTTGGGTTTGAGTCAACGGATAATAATAAGAGGGCAAGAGTACGTCGGGTTAGCTCGTGTAAACCCTAGATACTCCTAACGGGAAGGGACACAAGGCAAATTATGATAATTGAGATGGAACTACTTGCATAAGAGGTCAAAAATCTTGAACTAGAATAAATAAAACAGTTCAAGTGGACTTGCCTTTTTCCTTGTAGACGATTCGACAATTTAATAAGAATAACGAGATCAGAATCCCGGGGAGCAATTCCAAGAACACGTGCAAAATGAGCGCTAAAATACCAAACAGTGAATTTTACTCCACACCGGATCGGTCAGAACACGGGACAACAAAACTGGATTTGCTGCGGCCAGAACACGGGACACCGAACGATCTAATGAGAATTTTTCTACACACCCGATCCGATCCGAACACGAAACAGCGAAACGGGATCTGGTGTGAGCCGAACACAGAACAGCAAGAGGCAACCGATCGAATCAAAGCCTCGCACCGGATCTGGCCTAAACAGGGAACAGCGAAGCAGCGGATCGGGCGTGCCGAACAGCAAACAGCGGGGCTGGCCAATTGCTGATTGTCTTCTTCCTTCGCTTTTACTCCGATTGAGAGGGAGAGAGAAGGAGATTGCGGAACTGGCGATGAGCGGCGGGGTTCGCGACGACTGCGGCAGCGGAGCGGCAGCGTGACCATGGTCGGGAAGCGACGGCGGCGACACAACTCCGGCGAAGGCTCTGTTTCGCTTCGAAAAACAGGGGAGAGGAAGAGATGAGCGGGAGGGAGTTCTTCGGTGGCTCGGCGGCGGCTCGATGGTGCGGCGAGGAGTAGAGAGATGAAGGGGAAGGTTCTCTCTATTGGGTTCTGTCGACAATGACGAGCGGCGGAGAGAGAGCTTTGGTGGGTCCTTCGAGGGTAGCAATGGCGACGAGCTTGAGGAGTTCGAGCGGAAGCGGCACAATGGCGATGGGTCCAGCCGAGTTCTTCGGTAGTGGGGACGACGGCGTCGCGGTGAAGTCGCGACAGGAAGAGGAGTCGATGGTTGAGGAGCGATGAGGGTGATGATCGGGGATAGTGGCGATGGTTTCGGCAGCCATGGCGGGAGCGAGGAGTTGCGGTGAGAGTGAGTGTCAAGCGGCAGCCATGGTGGAGCTTCGATGAGAGGTCGATGGCGAGTGGAGAGGGTCGAGTTGTCGAGGTCGGGGGTGAGGAGGAAGAAGGGAAAAGGTTCTGTTTGGGTTTTGTTTTGGGTTTCTGTTGGGAAAAACAGAATAGGGAGAGATAAAGAGTAACGGGAGAGAGTGTGGGGGAGGGTTATTAAAATAATAAAATAATTAATATAAGTGGGGTAGTTAGAGATAGTGGGGATGTGGTTACGGGGATGTGGGAAGAGTGGGGAATGTGAACAAATTGTATACGGGTGAGTGTATGAGTTTGTGGGTTTAGTTTAAAGTCAAATAGGATATGAGATTGGGTTTGGGCTAAAATCCAACAAGAGGTGGGCTACTCTTTGGGCTTCAAATGAATATAAATAATTAATAAATGATAGTATGGATTAGCTTAGGCTTCAAAATAGATAAATAAAAGAAGTGGGACAAGATTCAAGTTTGAGTATAAATTTGGGTTTCAATAGGAGATTCAAAATGGATTTAAATGCATTGGAAGGATTTAAACGGAATTTGAAATACAAGAGTACATAGAGAAGAATGAAGGAACTGGGAATCCGTATAATCGGAAACAGGGGTTACAGCTGTCTGAGCCCTAACGACCCAAAAATCCAGTCTTGGGATGAATTGGACAAGTTCGGGTTACGAATTGTGGCCGATGAGCAGCTTAGGGATTGTTTTGCCGGGCTCGATGACTTGAATGCTGCTAACGGGAAGATTTCGGACGAGCAAAGGCGCACTCTTGAGAGAATCGTGGCTACCAGGTTTGCGAATAATCTTTGATTTTGGTTTATTTTAGGGATATTGTTCCATTATTTGGGGCCTTTCCGAAAAACAATCACGAGGATAGAGAATTGATCATCTAGTGCATTGACATCGTGTCGAGTTTTGAACATTTTTCAATTTATACCCCTTATCACTTACGTAAGAGATGGGGGGATTTGGGCGGGGAGAATCTCAGCCATCAAATCAAAGTCAAGATGATCCAATGGCTGAGATGCTTGTTTGTAATGAACATACCCGTTTACCATCAATATATATATATATATAAACAGTTAATTTGAAGAAGAAACAATATAACTTCAACATAAGTTCGGGTTACGAAGTATGGCCTATGAGTAGCTTATGGATTGTTTTGCCGTACTCGATGACTTGAATGCTACAAACGGGAAGATTTCGGACGAGCAGAGGCGCACTCTCAAGCGAATCGCGGCTTCCAGGTTTGCGAATAATCTTTGATTTCGGTTTGTTTTAGGGATATTGTTCCATTATATGGGGCCTTTCCGAAAAACAATTATGAGGATAGAGAATTGATTATCTAGGGCATTGACATCGTGTTGAGTTTTGAACACTTTCCAATTTAATGCTTAGAAATGTGAAGCGTGACAAGTGTGTACTAGCACTTTACCATTTTCTAGTGTATGTTCTAAACTGGTGGAATCTGTGCTCAGAAAAGTACTCAGTTGATGCACGTGCTATGGAGGGGTCAGCTTGGAACATGGAGGAGGCTAAAATCAAGCACCTAGAGTTACAGTATTAATGATGATAATAGCATGCAATTTTAAGTGGACATAGAGACATACATACACTGTAAAATTAATGAAGTTGTCTTTTATGTCAGCTTTGAGTATAGAGTTAAGATAAGGAGAGAAAGAGACCATGTGCACGTTATTTAGTTTAAGTTTTATGATAATTAGTTTTATAAGAGCATCATAAGGGGAAAAGTGGGTGAGTTATGTTTTACATATGATACGATGAATTTTCCAACTTTTGTAAATTGCAGACGCACTTTAGTGACTCATGTTTGATGCATCCCAAGTGTGGTCATGGCTCGACAACCCCCTTTTTTCCTCACGTGAGATGGATTTGATATGGTGTGGTCTGGCGTGCATGCGGAGGTGGTGTGCGGCGACGTTGTGCGGCGTGGGGGGAGGGTGCATAGGGAGGAATGGAGAATTTGAATCTTGAAAGTGGACGGGGAAGATATTGTGGCTGGCTTTGAGGGGTTTGGTGCTTTTATTTTGTTTTGTTTTATTTTTTTATGAAAACTTGCGTACTGCATGTACCAATTTAAATGAGAATTCCTATTTTTCATATTTTTTCTTGATTTCAAAATAGAGGAAGGAGATAGGGGTAGACACACTCTCTCCTATTTGTGTGTGTGTGTATATATATATATATAAATCCAACAATTAAAATCCCTTATGGTGCTGCTGACGTTCAATTAAAATCTAATTCCTCGTTAAAATGCAATGCAGCTAATTATAAATAAAAAGATATTTTGAATTTCAATTTTTTTTATACATGTTCTAAAATTCGAAATGATCTGAATATATATCTTAAATCTTAAATCTTAAATCAGTGGCTTTGGAAGTTTCTAAAAATCTTCAAATGCCACTACTTCATGACATCCTAAATTATCTCTATCTTGAATATTATAATGGGAGAAGACCTTAGTGTCATTTTTTCATCTATCAACGCATGCAACCCACGTGCATAACTACTACAACGGAGGTCTTAGGTTCAAACCCAAACTACTTCTAAACTTTTATTTTAAAAAAATTATATTTATTAAGACATGAATCACACGTGTAAATCGTTAATATTATAATGGGAGAAGGCCTTAGTATCATTTGTAAATCTAACAACACATGCATAACTATTATAAAGGAGATCTTAGGTTCAAACCCATACTACATCTGATATTTTACTTTAAAACAAACTATATTTATTAAGACGTGCATCACATTACTATGTCTTAATAATTCCCCATCCTTGAAATGGAGAATTTCCTATGAGGAGTTAATTGAATATAATATGTATAGATACTCTATGTTACTAGATGTATTAGGACATGTCATGCTCATGTTAGAAAAGCCACATCCTTATATATATATATATATATATATATATATATATATATATATATATATATATATATATATATATATATATATGGAGGAGATCCCATAAAGCCCTACCTCATCTCTTATTTTGAGGCCCTCCATGATAGGAGTCTCCTATGAAAAATCCGAATTGTTCATCTCGTTCTACATGCTTACGATAGCCAAAGTGTGTAAAAGCAAGTTATTTGACATTAATTTGCCCATCCATCATGTCGTTAGAAAAATAAAGAATTTTTACCCAAATAATTTTGTCACATTATAATACATGAACAAATGAACTTCAAATGACTCAATTTTATACCCGTAGACTATCAAAGTTATGTAGAACATCATGAACAAGTTGGATTTTTCATTGAAGGGTTTGTATCGTCGGGTTCACATATGACCTCCAAATAAGGTTTGCGGTAGAGCCTTAGGGGATCACCCCACTATATATATATATATATATATATATTATATATATATATATATATATATATATATATATATATATATATATATATATATAGTAAGCCTATTAAGAGCTGGGGAGCTGAAAACCTTATCGAGAGCTGGGGATTTCAGCCATTCGATCGCGATCGAACGGCTGAGATCTCCAGTCGCTTATCTTCAGATCTGTTGAGGGGTAAAACCGGTATAATCGAAACCTTACCCCTATCTCTTATCTTCTCACGCTCTCTCACCCGCTCTCTTTCTTTGTTCCGCTCTCTTTCTTCGAAACGAGTCTAAACCCTACCCCTATCTCTCTTATCTTCTCACCACCAAAGTAGAGCTCTCTCTCCCGCACTCTTTCTTCGTCACTTGTGTAAACCCAACTCAACGAAAAACCATCTCCAGCTGCTTATCTTCAGATCTGTTGAAGGGTCCAAGGGCTATAATCGAAAACCCCTATCTCCCGTATTTTCTCATGACCATAGAAGAGCTCTCTCAGTTGGTTCTCTCTCTCCGACGAAAAACCCAAACCGCGATTAGGGTTTCGATTTCTACTCTCAGTCGGGTTCTCTCTCTAACTTGGGCTGCAATCTTTCCATTCGATTTCTCCTCTCAGTCGGGTTATCTCTCTAGCTTGGGCTGCAATCTTTCCATCGGTTAATCTCAATTTCAAATTTTATTTCCTTTACAATCGCTTCTAGTTTGTTGTTAGATTTTTATCCCGAAAATTATGCATTCATTTCTTTAACAACTATACATTTATTTCTTGAAATATATTTCAGCCATGTCAAAAACTTGTAAGATCAGTAAAGTTGCATTTGTGAATGGTTCAAATCTTTTAGATTAACAAATAATAATCGTATTATTATCTGTAATTTTGATATGCAAACATGACACATGCATATAAGCACACATAATCATGAAGGTCCCTTGTGTAGAAGAAGTTTTCTTTTAGGTCTGTGGTGAAGATTACAGTTTCATGTTAGCTACCTTTATTATGTTATGATGTTGATCAAGTAATATTGTGTCATATTTAGACCGTAATTAATTATACTGGCTTTGTATATTGATATTAAAGAGACTTCACTTAAAGCATATACATCATAGATGCACCCTAGTTACTGGTTCTGAGATTTGCTTAAATCATTGCTTATAGTTTTGCTAATGGGGGACATTTTTTATGCCTGTCCATTGCATCAAATCAAAATTGGGAAGTCAAATCCTTTGCGTGTTGTGTACGTGTACTAATACTTTAGAGAAAGAAGCCGATGGATGTTTCTCATTTAACTAGGGATGTTTCTCCCAAAAAAGAAAAATATTTAACTGTCCAAAATGTGTACATACTTAAATTTTTCAACACTAAGTTTCATATCCCCTCAGTATGAAGACTTTATTACTTAGTTAACTATTACATGTGAAGTGAAGGGTTATAATAGTTTCTAAATACATGATATTGGCCTTGTAGCTTCAGAATGTAGTCTGTTAGACTTTTTCCTTTGTGTTATTTTTAAAGTTGTAGCTTTTTTTATATTTGTTGTCTCATTTTTCTATGAAGGATGGAGTTTGAAAATGAAGAGTTACTAAGCCAAGATGTTCATACCGGTTGGAGGGACGTTGATGATGCTTCTAAACCATTTGTTGGTTTAGTATTTGCAACATTAGAAGAAGGACATGAATTTTATAAAAGATATGCAAAATTAGCTGGTTTTTCTGTGCGCAAGTTCGCTACAATGGTTGACACTTCTACGAAGGAGAGGTATTCACAACAATTTGTATGCTCAAAGCAAGGTAAGCCGATAGATACAGTTGGAGTGAATGTTGCCAATATTGAAGAACCGTCTTCTTCAAATGTGATCAAGAGAAGGAGAAGGGCTGTGACGAAAGAAGAATGTTTGGCTCAAATACGAATTCAAAAAGACGATGATGGGAGATGGTCAATTCAAAGGTTTGTTGAAGAGCACACCCATCTTTGTGTTACACCTAGAAAGCAACAGTTCTTAAGATGTAATAGAACTGTTTCCGAAGCCCAAAAAAGTTTACTTAGTTCTTTCAAAGAGGCTAACATAAGAACTTCAGAGTTTATGTCCTTCATGGAGATATAAAATGAAGGTTTCAGTAATATTAATTGTACTGAAACGGACATTAGAAATTCGTTGCAAAGAGAGAAGGATGTGATGAGAGCTTATGATGTGGATATATTGCTGGAGCACTTGCAAGAGGAAAAAGAGATGAATCATTCTTTCTGTTTTCATTACAAGGTTGATGAAGACAACAAATTAACCCATGTGTTTTGGGTTGATGCTCTTTCCAGGAAGGCTTATAAGCATTTTGGTGAAGTGCTAATTTTTTATACCACATATGACGCAAATGAATACAAATTGGTTTCTGCTCTATTTACTGGAGTTAATCACTATGGTCAATCTGTCAATTTTGGTGCGGCTTTCATAAATAAAGAGACGACCGAGTCGTTTGTTTGGTTGTTTGAAAAATGGGGTGAAACAATTTGTGGGTCTCCACCTAAAGTTATCATTACAGATCAAGATCCTGTAATGGAAAATGCAATTTGCATGTATTTTCCTAGTTCCAGCCACAGGCTATGCATGTGGCACATTCTTAAAAAGCTTCTCGATAAGCTTGGTAGTCCGGGCCTTAATAGTGATTTTAGCATTCCATTCCGTAGTTACAATTGGGATTCAGAAACGTCGGAAGAGTTTGAGATGAGATGGAATGACGTAATGAACGCTAATGTGCAAATTGCAGGTATTACTTATTTCAATAAATTATATTTGTGTTTGACCATTTTTTAGTAGTATTAATACTTGATACATATTAAAATAGTAGGTAATCCTTGGTTTTCTGACATTTATGAGCTTCGTGAAAAGTGGATACCAGCTTATGCTAAGCATATTTTCACTGCTGGAATTCGTACAATTCAAAGATCAGAAAGTATGAATGCTTTTGTCGATAAGTATGTTAATAGTAAAAATTCTTTACATGAATTTATTACGAGGTTTGAAAGGGCGATAAAGAAACAAAGACAAAATCAGTTAGCAGTAGACTACACAACTCTTCATACAAAACCAAAGCTGCAAACAGATTTTGAAATTGAGACACAAATGTCTGAACTCTACACCAGAGCGAAATTTCATGTATTTCAAGCTAAATTAGTTGAAAGCTTGAATTACGTCTCTTTAATGAAAGTTGACGATGGTAGTGTGCGGCACTATATTGTGAGGAGAATGGGAAAGTCACTAAAATCAGATAAAACAAGGGATGTGTTCTATAGGGATGTGTTCTATAAGGGAATGGACAATGCTGGGTCTTGTACTTGTAGAAAATTTGAAGTGAAAGGAATTCCTTGTAGACACATCCTTGTGGTATTGAGGAATGAGTTTGTTGATTTCCTGCCTCAATCTTATATCTTAAAGAGGTGGACCGCTTCGGTAACTACCGAGATTGTATACGATGATGGTGGTGAAGAAATCATTGGTAGCTACGATAGTCCACAAGATTTGGATATGGTGGAGTTGTCAAATGAAATACACAAATTGATGAGGATTGCTCCCTCATCCAAGGAGATGCGCCAGAAGGCTAGAACATTACTAGTTGGTGTTAATGCAGAATTGCAACAAGATATGCCCCAAGAATTACAACAAGCAAAAATTACTTCATTACCTAAAACTGTCAATATTCATGTACCGGATATTGCAAAGATCAAAGGTAGTGGGAAGCGAATTAAAGGGGGAAAGGAGAAAGCATTGGAGAAGGCTGCGAAACCACTAAGGAAGTGTCGTTTGTGCAAGAAGCTTGTTAATCGTGATAGTCGCACTTGTCCTTTGAAGGAAAGGTTGGTATTTGAATACAAACTTTATTTCAATTTTTATTATATATAATATAATCTTATTTTTAATTTGTGCTGATTAATCGTGTAGTTCTAATAAGAATGAGTACAAGCTTCTACTACTTTTTCAAGAATGGAACCCATAACAGAAGAGGCTCCAAATATTGCATGAACTTTATTAGTTTATTTCTGTGGATTTTACAAGGTAAGTGTCATACATAATTAAAATAATTTCTGACCCATATCTGTAATTATTGTTCTTTAATACCAAATAGCACATTTGTTAAATTAATCGTTATGTCTTCACTGTTTGCAGGCAAAATGATGATGGACATAAAAGAGATGCATGATCTGAAATTTATCTTCAAAAAGTTGGTTAAATGATTTTGTTTATACAAATAATTCCAAGTTAGTAGGCAATGATGAAAAGTTTATGCATGAATTTTTTTTGGAAACTAGTAGGCATGGCTTAATAAAGCAGCCCTAGTGACAAACTCAAATTTCTACATTTGACTCACTTATACTTGATTTATTATGCGGCAGTGATGAAAAGTTTATGCATGATTTTGTTTATTCATGACTTATCCCTTTCGGAGTGTGCAAGCATTGATGAAAAGTATATACAAGACAAGTTAAATGATTTTGGTTTTTTGCACCCTCCTAACAAGTTAGTGTGCAAGTCATTTCAGCTTCATGTTCAGTTTATATATTCGGCAATTGGTATACAAAATTTTTAAGGGTGGTGTTCAACTTCATATTCAGTTTCTATTGTTTTGAGCTGGGGAGCTGAAATTTTTTGGTGTTCACCCTTTTGTTCAATAAATTTGGGGGTCTGAGCTTACCCATTTTCAACTTCATGTTCAAATGCGCTTGTACTGAGCTTACACATTTTGAGGTTCATGTTTAGTTTATGGTGGTGTTATTCTGAGCCTGCATGATTTTTGCATCTCTAGTTGTTGTTCTGAGCCTGCAGATTATTTTGCTGTTGTTGTTGTTCTGAGTCTATAGTTTTCTTTGCTGTTGTACTTGTTCTGAGCCTACAGTTTTTTTTGCTGAAATTTTTTATTTGATGATGTCCTGTCTATCCTAAATTTGATGATGCCCTGTCAATTTAAATTACCAGCTTTACCATGTTCATCATACACTCTCCAGGAACAACCGAGTGGTATGTGATTATATCTCCAACTAAAAGTTTACTTGCAATTCATTATAATACATATATATACGTACTTGCATCTTTATTTTTTGATGAATCACTTTGTTCAGGAATTGAAGAGGAAGAACAAGAAGGATGTTAGCGGAGTCCCCGAGAGCCTTGAGAACACTCTTCGACTGAACTAAAAGTTTACTTGCAATTCATTATAATACATATATATACGTACTTGCATCTTTATTTTTTGATGAATCACTTTGTTCAGGAATTGAAGAGGAAGAACAAGAAGGATGTTAGCAGAGAACCCAAGAGCCTTGAGAACATTCTTCGACTGCCCATTCTTTACCCATTTGAGAATGTTTCGACTGCCAGGAAGTTTAAATGTGTGTTCTAGTGTGTTGGTCATGTATGGATTGTAATGAAAATAGTGGAAATTGAAAGTTACAACTAGTTTGTGGAAACAATTGTGTTTTTATTCCTTTTGTATAATCTCCATTTGGTTTCTGTTGTTTTCAACAATTGGTGTACATATTGGTTGGTGGTGTTCAGTTTCTATTTGTTCTGAGCTTACACAATTTGATACTTCATGTTCAGTTTCTGCTGTTCTAAGCTGAGCCTACACATTTTCATACTTCATGATCAGTTTCTGTTGTTTGGAGCTTAAACAATTTGAACTTCGTGTTCGGTTTCTGTCGTCCTAAGCTGAGCTTACACAATTTGAAACTTCATGTTCAGTTTCTGTTGTTCTGAGCTTACACATTTTGAACTTCATGTTTAGTTTCTGTTGTTCTGAGCTGAGCTTACAAAATTTGATACTTCATGTTCAGTTTCTATTGTTCTGAACTTACCCATTTTGAACTTCATGTTCAGTTTCTGCTGTTCTGAGCTGTGCTTACACATTTTGAACTAAACATGTTCAGTTTCTGTTGCTCTGAGCTTACACATTTTGAACTTCATGTTTAGTTTCTACTGTTCTGAGCTGAGCTTACAAAATTTGATACTTCATGTTCAGTTTCTGTTGTTCTGAACTTACCCATTTTAAACTTCATGTTCAGTTTCTGCTATTCTGAGTTGTGCTTACAGATTTTGAACTAAACATGTTCAGTTTCTGTTGTTTTGAGCTTACACAATTTGAACTTCATGTTCAGTTTGTGTTGTTCTGAGCTGATCTTACACAATTCGATACTTCATGTTCATTTTCTGTTGTTCTGAACTTACCCATTTTGAACTTCATGTTCAGTTTCTGCTATTCTGAGCTGTACTTACACATTTTGAACTAAACATGTTTAGTTTCTGTTGTTCTAAGCTTACACAATTTGAACTTCATGTTCAGTTTCTGTTGTTCTGAGCTGACCTTACACATTTTGATATTTCATGTTCAGTTTCTGTTGTTCTGAACTTACCCATTTTGAACTTCATGTTCAGTTTCTGCTGTTCTGAGCTGTGCTTACACATTTTGAACTAAACATGTTCAGTTTTTGTTGTTCCGAGCTTACACAATTTGAACTTCATGTTCAGTTTCTGTTGTTCTGAGCTGACCTTACACATTTTGATACTTCAAGTTCAGTTTTTGTTGTTCTGAACTTACCCATTTTGATGGAGGTGAGGCTCTTCGTCTAGTATGCCACTAAAGTGGGGAACCAAGCTGAGTAATTGAGCTGATAGGTGCATATTCCCTGTGACACTAGGTTGATAAGCTATGCAGGAAGGTTGCTCAATATTCTTAGGAGTGAATTTGTCCTGTATTGGTACTCGATTTGGTACTTCCTCACCCATTGTTTCTTATGAATTGGTTCACTGTACAGTCGACTTGCACCTAACAGCAGTCCACTGGTTCGACAAAGACAGTCGACTTAGTCTGTGCAGAGTGCTTCTGTCTCTCCGTCATCAGGTAGTAGTTCTGGATGAAGTGATCGTCTCCCTTGCATACACCAAAGTCTTGTAACATAAAAGAAAATATTTATTATTAATAATAATAAAAGAAAAGAAAAAGAAAAAGATTTTTATTGATTTGTAAGTTAAAATACTAAACAATCCCCGGCAACTGCGCCAAAAAAACTTATTGTATATCTCAGCTATCTAAATAAATAGATAAACTAGACACAAATTAAAACCTCGCAAGTGTACGAATCGTTTATAGAAGCACAGTGAAAAGCAAGGGTCGATCCCACAGAGATTGTAGTACTTAACTCACTAATCAATAAAACAAAGAAAAAAATGCAAATCATAAAGTTTGTTCTAAAAGTTTATTTGAAAGGAAATGAAGAGATTAAAAACTAGATCAAGTAGTATATCAGAAATATCAATTAAATGAGTTGGGCTTGATTTCCACCTATAGTTAAGAATGCTAGATTACCTTCTACACCATTCTCATCACTCATGTTGTTCCTTTAAGGGCATGGTATCTACTCCTTAAAGTTAATGTTTCCCTAGGCCAAGAATTAGGCATGGTATCTACTCTAATTCGTTTCTTTCCTTAAGTATTTAGCATGGTATCTACTAAGTTGCACTTGAAGAAAGCGTAGGAACAATGGAAACGAACAAACACTCAAGGCTCTAGAAGTTGGTATCAAATCTAGATCCCTCAAGTTGATTAAACCAAGAACCCCTAAAGATTCCTGTGTTACAAGTATGAGCACAAGATACGGATCGTCTCTATACTCATATAACAGAGTCAATTTTATAATAGGCTAACTTTATAATATCAGGTTCTTCGAATCAATCGACTGTTTTGAAGAACTTCCTAATAATTGTTGATTCATATTATAAGTTTGATCACGATAACTGGGTTCAATCAATAAGTGATAGAATTAGTGTTTAGAAGATTATAACATTACATGACTATGATTTCAATCTGCCCAACAATGAAATTAGTTGCACATATTCATAATAAAAAGATTGCAACTAATAAATTTGTTCAAGGATTGCATTACAAAAATTAGAGAGAGGAGAAAAAGAATAAAAAAATTATTGCAAACCCCTCTGTCTCAAAAACCGAATGCTTCCTTGAAGACTAGTCAAATCGACGCACCTGTCGCCGGTCAGATCGAAGCCTCTGTGATGGTGCTGTCTCGTTCTGCTGCACGCCAGAAATCGAAGCAGCTGTAGCCCTTTCAATTTGAAGCCCAGTCAGCAATCAGAGGCTTCACGTGATGGTGCTTCTTCAATTCGACCAGAAGAGACAGAGAGATGTTTCTCTCTCTCTCTTACTTTTCTTTCCTTCTATTCTCTGTTCCTTTCTTTTTTTCTTTTTGTTCGCTGGCTTCTTTTGTCTCCGGGGGTTGGGTAGTATTTATAGGAGTAGGTCTAGCTGTGTAGTAGGATTAGGATGTATCATCATCTCACCTGTAGATTAGGATATATCTGCAAAAATACAAATCAGAATTTAGTATTTAAATTTAATTTTGATTAGATAAACTTAAAATAACAAATTTTTATCTTTTTGCCTTATCCAAATCCATGTAAATTTATTTTTTCCTTTTACACCTTTATAACAATTAAAATTGTATTTTGCTCCTATTTTATTACTTTGTAACATATAAAATTTAACAAATCCTTCAAAATAATAAATCAAAAGTTTTTCTTTGTTTTATTGATTTTTATCAGAAATAATCACTTTTTGCATTAAAAATCTTATTTCTTCATAAATAAATAATCAATTGAAATCTTAGAGAAACAAGACGACTTATAGACAATATAATTGAAAACAAGCACTTTTAATGGGTTATTAAATACAAATATTTGTATAAAAATTAGACACATCAAATACCCTCAAACTTAAGATTTTGCTTGTCCTCAAGCAAAAAGTAGAATCGTGAACAAGAGAAAAATAATAGTAGACTCAACCCATCACACCAAGAATTCTCATTATGCAAGCATCAAAATTACAATTAAAAATATAAACAATTACAAATAAAGTAAAAACAAGCATACCCACTTTCTCCAGTGCAATTATCTATTCATAGCTCCAAACCCAATCTTATTTGTCATGCAATTAATTTAATTATAGCATGTAACAACTCCATCTGTGATTATCCTTTTTCTCTACTACAAACCGAGTAGCAAACTAGAGTTTTTTTTTTTTTTTGAAAGTCTTTTCTCTAAGTTGTCACTTGCCTTTTGACGCGAATGCAAAACATTTGTGATGAATCCACCCGGTTACTCAACAAGTCACAAACTTTAAAGTGCTTTGCATACTCATATTTCAAGTTGTCGTTTGACGTAAAAGTAAACATTGGTGATGAATACCCCTAGTTACTAAGCAACTCAAAACATTGGAGTAGATTGAATTTATTCAATTTTTTTTTTTTTTTGTTATTACTCTATTTACTTAAACTCTGTTTAGGACTAGATCAAAGGGGATAATCACAAGAGAAAGCATCACATTTGTATTTTATGTATAATAGCATGACCCGCACAATTTTGTAAAGAATTTTGAAACTCAATAATCCTAAAGTAAATATGTATGCTTACTCTTGCTTTATAAGAAATTGTTTATCCCAAAAGAAATATTTCAATGCTTATCATTATAAAGAACTCAACAGTGTAAAAGTGAGTTTAATTGAAATCCTTTTAAATTTTTGTTTTTCTTTTCTAAAAAAAAATAATAAATTTGTAAACCTTCCCCCCCAAACTTGAATATCACATTGTCCTCAATGGGAAAGGAAAAAGAAAAACAAAAAGAATGCAAAAGTTCAGAAATTCTCCCCTGATTCGTCTTGAAAATTCTGTACGAGCAGCGTTCACTATTTTGGCGATATCTGGAGCTGTAGATGTCCAAATGGGCTGAATTTTTTTTTTGCTGGAAAGCTACGAAGATAGGATACAACTTCTCTTTGAATCACTTTTCCAGATTTTGACTCCAAATTACTCAAAAACAGCCATCAATGCATGTGTTCAAAACAGCTCCGCCCCGGCGACTTCAAATTTTCTGTAATCCTACAAGATAAAATCCAAAAGTTTAAAATAAAATAAACTAAAAGAGAAATCAAATCTAAATGCAATAAAAGAAAACATGGGTTGCCTCCCAAGAAAAGTTTTAAGTCTTCAGCTAGACATGATGAGTTCATGCAATGTATTGAATAGTTTGAAGCTTCACATCTTTCTCTCGCGGCTCAAAACTCGTTTCAATATAAGGTTTCGCCCTATGCCCGTTCACCTTGAATGTTTGATTTTTCTCTTTGTGATGAACCTCCAATGCCCCATGTGGAAAGACCTTTGTAACAATGTACGGGCCATACCATCGTGACATAAGCTTGCCTGGAAAGAGTCGTAATCTCGAGTTGTATATCAATACCTTCTATCCTTCATAAAACTCCTTCCTTGCTAGCTGTTTATCATGGTATATCTTGGTCCGTTCTTTGTATAGCTTTGCATTCTCATATGCATCGTGCCTCAATTCTTCAAGCTCATTTAGCTGCAATCTTCTTTTGTCACCTGCTTGTTTCATATCAAAATTGAACTTTTTAATGGCCCAATAAGCTTTGTGTTCCAACTCCACTGGAAGATGACATGCTTTTCCAAAGACCAAACGGTATGGCGACATGCCAATGGGCGTCTTGTATGCAGTTCTGTAGGCCTACAATGCATCATTCAAGCGTAGCGACCAATCCCTTCTGCTTGTATTTACTATCTTTTTCAGAATGCTTTTGATCTCTCTGTTGCTAATCTCCACTTGCCCACTGGTTTGAGGATGGTATGGAGTGCCCACTCTATGTGTAATCCCATATTTCTTCATCAAAGAAGCAAATGGAAAATTATTGAAGTGGCTACCACCATCACTAATTATCGCTCTTGGTGTACCGAATCTGGTGAAGATGTTATCCTGTAAAAACTTGACAACAACTTTGTGATCATTAGTTTTTGAGGGGACAGCCTCGACCCATTTAGACACATAATCTACACCCACAAGAATATATAAATAACCAAATGAGTTAGGAAAAGGACCCATAAAATCGATTCCCCAAACATCAAAAAGCTCGATTACTTGGATGTTTTGCAGTGGCATTTGATTTCTGGAAGAGATGTTGCCTGTCCTTTGGCATTTATCACAAGTCCTGCAAAAAGAAAAAGCATCTTTGAATACATTAGGCCAATAAAAACTAGATTGTAATACCTTAAGTGCTGTTCTTTTTGTTCCAAAGTGTCCTCCACATGCATATTGGTGGCAATGTTGTAGAATACTCATTTGCTCTTCTTCTGCCACACATCTTCTTATAATTTGATCAGGGCAGAATTTGAACAAGTAAGGATCATCCCAATAATAGTGCTTGCACATGGCCACCAATCTTTTTCTTTCTTGACTTGTCATACATGGAGGAAAAACATGAGCAGTGAGATAATTGACAATATCTGCAAACCATGGAAGTTGTATATTTATTTCAAATAAGTGTTCATCTGGAAAGTTCTCATTCAGTGGGGGCACAATTCTCTCTTCATCATGCAGTAACCTGGACAAGTGATCGGCGACAATATTGTCACTTCCCTTCTTGTCTCTAATTTCAAGATCGAATTCTTGAAGCAACAGCACCCATCTGATCAACCTAGGCTTAGCATCCTTTTTTGCAAACAAACATCTCAAAGCAGCATGGTCAGTGAAAACAATGACTTTAGATCCAATCAAATATGATCTAAACTTTTTTATAGCAAAAATGACAGCTAACATTTTTTTCTCCAGTAGTGGAATAATTAAGTTGTGCATCATTTAAAGTTCGAGAAGCATAGTAAATAGCATGGGGTACCTTATTTATTCTCTGACCTAAAACAGCTCCCAAAGCATAATCACTTGCATCACACATAAGCTCGAAAGGATGGTTCCAATCTGGTGCCATGATGATGGGTGCGGAAATGAGAAGATTTTTCATTGTAACGAACGCATTTGTGCACTCTTCTGTCCATGCAAACTCAACATCTTTAGCTAACAATCCACAAAGGGGTATGGAGATTTTGGAAAAATCTTTTATAAATCTTCTATAGAACCTTGCATGTCCAAGAAAACTCCTTACACCCTTGACTGTAGTAGGAGGGAGTAGCTTTGATATGATGTCAATTTTTGCCTTGTCCACCTCGATGCCTTTTTTGGACACCACATGTCCTAAGACAATACCTTGTTGTACCATAAAATGGCACTTTTCCCAATTTAGCACTAAATTGCATTCTTCACATCTTTTAAGCACGAGCTGCAAATGGTTAAGGTATTCATCGAAACAAGATCCAAAAATACTGAAATCATCCATAAATACCTCGATGAACCTTTTCACCATGTCTGAAAATATACTCATCATGCATCTCTGAAATGTAGCTGGTGCGTTGCACAATCCAAAAGGCATCCTCCTGTATGCAAAAGTACCAAAAGGGCATGTAAAAGTGGTCTTTTCTTGATCTTCTGGGGCAATAGCAATTTGATTATAGTCACTATGACCATCTAAAAAACAATAATGACTATATCTTGCTAATCTTTCTAACATTTGATCAATAAAAGGAAGAGGGAAGTGATCTTTCCTGGTTTCGTTATTCAGCTTCCTATAATCAATGCATACCCTCCATCCTGTGGTCATACTCGTAGGGATAAGCTCATTCTCTTCATTCTTCACCACTGTGACTCCACTTTTCTTAGGCACTACATGTATAGGACTCACCCATTTGCTATCTGAGATTAGGTAGATGATTCCAACATCCAGTAACTTAAGGACCTCTGTTCTGACCACTTCCTTCATGTGTGGATTAAGCCTTCTCTGTGCTTCCCTGCTGGATTTTGCATTGTCTTCAAGAAGTATTTTATGCTTGCATTTGGATGGACTTATTCCCTTGATATCTGCAATGGTCCAACCTAATGCATTCTTGTGTTCTCGCAATACTCTCATCAGCTTCTCTTCTTCCTGCGCACTCAAGTTTGCAGCGACTATCACAGGTAACGTCTGGTTTTCACCCAAATATGCATACTTCAAATGTTCAGGTAGTTGCTTTAGCTCCACGTATGGTGTCCTGGTAACAGAAGAAGCAAAAGTGTTATTAGACACAAGATTCTCAAATGCAGGTGCATACTTACCTGAATATGATTTTGGAGTTTCAAGGTAGTGTACTGTCTCTGTAATCCTCCAATCATCATATTCCTGTTCAACATGAGATAGTGTTAGAGACTGTGTAATTGTGGCTTGTAGTGGATCAATGCTATGTACCTGAAATGTTTGATTGACAATCTTCTGTACCACATCAATATTATAACATTCATGATCATCATGTGATAATTTTAGTGCATCAAACATTTTAAATTCAACCTTTTCTCCATTTATTTTCATACTTATAGTACCATTTTTAACACAAATTTTTATATCAGCCGTACTCATAAAGGGCCTACCTAAAATGATCGGTAAAGAAGATGGCATTGAAGAGTCCTCCATATCCAAAACAATAAAATCTGCAGGCAAAATAAAATCATTTACCTGAACTAAAACATCTTCCAAAATACCTCTAGGTCTCCTGATGCTGCGATCAGCTAACTGCAAGGTGATGGATGTTGGTTTGAGTTCCCCCAATCCTAGCTTTTCGTAAACAGAGTATGGAAGAAGATTGATGCTTGCCCCCAAGTCTAGCATTGCTTTTTCAAAGAAGTGCTCACCAACCCTGCAAGGAATGGTAAAACTATCTGAGTCCTTCAATTTAGGAGGTAATTTCCTTAACAATACGGCGCTCACTTCCTCTGTCAAAGCCACATCCTCCCTAACCTGAAATGTTCTCTTGTGAGTACAGCATTCTTTCAAAAATTTGGCATAAGAAGGAATTTGTTTAATAGCATCAAGTAGGGGAATATTAATTTCTACCTTTCTGAGAGTTTCAAAGATATCAAGTAAATGTTGTTCTTTCCTTTGCTTGACTAACCTTTGAGGGAATGGTGACAATACTGCCCCTTCTTTTTCACCTACCTTGTTGGAACCCAAAGATTTTAATGGTTGTGTGTCTGATTCGTCTGTGTGTGTTCCAACCTTGCTGTCAATTACCTTACCACTTCTTAGTGTTGTCACAGATTTGAGCTGTTCTTGTCCTCTAGGGTTTGGTATGGTTTGTGATGGGAGTTCCCCTGCCTTTCTTTCACTTAACTCTTTAGCAATTTGACCAATTTGTGTCTCCAATTTTTGAATGGTCTGCCCTTGTTGGTTGCTTGTTTGATGTTGCTGTTGGAGTAATTGAAGAACGGTGGATTCGAAATCCAACTTCTTCTGTTCTTGAACTGGCCGATCAAACCCATTCCCCATCTGGAAGTTCCTTGCATGCCCTTGTGCCATTTGAGTGCCTTGATTATTTTGATTATTGTTCCATGAGAAATTTGGATGGTTTCTCCACCCTGTGTTGTACGTGTTCGAGAAGGGGTTGTTCTTTGGTGGAAACACTCCTTATCCTACATAGTTTGCATGCTCCTGATCTGTGAAAGAAGACATTGGACATGTATCAGTTGTATGATCAGAATGAGAACAAATTGCACAAATTTCTTTTGTTTGGTTTTTTACGCTACCCATCGTTGAAATTGCATTAACAAGCATATCAATTTTTTTGTTCATGTTTACCATTTCTAATTGCATGTTATTATCACTAGAAATTTCGTAAACTCCCTGTTTTTTCGAAAGGCCCCTTCCCCTTATCGAGAATTGTTGTGAGTTCTTCGAATAGCTCGATGGCCTCCTCACCACTCTTCCTCATCAAGATTCCATTGCAAGCTGAATCTACAATTGCTTTGTTAGTGTCATTTAAACCCTCATAAAATGCTTGTACCTGATCATCCTTAGGCATGTTGTGCGTAGGACACTTGAGAAGCTTGTTCTTGAAGTCCTTCCATGCTTCGAAGAACAAATCGCCATCTTTTTGTTGGAAGAGTTGAATCTCCCTTTTTAGTTGTTTGGTTTTCTGGGCTGGAAAGAATTCTTTCAAGAACTTTGTTGCCAATTGCTCCCATGATTGAATTGATCCTGGTTCCAAAGAATTATACCACAATTTAGCATTAAGTTTTAAAGAAAATGGAAACAAGATTAACCTGATTTGTTCAGGGGTAAGCCCTTGGACGCTTTGTGTTCTGCAAAGATCAAAGAAATCTTGCAGATGGAGGTGAGGCTCTTCGTCTAGTTTGCCACTGAAGTGGAGAACCAAGCTGAGTAATTGAGCTGATAGGTGCATATTCCCTGTGACACTAGGTTGATAAGCTATGCAGGAAGGTTGCTCAATATTCTTAGGAGTGAATTTGTCCTGTATTGGTACTCGATTTGGTACTTCCTCACCCATTGTTTCTTATGAATTGGTTCACTGTACAGTCGACTTGCACCTAACAGCAGTCCACTGGTTCGACAAAGACAGTCGACTTAGTCTGTGCAGAGTGCTTCTGTCTCTCCGTCAACAGGTAGTAGTTCTGGATGAAGTGATCGTCTCCCTTGCATACACCAAAGTCTTGTAACATAAAAGAAAATATTTATTATTAATAATAATAAAAGAAAAGAAAAAGAAAAAGATTTTTATTGATTTGTAAGTTAAAATACTAAACAATCCCCGGCAACTGCGCCAAAAAAACTTATTGTATATCTCAGCTATCTAAATAAAGAGATAAACTAGACACAAATTAAAACCTCGCAAGTGTACGAATCATTTATAGAAGCACAGTGAAAAGCAAGGGTCGATCCCACAGAGATTGTAGTACTTAACTCACTAATCAATAAAACAAAGAAAAAATTGCAAATCATAAAGTTTGTTCTAAAAGTTTATTTGAAAGGAAATGAAGAGATTAAAAACTAGATCAAGTAGTACATCAGAAATATCAATTAAATGAGTTGGGCTTGATTTCCACCTATAGTTAAGAATGCTAGATTACCTTCTACACCATTCTCATCACTCATGTTGTTCCTTTAAGGGCATGGTATCTACTCCTTAAAGTTAATGTTTCCCTAGGCCAAGAATTAGGCATGGTATCTACTCTAATTCGTTTCTTTCCTTAAGTATTTAGCATGGTATCTACTAAGTTGCACTTGAAGAAAGCGTAGGAACAATGGAAACGAACAAACACTCAAGGCTCTAGAAGTTGGTATCAAATCTAGATCCCTCAAGTTGATTAAACCAAGAACCCCTAAAGATTCCTGTGTTACAAGTATGAGCACAAGATACGGATCGTCTCTATACTCATATAACAGAGTCAATTTTATAATAGGCTAACTTTATAATATCAGGTTCTTCGAATCAATCGACTGTTTTGAAGAACTTCCTAATAATTGTTGATTCATATTATAAGTTTGATCACGATAACTGGGTTCAATCAATAAGTGATAGAATTAGTGTTTAGAAGATTATAACATTACATGACTATGATTTCAATCTGCCCAACAATGAAATTAGTTGCACATATTCATAATAAAAAGATTGCAACTAATAAATTTGTTCAAGGATTGCATTACAAAAATTAGAGAGAGGAGAAAAAGAATAAAAAAATTATTGCAAACCCCTCTGTCTCAAAAACCGAATGCTTCCTTGAAGACTAGTCAAATCGACGCACCTGTCGCCGGTCAGATCGAAGCCTCTGTGATGGTGCTGTCTCGTTCTGCTGCACGCCAGAAATCGAAGCAGCTATAGCCCTTTCAATTTGAAGCCCAGTCAGCAATCAGAGGCTTCACGTGATGGTGCTTCTTCAATTCGACCAGAAGAGACAGAGAGATGTTTCTCTCTCTCTCTTACTTTTCTTTCCTTCTATTCTCTGTTCCTTTCTTTTTTTCTTTTTGTTCGCTGGCTTCTTTTGTCTCCGGGGGTTGGGTAGTATTTATAGGAGTAGGTCTAGCTGTGTAGTAGGATTAGGATGTATCATCATCTCACCTGTAGATTAGGATATATCTGCAAAAATACAAATCAGAATTTAGTATTTAAATTTAATTTTGATTAGATAAACTTAAAATAACAGATTTTTATCTTTTTGCCTTATCCAAATCCATGTAAATTTATTTTTTTCTTTTACACCCTTATAACAATTAAAATTGTATTTTGCTCCTATTTTATTACTTTGTAACATATAAAATTTAACAAATCCTTCAAAATAATAAATCAAAAGTTTTTCTTTGTTTTATTGATTTTTATCAGAAATAATCACTTTTTGCATTAAAAATCTTATTTCTTCATAAATAAATAATCAATTGAAATCTTAGAGAAACAAGACGACTTATAGACAATATAATTGAAAACAAGCACTTTTAATGGGTTATTGAATACAAATATTTGTATAAAAATTAGACACATCAACAACCAAGCCCAATAACAGAACATGAAAAATTAATATCTTAAATAATGTTATTTGCTTCAATACATTGATAGTATACTTGCTTCAATAACGCACAAGTACATTAAAAACTTTACAAAAACTAAAAGTATACAACTTTTATCACCAAATATATAAGTTTTTTGCTCCAAATATCAACTGCTGTCGAGTAGTAAGTAGCTCCAAGAAGCACTTCATGCTGAAATCAACGTGAAATCAAAATTAAACAACTCATTTAGCCTGGAAAGAACAAAATATTTAAAAAATATAGTATGCTCAGAACACAAAATAGCATTCACCAATTTTAGTAGGCTCAGAACAAAAATTATTTACATCATAAAGTATTTCGAAGCAGCAGCAGCAACATCAATGTCACAAAAAAGTGTTAAAAACACATTTGTAAACACAAACCAGTTATAACTTTCAACTTCCATTACTTCCATTACTATCCATACAGGACCAACACACTAAAACACATTTAAACCTCCCAGTAAAAAAAACATGATTGACACCAGACCAAACAAATTCAAACAACAGAAACTAAACATGAAGTATCAAAATGTGTAAGGTCAGCTCACAACAACAGAAACTGAACATGAAGTTCAAAATTTGTAAGCTCAGAACAACAGAAACTGAACATGTTTAGTTCAAAATATGTAAGCTCAGAACAACAGAAACTGAACATGAATAGCATTGGCATTAAAACCCGAAACCCGGACCCGACCCGGACCCGACCCGGACCCGACCCGGACCCGGCGTTGGACCGGAACCGACCCGATCTAATTTGGGTAGAGTATGGGTCCTAAATTACTACCCGTTGAAATTTCGGGTAGGGTCTGGGTCTCCTAAAAATGGAACCGACCCGGACCCGGACCCGCCACAGAAAAATAAACATAAAATCAAGCGGACCCGACCCGGACCCGACCCGTTACCCGTTAATATATCCCTACCTATTCGGCTATTCAGAATTCCCCTTCAGTAATCACTAATCAGTACTCTAAAGTCTCTAACTTAGTCTAAATCAGTACTCTAACTTAGTCTCTAAGTCTCTACTAGACTACTACTCAGTCTATCAGGCATCAGCTCTCTCACACAGTCACACAGTCACACCCGACACCCCAAACCCTAATACCAATCGCCGCTTTCGCTCTCTCCCTCACAGTCACGATAACATAGAAGGAATAATTACTACAAAAATACATTGTAAAATATACCCATGCCAGTATTTTTTAGCTTTGTGTGATCCATTTGATTACAACAACACGGCTACTGCATCTTTGATCTGGTTTCATGAAACCTTGAAGAAATGGAAGGTGTTCGTATAAATGAAGTATCTCAAATGGAAATAACAAAAACAATGCGTCAACAGTATCATATTAAATCCTCCAGACTTTGGTGACCCTTACTAGTGTATTCAACCAACAATGTCTAAAAACATGAAAGAATGTGAAAAGAAAAAAAAATCAAATCAAATTCTGGAGTCTTTTTGTGCTCTGTAGTTTGCATCTCAATATGCATCATTTAAAAACACAACTAAAAATAAATTAAGACATAGACACAACCACCACAACCCAAATAGAACAAAATGGCCATCACTCCCATTTATTATTTTTTCTTTCATATAATATATTGTACACATTGACCTTTTACAGTTCATGTGTGGCTCATAATAATAGTTGGAGCATCAAATACAGGTACATTGGAAAGTCTTCTGCTTCTATTTTTGTAATGCATGTAGTTAGAAATAGGGCGTACAAAGTTGGGTAAGCTGAACCAGCAACAGAAAACTGATTCCAATCGAACCGGCAAAATCAGACTGAACCAGTTCCAGCTTGGTCTAGGTTCAGCCCAGAAAATTTATGTTCTGGAAAACAGAGAATTATATTATATTAAGTCAATATTTTTATTAGTATTAAGGCGTGCAAATACCTGGGTTCAGTTTGATTTTGGGGAAATTGCGCAAATTGAAACCATACAAACAGTTTACACACTCCTAGTCAGAACACCACTGAAATTTACAGATGATAGTGAATACTCTGTTATTGTCAGGAGGACCAATGTTTCAAAAAGTTTTGCTCTTAACATATAAGAAAACAGAGGGTTAGAGAATAAGTCATAAGGTCATTTGAGATAAAATAGTAAATACTCGACTAAACAATGGAATAAACTGCATGGAGACTCACTGAAGTTGATTTTAAAGTGTCTTGCCAAATTCTATCAATATCAAAATATATCTGGACTCTTCTTGAAAATCACTACTCTTTTCACATTTTAAGGTACCTGAAGGATATAACCTCCTCCAAACCCAAAAGGCCAAAACACAATTAATAATCAGCAGATACTAACTTGGTAATAGTAAATTTGGAATTCATTAGGTTCTGTTCCACTGAAAGAGTCACTAGTGGTCTCTCAGCACTGTAATATAACATGGTATCTACATGAATTAGAATTTAACGTGCCAGTACAAACATACTCGTCTGAGCATGCATGTTCCAGTACTTATATTTTACTTTACACATGTCATCTAACCAGGGTAAAAAAAATATCTGCATACAGGAAATATATGATGGCTCAATGAAATTCCTAGTAAGTGAAAGATAACACAATAGAACTTATGGAACAGACTCAATCAGGAATGCAAATGTGGATCATATTATCTACCTTAACTGATGATTTCTCCATCCTCTCTAGTTTTTTCAGTTGCTCCCGCCTGAGGTAGTAAGGTTTCATAATATAAGTCTGCAAAATTATTCACAAAAACAGCAATTGATTGAAGAATATGTCAGTCATCACCAAATAATATTGCTGTCTACAAACATGTAATGAGAAGGTCACTTTAATTTTCAGCAAATATGCAAATTTAAGATGAATCTATTATATCGTCAGTAGAAGTGCTAAACAATTAGATCATGTTTAAACTTAAGCATTTCACATGTATTATAAAGATTTTTCTATAATTTTGACTCGATAACTATGTAATATTGTGTTATGTTTTAAAGACCCGAAACTGAACCGGACCCGTGATTAGAAATAGGACCCGGACCCGGACCCGAAAGCGAACGGGTAACATTTATTGTGGGGAACTGGACCCGGACCCGGACCCGGACCCGAATTTCATGGGTCTGAGTCCGGGTCCAGTATTTGGACCCGTCAATGACCGGGTCCGAGTCCGGGTATTGAGCTACCCGACCCGACCCGACCCGTTACCATTGCTAAACATGAAGCACAAAAATGTGTAAGCTCAGCTCAGAGCAACAGGAACCGAACATGAAGTTCAAAATGTGTAAGCTCAGAACGACAGAAACTGAAGATGAAGTTCAAAATTTGTAAGCTCAGAATAACAGAAATTGAACATGTTTAGTTCAAAATGTGTAAGCTCAGAACAACAGAAATTGAACATGAAGTTCAAAATTGTGTAAGCTCAGCTCAGAAAAACAGGAACTGAACATGAAGTTCAAAATGTGTAAGCTCAGAACTACAGAAACTGAACATGAAATTCAAATAGTGTAAGCTCAGAACAGCAAAAACTGAACATATTTAGTTCAAAATGTGTAACCTAAGAACAACAAAAACTGAACACCACCAACCACCAAAAAAATTTTGTATACCAGTTGCCGAAATCAAAAACTAAACATCAAGCTGAAATGACTTGCACACTAACTTGGTAGGAAGGTACAAAAAAACAAATTCATTTTACTTGTCTTGTATAAATTTTTCATCACTGACTACACACTCAAAAAGTGGAAAATCAAAAATAAACAAAATCGTGCATAAATTTGTCATCACTGCTTACGAATAAATAAAGCAAGAAGCTAGTCAAATGCAGAAGACAGAGTTTGTCAATAGGGTTGCTTTATTAAGCCATGCCTACTAGTTCCAAACGAATGTTTTTTTTTGTATCACCACCTCTTCTCACGATCAATCGACGGTTTTTCTCATAATAGACTTACTCATGAATATATATAAAGTTAAAAAAAACCAATAGGCCCAGAACACACTATTCAAAACTAGGACTGCATTGGGGTGTCGTGCTAACTAGGATATGATAGACAACTAATCAAGCATAAATACAACAAGCTGAAAAAATAATTCAGATCATAAAGTGTTTAGCAACACTGCCTACACCAACACACCGAAGGAGAGAATCAAACCCTAAAAAGCATAAATGAGTATCCAACACATTCGCATCCAACGCACTTTACAAATAATATAGTTTCTGTTGTTTGGAGCTTACACATTTTGCACTTCATGTTCAGTTTATGTTGTTTGGAGCTTATCATCAATTGTCTTATATATATACAGTAAGTCTATTAAGAGCTTTGGGAGCTGAAATCGTTATCGAGAACGGAGGTTTTTAGCCATTCGTTCGCGATTGATCGCGATCGAACGACTCATATTCGATCCCGCTTATCTTCAGAATGTTTCGGGGTAAAAGGAGTAAAATCAAAAACCCCTCTCTCTTACTCACAATCAATCAACCTCCACTCATAATAGACTAACAAACGAATATATATATAAAGTACAAAAAAATCAGTAGGCTCAAACACACTATAAAAAATATGGGCTACATTGGGATGCAGTTCCAACTAGAATATGATAAATAAATAATCAAGCATAAATATAACAAGCTGAAAAAATTATTCAGATCATAAAGTGTTTTGCATCACTGCGTACACCAACACACCGAAGGAGAGAATCAAACCCAAAAAGGCTTAAATGAGTATCCAACACATACGCATCCAACATATTTTAAAAAATATATAATTTCTATTGTTTGGAGCTTACACATTTTGCACTTCATGTAAAGTTTATGTTGTTTTGAGCTTATCATCTATTGTCTTATATATAGAGAGTAAGTCTACTAAGAACTTGGGAGCTGAAATCGTTATCGAGAGCGGGAGTTTTTAGCCATTCGTTCGTGATTGATCACACGATCGAACGACTCATATTCGATCTCGCTTATCTTCAAAATGTTTTGGGTAAAAGGGGTAAAGTCAAAAACCACTATCTCTCTTTTTTACTCACGATCAATCAACCTCCTCTCATAATCGACTTACTCATGAATATATATAAAGTAAAAAAAACAATAAGCTCAAACACACTATTCAAAACTATGACTGCATTAGGGTGGCATGCCAATTGGGATATGATAGATAAATAATCAAAAAGCATAACTACAACAAGCTGAAAAAATTATTCAGATCATAAAGTGCTTTGCATCACGAAATCGTTATCGACGGCGAGGATTTTTAGCCATTCGTTCGCGATTGATCGCGATCGAACGACTCATATTCGATCCCACTTATCTTCAGAATGTTTCGAGGTAAAGGGGGTACAATCAAAAACCCCTCTCTTACTCACGATCAATCGACCTCCACTCATAATAGACTAACAAACGAATATATATATAAAGAACAAAAAATTCAGTTGGCTCATAACACACTATTCAAAATAAGGGCTGCATTGGGGTGCCGTGCCAACTAGGATATGATAGATAAATAATCAAGCATAAATATAACAAGCTGAAAAACTTATTCAGATCATAAAGTGTTTTGCATCACTGCGTACACCAATACACCGAAGGAGAGAATGAGTATCCAACACATACGCATCCAACATACTTTAAAAAATATATAGTTTCTGTTGTTTGGAGCTTATACATTTTGCACTTAATGTTCAGTTTATGTTGTTTTGAGCTTATCATCAATTATCTTATATATATAGAGTAAATCTATTTAGAGCTTGGGAGCTGAAATCGTTATCGAGAGCGGGAATTTTTAGCCATTCGTTCGTGATTGATCATGATCTAACGACTCATATTCGATCTCACTTATCTTCAAAATATTTTGGGTAAGAGGAACAAAGTCAAAAACCCCTATCTCTCTTTTTTACTCACGATCAATCGACCTCCTCTCGTAATCGACTTACTCATGAATATATATAAAGTTAAAAAAAAAAACAATAAGCTCAGAACACATTATTCAAAACTATGACTGCATTAGAGTAGCGTGCCAATTAGGATATGATAGATAAATAATCAAAACATAACTACAACAAGCTGAAAAAATTATTCAGATCATAAAGTGCTTTGCATCACTGCCTACACCAACACACTAAAGGAGAGAATAAAACCCCAAAAGGCTTAAATGAGTATTCAACACATCCGAAATCTGAGAGAGGCAAAACCCACTGAGAATAAAAATCGAAACCCTAACATCGATTTGGGTTTATCATCGCAGAGAGAGATACAGAACCCACTGAGAGAAGAAATCGAAACCCTAACGTCGATTTGGATTTCGACGAAGACTCAGAAACAGAGCAGGAGCAATAGATCTGAAGCAACCAATTGAGAGCTCTTCCATGGTCGTGAAAAGATAAGGGAGAGAGGGATTATCAATTAATAAACGGCTAGAGATTTCAGACAATTGATCGCGATCAATCGCGATCGAATGGCTGAAATCCCCAGCTCTCGATAAGGTTTTCAGCTCCCCAACTCTTGATAGACTCTCTCTCTATATATATATATATATTTGAATTTATGGATGCAAACAACATTTATGTAAACAACTCATTATTACTAGCTATTTGCACGCGTGCGATGCACGCCCTAATATTTAAAGGTGTGTAGGATTTTGAAGAAGGGGCAGGTCACCGAAGAGGTTGCATGCATGCATACAGACAGACATGCACAATTTATTCATTTTGATATTTGCTATTTGCATGCATGTGTTAGACCTACTGGCTTTGATAGGAGGAAACTTTCTTATGAATAAATTGTGCATGCAAGTCATGCTGTTGTCAAAATCGAAGAAGTCATGTTGTGTTAATTTATTCATTTTGATATCTGCATGCATGTGTTAATTATTTTCCCAATACATGCAAATTACATTTCTGACCTCCGATATTAACCCTATATTTTTTTAGCCTTTTATTTTTTCAGGGGCATGATAGTAAAAAGTCGCCAAAATGGGGCTTTGCTTAATAATAGTATTTTGATATTTGCATGCATGTGTTAATTATTTTTCCAATACATGCAAATTACATTTCTGACATCCGATATTAACCCTATATTTTTTTTAGCCTTTTATTTTTACAGGTGCATGATAGTAAAAAGACGCAAAAATGGGACTTTGCTTAATAATAGTATAGATATTTTGATATTTGCATGCATGTGTTAATTATTTTTTCAATACATGCAAATTACATTTCTGACCTCCGATATTAACCCTATATTTTTTTAGCCTTTTATTTTTACAGGGGCATGATAGTAAAAAGCCGCCAAAATGGGACTTTGCTTAATAATAGTATAGATTTTTTTTAGCCTTTTATTTTTACAGGGGCATGATAGTAAAAAGCCGCCAAAATGGGGCTTTGCTTAATAATAGTATAGATAAAGACCATATCATACTAGGGAAAATCATTTTCTGTTCAAATTTTTTTTTAACAAAAAAAATTATGGGTTCAATAATTTTTAAAAATAAAATTGATCGGAGAAAACATGATTTTCCGTCCAACAATTTATTAAAATAAAAAAACATGGGCGAGAATCATCCGCTTCTGACAAATTATTAAAAAAAATCGAAACGAAAAATCATTTCCCATTCGATATGGAAAAAAAAATAAGCAGGCAAAAATTCATCTTTCACTTGTTATTTTTTCCAAATGTCTATTCTTCTGCCAAATTTGATAAAAGACTGTTGATGTAAAACACAAAAATTAAATTTATAGCCAAAGACTGCAGCACAAAAAAAAACAGAATGATGCAGTATCGATGAGCTCCAACCAAATAAAATTTGCAAGTAAAAAAATCATCAGATAGGAGCGAAAGACAATGGAAAATTAATCAATATCTCGTTAAGAGATCTTTCATTTGAACTATGCATCCGATCATCACGCGACCATTTAAAACAACAATAAAATACCCAACCAAAAAATAAATAAATACTTAATAAAATAAAAGGAGATGGCCTCATAGAGAAGATTAGAGTTGTTCAACACTAAATATTCAGACATATGCTTGTCATTATTAATCACTTAATCATCGGCCATAAATCAATAAAATATAATTAAAATCAAGGAGAAAATAACCCTAGATCTGAAAAAAAACAAAAACATAGGGACTCAGAATATGGGTGGTGATATATCAGGATGGTCGGCAAGGCGATCAGATCGCCATTACGACGAACGAGACCTTTAGATAGAAATCATCATCGCCCTAAAAGGAAAAAAAAAGTTCATAAATTATATTTTCTAAATTTCAAAATATATTTAGATGCCTAAAAGAAAGAAGAAAAAAAATTGTTCGAAATTGTATTTTCTAAAATTCAAAATGTAATTAGATGAAAACTTACAGAACGTAGAGAGAACGATCGGCGCTTGAGAGTAGATGAGATAGCAAGGTATTTATAGGGTAAAAGATTAGGGTTTCTGGGCTCGACTAGGGTTTTTTTTTCTTTTCTCGATCATAGATCCTGGCCGTCCATTTTCGGGTAGTTGATAGTCGGGTATTCTAATTTTTACCAAAATGAACTATTTTTTGAAAGTTTTTTCCGAACTAACCTAATTTTTTAAAAATTTTCAAACTGGCCTACTCGCTGGTTCAAAAATCAAGTTTGGTAAAAATGTCATTGCTTTTTGAGACAACGAGTGTGAGCTTTGGATTCTTTTAATTTCTCCCTGATCAAGACTCGCTGTCTCAAAAAGCGAGTGAGTTTTTCCCAAACTCACTTGTTGAGACAGCGAGTGTCATTTGGGGGTTTTTAATACCCCGTACTTGTTTTTTTTTACTCTCATTATCTCCATTCTTACTCTTTCTTATCTTCATTCTTACTCTCTCCTTAACTTCGAAACTCAAAATCATAGTCTCCCAAAATTGACCTCCTACCCACAAAATCTTCTATAAATCTAAGTATATTCACCTAGTGATTGTTTGCTTCCGGTTTTGTTTTTTTACTAGGTTTGTCCATTGACACGTGCCTACGGCACGTCTTCGGAACGGTGCACCTTATTTGATTATATAAAATAGTTTTGAAGGTACAACAAATTAATTGAAGTAGTAAACATATTATATGAGAAACTTTTGGGGGTCCAGCAAAAAACATATTATATAATTTTATTTTTTTTTTGAATTATTTTTGAAGTACTTAAATTTTTAATTTTTTAGTTTTTTAATTATTTAATTTTTAAAAATTTTTAAAAATTTTATTTTCTTAATTTTTTGATTAGAAGAGGGAAGGAGAGAGAGAAAAAAAATTTTAATAAATATAGGAGTTGTTTTGGGTGGATGATTTGAATTTGAGTTTTGAAGGAAAACTTTTGGGAGGAAAAATATATTTTGTGATGTTAAATCCGGATCTTTGATTTTTGAGAAATTGAAGGAGAGCCACTTAATAACTTTCTTTGTGTTTTATTATATATATGACTAAAAAAAAAGGATTTGTGAGTTGTGTAACAGACAGGCGGTGAGAGGTTTGCTCGTCGAATTTATATTGTCATCCTGTAGTTTGTTTGACTATTTCTGCAGCAAAGCTAGAATTGGATACCTCCATCGCATCTAAATGATACACACTTAGGGCGCGTTTGGGAACCAAAAAAACTAGGAAAAAGAATGGAATACTGGGAATAGGTCCATCTTATCATATTCCATAGCCTGTTTGTATTTAAAAAGAAAACAAAGGAAACAACTAAATTATATTCCCTAGAGAAAGATTTTAGCCAATTTCTATTCCAGCTCCACCCCCCTCGGAAAGCTGCGTAAAGGAATGGAAAGAGAGCTCAGACCCCCCTCGAAAAATACTAATAATTAAATCAGAACAAAAATAATAAAAAGTACGCTTACACATTGTAAACATCGACTGTTTATAATTTGGGTTTTATCATTGATGCGGTTTGTTTTTGGTCGCAATGTGGATGCACCAGGTGTGAGTTCGGACTCAATTTGTAATGAGGGAAGAGTGCGGCACGGGACGACGAGCGGGAGGCTCGCTTCGGCGCTTGAGGATCGGCTCGGATCGCCTCGCCTCGAGTACCTGCAGACGGTCCTGAAACACCGGGGTTTATCCCGGCGGCGGACCCTCCGACGATCTAGTCAGTCTCTGTGAGAGAGTAGCAATAACTAGAAAAATTTGGGTGACAAAAGATTGATTACCTGAAAAGGTGGGTGAGGGTCTGGTATTTATAGGGAATTCCAACCGGGTTTGGATCCGCTTGGGGTTTGGATCCGCTTGGGGGCCGGGTCTGAACCCGAAAGCCCATGGGCCTGACGTGGCAGAAGGCCCAGGGGGTTTAGGGCTGACGTGGCAGTACCAAGAGTGGTATAGGGCTGACATGGCAAAGCCCTTGGTGGTATTTGGAGCTGACATGGCGGATCGTGGGGCTCCTGTGCTCCTGGGAGAATCTGGTGGCCTAGGTTGTGCCAGGTCATCTTCATTCTTTACCAGGCTGGGTGGACGGCCCGTGGGGCTATCGTGGATCGGAGGCCGAGGGCCATCGAGACTCGTCGGATACGAGGAGGCCAGGTTTGTGGCGGTGAACTTGAGGTTCGGCGCCGACCCTGTAGTGGCTCGAAGCCGAGCTAGTTTCTTGTTTTTCATTTTTGAGTGAGAGCTGTACTGGGCCCTGGTTGGGCCCCAAGCCATTTTTACCCTACCACACAAGCCCCCCACTCCTGCGGGGGTGCGGGAGCTAGCCGTGGAGGAGTGTTTATGGTTGTAGAAATGGGATGGCGAATCGCTGGGCCTTCATGAGGGGGTTTCCCTGATTGTTAGAGCGAACCTCGAGCTGGCGAGGGTTTATGGGCCGGCAAGGGTGATGGCGAGCCATTGAAACTTCCTGAGAAGATTACCCTGGTGCTAGACCGGACCTCGAGCTTTCGAGGAATTACGGGTCGGCAAGGGTGATGGCGAGCCGTTGAGTCTTCCGGAGAAGACTACCCTGGTGCTAGACCGGACCTCGAGCTGGCGAGGGTGATGGCGAGCCGTTGAGCCTTCCTGAGAAGACTACCCTGGTGCTAGACCGGACCTCGAGCTGGCGAGGGATTATGGGTCGGCAAGGGTGATGGCGAGCCGTTGAGTCTTCCGGAGAAGATTACCCTGGTGCTAGACCGAACCTCGAGCTTTCGAGGGATTATGGGTCGGCAAGGGTGATGGCGAGCCGTTGAGCCTTCCTGAGAAGACAACCCTAGTGCTAGACCGAACCTCGAGCTTTCGAGGGATTATGGGTCGGTAAGGGTGATGGCGAGCCGTTGAGTCTTCCTAAGAAGATTACCCTGGTGCTAGACCGAACCTCGAGCTTTCAAGGGATTATGGGTCGGCAAGGGTGATGGCGAGCCGTTGAGCCTTCCTGAGAAGACAACCCTGGTGCTATATCGGACCTCGAGCTTTCGAGGGATTATGGGTCGGCAAGGGTGATGACGAGCCGTTGAGTCTTCCTGAGAAGATTACCCTGGTGCTAGACCGAACCTCGAGCTTTCGAGGGATTATGGGTCGGCAAGGGTGATGGCGAGCCATTGAGCCTTCCTGAGAAGACAACCCTGGTGCTAGACCGAACCTCGAGCTTTCGAGGGATTATGGGTCGGCAAGGGTGATGGCGAGCCGTTGAGTCTTCCTGAGAAGATTACCCTGGTGCTAGACCGAACCTCGAGCTTTCGAGGGATTATGGGTCGGCAAGGGTGATGGCGAGCCGTTGAGCCTTCCTGAGAAGACAACCCTGGTGCTAGACCGAACCTCGAGCTTTCGAGGGATTATGGGTCGGCAAGGGTGATGGCGAGCCGTTGAGCCTTCCTAAGAAGACTACCCTGGTGCTAGATCGAACCCCGAGCTTTCGAGGGATTATGGGTCGGCAAGGGTGATGGCGAGCCGTGGTGCCTTAGAAGGTTTGAGCGGAGTGGCCCGCCGTCTTTGCGGAACATTAAAAGCGCTCCGGGATCTGTGCGATGTTCCAATTTCCTAGGGGCATTAATGGCGCCGCCTAATAAATGCATGCGGCGCATGGGCTTCCGTCGATTGGCTTTCCCAATGTCGTAATGGCCGGTCTATGGGGGAGGCTATAAGTACCCCTTCCCCCACAGCGGGTTTGATCATAGCAAGGGTGGTCCATTGGCCATCAGAGGTGTCTGCTTCGGCGGACGTCTGTCTCTTGCAAAATTTTAACCCTGGTAGTGTCGGAGAGGTGGTTACTCTGCCGCCCGGATCTTCTCTTGGATCTGATGGCTCTGATACGGTAGCCAGATCCAGGGGAGATCAGGACAAGAGGGGTGACGACCGAAATCCGGACCGATAGATAAGGAGCCTCAGATTGGTGGTGGCTTTGCCGTCTGGATCCTTTTTCGGGTCAGACGACCCTGACACGGTTGTTTGGCCCGAGAGAGATCCAGACGGGAGGGGCATCAACCGTATTCCGGACCTGGGGCTGAAGAGCCTCGGATAGATTGGTCGTCTCCGATTGGAGGTGGGCCGATCTGTTTTCCGATAGGGCTCCAGGCGATGGTGGCTTCTGTTCCACCCTCGAACAGTTCGGGGTTTCGGCTGCTGAGGCCGTAAGCCCCGGGCTGCTCGCGAGTGAGAGGAGAGCCGACCGAGCCCTGGAGCCCGGGGCGTCTGTCGAAGGACGGCGCCTTAAATCTTAAGTAAAATGTTTTCTCCGCCGAACACTCCATCCAAACCGACCCCTGTGTCTAGCTGCCAGCCTGGCACTGGATGACGTCAGCAGCGCACGTTTCGAGGACGTGGCGCGATTTTCCAGGCGGCAATTACACGTCAATCGGTGAACAGTAATTGCGGAAATCGAGGAGTCGTTTTCATCCCCTATAAATGTCCCCCCCCTCTTCCCCTATCGCCCACTTCTTTCTCGCTTCTTTCTTTTTCAAAAAAAATCTTCCAACACTTCAACGCTCGTCCCTACAGTTTGCTGCACCAGGCTCGTTCTTCCGAAGCGACCCCAGGTTAGTTGGTAAGTCTATTTAGTTTAGGCACAGATGGACAGGGCTCAGTCTGGCTCGTCAGCGTCGACGTCTAGGGGGGAAGTGAAACCCACCTCCAAATCGACTTCGTGGGAGGAGCCCGTGCTTGAGGGGGAATCTGTACATCATGTGGAGCCTTCCAATTCGATTTCGTGGGAGGAGCCGGTAGGCGAGGAGGAGCCAGTGTATAATGTGAAGCCGTTGCGATCTCGGAAGCCTTTTGTGGTGGAGAGTAGCGAATCTGAGGAGGGGGCGGTAGTTCAGACGAAGTCCAGATTCTAGGATTGGCTTCCGAAGAGGAGGGTGGCCCCGAAGGGGGTGAATCCGAAGGGGCTCAGATAGGAGGTCAGGGTGTGGGCTCGAGTTCCATGCCGACCGGTCTGGGGCGATTATCTACCCCTTCGCCGGAACGAGCCAAGAAGAAGAGGGTTCCGAAGAAGAAGGGGTCGAGGACCGGTGGCTCGAGCCAGGCGCCTGTTTATCGTAACTTGATGACAGGGTCGCCCGTACAACCTAAGCCGTTCCGTCGGTACCCGACAATCTTTTCGATAAGGAGCTGTTTGGGGTCCAGCCGTCGTCGCCGAGCCGGAAGAGGGTGAAGATGGACACACTTCCGACCGTTCTGGAGGCAGGTGACTTGGAGGCTTTGCAGCTGGCGTACCACATAGGGTCCAGCTACGAGCTCATGTTGCCGAGCTCTACCCTTCGACCGACCGATCCCCTGCCTGATTGGTATTGCGTCTTCCCCGTGACGCCTTCATCTCCGGACTGAGGCTGCCAGTCCACCCGTTTGTTCGCGAGGTGTTGAACTGGGCGTCCTTGGCGCCAATGCAGTACGGGCCGAACTCCTGGAAGCAGATCATCTGCTTCGTGCTGATGTGCGAGGAGCAGAAGATACCCCTACGGCTGAATGTGTTCCGAGCGATGTTGATGATCAGCTCGGCGGCTGAGGGTGTTTACTACATTTCGCCCCGGAGTAAGGGAAAGGTCGTCCACGGTCACCCGGACTCCATCAAGGATTGGAAGAAGAAATATCTGGTGATCCGGAGTGAGGAACCTTGGAACATTCCTACTCGATGGAACCACTCTAAGCCGAGCCATCAACCGCCGAGGCCGAGGGACCTGACGGCCGAGGAATGGAGGTTTGTCGAGCGCCTCCGTCTGTCACACAGTATCAGCTGGACGAAGGTGATCGAGGGTCACCTGGCGAGCGTCGGACCGAGCCCAGCCGTTATTTGTATGTAGTTGTTTCTTTCTTTTGACTTTGTTGTTCTTCCGTGCTCATTGTCCTTACTAGATCTTCTTGCAGATATGGATCCTGAATCGATCAAGGCAAAGAGGCTCGCCATGAAGAAGGAGAAGGCTGAGAAGAAGGGGGAGGCGACGAAGAGGCCGAGGGAGTCGTCCCTAGCCATCTCGGAGGCCCAGCTCGAGCCGAGGACCAAGAGGACTCACTCGGAGACGAGCAAGGGGCTGGCTACTTCGAAGGGCCAGGGCCAAGCGAAGGCATCCGATCTTGACAAGGGGAAAGGTCCCTTGGTCGAGGTCGAGGAAGAGGACCCGGTGGTGGAGATGTTGTGGCAACAGTGGGCACCGAATTGGTCGGTTCGGATGGGGGACTGTCTGACCGAGGAGGCCCAGGCCGTTGAGGTGGTGGAAAAGTTGGCAACCCCTCGCGACCGCAAGGAGATGGAGAGCGAGCCCGTGGAGGTGGCGTTCACGCGCCTAGCGCAGGCCACCGTGCTGGTAAGCTCGTCGACCCTATCCCCCTTGTTAATTTTACTGCAGAAGTCTTTTTCTTATCTGCGCTTGTCGGTCGCAGGCTTGCATGCAGGGAGCTAACGTAAAGAACCTCTACGAAGCGTCCCTGGCACAAGAGCGAGCTCGGGCGGATAAGAGCGAGCGGGAGATGAAGGAGATGCGGATCGAGCTCGAGGGCTCGCACAAGAGGAAGCAGAAGATGAAGCTCGAGCTCGAAGCCAAGGATGCGGAGTGGGGGAAGAGGGTGGTCTCCTTGAAGGAGAAGTTCGCCAAGGAGAATGAGGAGCTGACGAATGCGGGTCAGATGATGGTGATCAAGGCCCAGGACGAGTGTTATGCGAAGACCCTCAGTCACGTGAGGCACTTCTACCCGACCCTCGACCTGTCCAACTTCGATTATGACATGGAGATCGATGGGACACAGAAGACCCCCGATGAAGAGGGGCCCGTTGATAACCCGGCTGCCGACCCCCCTGTGAACCCGGCCGATGCTGAGGTGGGAAAACAAGTTGTGTAGTTTTATCTTTCTTTTTCCTTCTCTCGATTGTATTTGCCTTCCGCAGACTGGTCACCGCATTTTTTGTACGAAGTACTTTCATTTATAAAAGAAGATTTTTGACTGGCCAAGTGTTTTGACCTCGGATATTTCCGAACCTCCTTGCTTATGTGTATTAAGTTGGCTGGTTCTCTTGTAGGTTGCGGCTCCCCTTCCCGAGGTGGACCCCCGTCATTCCGACGTGGCGTGGCTCCGGAGCAAAGTTGAGGCCCTGGAGGCCACGTTGGTTCGCTACCGAAAGGGGGCTCGTGACACTGATGCGGCCTTCAACTATTATCGGAATAAGTCTGAGGCCTTAAGTGAGGAGGCGAGCCGGCTCAGGAGGGCGATGGTGGATCGGGACCTCGGCGGTGTCGGTCTTGGACATGCCATGTCGAGTGCCTCGGTGCAGAGGCCCTCCTCTGAGAGGTTACTTCGCGATGTCATTGTGGAAAAGGAGATGGAGATATAGCATTACAAGATGATGCTGGGTGTCTCGACATCTTCCTCAGTGGGTCGGCGAGCGGAGGGGGTTCCCTCTGCGCTGCTGCTGTTGGAGCGTATGCGACCAGTTGATGCCCAGAGCTCCGTGGCTGGTGTGTCGACCGTGGCTTAGCCTAAGGACCATCATGACGAGGAGAGGGCTCCTAGTTGCTCGGTCGGAGTGGTCCCGCCCTTCGTCGGACCCGAGGGGCCCTAAGATGGCAGCTTCCTCCAGTTTGAGATGAGTGGAGTGGTCCTGTAACGGTCTTTGTTTGTTTTCTCAGAACCAAATAAAGGAGTATGAATAAAGAATTCTTTTCCTTATTTGCTCTGGTTAGTAGTGTAGTGAATGATGGCGGAGGCGAGGTTCGGTTCCGTCAATCTGTGAGGGATCGACGTGGGGCATTAGGAAGAGTCCCTGGTCTGAAGCCGGGTCGGACCTACCTAGACGTTGGGGACGATACCGGAGTGAGGACTCGGGTGCCGATCCCATTGTCCGGTGTTAGGTCGGACCTGCCGAGGCATTTGGAGGTTTGATAAAAAGAGATTTCTTTCATACAAGATAGGGAGGGTCGCTGAAGCGGCCCTTTACACATGAAAGCTTACAAAAAGTTTTATTTACATTAGCCAAGCTAGAACCTATGTTCGCTCTTCCAGGAACTTTATTAGGTGCTCGGCGTTCCAGGGTCGGCTGATGGGCCGGCCGTCCATATCTGCCAGTCGGTATGTACCAGGGCGTACAGCCTCCACTACACGGTATGGGCCTTCCCAGTTGGGTGCCAATTTTCTCTTCTTGGTTGGATCAGAGACGGACAGTTTTCGTAACACGAGGTCCCCCGCCTTGATGTTTGTGGGGTGGACCTTCTTGTTGTAAAACTTTTCGATCCGTTGTTGGTAGATGATTCGTCGGATTGAGGATTTCTCTCTGACTTCGGCGACAAGGTCCAGGTTGGCCCTCAAGCCAGATGAATTGTCAGCTTCGTCGAAGGCCATGATACGGGGAGAAGGCAGGCCGACCTCGACGGGGATGACCGCCTCCGTCCCGTAGGTCAAGGTGAACGGTGTCTCTCCCGTGGGGATCCTCTTGGTGGTTCGGTGTGCCCATAGCACGCTAGGCAGTTCCTCGACCCACAGCCCTTTGGGGGAACTGTCGAGGCGCTTTTTGAGGCCGTCGAGAATTTGCCTGTTCGCGTTCTCCGCTTGGCCGTTGGACTGAGGGTGGCAAATAGCGGAGAAACGCTGCTGGATGCCGATGTCCGCGCAGAAGGTTTGGAAGTTCTGACCTTGGAATTGGGTTCCGTTGTCTGTGACGAGGACCCGAGGGATTCCGAACCGGCAAATGATGTTCTTCCAAAAGAACTGTTGTACTTGGCGCTCGGTGATGCTGGACAGAGGCTCGGCTTCGAGCCACTTGGTGAAGTAGTCGATGGCGACTATTAAGAATTTCTTTTGCCCTATCGCTACGGGGAAGGGGCCCACAAGGTCCATGACCCACATGGCGAATGGGGTAGGACTAGCCAGGGATCGAAGATTGGCTTGAGGAAGCCTCTTGATAGGAGAGAACCTTTGGCACGGGCCGCATCTCTTGACTAGGTCTTGCGAGTCTTGGAGCATGGTCGGCCAATAGTACCCCTGATTCAGGGCCTTCCGAGCGAGCGTCCTGCTCCCCATGTGGCACCGCCGATCCCCTCATGAAGATCTTTGAGCACGTAGCTGGCCTCGTCGCTGGTGAGACAACGGAGGTACGGCTTGCCGTCGGTCAAGGTGTATGAGCGTTTGAAGAGGATGTCATCAATCATGACGAACCTTTCAGCTCGGACCCTGACTCGTCTAGTTTCAGCTCGGTCTTCAGGAAGCTCGGCATTGATTAAGAATTTCCGGATGGGAGTGGTCCAGTCGTCTAGACTGGCACCGTCTTGGACACACATCGCCTCCTGGTCTTGATCGTTGATACTTGGCTTTAGGAGGATTTCTATGAGTACCGTTTGGTCGAGACCCTCGAAGGAGGAAGAGACGAGTTTTGACAACGCGTCTACTTGAGCGTTCTGCTCCCTAGGGACTCGAATGACTGCAGAGTGGCAGAAGGACGCTAGGAGACGTCGGACTACTGCCAAATACCTCACCATGCGTTCATCGCGGGCTTCGTATTCTCCGGTGATCTGATTGACCACGAGCTGAGAATCGCTGAAGGCCCGAATTTGCTTGGCTCCGGCTCGATGTGCTAGGGTCAATCTGGCGATCATGGCCTCGTATTCCGCCTCGTTGTTAGAGGACGGAAAGTTGAGGCGGAGGGAGTATTGAAGTAAGAATTGGTCGGGGCCACGAAGGATGATGCCAGCCCCGCTCCCCGTTTCGCATGATGATCCATCGACAAAGACCTCCCAGGTCGGATCCGAGGCCTCAGTGCAGGGCTGCTCGGAGATGGTGCACTCAATGATGAACTCGGCGAGGGCCTGCCCTTTGATGGCCGTCCTCGGCTGGTAGCTGATGTCGAACTGACTCAGCTCAATCGACCACTTGACTAAGCGACCGGAGTTTTCAGGCTTGTGAAGGACAGTCTTCAGTGGCTGGTCGGTCAGTACTTAGATGGAGTGGGCCTGGAAGTAAGGACGAAGCTTCCGGGCTGTCATGACCAAGGCATAGGCCACCTTCTCTATCTTTGCGTACCTAGTCTCGGCGGAGAGCAGAACTTTGCTCACATAGTACAATGGCCTCTGGACCCCATCTTCCTCTCGGACGAGGACGGCGCTGAGGGCGCTATCCGAGGCAGACAGGTAGAGCCATAGTGGTTCGCCTGGCTCGGGCTTGCTGAGGAGAGGGGGGTTGGCTAGGTACTGCTTCAGCTGTTCGAAGGCCTCTTGTTGATGGGTACCCCACTCGAAGCCCCCCTTTCCGCGTAGAGCCTTGAATAAGGGGAGAGACTTCTTCCCTGACTTGGAGAGGAAACGGCCGATTGCAGCCAACCGGCCCGTGAGCCTCTGAACCTCTTTGACATTCCGGGGTGGGGCCATGTTAATAATGGCTTGGATTTTCTCGGGGTTCGCCTCGATGCCGCGCTGGCTGACGATGAACCCCAGGAACTTCCCAGTGGATACGCCGAAGGCGCATTTAGCCGGGTTGAGCCTCATATTGTGATGTCGGATGACTCCGAAGGCTTCCTCGAGGTCGGCGACGTGGTTCGGCCCGGCCCGGCTTTTGATGAGCATGTCGTCGACATAGACTTCCACGTTGCGGCCGATCAGGTCTTTGAAGATTCTGTTGACGAGCCGTTGGTATGTGGCTCCGGCGTTTTTTAGCCCGAAGGGCATAACGCGGTAGCAGAAGAGACCCTGGTCGGTGACGAACGAGGTCTTGGAGATGTCCGGTGGAAACATCCGGATTTGATTGTACCCTGAGAATGCGTCCATGAAGGACAGTAGCTCATGCCCCGAGGTTGTGTCGATGCGGGGGAGGGGGAAAGGATCTTTTGGACATGCTTTATTTAAGTCCGTGAAGTCGATACAGATCCGCCAGCCCCCGGTTGCCTTCTTCACCATGACGACATTAACCAACCACTCGAGGTAGCTGACTTCCTGAATAAATCGAGTTGACAAGAGCTTGTCGACCTCTGCCTTCACAATTTGCTGCCTCTCTGGTGCGACTTTGCGTCTCTTTTGGACGACCGGCTTAGAGTCTGGGATGACGCTCAGCCGATGCATAATCAAGTCTTCGGAGATCTCGGGCATGTCGGAGGGCTTCCAGGCAAAGAGATCAACATTGCGGTGGATGCAGGCGATTATGCCTGGCTTCAAGTCCACGGGGAGCGAGCGGCTCACCCGGAACCACTTTGATTCATCCTCGGCGCCGAACGGGACCTCCTCCAGCTCGTCGACAGGCTCTGGGGCAGGACCGTCCCTCTCGGGTTCGAGCTCAACGGCGTCGAGGGGGAACACACCTCCTCCGATGGCAGTCATGTAGCATGACCGTGCTGCTTCCTGGCTACCTCGGACTATGCCGACCCCTTGCGGGGTGGGAAATTTAAGCTTCAGATGGTATGCCGAGGGTACCGCTTGAAGGGAGCATAGTCCGGGTCGGCCGAGTATGGCGTTGTAAGCTGCTTTGACGTTTACCACCATGAAGTCCATGGACTCGGTCCTCTTGACAGAAGCCGATCCCGCGGTGACGTCGAGAGTAACAATCCCTTCTATCACGACAGGGACGCCAGAAAACCCATGCAAGGTGTACCCGGCTGGCTTGAGTTTGCCTCTGGGTAATTTGAGATTCTCGAAGGTCTCAAGAAAAAGAATATTTACCGAGCTGCCGTTGTCGACGAGAATTCGTCGAACCTCACAATTAGCCATGTGGAGGCCAATGACGAGGGCATCGCAATGAGGGAGGCGAACGCCTTCGAGGTCCTCTCCGGAGAAGGAGACAGGCACCGGTTGCAACTTGGGCGAGGGGTTGTCTTGGACAGCATTCACCTCTCGGATGAAGGCTTTTCGGGAAGTATTTGACTCTCCCCCCATTGGCCCCCCGTGGACACAGTGCAAGATGAATGGCGTATCCGCGACTCCGTCGGGTTCGGGATCCCGACCCTGGATGCGGTTCGGAGTAGGGTTCGGAGGCGAAGGCCACTGGTTCCTAGCATCTCGCCGATCCCGTGGGCCTTCTCTGGTGAATTCTCGGAGGTACCCTCGTGAGATGAGGTCCTCAATTTCGTCTTTCAGGGCCCGACATTGGTCGGTTTCGTGCCTATGATCTCTGTGGAAATGGCAGTAGAAGCGCTGGTCTCGCTTCTTGTTGTTGTTTGATCGGGGAGGTAATCGAACAATGCCTTTGTCTTCGATTTCTAAGAGGATGACGGACACGTTGTGTGTCAAGGGAGTGTATCTTTCGAAGCGAGGGACCGGAGGTGCCCTCTTCGCGCCGACCCCTTCCTTTGCTGTTTTCTTGGCAAGTTCGGCCTCATCGACCCTACGCTTGCCCTTCCCCACGACTTCTTTGCTGCCCTCTGGGTTCAGAGCTTCCTCAGCTCGTATATACTTCTCGACCCGGTTGAGAAGGTCAGGGAAGTCCAGAGGTGGCCTCTTTGCCAAGGAGACCTTTAGCTGGTTGTGGCGGACATTGTGCCGGAAAGCTGCCGAGGCAACCCCTGCGTCGAGGGCAGAAACGGATCTGGCCTCGGTTGTGAACCTCTTGACGAAGTCACGGAGCGATTCCCCCTCCCTCTGACTGAGGTCGAGCAGGGAAGCGCTCGTCCTTTCGCTCTTTCGGCTTGTGATGAAGTGGGCCATGAAGCTGGCTTCCAGCTGGTCGAACGAGAAGATCGAGCCAGGGGTGAGTTTGGAGAACCAATCCCTGGCCGGACCCCGGAGGGTGGCTGGGAAGGCTCGGCACAGCAGGGGATCCGAAGCGCTGTGAATCATCATGAGGGTTTTGAAGCCCTCCATGTGATCAGCTGGATCACCCTCGCCGTTGTAAGTCTCGAACTGCGGAGGCCGGAAGTTCCGGGGGATCTCCGCTTCTATGATGTTGACGGAAAATGGAGGTCGAGAAGGCCTCCGTCCTTGGACTAGGTTGGGATTCCTGTCGCCGATGCGCTCAATTCGATTTTCCATCTCCAGGAGGCGTCGGAGCACCTCGTCTGTGCGCTCCGGCAGGGGAGTCGGCGCACGAGTGTGGCTTCTCCCTTCGCTCATTTGAGGGGTTCGGCCGTAGGTCGTGGACCTCGGCGCTCCATGGAGGGCCTCCAGGATTTTCTCTCTGAAGCTTCTGAACTCGCCCCTGGTGACCCCGCCGTGGTCGGAAGGGTCGGGTCGGGGCGTAGGAATTTGGCCGATGCGGCTGAGTGCCGACGGCCTTTCCCTTTGTGCGGGCCTGAAGTGGTTCGAGACCGAGTTGGAAGCGGTCCCTCCCCTAGCCTGGCTAGCCCTTCGGTTCACAATGACCCGACGAAGGTCGGGTTCGACGACGTGTGAAGCGCTTCGTTGGGGTCCGGGGTTTCCACCCGGATTATTGGATGCTTGCCCTCCATCGAGGGCCCCCTCGGGAGGAGGCCCGTCTGGTTGGGCGGAACGGGCTGATCTTCGGGCTCGGGGAGCCATGGGAGATTGGGTCGAGGGAGAGCGTCGGTTGCGAGGCTCGGACTCACGTCCGTACCAGATAAAGTTTCCCACAGATGGCACCAACCTGATGCGGTTTGTTTTTGGTCGCAGTGTGGATGCACCAGGTGTGAGTTCGGACTCAATTTGTAATGAGGGAAGAGTGCGGCACGGGACGACGAGCGGGAGGCTCGCTTCGGCGCTTGAGAATCGGCTCGGATCACCTCGCCTCGAGTACCTGCAGACGGTCCTGAAACACCGGGGTTTATCCCGGCGGCGGACCCTCTGACGATCTAGTCAGTCTCTGTGAGAGAGTAGCAATAACTAGGGAAATTTGGGTGGCAAAAGATTGATTACCTGAAAAGGTGGGTGAGGGTCTGGTATTTATAAGGAATTCCAACCGGGTTTGGATCCGCTTGGGGGCTGGGTCTGAACCCGAAAGCCCATGGGCCTGACGTGGCAGAAGGCCCAGGGGGTTTAGGGCTGACGTGGCAGTACCAAGAGTGGTATAGGGCTGACGTGGCAAAGCCCTTGGTGATATTTGGAGCTGACATGGCGGATCATGGGGCTCCTGTGCTCCTGGGAGAATCTGGTGGCCTAGGTTGTGCCAGGTCATCTTCATTCTTTACCAGGCTGGGTGGACGGCCCGTGGGGCTATCGTGGATCGGAGGCCGAGGGCCATCGAGACTCGTCGGATACGAGGAGGCCAGGTTTGTGGCGGTGAACTTGAGGTTCGGTGCCGACCCTGTAGTGGCTAGAAGCCGAGCCAGTTTGTTGTTTATCATTTTTGAGTGAGAGCTGTACTGGGCCCTGGTTGGGCCCCAAGCCATTTTTACCCTACCACAATCATATTAAGTTAAGTACAATATTTTCCTTTCATCTTTCTGAAAGGCTTCCTTGCAATTTTAGCTTCTAGATATTCTTTAATAGAGGTATATATCCTTCTGACTTTATCAACCTGTAGATGGGAAAGTGTTGATTGTTGAACCTTCTGCAATATATTGAGAACTTTTGAATACTAAACATGTTGGCGGGATTTCATAAGATGAATATAAGACCTAATATGCTTTAAAATCAGAATAAGGAATGAAATATTGCGTATTCTACGGTTACACTGTTACATGAATCAGAATGTTAAGGTCGGTGATTTGATGATGCACAATTAATTCTTGAATAGCAAAAAAATAGAAATAAATGAACGTAGGGAAGGTAATGGAGCACAAAAATAGGTTAAAGTCAGAGAGGTGATTTGGATATGTAAAATTGAGAATGATAAATCTGTTAATTAAGTTTTAGAATCACAAGAGTTCTAAGCTATAGAAGAAAATAAACTGAAACTGATATTGGAAGAAAAATGTGAAGGCTCCTAATTAAACTGAGAAATGTCATTTATTAGATAGTAAATGTCTGCAAGTGATCCAAAACGAAAACATCATTTAGTAGTTGTTTGTCAAAGTAAATTTTAAAGTTTCTTTGTATATGTGTGTGAGAGAGAGAGAAAGAGAAAGAGAGAAAACATATGCTACTTTTATTTTGTATTTCCTTGCTGACAGAAGTATCTTTGAAGCATAAAAGACGAAGAAACCAAAAGAAAACCAGGGGCTAACATGGCGTAAAATGTATATAACAGAAGTAAATGGGTGAAGCTTTGCATGAACAAATTCGTTCTTATTGAAGTTCAAACTAATACCCATATTTTTGTTAGCAAAAAAAATACTGATACCCAGATTCGATTGGAATATGGATTCATCATATATGATTATTGAGTTAACTATCCATGCATTATTGAGTTAATTATAGAGTTAACTTGTGCTTGAACTAGCGCTTGAACTTGTGCTTATGAAATAAATGGTTTGCTTATATGAAATGAGCCTTTTCAAACTTTTTGCAGCTATGAGTTCACTATGAATGATATTTTGGTCAGGCAATATTTTGTTGATCGGAACGGAGAGTTCTCTAGCTTGAGTTTGGAGGATAATGTCATAATCCATACTTTATGCTGTGGGATTGTCAAAAGTATGTTTTTTCTCTCCAGGAAAACAGTTTTATTCATTACTCAATCCAAAATGCAAAATGTCAGAAGTGTGTCCATGTACAAATATTACAAAAAGGTTTTTCAAAATGCGGTAATCCATAGTATTCCATTCTTTGCCAAACAAGACTAGGGAATGGAAACATAAAAAAGTCAATTCCATTCCACCAATTGCCAAATACATACAACTTATAAAGTTAATTCATCCCTTTCACTTTCTTTCCATTCCTCTCCATCCATTTTCATTCCATTCCTTTCCATTCCAACTTAAATGTTTCCAAACAGACCCTTAGAGAATATGGGGATTAGTATGTCACTCTAGCCATCTAAATCTGTAATGATAACAAGTCTAACATTCTATTGACCATCCAAAATATAAATTCATACTGCCGAATATGATCTGTATATATCACGAGAGTTATGCGTGTTCAAAATTCTACACGAGTGTTCGGATTTGGGTTGGTTCGTACAAGATCAACTGGGGATCCAAACATATTTGTATCGTATCCCCCTTTTTTGGATTCGGGACGGATTAACGGATTATCCGTAATCCAATTTTTCATAAAATTACAAAAAAAAAATTAGAAAACAAATTTCTTTATGTATGAAACTAATTGTAAAATGTTGCTTATCGCATATTCAAAATATTAAAATAAACATATAAGTAAAAATTAATGAAATGAGAAAAGAATAGTATCCCAATAACTTAGTATAAAATTTCATATTTGTAATCATATAAAACTATAATTTATTTGTATGTGTGTTTCATGAACTATATAGTATATTAATAGTTGCATTGCGATATTCGCAAAATCTATTCCTGCTAGACCTGAGAAAAAAATACAACATCTAAGCATTAAAATCAATATGGATTTAGGATATATGTTTTTCTTTTTAACTCGAAGTCAGGATATATGTTCAAATTAACATATATGAACATATATAGTTCTGATTATCCATCGGGTTATCAGATTCAGATCCATAAAGATTTGTATCTAGATCCAATAAGATAACCTTATCCAATTTTATTTTACTTTTTCGGACAGATGACCATTAAAGAAAAAAAAGTGCTACAATTGCAGAAAGTGTGGTTACCATGCCTCTAGGTGTAGGCTACCCAAAAAGGAACAACCCAACACGGAAAAATTGAACTTGCTAGAGAGAACAACTGAGCCCATCGATTTTGTCTGTGTTGTTGGTGATGTTAAGGTCAGTGCATCTGCTAGTTAGTTGTCGGATTCTGGAGCCACATGCCACACATGCAATGATGAAGGCCAATTTAACTGATCTCAAATGTGCAAATGAGTTTGTGTCAATGGCAAATGGAAAATCAGTCAGGGTACTTCAGACTACAACTGATAACCTCAGTCATTCGTCAGGTAAGAGCATAATTTTACGTTATGTTAGATATGTATATGTTTTAGCAACGAACTTGATATCTATAAGCTTACTAAATCATGTTGGAATTTTAGTTACTATATGATTAGTGGTAAAGCTATAAAGCTATACTGTCTGATAAATTCTTTCTATTTTGGTTGTTCTTATTTGGTTAAAGGCATGTACAGAGTTAGTTTAGCTGATGAAGTAGTTAATACTGTTAGTTCCAAATTGTGTAATCCACGTACATGGCATAATAGGCTGGGACATGTGAACTATGTTAAATTACTTACTGTCGCTAAAAAAATTAACTTTCTAATTGACACATCCATAAAAAGTGACAAATGTGAAGTGTGCGGTCAAACAAAAAATAACTAGAAAACCTTTTCGTACTGTTTCTAGAAGTACACAACTTTTTGAGCTGATTCATTTTGACATATGTGATTTCAAGAGTTTTGTAACACAAGGAGGTCGGAAGTCCTTAATCACCTTTATAGATGATTACTCTAGATATTTTCACGTTTATTTGTTGAAATCTAAGGAAGAAGCGCTAGAGAAATTCAAAGAATTTCAAGACCGTGTCGAAGATGCTAAGATTAAAATGTTTAGATCAAATAGAGGTAGAGAATATGTCTCAATGAGATTCAGAGAATTTTGTAACTCATATGGAATCATACCTGAAACTTCAGCACCTTACTCACCATAGTCAAACGACATTACCGAAAGAAAGAATCGAACACTGACTGAGATGTTGAATTATATGTTATTGAGTGTTGGCTTACCTTCGTATTTTTGGGGTGAAGCTGTATTGACTGCTAACAGTATTTTGAATATATTGTCACACTCTAAGTTGTCTACTATACCTTATGAATTATGACAAACACACACCTAATTTTGATAAAATAAGAACTTGGGTTGTATTGGATTTTTTAGATTTTCTGGCCCTATAAGGTGTAATGCCCCCTTTTTATTTATTTTTTATTTTTTTTATAAAAATGATCTCTAACATATTCTATTACTTATCTACAACATTTCTCACTTAGGAAAATACTTCATAGATATTAAAAAAGTTGGCAGAGTTTCCCCTGAAATATTAGTCCTTTTTCAGAATTTCCTTACGGAAATCTGCAAACAATCACATAACACAATGTACCTATAATATTTTTCAATCCTTCCCAGGCCAAATCATTCAACATCACACATGCAATAATATCAATGGCTCTGGGGGCATAATACTTCATAATAAGCAAGATACGAATTAAAAACCAAAAATTATTTTGAAAACATATATGGTTTTTAGAAAAACTTTAGAAATCCCTTCAGAAATCGACCACGAAACCTAGTACTCCACAACGAGGTGGGTACGGGCTTTCACACTTCATCACAGCACTATATATATCTTACCTCTTACAATTATACACACAATTTTCTATAATACACCATAATACATCATTCAACTCCCATTTCTACCTATAATACATACATACACATACTCCATTATACTACAAGCAAAAGTGCAACTACCCAACTACAACAACTATCTCACCTTGCTGTTATCAGAACTTGCAAGGGAGTTAGGGTCGTCCACCCTCAGGGAGGGACTTACCTAACCCCCAGAAAACAACAGGGGTTAGCCATGTCTGGTGTGAGTATAATTTACTAGTTTAGCAAATACATTAAAATGTATAAAGAAAATAGAAAGAATTTACGAATATCAAGATAATAAAATTCAACCTGAAATATGAACATAAAATCATCATAAATGCAACTTTATATCAAAATACTCTTCTACATCTGCACTCATCTACATATCCATAACCACTCTCACAACCTTAAAGTTGTGCCTCGGCAGGTACTTCCCACCATTCCATGGAAATAGTGGGCGGGTAGTTCCTCAGCACAATTCCAAGGCAAATCAACTTATACCACAACTTATCTTTATATTAGAAATCATTCCCATATCCATCACTTAACACACATCACTATATGCGTCACATTAATATCATGTATCACTCTACTTTTCATTTATATAATATTATATCATACATACACACTTTTTTTACTTCTCATACTCTTTTCCGTACCACAATTTGTTTGAGTTATTCACATTAATTTTTACATACATAATCCTTCATGATTAATCTCATATACATCACTTCATATAAATTTGTATCGGTAACTCCTTCACTTTATACTCAAATACAAAACACTATATGTAATGCCCTGAGCCCGGCTTAGTTGTGCACGCGGACGCGAAAGAACGGATACAAAACTCTAGCCATGCCCACCACATGCACCATCAAAAGGGGGTATACCCATTAGGTGAACCTTTCTCATTTGGATCCTAATATACATACACACACTCACACACCCATTTTTGATATGGGACTTGAGATCCCAAGCATCCACGCCACTTCTATGTGCGTGCATGCATTCTTCTCATTTTCCCATCATTTCATGCCTTGTGCCCCATAGGTAATCCTATAGGTTCATCATAAATCCCTTTTCAATCAAGCCCCCATAAGATCAACCTATAGGCCATCAACCAACCATTTTACTCTTTTTTTTAAATTATTTATTATATATATATATATATATATATATATATATATATATATATATATATATATATATATATATATATAATTATTATTATTATTATTATTATTATTATTATATATTTCTATATATAATATTATATATATTCCCGCTTAAGTACGGGGTGTTACACACACCCCTCCTTAAGAACTCAACGTCCTCGCTGAGCTCGGGACCCGCAAGCTAATACAGGACCGCCTACTACCCCCGGTCTTCTCAATTTAACACAAAAATTCAATACTTCGAAATGTAAATAGAATTAAAATAAAATGAAATAAATAAAATAAAATATACAAAATATTTCACTCCACACCAGGAATATATAAAAATAGTTATTTTCGGCATTTAAAAAAATGAGGTGTTACATAAGGCCTAAAGTAAGACCTCGAACAAATATATGTGTATACTTGGGTGTGCAGTTCATAGTGCTGTAAACAGATTTTTAGATCGATCTCTTAACCGAATAATAGAATATAGAGATGCATAATTCTTTGAAGATGTGTTCATCAAAGATAAAGGGATCACATTATCTAGGTATGCAGACACATGAAATGGTTCACAACAAAAATCTAGACATAGTTTAACTGACACTGAAACCTCACAAGGTATTGAGTTGAGAAGACTCTATACTAGAGATAAAACACCTAGGAGCTATGGTGATGATTTTTTGACTTATGCACTGGCATTTGGTCTCGTTAGTGTTAAGGAAGCCTTAAGGTTTATGGATGGTTTGCTTTGGAGATGATGAAATTGATTATTTATTGTAGAATAACACTTGGGAATTAGTTAATTTTCCAATAGGGACTAAAACTATAGGAAGCAAGTGTATTTTGAAGATGAAACTTAATCTTGATGGAACTGTAGCAAAGTATAAAGCACGTTTAGTAGCTAAATGTTATACTCAACAATGTGGGGTGGACTATTTTGATGTTTACTCACATGTATGTCATATCGCTACTATAAGGAATCTTCCAGTCATATCATATACTCAAAAAATTGGATGTTAAGAATACTTTGCTAAATGGTGATCTCATTGAAGAAATCTATACGAACCAACCTGAATATTTTTTACTGAAAGGTTCAAAACATAAAGTTTGTAAGTTATTAAAATCCTTGTATGGATTAAAACAAGCTAGAGCTGGTATCGGGTCATATCGGGTCGGGTCCTCTACTACCCGGATCCGAACCTTGTACCTCACGGGTCAAAAAATTGGATCCGGACCCGTACTTGAAAGAATCGGGTCCGGGTCCTTGTTAAAAGAACCTACCCATCGGGTCCTGTAGTGGGAAATAAGTATTTGCACTTAAGTATTTTACACCCAATGCCCTACGGTTCCAATAATTTTTACACTTAAGTACATGAAAAATATTATCTTTACACATCTATCTTCAATAATTACTATTTACATGTATATCCCTATAATCCTATTATTCAAATTCCATATTTTTTAGGGTATTTTTTCACAGGTCCGGGTCATGGTCGGGTCTATTTTGAGCGAACTCGCACCCGGACTTGGACCAGGAAGTGCATCTGGTCTTATTTTAGGACCCAGATCCGGACCCGAAAGTGCATCTGGTCTTATTTTAGGACCCAGACCCGGACGTGTATAGATCGGGTCTATTCCGATCCAATGCCGGTCCGGGTCGGGTTCGGGTATCAGGTCAAAGTAACAACTCTAAAACAAGCACATAAACAACGACACGGAAAATTTGATAAAACAATATGGAGCTTAAGTTTTGAATCTAGTAATTATGACAAAGGTCTTTATTATCGTGATGAATCAAATAAAATTGCCATTATTTACATGTATGTTGATGATATGCTTATTGTTGGAAGTGACTTCTCTATCCAGATAGAAGTTATGTGAAATACCTAGGTTTTGTGGACACCATATTAGGCATGAGAGTGGGTTTTGCAAGGCAATAAATAATTCTTAGACAATCTCACTACATTAAAATTGTGTTACGAGAATGGGGATACAGTGACTACATAAGGTTTGATACACCTTATGATAGTACTAAAAAGTTGACACCTAATGATGGTGCAACAATGAGATAGTTAGATTACTTTAAACTCATTGGAAGTCTCATGTATGCAATGACCTATACTAGACATGACATAGCCTTCGCAGTAGGCATTCTTAGCAGGTTCACTAATAATCCTAGCAAATCACACTAGAATGCCCTTGAGAGGCTAATAAGATACATAAACGGTACTCAAGAGTTTGCTTTGTGCTACTCTGGTTATCCTTCGGTATTATAAGGATATTCTGATGCATCGTAGTGTTCAAGAAATAGTGAAAGTCGATCCACCAGTGGTTAAGTGCTTACACTATGAGGAGAAGCTGTGTCATGGAATTCTAAAAGACAAGTAGGTATTGCTTTCTTATCCATTGAGTCAAACTCTTTGCGCTATCTTGTACTGGGGAAGAAGTGGAATATATGAAAGACCCATTTTTAGATATTCCTTTGAAAAGGTTTAAAGTAACACTCTTAGTCTGTTATGCAATAACTAAACTGCAAATACTGTAGCAAACAGTACTTTTTGCAACGGTAAAAGATGTGTTGTAGGCCTAAGACAGGCAAAGTTAAACTATCTCATTAAACAAGGAATTATTGCTCTGATTGATGTGCGATCAAAACATAATGTGGCTTATGCTCTTACAAAGTAGAGTTCTAATTATAAAAATTGTAGGGGAAATGGGGTTAAAAGCCTTTGAGCAATGAGTTTGAACTCTAAACTTGTTATTCAAGGGGTTAACGAGTTGTGGGAACTACTATAGGGAAGAGTGTGACTCTAAAGTCATTAATCGAGGGATTAACGAGTTGTGGGAGGTAGCTTGGGAGAGAGCTGAGCACCCAACTCATTGCCATCATTCAGATAGTATTACAAGGATTTTTGAAATAAAATGTTAAGTTTTATTTAAAAACAAATCTGAGTGGCTGCCTTGGAGGCTAGCCTTTATTACATGCTCTAGTCGTGAGGTTCAGCCTTATTTCAAATATAAAAAATCAAAGTGGGGGACATTTAAGCGCCCTTGTTGAACTTCATCAAGTGTTTGACGTTCCAAGTCCTGGATATCTCCTTGCACCCCAGGTCTTCGAGGCAGTATGCCCCTGAGCGGACAACTTCTAAGACCTTATATGGTCATTCCTAGTTTGGAGCGAGTTTTCGCTTCTTACATGGGTCGACAATTTTTAGTTTATGTAGGATGAGGTCCAATTTCTTGGAGTTTATCAGGTGAACCTTTTTGTTGTAAAACTTCTCCACCTTCTTTGATAGATGTGTCTTTGTAGTGAGGTCATTTGAGTCCGGTTCTTCATTGAAGGAAAGAGGCAAGCGGAAGGTAGTCTAACATCTAGGGGGATTAGTGCTTCAGAGCCGAAAGTATGATTGAGCAGGGATTCTCTTGTTGGCATTCTCTTCGTGGTCATGTGAGACTAGAGCACACTTGGGAGCTCTTCGAACTTTTTTTTATAAATCATCAAGGATCTGTCTATTGGTATTCTCGGCTTGGCCATTGGTCTAAGGATGTGAGGTAAGAAAGAACTGTTGTTCGATCCTCAGGTTGGCATAGAATTTGCAGATTCCCTTTGGGCGAATCAGGTTCTATTGTTGGTGACATGGATTCGGAGGATTCCGAACCGACAAAAAATGTTATTCTTAAAGAAATGTTGAATCTTGTGTTCGATGATGGTGTCGATGATGGAGGCTAGTAGTTCCGCTTTGATCCACGATGTGAAATAGTCAATAGCTACTGGTAAGAAGTTCCTCTGTCTAGTCGTGGGGGGAAACAGCCCAAGTAAGTACATTCTCCACATGGTGAGGGGACTGAGCTCAACATGGAGTTGAGGTCGGCTTGGGCACATGCCTTATTGGGGAGAATTTATGGCAAGCGGTGAATCGAAGAACATGTTCTTGTGCATCGTCGAAGGGCATGGACCAAATAATACCTATGATTAAGGATTTTCCGTGCGAGAGATCTCGCACCCATGTAGCCACCGATGATTCCTTTGTGCACTTCTCTGAAAGCGTACTTGGGCTATTTTGGGGAGAGGCATCGTAGGTATGGTTAGCCATCAATCAAAGTGTTTGAACAAGACTCCCTCAACTAACGTATATCTTTTTGCTCTCACTCAGATCTTTCTTGTTTCTTTTGGATCCGCTAGGAGGACTCCCTTGTCGAGGAAGTTGACAAAGGGTTTCATCCAATTGCCTCCAAGTGCCTGTGGGGTGATAATCATGAGCTCCGCGGATTCCTCTTCGATGCTTGGCTTGAGTAGGATTTCAATGAGTACGGTGTGATCGAGTCCGTCGAAAGGGAAGGAGGCTAGCTTAGAGAATGCATTCACTTGCCTATTTTCTTCGCAGGAGGTCCGAGTGACTTCGGCCCTTTGGAATGTAGTTAAGAGCTTCTTCAAGCAAGCTAAGTACTTGATCGTGCGATCATCCCTAGACTTGTATTCTCCTAGGATGTGGTTCACCACCAGTTAGAAGTCGCTAAACACTTTTACCTTTTAGGCCCCTACTTTTTGACCTAAGAGGAGGCTGACAATTAGTTCCTTTCATTCGGCGTCGTTGTTGGATGCTCTAAAGTTAATGTTGGTGTATGCCCTAGAGGCCAGTTGTGTATTGACATTACTATTTTACATTATATCATGACATTTATTTTATATATGAGGTATTTTATTTATTGTGTTGTTTATTGCGATTAAATGAACATAATAAGAATGGTAGGTTCAATACCATTAGACATTAAGCGCATGACTTGATTGTGAGATCATATTGGTTGTAATCAGAACACTATTATTAAATATCCATAGTCAAGTATTATTGTGAATTATGACAACAATAATACATAGAGACTAGTATGTGCATAGAATGATGACCATATCTCATGGGTCATGGATATAAGATATCAAGTCTTCACATTGGTACATATTAGAGTAATAAGGCTGGACTGACCCACCATGAGAACGCTGCATGGATCGTTACGTGAGTGTCATAAGTGGTTCTCACAATAACCATGATGTACGTAGTCCTTTAACTTGAAGTCACTACGGTTCCCTACATGAGAAGTTGTATGTTTTAATGTCGATAAACGTTATCTGTAATAAGGTGATTATAAAGTCGACTATTGGATATATTACAAATCATGCGGAGGGATGTGAGTAACTTAGATATGATTTGTCCATCTTACATAACAGGAGCGATATCTATGGGCCCCTTGATTGAGTGAGACTGCAAAATGCATGGTCGTACTCAAATGAGTAAATATGGGATATTGAGCTCATTTATTTTAGTAAGTCTACTTGGACATCAAGAAACCAAATATTGAATTATACAAGGGTGACACACTCTATGTCTTGTGGTCAAATAAGATATCTGGACAAAGGGCCTAGACTACATGGTAACATTCATCACAGATAGGTTATGTCAAATCAATGGCATTCCCGTTACTTGAGTAGCAGTGATGTATTGGTAGATATCACTCACTATTTTTAATACTAGAATATGATTTTAGTATTACTGTCAACGTAATGGGAACCTACAGGGTCAAACACTTAGATAGGATCGAAATTGAGATTTAAATTCAAAAAATAAATTTAATTGGGGATCCAAGTAAGACTTGGACTCCTGACATTGGTTGGACATTTAATTAGATTAAATGGACTGATTAAAGTTCAAATGCCCACACACGAATCTGACCCAGGTCAGATTGTGAGCCCAACAACCTCATTACTCTCTTAGGGTTAATTTTTTGCACCTATATATATGATAGGTATCTGTGGAAAAGTGACACATGAGAAAAACCCTAGCCGTCCCAAAAATTGTGACAGAGAGAGATCGTGACTCATGAGGAACATCCCCTTCCCGCAGCTAGCACCGCGGCATGTGGGAAAGCTTGATTTGATCCGTTCATGTGGATACCATAAAGGCGTCGCAATATTGTAGTGTTGTGATCGGCATATTGTGGAGACAGCGGATCCATCTTCATGGTTTAAACTTCTAAAAACAATTGATGGTTTTCGCATGGATCCATGGCTAGGTTTTGATTTTACTTTTATTTGTAATTTTTCGGCTGTGTATTTAATCTGTGATTGCCTTCGAAACCTATCAGTTAAGGCAGAACCAGTACTGGAGGGTGAACTCATCTGGGCCGAGCATGATGACCCCAGCCCCACTCCTTTCGATGCAAGAGTAGCCATCGACGTAGACACCGTAGCGCCCCGAGTTTCGCACACTGGAAACTCGTGACACATACCCAGATCCTTTAGTTCAATGTGAACACAACACAGAAAAACCACAAGAAATTAAAGACTTGCAATGCACAAGGAAACTATATCCTCCACTTGGATGCTTCACAACTTGAATCTCCAACTCCCGTGAACAGTCCTGCAACTAAACAACGGTGGGCATGTTAGTTGAATACAACTGACACAATGCGGATGAGACCTGCGATCTCTAAAATCCTCAACAATCAATATTTGATGTAGAAGAAAAATGTGAAAGTCAAACCACAAGTGTTAGTGTATGCCATGATCTAGATTCTATTGCACAAACTCGGAATGCACACGATGCTCCTACTATAATGCAATCTTGATTTGAAAACGTATGCATCCCATACTACATACTTCCTAAATTGAATTCGGATTCTGCAGATGATAGGGTTCGATCCCTTGTCATGCATCATACTCAAGTACTCTTTCCTGCTTCTGATATTCATCTAGTGACTGGTAGAGTCTGCAGTACATGCGGTCCTTTTCCGCTCCTGCAGTTGGATCGTGGTCCTTCTCCACTCCGAATGGCAGTGATCACTCTGTTCATTCAGATCATGGTCCTTCTCCACTCGAACAGGATCGTGGTCTTTCTCCATTCCTGGTCAGGCCGGTGATCATCAGTTCTACCGGAATCATGGTCCTTCTCCACTCCTGCCCCTATCGAAGTTATCGTGAACATAAGACGAATTGTAGGGCCACCCTACTCCACCAAGAGACTTAGAGTTACACTTTTGCTCCTTGTTTGTACTGATAACCTAAAACATAGATGGAAACTTAAGGGTCCATCTTCTAAGTTCCGACAGGACTTGTGACTTACGTCCGCGTCCTGCTCTTATAATTAAATCCCAGAAAATAATAGTTAAGACAACGTCGTACGTGTTCCAGACGAGACGACGCGCTCGTGTCCCCACGACAGGTGAGTAAACGCCCAACTAGTGCATATCCTAACAGACGATGGTCACACGACTTAGACCTAGCATACCCCACTGATCTTATCTTTCACGACAATAAATCCGGCCACTTCATCCATCTTCACATTCCAAGAGTAAGGAAACTAGACGAAACTCTCAGATTACTAATCAACTAGGCCCAACTAAGGCCCAACTTGACATCCAAACGAACAACAACCATAAACACTTCAGAATGGTAGACACTATATAACAAAATATTAACATTTCAGCTTCTTTGCTAACATTAATTATATTGACATTCTAGCTCCCTTGCATATATTGAACTTTTTTCCATACTGACCCACTTTTTGAAAATATTGAGCGATCTTATCCACTTTCAAAAATATTTACCCAACTTACCCAGCTTGGGAAACTTTAGTATTAACCGTTACTGAAAATAACGACATAGGTTAATGCCATGTTGTTCTTCAAAAAAATGGCATCAGTTTTTTTTAGCATGTCGCTGTTTGAAAAAATGACATCAGTACATTCCTTATACAAGTGTGAACCTTCTAACTTGGAAAATTTTCAAGTGCTGAAACAACTTATAAATAATGTCGTTATCCCCAAGAACTACATTAGAATTACTGATGTCGTTGTCGGAGATAACGACATCAGTTATAATACTCATTAAACTCTCTTCCTACAAAATAGTTCTTCCAAACAATGGCATGAGATAATTGTTGTCGTTCTTAGAAACAATGACAACAGTTCACATAAATAGATTAGCCAAGTATAAGTATAAAATGAACTGTTGTCGCTGTTCCAAACAACGTCATCAGTTATCCCTAACAATGAATATTATAACTGATGCCGTTATTCCTAATAACGACATCTGTAATGTTGATGTCGTTGTTCCAAACAACGACATCAGCTATTGAATTTTTTCACACTAGCATTTTTTTTCAAGTTAGAGAGAGTTCACGATTGAGAATAAGTTAACTGATGCTATTACCCCGAATAGCGGCATGCAAATTTTTTTTAACAGATACCGCTATTGGAAACAACGGCATATAAATAATTTATGCCGTTATTTCAATAACGGTTAATGCTGACATGTCCAACACTGGGTCAGTCGGGTAAATATTTTCAAAAGTGGGCCAGATCCCTCAATATTTTCAAAAAGTGGGATAGTACCAAACAATTCGCATATACTCTGGCTCTGCTGACTTTGAATTTTTTACCAAACTATCCCACTTTTTGTAAGTATGTACGAAACTATCCCTGTTTAAAAATTTAATTCCAAAACATTCCTGTCACTAAATGAGTTAATGGCCTTGGTAATAATAGGCACGTTAACTGAGTTAATGTGTCTATACTTAGTGATTTTTTATGTACAAAATATCCCTGTCTATTTGTTTGTGAAGATAGGCATACACATTAACTCGGTTAATGGCCTTGGTAAAACAGGGCATGTTAACTTAGTTAACGTGTGTGAGTATCTCTAATTTCCAAAAAGTTTCAACTTTCTGAAAACTTAAAATCTTCACACTCGTTAACTCAGTTAACGGCCTTAGTAAGAATAGGCACGTTAACTGAGTTAACGTCTGTGAGTATCTCCAATTTCATCTTCACATTCGTTAACTCAGTTAACGGTCTTGGTAATAATAGGCACGTTAACTGAGTTAACGTGTCTATACTTAGTGATTTTTTATCCACACCCCTCTTTGAGGTAGTGCTTAATACTGTCCCATCTACGAATGCTAACCCCATTAGCGCGAGTAGTTTACACATGCACGCTAACGGAGTTAGCGTGTCTATATTAGGTGAGTTTTTTGCCACACCCAAACAAGAGGGGAAAAGTTGTATCCTCTGCAGCACGTTAACTAAGTTAGCGTGAAGAAAATTACTAGGCGCGCTAACTCAGTTAGCGACAGGGATGTTTTGGTATTAAATTTTCAAACAGGGATAGTTTTGTACATACTTACAATAAATGGGATAGTTTGGTAAAAAATTCGCTGACTTTGGAGTTGGTATATGTATGTTTCACCATAACAAGATTGCCTTCAAATCAAAGCTTTTTTTACTTTTGAATGTTGGATAATGGCAATGAAGGGTTCTTTCTTCCATTTTTCATTGAGGTTTTATGCGCTCCTCATCTCTTAATGTGAGATACTTGCCAATGCTTATCTCTTAGATCTCCAAATAGATCGATCTGCCTTCTTCCGATCCCAAAAAGCATAATCAGACCTGCTATTTCTTTCCTTACCGATGTCATTGTTGTTGTTGCTCACTCCCTATCTGTTGCTGGCTGTTAAAGATCTACAAACAAATTAGGTATATAATGTTTATTACTATCGCAAAAAGTTGAGAGTATGAGAGACCACAGCAGAACCACAGAACGAGAGGGGAGAAGCTATCGCAGGGAGCAAGATATGGCCAAACGCGATAGGGAAGAGGATTTTCTTCGTCGCCGCTCCAAGCACATCAGAGACGAGCATCGTTCCGGCGTCCATGACGACAGATCCGAAAGGCAAGAGCATAGAATCCCTAGAATGGTCCATAGAGGATCTTAAAGGGAGAGATATAGATCTGTAGAACACAGAGCTAAAGATGAAGGAGAAAGGAGAGCAGCACCATTGGGGGTGACTGATAGAGAGCTGAGCTCGAAGATTCTCAAGAAGTCGTACGCCGACGTCACAAGGCAGCGACCAGCTTCCGACATATGGATCATCAAGTATCGAAGATCACCTCGCCTGAGGATGAGCTCAAGAAGACTAAGGAGGATGAGGAGGGCGAATAGGTTCTTGTGAAGCCCAAGAAGAAAAGATCACCCATTCGGCAAAACATTCAAACCAAGAGTTATTCATCGGAGAATTCCAGATCAGCCATTGCCACTCAGTGTCACAAGTGCGCGCGCAGCGTGGGCACACCATTCATGAGTGCGAAAACCAATGGTGTTGTTATGCTTGCAAATCATATGGGCATATCTCAACTGAGTGCGGCAAGGGGATCGTTCCTAAGCAACCGGCGGTACTCAAGAGGATGTCTTTTCTCGTTAATAAGGAAGTTTCGAAAAACAGCAGCACTGAGGAAAGCTCTGTAGGAGGGAGGAAAGTAATCAAAGCCATTATCACCCCTACCCCAATCACGGCGGAATTCAAAAGGAGATATACGAATTGTGTCTTGATCAAGGCACAATCTGGCTACCCCACAATTCCAGAGATAGAACTCTTGATTACTGAGAACACTTCGAAGTTGGTGGAGGGGGATTGGAAGATTCAACAGCTAAAACAAAACGTGTACTTCACCCACTCCGACAACTCTGAGAAAGTGAGCGAATTGCTTAGTTTGAAAGGTTCAGAGGGTCGGGGTCGGCAAGAATTCTACGTGACATTTTCCCGTTGGTTGAGAAAATTCGGCGCCATGAACCCGGAGTCGAAACCTTCGATATGGATTAGATTATATAATCTTCCTTTCCACATATGGGTAAAATTAGCATTCCAGAATATCATTAGGGACTTCGAATTCCTTATCGAGATAGACAAGAGCGCTCTGCTTCACTTCCATCGAGATTTCGCACGTATTAGGATCAGCATCGACGCAAAAGAGGACATCCCATCCACTATTCAAGTGGAGTTCGATGGAGATTTTTATGAGGTTAAAGTGATCTGCGAGGTGAGGAAATCAGTCTCGTTCGTGGGTCCCATTAACGCAGCTTCTCCATCGGAGGTGGAAGAATCTCCGAGATGTGAGGTTGAAGACGAACAGGGTTCATTGGATCGAGGGGCTATTGATCGCAGCTGCCCATCAATTCGGATTATTTTGGATAATCCCCAACTGGTAGATTACGTGGGGGATAATCTCAGCCGTATGTCACTTAAGAGTAATCACTCTCAGCTGGATCCGATTTTCATGGAAGGAAATGGGGATGCACATGGTAGGTCCCACCCTCTGCAGGTGTCACAGTGCAAAGGTCTAGTCGTAAATGACCCTTCCACTATACTGAGCCTGGTGAAAAGACCCCTGCACTGTGTCGATTTTGACATCTCCTCTCAGCCGAACAATTGTCAACTCATTCCTTCTATTACGCCGACTAAAAAGTCACCTCATTTGCAGAGGAAGTGCGCTGTCAAGCCGACTCATGGTCACATCGAGCCTCTTCATCCGGGGGGATTCTCAAAAAGGGGAAAAAGATTAATTCGGAGCCTACTGCCACTGTTATTTCGAATCAACTAGGCAGTTTTAATCTTCTGAATAGGGGGGATTTCGATGAAGCCGTTAAGAGAGCTGTGCAAGAAGCTATTAGAGGTCTAGCAGAAGGTGGGCATGAAGACTGTCTCGTTCACAAACACATAGAATGCAGAGAGCACACAGAAGACAGCAACGATGCCCCCAAGCAAAAATCGGTGGAGATTGCAGGGGAAACTAATCCCGAGGCAGACTTCGGTATGGATACTGATGTGGAAGGGGCCAACAGGGTGGACTGGGAGAATCTAGATGTACAGGAGGCGGAAATCATGGAAGAGGTATAGAGAATTCTTTTGCTGAACGACATCCAAGATGACACTTCCAAGGATGGAGTCAACAGCAGTGCAACAGGGATAAGAATTGAAGCTCTAGATGGAATGGCTGATGATTTAAACTCTTCAGAGTCAGATACGGACAAATCGGAGAAATAGGTGTGGGAGCGCACAGAAGGAGAGACCACAAGCAAGAGTACTATAGAATATAAGAGGAAAAGCAAGAGGCAAATGGATAAATGGGGTGAATAAGGACCAAGCGAGGACGATCTGATAAGGGTTGCAGCAAGAACAAAAGACCCGGTCTCCGCGATCGGAAGTAACTCTAATTGTAATTCAATTTTATATTTCATCCCAGATTATTCTTTGCTATACTATGCTAGTCTTTTCGGCCTAGCCACAGGACTTAACGAAGCCGAACAGCTTCAGACGCTGAGATCCCTTAGAGGATTTCATAGGGTGATTGTTTCCTAGAGTGGGAGTAGGATTCTTCAGAGTAGACGAGAGGGGGTAGGGCATTTATTAAGTTTAATAATGTCATACATCTTCTGAAATGTTAAGGGAATGAGACAGGGGTCCAAGGTTAGGCTCAACACGATCTCTAAATTCAAACCTTCTATGTGCGCTTTTCAAGAAACCAGAATAGAGAATCCTAGAAGTGAAGACTTCGAGCGAATTAGATCGCTTATAGGTTTTCATTGGAGATTTAAATCGGCAATAGGCTATTCGGGAGGAATTTCTATTGGGATCGATTCGTCAGTGTTCGAAATCACTGGCGAGTCGATTGGCACGTATACGGTTTCCGTCACAATTAGGCGGAGGAGCGATAACTGGGTCCATTTAGTGACAGTATTGTATGGGCCATACGACTCAAGAAATCGAGGGTCCTTTTGGGAGGAAATCCAAGCTATTAGAGAGGGATGGACGGGCCCATGGGTTATCGGAGGCGACTTCAATATTACTAGATTCTAGCATGATCACAAGGAAAAAAGGGCCAGTAGCGCAGACAGAAATAATTTCAACTGCACCGTAGACGATCTAGAGCTCCTGGAACTAAATCCAACCAACAGAAGATATACATGGTCCAACATGCAACCGATCCCTATCCTAGCTAGACTTGATATAATATTTGTGTCCATGGACTGGGAGGAGATTTTTCCTCTCGCATCGGTCAAAGCCATAACAAGATTTACCTCGGATCACACTCCATTAGCTCTTCAATGCGGAGATAGGCTAAGGGCTCCAACTCACCTATTTCGCTTTGAGAAGGCTTGGACATTGCACGACGATGCCCGACAAATTATAGCGGAATCTTAGGGTGAGGAGATAGAGGCAAACAACGCAATAGGGAGATGGATATTAAAGACGAGGAGATTAAGAAAAAGACTGAAAGAGTGGGCTAGACTTGAGTTCGGGGACATGAAAAGGAAGAGGGATGAGATAGGCGGAAGAACTAAGGAACTAGAAGAAATGGAAGAAGGTAGAGATTTGCAAATGGATGAGATAGATGAATTAGCAAAGTGCAGATTCAAAGCACATCAGTTAGCTGAGATGGAGGAGCAATACTGGAAACAGCGATCCAGAATTCAATGACTTAAAGAGGGGGACGCAAATACAAAGTTCTTCCATAATGTTGCTAACGGAAGAAGGAGACAAAATCACATCACAGGGATGGTGGTGAACTCAAATTGGACCGAAGACAAGGAGGAGATTAGAAGGCACTTAGATGGAAAATTCAAAGAGCTGGTGGGTCGGAATTGCAGACAGAGACTAACGCTAGTCCCAAATTTCTGGGAGGAAACAAGTATTGACGGAAGCGAGGGAATCGAGGGACCATTTTCTGAGGAAGAAGTGTTACAAGTGATCAAAAACCTGGGACAAGAAAAAGCTCCTGGACCAGCGGCTTCCTGATCTTCTTCTACAACCTATACTGGAACATTATCAAAGGCGATCTGATGAATATCTTTCAAGAACTCCATAACCACTCGACGGAATTAGAAAGATCAAAGTACACAAATGTCGTATTGATTCCTAAGAAGAAAGAAGCCAGGAAGTACGGAGACTACAGACCGATTAGCCTAATCAAAGGCTCCTTTAAGATTATCACTAAAGTTTTAGCATCAAGACTGGCTCCTCATTTAAATGATGTGGTTGCTCCTTCGCAGAGTGGTTTCATTAAAGGGAGAGACATCATGGACAGCATCGCCTCGGCGCATGAGATTGCTTATAAAGGAAACCTGTATAACACGGACGGATTTCTCCTAAAATTAGATTTCGAAAAGGCATGCGATTCGGTGGAGTGGGATTGTGTGGATAAAGTCCTAAAACTAAAAGGATTCGGAGAGAGATGAAGAACTTGGATCACGAAATGTGTTAGAGGTGGAAAATCGTTCGTCCAATATAATGGGAGAACAGGGAAGGAAATTAGATGTCGAAGGGGGTTGCGTCAAGGAGACCCCTTATCATCATTATTATTGTAGCGCCCCGAATTTCTAATATAATATCTTAGAAAATACGTTGCACAATTCCCAGCATCAACTTCAATGTAATAGTACACATAGCTAAAAAAACACAGATAATTTTTATTCCAAACTTTTTATTACAACAATCATTTACAACACAGCGGAATACAAAAACACCTTGAATTACAAACTTTCTTTTTACAACACTTCTTTACAAATTTACACAAAAGCTCTATTACATCAATTTATCTCAAGCATCCAAACCCCAAGCTCTAAGCAACAACAACCTGTAAAATATGAGGCTAGAGATGATCCCTAACCCCCAAAACTAAAGGGGTCAGCCATAAAGGTGTGAGTGACATAAAAACAAGCAACAAGCAACATAATTAATCATAAACACTGAATCATCAACAACATGTATTATCAGCAAGAGTAATTGAAATGAGAAATGACAAATAAGTAAAGCATGAAACATCAAGGAATATAAGATAGTAAATAGTAATACATGAAAATATCAAGTGAATCTAGACTATGTGTCAAGTGTAAAAAAACAAGAAAACACATGCATAAACCAAATCAAGAAAAATACAAATTCTATATGCTGACTCTCTAATGCGTACTTGTCGGATTCTATGCATTCCATAGTACATAGGTCCGGTGCAAGCCCTTAACGATCTCCACTTATAGGGCTAACTCCTCGTTATGCAACTAATCCTACTATAGTGATGAAAAGCAAGATCCAGAATACTCCGCGAATAGGCACCACAGCCCTCGATGCGCAAGTATCATGTAAGATAGCTCAAAAACAATCGGAAAATCATCTCCCAAACCCGTGTACCCCACAAATAGGCTTGCAAGGCCCTCGATGTGCAGATATACCAGGTACATTCCATGAATAGGCCTGCCGACCCTCGACACGCGAATGCACCCTGCATGCTCCGTGAATTGGCCTACAGACCCTTGACACGCGAACACACAAATGTCCTCTCGAGACAGAACAACAAACAGTCCTGGAATGCATCCGTTGGACTAACAAAACCATGAGCCTATACTTATATTTCCCAAGTTCCATCACATCCCCACTAGTGCCTGTCCTTAAGTTGATTATTATTAAATCCACAAAAAATCCCCATCTCTAGAGTTAGTGTATCCTGCCGGACTTAAACACTTAACAACAACAAAACCAAGACCCCCCAGGTCTAACTCAACAAATCTCAACTGCTGGTTCACAGGACTCCCACTCAACTCCTAGAGATCTCAACAAGACCAATATTCAAAAATCCATCGTCAAGACGATCAAAGGGAGAAACCTCTCCAATCAACAAAAGCTATCTTTATAAAATTTTCGAATCCAAATCCAGTAATAAAATATCTTGAAAACATTTATTCTGTAGAAACAAATATATTTAGAATAGTAAATTATAGATCCAAAAACATTTAAAGAATCAATCGTTTAAAGAACATCTGGAAACTCAAGAAAGCATCAGTATCAGTCGACTGTAAAGGCATCAGTCGATTGTCCAGAGCAAAAACCAACATCTTTAAGAAAATAATACTAAGTGTTGATGGTCGACTTGTAAAAGACACCAGTCGACTGTCCAGAAAGAGAATTCCATGATTTTAAGAAAATAATCTAAGTGTTATAAGTCGACTATAAAACTATCGGTCGACTGTCCAGAGAAAATCCAATAATCCTTTAAGAAATAATTCTAAGGGGGTACCAGTCGACTGTAAAAGTCCTCAGTCGACTGTCCAGAACGAAAATTTAAGAAAAACTGGAGAACATAGTAGCCGGGTCGTGTCGGTCGACTGAGAAGTCATACCAGTCGACTGTCGACCTACAGACTGTATACTTTTGGTTGTGCACATTTCAACCGATACGTAGTTTTACTTTATGAAAACGATTTCTACAAAAAACATATTTCTTATATGATCAAATACAACTTGTAAAATTTATAATAACCCATAAAACTAATTCAAAACTACTTAAATTTATGAAAGTAGTGATTTGTAAATCTCTTTCAATAAAACATAAATTGTGCATATAATCAAAAATAGAGTTTCTAAAAATTAATTGTTCGTTGAAATAGCTTCGTATTCAGATCCAAACCACATCGATACCAAATCTCAAAAGAAAATCCCCAATTTGGATATATTTCCTCAAATTTAACTAAAACCTCAATTTTAGTCATCATAACTCAAATACCCAAAACATGGTCTTTTATTCCATTACTCATTCTTAAGATTCCTCAAACTAAATCTCAACTATTCACAATAGCTGATTCATGAACCAAAACAAATTTATCATCAACATGGCCAAGTTGCATTCATCCAACTCACTAATAGTCTAAAAATCTCTTCTTTAATTAATTAATGCATAACATCCATCATACTCAATCAAATCAGCAACAATCCAAAAGAAATAGACTACTCACAATTTATATTAGGTTTTTCAACAATCTAAAATCATCCACATTAAATTCTACTCACAATAACTAGGGTTCTTTTCAAAGATCCAATTTTTATCGTCCATCCAACATACATATTCATACCAAACCCTAGCATGCTTTCTAATAGATGAAATTCAACATCCAAGATCAATCAAAACATTCATATCATTCACATACAACATACACAAATCAAAAGAAACAAACAAGTCACTCACCTCAAATGAAAAATCCAATCGAATTAATGGAGAATAAGCAAAACCCTTCTTTTGCGAAATCCACGATCTTCTCTTTCAATCTCCAAGAAAAATAAAACAATAAAACCTTTGTGTTGTGCAGCGAAAGACGGCTGCACTTCACCTTTTAAATAGCCGGAATTAGAAGAATTGGGGTTTTGAACATATTTGCAAAATAATCCTTTAACAAATTATTACTTTACATATATAAACCTTTCCTTTTAAAATAAGTTAAATAAATTAAAACCAAATCAAATCCCTTCACTACTGAGTTGTCCAGCAATCCAGCACAGCCCAGAAATATAGAAAATTCGGATTTGCACTCAGGGTGGCAATTTTGCACAAAAGTCCTTCTTTTTGTAATATTTGCAAATACATCATAAAATATTCGTAAAAATCCAGAAAATTCAGAAATAGTATCTAATAATACATATTATATTTTTTAATTAAAATATCTGACTTTTACCTTCCAGAAAAATATTTGCACGTGTTTTGTATGTGTAAAAAGATAAATCTTCAGAAAATATTTATTAAATCTCCAAAAATCATTTTTATTCATTTTCATATCTCAAAAATAGTATTTTAAAATACGGGGTACTACAATTATTCGCTTTGGTCGCTGACGGAATAGCTGAAATGATCATAAGGGGAATAGAGGAACGGATAATCACTGGCGTCCGAGTTAAAGGAATCAATGAAGCCGTAGCAATTATTCAGTATGCGAACGACACTTTAATCCTAGGGGAGGCAAAGGGTGAAGAGATCATGGCTATTAGCGTTGTTTTCAAGTGTGTCGAAGCCTGGGCAGGCCTGAGGGTAAACTTCGAAAAAACAAGTGTCACTCCATTGAGTGCTAATCTTACTACTGAGATCAATACAATCAAGTCCTTGCTGGGATGCAAGGTGAATAACTATCCAATCAAGTATTTGGGCACGCCAATCAGGCCGGGACCTCTTAGAAAAGACGATTGGATGCCGCTGATAGAAAGGGTAGAAAAGAAGCTGGCTGGTTGGAAGGGACGCTTTCTGAGTTTTGGAGGGAGGTTAACTTTGATCAGCTCAGTACTTAGTAGTATGCCTACATACCTAATGTCCATTTACGAACTACCAAAGTGGGCGACAAACAGGATCGATAAAAGTAGGAGAAGATTCCTTTGGAAAGGAGCTGATGAAACAAGCAAGGGATTCTACTTGGTTAATTGGGGCAGGGTTTGCAAAAGAAAGGAGTTCGGAGGATTGGGAATTATTAATCTGAGGGATATGAATCGGGCACTACTGACCAAGTGGTGGTAGAAGATGAACATTCGTAGAAAAGGTTGGTGGTACAAGTCGTTCCAATCATATCGGAAGAGGAAAATAACGAGATTTTGGGGGAGATCCAAATTCGGTAGAACGTCTTTCCTCTGGAAAGGGATAGCAAAGGTGGGGGACATATTCCATTCGAACACCTACTGCAGAATTGGAAATGGCAAAGGTACTAGTTTCTAGAAGGATAAATGGTGCGGTGATAATTCATTAATTAGCCTGTTTCCAGAGGCAGCAAGAGGTATGGTTACCACAGAGTCATTAGTAGTCGATGTCTGGAAGAATCGAAGGCTTCAACTGCAGACAGGAGACGAGGTATCTCAAGAAGACGTCGCGCAATTACACAATCTTAACATGTTCATTCGAACAGAAGGAAAGAGTTCGAAAGGGGTTGAAGACGTCAGAAATTGGAACCTGGAAACAAACGAAAACTTTACAGTTGCATCCATCTACAGTAGACTGAACGATGGAGGCGCAAGAAGTAGGCACTACGAGACAATCTGGGGTACGCTCGCACCAATGAAGGTGAAGGCATTCCTTTGACTAGTGACCAACGACGCGATCTTATCTAAAGTTAATCTGCTAAAGAGGGGTATGCAGATTGAGGTGAAGTGCCTCAGATGCAATAACGCCGACGAAGACACTGAGCACATTTTTTTCAAATGTTATAGGGCCATCTCAACTTGGGAGGTCGTTAGTAGGGGGTTTGGTGCTCCGAATTCCCCATCCTCTATTTCAGAGGCTTGGGAAATGGGCAGGGGAGATAACATTAGAAAACAGGATAGATAGGCCTGGGATTTATCTATCGCGGCTAGAATATGGGGACTGTGGCTAGACCGAAACAACTTTTGTTTCAGACATTGCAACATTAGATTTCCAGTTTTTATGCATTAAATTTACGGTTTTATTTATGCATGGGCAGGTCAATCGGCCAACAAGAAGAGAATCCGGATGTAGTAAAAGCTGTTCTACAGGGTATCAGTATCTTGTATCTTTAGTCCATGTATTTTGTTTTTGTAAGGGTTGCTGAAGCATCATACTGATGAGATGCTAGATGACCTATTTCCGCTTTTCTTTAGCTAGTTATTTTGTAATTCTGGTTTCGTTAATTCATCATTAATGAAACCATGACAACGTCATCTTTATTCTCAAAAAAAAAAAAAATTGTTTATTACTATCATCTTATATCTCTAATCTCTAATCTCTAATATTATAATGGGAGAAGACCTTAGTGTCATTTGTCAATCTACCAACACGTGCATCGTACGTGCATAACTAATATGACGGATATCTCAGGTTCGAGTTCTCACTATGTCACCAAACAAAGACGTGAACTCCAAATCTACTTTTCAACACGTGCATCGCACGTACACATCAAAGTTTTCATTTTTATTTTTTTTTAAAAATACGTGTATCGTCCGTTCAGCTCTATTTTTTAAAAATTAAGGCATTCATCGCACCTACTATTTATTGTTGACTTACATGTATCACGCATTTAACTTCAACTCTTTATCAAAACGTGCATCGCACGTGAAAAATACTAATATAATAAGGATGGCAGGTATTGCATGCAGCCTACCGTTTGGGCGAGTACCGTAAAGCTAACTAAGCAAGAGAACTAGCTTAATTTTCCATTTGCTAAGGGCATTTTTTACTAATATGAAAGTGTATTGTACAAGAAAGGGGTTACCTTTCTGTAGGGAAAAAGAAAAAGAAAAATATTCACCAATTCACCAACTATATGGTTCAGTTAATTTTGGCAATAATAACTAACCTCGCTGTTCCTCTTAGTTCGTTCGCTTCCAGAATCTTCTACTTTTTTGGGAAAATATTATGGTCCAGTTAATTTTGTTGGCTAAAAGTTCATGTTGCGAGTAACCGTCAGTTAGAATCAAAACAAGAATAAGGCATGCACTTAGTTTCAGTCTTCATTGGGTAATGACAAATATTATATATTTGTTTGGCAGATCTTTTCTTCGCATGCGGGTCCTTGCATGCAATTTACATTTCGTTGGTGTTCTCTGTTTTCGAATTGTCTCCTTTCTAGTGATATTGTCTTCAATTGTTGTTTTTTTTTTTTTTTTATACTATTTGAATTCTTGGACTATTTTTTTGGGGATGAGTTTCTATCTAATTTGCATTTCAGTGTTTTGTACTTGGTAGTGTCAACTTTCGACCTATATCATGTACCTCGTTGTTTTATCTGTCATTTGAATTTTTTTCACTGTTTTTGGGAGGGGACATGATCATGGGAGATATACCAACCATTAGAGCATCCACAGTCGTTTTTCTCATTTCTTATAAAATGGCAGCTACAGTAATAGCAAATGGACGAAGGTCGTGCAGTCGTGGTTTGCTAAATTTTTCTCATATTCGTTAGAGACGATATATGATTTACCGTCCCACATTTTTTAATATTAAAATGGGGTAGGACGGGGAATCATTCGGGGAATCATTCCCCGTCTCTCAAAAATAAATTTAAAAAAAAAAAAAAGCACCAAAGCTTCGGACGGGGTATCATACCCGTCCATAAAATCACGCCATTAATGCACTTGGATTGAATGCCACTTGGATTGAATGCCATGTGACATTGACTATAATACCCATGGCTACAAAAAAACTTGGATTGAATGCCAAGCCACTATGAAGGACATATTAGGAATAAAAAAACATAAAAAAAAAAAATTTTAAATATATCTCCCGGACGGGGAATGATACCCCGGACGGGGTATCTATCCCCGTCTGAGGAGATTTTTAAAAAAAAAATTGTGAAAAATTTGTGTGACGGGGTTTGATACCCCGGACGGGGTATCATTCCCCGTCTGAGCACTTTTAAAAAAAAAAAAATTTGTTAATGATAGAGACGGGGTATGATCGTCCGTCTGATACTATTAAAAAATAATTATATCGAAGAGACGGGGTATCATACCCCGTCCTTTATAATTTGAGAAAGCTCAGTTTGTTTCTCATATTTGAGAAATGGAAATAGAAGCTTTGCCAAAATATGGGAAAATGAGAAACGACTGCAGCGCTACTTTTCTATTCGTTTGCTAAAATTTGGGGAAATGGCAATTATAGCAAACGACTGTGGATGCTCTTAGGCAGCAAAGGTAAATCTCAGTTGATTTGTCCAGAAATGGACGTCCACTGGCTCGATCTTATGTACGGCAATGGGTGTTTTGTGTTTGAGATTTTCCTTTTTTTATTATATATATTTGAATTTCTCGGTTGCCTTTCTCAGAGGCGATGATGACACCGCTAAGGTGTGAATGAATTAGCAGTTATTTTGTTCGAAAATGTTGATGCGGTCTTAATGCATGTTAAGTTCTTGCTGCATCGACGTCATCTGCAAGAGTAGCGAGGCAGTACTAATATTTGCAATCACTTGATTCAAGCATAAAAGAGTAAACTTAGCGGAAATAAAGGCAGTCATTATGCAGTAAACCGGCCCCCATCTCAGCAACGTTTTTTTTCATATCAATTTCTGATTCTTTCAGTTTTTGAATCTTTATTTCTGAAATAGGCATTTACCGTGTACTTCCTGCTCAGGATTTCCTCTTTTTATATGATGTTTTGTTCTTGGTTTTTAATTTATCGGTTCTTTTCCAGTTTCTTTAATATATTTTTTTTTTATCGTAAAGGGTTGGCAATTGCCCCCCCCCCCCCCCCCCCCCCCCCTGTGTTTCATTAAAAAGTTTAACAAAACAAACAACCAAAAATAAGGCTTATGAAGTTCAGATCCCAACAGGCTGGGTTCTGGAATTCATACACCCCAACCAACAAACAAAAATATAACGAAATCTAGTCCTATTTATCGGCCACCCCCGCCAGAACAACTTTCTCGTGCCAATTTGGGCCTACTCTCTCACTCAGTCCCTCGCTTGTACGCCGTTTATCGTCTCCAACTATTACACGCTCTCCCTCGTCGCCCCCAGCAGTGACCCATACGACAAGCGCAAGCACCATATTAGAGACCCCGCAGGCACTCCACCAATCTGACAAGTCCATGTCAAGATTGAGTCCTCGTTCTCATTCCCTCGCTTCACCCTCGATGACTCTCACCGCAACCTCGCAACGAGGGTAAACGTCACACCTGATCTCTGCGAGCCCTCTGACATGAAAGAACCAAAGGCACCCCTCAGTTTAACCAACCAAGGTCAAAATAGAACCCAAACAATAAAGTTGCCCGACAATCGTTGCCTACACCAACTAGGATACATTTTGTTGCTAATTGTAAGTCGGTTGTAATTTGGATATTAGGAACCAATTTGGATCTTAGGGACTCCACTGCATCAACTCAATTTTCAAAACTCAATTTGAAATTCAAATCTCCCCCCAACTGCCACACTCCCAAATCAAAAATCCCCCTCCCCCCACTCTCTCCCCGACCTCCCCCACATGCCTCCACGACAGCCCCGACTACCCCGTAGTTCGCCGCTCGCCGCTCCACGCCGGCGCTAGGCAGCGCTCCCACCATCAGCCCGACGCAACCAGTCCGAGCACCGCTGCGATCTGCGTCGCCATCCCCGATGACGCCAGTCCTAGGCAGCTCGTCCGACAACCATAATCAAGAACGGCGAACTACACTCCGCACAGCACCTTCGGCCCCGCCAAAGATGCGGCGCTCTTGATCGTCACTGTCGCATCCCTCTCCGACACTAGAGTCGACCCCAAATGACGACTGGTGGCACCGCTGCACTTTGCGTCGACCCCAAATGACGACCGTTGACAACCACAATCACGACCGGCGAGCAGCACCCGGCGCGACACCTTCGGTCCCGCCAAAGATGCGGTGCTCTCGACCCTCGCCGTCGCATCCTTCTCCGACACCGGAGAATACCCCAAATTGACGATCGGTGTCACCGCTGCGCTCTGCGTCGACCCAAATGACGACCGTTGACAACCGCAATCACAACCGGCGACTAACACCCCGCGCGGCACCTTCGGCCCTGCCAAAGATGCCTCGCGCTCGACCTTTGCCGTCGCACACCGGAGGAGACCCCATTTGACTGCCGGATTGCGAAAGCCTAAAGTAAGGATTTGGGGGAAAACAAAATTAGAGGGAAAGAGAAGATGAGAGTTGGGAGGGAGAGGTTGAGAGGAAGCAGGGAGAGGGGGGGGCGGGGGGAGGGGGGCGACGGCGACGGAACTCTTGCCGCCGGCCGCCCCCCAAGCTCAGATCTAGGATTAGTGTTTTTGATTTTTGAGTTTTTTAGGACAGAGAAGGAGGAGGTGGGGCGACGGGAGAGGAGGGCGGCGGTTGAGATGGGGCGACGGGGAGGCGAGAGGAAGGAGAAGCTGATGAGTTAGGGTAGGGTGAGAAGGTGAGAACGGAGAGGAAGGAGAGAACGAAGAGAAGGAGAGATGGGTTAGTTCCGGATTTTCGGGAAAGATCTTTCTTCAGTTTCTTTATTTTTGGGTAGCTATTGTATGAGAAAGTCGTGGAGAATCTTTTCTTGCTAGTATAACCAAATCCTCCCTATACATGATTTTCCATCCTAATATAACTAATCCTCCTAATTATGGTTGTCTTTTCTTTACCTATTTATTCGTCTAGGGCACTTGAATATAAATTTAAGCATCTAAAATAGAAAATAATAATAATAATAATAATAATAATAATAATAATAGATTTTATCTTTCCAAAAGTTTAATTTAAAATATAAAACCCAAGTACGCACAAGCCCAATCCCGAATCCATTTGGCCCGAACCCGAGCCCATGGGGCTTTGGGTAATGGGTCTAGTTTGATCAGTCCCCTCAATGCTCCTAAGGGTGGCATTCGGGCTTACTGGGTCGGACCGGGTCGAAACCCGGTGGGTTTTACCCGAGCCCGGGCATTGGCGAGTCGGGCCAGCCATGATCGCGGGCCGGGCCAGCGGAGGAAATTAGCGGCCCGACCTCAATAGGCTGGGGAAGAGAGAGAAAGTGGGAAAAATCGCCAACAGAAATGTGACACCTAAGGTAGTGAAGAGAAATGTAGTGAAATTGATAGTGGCTGAAGCATTACTCTTATTTTTTTATTTATTACAAAGATAAAGGATAAGGAAAAATGTTCACACCTGTCAAGAGATGTTCATAGATTAAATTGTTTTTATGAATTACAAAGTTTAATATATAATCAAATACATCAGTAATATTTCATACAAATTTATTCAAATTACAATATGAGGAAAATATTTGTATTTAGAGATCGAGATGACCTCTATTTAGATTAAAGAGAATACATTGGACTATTGTCGTGCACTTCTTACTTAACCGATAATAGAGAGAGTTGAGTCAATTTGTGAAAAGAATTGAATGAAATGAGGTTGTATATATAGATTATAGATTTTTTTTGAATTTCCCAAAATACCCCCCCAAAACTAGCTAGCCTAGTATAGATCCATTGGGAAGTATTTTAGTAATTACATAAACACAATATTTAAAAATAAAATTCTGATAAAAAAATATCACAGCAATTCCCAACGGTTGGCCCCCGGACTGGCTCCTGGCTCGTTTCAACCCGGTACCAGGTTTGACCGGACCAGGCTGGGCCGAATTAGGATTTTTTTGGGTTTTGGATGAACTGGACCGGCCTATCAATTTTTGACGGGTTGGCTTTTGGGCAGGCCATGCCGGGTCCGGGACCGAGCAGGCCTGGCCAGGCCCGACCCAAATTACCAGTTTCTCACTTTCCCCGAAAACCATGGAGCCTCCCGTAGTAAGTCCTTGCTAATAAGTGACTTCTTCGAATCTCAAACACAAATTAATGAGCATCCAGCCAAGCTGCTACAATAATATTTTCCAATAATAATAGTGATATGGAACATAAAATCATGAAGAATTAGAGAACATTCAACCAAATTGCTACTCTAATATTTTCCAATAATAATAGTGATTTACCAAATAAAATCACGAACTGGTTTACACAAAATTAAATCATGAAGAGGTTTACTTTTATTAAGATACAACTGTTAAGGATAAAACATTAATTGAAGACTACCTGATAAAAGTCTATCACATGCCTTCAAGATAAAAGATGCCCACATACCAAAACTCAAGCCAAATTTTTAAACGTCGGAAGCTACAACATCGGAAATACTAGGGCAATAAATTTAGTTCAATTTCATTTCTCTGCAGATCCACAGACCTTCTTTTTAAGATCAAGCAAGAGCTCCAGTGCAAGCTGTGGCAGGCACGGCTTCAGTCTTTTTTGTATTCGAACTGTATTTCTTAGTGATGAACCTGTTTGTTGAACAAAACAATGCAGCTTAGAATTGGCACGTTATAACTAATTATTGAAGATTTATGCATGTAGCCATTGACAAACTGATATTACTTAAAGAAATCCCTCCATAAAAGCTCAAACAACAGCCAGCTCATGCCATTATCCGCTCCAAGAGAGTCCTTCTGAGTGGCAGCAGAGATCGTTCTAACAAAAAAAAGATGGTAAATAAATGCATTAGCTACTTCTAGAAGAGACTTTCCAAAAACAGAGAGCATGAGGATTCAATGTTTAGTGAAAGGATTTAAAGGAAAACTTTTAACCTTGTTGCTGTCCTTTTCAGTTCCTCAAACATGAACCGTGGGGAGAGACAGCCCATTGTTAACCACGGAGAGATTTTGCAGGAGAAGGTGGTACCATAGATGCTATCACCAGCACCATTCTTGTTCTCTGTTTTAGGTTGAGCATTGTATTCAGCTGCAAACTTTTGCAGCCTCTCTAATGCTTCAATCTCACCGCCCACGAGAGATGCACCAACGGCAGCTTTACCATCCTGTGTCATAAAAAAAAAAAATCACCGCTCACTTTAAGATCATGGACTTAAAGGGAAACGGGATACTATATACTGATGCACCATATTCCTATTTAAGACTGGCGTATATCTAAACTTCTGAGCAGGTAAAATCTTTTTACATGTGGTTCGATATCTAAATTATATAACTATTTGAAGGAATTATGAGCTTCAACTTTAGCACATCCAAAACAAAAGATATAGCCACAAAAGGCACATGTGAGAAACATGCAAGTCTTAAAAAATGTGTGTATACACACACACACACACACACACACACCCACCCACCCACACACACACTAGAGACGTGGACTTTTCTTTTAAGATTTAACATTTTTCTAACCATAGGATATGCATTAAGATTGGTGTATCTTTTACTTTCTGGAGCATTTAATGCACTGGGAAAGAAACAAAAGACTTTTCTCCAATCTCAAAGTTATTCCAATGGATAACGAAGTGTTAAATCTACTTCCCAAAATTAAATGGAAAGTTTGTAGTCAAACTGTATATATAAATATATACAGAGGAAACAAAGATAACACAACTGCACATGGTACTGAAAATAAGATGCCCAAGGATTTATATTTCTCCAAAATTAAACTTCTTTCAGGTAAGGAATCAGTATTTATCACAGGTATCAATAGTACATCAATTCTTCTTCTACTTGTACGAGTTTTCTTTCCTCTTATTTTCCCCCTTATTTTAAAAGGTTTCTAGAGTTATCATTCTCATCCAATTAGCTTATTTGGACAGATTTTCATGTTATTCCATAAGTTGGATCTATCCTACCTATTTACCACACAAGAAAAAGTATTCACAATTGAATGCAACATTTTAGCAGCTCAATCCATATGGCTTGAATAAGAATTCACAATTTAATTAAAAACTGGAAGACATGGGTTAGCATTTGTCTTCGCAAATTGCAGACACGAAAAGGCAGAGAATCAAAATGACATAGCTCAAACATTTTCAGCACATATAACATTAGTATAAATTCTTACAATTATCTTTTTGATGGATATTCATTAGATTTACCATGCTTGTAACTGCAAAATTTCCTCACTTTAAGCTAGTGTCAGAGACAACTATGAATAAGAAGATGTTTTGCAATAGACCTTTGCGACATTATGTTTATACTTCGTATAAAAAAGTATCTTCAATAATCAATCAAACACTCTCCCTACAAAGCATGATACTTTATTTAACCAGTCGTACCAGGTACATGGTACGTACCGGGCACATGGTACGTACCGGGTACAGCACACAAGTATTGGGGTTCTTTTCAAAAAAATAACCTTATTGGGTCTGAAAAAATAACAGTCTCACCCATACCCAATTATTAAAAAAAACCTTACTAGAGTACTTTTGTATGGATTATGAAGTATGCCATATTTTATAAGTAAAATAGACATCACTAAGAGTATAAAGCTTTTGTTACTATTAGATGACTTATTTTCAATTTTTCTAAAAGTTTAACATTGAATGCATTTTGGATTCCTTTTTTTAAGTGTATGGATTCTCTTTTATCTTGATTTGAATAATTCAAATTATGTTTAAAATAATATACCCTCCCCCTGTACACTATTTTTTAAATGTTTGCAGTATCCCGTACCCGTACTCGTACCGGTACTACATAGCATTCTCCTAATATAAACAGTTTATATATGAATTTGTAGTGTAAATCATCATCACGTCCATCTTAAATATGTGATATCATACTCATGACATGTCAAACATAATCAACTACTCACATATATCATAGAAAACAAAAATCACAATATACCCTAAACAAAGATCTACAATATTTTGTTGACTAGATACTAGTGCAACATCAATACATACCAACAAAAAATTCCTTACTTAAAGACATTTTCTATTTCAAGCAAATGAAACCATTTAATTAACATAGCAAGCAAATCACATACAATTTTTGTAGAATTTATTAAAACGCTTGCTAGCAATGTTATTAGCCTCATAAATGCAAGCCTATACATACAACAACTCCAAGGTGTTTGGTTGTCTTTAAAGTCCCAACCGGAACCCGAATTTGTTAAAACGCTTGCTAGCAATGCATACAAACTAAGGCTGGCAATTGACCCAAAATTGACCTCAGCCTGACCAAGTCCGACCAGATTTTAGTAGAACACGGGCCTGGATTTTCTTCAAAATTTTCGGACCCGGGCTCAATAGTTGAGCCCAAATTAATTTTCGGACCGGGATCGGGATTGTATAGGTCCGACCTGAACCTGACCCAGGTTTAACGAATCACCACTCAGGGCCACATATATGGCCAATGGGAACCAAATAAGATCACCGGCCAACCAAATAAGATCAACAGCCAGGATTCAATACTCTCTCTCTTAGAAAACCAACCAGTCCTTTCAGTTCCCCAAAAAAAAAATATAATAAATAAAAACCTACATGTCCAGTCCATTCAATTCCCAAAAATAAAAAATAATAAACAAAAACCTAAATATTAAAAGTATGCATGTCTTTGTCTCTCTCTACATCGAGAGAGAGAGAGAGAGAAGGGATGGCTGAGTCTACAAAAGAGAGAAAAAGAAATGTTGTTGGAGGAGGAAACATGGGTCAATGGAAAAAGAGTGTATCCCTTGAAGATTTGAGGAAGAAGATGGCTGAATTTGCAAAGGAGATTGGAATGAGTTTCATAGCCCAAGAAATCTCCTCTTAGTTCTGGTAATAAGCTATTCCAAAAAATACGTTATTTTCTTCTTTTTCTAATAGTTTTTTGATGTTTCTCATCTAGGTTTTTAGTTTACCATCAAGTCCTATGAAATATTCCATGCCCACGTAATAGGTTTTTGAGATTATTTACATTTGATAAAAACATGGTTATTTGTATCTTCAAAATTTCTGCGAAACAATTTTCGAGTCGGGCTCAGACTTTTTGATTTTATTCGGACTGAAGCTTGGGCCTGAATTTTACATCCTGGCCTAAGATCGGGCCAGGCTTGGACCCTAAAAAAATGTTGGGCTCGGGCTCGGGCTCGGGCTCGGGCTCGGGTTTGTATAAGTTCAGCCCAAGCCCGGCTCGTGGCCAGCCTTAATACAAACCACAACAACCAAAACAACCAAAACCCAATGCAATTAGATGGCTGCAAGTAAAGGCAAAAAGTAGCAATGTAAAAGCTTCTTGCTTGCATCTTTCCAAACCTTGCAACTGCAAGGGGATACTTGCATGAGTCTAGTTGTAAAGTGGCCTAGTTGCGCAATGCAACCAAATGCACTTTCAAGAACTAGCATGAGCAAAGCACAAAACGTTTAGCATGCACAATTCCAAATTATGCGTCACAAAATTAATTAATCAAACCAACAAATCACTCTTCAAATAAAGCAAGCAATACCAAAGAGTTGAGCAAAGAACTAACAAATGTTATCCTCTACCAGATCAATGGTACGTAGATTTTACGTACATTTTAAAGCATTGATAACTTTGAAATCTGAAAAAAGGAAGTTCGTCATTGTCGTTAGCCAAAAAAAACTCTTGTAGAATGTAAAGGTTAGTTATGATGAAAGTCTCTTAATGAATACTCGTAATGTAATTTAATTTAATGTCAGAGACATAAACCATCTAATATCTAATACTATAATGGCAGAGTTGGAGTTGTCTCATTTGTAGACAAACCAACTCAATTTGTATTGATCGATCCAACCTCAACCGCACAATTTTAAGTGAGTTATATGAACCATCCATTTGCTCAAGTGTTGTTTGTTACCAAATAACCCTGAAAGTTTAAATTTATTTACGATATAATTATTTACAAAAGTGTCCCTCATATATAATAAAAGTTGGTGACACTGGGTAAACAAAAAAAATACAACTCTAGATCCAAAACCATCTCAAATCCAGATCCAACTTCTCCCCCATTTTTCCATCCAAATCCAAATCCCCAATCCTCCCACAAACCCTAGAAGAAATCCAAATCCTCAATCCCTGATCCTTAACAATGGCTCCCAAACACTAATCGCAACTATCAAACCCCTAAGAGGTAATCAAATCCCTAACCACCAACCTCATCGTCACGTCCTCAACCGTTGCAATCTCCACTCTCCTCGCCCTCGCCGCCGAAATTGAAAAGGTCACCCTCTTCGAATTCAACCTCACCCTCCTGCCATTGTCGCAGAGTTCCTCCTCATGGTCACCCTCGACAAGATCTACTTCACCCCTGTCGGCAAGTTCATGGATGAGCACGACACCGCCATCCGAGCCAAGCTCGGTGACTTCCAGGACACGTTGTAAGAGGTGAAGCAGGTGGCGGCGGCGGCGGCGGCGGCAACGAGGGCGAAGATATCGGCGACGCTAAACAAGATGAAGGAGATGAGTTCTGAGTTGGATGCGAAGTTGGCAGAAGGGAAGAGAAGGTGGACGCGGTGTTGGCGGAGGCGTTGGAGAGTTTGGAGAAGCAGATTGTGGAGACGATCATGGCGTTGGATTTGCAGATTGCAGTGCTCAGCAGTGAAATTGTTAAGAAAGTGTTTCCAACAGCGTATATTATATTCTCATTTTCTGGTCTTTATAAATGTAAATGAACTCCATTGCTATTGAACTTTCGTATTCTTCTCTAAGTCTGGGTTCTTCTTTATGTTTGGAGATTAAAAGATACCTTGAAGATTACATTCCCTTACCTGTTGTAATGCTCTTTTCTTGATCAAGACTGTGTTAAACCAACATGTTTCATATTGCCTTTTGAATTTTAGCAAATACAATGCACGTGTTTCTCTTGGAAATATTGCCTTTTCACATCTTCCCTAAGGAGGAGGGCATGGTTGAGGTGGTGGTCGTGGTAGTGACAGAATGAAGGAATGGAGCAATGTGGTTGTTCATCCACATAGGCACGACGGGATTTCTGTGGCGAAGGGAAGGAGGATGTGTTTTGCACAAGAAATTTGGTGGTTGGGGAGTCTATTTATGGGAAGAAAAGGATTGTTGTTCAGGTAATTATTGTTTTAAAACTGTAACATGGTGATTTTTGCAGATTTTGCAGGTTGTGGTTGATTTGGGTTTTTTGGGTTTTGGTTTGGTGTAGAATGATCTGGAATCCATTTAGGTCGAAGCTTGCGGATGCGATACTTGGTGGTGTTGACAATATCTACATTGTGAGGGATTTTTTGCAGATTTTGCGGGTTGTGGTTGATTTGGGTTTTTTGGGTTTTGGTTTGGTGTAGAATGATCTGGAATCCATTTAGGTCGAAGCTTGCGGTTGCGATACTTGGTGGTGTTGACAATATCTACATTGTGAGTGATTTTTTAGTTTAGTCTAGTTTGGTTAATTAGCTTTAGTTGTTTTTTTTATGCTATCATGAATTTTAAAAACATGGATGAATCCAAGTATGATACAGAATTTAGTTTGGTATCTGTAGTAGTAACAAGTAATATGCAAATATTTTGTAATATTCATGTGTTATACAAAAATGTCTCATGTAATTTAGGTTGATTGTTTTTACATAGGATTTGTTGATTAAGAAATATTGAATTTTTAGATGAAATGGTGGATTTTTAGTTGTTTTTTGTTTATGTTTGTTTGGGGTTGTTAGATTAAATTGTTGGTTTAACTGTGTAGCTTATGTTGGGAGATGTGGTGATGAAAAGATTGATGTTTGTTTGTTTTTATGTGTTTCAGGTTTTTAAATTGAGTGAGGTAGAATCGTTATGTGTGGGGGAGAAGTCGGGGAGCGAGGAATTCAAAGAGGTTGGTTGGGAATGTTCGGACTTTTCAGATGAAATAGTGATTCTTTTTTTTAGATAAGATTGTCGATTTAGCAAGTTTGAATTTTTGGATGGCATTGTGATTTTTAATTGAGAAAGTTTGGATTTTTAGTTGTTAATTGTTAGGGCGTGCATTGCACACGTGAAGATAACTAGCTGAAGGTATAATAGTAGAGAGAGAGAGATAGATATACCTGCCGAACTGGTGGTGGATTCAACCCCAAATCCAACAACGTTGGAATGTCCCCAACCTCCACATCCCCTTGCGTTGGCAACCCCTTAATCTCCTCCATTGCTTCAATTGTCTTCCTAACCTCCACCCCTTTCACCTTCTCCTTAAACCCTCCGTAATTCAAGGGCATCCCTTCCAAATCAAAGGGCAAGTCCTCCAAATGGTGCAACGTACTCCCCCAAAAGAAGTTCACATCCACACCTTCCTCCTCCAGCGCCTTCTCCACCCTCTCCTCCACCATCACCTCCGCCCTCGACGCCTCCCTATGGGCGTAAACCGCATCCGCCCCAACGGCCTTTGCAAGTTCGACTAAGACGGTCTCGGGCTTTCCAATGCGGACGACAAGGTCGGAGCCGCGGGAGCGGAGGGAGGAGCGGAGGTCAGAGACGGACTGGATGATGAATTGGGCGCGGTAGGCTCCGGTCTTTTCGAAGCCGGAGGAGGCGGAGCGGCCGAAGTCGCGGGGGTCGAAGAGGAATACGGGGAGAAGAGAGAGGGAGGAGTTGGAGGCGGAGGAGAGGGGCTCGTGGTCGTGGATGCGGAGGTCGCAGCGGAACCAGATGAGGGAGGTGCGACGAGCGGCGACGGAGGAGGATGGGTCGGAAGGGCGGCGGGGAAGTATGAGGAAAGGGGATTGGAGGGGAGTTATGGAGTTGCTGTTGTTGTTGTTGCTGTGCTTCTTTTTGTGGGGAGCGGGATGGGTTTGGTAGAGAGAGAGGGAAGAGAGTTGGGATCGGATCTTGATTTGGGTTGGGAAAGGGGACAAGGTGGAGGTGGGCTTAGGAGGAGGGGAAGGGAAGAGGGAAGGGGGGAGGGAGAAGGAGAGGGCTAGTGTTGCCAATGGAAGGTTGTGGGTTTTGCTGATGGTGGTGGTGGTGGTTGTTTCTTGGGTTTGGTTGGGATCTTGGTCTTCAACTGAGATGGCAGAGGATGATGAAGAGTTGGGATTCTCCATTATTGGACGATGAAGGAAGGTGGTGGGGATTAGATTTTGGGATAATGTATGTGAGAGGGGAGGGAATGTGAAGGTTCGTTGGGGAGAAAAGGCAAAAGGGCTAAAGAGGTCAGGATTCAGGAATAAGGAGTGAGGATTAGCTAATTCCAGACAGGACCTACTCTTTTTTCAAAATTGTAAATTGTGGTCAGGTTTTTCGTATGATGCATCGTTCACGAAGACATAGACGTATGTATATATCTACGGTCAAACCTAGTCTATTAATAAAATACAAGATTAATTGCAATTTTGAAGAATAAATGAGAGGCGAAAATATAGTTATAAAGATGAGTAATGCTATATTCATTATCAATTTCACTACATTTTTCTTCACTATCTTAGGTGGAACATTTCAATAGGTAGGAGAAGATAGAGTAGGTGGGGGAACTCTCCAATAGGAGTATGCCACTTAAGATAGTGAAAAGAATGGTAGTGAAATTGGTAGTGGCTAAAGCATTACTCTATAAAGATAGACTATAAGTTTGCCTATTTCTTGAAAAAATTGAAAAACTTTTTAGGAGAGTTGATAAATTTCAGTTGAATTAATTGTCTTTACAACGAAGAAAAAGATAAAGTTTGAATGCCAGAGACAATAATTGTTAAATCATTTTCAATCACGTACATTAAAAAAAGAAAATTATCCACTTCTTTGATATTTTAAACTAGAGTGGCAAATTCGTGAGACATATAGTTTATGCAAATATGAAAATAAATATTTAAGATGAATACATATAATATTCATGCATTTATTGGTGTCATACAGATTTAAAAAACCCAATATAATAGTGCTATAATAGTAGACCAGTAGTGGAAGGAAGATGAAGGAAGTTGGTGGCACTAGCATCGGATCCACCTACCACCAAAGCCACTCACCAAAGTCACACACCAACCCTCTGACTTGCTTGTAATGAGTTCATATACTTAACATATAAAGGTCTAAGAGATAATACCCCGTAAAATAAAATAATTTAGTTAAATTATTAAATAGTATTATATTGATAAACTTGGCCATTTTTTTTAAAATTGTAATTTTGCACGTGCAACACACGTGCAGAGTCAGAAAATTTCGAATTCTTAAAACTTTATGATTAATGAATGATTTTTCTCATTTATTTATGATATTTTAATTTTCATATTTATTTGAATTTATTTGACTAATTAATGAATTTCTCAATTTTACATGTAGAAAACACGTGCAAATATTTTTTTGGGTGCAAATCTCCAATTTTAAATTTCTAGATACTTTCTCCTATTTATAATTAAGTATATCATAAATTTTGGGATTTGTCTGAATAAAGAAACTATTTTTATAAATACTTCGAAAGAGATGGGCTTTTATGTTAAAAACTGTTTGGATCTCAAACAAATAATGAAATTTCGTTTTTACTGATTTTTGTGCTTTCCATGGTCATCATTGAAAATAAAATCTTGTCACGCCCCGCTTCCCAAAGACACGGAATACGAGCGCGTGACAAAGCCCAGCGAATGATTTTCATCATTCATGAGCTGTAAGATCGACTCAGCATTATAACAAGAATATAACAAAATGTACACAATCACGCATGCATGAATAATTTATTAATCAACAAAAAACAATTGAAACAAATAATAATATCCCAAATAGTTTTCAACTCTGGATCAAAGATAAAACTCGGGAACATAAGCCCGTTACAAGTTTCAAGTAACAAAATACTTTAAAGCAAGTCTTTCTCCAATCGAGGCCTAGAACGTCTGCTCACCAATTCCAGCAGACAATTCGTCTCCAAAGTCTGTATATAAATATAAAAAGGGAAAATATAGGGAAAACAAGACAAACGCCATTAATGCAAGTTATGGCCTCAAATAGTAACAAGTACAATAAAATGGGACAAGATTTGGAATCAAGAATGTAATAGGGATGCAACAAGGAGTGGAGATTCAAGAAATTAGCTAGTAAGAAGGACAACTCGAGTGATAAGATTGGGTAACAAATACTAGTAGTAGAACAAGTGGCTAGTAAACATGTGATGGTATCAAGCATCAAGTAACAAGTATCACGTACAAGTGTCGAGTAACTAGTAACAAGTCTAATGTGTCAAGTTGTCAAGTACAAGTATCAAGTAGTGATATGGCTAAAAATAGGATTAAATCGGGACCGTTCACATCGGAGACGAATCTTAAAGCTCAGGGGTAAAACGGCAATTTCACCTACTAACGGGTCCGAAGCGGGTACTGGGTCTCCTTCTCACAGATCCAATAACCCGCAAATGGATCCACCTCAACTGGGTACGGGTCCCGACCCGATACAAACCCAGTCCGACAGGATAGAATTAGGGTCTCTGATTGAACCAAATCAACGGGCCTGATTCGCGACTATCCTCTCACCGGGAATTAAGGGATTACATTCCTAATCTGATTACGAGGATTTTACGCCTTATCAGATCACAGGAATCACATTCCTAATCTGATCTCAACGGCGACTATAAATATCCCCCACCTACCACTGTTATAGGTTAATCACTTTTTGGCCAACTTAAGCTCTTTTTTAATCATCATTGGTTACTGACAAGAGCGTCGGAGGGTGCATCGCCGGGAACAACCACGATGTTTCGCACTTTCCTTGCAGGTGAGCGGCAGGAATCAGCAGCCCAATCCCGACGAACAGGTTCGGATCCGCTATTCAGGTTTTTCCACGAACCCACAAATTCTATCTGTTTACCCCCACACCGAAATCAGCGGTAACAGATTAGCGTCGTCTGTGGGAAACCATACGAATAGCCTCTGCCTCTTCCTCGTCGACTAGCTCTTCTCCAGCCATGCCTCCCAGAAAAGTAAGATCCAGGGGGTCCAACCGTGGACCCAACCCTGTTGATCAACAGCAGGAAGTCCCCATCCATCCCGCTCCGCAGCAGGGGCAACTTCCTCCTCCGGCCGAGGACCATTTCCAACAGGACCAACCTCCTCTTCTGAATCAACAACCCCCTAACGGTCCCGCTGGTCCTAACCCGCAGAAGCAAAAGCAACCTCTCCATCAGGACCGCATCTCGATATACAATGCCTCTACGGACTCTTGCGCCTACCACAGTCCTCAGGCCCCTGACCTTCGAAATACCGTCCTCAACCGGCAGAAAGATGAGGATCTTCGCCGCCGTCTGGATGAAAAGCGGGCCCGAGAGGGAGCCTCCCGCCAGCAACGTCCAGATGAGCGAAATCCTCACCACCGAGACTATAGAAGGTCCCCTACCCGAAGAGGGATGAAAGAGTCCCCCGAACACCATAGGAGAAGACCTCATTCCCCTGCCGGTCGACAACATCCGAGGAACGATGAGGCACCCATCACCCGTGCCGAGTTCCAGCAGTTCCAAGCAACGGTGTTGCAAGCCCTCAACCTCCGACCCAACAATAACAACGCTCAGAGGGCTCCTACCCCTCCACGAGTCCAAAGTCCTCACCATCGGTCCGTAAATCCTCCTCCGGCTCCTAGCAACCAACAGCACATGCCTAGCCCTCGCCGCTCCCAGAGCTACCGTCGTCGCTCCCCTTCTTATGAAGACGAGTCCAGAGGCTCGTTTGACTATCGCCGAAGGGACGATGCTCTCTACCGCCGTCTCCACGAGATGGAGAGGCGCATCTGCCGAATAGACAAGGATGAGGAGTTGAGAGGCAGGACCATCCGCCCGAGCAGACCTCCCTTCTCCCGGACCATCATGGAAGCTCCTATCCCAAGAGGTTTCGAACCCCCGAAGTTCGAAACTTACTCGGGGGAGTCGAACCCCGTGGACCACATCAAAAGCTTTAAGACCCTCATGCTAATCCACCAAGCTTCCGATGCTTTGCTGTGCAAAACCTTCCCCGCCACTCTTAAGGGTTCGGCTCGGGAGTGGTACTCCCGCCTCGCCCCGTCTTCCATATTCTCCTTCGAGCAATTCGAGAGCCTCTTTATCACTCATTTTGTGAGTAGCAGACGCACGGAGAAGACTAACATCTCGTTACTCCAGCTCCGCTAGGAGAAGGGAGAGAAGTTGAGAGACTATGTGAAGAGGTTCACTGCGGAGGTCAGGTCCATAGCCTCCCTCGACCAATCCGTCGCAACAGCCGCCTTGTAGCGCCCCGAATTTCTAATATGAGAGCTTAGAAAATACGTGGCGAAATCCCAGTAATCCACTTCAATACAATAATAAACACCAACAAACACCACTAAAATTTTCTTTCTTTTATTACAACAATTATTACAAATCCCAGCGGAAGTCTGATCATTTCAACACAAACTACTCTTTTTATTTACAATTCAAAATGATCTCAAATATCCTTTACAGTTTCACACCAATCACTAAGTAATCCAATCATCTCAAACTGCCCACTCAAGCATCCAACCTCCAATCTAAGCAATAACCTGCAACATGTGAGGCTAGAGTTGAACCCTAACCCCCAAACTACGGGGTCAGCCATAAATGGTGTGAGTGGCAACAAATCAAACAAATAACATAAATGAACTTAAAACATAATGTCCAACCATAATAATCAAACACTAAAGTATGAAGTAACAACAAAGAATGATGGGTGATGTCCAAACCAAAAGCCAAGTGTGTAAAAACAGGAAATCCAAATGCATAAAAGTGATTCAAGAAAAACATCATGACTACATGCTGACAACGATGACTACTAAGAGATGAAGATAAACTATGATAATTTGCCCATGCTTGATCATTCAGGAGATAGATCCCACATCTCAGGTATTTCCCTGGATAATTCAGGAGATCTTCCCTCATCTAAACACAGTCTCATCATCACAAGAATACCACAAAAGCATCGCCTCGACCTTGATAATTCAGGAGTTCAATCCCACATCTCAAGATAATTACTTGGATAATTCAGAAGATATACCTCACATCTCAGGTTAACTACCTGGATAATTCAGGAGATAAATCCCACATCTCAAGTTAACTACTTGGATAATTCAGAAGATTGAGTCTCACATCTAAAGCCTTACTGAGGTGCATAACTCATGTTCCCATTCGTCATGACTTTACTAATGCCTGTCCTTATTAGTTTGGGTTACTGAACAAATCTCCTAGAGTAGTGTACCCCACCGGACTAAAAATATGAATACTGAAAATGTGCCTCAATGGGCCTCAACAAATAACTGAACAAATATCTCAACACCGGTATACTAGGGTCACATACCTCTAGAGACTCAAAAACAAATATCTGAACAAATTCTCACTGAACAAGTGGCCCAACTGAATAACTCAAAATCATGTTCTCAACTGAACGTCTTAAAGTCAAACACTAAACAAAATATCTCATAATCAAATACAAAGATCCTTCAGGACCAGTCGACTGCATATCAGATCAGTCGACTGTCCAGAGGACATAATCCAACATTTCTCAAAAATAAACTAAGGCATGATCAGTCGACTTACCAAGGAGTCAGTCGACTGCCCCGAGACAAAAACAAATAATTCTCATCAAAAATATTCTAAGTATATCAGTCGACTGAGAGGGTTCATAGGTCGACTGTCCCGAACAAATCTCAAAGACTAAAAATACACAATAGGCTCGTACCAGTCGACTGCTTTATAGTCCAGTTGACTGTCGGCTACAGGTTTCCAACAATAAGTCTGAACACAAATCAAACTGGGGTTTTCTAAAGATTCACTGAACGTAAAATCAATTGTATCCAGGCTAATAAACAACTCTCAATAATCTCCATCATGGATACCTTACTCAATCAATCAATTTCTCAAATCTCATATTCTCATGATCTAAACTCTAAATTCTCCCATTAGGGCTTCTTCTCAACAAATGTCTTCCACATCTTAATCAGAATCTGGTTTACAATCACAAGATCCAGATGTTTATCATCTGATCACAACATTATCAATTCCTAATATGTCTCTCAACAATACGATCTCATCAATCAAACTTTCCCTCAACAAATCTTAATATTTCTCATACATGATCCAAATGTCAAATAAGAGTTCTCATCCTCCATATCAAATTAAAGATCCATATCATACATACAATGCGTCTAACAAATAATGGCATAATGATCACCAATAAGCATAACAAAAGGTCTCACGTCATTCATCAATCAGACAAACAAAGCAAAGCAAAACAAAACAAACAAAACAATCCACTCACCTTTGATTTGAAGAAAAGATCCACAAAAGCTTTCTCCTTGCTAGATCCAAGAATCCTCCTTTTTGCTCCTCAAAGAAATCCCAATAATCTGAATATACTCAATGACGGCTGGGAAAAGAATTTCCCTTAAATATGCCGGATTGTATATTAGGGTTTTATTCCCTCTTTTGCAAAATAATCCTTTTAAGAATACGACTTTATATCCATAGGTTTAGTCTTGAAGATTCAATCAAATATCATTTAAATTAGGATCTAATAGAAAAATATATTTCCAAACCTTAACAAATACTGATCGGAAAGTCCAGCAAATACATTTTGCACTTCAACCCTCAAAATTGTCAATTTTACAAATAAGTCATTCTTTTCTCAAAAATTGCAAATAGTACTAATTAATTTCAGAAAAATCTGGAAAAATACTAAATAATCCTCAAATATAATAAATAATGATTTTTCATAAAGAAAACTTAATTTTTTCAACTTCTCAAAAGTCATCTGCACGTGTTTTGCACGTGTACAAAAGATAAATTTCTTAGAAAATATTTATTAAATTCTCAAAAATCATTTAAATTCATTTTTCAAATAGTTAAAATAATATTTGAAAATACGGGGTTCTACACGCCTTCCAATCCAACGTCTTCAATTCCAGCCCCCGCTCATCTCTTGCTAAGAAGCCTCCACAGAACTTTGCCGACCTCCTTCTCAGGTGTGACAAGTACATTCATGCCGAAGAGGCCGCTTACCTTCCAAGCTTCGGAGGGTCTACATCAGGGACGAAACGAAAGCTGACCAAAGAAGAAGAGGCTAAGAAGCTTCAGAAGGACGGCAATGGCCAGCGCCGCCCGACTCCTCGGTTTGAGAAGTTCACCCCCCTCGTTGCCAATATATCAGAAGTTCTTATGGAAATGGACAAGGAAGGGCTACTCCGCGCTCCCCCGAGAATGAATACACCTGGCAAGAAGAGGAACAAGGATAAGTGGTGCCGCTTTCACAAGGACCACGGCCACGACACGAAAGATTGTCGGGCTCTGAAGGAAGAGATCGAAGAACTCATACAGCGGGGGCACCTGACCAAGTTCGTGCAAAAAGAGGGGGCCAAGCTTCCCCTCTGAGGAGCCAACAAACGAACCGAAGGGCCCGCCGAGCTTTAAGACTCAGAACCTCCTGGCTCTTCCCAAGAGGTCTTCACCTTATCATAGAAGCAGGATCTTGATTTCTAATAAGGCCGATGCTTGTAATCCGGCCAATAGCATGTAATAAGGGCTCGCCATATTGAAGCAGCCACTTAGTTTATTTCAATAAAACTTTACGTTTTTTCATTGAAAATTGTTGCTCTTGCTTCATCTCTACCTCTCCGAGTCATGACTCGCTGAATGGTGAGTTCGGAGTCCAGCTTCTTCTACATGGCTGCTCCCGCAACTTACTAAGCTCTTCACAACGAGTTCGGAGTCCAACACTTGGCTCGATTCCTCTTCAAATAACCTGCTCTTCAGCGGGTTAGAAGTGGTTCGGCATTCGGAATTGCTCCCACAACCGTTGACTACCTCTACCGATGGTTCGGAGTCCAACACTTGGCTCGACTTCTCTTCAAATAACCTGCTCTTCAGCGGGTTAGATGTGGTTCGCCATTCGAAATTGCTCCCACAACCGTTGACTACCTCTACCGATGGTTCGGAGTCCAACACTTGGCTCGATTCTGCTTCAAATAACTTGCTCTTCAGCGGGTTAGAAGTGGTTCGCCATTCGGAATTGCTCCCACAACCGTTGACTACCTCTACCGATGGTTCGGAGTCCAACACTTGGCTCGATTCTGCTTCAAATAACTTGCTCTTCAGTGAGTTATAAGTGGCTCGCCATTCGGAATTGCTCCCACAACCGTTGATTCTCTCACATAAGCAGCGAGTTCGAAGCTAAAGCTCTCCCCTAGAGTTGCTCCTCAAACTTATCTCCCAAATGGCTCTCTTCCAGAGCCGAGCTCTTCACTCCGCTCGCCTCCGAAGCGGACCTCTTCTCAACGAGTTCGGAGCTCACAACTCTCTCTTAGGGTTGCTCCTCAAACTCATCTCCCAAATGGCTCTCTTCCAGAGCCGAGCTCTTCACTTCGCTCGCCTCCGAAGCGGACCTCCTCTCAACGAGTTCGGAGCTCACAACTCTCTCCTAGAGTTGCTCCTCACACTCGTCTCCCAAATGGCTCTCTTCCAGAGCCGAGCTCTTCACTCCGCTCGCCCCCGGAGCGGACCTCTTCTTGACAAGTTTGGAGCACAACTCTCTCCTAGAGTTCCTCCTCACACTTGTCTCATAAATAGCTCTCTTCCAGAGCCGATCTCTTTGCCCCGCTCGCCCCCGAAGTGGACCTCTTCTCAACGGGTTTGGAGCACAACTCTCTCCAAGAGTTGCTCCTCAAACTCATCTCACAAATGGCTCTCTTCCAGAGCCGAGCTCTTCACTCCGCACGCCTCAGAAGCGGACCTCTTCTCAACGAGTTCGAAGCTCACAACTCTCTCCAAGAGTTGCTCCTCAAACTCATCTCACAAATGGCTCTCTTCCAGAGCCGAGCTCTTCGCTCCGCTCATCTCCAAGGCGGACCTCCTCTCAACGAGTTCGGAGCTCACAACTCTCTCCTAGAGTTGCTCCTCAAACTCGTCTCCCAAATGGCTCTCTTCCAGAGCCGAGCTCTTCACTCCGCTCACCTTAAAGGCGGACCTCCTCTCAACGAGTTTGGAGCACAACTCTCTCCTAGAGTTCTTCCTCACACTTGTCTGACAAATAGCTCTCTTCAAGAACCGAGCTCTTCCCTCCGCTCGGGTGCCGAGCAAGTGCCGATCCGACCCCAACATCACAGAGCCCGGTCGGCTAACCGAGCAAGTGCCCATCCGTGCATCAAAACAGAGAAAACTCGCTTTCTCCTCAACATTCGTGTAAGATCTCGATCAAACGGCTCAGATCGCTCCAGCAACACTAAACGACAAGATAGTGTTTTCTTGGAAACTGTGCCTGCCTCGAGATCCGCGCTAAGATCAACGGCTCAGATCGCTCCAGCGGCACTAAACGACAAGATAGTGTTTTCTTGGAAACTGTGCCCGCCTCGAGATCCGCGTTGAGATCTGACGGCTCAGATCGCTCCACATCGCTCGATATTCCGAGCCGAGCGACTAGCGATCTGACCCACTCGCGCCTCTTCTTCGCCCCTAGGGTTTTCCTAGCCCAAGGGTCTTCCAAGCACAAGGGTCTTCCTAGCACACCTCATAAGGGTCTTCCTAGCCCAAGGGTCTTCCAAGCACAAGGGTCTTCCTAGCACATCTTCTCCGCCCCTAAGGCTCTGTTTGGTTCAAAGGAGGGGAGAGGAGGGGAGGGATTTTAATGGAGGGGAGGGGAGGGGAGGGGAGGGGAGAGGAGGGGAAGGGAGGGATTTAATGAAGACTCTGTTTGATTCAAAAGAGGGGAGGGGATGGAAAATAATTATCTTCTTGTTTGGTTCACAAGGGGAGGGAATGAATTTTATAATAAAATTACTTTTATACCCTTCATGGCCACGTATTGTAATTAAGAGATGATGTGCTTGAGCTTTCAAAATGTGATCTTTGTAACTTTAGACCATTCATATTTATTGTCTTCAGTTAAACATATTCATTCTTAGCTAACATTGTAGAAATGGTTTCCAATCTGTATTTATTTTTCGAATGAAGTAATTCTGTTATTATTTTATAAAGTATTTTTCTAAATATGTTGAAGTAAACTAGCTTTCAGTTTTATGAAATTCTTGTTCTAACATATACCTATATATCCAACATATAAAACCTTATCACCAAAGCGCAAAGTTAATAAAATATGACATGCAGCCTTCTGTCATACAAATTAATAGCACTAATCCATGTAATATCGGTCAATACAATATCGAAAATATGAAACTGCTTCCGTTTGCTAAATAAAGTACAGTGGCATTAGTTTATGCGATCCCTGCATAGAAACTATCATATAGGAAGCGCTTGCAACTGAGACCTCCTATCATATCATATGTAAAGATCATTATCATCTTCACATATCTCAGATACTAGCTGATTGGTGAATGAAAACCAAATGACCTTAATTTATTTGGAGAGTTGAGGTCTTGGTTACTAAAGATGTGGTGCATTTTTTACTATTAACAGTGAGTTGAATCCTGGCGTTACAACTCAAGTAGTTATGGAGTGGTTAAATTAGTGAGTGTACAGCCGCACGTACATCTGGAATGCATATACAACAACGAAGATGATGTGGAGATTGAAGAGGTAAAATATCAAAAAGAACTAACTAAGAGCATCCACAGTCGTTTTCTATAATTCTCATTTTCTCAAATTTTAGCAAACGAATAGAAAAGGAGCGCTGCAGTCGTTTCTCATATTCCCATATTTTGGCAAACTTTCTATTTCCATTTCTCAAATATAAGAAACGAACTGAGCTTTCTCAAATTATAAAGGACGGGGTATGATACCCCGTCTCTTCGATATAATAATTTTTTAATCGTATCAGACGGACGATCATATACCGTCTCTCCTATTTTCTTAATTTTTTTTTTTAAAAGGTCGGACGGGGAATGATACCCCGGACGGGGTATCAAACCCCGTATCTCCCTTTTTTTTATTTGTTTTTTTTTTTTTTAATAAAACGAACGGCCAGGATTGAGCGATAGGAAAAAAATATATATATGGTGGGACGGGGACACATACCCCGGACGGGGTATGATACCCCGTCCATGAAAGATGCAGCCATTTAATGCTGTGCAGGGATTAATTTAGGAGTAGTTATATTAATTAGGTTTAGTTAGTATATTAATTAGGTTTAGTTATTTTATATTATTTAATTTAGTTAATTAATATAGTTTAATAGTTAATAAGTAATTAACTTTTTTTAATTTATTTGAAACGATCGGACGGTATATCATATACCGTCTCTCTAAAAAATAGAAAAAATATAGCAAACGACGACTGCAGTGAACGATCGTATTTGCTATTACTGTAGCTGCCATATTATAGCAAATGAGAAAAACGACTGTGGATGCTCTAAAAGGGCAATTTAGTCCATCACATTAAAAATTTAGACATAATTTCTCTCCCCTCCAAATCCCCCCAATATTGGAGGGGAGCCAAAATTGACTCAGGAGGGGTGTTGCACCCCCCCATTTCCCTCCCCTCCCCTCTTAAAAAATGAACCAAACATGAAAAGTTTGAAAAAACCCTTCCCCTCCCCTCCCCTCCATTTCCCACCAACCAAACACTCCCTAGGAGTGGAACTCCTCTTCCAAAATCCCCAAGACCAAAGTACTTATCAGCTTCATGTAGACAAGCATGTTGCGGGACTATTTTGACCATGAAGGAGGGTGAATCTTCCTCCCACTCCTAAAGAGAAGTTGTAGATCTTCGAACTAGCTTCGAAATGAGGGGTCGCACGCCCCGATCGGACCTCCGTAGCACCAGAAAAGTGGATCTCAATGCAGCTGCGCCGAATAGCTCGGAAATCCGAGCCGAGCCACTCACGCGAGGGAGAAATCCGAACCGAACCCGAGCTCTTCCCATTCGAGCCCCAACATCAAAGAGCCCGGTCGGCTAACCGAGCAAGTGCCCATCCGAGCGTCAAAACGGAGAAAACTCACTTTCTCCTCAACATTCGGTAAGATCTCGATCAGACGGCCCAGATCTTAACAGCGACGCTAAACGACAAGATAGCATTTTCTTGGGAATTGAGCCCATCTCGAGATTCGCGCCACCATCCAACGGCCTAGATCGAGCCACGTAGCTCGGATCTCCAATCCGAGCTACTACCCTACCGAGCTGCAAAATGGCCAAAAAATTGCCTCAAAATCCGTGCTCGAATTCGCCGAACAAGACGATTAAAAAAAAAAAGGGCTATAGAGTCGAGTTCAATCCAAACCCGAACCCCATAAACCGCTCTCCTACTTCTCCTTCTTCTCTTCCAATCTCCCGCCAAAACCACAATACCCAAGCTATCTTCAAGCTTCGACGAAACCAAAGCCGCATGGACGAACTCACCTCCATCTCGGAGCTTCGTCTTCTTCAACCTCCGACGCCGAGCTCACACCCACCATGGCCGAGCTCCGTCTTCATTGCCGAACTCTTCTCTTCTCCACCATGCGACCAAACGAACCGGAGGAAGAAGAACCCAACTCCGAGCTCGCCCTCCGTCGAGCTCGCCAAGGTTAAGGCCCTCGCCTCCCTCTCCGACCTGTCGAAGCTCCTGACATGGCCAACGCCCCCTCCAACATCCTCGCCCACTGTCCCGAGCTCGACCCCGTCTTCTTCACGAGCTCCGAGGCACCACCGAGCTCTCCATGACGAGTCAAGCTCCCTCCTCCTTCGACGAGTTCTCAAGTGCCCCGCCATGGCCGAAGCTCGGCCATCGAGCCCACAGTACATAGCTCACCACCCCCATGGGCGAGCTCCGAGCTCCTCGCCGAACCCATCGTTGCCGAGCTCTTTCTCTAACTCACTCCGAGCTGCGCCACCGAACTCTCCACTGCCGAAGACGAACTCTCCCATGCCGAACTCTCCACTACCGAGCTCCTGTGGCGAGCTCCTCCACGGTACGAGCTCCGATCGCTACCAAGCTCCGAGCTCCGCCATGGCCGAACCCAACGCCATCACCAAGTTCCGCCGACCTCAACTCCATTGCCGAGCTCCCGACCGCGAGCTCCAGTACCGACCTTCTTCTCCACTACTGTCGACGAGCCTCACCGAGCTCCAACACCTCCTTCGTCGAACTCCGAGCTCGAGCTCCTCCCCCACTGCCATACATTGGCTCGTTGAGCTCCCAGGTACTCTGCCATGGCCAAAGCTCGGCCATCGAGCCCACCTCCGAGCTCTAGACAACTCCACCTTCGAGCTCTGCGACTTCCTCGCCGACCTCCGACGCTACTCTTGACCAACCCATGGCTGACCTCCCGAAGCTCCACCCTTGCCGACTTTGCGAGCTCGAGCTCTCCTCAACTCCGAGCTCCGAGTTCCATTCCGAGCTCTCCGCTGTCGTCGAGCTCCTCTCACTCGTCGCCGAACTTCTCGCCAGGGGAAGTCGGAAAGGGGACAAAGGCGGGGGCTAATTCGATGACGAGATGGAGAAGACGAAAACAAAATGATGAACGAAGAAGGAAAGAAAGAAGAAGGCCACAGAGCAAGAAGAAAGGAACTGGGCGGAAGAGAAAAGAAAGAAAAAAAAATTACGTGCCATGTGGCACACCTCCCGGTCGGCAGCCGAACAAGTCCCAATCCGAGCTGAAAAACGGAGAAAAATGATACCGAGCAACTCCAACCATTGCATCTTCGCGAAAATCGCGTAAAAATTGATGAACGGCTCAGATCGCGCCACGTCTGCACAAAACGACAAAATAACGATTTTTTGGGAACTGCGCCTCCTCGAGATTCGTGCCGGGATCCGACGGGGCAGATCGCGCCACGTGTCAGGTAATATTTAATTAATTTATTTATTTATTTAATTGTTTTTTTATTTAAAAAATCCGAAAAATATTTTAAAAATCGAAAAAAATTAATTAAAAATTCTAAAAACAATTATTAATTCAGAAAAATTATTTTAAAATTCTGGAAAAATAATTATTAAATTAGAATATTTAATTAATATTTTCGATAATTAATTATTTAATTCGGAAAATGAATAAAAAATTTAAAAAAAAATGAGAAAAAATTCAGAAAAATCTGGAAAAATCACCAAAAATCCAGAAAATTTTGAGAATATTTTTGGGCATTTTACAAGCCCAGAATAACACCGTTACACCCCAAGCAAGATCCAAAACTCCCTTAAGAACACCGATAAAATTCTGTACGCCATTAGAACAGTAAAACTACTCCTCAAAGACTGAAAAACTCAGTCTCTAGGAGTGGGGGGCTCGTGATATGGCTAAAAATAGGATTAAATCAGGACCGTTCACATCAGAGACGAATCTTAAAGCTCAGGGGTAAAACGGTAATTTCACCTACTAACAGGTCCGAAGCGGAAACTGGGTTTCCTTCTCACAGATCCAATAACCCGCAAATGGATCCACCTCAACTGGGTACGGGTCCCGACCCGATACAAACTCAGTCCGACAGGATAGAATTAGGATCTCTGATTGAACCAAATCAACGGGCCTGATTCGCGAAAATCCTCTCACCAGGAATTAAGGGATTACATTCCTAATCTGATTACGAGGATTTTATGCCTTATCAGATCACAGGAATCACATTCCTAATTTGATCCCAACGGCGACTATAAATACCCCCACCTACCACTGTTACAGGTTAATCACTTTTTGGCCAACTTAAGCTCTTTTTTAATCATCATTGGTTACTGACAAGAGCGTCGGAGGGTGCATCGCCGGGATCAACCCCGGTATTTCGCACTTTCCTTGCAGGTGAGCGGCAGGAATCAGCAGCCCAATCCCGACGAACAGGTTCGGATCCGCTATTCAGGTTTTTCCACGAACCCACAAATTCTATCTGTTTACCCCCACACCGAAATCAGCGGTAACAAGTAGCAAGTGTCAAATATTATGTCCAAGTATCAAGTCTTATGTATCATGTAATCAAGTATCAAGTAAGCATGTATCATGTTCAGGTTTCATGTAACAAGTCTTATGGTTATTACTATCTAGGTAGCACTTCATGTGCCATACTTTTATCACATGGTTGCTACAGTCAATGCAATTTCGTTTAGGCCTAGTAATGGAGTTTATAGTGCGGTGTACTCAGGTATCAAGTATCAAGCATGTCATGCTCATGAATCGGGTAATCGTATAACTAGTTCATGTGTCAAGTCATAACAAGACAAGTCATAAATCATATATATACTAGTTCATGAATCAAATAATATACCAGTACAAGAATCGAGTAATAATATACTAATTCATGAATCAAATAATATACTAGTTCATGATTAATAATATACTAGTTCATGAGGCCTGTATCAAGTGGGAAACACGAGCCCCCTTCCGAGTACACTTACCTATATTGTTCACTACTATGGTCTTTTCCTTAAACCCCGGCTTATTATTTATTGTTATCATCAAACAAGTATGAAAGTGTGCGAAACAAGTCAAGTAACATAAACAAGAACATGGAACAAGTTTAAGATAATTATAAAGCATATTCGAGGGTCAACACGAATCAAAATATCAAGAACAACGAAAATCTCAAATTTGGACAACACGACGTTGCTGTACCAAAACTGCGATTTCCGTTGCTACAAGATAGCAAATATGGATCCGTCAGAAGGTCTAGAAACTAGAATCCTGCCCGGTTCCAACGTATATAATTAGGACATATAAAAGTTATGGTAACATGTGTCAAAACAGCAAACTATATAGCATTTGTGTCCAGCCAGAATTGGTAAAACTGAGTTTATACATATGAAACAGGATTGAAACATTATTAATTAATTCTGAGAAAATTAGGGAATGTTCTCTAGGGTGTCCAGTAATAGCATGCAAAATTTCAAGCCATTTACTTACTAGTAGCATAGGTAAATAAATGTAAACTAAAGAGGTGCTGCAGTTTTTGTGAATTTGCGACTACCGACACAGCAGAAGTAAAACTGCGATATCGCCTAGACCATAACTCGAAATTCAAAAATTCTGGATGTTATTGATAACTAGACACTTAGGGCTACATTTCATATTCAGAACTCAAGTTCAGATTTTAGTTTTATAGGGGTCGAAACAGTAAGTAAAGACAAGAACAGCAGCAAGTGTGAATTTATTTTATATACAAGTTGCAGGATAAATGACTATTATGTGTCTAAATTAATGTGTGATACAAATACAGATGCATTGGGGATCAAATCAGCAAGTCACATGTGTTTCTCAACTCTAAAGCATGTAAGATCAACACAATACTTCATACAATGCACGTCTACAGGTCAAGGGGTTCATGTTCAAGTAATTAGGAGATAGAAGGGTCCAACTAGTTTTGTAAATATATCAATGAAAGGTTGTGACTCTTAAGATTATGGAATCGATGGAGAATAATTTAGATCAACAAATGATAAGACAAGGAGGAGTCACAATTACTATCTATTTGCAGTATTTTCAATTAAACGCTTGTACTAGAACAATAATTTGTACAAGAAGAATACTTGCCTTTAGGACGATGTTAGATCCGATATATTGAGAATAACGGGATCGGAATTCCGACGACATGGCGACGAGCAAACGTTCACGATAATCACAATCGGGCACGGGTCTCGATGATCAAGATGATGATCAAGTTGAAGATCAAGCAAATCCAACGGCCGAGATCGAACATAAAATATATAAGAATTAGAAGAGTACCAAAAGAGTAACTATACCATGATTGACAATTGATGAATAAGAACAAAAAGTGGATCAAATGTTTAACTACTAAGTAGAAGACGAACGAGACGATCAATGGCCGAAATCAAGTGTGATCGGTCGATCGAACGGCTGAGATCGAAGATCGAGATCAAGATCAAGATGATGATCAAAAGAGACCCGACGATCAAGATCGAGATCTTAATGATGATGGTGGTGGTGATCAATGCAAGTTCAACGGCCACGATCAACGAATCAAGAAGTGATCACGATCGTGATGATCAACGATTGGATGGCCGAGATCGAAGATCAAGAAGAGGATCGGATGGCTGCGATTGCTTGATTCCAAAATAGGAAATGGCCAAAATTCAATAGATCACAACTCCAAGATGATGATGATCAAGATTTCAATCGCGATGGGGATTGGACGGCCACCCATCAAGCCATGATTAAAAAAAACCATGATTAACAGCACAAGCCAACGGGTGCACTGGCTTGGCTTGGCGATAACCGGTGGAGGCTCGGCGGGAGGCTAGTGGCAGCCAGGGGACACGGCGGCAGCAGGACAGGGCTGCTGGTGCGGTGGCTTGCTAGTTGTTGTTGCTGTTGCCAACAGGAGGAAGGGAGCACCGGGGCTGCATTGCTGTAGTTGTTAGAGGGAGTCAGCACAGGGTGGAGGAGCTGCTCTGGCAATGTAGGAGGCAGCCAGTGGGAGCTGCGCTGCGGTGTTGCGGTGCGAGCACGCGGTGCCTAGGAGGAGGGCAGGGCAGCACTGCAGGGGGGTGCGATGGCGTCGACTTACGGCACAGGGGAGTGTCGCCGCCGCTGTCGAGGCTGACAGGAGAAGGGCCAGAGGGTGGTCAGGCACGACGAGACTGGCTAGAGGAGCACCGCGAGGCAGAGGGCGCAGGGAGAGGTCGGGGGGATGGGTTCCAAAGAAGATGACAGTGAGGAAGGAGAAAGGTAGCACAGGGTTAAAAGGCGGCTGGGTTTGGGGGTAGAACAGTAGGGGTAGGGTTAGTTAGGTTTAGGGTAGGGCATTTATATGATAGGGTTGTGGGTAATGGGTTAATGGATCCAATATGATAGGATAGGGTTGTGGGTAATGGGTTAGACTTTAAACAAATATGGTGTTTTTTTGCAAATATGAAATTTAAGTGGATCTTGTGCAAATGTATTCTTGGAAAGTAAAAGTCAGAAATTTTTAATTGGAAAATCTAATATTTATTTGTAGACATTATTTCTGAATTTTCTGGATTTTTACGAATATTTAATTACATATTTGCAAATATTACAAAAAAATGACTTTTGTACAAAATTACCACTTTGAGTACAAATCCGATTTTTTTTAATTTCTGGGCTATACTTGATGGTTGGATAACTCATTAGTAAAAAGATTTGGTTTTATTTTAATTTATTTAACTTAATTATTTGACTTCTTTATTCAATAATGGTTTATATATATAAAGTAATAATTTGTTAAGGGATGTTTCCATAAACTTGTAAAACCCTAGAAACTCTAGATTTCGGCCTATAAAATAGCCACTACAGCCATCCCCTTCCTATGCAAAAACAAAACATTATTTTTACTATTGGTTTTCTTGGAGTTTCGAAGCGATGATCTTGGATTTTGCAAAATAAGGGTTTTTTCTTATTTTCTTTATTATCTTCGGTTGATTCTTCAATAAGGTGAGTGACATGTGTTTGTTTCTTTTGTTCTATAGATGTTGTATGTGATGATTCGCCTATTAGAAAGCATGTTAGGGATTGTTTGATGATAATGTGAATTCTTGATGTGTGGATGAACTAAAAAAAGTGGAATCTTTTCATAAAAACTATGAGTTGATGATTAAACTTTTATATAGATGATTTGAGATTATTAAAGAACCTAATAGAAATCACGAGTAGGTTAATTCCCTTCACATACTTGCTGTTTTGATTGATTGTATTGAGATTATTTGAGAGATGCACCAAATTTGAATAAGGATGAGTTCTTAAATGTTGAGTATGCATACACACACACTGTTTGGGGTTTTGATGAGTAAAGAACTAGATGAATGATTGTTTTATTGCATGTATTTATGGGTAAACTATTGTAAGTAGTGGTATGTGTGTTGAATCAATTACAAAAGGGGTTTTGAAGTTGAAAAGATCGGGTTTTGAAGGAAAGGGGGGTTTGATGTTTTCGGGTCTGACTATACACAGACCGAAACTTGAAATTGTGATTTTTGTGATGATTTTGATGGGATTTGATTCGATTTAACACCGAGACTAAACCTAGACATTATACTACTATATTTTGATGGTTTTGAGGCTTTAACTGATACTAGAACATACCTATATACTTATTGCTGATTTTGAAATATTTTTGTGAGAAATTACTCTTTTATGGATTTGATGTGATTTTGATTTGTTTTATAAACTCCTATATGCTATACAGATTATATTTGATCATCTCAAGAAATTGTTTTTTTTTTGTAAATTTGTGATTTCATAAAGTAAATCAATGTATCAGTAAAACATGCACAACTTTCAAAACTGTAGTCTGTAGGGATAGATAGTCGACTAGTTTTTCTTGACAGTCGACTGTCACTATCCTAGGAGTTTTTATTGAGTTTTCAGATTTTCGCAGGACAGTCTGTAACACCCTGCAAAATAAAATGATTTATTTTGCATTATTAAATAATATTATTGATATGGCTAAAAATGGGGTTAAATCGGAACCGTCCAGATTGGGCACGAATCTTGATGCTCGGGGGTAAAAAGGGAATTTCACATACAAGCAGATCCAAAGCGGGTACGGAATCTCCTCCAACAACCCGCGACCGGATCCACACTACTGTTGGGTTCGGGTCCCGACCCGAGGCGAACCCAAAACATCAAGGGACAAATCAGGATCCCTGATTTAGCCAAATCAAAAATCCTGATTTGCTCCCACCGGGAATCAGGGGCTAATTTCCCAAAACAGAATAGGAGGATTTTCCTCCTTGCTGTTAAGCAGGAAATCAGGCCCCTAACCGTTCCAAGGGCGACTATAAATATCACCCCTCTACCACCAAGACGAGGTTAATCACTTCTTCACCACTTTTAAGCTCTTTCTTAATCTCTTCTGATTACTGACAAGAGCGTCGGAGGGTGCGTCGCCGGAATCAACCCCGGTGTTTCGCACTTCCTTGCAGGTTGCAGCAGGAGCAAGAAGGCTGAGTCAACTGTTCAGGTTTTTTTCGGACTCACAAATTCTGTCTGTTTACCCCCACACCGAAAATAACAGTAACAGATTGGCGCCGTCTGTGGGAAAAACCACACGAACAGCCTCAGCTACTTCCTCGTCATCCTCTGCAGTCATGCCTCCGAAGAAGGTCAGGTCCAGAGGGTCAAACCGTGTGGCCAACCTCGCTGACCCGACGAATGAAGTCCCAGTCAATCCTATTCCTCAGTCCGACCTCCCTCCGCCGACCCAGTAGGGCCTACCTCCTCCTCCCAAGCAGCAGCCCAACAATGGTCCGTCCGGTCATAACGGTCGGAAGGAGAAGCAGCCCCTCAATCCGGGCCATGTCTCGGTCCATAATGGGTCCTCGGACTCGATGGCTTCTCATCATCCCGACCTCCGCATCACACTCCTGAACCGCCAGAAAGAAGACGACCTCCGCACCCATCTTGACGAGAGGCGGGCCCGAGAGGGAGCCTCCCGCCAGCGTCAGGGTGAGCGGTCCCTACGTCGCCGAGACGGCAGGAGGTCCTCGGACCGCAGAGGCCGAGAGGTGTCCCCCGAGCGCCGAAGGAGGAGGTCACGTTCCCCCGGGGATCGGCGTCATCTGAGGGACCGAGAAGTGCCTATCAGTCGGGGGGAATTCCTTCAATTTCAGGAGACCGTTCTGCAGGCTCTCAACCTTCGGCAGAACGACCAGAATGCTCAGAGGGCTCCGACGCCCCCCAGGGACGCCAGTCCTCGCCGCCGAAGCCGAAGTCCTTCCCCGGCTTCCAGCCGCCGGCGGCAGCAATATAGTCCTCGCCGATCCCAGGACTACCGGCGCCAGAGTCCGCACTCCGCCTCCTATGAGGAGGAGTCCGGGGGATCATACGACTACTAGCGAAGGGACGACGCCCTCATCCGCCGTATCCACAAAGTGGAAAGGCGGATCGGCCGCATGGACAAGGAGGAGGAATCCCGAGCAGGAACCTTCCGTCCCAGCCGACCCCCCTTCTCGCGATCGATCATGGAGGCCCACATATCGAGGAGTTTCAAACCGCCACAGTTTGAAACATACTCAGGAGAATCCGACCCGGTCGATCACGTCGAAAGCTTCAAGACCCTGATGCTGATCCATCAAGCTTCCGACGCGGTGCTCTGCAGGACCTTCCCTACCACCCTCAAGGGGTCGGCTCGGGAATGGTATTCCAGACTCGCCCCCTCATCCATCTTCTCATTTGAGCAGTTTGAGACGCTGTTCATTACTCACTTCGTGAGTAGCAGGCGGGCCGAGAAGACAAGTCTTTCCCTACTGAACCTGCGGCAGGAAAGGGAAGAGAAGCTGCGGGACTATGTGAAGAGGTTCACCGCAGAGGTCAGGTCTATCGCCTCCTTAGACCAGTTCGTGGCCACCGTGGCGTTCCAGTCGAACATCCTTAACGCCAACCTCCGATCATCCCTAGCCAAGAAGCCCCCGCATGACTTCGCCGACCTCCTCCTGCGGTGCGAGAAGTACATCAGGGCAGAGGAGGCTGAGGCCCTTCCAAGCTTCGGAGGGCCCTCCGCAGGGTCGAAGAGGAAGGCCACGGGAGAAGAGGGGTCCAAGAAAGCTCAGAAGGACATTGGCGGTCAGCGCCGCCCTCCCCCCAGGTTCGAGAAGTTCACTCCCCTCACCACTAATGTCTCTACTATCCTAATGGAGGTGGAGAAGGAGGGGGTCATCCCTCCGGCTCCGAGGATGCACACCCCAGCAAAAAGGAGGAACAAAGATAAGTGGTGTCGTTACCACCGAGACCACGGCCACGACACGAACGACTATCGGGCCTTGAGAGACGAGATTGAAGCCCTCATCCGGAGGGGGCAGTTGGCTAAATTCGTGAAGGCTAACGATCGGACGGATCGCAACTCTCCTCCGCCTCAGGGGGCTAACAAGCGCTCTGAGCGACACGAGGAGACACCCGAGTTCGAGGAGGAACGGGTTCTGCACCTGATTCACGGAGGCCCCATGGGGGGCTCCTCTAATTCCTCTCGGAAAGCCTTCGTCCGAGAGGTCAACTCGGTCCACAGTGCCCCTCCCCCAAAAGGCCTCGGCGTCCCTGTGTCTTTCTCCGATGCCGACCTCGAAGGGGTCCGAACCCCGCACTGCGATGCCCTCGTCATCGACCTCCGCATGGCCAACTTCAAGGTGCAGAGGATTTTAGTGGACAACGGAAGCTCGGTCAATATCCTCTTCCTCTCGACCTTCCGAGGCCTGCAGCTGTCCCGAGACCGTCTCAAGCCGGCCGGTTACACACTCCACGGGTTCACGGGGGTCCCGGTAACCGTCAAAGGGGTGATAACCCTAGACGTTACTGTGGGAAGCACCCTACTACCCGGACCGAGCCGATGGACTTCATGGTCGTCGACGTCCCGGCAGCATATAATGTTATTCTGGGCCGACCCGGCCTAGCCGCCCTGGAAGCTGTCCCCTCGGCATACCATTTGAAAATGAAGTTTCCCACTCGGTCGGGAGTCGGGGAAGTCAGGGGAAGCCAGGAAACAGCCCGGAAGTGCTACATGACTTCCACCGGGGGACCAGTGCTCTCGCTCGAGACACTAGAAATCCCCGAGCCGAAGGCCCGCCAGACGTCCGAGCCAGCGGACGAGTTAGAAGAAGTGCTCTTCTCGGACGAGGATCCGAGCCGAAAGTTCCTCATCAGCAAATCCTTGCCGACCGCACTGTGTTCGGACCTGATTAAATGCATCCGGGACAACCGTGACCTATTTGCATGGTCGGCCGCGGACATGCCTGGCATTTCCGAGGAACTGCTCGTCCATCGCCTAAGTGTCGAACCGGGGTGCAAACCGGTCCAGCAGAAGAGGCGAAAGTTTGCTCCCGAGCGACAGCAGGCCATCAAGGAGGAGGTTGATAAACTTCTAAAGGCCAAGTTCATACAGGAGGTAAATTACCCCGAGTGGCTGTCGAACGTTGTAATGGTCAAGAAGTCCAATGGCTCGTGGAGGATATGCATTGACTTCACCGACCTGAACAAGGCGTGTCCGAAGGATCCCTTCCCGCTCCCGAACATCGACACCCTTATCGACGCCACCTCGGGCCATGAGCTCCTCAGCTTCATGGACGCCTTCTCGGGGTACAATCAAATCTGAATGTTCCCTCCGGACATTCCGAAGACCTCCTTCGTCACCGACCAAGGCCTCTACTGCTACCGGGTAATGCCGTTCGGCTTAAAGAACGCAGGCGCCACGTACCAGCGCCTCGTCAACAAGGTCTTCCAGAGCCAGATCGGCCGAAACATGGAGGTGTACGTTGATGACATGCTCGTCAAGAGCATCCACGGCACCGATCATGTAGCCGACCTCCAGGAGGCCTTCGGCGTGTTGAGAAAGCACAGCATGCGGCTGAACCCGAACAAGTGTGGGTTCGGGGTCTCCTCGGAAAAATTCCTCGGCTTCATGGTAAGCCAACGAGGAATCGAAGCTAATCCCGAGAAGATTAAGGCCATATTAGACATGGCCCCGCCTCGGAACATCAAAGAGGTGCAGAAACTTACCGGTCGACTCGCCGCTATCGGTCGGTTCCTCTCGAAGTTGGGAGAAAAGAGCCTTCCCTTCTTCAAAGCACTCAGGGGGGCTAAAGGTTTTGAATGGGGTCAGCCACAGCAGGAATCATTCGACCAGCTGAAGGCCTACTTGGTGAACCCCCCTCTCCTCAGCAAACCGGTCCCTGGCGAGACTCTCTTCATCTACTTGGCTGCTTCCGAGCAGACCCTGAGTGCTGTCCTGGTGAGAGAAGAGGACCGGACCCAAAGGCCCATCTACTACGTGAGCAAGGTGCTTCGGGACGCCGAGCTCCGCTATCCGAGAATAGAGAAGATGGCCTATGCCCTGGTCATGGCTGCGAGGAAGCTTCGGCCGTACTTTCAATCCCACTCGGTCGTCGTCCTCACCGACCAACCCCTAAAGCTGATACTCCACAAGCCTGAGACCTCGGGTCGCTTGATGAAGTGGTCCATAGAGCTGAGTCAGCATGACATCTCTTACCAGCCTCGGACAGCAATTAAGGCGCAGGCCCTCGCCGACTTCATCGTGGAGTCCACTATCCCTGATGTCGGCCACATCCCGAAGGGACCCCCCATTTGGACAGTCTTTGTGGACGGATCGTCCTATAACGAAGGAAGCGGCGCCGGTATCATACTGAACGGCCCTGACAACTTCGTCCTCCAGTACGCAATCCGCATGAACTTCAAGGCCTCGAACAACGAGGCGGAGTACGAAGCACTCATTGCCGGGCTCGGACTCGCCCGAAGTGCCGGAGCCCAGCACCTCCGGATTCACAGTGATTCCCAACTAGTCGTGAACCAGGTCTTGGGCGAATATGAAGCCCGAGACGAGCGAATGGCGAAGTACCTCGCCAAGGTCCGGGATCTCATGAGCCGGTTCGAAGAAACCATCATCGAACGAGTCCCTCGGGAAGAAAACTCACAGGCCGATGCCCTCTCCAAATTGGCCTCATTCTCACTTCAAGGTCTCGAACAGACCGTGCTGATCGAAGTCCTCTCTAAGCCGAGTATCGAAGATGAGACGCCTGCCTCGGCGGAGTCGTTGCCAGTCATGTTACAAGACGATTGGATGAAGCCAGTGATAGAATTCTTAAGGGATGGAGTTCTGCCCTCGGATCCCAAAGAGGCTCGCCGAGTCAGGACCCGGGCCGAGCGGTACGTCCTGGTCGAGGATATCCTATACAAACGCTCTTTCTCTCAAATAGACGGCCGACCTACTTAAGGTGCCTCTCTCCGGACCAGGCTGAATATGACCTACAAGAACTCCACGAAGGCATCGGAGGGGCGCACTCGGGGTTTAGGTCCTTGGCCCGAAAAGCTTTGAATTATGGGTACTTCTGGCCGACACTCCTTCAAGACGCCGAACGACACGTTCGGCAATGCAACTCCTGTCAGAGACACTCTAGCATCCGACGCCTCCCTCAGGCCAACCTCACCTCCCTATCAAGTCCCATCCCCTTCGCAATGTGGGGCATGGACTTACTAGGGCCCTTCCCTCTGGCTCCGGGTCAGTTCAGGTTCTTGGTCGTAGCCATTGACTATTTCTCAAAGTGGGTCGAGGCCGAGCCCCTCGCCACTATAACCGAGAACAAGGTGATACAGTTCTTCTGGAAGAGCATCATATGCAGGTTCGGCGTTCCCCGTGTCCTCGTAACGGACAACGGGACTCAGTTCACATGCACAGCGTTTCAAGCTCTATGCGACGACCTGGCCATTCAGCAGCGCTTCTCGTCCGTCTCCCACCCTCAGTCGAACGGACAGGCAGAAAATGCTAACCGGCAGATCCTCGCAGGCATCAAGAAAAGGCTCGACAAAAGTTCCAAAGGTTTATGGGTCGACCAACTCCCCAACGTCCTATGGAACTACCGCACGAGCAAGCGGACCCCCACAGGCGAGTCCCCTTTCAACCTCACCTATGGGTCCGAGGCCGTGATACCTCTTGAGGTCGGAATACCTTCCCCTCGGCTCATAGCCTATGACGAAGCACAGAATGCCAAGAACCTCAGAGCAGACTTGGACTTGATAGATGAGCTGAGGGAAAGGGCGTCGATTCGGCAGCAGAGTTACCGAAGAAGAGTTGAACTAACGTACAACAAAAGGGTCCGACCCGCCAACCTTAAGCAAGGAGATTTGGTCTTGAGGAAGCTAGCCATATCCTTCCCCAGTCAGAAGAGCAAGCTGGCCCCGAACTGGGAAGGGCCGTACAGGATCACAAAGGTGGTTCGCCCCGGAACATATCGCCTCGAAGACCTAGAGGGCAGAGAGCTTCCGAGGACCTGGAATGCCGACCACCTCCTGAAATACCATGAAAGCGCTCCGGCGCCACTCTAAGTAACATGGAGTATCGGGCCATTCCAGTCCTCCGACTTGTAACCCATTTTTCATAAATTGTACTATGTAAAACGGTTCGCCGTCAATTATCAATAAAGAAAGCTCTATTATGTTTGTGAATTCGCATGTTTCTCCCCCCTCTTGTCACCTGCTTTTTAAATTGTGATTTCAACCAATGGTTCGGAGTCCACGTTCGGCTCGGCCTCATCCCCTCGGATCGTCTCCGGACGGACCAGAGGTAGACCGTCGTTCCAAACTGCTCCCACAACCGTTGAACTATACCGATGGTTCGGAGTCCAACACTCGGCTCGACTTTACCTCCTCGGCTTGTCTCCGGACGAACCAGGGGTAGATCGCCGTTCGGAATTGCTCCCACAGCCGTTGAACTATACCGATGGTTCGGAGTCCAACACTCGGCTCGACTTTACCTCCTCGGCTCGTCTCCGGACGAACCAGGGATAGATCACCGTTCGGAATTGCTCCCACAGCCGTTGAACTATACCGATGGTTCGGAGTCCAACACTCGGCTCGACTTTACCTCCTCAGCTCGTCTTCGGACGAACTAGGGGTAGATCGCCGTTCGGAATTGCTCCCACAACCGTCGAACTACAAAAATGGTCCCGGGTCCCAGCAGATCGATGTGTTTTCCCCATAAGATCGATTCCGGAGCCTCGTTCGGCCATTCAATCCGAGCGATCTTGGCCAGTTGCCGAAGACCGAAGCCCTACGTCTCCGGTCGGCCACCGAGCAAGTGCCTTCCCGAGCTCGCAAACGGAGAAAACTCTCTTTCTCCTCAACTTTCGTGCATGATCTCGATCAGACGGCTCAGATCATGCCACCTGCGCTAAACGACAAGATAACGTTTTCTTGGAAACTGAGCCGCCTCGAGATTCGCACCTCCACTAAACGACGAAATGGTGCTTTCTTGGGGATAGAGTCGCCTAGGATTTCGCGCCGTATTTTCAAATATTATTTTAATTATTTGGAAATGAATTTAAATAATTTTGAGGATTTAAATAAATATTTTCTAAAAGATTTATCTTTTGTACACGTGCAAATGGCCTTTCAGAAGTTTGAAAATTTTAGTTTTCCTTATGAAAAATCATTATTTAATTATTTGGGATTTATTTAGTATTTTTCCAGATTTTTCTGAAATAAATCGATACTATTTACAATTTTTGGGAAAAGAAGGACTTATTTGCAAAATTGACATTTTGAGGGTTTAGAGTGCAAAATGTATTTGCTGGACATTCCGATTAGTATTTACTGAGTTTAGAAATATATTTTCTATTAGATCCTAATTTAAATGATATTTGATTGAATTTTCAAGACTAAACCTATGAATGTAAAATTGTATTCTTAAAAGGATTATTTTGCAAAGTGGGAATAAAACCCTAATATTTTACCCCGGCATATTTAAGGGAAATTCTTCCCAGCTGTCATTGATATATTCAGAATTTCTTGAGATTTATTTTGAAGAGCGAAAAGGAGGACTTTGGATCTAGCAAGGAGGAGCTTTTGTGGATCTTTTCTTCAAATCAAAAGTGAGTGGTTTGTTTGTTTTGTCTTGTTTGTTTGTTTTGATTGATGAATGACATGAGACCTTTGTTTCGCTTGTTTGTGATCGTTATACTATTTATTTGTTAGGCTCGTTGTATGTATGATATGGATCTTTAATTTGATATGGATGATGAGAACTTTTATTGATATTTGGACCATGATGAGAAAAAGATTTAGATTGTTGAGGATATGTTGATTTATGAGATCCTGTTGTTAGAAAGCAAATTAAGAACTGATTATGTTGTGATCAGATAGTAATCATCTGGATCTAGTGATTGCAAACCAATCTTGATTATGTGTTGAGGAAGACATTCAGTTTTGTTGAGAAAAACCCTAATCAAAGGATTAAGAGTTTAGATCATGGGGATATGAGTTTTGAGTATTTGATTAATTGAGAAATGTATCCATGATAGAGATTACTGAGAGTTGTTTATTAGCCTGAAAACAATTAAATTTTTATGATCAGTGAATCTTTAGAAAACTCCAGTTTAGTTTTGTGTTCAGACCTATCTTTTGGGAATCTGTAGCCGACAGCCGACTGTCTTGCGTAGCAGTCGACTGGTACGAGACTACTGTATATTTTTTTGAGTCTTGAGATTTGTTCGGGACAGTCGACCTAGACTGAGGTCAGTCGACTGATCCTCTGTTTGTGATTTTGTTCAGTCCTTTCGGGACAGTCGACCTATGACCTTTCAGTCGACTTATATACTTAGAATATTTTGATGAGAATTATTTGTATTTGTCTCGGGGTAGTCGACTGATGGCTTCCCAGACGACTGATTATGCCTTAGTTTATTTTTGAGAAATGTTGGATTATGTCCTCTGGACAGTCGACTGATCTGATGTGCAGCCGACTGGTCCTGAAGGATCTTTGTATTTGATTGTGAGATGTTTTGTTTAGTGTTTGATTTTAAGATGTTCAGTTAAGTATTTGTTTTTGAGATGTTCAGTTAAGAACATGATTTTGAGATATTTTATTGAGCCGCTTGTTAAGTGGAATTTGTTCAGATATTTGTTTTTGAGTCTCTAAAGGTAAGTGACCCTAGTATACCGGTGTTTGTTCAGTTATTTGTTGAGGCCCATCGAGGCAAATTTTCAGTTATTCAGATTTTAGTCCGGTAGGGTACACTACTCTAGGAGATTTGTTCAGTGACCCAAATTAATAAGGACAGGCATTAGTAGTGTCATGACGAATGGGAACTTAAGTTATGCACCTCAGTATGGCTTTTGATGTAGGATTTAATCTCCTGAATTATCCAAGTAGTTAACTTGTGATGTGTGATTTATCTCCGGAATTATCCAGGTAGTTAACCTGTGATGCGAGATATTTCTCCTGAATTATCCAAGTAATTATCTTGTGATGTGGGATTGAACTACGGAATTATCGGAGTCGAGGCGACACTTTTGGGGTATTATTGTGATGAGGAGTCTATATTTGGATGTGGGATGATCTCCTGAATTATCCAGGGAAAATACCTGTGATGTGGGATCAATCTCCGGAATTATCAAGTATGGGCAAATTATCATAGTGTATCTTCATCTCTTAGTAGTCATCGTTGTCAGCATGTAGTCATGATGTTTTCTTGAATCACTCTTATGCATTTGGATTTCCTGTTTTTACACACTTGGCTTTTGGTTTTGGTATCACCCATCATTCTCTATCGTTACTCCATACTTTATTGTTTGATTATTATTGTGGGACATTATGTTTTAAGCTCATTTATGTTATTTGTTGTTTTGTTGCCACTCACACCATTTTGATGGCTGACCCCTTTAGTTTGGGGGTTAGGGTTCGACTCTAGCCTCACTTGTTGCAGGTTATTGCTTAGGTCGAAGGTTGGAGGCTTGAGTGAGAAATTTGAGAATATTGGATTATTTAGTGATTTGTGTAAAGCTGTAAAGTATAACTGAGATCATTTTGAGTTGTAAACAAAAAGAAACATTTGTGTTGAGATGATTAGACTTCCGCTGTGATATGTAATAATTGTTGTAATAAAGAAAGAAAAATTTTAGTGGTGTTGTTGGTGTTTATTGTTCTATTGAAGTGGATTGCTGGGATTTCGCCACTTATTTTCTAAGCTCTCATATTAGAAATTTGGGGCGCTACACTCTTGTGCTCGGTTGACGCTTTCTCCAGCTCGGAAGTCAGCTTCTCTTCCTCCGCCGAACGTTCTTTCTCCGCTAACTCCAAGTATTGGACCTCAGCCAAAAGGTCGTCATTCTTCTGCTCGGCGGCAGTGAGTTCTCTACGGAGACTCTCGACTTCGCCTTCGGGACAAGGAGCTGGGGGGTACTTCCGCAGTTGCCACAGCTCGCGACAGTACCTCCGCAGAGCTGCCTTCGTCTCCTCCAACCTGCCGAGCAGGAGAAATCGATTCTGCCGGCTCTGAAAGAGCTCGCCCTCCGTTTTTACCAGCTCCTTCCGAAGGTATACAACCTCCGTAATCGGACCGAACTTCACCTGAAAAGTGGAGATAAATCCGATGGGACAATACACGGAAACATCTACAACTAGTCACACACAAATCCGAAGCTCAACACTTGGACAAATTTTGGCCAAACAAAATGTTTTTTCATTCAAAACCGAAGAGAAGGTTTTACAAAAGCGGTGGCCAGTCCGCAATGAGGCTTACAAAAATAAACAAGACGACAAAAGACTAAAAAGACAACCGAGTCAGGGGCGACCTTTTTGTCACTCGGGTCCGTCGACCCCCCGGCCTTGTCCTTGCCATCGCCCTCGCCTCCGCCTTCGCTCCAACTCCCCTCCTCGGAGTCGTCCCCCTCCTCGCCCTCGGCTTCGGTCTCCCCTGGGCCTTCGACAGGTTCCGTCTCCCCCTCGGGGCCGAGCAGACCCTCGGTGATCCCCTCCTCCCCTTCCACAGGGTCGTAGAAATGATAGGAGGACGTGTCGAAGCCCGGGTTCTTGGCGGCTACGTGGAGCAGGGCTCGACCGTAGGCATCCTCCATATTCTGGATCATATGCTGCGCGGCCTCCTCCTGCACGGCCTTCCTCACCTTCTTCACCTTCTCCAGGTGCTTGGCCTTGATCCTCTCCGCCCTCTTCCGAGCCTTCTCTGCTTCCGACCGGGCGTTGGCCAACTCCTCCTTCAGCTCGGCCGCCTCCTTCTCCTTCGCCTCAAGTTTGGCCGCCACGTCCTTCGACAGCTGAGTGGCATTGGCCAGCTGCTGCTCCAGCCCCTTCACTTCAGCAGCCCTCTTCGTCGAGAGAAGCTGCTCGGCATCAAGCCGCTGCGTAGCCTTGACGCGCTCCGCCCTCTCCCGCTCCCTCTCCTGCTCCTTGTTCGCGAACTCCTCCACCAGGAAATTAAAGTGGCAGAGGGTCTGAAAGAAAACAGCAGATTAAAATCCGAACCCAAAGACTTGGAAAAAATTCCAGGAAAGAAATGGCAATGAGGGAGAACCCAGCCTACTTACCGACATAGTATTCCGAGCAATCTGCATCACGGCGCCCCCTGCTTGCCCGACCTTCAGGGTCGCTCGGTCCTTGGGGGTCGGCAAGTGCTTCACCGCCTCCATGCAGATGTTGCCGTCGCCCAAGAAGCCGTCGACGTTCATCACCTGCCAGTCGGGGACGAAGATCTGCTTATGACGCTCGGTCAAGATCTTCTCCGCCTCGGCAGTGAGGGGCGGAACCTGGAGGGACAGCACCTCCGTCACGCCGAACGTACCGCTCGACGAACCGGGAGCATCCACCTTCGGGGTCGGAGTTGGCACCTCCGAAGTAGGGGGATCAAGAACGCTGATCTCCCCCCGCCCGAGGACCGCGACCTTCGGTCGGTCGGCAGTCTTCTCGACCGAAGGCTTCTTCGGGGCTCGACTGTGTTGAGGCACTGCCGACGACCTCTTCTTCTTCTCCTGCTCTGACCTGCCCTTCGCCACCAGAGCTTTGTAGTCCAGCTTCATCGTCTCTGCACAAGCCGAACGAAAAAACTTAGAAAAATTTTCATGGACTTAAAGCGAAGGGCATAAATACCAGAAGCATACTAGGGTCGATCGGACTGAGACCCCCTCGGAACAGGTGCTCCTCAGTGATATCTTTCCAGCTTAGCGCTGGCAGGGCGAGGAGCTTCTTCTGGACCTCCGCCTCCTCCTCACTCGGCGGCGCCTCTCTCTTGGTCCGCTTGGGCAGACCTTCCTTCGCCCAAACCGTCGGTATCACCCACGGCGTCAGGGCTCGGACGAGGAAGTACTTCTCCTTCCAATGTTTGATCGAGTCCGGATTCTCGATCAACTTCACGCCCGTCCGAGGAGAAAGGAAAAACCTCTGCTCATCCTGCCTTGGCTGGCAAGGTCGGAAGAGACTCCGAAAGAGGAACATACTCGGCTTGGCGCCGACCTCTTGGCATCGGAGGACGACGCCACGACGTGCCTCCATGTGTTCGGCATCAGCTGGGCGGGACTCAAGCCGTACCAGACCAGAACTTCAACCACGAACGGGTGGAGGGGAAAGCGGAGTCCGGCAATAAGGGAGTCGACCGGAAAGACGCATATGTCCGACGAGGACTTTGTGTTGGCTCGGAATCCCGGCCCAGGGAGGAGCAGTACATACTCAAGCGGGATCCGGAAACCCTCTCGGATCAGACGAAGATCGGTCTCGGTAAGAGTCGAGATCCTATGGTCCACCTCGGACAACTCCCTAGGCTCGTTCTCCTCCACCAGCTTAGCCGTACCTTGGGTGACTCTCTCCAAGGTATCCTCGGCGTAGTCCCGGACGCCTCCTACGCTCGACAGGGCGATAGGCTGCCGACCGAACGCCCCCGCTCTCTTCGGTGTTTCCACTATCGTGACCACGGCTTTACCCTTTCGGGACTCCGCCACGACTTCCTCGGGTTGCTCGGCCACTTCGCCCACCTTGTCCGAACGAACGACGTCCTGCTCGCTCGGCTCCACTACTCCCTTCCCTTTATTCCCTCGGCCAACGGCCTGTCCCGAGGTGGGGGTCTCATCCGCAATCTTAACCATTTTTCCTAAAAGAGAAGGGAAATAGACTGACCTTGAAGTGACAGGTGCGGTCGGAAAGTTCGCCGGAAACAAGGAACGCTACCGCGACAGCTAGCAACGCCACCAGAGAGCTAAAAACTTCGAAGCAAAGTAAAAACTGAAGAGAGAGAGTAAAAGTGAAAAATGAGACTTGGTCTAAGGGGGGGATGAAGATTTATAGTAAAAATGGAACGTCCCTTGGACTTCCAATCGAAAGTTTGCGACTTTTGGGCTGCTCTCGAAACGTCGCGAAGGCCCATCACCACTGTCTCCATCACCAAGTCAACTAGCTCGGCTCCAGGGGATCTGAATCCGAGCTACAAGCAATCCGAACCTGTCTGCAACAGGGTCCGGTCGGAATCCGAGCAAGTGCCTTTCCGAGCTCGCAAATGGGGAAAACTCACTTTCTCCTCAAGAATCGCGCCTGATCTCGATCAGACGGCCCAGATCTCGCCGAGGACACTAAACGACAAGATAGTGTTTTCTTGGGAAATGTGCCCGTCTCGAGATGCGCGTCGCCATCCGACGGTTCAGAGCGTGCCACATCACTCGGCATCCCGAGACCCCCTGTCTTCGGTCGGCGACCGGGTAAGTGCCATTCCGAGCTCGAAAATGGAGAAAGAAAGACACCGAGCTCTCACAACCGTTGGATCTTCCAAAAATTCGTGCTCATGATGATGAGCGGTCCAGATTGAGCGCCGAGGTCGCTAAACGACAAGATAACATTTTCTTGGGAAACGTGCCGCCATCCGATGGCTCAGATTGCGCCACGTCGCTCGGCACGCCGAACCCCCTAGTCCCCGGTCGGCAACCGAGCAAGTGCCATTCCGAGCTCGAAAATGGAGAAAAAATACGCCGAGCGATGTAGACCGTCAGATCTCCCAGAAGACCACACTGGACGACGATCAGAGGTCCAGATTGCGCCACGCCGTAAATCAGTATTAAAAATCATTTTTTATTTATTTAATTCGTTTTATTTATTTAAAAATTTTGAAAAATTGCCAAAAATTAGGGAAAATTAACTAAAAATTCTGGAAAATAATTAAAAATTCGGGGATATATTTTTGAGCCCCTGAACGAACAATTATTGCCTAGAATGTACAGTTAAGGCCCCCGAAGGATTAGCAAACACATCGCAAAATTAAATAAATAATCCGAAAAAAATAAATGAAAGACGCCAAATGCTCGATATGGCTGGGAAGGAACACATGGCATCAAAAAGTTACATCACTACCCCCTTCGAGATTCTAAATCCTCCACATGGACTCCGATACAACTCCGCTAGCCACCAAAACAGTCAAACTACTCCTCAAAGGCTGATCACACTCAGTCTTTAGGAGTGGGGGGCTCGTGATATGGCTAAAAATGGGGTTAAATCGGAACCGTCCAGATTGGACACGAATCTTGATACTCGGGGGTAAAAAGGGAATTTCACATACAAGCAGATCCAAAGCAGGTACGGAATCTCCTCCAACAACCCGCGACCGGATCCACACTACTGTTGGGTTCGGGTCCCGACCCGAGGCGAACCCAAAACATCAAGGGGCAAATCAGGATCCCTGATTTAGCCAAATCAACAATCCTGATTTGCTCCCACCGGGAATCAGGGGCTAATTTCCCAAAACAGAATAGGAGGATTTTCCTCCTTGCTGTTAAGCAGGAAATCAGGCCCCTAACCGTTCCAAGGGCGACTATAAATATCACCCCTCTACCACCAAGACGAGGTTAATCACTTCTTCACCACTTTTAAGCTCTTTCTTAATCTCTTCTGATTACTGACAAGAGCGTCGGAGGGTGCGTCGCCGGAATCAACCCCGGTGTTTCGCACTTCCTTGCAGGTTGCGGCAGGAGCAAGAAGGCTGAGTCAACTGTTCAGGTTTTTCTCGGACTCACAAATTTTGTCTGTTTACCCCCACACCGAAAACAGCGGTAACAATTATATTGGTAAAGTTGACTATTTTGACTATTTTCCTGAAATTGCAATTTTGCACATACAACACACGTACAAAGTTAGGAATTTTGAATTCTTGAAATTTTATGGTTAATGATTGATTTTCCTCATTTATTTATGATATTTTAATTTTCAGATTTATTTGAATTTATTTGACTGTTTTATGAATTTCTCAATAGATGAATTTTATTTGACTATTTTATTTGAATTTATTTGAATTTTGTTCTTTAGCTTATATACTAGAGAAATCTTTTCCATCTTCCGATGTGGGAGTATCCATTTTCTCTAAATTCTCAAGTTAGTACCTTTCGAGTTCCCAGCTTTGGACCTACATTTCTCATTCATACGGAAATCGTTTTTTGTAAATGTGTAACACCCCGAATTCCAAATAAGACTGAATTCGAAGTACCACGGGATCTTTACACTTCACTTCGTACAATTTTATAAGGAATTAAAAACTTTTATACAACAGTGATTACATAAACGCAGCAAAATTATAAATTATAACATGATACATGAATTAAATAACAACTTTAACATTTCTTTAAGCAGCATTCAATCTTTAGTCTTGTCATCAACTTTATCCTACATAGAAACTGTGGGCACGTCAGTTGCATACAACTGATGCTAGGATATAATACATCAATTTCTCTTACTTAGAAAGCACACACTTGTCACAAACAAAACTAAGGGGGACTATCTTATTGATGTCGTGTGTGAATGTGCACTTAGTCCTTAATGCGGTTATTTATATTTAATGACACTAATGCGCACTTGTTCGGATTCTATGCATCCCATACTACATAGGTCCGAGGGCAAGCCCTTAATCGTACTTCATCTTGTAAGGTTGGTGTAACCCCTATTTTTCGGTTTTCGTATTTTTGGTGTATTTTTCTTCTTTCTTGAGTATTTGTACTCCCTTATATATATATATTTTGGACCGTATATTGGAATCGTTTTCAATATATATTTATTTTTGGCTCAATCTTGATCTTTTGTGATTTAAATTCTGTTCCTTGATTTGTTCTTGATCATTGTTGCTATTTTCACTCTTCATTTGGGTTTTGTTCTGTTTATTTTCGTTCTTGGGTGCTCATGGTGATTTGGTTGTTCATCTTATTTCCAATCCTACTATTTTGATCCCTAATTGATTACCAAGGCCAAACTAAACCTACAATTCTATTTGAAATCCTATACAATTTGATCCTAATCAAAACCTATTAGTCTAATCCTATTTCTACTCCTAAACTATCCACAACCCAATACCCAACTCATATTTCTAAACCTAAAACAATCCTATATATATATACCTCTCTCCCACACCAAAACCCTAACCCCTAATACTACATCCCTCCTGGCTTCTCTCCTTTCCCCCTTACGCTGCACAGCCACCTCGACACCCCACCAGCCAAATCCCGACCTGCCTCACCCTCGGCGCCACCTAGCCGACTTCCCCTTCGGCTGCACCCGACCGGCCAAGCACATAAGCCACCTCCCGATCACCCCGAGCACTCAACTCCTCTTCATCTCTCTCCCTTGCCTTCGTCTGCCATCAGCACCCGCTGGCGCGCCGACCAGCCGCAAGCCAACTGACGCCCGACCCCCTCTGTTGGTCTCTCTCTCTCGCTTTGTTGAGCTTGCACGTGTATTGGATTTTCGTTCGTGGATTTTGTTCGTTGTCGGGATTCGCTCCCGATATTCTTGAATTTCAATTTTTTCGTCTTCGATTAAGGCAAGTAACTTGTACTTCAATGCCTTTTGTATGATACAAGTCAAAAATACCGTTTATAGTGTAGTTGGGTTCTAGAGACAACTCATGTGTGTGTTTTTTTTTGATGAATTTTGTCTCTATAGTGCTATTTGACTATAGTTGCCTCGCGATACAAAAATTGATATGAAAACAACTAGGGTTGACCGTTCTTGATCTAATCATATATGTGAGATGATTAAGGGAATTATGTGGTTGATGAGATCTATGTGATATGTTGGTTGTGAATATGTTATATACCCTATTTCATGATGTTTGGAAACTTGGTAAACTCTATACCATATTTTATTGTAAGGAACAAGTTTCGTATATTTTATGTTGATTTTGGTTTTTGAGGAAAATCTGTATTTTGTCGATGATCAGTTTTGATTTGTATTTTAGACCATATTAAGGTCAGAATCTTAATTTTTGCATTTTACATGAATTGTAGATAAATCTATCTTCTTTCCAATCCCTCTGACCTTGATCGATTTCGTTTTCGTATGAGTGAGTTATGGCTATTTTACTACAGAGGTGTATTCTATTTTCAGATTTTGTTTCTTGATGATTTTGATGATTTAACTATTTTGATACTAGTCCTAACTATATTATTTTGTTGTGAAACTATGCACAGTATTTCTAAACCTATTTATGGATTACCGAGAATTTTGGTGGATTTTATTGATGAGTTTTATATGCCGCTTCGTGCTTGTTTATGAAAGCTATACTGGCTGTATTTTGCTTGCTATTCTGTAAAGAATCGTATTTTCACCCTATTACCTTTTAGTGTATGGAAAATATTTATGAAATATGAAAGATAGATTATTTTATCTATTTTCATCTCCCTTTGGCGGATTTGGATTTCGTTTCACGTTTTGCGAGATATTACAATTTTCGTACAGCAGTGTTGGGAATTCCAGATTTGCCGAACTATCGGTTCTTGATGTTTTCTGAATTTTTTTTACTGAACTAATTTTACTAAAATATCATGAAACTTTATATTCTGATACTAGATGTATAGAGAATTACCCCAGATTTTTCCTAGATTTATTTGAGAATTTTTAATGCTGTTTTTCTGACTTTGAATTCGATTTACTGATTTCTGACTGAACGTATTTTCTGGATTCAAATCAGTTTTGAGTGAATTACTGTATGGCTTATATATAATCGCTGGATTCGTGTGGAAGTCTATTTTTCAGATTCTCCGACGGATTCAGATTTGAATTTTTGTAGTAACGAAAATCACTGTTTTAGTACTGTACTGTGATGCTGTCCTGAATATGAACATACATTGTTTTGCTCGTTTATGTAACTGTATATCACCTATGCATGTTTATTTGTTTCCCTGAACCTAATACTGTTTATACCATGTTAGTTTGACACTATTTCATGTACCATCATGCCTGTTTGATAAGTATAATAAAAGTGATCAAGCCGGAGTTTCTTAAGGAAAGATTAGTAGTGGAAAATATGGAAACGTGTACTTGGAAGAGAACTAGTGTTCCATACTGCTACTGTTACTGTTACTTTTACTGTTACTCTTACTGCTACTGTTACTGTTACTGATATCTGAGTACACTGTCCCATTATGGTCCACTATGAAATCTAAAAGCGAAACTATTTGTTGTAGCAACCATGTAGTAAAAATCAGGATGCATGAAGTGCTACCTAGCTAATAATACACGCAAGATTGTAAGAACATAAGACTGATACTATTAGACTGATACTATTGGACTGATACTTTTGGACTATTACACTGATATACTGAGCTTACTGTTATTGGACACTGTTAGTTGCCATATGACACTATACTGGACACATTCATTTGTACTGTTAGTATTCCATGATAGTTGACCTTGTTTTACTGATTCATGCTAGTTATTACGGTTGATGCATTATTCCATACTATTTTTTAGTTTTCCCATGTGCTCGTATCCTATATTATAAGTGACCCGTAATTTGCATTGACGGGTACTTGTTTTCTTTTTCCTTCTCCTGCAATTTGTTGATTGCAGATTAGGATGATCATTTGCCCGATGGTATTGGATAAATGAGATATTAGTGCTGGACATCTTTTTGCTATTATTATTATTGTTGATTTGAATAACGTATTTTGGGTACTTGGATATTTAATTTGCATTTGGGCGATGTGACCCAGGATATTTGTCTTGTCCAGATTCTGATTTATTTGAGATTATTATAATTTGTTTCAAGTAAATTTCGTTGGTTTATTAAATTCAGTTATGCATGTGTGGTTGATTCTCTTGCTTCCGACTCTGATTATTTTGTGAGGTGTTGTAAGGATTCCTGAACAGCTTATGGATGATGAAAATCATTCGCTGGGCCAATGTTACATGCTCATATTCCGTATTTTTTGGGAAGCGGGGCGTGACAGTTGGATCCCTCACTATGACTTAAACTAGTACGGTAACTACGGTAAGTATCTTATGTGTCCTATGAGCTACAGGCCCATGTCCAGACAGCCCGGAGGGAAATCCCACGTCATGACATGATGGATCATATAAACAGCCTATGGACAATTCAGCCTCCGTCATGGGACAATGGCACTATGTAGTCACCAAATACCCCACAAACGTCGCCACGATCCCGATAATTCCGGAGATAGATTCACGTCATGACATGACGCTTCATGTAGATAGCCTGTGAAAATTCTGACATCGTGAATCCGAGGCCCTCATACTTGTGTTTGTCGCTCACTTTCATCACATCTTCACTATTGTATTGTCTAGCATTGGTATCGGGTCGGGTCATTCACTACCCGAATCCGGTCCCCTACGGGTCGAAAAATTGGACCCGAACTCGGACACGTGAGGACCGGGTCCGGGTTCGGTCTCTTTTGAGCGGACCCAGACCCGGACTGGAAAGTATAGCGGGTCCATTTTAGGACCCGGACCCGGACCAGAAAGTACAGCAGGTCCCATTTTAGGACCCAGACCCAGACCCAGATATGCCGGGTCAGTTCCGATCCAATGCTGGGTCCGGGTCGGGTCCAGATTTCGGGTATTTATACCAATGCTAGTATCGTCCTTAGTTATTTGAGTCATGAATAAAATCAACACCCTAGAGTTAGCACTTCCTCTATACCGGTCTTAACCATCAATCAATAATAACGACCCAATCTTGGTCTTTCATTTCAGCATTTTATCTCAAAAGAATTAATCCATGCCGGTATAAGGACTTAGCTACGCTCTAGTCTTAAATCTCATTTCATGTTCATAAAAAATTTGAGTATTCATACTCACAAATTTTTCTCATAATTCATCATGATCTTTAATGTCATTTCCATGCATTATTCATGTATAACACAACAATTCATTTATTAACTTACCAACATTCATAATTAAACTCCACATAATTCCTTTACATTCATAATGTCATTCTTTCACTTATCAAGCCAAAAATCACATTTTCATTTTTTATAATAATTATCGAGTCCTTCAATTTCATACTTTGATATAAAGATCAATTTCAATTCTCCAAATTAAGTTGGAATATTGTAGAAATAAACCTTATAAGATCTAATTAATTTATAAGGAATTAACATATTTTTTCCAAATTTTTATTTCACTAAAAACCTTTAAAAAATCGAATTTAAACAAAAGGGGAAGGCCGGATTCGAACCCAGACCCAACGCCCCCGCCGTTGCTACAGTAACAGTACTAAAGCGCACCCATTGACCACTAATGCCTGAGTGACTAACCGATATAGGCTTAGGCTTTAATTCTTAAGTTCTTGTTCTCTGTTGTTTGGTAAAATTCAAAATAATAAAAACTCAGAGCCTACCAAAGACTCGAACTCAAGACCAGACCCTCCGCCGTGCTACAATAACATGGCTAAAACACACCCACTGACCACTGGGGCCAGAGTGACTAACCAATATGAACTATAACTCAACTCGTTGTTTATTTATAAATTTTCACAATTCTAAATCTCTTTTAATTTTCTTCTCCTTAAAAAATTTTCAGATTCTCAATCTTAGAAATTTGCAGCGGAACAGTAATTTAAAATCATTATTTTGACATTAAAAGTGAATTCTCTTTCTAATTTATTTTCCAAATCTACATTTTTGACATTGAAATGCAACAATAATTTCTTCACAATTTGGCAATACAATTATCACAAAAAAATGTTTTCTTACTTTCTTTTATTTCTACAAAAGTTCTAGAACGTATTTCCTTTTATTTTCACATTAATGTTGCATTACTTAGAAAAACACATATCAATAGTTTAATTAACAAACTAGTCATTCACAAGCAAATTTCCTTGATCTATCATGGTTCAAAAATACACATTTTATGGCAACATGACAATTTCTAATTTAATAATCACAATTCTACCAATTTATCAACATCAAGAATTCTTCTCATTTCTAATTAGTCTCTTTTTAACAATCATATGACCAACTTTAACTAGTTTTTTTCTTAGCATACTCAACAAAATCAATTCCTAGCATGGTATCTACATTAGAAGTAGAGAAATCATCCACCTTAATTGAAGAAACAAAGAAAACTCCTAGAGAAACTCCTTGAACACACGATCTTCTCCTTAGGGGTGGCAACAGGTCCGGGCCAGCTCGGGACCGGCTCGGCCCCCCGTTTCGCGGTCTCAACCTTGGACCGGCCCCCATACCTCGGGGCTGGTCCGGTTCCGAATTTTTGGCAATTAGCCCGGATTGGCCTGGCCCGGCTGAGGACCGGGACCGGCTGAACCGGCCCGCCCGGGCTCGGGCCGAGTCCGGGCCGACCGTTGCACAATATTTTTTTTTTCTTTTCAGAAATTCAAAAAAAAAAAAAAACCAAATTGCCCCCCAACGGATCTATACTAGATAGTTTTGGGGGTACTTTAGGAAATAAATTTTTTTGCATATTCTATATATACCACATCATTTCTTTCATTTCTTTCACTAATTCACTCAAATCTCTCATTCTCTCTACTATCTCTCAAATCAACAACAACAATCAATAATCTCTCAACTTTGCAAGGATCAACAATCAACACTCTCTCAACTTTGCAGGGATCAAATCTCTCTACATTTTGTTAGGATCAACAATCAACAACAATCAACTGAATAACAACAACAATCAACAACAATCAAGTGATCAACAACAACAACAACAACAACAATCAAGATGTAGTAGATGTGTTACAGTTTTGGAAGAGCAATGAAGTTATTTTTAATATTCTTTCTCGTATAACTAGAGATTTGCTAATAATACCAGTGTCAACCGTTGCATCGGAAAGTGCTTTTTCTCTTGGTGACAGGATAATGAGCCCGAACAAGAATCGATTGACAGCCAAAAATTTTGAGATGCTAGTATGCGCCGAAGATTGGATGAAAGGGGAAGAGATGACTCAAGACTTACTTGAAGTACAAGCTGGATCAACAAGTAGCGATGAATGAACAATTAGATTTAGTCGATTTATATTAAAATGATGTACAATATATTGTAATTAATTGGGAAATTTAGAGGGATAAGATTCTATATTTAGGTTATGTAGAAGTGCACGACAATAGTTCAATGCCTTCTCTTCAATCTAAATAAATGCCATCTCGATCTCTAAATTTAAGTAATTCCCTTGTTTTGTAATTTGATCTAATTTGTATGAAATTTATTCATGCACTTCAATTTATTTAAGAATTTCAAATTTATTAAATCAATTTAATACTTGGTTCTTTGCAATTGTTATGAGATTACAATTTAATACTTGATCTTTAATATATTTTTAAAAAATCCCCTAAAAAACCGACCTAGCCCGCGAACTGGCCCGGCCCCCACCATTGGGGTCGGGTGCCAAGTCCGGGCCAGGGTTTTCCCCCACTAGCCCGGCCCGGCCCGGCCCGAGTGGCCCGAATGTCATCCCTACCTCTCCTAGTTGTGAGCCTTCTCCTCCTTGCTTGTGCACATCAAGAGCCTTCTCCTCCTTGAACTAATCAATCCGAGCTCCTCCTCTTCTAGTGTTGGCCAGCTTCCAAGGTGAAAGGGAACACACCAAATGCACAACTCTAAATCTTTTCTCAGACACAAATTTCTACAACTTTTTCTTTTCTTCTCACTCTTTACAAATTTTTAATGGTGCAAAGAGATGAATGGCTAGAGAGGGGGGGGGGGCTATTTATATACTACTTAAGGCAAAATGAAGGGTGGAGATTCATTTAGATGAAGGACTAAGATGAACTAGAGAGTTAGAAGAACTACCCACCATCAAGTAACCAACTCTCCACTACTCCACACACCCCATCTCCTCTTGAACATGGCCAGCCACCCCTTCATGCTCCATTGCACGTGCATGTGCAATGCACGTGCCTCTCCATGCATACCTAGTTACTAAATGTTCATGTGTTATTAATTTATTTGTTACAAAAACAAGTCTACCCTACAAGTTGTGTCATTTAAATGAGAATTAACCAATGGGCTAATTTTAGTGGGCTAAAAATTCATGGGCTCTTAATTTATGTAATTAATTTAATTAGTGTGAGCTAGAATTAAACAATTAGGCCTTTAAGAATTAATAATAGATACTAATAGACTTTTTAAAAGATAAGAAATAAAATACTTGTTCATGGCATAAAAATAAATAATTTTTAAGGGTAAATGTACATAATTTGCACGTGTAAAACATGTGAAATCAGACAAAACTTATATTTAATTATAAATGAAATTTCAGGATGTTACAAAATGAGTACATTACGGAATAGTACTCGACGAGAGGAACGTAATCCAATCACTATCCGGCGCCGCCGGTGGCCGGAGCCCACCGGAATCCGACCCGGAAAATATGCCAAAAATATTTTCAACAGTAGAAAAAGTTGGGTTCATGAGATGAGAAGAAATGAGAGGAGATGAGATGAAAAATGGAGATGGGGAATGTGGGAATGGGTTTCGGCTGCCCTTAAGAATGGGGGAGGGCTGAGGTCGGTGGAAGAGAGGAGAAGAGGAAATGAGATAAAAAGGGGGTAGAGATTTTAACACTTAGATCCTTAGTAGTTTCACATATTTGTTTAGATTTGTTTATACCAGGAAGAAATCTCCACCCTAGATTTTGTGTTTGATCATCAAGATTAAAGATGAGAAGCTCTTGATTAGGGTGAGTCTTCTACATCCCTACTATAGCATATATATACATACAAATATATATAAATACATACATATACATATACATATAAAAATAGATTTTTTTACCAAACTATCCCACTTTTTGAAAGTATGTACCAAACTATCCCTGTTTGAAAGTTAAATACCAAAAAGTCCATATCGCTAACTGAGATAACGTTCCTGGTAAAAATCCGCGTGCTAACTCCGTTAGCATGTTATGGGACACTAGGGAACACTACTCTCAAGTAGGGGTGTGGGAAAAAAATTACCAAGTATAGACACGCTAACCCCGTTAGCGTGCCTGGTTTAAATAGGCACGCTAACTCCGTTAGCATGTCTATACTTGGCATTTTTTTCCACACCCCTTACTTAAGGAGTAGTGTCCCCTAGCACGCTAATCCCGTTAGCGCGCCTGGTTTAAATAGTCACGCTAACTCTGTTAGCGTGTCTATACTTGGTATTTTTTCCTACACCCCCTACTTAAGGAGTAGTGTCCCCTAGTGTCCCCCTAGTACGCTAACTCCGTTAGCGCGCCTGGTTTAAATAGGCGCACTAACGGGGTTAGCGTGTCTATACTTTGTGATTTTTTCCCACACCCCTACTTGAGAGTAGTGTCCCCTAGTGTCCCATAGCATGCTAACGGGGTTAGCGCGCGAATTTTTACTAGGCGCGCTATCTCAGTTAGCGACAGAGACTTTTTGGTATTTAACTTTCAAACAGGAATAGTTTGGTACATACTTTCAAAAAGTGGGATAGTTTGGTAAAAAATTCTATATAAATACATATAAGTATTCATATATATACCTCATATACAATCCAATCAAAATATACATACATTTATATAGACACATATATACATGGTTACAAATAAAAATACTTATTTGTAGAATATAAGAATGCAATTTATAAAAAAATACTATTTGTCTCAAAGATTGTCTCGTTAGAACAATCATAACAATACACATAGTTTAATTGAGAATATATGCCGAATATATTTCATCGGTTTCAGAATTACTAATATATCTGAAATTTCTCAATTAAGATCAATTATTATTAGAAAAATGCGTAATCGCGTGCAATTGTCAACTGTGCACGGATTACGATGGTATTACAATAATACTTCGAGCAAACCAATAGCTGCCTATGCACAAAACCTAATTTCATATTCAACATCCTTTACAATCTCAAAGCATTATATGGATTTATTCTGTAAACCTTGAGGGGTACAGATCGTTGGTTTCATTGTCGCAACATTGTCATCTTCATCCTCAAACCCTCCATCTCTTCCCGTGACCTCATTGTCCTCTTCGGCATCGACAGTTGCCATCGCCGACCACAGCACCACCGCCACCTCGCTGTGTCACCGCAGCTGGGTCCCACTAGCGCAACCAACCAACACTGCACGGGCAACATCCTGCCTTGCTGGCACCGCTGCTAGGTTTTTCTTAAACCCTAGCTGCCCTCCTTCTTCCTTTGTCTTCGATCTCAAGGCAACTGCCAACTAGACCCGGTCAAATCCAACCCCGGTCCGATCTTGCCCTCACTCCGACCAAGCCAGACCGAACTGGTCCAGCCTTCGGATCCCAAACTCGAACGAACTAGTTCCGCTCGTTTGCAGCACAAACCCGACACGGTATCGTCTTCAGATCCAAACTGAAACAAACATGATCCACTTTGAGTTCGAACCCTACTTATTTGCTGACCTCACCCGACCAGTTGCTGCAGCAAACCCGAACTGTTAAGTTCTGACATGGACCCAACTCAGATCCACACCCGTTTAGAACATGGTTGAATGTGGATTGCACAGACAGGGACATCGCAGGCCAATTTTGACCCTGATACAAATGAATCATAACTGAGTTTTGACTGAAACTTCGAGTCACCTTCAAAACTAGGGGTCATACGCCTCAATCAGGTCTCTGTAGCAATGAGAAAGTTCGTTATACTGCAGTTGCGGGTAGAAATATGAGAACAGGAAACTAAGATAAGTCTATTAGATATTTAGTTTTGAACTTATACGATTGTTAAACGTCATGCTATGTGTTGAAGCTCATTTTTTTGTTTTTGTTTTGATAAATCAAAATAATGGCTTTAGTTGTAAACGTATAATATTCAACTATTGAATTGACTATCTTTGATGATTGTAGACCTTGAACGATTTCTTACAACAAATATTTGCTCGAGATCTCTCAACTTTGGAAGAGTAAAAGCACTTACAGGATAAATAAGTATGCATATGATAAGCTTCTTTATTGAATATGGTAGCACTTCCAACGTGAAATGTAGGTATGGTCTGTCTAATCTCTAATAATTATTAGGACTGGTTAAGACCACATTACTCTTAGATGCTGACATATGCAGGATAGTGAGCGTGCTTTATCATACTATGTATGCATATTTCAACTAACCCTTATTTTGTAGTGTTGTATGAGATAATAAACAATACTTCTCTCATGGTCTATTCCAATAGAAATTGATGTATAGCTTATGTGACGAATGTTTGTAACATGGGTAATGGTCGATGTTTCCCCTTCTAGTTTGTTTTAATCCTTATTTCGTTCATTGTAATTTATATATGCCTCAAATTGAGAGCAGTTATAAATGTAGGCAATTGTCATTCGACAATGATAAAGAATGAACAAATGGAGGAGTTCTATGACAAGCCAAAGACGTTTGAACGTACTTGGAAAAGTCAGAACTACTTGAAGCTAAGACCATGAGAGGAAGCACATTATTTGAATAATTTTGTTTTCTATTTATTTGTTGTGTTAGAGTAACTTCAATTTTGTTAGCTTATTTGAATTATTTTCATAGTGCTTAATTTGAAAACGATTTATAAAGAATAAGTTTAGCAAAAGAACTGAAGCATGTTAGCTCTAATAGTTCAATCAACCATGTTATCATGCATAGTAGTTGTATTGGATTATGATTCCATGAGGATTTAAAAGTCTTTTTTGTAATAAAAAAGTCTTGTAGTATTCAATCAAGATTTTAAATAATCTAGGGCAAAAACCAAAGTACCCCCCCAATGTTTGGCCCGAGTACAAAATGCCCATACAACGTTTGAAAAAGTACAATAAACCCATTTCTCCGTTAACTTAACCCCATCCGTTAAGTTATAATTATTAAATTACTTTTTTACCCTTACACTTTCATAATCAAACCTCCTTTTTTCTTTTTCTTCATTCCTTTACTAGTAAGGTATTGAACACACCAGCTCCAAAACCGCTGAGGGTTTTCTCGATGGAGTCCTCAGAACACCTCCTCCAACGTGAAAAGATCAGTTAAGAGAAAATGCTAGATCATCATACTTATCTTTTTCGTAGTGATCGTACAATCAAGGTGTGGAGCATGGATGGCGTCTCAGGGGATGTGGATAACGAGATTACATTTAAATCAAAAGCAACTGTGGCTGCACACGATAAAGATATAAACTCTCTTGCCATTTCTCCAAATGATAGTCTTCTCTGTAGTGGTTCTAAGGTTAGCAAGAGGTTCTTTACTGTAGTGATTCCCGACACAATCTGAAAAATATGTAGTGATTTCTGCATTTCTTGTATTTACAGGATCGTACTGCATCCGTATGGGGGCTTCCTGATTTAGTACACAAAGTTGCACTTAAGGGGCATAAAAGAGGAATATGGTCTGTAGAATTCTCCCCTGTGGATCAATGTGTACTAACATCTTCTGGTGATAAAACCATAAAAATATGGGCCATTTCAGATGGTTCGTGCTTGAAAACATTTGAAGGCCATACTGCAAGTGTTTTGCGAGCTTCATTTATCACCCGTGGCACCCAGTTTATTTCATGTGGTATCATGCTGTCTCCTCCGTACAGGCTATTTGTTTAAATTTCACAACCTAGTATAGCTTATAAACTTCACATATTCTCCGTTTAGGTGGTGATGGCTTGGTCAAACTATGGACTATTAAATCAGATGAGTGCATTGCTACTTATGATCAACATGAAGGAAAGGTAGTTTCTTATAGTTCTCTTTACCTGTTAGATTATGAAAAATGTAATACTTCTTACCTATCTTGTTTGTAACAAATATTATGCATCTGATGTGATTTTTTTTTTTTTTTTTTTTTTGTACACGATTTTCTTGCATATTTAGGTGGGTTGTTTGTAGATTCGATTGTAAAGTGATATTTCTTTGGGAAAACTGGTTAGTGAATATACAGAATAGCACCCGACCTGACTATGAATTCGGCACTTCATTTTTGTTTATGAAATTTTACTCTTGGTGTCAGTATAAAATCTAGATTCTAGAGAACTGAGAACCATCATCTATACATCATGCATTATATAAAAGTCCACTTTTTTTCCCAATTTGTTTATTTATAAGTTATTTATTCTTTTTGTAGGTTTGGGCACTGGCTATTGAAAAGAAGACCGATATGCTTGCTACTGGTGGTACAGGTGCTGTTATTAACTTATGGCATGATAGCACTGCTGCGGAGAGGCAGGAAGCTTTTGATAGAGAAGTAATTGCCTTTTGATAACTATAATATTTTTTATTAGCTTCCACGTCTCTTTGATTATTTGCAGTATGAATTATTCTTTCTGATATTTGCTGATTACAACCTATTCGGGTGCATCAGATACATCCTGTCTAGAGTTAATTCAAGATCTTGTGCACACAATTGATTAAGGATGAAATATAGATTGTTATTTATGGTATGATTGAAAAACCAGCAATTAGAAATTTTCTATAGGCTTGGTGCCCTGTGCCACTAAGTTACAATATAAAATTGCTTTGACGTGTGTCCATGGGTGTATTCCTCTCTGGTGGTGTCTGCTGCTGCAGTTTTAGTGTGCGGGTGCGAATTGTGGAGAAGTTGGAAATTTATAGGAATGATACAATTGTCTTTAATTCGTGCTTGTTTGTTTGTTTGTAGATATCATTAATGAATAATGATTTTTATGTCTTGGTGTAAATGTCATTTTTACTTATAATTTCTGACATTTATTCATATAAAACTTTTTATCAAGACGAGGATATGTTACTAGGTTGTCTGTTAATTTTTATTTAAAAGTTAAATTTGTGCTATAGCTGACTTTGCTGTATGCATGGTATCTTTGAATGTTCAATACAATTCTATAATATAAAATTTTGTTCTGTGTACAATAAAACAAAAACTATGAAGCTAATGCTCTGCCTTACACTTTAGATACTGATTGTCCCTACTGACGTGTTTCTATCACTTAGACCGTTAGTTTCTTTTTTTGTATTGTCATAAGATATCCAGGTTTCCCTTCGCAATGATTTGAAAAGTGCAAATGATCAGTTGGATCAATATATTTTCCTTTTATTTATATAATGCATTCTTGGCCATAAATGACAAGAAGTAGTTGCATGTTCCATAACATTCTATCATCTCTGATTGATTCTTGATATCAATGCAGCAAGAGGATACTGTGAGAAGCCAAGAACTGGAGAATGCTGTCAAAGATGCTGATTTTACCAAAGCAATTCAACTTGCATTTGAACTCCGAAGGCCACACAAACTTCTTGATTTGTTTTCACAGATGTGCATGTAAGCAGCATTCTTTCCACTCTAGATTCTTGCTATCCATTTGGTTTTTCTCATTTGAGGTTTTGTATGCAGGAGGAGGTGTTCTGAGGACTCCATCGAGAAAACCCTCAGCGGTTTTGGAGCTGGTGTGTTCAATACCTTACTAGTAAAGGAATGAAGAAAAAGAAAAAAGAAGGAGGTTTGATTATGAAAGTGTAAGGGTAAAAAAGTAATTTAATAATTATAACTTAACGGATGGGGTTAAGTTAACGGAGAAATGTGTTTATTGTACTTTTTCAAACGTTATATGGACATTTTGTACTCGGGCCAAACGTTGGGGGGTACTTTGGCTTTTGCCCAATAATCTAAAAAGTCTTTTGACATTCAATCAAGACTATCAAGGTTTTTTAAAGAGTGTGTCCAAATCTAATGGTATTCAATCAAGACTTTTTATAACTTAATAAAAGTCTTCTGGTATTCGAAAATTACTAAATTTGTATAAATTGTTTTGTAGAGTGTATTATGTGAAACTTTTTTTAAAGATGTATAAATATCAAATCAATCTCAAAATATCACCCAAGGTCCCAAACCCAGGAGACTATTCATAATTTTTCATTTCAGGTTAAAAACTCATTTCTCTCAAGCCCTCTTTCTTTCTCTCAAACATTTTTTTTCCCTCTCTAATCACTCGTGCCTCACTCTTCCCTCTCAAAAAAACCATGTCCTCAACCCAGCACAACGACAGCCACAACCACACCCACCTCCAAGTAGCCCACCAAGCATTGTCCCTCCTCAAATCCAACCTCCCTCTCTCTCCCCTCACCCAAAAGTTCACCCATGAATCCACCCTCCAAACTCTCCTCCTCACCCGGCCCCACCCTTCCCTCACCCTCTCCTTCCTCACCTGGGCCCACACCCACCTCCCCCTCCTCCCCACCTCCCTCCCTTCCCTCTCCCTCTCCCTCCACCTCCTCACCCGCATTCGAAATTACCCTTTTGCCCTCCAACTCTCTTCCTATCTCATTGCCCTCTCCCCACCTTCCGCCATCTTCTCCTCCCTTCTCTCCTCCCTCTCTCTCCTCCCTCCTCCCCCTTCCTCGTCCCCCGCTTTCGATCTCTTGATCAAATCCTACTGCTCCCACAACCAAATCCACTCTGCATTGTCATTCCTACACCTCACCAAATCGTCCGGGCTCGCACCGGGGATTATCTCCTATAATTCCATTTTAGACTCCATGTTGCGCGCTGGATATTCGACGAAATGTGTTAAAGAGTTTTTTGTCGATATGAAGCGTGATGGGGTCTCCCCAAATGTTTACACTTATAATATTTTGGTTAAAGCATACTGTTCCCTTGGGGAGTTGGGAATGGGTGTTGAGGTTTTCGATGAGATGGAGCGTATTGGGTGTTTGCCCAATGTGGTTACGTATAATACTCTGATTGATGGGTATTGCAAAAGGAAGAAGGTGGATGAGGGTTTTGCGGTTTTGAGGAGGATGAGGGAGAGGGGAGTTAGGCCAAGTTTGGTTAGTTATAATACGGTTGTGAATGGGTTGTGTAGGGAAGGGAGGGTGAGGGAGACGGGAATGGTGGTGGATGAGATGGTTAGAGAGGGGTTGGTTCCAAATGAGGTGACTTATAATACAATTGTGAACGGGTATTGTAGAAAGGGTGATGTACATGGAGCACTTGTTTTGCATGAGGAGATGGCGAGAAGAGGGGTGGCTCCGAATGTGGTGAGCTATACTTCGCTTATTAGCGCAATGTGCAAGGTCGGGAACTTGACTAGGGCTATGGAGTTTGTTAGGCAGATGCGGGAGAGAAGGTTGAAGCTTAATGAGGTGACATTTACGACTGTCAAGGGTTGACTGAGATGGATGTTTCGACAATATTAACGATTCTACAATGTGAGTACCTTCCTAATTTGTTTTAACTGTCCTTCTAATTGAGTACATAATATTAAATTCTGAACACATGAATTTGACAAGGAATGTTGTACCAATTATCATTTAAAAGATTTAACAGTTGGCTATTTGATTGCTTCAACGTTTGTGCAAAATGCATATCATGTGATGCTAACTTTTTCAAGTGGGTTAAATGTAACATGAACCAGAAGTTCTTTCAAATCTACTAGTACATTTAGTGGTTAAATTTTGTTAAAATCTTATTTTCAATATTTAATTTATTGTGCATAATCAAGCTTATGTGTGTATGGATTGATGAAGTGCAGAGTTATATCTCAATTTGTAAAGATTGGTGAAAGGCTAATTTGTACTCGTCTGCTTTTATCTAAATGCAGTGATCTTATATATGACCTTCTTTCTGTGTTGAGCAAGAGGTTGACTGAGATGGATGAATATTCACGATTCTACAATGTGAGTACCTTCCTAATTTGTTTTAACTGTCCTTCTAATTGAGTACATAATATTAAATTCTGAACACATGAATTTGACAAGGAATGTTGTACCAATTATCATTTAAAAGATTTAACAGTTGGCTATTTGATTGCTTCAACGTTTGTGCAAAATGCATATCATGTGATGCTAACTTTTTCAAGTGGGTTAAATGTAACATGAACCAGAAGTTCTTTCAAATCTACTAGTACATTTAGTGGTTAAATTTTGTTAAAATCTTATTTTCAATATTTAATTTATTGTGCATGATCAAGCTTATGTGTGTATGGATTGATGAAGTGCAGAGTTATATCTCAATTTGTAAAGATTGGTGAAAGGCTAATTTGTACTCGTCTGCTTTTATCTAAATGCAGTGATCTTATATATGACCTTCTTTCTGTGTTGAGCAAGAGGTTGACTGAGATGGATGAATATTAACGATTCTACAATGTGAGTACCTTCCTAATTTGTTTTAACTGTCCTTCTAATTGAGTACATAATATTAAATTCTGAACACATGAATTTGACAAGGAATGTTGTACCAATTATCATTTAAAAGATTTAACAGTTGGCTATTTGATTGCTTCAACGTTTGTGCAAATGCATATCATGTGATGCTAACTTTTTCAAGTGGGTTAAATGTAACATGAACGGATGAACCGGAAGTTCTTCTTTCAAATCTACTAGTACATTTAGTAGTTAAATTTTGTTAAAATATCATTTTCAATATTGAATTTATTGTGCATAATCAAGATTCCAGATTAATGCTTCAAAGATGTGCATGGTTGGTGATAGCTTGGACACTGATATACTCTTTGGGCAGAATACTGGCTGCAAGACCCTTCTTGTTCTTTGTGGTAAGCGTTTTTTTTCCTTCTCGTAGCAATGTTCATTAGCATCGTTTATGTTGCCATTCTAAAGAAAGTCAGATTATCACCTTTTGGCTTTGAATTGCAGGTGTGACTACCTTGTCAGCTTTGCAAGATCCATTAAACAACATTCATCCAGATTATTTTACAAACAGTATATCTGATGTTATTGAGTTAGCGAAGCTATGATGTGCTTGTCTCAACAACATGATGGCAATTGTAAAACCATATACTTGCAGAATGCATGTATCATTAACTATACCTGTCTGTATATACATTGCAAAATATCATGGTTTGAAACTTGTACCATGACTTGGAATATATTTTTTTAAAGGAGATTGAGGTGTAGTTTTCCACATTTTACAATTTTTACAATTTTTGAATGGGCGTGGATCATATGAACCATGAAGAATGCAAAATGTATGTAGTAGGGTGCCTCCACGTTTATCTTTTTTTGTGTAGGGATTATACTGATCATGAAGAATGCAAAACATATTTGTAGGCCAATAGGGTGCCGTCATGTTAAAAAAAAATTGCCACATCCTCATTTCATTTAATTCTCCAAGTAACTAAGGTGTATCTATATGATAAAACACAAAGAAAGCTATGAAGTGGCTCTCCTTCAATCCCCAAAATATCAAAGAAGACTCAGATCTAACCACCCCCCCCCCCCCCCCCCCCCCCCCCCCCCCCCCCCCCCCACACACACACACACACACACACACACACACACACACACACAAGTTTTCCTCCAAAACTCAAATTCAAATTCCTCAAAGGGCAAAAACCAAAGTATCCCCCCAACGTTTGTCCTAAGTACAATATGCCCATATAACGTTTGAAAAAGTACACTAAACCCATTTCTCCGTTAACTTAACCCCATCCGTTAAGTTATAATTATTAAATTACCTTTTTACCCTTACCCTTTCATAATCAAATTTCTTCTTCTTTTACCAATACACTAAAGTAAAGTAATCTGCATACATACCTGAAAGACAAGTTTAGAACTAACCATAATTGGCATCCAATATAGAAGCGAAAGGCAACATCAATATGTAACTCATCTATTGCAACCTCAAAAGTACTAAGCTCTTGAATCGGTAGAAACATAATATAAACGAACCATAAATGAGCACCACAATCAAATGTGTATCGGCAGTTACTGAGACATCTGATACACAGAAAACCATAGCTCTGAGAACCGGCTTTTACCCTTAGCATACCAAGACATTCACATTTTAAAATACGCTTAAGTGCATGGATCAACCAGTCTAGAAAGTTGCATCCAGAATAAGGATTCATGCACAATCAGAACTACTAATTCATTAGAACTCCATTTGAACTGAATCTGACATACATATCAGCACAGAAATTTAAAACAAAACACATCAGAATTGACGAGAATAAGATGACAACATCAACTTAATTGGCAACTTACCAAAAAGCATAATATCTTTCAAAGCTTGCATAGAAATTTGCCTACAGTAGTAAAAAAGATGCGAACGTAAAACTACTTGATGCTTAAATCCAAGCGCATAAACTTGTCTCTCTTTTCTCCATTATACCTATATTTCAAAAATGCTACATTTACCTGGACTTCATTCTGTTAAGCACCCAATGCGCATCAATTTCATACATTGTCCAATATACAAATTCAAATTAAATGGATAAATAGCCAAATTAAATCCACTGAAGAAAGTTGACGCCCAACACCTTCCTAGAGTAAGAAAGGAATATTCAACACATGCAAAGCGAAAATACTACACTTATGAACTAGAATATATTCGCCAGAGAAATAAAAACGAATATCTAGTTAATATATCACCGTTATACCAACTTCATGACTGAAACAATTGTTCATCTCAAATTATTGTTCAATCCGTATTGATTTCATTTTGCAACTAGTCAAGAAAAAAATAAAAAATAATAATTATAGATCAGAAGATGATGTTGTATATAAATCTTTGTTGCATCTACCACAACATGAACACAGTGGCTTTATCCTATCGAATTGAATGCCACAAACTTGGCATGACCACTACAATAAATTAGCTCCATTAAGGGACTCTTCATCATGAAACAAATGGTGTACAAGCAAAAGGTACTTCAAAAAAGGAGAAAATAGATGAAAAATGAAAGGAAAAAAAAAAAACAATGAAGAAAAAGAAAAAAGAAAAAAGAATAAGAGATTTGATTATAAAAGGGTAAGGGTAAAAAGGTAATTTAATAATTATAAATTAACGGTTGGGGTTAAGTTAACGGATAAATGGGTTTAGTGTACTTTTTGAAACGTTATATGGGCATATTATACTTAAGCCAAATGTTGGGGGGTACTTTGGTTTTTGCCCTTCCTCAAAACAATTCTTTTATTTATTTAGTTCTCTCTCTCTCTCTCTCTCTCTCTATATATATATATATAATAAAACACAAAGAAAGCTATCAAGTGGCTCTCCGTCAATTCCCAAAAAATCAAAGACCCAGATCTAACATCACAAAACACATCCCCCTCCCTCCACACACACCAAAACTCAAATTCAAATTCCCAAAACCACTCCTTTATTTATTTAGTTTTCTCTGTGTGTGTTTGTATATATATATATATAAACATGAACTTTTATTTACAACTAATTATTGTCATACCATTCAAACGTGAGCTACATAATTGTTGATTTACTATTTACAAAGCTTTCCATATGCTGTCTCGTTCTGAAGACGTGTCATAGACACGTGCCACGGGCAAATCTAGTTATTTTACAAATCAGCCTCATGATTAGTTATAGCAGTTTATCATTTTTCACATTTCTTAAGTGATTTTTATTTTGAAAGTCATTCCTTAAGTAATAGATTGGAAGAAAAATAATTGAACTAATGGACCACAATCACTGCTTCCACAACGTTACCAAAATATATTATCTAGAGCATCCACAGTCGTTTTTCTCATTTCTTATAAAATGGTAGCTACAGTAATAGCAATTGGATGTGTATCGTGCAGTCGTGCTTTGCTATATTTTTCTCATTTGGATTAGAGACGGGATATGATATCCCGTCCCTCTTTTTTTAATTTTAAAATGGCGGGACGGGGAATCATTCACCGTCTCTCATCCTTTCAAATAAACTCAAAAAAGTTAATTACTTATTATAACTATTAAACTATATTAATTAACTAAATTAAATAATATAATAATAACTAAACTATATTAATTAACCATCTAATCCTAATTATTACCTAAACCTACCTAATAAACCCAATAGATTGGACGGGGATACATTCCCCGTCCGGGGAATCATTCCCCGGCCCATCTTTTTTGTTTTTGTTTTTGTTTTTTTTTTCCATCGGCCAATCATAGCCGTTCGTCTATTAAAAAAAATAAAAAAAATGAGAGACGGGGTTTGATACCCCGGACGGGGTATCATTCCCCGTTCGAGGACTTTTAAAAAAAAAAAATTCGTTAATGGTAGAGACGGGGTATCATACCCCGTTCGGGGTATGTATCCCCGTCCGACCTAATTTTTTTTTTAAAAAAAATTGAAAATTATTGAGACGGGATATGATCGTCTGTCTGAATCGATTAAAAAATAATTAAATCGGAGAGACGGGGTATCATACCCCGTCTTTTATAATTTGAGAAAGTTCATTTCGTTTCTCATATTTGAGAAATGAGAATAGAAGGTTTGCTAAAAAATGGAAAAATGAGAAACGATTGCAGCGCTCGTTTGCTATTCGTTTGCTATAATATGGAAAATGGCATATATAGCAAACAACTGTGGATGCTCAACTATTTAAGTTATTCCAAAGAAACATCCGACGTTAGTCTCTATTATGTTTTTTTACGGCACAGGGGTAAATGACCAATTTGTCTATGCCGCTTTAGTACTAATTCTTTCCATCTCTTTTACCTTTTCTTTTTAATTCTTTTCTTTTCTTTTCCATCCAAAAAAGCCAATATTGGAGCTAGAGAAGTCGTTGGTGGAAATCAAGAACCAGGAAGTGGTGAGGTGGATGGTCACGATGCGGTGGAGGTTCACGATGTAATGGATGGCGAAGATGAGGAGGATGATGGGGTTGAAGAGGATGAAGAGGAAGACAAGGATGAGTTGGATGAGGATGAAGAGGATGTTGATGATAAGGAAAAAAACGAATTGGGTGGACTCAATTCATATGCTTCTTAATAAGTTTAAACTTGATAAGAAGATGATGACAATTTCGTCAATTTATATGCTTCGTAATGAGGTTAAACCCGATAAGAGATATGTTTCGCGAATATTCTCTTAACTTAACAGCGGAGCTTACGACGGGTGTTTTTTTTTTGAATAATTTAAATAGTTATAGATGCTCTTTTGAAAATATGAAAACTTCATGAAAACTTTGGATGTTATTTTGGAAAGACCAGATCTTTTGGGTGTGATTATGGGAAAAAAATCATAAAAACTATGTCCTACTAAAGAGCATCTCCAATCATGCTATCTAAAATAGGAAAAATGAATAACAATTGGATAATTTTGCTATTAAAAAAGTCCACGCTCCAACAATGCTAGCTATTTCTGGCAATTTGACTCACATTATGTATTTTATTTCCTTTTAGGCTAATGTGGCAGCAGTAGGTTCCAGGGGAAGGATTGCAAGTGTTTTCCAGGTAGAGGAGTTTGATGATGAGGAGATGAGATCGGGCCGACGATCGATTGACAGCCAGCACAGCACGGCTACTATGTTCCTTGATACCCACCGCCCTAGGGTTTGTTGGGGGGATATGATGTTTTTCTCTGCAGCTACTCTGTGTTTATTTTGTCCCACCCCCCATGTTCGGGGTGGTGTTTATGTAATTTCGTTCTGGTTGTAGGATGTTGTAGTAGGCTCAGTACTCTGAGTTTGTTTTATTAATCTCTTATTAATGAAACGGGGTGGCCATATTCCTCATTTTCTTCAAAAAAAAACAATGCTAGCTATTTTGTCTAGCTATTGATACTAGTAATTGTATGTGCGATGCACGTTCTAATTTTTAAAAAAATTATATTGTAAATAATAAGACATAATCTGGCCTCGATCTTGATACCTTCCTTTACTCATCACATACTCTTTACAAATTACCCCTAGTGGCACAAACTTTTATTTTATATGAATGACAATTTTGTAACTAATTATGTCATAAATAAATTTGATCTTTGAGATATTATGGTAACTAACAACAGTTGAGTAAATGAATGGTTAATATAACTTACACTTAAAAATAAATGTTTAGGATTAGATGGTTAAATGTCTACAAATTACAGGTTGTCTACAAATGATAGCCCAAACTCTCCCATTATTATAACACTAGTAATCTGCACATGCTTTACACGTCCTAATAAATATATTTTAAAAGTAATACTAAGACGTAATCTGGTATCGAACCTCGGACATTTCTTTACTCATACTCTTTACAAATTACCCATAGTGGCACCAACTTTTATTTTAGGGTCAATTCCACATGGGTCACTGACAAATAAGGGTGGCAATTAGCTCGAACCTTACCCGGGCCCGCCTAGGTCCGAATCGATTTTAGCGGGCTTGGGCTAATAATTATCATTTCGGCCCGGGCTCGGCCCCAAGTGTTTAGGCCCGATGGGCCCGAATCAAATTTGTATATGTGCATGTATATGTTTTTTTTTTTTTTTTGACAGAAGATGACCAAAGTCATTGTTTCATTAATGATCATTAAGGAAACAAAGTATTACAAAAGTTTCATAACAACAACATAAACGAACGATCTACAAATCTAAGATACAAACAACCAAAGTAGATAGCGGAAACCTACAAATCAAAAGAACAACAAACGAGTTATCGCTACTCTATTGGGAAACCTGACAACCAACAGGCCCAAATAGGAATAGCCCCCAAAAGACAAACAAAGCATGGGTGACTGCACACCCTGATCCCAACACCCCTCTGTCCTCACTGTCTAGGCAACTTCGTTGATCTTTATCTTCTTGGCCGCCTCCTCAGCACCTGCCCAATCGTGAATCAGAAGAAAAATTTTATGCATTGAAATGGGAAATCTATAAGAACTGTTGCGGAAAATGAGATCATTTCGTTCTAGCCACAGGTTCCACAGTGATGCTGCTATTGTTATATCCCAAGCTTTTTTATCCTCTATTCTAATATGTGCATCTCTAAAGGAACCCCATATGTCATTGGTTGAGTTCGGTACCGTATTGCACCCAAAACCCCTACAGACAACCTCCCAAGTAAGACATGCTTTAGGACATTGAAAGAAGATATGAATCATATGAATAACATCCTCTTCCGCAGATAGACAGACCCCGCACCTGACATCGATTTGCATGTTTCTCTTCCTGAGATTTACTTTGGACAGAATCGCGTCTTTGTGAGCGAGCCAGCAGAAAACTTTAACTTTAAATGGCACCTTAGCTCCCCATATAACGGATTGTTCTTTTTTGTGTTTAAACTTTAACTTTGAACTGCATGTATATGTTTATGTATATATCATGTATGTTTGTGTTCAATTTTTTTTTTTAAAGAGACTATTCATGTAAGTAGTTGAAATGAGTTTTAAAGTTTATAGATAGAGAAATTATGCCTTGTATATAAAATTAAATCCAAATATACAAATTAGATGTAAATTACTCAAAAGTTTATAGTATTTCTATTATTGTTATTTTTTTCCCGTATATTATTCTCGATATAGTTTTATTTTATGGAAAAATTATATACTAGGAAATGCATAAGTAGTTCGGGCCGAGGCCCGAAACCTATTTACGGGCCTAAGTCGGATCCCCAAAAAAAATTGTGTCGAGTTCGGACCTATGTTTTAAACGTCGGGCTCGGGCCAAACCCGACCGTTGCTAGCCTTACTAATTAATGTGGAAATTCCATGTAACTCACTCCACATTTTGATATTTCCATACTCAAATAAAAATAGAAAATAAAAAACCCTAATAACCTTTCCGCTTCCTCACCCCCCTCAGCCAGCAAAAATCCTTGCCATCGCCACCGCATCTCTCCGGTAAGAGTCTCCTCTCTCCCTCCACTTTCTTCTCTCTCTCATCCCTTCTCTTTCCCAGTAATCTCCTCCGTTGATAGACCTTTTTTTTTGGAGGGGGGGGGGGGGAAGAAATCTTACACAACAACAGTAGGGGTTAAGTACACAAGCAATCTGTTGTTGGATGTTTTCATCTCCCATCTCTTTCCCAGTAATCTTTACAAACCCTCCTTCTAACTTCTTTTGATATATAGACAGTGCTGCAGGAAAATCTCAAAGATTGAGGGTAATATAAGCTCAATTGACAAGGCAACATAGCCGATACTCCGTAATGGGTACAACATCAGGTAACTTTTTGATATATGATTCCCTAAACGGGTGTTAATTAATTTAGTTATTTATTGAATTTGCTTCAAAGTGTGACATTCTCCGTAGTTGTGAATCTTTTATTGGGGCGTAGTTTAGGAGTCCTAACAGTTTAGCTCTTGGCTTGATTTGTGCATCGGAGTTCGAATGTTGTTTCAAATATCAAACTTATATTGTTTCCCTTCCCTATCCATTCTACAACAGTTTAGGACAATATGGAGTATGCTGTCTAATTGTATAATGTTATGTATTGCCCTTCTCAGTCCTAGTTACTTAGGCTAGGATTTTGGCACTAAATGAGACGGTTGATAGAAGGACATTGACTTTGTTAAATCTTTCATGGAGACATGTGGTCATTAACCCATTTTGTTGTGGAAACGCCACAAATGATGGATGATGTATTTATTGGTGATAGTTTTCTCTAAATATGGAAGAAACAACTTTTTTTAATTTTCCTTTTTAGAATATAAATATAATCCCTCAACTCTCACTACAACTTTGGCGTTTTGGTTTAGTGGTACGACATATTTTACATTGTATTAAAGCACCCACAAGGCGTGTAATTGAAATACTGACTAGAAATTACTGAATCAGTTCCCATATATTGGACCCTCAACCTGAGGGTTGATGCTATGAATGTCAGTATAAATCTCTCAATGCTCATTAGCCATATTTAAAAGCAGATCATTAATGAAAGGAAAATGTTGTTCATGATCCTGGTTTTGGCTGAAAAGAAAGGTCCTCAAGTACCCTCATCACAACTTTGGTGTTTTGGTATAGTGGTAGAATATTTAACATTGGTTTTCATATAAAAAAAGAGAGAATATTTTCTTATGATTCATGGTAATTTTGGAAATTTTGTATGCTGATAATCTCTACTATTATAATTTATAAGCACAAAGTTGGGCCTGTGTGTTTTGTGGACAACCGCCAACCTATGAATCCCAACCAGACAGTTTAAGTACAAATCAAGCGAACCATCCACTTCACTCCAACCATCTCCTTAATTTCTGAACCACACATTAAAACCTCCAACTTGTACCAACCTATCACGTAATTCTCAACCGCACCTTTGAAATTCCAAACTATTTTAACTAGTGCAAGCATGTCCTCGTTGTGTGCCAAGAGATAACTGGACAACAAACTTCAAATAGAGTTAAAGTAGATTTAACACTTCTTGTGCTTAAAGATATGTTCATTTTTAGTGTATTTAATGTTCTCGTAAAGTCAACACACCTTAGCATAGATCTTGAAGAATTTATTTATCTGTTTTCTAATCCAAAGATTTTTTGGTTGAAGAGGTATGATTTTTATTTTCATTTTTACTCTTATAGATTTAAGGGATTTTTTTTTTTAATCCAACAGAACTCTCACATTTTATTTTCGTTTTTACTCTCACATATATCATATATGTAATAGAACTGCAAACATTTTGTTCAGTTTTGAAGGAAACCCCCACATATGTCATATATGTATTAGAACTGCAAACATTTTGTTCAGTCTAACACCCCCACCCCACCCCACCCCACCCACTAGATAACCAAGTATGAAACTTATTAAATTTTCACATACACAAGAAGCTTCATACTGTTTGTTTAATTATCTTACATCTGTTATTTCTAGAATCTACCAAGGATGGAAACCTTATATATGTTGTTAGTATGTGCTAACAAATTACATTAAGACATAGTTAGGCTACAATTTTTTTTTTTAATTTAAAAAATCTTATGTAGCTTCTTGATGTCACACCCCAAACTAAGTGGGGTCAGTCGGTCGCAATCCTCTTCTCAAGAGAAGTGCAAGGACTTAAACTGTATTTCATAATTTAAAACTGTGCACAAATTCAATCATCAGAAACCCAGCATACTTGCTATTCACATCATTAGATGCTACTCTTCCGGTTGATAAGATAACCTGTAACAGGTAAGTATTGGTCCTATACTCCTATTGGACTATTAACTTGCAAAAAAAGCAATCTCACTGAAAAGAAAATGCTAAAATATTTGATAGCATAATTCTTTCAAAGTGTAAGGTGACTCAGGTCCAATGCTTGCATAATACTTTCAGAGTGTAAGGTACTCAGGTCCAATGCAGAAGTAAACAGCTTTTGTAAAAATATGCACATCATGTGGACAGTTAGGCCATTCCACAACTCAATATGGTTAACGATTCATACACCCGGTTGACATAGGTATACTTCACTTTTATACCAACTGGAATTTGTCCATGGTGAGGAGGCGTATGGCAACATGCAATGATTCTAAGGGACTGCACTATTAAACCATATTTGTGTCTTGCTTAATTGATCCAATTATATTGGTGAACTAATATGAATAAATGCACACATGTGCCTAAATAAAGAGTTGCAAATAGTTTATTTCCCATGGCAAAGAACAAAATTCACCCTTTAGTGAAGCATAATAGCAATCATTCACTAATGCAGGCATGTTTGCTATCCAAGATGAAAATTTTGCTCACAAGATAATTTTTCACAAGAACCAATGCATATGATCCTTAAGTTCCAAAAACCGTAAAGTTTATAAATCTTAAATTTCCAATACTATTTGCACAATCTTTACAATGTAATAAAAAGTATGAAACTTGCAAATCCATAAAGTGTAAATTATGATCACCAACTTATAGACACTTTCTAAAACACCTTCAAGTCTAGTTCCAAGGTCCTTTCTTTGCTTTCCAATATGATCTCCGAATCAAGTCATAAACAAAATGATTCATTACTGTACGATAATATAGGCATAAAATAATCCCATAGCAAAATATGATTCATATGCGTTCTAATATTGTTAGGAACAATGTAGTCGAAGGCGAAAGCCCCAAACCAACTTTACTTCCCCGTAAAAAGTCTGAGGCTCAAGCCGCAATTTGAAGCGCAAGCCTAACTAACCGAAGCACACCATTACTTTTTGGGTTTTTAAAAATTTATAAATAAGATTATATATCATGATAACATGGATCGCCCATTAGGTGACCAATCGATAATGATCAATCTAAATGAGAGAATTTTCTCATATATTATGAGTCATTTTTTCATATACTATAATATTATGTGCAGTAATTATATCTTTTCCTTAATCATTGAAAGAATGCTCTTACCAAAAATGATGAGCATAACTTGACCCCATGACCTTTCATATTCTGAAGACTCGCGCCTCAGTGCACCTCGCAAGGATTAGGCGCAAATAGTCTAGGTGTCTGCGCCTCAGGCGCGCCTTTGACTACACTGGTTAGGAATTTTCAATAATTTTCCTGTAATTTTCAATAATTTTCAAGCCGGAATTTGAAGCGCAAGCCTTACTAACCGAAGCACACCATTACTTTTTGGGTTTTTAAAAATTTATAAATAAGATTATATATCATGATAACATGGATCGCCCATTAGGTGACCAATCGATAATGATCAATCTAAATGAGAGAATTTTGCTCATATATTATGAGGTCATTTTTTCATATACTATAATATTATGTGCAGTAATTATATCTTTTCCTTAATCATTGAAAGAATGCTCTTACCAAAAATGATGAGCATAACTTGACCCCATGACCTTTCATATTCTGAAGACTCGCGCCTCAGTGCGCCCCGCAAGGATGAGGCGCAAATAGTCTAGGTGTCTGCGCCTCAGGCGCGCCTTCGACTACACTGGTTAGGAATTTTCAATAATTTTCCTGTAATTTATTTAGCCTTTAAATGAGAAAAAAGACCAGAATATATTTTTTCTCAAAACTGGTATGATCAATAGTTTTCCTTTCTTTATTTCTAATATGCTCGGTCACAAATAAAGTGTATAGGCTTTGGGGGACTTTGATTATAGGATTTGACTCGAAAGTCGAAACCTAATCCAAATTCAACTTAGCCCGCTTCATCCTTGTATTTTCTTCTCTTCTTCTGTTCTAAATTACCCGATGGGCTGTGAGGGTGTGAGGAAAACCTTACAACCAATGGTTTTAAACAGCATGAGCATCTACCTGATTTACTTCCTCCTTAACTTTGTTAATTCACATGATACATGCTATAATCCTTATGCGGCTCTTAGTTTGTTAAGGACTTGGATCAGTTTAACTCAGCATTTAGGTTTAGGTCTGAATTTTTTGGAATGGGCTAAGTGGGTAATTTTTACTATTTGGTCTATGACTCGAACTTACCAAGTTCCAGAAGTACTAGAGGTTGGTAAACTAATATTGGGTGGGCTGGGTTTCCTGAACTATGCCTGAGAAGGCGATAACTTATTTGGTCTTTCTCCATTCTCTGTCCTTGGTAGGGTTTTATGGACTTTTGACACTTATAATTAAAATTTAATTCATCATGTGTAAGTAAACAAACATTTTGATTTAAGGATTTGTTTATCTCCTTTTCTTTGTTCATTTTCCAATTCAAGTCTCACTGATTTTTTTCATGTTAAATTTTTGTTAAATCTGTAGATGAGGCTGGACAGAAAGGTCGAAGAGAGAGAAGAAAAGAGGCACGATTGGCAAAGCAACAGAGCCGATTCTTGTCATGGGTTGAGCATCAGGTCATGTAAATTTACTTTATGTTAATATTGAACAGTTTATCTATTCATTGGTGCACGCGTGCACACACACATATAGATATAGATAGATATGAAGTCATTTTTATTGGGAATGCACCCCCCCCCCCCCCCCCCCCCCCACACACACACACACACACAGAGAGAGAGAGAGAGAGAGATGTATATATAGGATAATTTCCATGTAACCACCTCCAATTTAGGGGATTTAGCACCTAATCACCCTCATCTTTTTTGGTCATCAGCTAGACCCCCTCCGTTGTTTTTTGACTATAATCACCAAGCCGTACAGTAACGTGGTTTAAAATGACATATTTGCCCCTCACTAATCTGAAGCTATAATGCACGGATTGTGGGACCGGTTGAGGGGGAAAAATAAAATTAAAAACCTTATCGTCTCTTCGTACAATTTAGATTCTTCTTCTTCATCAGTTACTTTATTTCAAATAACTTATCGATCCGATTCTTCTTGTTAGTTTATTGATCTTAATTCAAATAAGGTAAGCAGTGAATTTAGCTTGATCAGGGGTAAATTTGGAATGAAATTATGCAAAACTCATCACGTGGCTTCGCGTGATAGCCAAACCCTGTTCAGGTGGTCTTTGTGATTAACATTTTGTAACGGAGGGGGTCTAGATGATGACCAAAAAATATGAAGGTGGTTAGGTGCTAAACCTGCGTTGGGGTTGTTTTTGTGAAAATTATAGATAGTCATTTTTATTGGGAACACATTCAGTTTGGCTCTTGGCTTTATGTGATTAATTGTCTATCATCTTCCCCTCCTCGATGTTTCATAAGTCTAGGAATTTTTTTAGGACTCCAGTCTTCTATGATTATATCAAGCGCTCTCTTGTTACATTTTCTGAGATTGGCACTAATAAGAGTGGGTTGAGGGTAGGGCAGGGTTGTAAATATACTTGTGAAGCTTGAAGGTCGGTGCTAAACAAATTAATCAAGCTTGAAAATAGTTTTCTGTTGAGTAATTAATTGAATGAACATGAACACCGCTGTCCTGTTTGAGCTGGCCTAGTTTAAGGATTGAGCTCAGTTCAATTTGGCTCATTTGAAACACACACACACGTATATATATTATATTAAGATGGGGAAGAGCCAACTCTATCTAGCCTGTTTACTTTTAGACTAAAATAAATCTAAACCATTTTGCAGTAGATCCGATCGAACAGTTTCCAACTATTATTAAAAACCAATTTCGCCAAGCCAACCTGTTTCCACTAGTAAAACTCATCTTCCCAGCATTCCCAGTTCACTCTAAAATCCTAGCCGCCCTATCACATGATTGACATCTCACTCCAAAACTACAAATCCCCATCAAATCTCACTCTATAAACCAAAACCTTGTAGATCTTACGCTAAAATCACAAATCCCCATTAGGTCTGACTCCAAAACCCAATCCCAGCTCTAATTTCAACCCTAATGAGGGGAGATTACGTCAAGGGCTAAGATACCCTGAAGCGAAGAGGGGCCATTTGCAGTTTTTGCAGAGACACATATTTATATGGGAGAAGATATTTAAAGGAAGAATGATTCATTTAGAACACCTGTAAGTTTTCCCTTTTGGAATCTGATTTTCAAAGTTTTTAAATTCTCAGGGTGGCAAGAAGAAGAAGAATAAGAAGGCTGTTGCTTTAGATTCAAATGTACGTTCTGAAGAGTTTGCTGTAGAGAAGAATTTTATTGACAAGTGTTCTTCGGGTAAAATAATTTCTAGGGAGAAGGGGAAACATGATTCAAAGAGGAAGTCAAAGACAAAGTTTGAAGAGTTCTTAGAGATGGACATTAATAAGGGTATGGCTGGTGCAGAGGAAGACCTCGAAATGGAGAGGAGACTTGCAAAGAAGCTCAAAGTGAAGGGTGGAAGAATGACCAGCCTTGATGGAATAGATGAGCTGTTTCAGGGGATCCCGTCGGTGGTAGATTCTATGGTTGATGATGATGGGGATGAAAAGGTTTTGGAGTCGGTCTCACCACGTAATAAACATAAGAGGAAATCCCAGCCTTCAGTTCCATTGTCTGACAATGTAACTGATGATGATTTAGATGATACAAATATGGAACCAGTCTTATCTAGTGAAGAAAGTGAGAAAGAAACTTCATTTGAATCTCTGGGAGAAAACTTAGAGGATGAAAGTGAAGAGGATGAGCTTGAAAGTGATGAACAGATTGGTTGTGAAGGTGGCAATGGGACTCAGACATTAGATGATGAAGAACCACATATGCAAGCACCAAAAGTAGAAGTAAATGTGAAATATGTCGCTCCTCACCTGAGAGCTAACACCAACAAGGAATCAGAAGAGATCTCTCACATTCGCCGGAGAGTCAGAGGTATGTATCCGATTTAAATCTTTGTATTGATTTGATTCAAGGTATTATATTTTGTTTATATTGTGTTTAGGGCTTTTTAATAGGCTGTCTGAATCGAATGTGGAATCGATTACTGAAGAAGTGGCTACAATTTTTCGAGTACTTATCTATATCCTTGCTTTGGTATCCTAATTGTTTATTCAGTGTCAGAGATGAGCGCAGCCAATATATGTTTGGATACTAACTTTGAATTACTACAATTTATTAATTTAGAGTTACTGTTTTGCAGTCACTTGTTCGTAGTGTTGGTTGTGAGGTAATTGGCTGTGAGGTTATTGCATCATGTTCAAGAGGGCCTCGTGGGAATGAACAGTTAAGGCCGTCTTGTACTTTTTGTCTAATTTACAAGTGGCTATTCTTTTTGTTTTTTTGATGAAGGCTATTCTTTTTGTTAATCAAGTTTTTGTTCAAATAATGTGTTGATATTTTGTCTGTTGTCCTTTTCAAATGTTGTGTGTTTCTTTTTTTATAATATACACTGTGGTAGTCATTCACAAAGATTTCATGCTTTGTACTCTAATTGTGGTTAGTTAAAATGTGATCCTGCTATGTCAATGGAATTATTGTGAGAAGACTTAGGCTATTAGGAGTTGTCATTGTCATATGCATTTCTTTTCTGTATTTTTTTTGGCATGGTTTGCTTTTGATTACCTATTATATCTAACAGTGTCGATCTATTTCATTTTGTCAAATGCGCAAATTATATCTCAGTTGAAGTGAAATGAAACCATAGGACACAAAATTGTTAATATTTCTTTAGAGTTTGAGTATAATCAAGTCATTAATTCTCAAAGGAAAGAAAGTAAATTTTTCCTCTTTATGTTGGTTACTTCAAAACGGTTCATGTTCAATGTGTCAACCTTCTCGGACTTTTCTTTCTTCTTCTAATTTTGACCGGAATATAAAAGGTTGTTTAAACGCTCGACTATATGGTTCTTGTTCTATTTAGATCCCATCCCTGCTAACCAAGTAATGAAGCGTGATTTCAAAACTGATCAACTTGGACTTGACTCTTGTTAATGGACGTCTATAATACTCGTAGTCTCCTTAGGCCTGTACACATTGGTTTCAAAAATCAACCGATGCTGAGATGGACCAGCAGGATCAGATTGAAATTTCCCTAGAAATAATTGATATGCATGGATAAATTATTTTTTCTAGGTAAGTAGATAATTGTTATCTCTTAAGATTATCAAATATAATCAGTTTTGGCGCACAGCTCTAAGCTGAGAAGTGTCGAGGAACAAAGATCAATCAGCTTTCATTTAAAATCTTCAGCACTGCTAATTTCTTTGCTGTTGCAATTTGGTCAGTGTAGGGGATTACTTTTGAAACCTTGATATTCAACTGGCATGTAAACATACAATGAACTTGAAATTTTCAAACTTGATTTACACTTGGTACCATAGTTACAAGGATCGGCCAATCCCAATCCGGTAGATCCGTGTCGGTTTTGGTGGGTTCCCCTCCCCCCCAAATAAAAATAATAATAAAATAATAATAAAATAATAATAATAATAATAATAATAATAATAATAATAATAATAATAATAATAATAATAATTATCGGGATCAATGATCCAAAGTGGGGTTGGGCCAAGATGCAATATGGATTAGGTGATTCAGTCGGATCCAACCCCAAGATGACCGATCCAACAAATTTGAAAGAGGTGAAATTAAAAGGAGAAAAAACAAACAAAGATATCAAATGAAAAAAAAACCCAAGAAAATATCCAACCCCAAGATGACCTATCCAACAAATTTGAAAGAGGTGAAATTAAAAGGAGAAAAAACAAACAAAGATATCAAATGAAAAAAAACCCAAGAAAATAGAAATTTACATGGCTTTTTACAAGTAGTCGGTACAACAAGTTTTCATTGCAAGATATCTATGATTTTTTTTGAAATTTTGCTTAGATAACACGCTTCATACTTAATATATCCTAGGCCGTTGTTTCAAACTACAGCTTCAGTGGTTTGCAAGTATTTGCACACTACAGTGCGTTTGCAATGGAACATCTCCCATATATATTTAGGGGAGTGATTTCTTAGGAACTGATTTATAGCTTAGTTTGCAATCCTTTTCTTGCAGAGATCCGAGGGGCTGTCTGATTGAATCGGCACACATCGGGAGGTAGGGAATAAACAAACCTAAAAGAACTAAAAAAACCCGGTTCAAGCCCAAACCAAATCTCTACTTAAGTTTTATGCTGGGTGCGAATTGTGGAGCAATTAGAGCACACATTTTGGGAAGATCAAACTGCTGCAGAATGCACATTTTGGGAAGATCGGACGGCTGCAGAGTTCTGAGCCACCTTCACTTAAGTTTTATGATGGGTGTGAATCACAAAACGATCAGAGCATACATTTTGGGGAGATCGGACTGCTGCAGAAGTAGCAGTTTGGTTTTCTTGTTGGGTTATTTTTTTTCTTTCGGCTTTTAGATTAAGTGAAGGATTCTAAGCCTTTGGATTTGATAAATCTCAAATATGATGACTTGTAATGTCTGGCACGTATTGAATCCTAAATTAAACTATAAGATCAGTTCTTAGGGGATCACTCCCCTATATATACACATGTACATACACACACATATATACACACATACATAAGGGAAATGAGTGGTTTTACACACATTTTTTATTTGTACTTGTAGGTTGGTTTCACATACATTTGGCAGAGGCTGACTTCACACCTCCATAGGTTAGAATAGTATTCGTGCATGACATGTACAATCATTTGAGTTAGACATTAAATTTGTAATACTTAATTGATACATTAACTTTTTTTAATAGTTAAAATAATTTATTTAAATAAGGAAGATTTAAATATAATCCATTAATTAAAAAATCATATCCCAAAAATCCGATACACCGATCGGATACTGCTGTGGCCAATACTGGTACCGATTTCAAAAATTTTGGCAACCCGATATTGTTTCTAATACTCAGATTTCTAACCTTGCTTGGTATGTTTGAGGACACCGCATGATATTAAGGGACATCAAGTCATTAAATCATTATTGGTTTTTAAAATTGAAACTTCTACGTAACACCTATGAGATCTGATCTTAAATTACTTTTAGCACATTGTTTCTGTCCGATATGCATACGTACCGATGCATCTAAAATATGAGTATGTGCCCTTGTGAGTTTCTCTGAGGGATCGGATCCTTCTAGGAACTCAAAAATGTGTATATGCAAAACCAAGGTTCCAAAAAGTGGTTAAAAGTTAAGCATTGAGCGATTGGTGACTGCTTTTCGAGCCAAAAGCGTTAGAAAAGCCAAGATGTGTAAGAAGCAACGCAGACGAAAGTGCAAAAAATGTGTGAAAAAGTGTCAAAATGAGGTGTAAATTGCTTAAGTGGCTCCCTCTTCTCGTTAAAAAAAAGCGGATGGATTTCTTTTCTAACCTTTTTAACCCGACCCGTAAGTCAATAACATTTCCCCTTCTCTTTATTTGCCCTAGCTCCTAATCTCCCCCAAATCGATGACTGCTCCATTCTGAAATCTGCTCTATGTTCTTCTTCATTCATTCGTGTTTAGTGTGTCCAAAAGCTATCATACATTAGTGTAAGGTTTAGAACTTATTGTGCAATGTGCAATGCATGGTTTCTTATATTTTGTGATACATACATATTTGGTAATTTTCCTTATATATATATATATATATATATATATATATAAGCAAAATACTTTCCTTTTCTCGCTTTTCATCCCTTAAGCAACGCTTAAGCAAAATCAGAGGCCGACAGTTTTTCCCTTGTACTACTTTTTGAAACCTTGTGCAAAACTAGTTGAAATCAATTTTCTTAGAAACTTATTTTTTAATTATTATATTTTTTTTAATTCTAGTTGAAACCTTGCGCAAATATATTATTGTATTATTAGTGAGATGCGCAGCTAACTACAAGCTTACATGGAGCGGTCCCTAAGTTAGGGTTTTCAACTGGGTACGATGTTACCAAAGTACCACGTATATACTCAGTACATGACTCCCATTTAGTATAATGGATTACTTTTTATATTGTAAAATTTTGCCTTATTCTCAAGTACCATGATCTGCTTGGTCAATTCTTTGAAGAAACTGTTAGTTGTATCATCTATGACTGGCAAGGTCTCTGAAATTCTGCCATGAAGCATTTTGGGGGCATGAGACAAGTATTCTTGGATGATCTAGATGCATAACTTGTCATTCAAGATATTGCTAGATCTAGGTTTTTTTGGGAAACTATTCAATGATATGAGAAGTACAGTCATGGACACAACAACAAAAACACGATTCTACTGTATACAAACTTTTACACAAAATTTATATCAGAGGTAGCATTAGATAAATGGACATCTAGTGATGATTTAGCCTTCTAATGAATCATTAATCAATGCATAGGTTGTTTCTTAAATGTGGGTGCTAACCTATTTCTCATTTAATCAAATAAAGTAGAAGAAAGCACCCTTTTCCTCAGTTTTGTTAGCAACTGTGTTAGCATCTCTTAATTTCTTTTTCATTTTTTTAGATCAAGTTTTACATATCAAATTTTGTGAGATGTTATTTCCCAAATTCATTTTTCTACTATAACATGGGTATCTCATTTGTGTAGGTACGCAGCTGTTTTTGCAGCTTTTGTTGCAGGCATGTCATGTTTAGTGGGAATTGACTTCAGTGCTAAGCTTATTGCTTCCATTGCCCAATCCTTTGAGGTGCGTCTGAAAAGTGTAGTGTTCTATGTTTTTTGGTGGGAAATGCATACCCTTGAGTGAGAAGGATGCCAATCTCTTATGCAATAGTAGTGTAGTGTTTTATGTTTTTTGAGGGAAATGCATACCCTTGAGTGAGCAGGTTGCCAATCTCTTCGGCAGTTGTAACATACGTGGTCACTATTTTTTGTAGTGACCGAATGTGGATCCTAAATTAGATACACATCCTTTTCTATGTCAATATAGACGTGCAGCCTACTAGAACAGGAACAAATTGATGTGACATAAATATTCTGAGCATACATGTGCTCATAATATTTCTATATATGTAGAATTTGGTGATTTTCACAAGTATCATCTCTTCTATTTAAATGTCATCGTGTGTGCTAAATTTCTTATGCGATTACAAACTATAAAGTTGTGATGAGGCTCATAATATCTATATTTACCCTGTAACACACCCACCCTTGTTAGTTCAGCACCTTTTTTTTGGGTGGAACCTGGGTTGTCTAGTTTTACTTTTTTAAAATTATAATCCTCTTTAAACATAGCGCTAATGAAGTTTTTACTCAAGTGGCTGTGATGCTGTGTTGAATGTTATTGCAAGTCTGCCACTATGTCTTAGAAGTTTTAACGAGCCTTGCTGTCAAATCGGGATACCTATTTTGTGTTGTTAGCCAAATTTATTTATAATCACGTCACATACTGTAACTAGTACAACAGCTAGTCTAAGTAGTCTTGTTTGCAAATTATTGTTAAATTAAGTATAATTCATACATAATTGCGATATTTAGTATACATACCAATTGATAAATGATAATCAAGTACAAATGATAAAAGAATTGTAAGGCATAACTTGAATCTAAATCAGTTGTAACATATTATATGTACACAAACGTTACTTATTTATAATGTTAACGTGCAAACAAAAATAAATTATATACACTATCATCAACTTATGAAAAGACATTATACAAATTAATCGAATGACTACATTGCACTAACCAAAGTGGTGCTATCAAATTAACTCACATCAAAGTAAGCCTTGATATAATGCATAAGACTATAAATCAGTGAAATAATGAGTTTAAGCCACTCTTGAATAATGTACTAACATGCTCATTATTATATTAAATAAATAGAAACATCACAATTTCATTCTGACCATCTTATAATATTGATCGACTATAAGATATAAAACTTAGTGAGTAATTTTCCAATAATTTTTAAATAGTTGTTAATTTGACTATAGCCCCTCCATGTCCAGATGAAAAATATATTTTACAAGAAGGGAAAGTACTGTTAATATTGGAGTAGGAAAGAAAAACTTGAAAATGCTACTTGAAATTAAAATGTATTAACGGGTAAAAGTCAAAGAAAGGAGAAAGGAATGTGCCATAACTTTGCTTTCAACTATTTATGGTAGGCTTATTTTGTTAGTGGGTGGGTGGTTGGTTTTGTTCAAATTAGTGGATTTAGTGTTTCTTTGGAAGAGGAGTGTTGATTGGCCGTAATATGGTTGAGGAATTTGGCAAGTTTGTAAGAGTTGTGTTTTTGTGAAACAGAATAATTATATGTTGGATTTTGGTCTTATTCATATTTCCAGTTTACAACTAACCAGAAAAGTCAAATCTAGATTTATGTGGCTCATGCATTATTCTGGTCATTTTAGCACATATTATTATATAGTGTGTTATATCTATCTTTTCTTTTCTTTTCTTTTTTGAACAAAGCGTAGCCTCACGCACACCGCAGTGTGATACCTATCATATCATGATACACAGTGTATAGTAAGATAAATTACCTCCAAGAATACCGACCAGAAAGCAACCAATCGATTACCTATATGTTGTATCTAATTGTAAGATATGTTTCCTTAAAGATACTAATAAGAGTGCTAATGAAGATTGGAAGATTTATATGTATTCTCTAACAATATGTGATCATTTACTTATACTGCACTACAGAATTATTTGCATTTCATTGACTGTTTTTTCTCCTTCTTTCTTTTAAGGATGAGTACTCAAAGGAGGATGGTCTTTCTCTACGAAATCTTACCTTGCTACTCTCTTATATGTGCATATTTGGTGTTTGTTCCAGGTTTGTGTCGTCTTTATTTTTTTTATATTTGAAATCATTTGAGAGGTTGAAGGTTGTCCTGTTCTTATATTTATCTAGGAGAACTTGATACAATTATTATAACTTGAAACATATCTGTGTTATGAAGAAAATTTTATCTTGTTTAAAATCATTTGTAATCATAAGCTTGTTATAATGATTTACATAGAAAATTTGTAGTTGCAATTAGATATCGTAAATAACAATGCCATTTCTTAAGACGTTGGTTTTAGTGACTAATTCAAAAGAACAGTGGATGTGGATGATTTGTTATCATAAAATTAATGTCCATTTAATTTTTCCCTTTTAAGGGATTTGAGGCACACTAGATAACATACAGTCACATTGAATATAACAAACATACAAGAGTGATGTAGAGATAGTGGAATAGACTAAAGAACGAGTTTTAGGCTGTTCAGCATGCCTCCTTGCATTAATCTCTGAGGAACATCCCTGAAAGTTGACTGATTTCTCGGAAACAGAAACAAGGAACCACCTTCTTGAGAGTACAAGATCACATATTTTCCTTCGAAAGGAGAAACCACCTTAATACTTAGAGGGTCACATTTTTCGAATAGGGTGACTGTATTGAGGAGTACCTCACACTCTACACTTCTTGGGGAAGGTTACAGTTAAAAATAGTTGGACTATCTTGTTATAATACTTAGTAGTAAAAAAACACATCCTAGAGATGCAACTTAGCACAAAAATGTAATAGTTATTTCTAAATTGCATATGCCACACTATGCTCTTTGCGCAGTGTTAATATCTTCGTTTCTTTATATTCTCATTTTCTGTTCTATATTGCCTATGCCACACTATACTCTTTGCGTAGTGTTAATATCTTCGTTTCTTTATATTCTCATATTCTGTTCTAAGTCATGCTTGATACAGGATGAATGAGTGCGAAAGGGAGAAGGGAGAAAAGAGAGAAGGGAGGGGGTTTGTAACAAACTTGCTATGAAGCGAGTAACAAGACTGTTCAATACAATTCTAATAGATTTGTGGATTTGTATCTTCTACATTGGAAATGTTTCTAATAGGGCTGGCAACAGGTAGGGTAAGGGTTTGGTTTTGGATACACCCCACCTTACATTTCAATACCCTATCCTTACCCTAACGGGTTGGTATAAACTTATATATAAATTATGCTATTCTAACAATGAAGGGTGAAAGGATTGCTCAAAGAAAAAAAAATGATGGGTGAAAGAGTATCTGAGTTAAACTAGTCAAATTGGATTATGTAAAAACAAAATATGACTTTAGTCATACTTTTCTATGTTTTGTTAGAAAATAATGTCAAAACTGAAACAAAAACATAAGCTAAAACTGTAACTGAAAAATACTCTTGAATCTGTATTAAATTTGTGGCACCAATGACAAAGAACAATTAACCTATTTAAAGCTTTAGAAGTTACAATAAATAAAAGAAGTAACAATAGATGATGCAGTATGATTAGGAGCGCAAGTAAAACATCATGGAGTAATTACAATAGTTATACATAAATCTTACTAGAACCAACAATGTGAATATTCTCATTCTCCATCAAGGTGGGTTTTTCATGTAAATTGAGGTTTCAAAATTTTGTTGACCAATAATGTAACACCCCGAGCCCGACTCAGCTGCACACACGGCTACGTGTGCGCGCACGCAAAAGAACGGACACAAAATTTTAGCCATGCCCACCACAAGCACCATCAAAAGGGGGTATACCCATTAGGTACCTTTATCATATGGTATTCCTAATATAACTCACACTCACACTCTCCACCAATGACGTGGGATTAAATCCCCTCACCCCAAGCCACGTCATCCAAATGGCAGCCCACTTATCCTTCTTTTTCTTTCATTTAATTCCCATTCATAGGCCCCATAATCCATCCCTATAGGCACTTTTGATTAATCCATTAATCCAAGCCCCCTATAGAAGTTTCTATAGGCCAACAACCATCTTTCTCACTCATTTTATTTATTTATATATATGTATCTCTAAGGTAAGTATGGGCAAAAAGATAGGTCTACACACTCCCCTAACAAGTTTGTATATTATGTTAACAACCCCTTTAATTCCGTACTTTTTTTATGCACCCTTAACAACGTGGGACCAGTGTAGTTGAAGGCGTAAGGCGCAAGTAATTTCAATTCCTCGTTAAAAGCTTAAGGCGCAAGGTGCAATTTGAGGCGCAAGCCTTAGTTAACCGATGCGCACTATTACTTTTTGGGATTTTTAAAATTTATAAATTAGATTATAAAAACAAGATAACATCTTAGCAACAAAATATATCATACAATGACCATCTTAAAAAGTAAGGTATGGAAGACTTACTTTGTAGGTGTAACTTGTAAGTGTAACCGTGTAACGGTGTAAGCATAATTTGTAAGTTGTAACTGTGTAAGTTATATTTTTTGTACATTCAACAATTATTATTTTTTTGAGAATATCACAATGCAGTATTAGTATTACACTATTACATAATATTACAATATTACAATTAAATATTAAGTATATTCAAGTATTCAACAATTAATTATTACAGTAAGTTTCATCCAAATAGCCTAATAAAGTAGTAAAACAAAAACATTGCATAACTAAAAAAACAAGAATACTATCAAAAAAAAAAAAAAAGAAAGGATAATTTAAATAATAAAAAAGAATATAAATATAAAACCTGTCAAATGACACAAAACTAAAAAAGAAAGAATACTTTAAATAATAAAAAATATAAAAAAAATATAAAACCTGTCAAAAGACTCAAAATTAAAAAAGAAAGAATACTTAAATAATAAAGAAGGGGAAAAAACAACGGAAAAACAATGCTGAGGCGCGCCTTTCGTCGAGGCGTGCTCACCAGTGCTTCGAACAAGGGGTGCGCTTCAACTGAGGCTTGAGGCGAGCCTTCAACTTCACTGCGTGGGACCCACCAGTAAGCAGTCCCCAAATGTTAAATATCATCCAACCAAGATGAAATATTCAAAACACCCATTCTTCCTAAATTTCGTCTCTGACGCCGTAGCCCCCCCCTCTTATCCTTCTATGAAACTTGAGCCCAAGACCTAAACCCTAAACCCATCAGCTTCTTTATCCTTCCTGCTCGTCGTGATTTTTGTTTTTCTCTCCTAGATCCCTTTATGTTCTCTTTAACCCAATTAAACCAGTTTGGAACTTTAGCAAATCATACTTGAACATCTATAATGAACCGAACCTTTAATGTATTTCAGAAACTGATAAAGGAAACTGTGAAAGTCTATGCCACTAAACTAAAACTTCGAAGTTGTAGAAGGGTTGGGGGAAATTGCACTTGTATTCTAACAGAAACCCTAAGCAACATTGCAATAACTATCAAGCTAGGTTAAGGTTTGCATACCTATTGAAGGCACAAGATTTGTCATCAAGGTTGAACCTGTCCAAACAATGGTCACCAATGATGAAGATGGCCGTTGTGTATAGTTGAGTTGTGTTAGCAACAAAAGTGACCATGGAAATTAAGGGGCGGTTGGTACGCAGTAATAGAGGATTCCTTGGAATGCGAGGGTGAGAATTAATATTCGTGAGAATGTTGCATTGCTTGGTTTGGTATAATCTATTCGTTGGAATCCTTCATTGCTGTATTTATTTGTTCACAAATCTCATTGTTTTAGGGGGGAATGCAAACCCTTGCCAACAATGGATTTTTATTCCCATGTGAATCCAACATTCCTTCAAAAACTATGTTTACCTCTTATGATACTAGGTAATCCATAATAAATAGAGGATTCTCTTGCACATTACCGCGTACGAAATACCCTCGTAGGGTTCAGAAGATTTTTTTGGGGGAAAAAGGCTGGGGATTGGACAAGGAAAATGATTAGTTGTATGGAATAGTTTCTGAGGTAAAAATCACCAATAGTTTAGCTTTAATTGTGGTTAAGAGCGAAAAAATAAACAAAGGGGCTACTTATTTGTGGGTCCCACTTTGTTGGCGGTGACTAGACATACATAGTTGTGGTGGTCCTAACACAAATACACAATATACAAATTTGTTAGGTCTAGGTGCTACTTTGCGAAATATTGCCTTAATGCTGGTTTATTTGTTTGTTCATACTATCCTAAAAAGAGAAAGGGGTAAAAAAGAAGCCATGTGTTGAAAATAAATTTCAACAAGAAATTTAGTCTTGCGTGCTTTTTCTGACATTGTCATGATTGCCACCGCACTTCCTTGGTCAATGGTCACCTTAGATTTGTGCATTCACGTCGACCTTGACAGGATCTACTTGCTTGGTTTTAGTCTCACTTTTCCCTACAAAACACAACTAAAACAAAGAAATAAATAAAATGAATTAGAGATGAGTGTATAGAATATAAATCCTATAATATGGTTCATAAAACAAAAATAAATAAAGAACCTACCTTCGTGATTCTAAGAAGAGCCTAGGGCTCTTCCTACCTACCCATAGATAGGTGAGGGATATATGCAAGCCTTTGTAGCAAAGATTTTTATGCAAGTAAAAAAAATGTATGTGAATGATCTCATGCAAAATTAATGAACTATTGACTAAATTAAATGACAAGGAGAAGGGAATTGTTATCCAAAGGTAGGATATTGATGCTTTGATGGCGTTGCCACTGCCCAATTTGTTATGACGACAAAATGCAAATGAAAAGAGGTTGGGTGCTATGGATGGGTTTTTGAATTAGTTGTAGATGACCCGGCTATGCTTCCTCCTCCCATTATTTATACGTGTGAAGTTAGTGTTCATGGATAGGAAAAAATCACAGTTTGTGGATGGGCAGATTATTTAATCTAAAGAAAAGTTGAATAGATCAATTAGAACTGATGTTATGAATCAAGTTTGTTGAGGAATTTGACATATATTGATCAGTTTAAACCAATGAGACCCAATTCAAGTGCGAAGCCCTATCTTTTGACTTGAGATTTGCAGTTAAGGTTAGTTTATATTTTGCATGTTAAGGTTAATTAAGCCCTACCTTTAATTAGATTACTTTAATCTTTGTTGATATCCTTTAGTTGCCGAAACTTTCAGGATGTGGGAAGAGATGGCACAAATTGCTCTTTAGCCCTTAAAAAGTTGAATTTTGCATAAAAGCTGCTTTGAACCCCTAAATGAGTCGTAAAGTCATTTTGGACAATTCTTCCTCAAATTTGTGATAAACTCCAACATCTCCCAGAACCCAAAGTGCCCTCCATTTAGTGAATGTGATAGTTTATTCTAGATGCAATGCACCGAGTCATGATGTCTAATTAAGATGTCGCTATATGAATATGGTTCATGACAAAATCGTCAAAGCTGTGTACTCTCATCATGCTACCAGAGGAGAGGTAGACAAGTGGGCGAGTAACTGGAAGACAAAGGGACGAATGATCTGTTTGCTCGAAAGGAAGAAGAGGGTCAAACTGGAACAGATTCCCAGATGATATGTCCAGGGATAATGAAGTGATGACGTGAAATGAATTGGGGAAGCAAAAACTAGAAATCTATGAATTTTTCTTCTAAGGAAAAGATGTTGTGATTTTAAAATAATTAAGAGAGGATATTGGGGTTAGTAGGTTAGAGGGTTTAGGATACGAATCCAGTGGCGGAGCCAGACAAATCAAAATGGGGGTCCCAATTTTTTTCTCTCCCGGCATCGACATAATTGTTGCCGAAAAATCTCTTACTTTACTTTTGTTTTGAAGAATTAAAGTAATTGGATCAAAATAAAATTATAATCAAAGTAAATATTCGAAATTATATTTTTAGTATCATGTACTTTTTCGCACTTGTACAGTTGTACTCTAAATTTGGTAAGAGTGATACTAATCAATAATCATACTACACTATTTATACTGTTATAATACTAGAGGCTAAGAGATACGATTCAAATGAATAAATATACTTGTAACTTGTGTACACACTAGTTTCTTATTCAAAATTTTATCCAATGATTACACAGATCAAATAATAAGTATCACTGTAATTTTTAGCCCAAAGCTCATACCACTATTTTGAGCCTTTAATAAGAGGTGGATTAGACTTGGGGGTCCCAAATTTTTTTTAACTGGGGGGCCAAATAAAAATTTTGGTCTATATTAGAGTGTTTTACAAAATTTTTGGGGTCCCAAATGCCCCCCCTACTCACTTCCTCCCTCCGCCACTGTACGAATCGTTAGTATCATTTATTTAGTTATTTATTTAATATTTTTAAATTGGTAGACATATAGACTATTTACCCTTACTCTTACCCTTTTTTTAAATGGCTAAAACATTTATACATATATCCTACCTGTTTGTATATGGGTAAGAAATCTCTTGCTGTGTACCTTATCGATAAGATGAATGGGTAAGGGAAAACTGGTTAACCTTACTGATTGTTAGCCCTAGTTTTTAGTGTTATCATCAACTCTTAAGTGCAGTATTGATCAAAGAGGTGGGTAAAGCTTAGATGGAGAACTAGGTAGTTAGCTGTTCACTTACTGGATAATTTAATAAAGGAACGAGTGTTGGATGTTTAGTTTTGTAGTTTCTATTTTGTAGTGCCTGTTTTGAGTTTAGCAGAAAAACATAAGATTGCTTGCAATTAACAGTTTTTTGCTTCTCCTTATCCAGTGTCAGCCCTAGTTTTTAATGTAATTATCAACACTTGAGTGCAGTGTCAATCAACGATGAAGTGGGGTAAAGCTTGAACGGGAATTGGGTCGGTTAGGTGTTGAGTTCTTGGATGTTTAAGAAAGAAAAGAGTGTTAGGTCTCTTTTCATTTATTGTTTTGTAGTTTTTGTTTGTAGTGCCCATTCTCAATTTATGAGAATAACAGAAGAATGTTATTAGTTTTTGTCTATTGTTTTGCCAAATAGAAGAAGGTTTGCTTGATTTTGTTTGTGATATATCTTAGTAGCTTTTTCAACACTAGAAAGATAGGTTACATGCAATAACTTTTTATAACTGCAAGTCTTAATTGATTAGATCCTTTGAATGATCGAGGAACATGCTTGTTGATTGCAAGTTAATTTGATAAGTGGACAACCTAAGTTCATCTCAGTCAGTTAACTAATTGAAGTAGGTACTTCACCAGTTGACTGGCCTGATTATTGATCATCTAGTGGCTCCATGTATTATTTGGTAAGCGAAAGTTGACGGGATGTTACACTGAAAGGGCAGTGCTACTACATTGGTTGGTTGCCCAGGTTGCCTCAAATCCATTTAACTAGCTCAGAAAAGTTGCACTGATAGCCTAGTAGCATAGCCACTTGAAGATGCCAGTGAGGTTGACACATGGAAATTGCAATTACAGTCGAACAGAGTATGAAAATTTCTGACTGTTAGAAGAATAATTAATGAATTTGGCTATGCATTATTTATTTGTGTCGTTTGTCATTTACTCCTTAACAAACTAATTGAATGGGATATTCATCTTTTAAGCCATTATTCTCACCATTTTCATGAATTTCCATTTGGAAATATACACAATTTGAGTGTTGTATTGTGATTGTCATTCTTGAATGAAGGCCTATCTATCTTTGTTGAACCAAGTGTGGGTAAGGTGTAGAGTGAGATTCTTTTTGTAGAGTAATTTTCCTGGTGAAAGGATTGGGTAGCATTAAGGTGTTGGAAGGTACTTCTTTCATGTGAAGAGTTATTATTCTCTAATGAAGGAGGTTCTGGTACATGGTTTATTGCCTCAATTCATGCAAGATGTTTGAGTATAACCCTAAGAAAATTCTTTGGGGATGTTGGTGATTCATGTTTGGTGCTGAAGTGAACCACCTCAAACTCTTTTTTGTCCGTACTTGTTCTTGGCACTCTTAAGTTCACTCTATATATTTCTTTTTATATGTTCACTCTATATTGCATTTGGCTTTGTGTATATAATTATCCCTCTTAAGAGATAAATAAAATTGAATTGGCTATCATAATACTCAACCCTCCCCCAGGTCCCCTTCTCAGTAAGGTATATTTTAGTTGTCTGCATCATTCTTTGGCTTACTGTTATCTTTTGGTTGATAATTTATCTCGTATATGTTCATTAAAAATAAATTAGTTTTCTTGAACTTTCCTGATTGAAGTGCAGAATTATATCTCAATTTGTAAAGATTGGTGAAAGGCTAATTTGTACTCGTCTGCTTTTATCTAAATGCAGTGATCTTATATATGACCTTCTTTCTGTGTTGAGCAAGAGGTTGACTGAGATGGATGTTTCGACAATATTAACGATTCTACAATGTGAGTACCTTCCAAATTTGTTTTAACTGTCCTTCTAATTGAGTACATAATATTAAATTCTGAACACATGAATTTTACAAGGAATGTTGTACCAATTATCATTTAAAAGATTTAACAGTTGGCTATTTGATTGCTTCAACGTTTGTGCAAATGCATATCATGTGATGCTAACTTTTTCAAGTGGGTTAAATGTAACATGAACCAGAAGTTCTTCTTTCAAATCTACTAGTACATTTAGTAGTTAAATTTTGTTAAAATCTTATTTTCAATATTTAATTTATTGTGCATAATCAAGCATATGTGTGTACGGATTGATGGATGTACGCACATTTGTATGTGCCTCGGTTGGACTAGGAGTCTAGGACTTATATAATAATTTAACTGTTAACATATTTCAAGCCACTAATTCCTTCAATATGTCTACCACTCGATTAGGTGCATTTTAAAGAAAAATGTTTCATACACAAGGATAAAAACACATTTAAAGGTTAGAGTAATTAAGTGATTTCAGAAAACTTACGTGAAATGTGAAAGCCAATAATTCCTTAAATATTTATTTAATGCATTAACGTTTTAAACAAAATGTTTTGTAAACAAGGCTAGAAAGAAACCTAAAGGTTATGAGTAATTAGTCATTTAATTAAACTCACATGAAAATTCAAAGCATGTATCTATATATATATAGGGAGGCGATCCGCTGAGAACCATTCTCACGATAAGCTTTGTGAGAACTCCTTACATAGCCATCATAGGATGAGCTGAACTGTTCACATTGATTGGAATTATTAAATTAGTCTAGAAATGTCGAATCAAGTCATTGGAAATTTATTCGCCCATGATAAATGATCCTAACCATTCATCTTGTTCTAAATACTTAACATAGTCTAATTATGTGAGATCAAGTCATTCAAACTTAGTTTGCCCCTGCATCATATCATTACAACAAATACAGATATTTCGGCCATACAATTTCATAGAGTTTTAGTTGCTAAGGCAAACGGATTTTAGAAGACTTGATTCCGCATTCTTAGACTAGTTTAAGCATTTCTAAAAAATGAACAGTTGTGGTCTTAGGATGTCCTACTTGATGAAGGAGAGCCTTATTAGGAGCTCCGACCTCTCTTGAAGATTTTCATATATGTACACATATAGGGGGCTGCTCACGAGCGGCCTGTGTGCAGCCCTTGCTCTCCCTTTAAATTGCGACTCAATTTTAAAGCGTTGGATGGGCAGGAATCTTTCAGTCTATTTTTTCCTTTATCGCTACTTTCTTCCTGGATCGAAGTGATGTCTCTCTTTCTCGACCCTCTTTTTAACCCATCGAATCTGTCTCCTCGATCTCTCTCTTCAACCCTGCCACCATTGCCGGTGAGATCCCACCGTCTCCGACCACCGAATTTGATTGCCTTCACCACCACCGCCTACCTTCGGCTCCCTCGACTTCCCAATCTCTGTATTCTCTGCTGTATTGCTCTTCCTTCCCTCATTGTCGCCAACCATCATCATTGCCGAGGACGCATCTGCCATCGCTTGCGCCACCAATTCTCTCTCCAACCCTGACTTTGACTTCGACCACTGCGCAACACTCAGTTTAGTTTCTTCCCAACCACCTTCCACTGTTGACAGTGGTTCCCAATTCAGATGGGTGAGGTGCAGGAGGGGTGAGGATGTGGAGAGATGAAAAAGAGCGCGCAAGGGAAGAAGGATCGATTGAAAAAAGATGTACTTATGTCAAACTACATATCACCTTTTTTTTATGGTTAGATAATTGTTGAAATACCTTAAATTATGTACATTCTGGACTCTTTTGATAAGGAGCATTCATGGATAAAATGACTTCAAAGTGTTTGATCTCCTATATATATCAAATTTTTATTGCTTGTGATGTGACAAAGAATTAGTATTATCCAAATTTATGGTGAATAATGGATTTTATTTATTAATTTTTTTAATTTATACCCCTAGAACATACTAGCCTATGTATTCCTATCTTGTGAAACATCTAGTTAAGCTTAGTTATTCATTGTTTTGACTTCTGATAGGTTGTGGGATGAAATTGAGGAGTGATGATCCAACTGCAATGAAAGATTTCATAATTAGCATCCAGAACAGAGCAAAGGAAGCTAAGTCACTTTCCCACAGTGGTCAAGATGGGGAACCAAAGATAAATAATAAAAGAGTAACCTTCAAACTTCAATACTTAATTTTTTTTCACCTTTCATACTTCTCCTTAAATACTTGTTCAATCTTCTTTGTAGATGGAATTTATGCTTCAGACAATATGTGATATAAAGAACAACAAAAAGAGACCAAAAGAAGATCCTGCCCATCATGCACGGATAAAGAAATGGCTACAAAAGGTCTTTCACTTAACTTTTAAAAACTTGCCCATGTATGGATATTCTCTTGACAATTGCTGTGCAAGTAATATCTAGTTTTTAGTTACGTAGTATATATCTTCATGTGAGTTTCTCCTTTACGTCTAATACAGTAATTCTTTTATCACCCCAAATCTTTTGATATAACCCCAAAAAACTTGACTATTTGATATATACTCCATTGAACTTAATTTTAAATATAGCCCCAAATTGGAGGGAAATACCCTTAGGGGGCATTTGGTACAAGGATTTTTTTTGGTTCCCAGGAATCATAAATCCCGGGATTTATGATTCCTGTGATTTATGATTCCTAGGAATCATAAAACATGTTTGGTATATCTTAAACATCTCTAGGAATGTTAGTTGGAAACTTAATTTCCTATGTTTGGTTGAACTACATATTTCCTGGGAGTGTTAATCTTATTATCCAAAATATCAGGAGTTGAGCTTGATCTTTTCCTGGCAGCTGCTTGGGGTTTTAAGTTTTATCAGGTATCCAAAACACAGATAATACCTTTGAAAATCACAGTGAACATTTTATCTCATCTTTATAGAGTTCAAGTCTTATCAGGTATTCTCTTTTCTTGAACAAGATGTGGGATAATTTCTAATGGTTTCAAAAGTGAATAACGAAACTGGTCCAGAAGTAACATGTGTATATAACTAGATATATAGGAAAGCTAGGTACATGAATGCCACTTAAAACTAAAACTGCTCACAAAAGTCAGAACGAGCGGAACGGAAGGTAGTAGGATTTCATGAAAGTCGATCCAAAAAGTCCCAATAAGGTAAAGTAGGCTTTCATGAATGTACCGAAAAATCCCCTCTAGGATCGCATTTTTCTCTCTTGTGCTTTAATGTGATGAAGAGAAGTAACAACCCTATAGTTCAATTCACTGATTTTATTTATTTATTTATTAAATTCTTGTTTGCAGAGGTGCTGTTCGGTTTTCCCCCAAAGGCCCTTCTTCGTGCAGAGTAGAAGTTAGTAATATTTATGCGATTCTTGTACTTTTTCGTCTCACTTTTTAAAGAGAAGAAGAAGAAGAAGAAGAGGCTGGGATTGGGTTTAAATTTGCCCCCCCCCCCCCCCGGAAAAATTTTTGTGGGAATTGTGACAAAAAAAATTCCTAGGAATCTTAGTTTCCTGGGAATTTGAAATTAAAACTTAGCATACCAAACATGAGAAACTAAATTCCCAAGTTAAGATTTCCAGGAAACAAAAAAAAATCCTAAACGCCCCCTTAGTGCATTTGTCGTAAGGGTATTTTTGTTACTTTTAGGGTGTATCCGAAATCACTTATTGGGATTCATATAGAAGTTAAACAAATTTGAGGTTCAATAGGACTCCTTATGAGCGTTGTTTCCATATACTATTAGCCAATTGGAACGCCTTTCCCCTCCATTAGATCTGGGGCAAGATACACATTCTGTGATAGTATTTTACACACAAAGCTGCATTATAAGAAAGTTTTAATTGCAGGAGCTTATTTGCTCATTTTCTAGTAGAATTTAAGCGTTGATAAAAAAATTATTTTGTTCTCTAATTCTCTCTTCAGCTCAAGTCAGAAGGTAGTCAGCTTCATGGGCTCACATGGAGCAAGCTTCTTGATCCTGAAAAGAAAGGCCAGTGGTGGTTGTCAGGAGAAATCACATCTGTAGTGGATAATGTTGACGAGGTTGCAACTGCAATAAACAAAGAGGTTTTGGAGGCACAAAAATTGGTGCAACTAGCAGCAGCTCAGAGGATGAATACTGATGTGAGGAGAGCAATCTTTTGTATTATAATGAGTGGGGAAGACTACATCGATGCATTCGAGAAGCTTCTGAGGCTGGACTTAGCTGGAAAGCAGGTTCCTTTCTTCCCTTTCTTTCTTTCTTTTTTTGTCAATAGGATTTTGTTTTGGGTTTGACTGGACTAGTTTGTGTCGCTCATCTTTTTTCTACTAAATGCACAGGATAGAGAAATCATGAGGGTCATTGTGGATTGCTGCTTGCAAGAAAAAGTGTTTAACAAGTATTATACTGTGTTGGCTTCGAAGTTGTGCAGCCATGAAAAGAATCACAAGTTTACCTTGCAGGTACATGATCACAACTCTCCATCATGATATTATTTGATCTTGGTCAAATTCATTCCGATTAATCACGCTCTTCTTAATTTATTTTCTTCATATTGTTGCATACTTTTTTCCTTTATGAAAATACCTTTCAATCAACTTCTTACCTTCAGCAGTGTATACTGACACAATTAGGTTGTTACAAATTTGTTCGGTATGAAGCTAAAAGTGGCTCTGTTCTGGTTTTTAATGCTTTCACTATATATAACTTGTATTACAGTTGTATACCATCTTCTAGACGTGCCGAACGGGAAGGGTTGGGTCCAGTACCCATGAATATGGGTCAAACATGCCGGTGTAAGATGCTGCGCCACTGTTCTAAACTGCAAAGTTATACGGCGCATATGCGTTATGCGGTGAGGAATCGCTTTTTTTAGGCCGCATATAGCCTATTTTGTCAAAAATATGATTATGCGACCACGTATTGAAATATGTGGTCGCATATCTGATATGTGACCGCATTAATTGAGTATGCGCCTGCATACTTTGAATGGGTAGTTGGGTTGTTATTAACATGAATATTTTTTTTTGGACCCGACCCATTTTAAGTTTAAAAATAGGCCATATCGCTTCTTTCTTTCAAAATTGGACACTTATGCAATGAGAAAAAAGAGAACAAGGGGTTGGAGGTTGTGTAACTAGGACAAGGCGATGATTCCTAGCAATGAGAGTGAGATGGAAGAGTGCGAGGGGGACTTTGATAGCACTGACTCTGAAGTGAATATTGAGGAAGGCTGTTCTTTGGACCATTTTGAGAACGACTGATTTTGTCTTGTCATGGATCTATTACCTATAGTTGTATATATTTTTTATTGTTGTAGGAACAACTATGCTACATCCATACTTAATGCCTTTGTGCAAGATTCTTAAGTAATATTTTCTCTTTAGCAAGAAGACTTTAAGTAATGTTGCGAACTAATTCTAGTAGTTATTTTTATGTCTTTGTTTAATTGTATTACGATATTATCATATTATGCACTTATGTTATTCATTTCTAAGTATTTTTATGTCCTTATCATTTTTCAGCTACTTTTTCTTATTTTTTTGGACTTTTTCTTATATTTTCTATTTTTTTTCTGATTTTTTAGATAACTTTTTCGAAGTTTTGATTTTTTTTAAATTTTAGATACGGTATGCGACCGAGAATCGCATAGTTCCGCATACCGTCGTCTATAACGCTGAACCTGCAGAAGTTTTCAACCACTTTTGTACCCGGTCCTGATCCGCAGGTACTTGACCCGACCCGACTCACGGGCTCCTGTTAATTTCTGGTTTTAAATTAGTAATAATCAAACAATCAATTAATCATTCTAATTGATCACATCAGCAGAGATTGGGCTTAATTCAAACTATTTCTGCTGTAAATCCCACACAAAGATTAAAAAAAATAATATAAACAAATACCACAGTGATAATGAAACCCTTCAAGGCAAATCCACCAAGTAGATATCCCATCTCAGTCTGAAAGTAATCGAATATGACTCGGCAACTCCATCTCTTCACAAAAATATTACACATAAATATAGCGAAACTCCAATTCCTTCACAAGATGTTACACATAAATAGACCAAAACTTCAATCCGGGAGAGGGGAAACCCTAGATGGGACTTGACAAGAGAATGAATCGCTGTTTTAGATAAGGTTATGATGAATTGGGTTACAGGGTTTGGTAGAGTTTATTGTATTTTGGTTGAGAACTTGAGATATATTGAGCTAATGTATACGGTTTTGGTTGATATCTTGAGATGAATTGGGTAATGGGTGGATAGAGAGAGATTTATTTTTAATCATTAATAAATATGGTACCCATGGGCACTGGGTAGTGTTGAGCACTTGCAGGTTGTGCTAATCATTGGCAAGTTTTCAAAATTTGAGAAAGTAAAGACCCGTACCTGAGCTGTCCGGGTGCAACCCACGGGTACTGGCATGTTTTGCCAAGTCTACTTTCTATTAATGAATTTGTCAATCTGGTGATGGCCCCCTGACCCAGTCTGTAGGAACCAGACTTGTGTCCTATCTGTGCAAACAAAGAATATGTCTTTCTTTTAAGACTGAATTACATTTTTAGCATTAGCCAAGGGATATAGATGAACTTTTTGTCTAGCAGTGTTTTTGTAGGCGGTCACCTAGGTGGATGCAGTGGGTAGAACGGCCCGGCTATAGGGTAAGCTGGTGAGGTTAGTCGCGTAGTCGCTTAGGCAGTTGCCTAGCAGGTAAAGGCAGGCGCCTAGGCATGTAAGGCGGCCCTTAGGCAGTCCATCTAGGCCTTAATAGTTTTCTTTTTTCTTTTTAAAATCCTGTTAAGGGTATATGCTTATTTTCCTCACAAAACCAGCCAATAGCACAGACAGGAAATACAGCAGCAGTACAATCATCATTATTTGCATCTTGCTAAAATGCATCGCCAGGTCAAATCATTTAAGGGGTCAAATGAGATAAAATAATCATTCATAACTTTAAAAAAAATTAGTTTGTGCACAATGCTGTTAAATTCCAATTGTAGTCTATTATTTGTTATTTAAAATTTCAAGATTTTTTCTAAATTTTTGGAACGAAATATTGAAAGAGCCAACCTTGAAGGCAGCGCCTAAGCGGTAGGTGGTGCCTTGACTGCCCCCTTCACCTAACGCCCACAATTATGTTGTTTCTAAGAGATGTATACAGTATAAGGTCATTTTTCATTACTATTTCCGGTGAAGGATTTTCCTGGTACTACCTGCTACCTACAACAGTACAACAAATTTGTGTCAATGTAGAAGAATGCTTCTGGTTCTAACTTATATTTGATACCTGAACATGTTGGAACATAAATTTGGCTTTGTTGTTTTTATTTTTATCATTATTTTCTTAACTCCACGAAGGCACAAGATTGGGTCCCGATCAGATAACCTTTGACAGCCTCATAGTTACAACTATGAAATCCAAAGATCGTGGCCAGATAAACTTTGACTGCCTCGTAGTTACAACAATGAAATTCAATGATCGTGGCTTAGCCTTGTCCCAAACATCTCTTGCACTTGACCCTAGGTAGCCTCAGCACCGTTAATGTTGATGATCCTGTGTGGCAACCTGTTTAGGAAATGCTTAAATGAAATCATAATGAAGAGGGATATGTTTTGGTACTTTGCTCATAGGTTTATATATATTGCAATGAATTCATAACAAATGCAATGTTAGGAATTTAGTACTAAGAAAATGTTTGTATCAATACAATGGACTATATCACAAATAGCAATGAACATCATATCTATATTGGTAATTGGCAAGGCGTTTTACTGTTGTCAATGAATATTTTGTAGTTGCTCCTTTTTAGCAAATTTTTTCCATCATACATGAGTATTTGGATATACATATTTTTATTTCCATAATGAAGATTGCATTGATGTTGTGTGCCCTTCGTTAGAGGTCCAATGGGTACTCAGTATCTCTTATTGTTACTGTTTTCTTTTTTTTTTCTAGTATTGCATTTGGGATCATTACAAGGAACTTGACTCAATGGAGTTGAAGCGTTCCATGAACCTCGCAAGGTTCGTTGCAGAGATGCTATCTTCATTCTGCCTCTCTCTCGCAGTGCTGAAGACCATCGACCTGATGGACCCTGCACAGTTGACTCCTAGAAGGATCATGCATTTCAGAATGCTTTTGGAGGCCGTCTTTGAAAACCGTGAAACTCTCCTGTGGAACATTTTCACTCGTGTGGCTGTTGCTCCTGAGCTCGAGCTGTTAAGGGACGGTCTTTTGTTCTTCATCAAGCAGTATGTAGTTTCAGGAAGCCCAGGGAAAGATTTAGCTAGAAAATATAAGTGCGCGAAGAAGGCACTTCGGAATGTAGCTGGTGTCCTCATGTAATCTGTTCACTCGATTTATGAGAACATGTCAGCAGCCGGACAACTGCCGCATATGAGCTGTTTACTACTCCTTCCAGAGTTGTAATATTACAGATGTATGAATGTAATGTCCATGTGGAAGAAAAAGAGGGAAATTTTGTAGTGAATTAACTTATTTTATTTAGGGTTCTTTTTAACGTATTTAACAGATAATAGAGGTACGTAGTCTTTGGTAGATATATAGGATGTAATGGTCTAATGGTCTAACCGTCGTTAGTATGCAACTGACATTATGTTTAGAGAAATTTTGTAGTTTGTAAATTTACATCTTTTGATATTCTCTTTCTAATTTTTTTAGAATCAGGTACTTCATTAAATTCATTTCTTATCAGTTTAATTTCTGATCTGATCAGTTGTTTTAATTAAATTTATTTACTTATTGTGTGGAAGTTCATGGCAAATTACTAGCTATATACACTGCCAATGCGCCAGTGGTTCTCTGTGAAACCACAAAACAATAGCAGTTGTTCAGAGGATTATAGCAAAGTTTTTTTTTTTTTTTTTGGATAAAAGATGACGTATGTCATCGTTCCATTAATAAGCTATAACGAAACAGAGTATTACAACAGAAATAAAAACACTCATTACCTCATAATGGTAGTAGATGGGGGTATTTATAGTCGCCGTAGGGATCAGATTAGGAATGTAATCCCTGTGATCTGATAAGGAATATAACCCTAGATATCAGATAAGGAATGTAATCCCTAATTCCCAGTGAAGAGATAGATGTGAATCAGGGCCGTTGATTAGGATTAATCAGAGACCTTGATTGTATCTTGTTGGATTGGGTGTACAGCGGGTTGGAACCCGTACCCAGTTGATGTGGATCCGTTTATGGGTTATTGGGCTTTGAATAAAGACCCAGTTCCCATTTCAGACCCATCAGCAGGTGAAATTACCGTTTTACCCCTGAGCTTTAAGATTCGTCTCCGATGTGAACGGTCCCGATTTAATCCTATTTTTAGCCATATCAGATACCATGTGAAAGTCCCTTCCACTGTGCTAAAACGTTGAAGTTGTAGAAGGGTTTAGGGATATTGCACTTATATTCTAACACACCCTTTCAGGTCGAGAGCCCATTTTTTTATGGGCCAAAGAAACAAGATAAATGCCCAACAAATTGTGAGCCCTGGACAATACATAACAATATTTTTTTTTAAATCTGCAATTTAAATTGCGTAATCGGTGAGATTCGAATCTGGGTTGCTTTGATACCATGCTAAGAATATTGGATGAGAATAATTCTTTATTGATTGATTTCTTTATTGAATAAACTGAATACAATATGGCTCATACATATAAGAGAAAATAAAAGACTAAACTGATACATAACCAGCATGAGACTAAACTAATATATCATCTAACACACAAAAACTTTTTTTTCCCTTTCTCTAATCACTCATGTATCACTCTTCCCTCGCAAAAAAACCATGTCCTCAAACCAGCACAACCACAACCACAACCCCACCCACCTCCAAGTAGGCCACCAAGCATTGTCCCACCAACACAAAAAAAAACTTTTTTCCCCCTTTCTCTAATCACTCATGTGTTAGAATTTTTTGCGGTACTAGGCCACTTTTTAAAACAATTTGCGATTTTAGGCCGCTTCCCAAAGTATTAGCATTTTTGGCTACCCAGTGCCACGTTAGCAGCGGCCGCTATTAAAAATAGCGACATCTTCATAGCGACCAACATATTGGATTCCCGCACTTGGCAGATTATAGAGGGTATTGTATAATTACAAACCACTTGGTGTAACTAAGGTCGCTATTGTCAATAGCGGCCTTGTATAACTAAGGTCGCTATTCCCAATAGCGACCTCAGGTGAGCCTAAAAGCGATTGGGCCAATCTGAGGTCACTATTGGGAATAACAGCCTTGGTTATACAAGGTCGCTATTGACAATAGCGACCTTAGTTACACCAAGTCGTGTCCATTTTGCAATATCCTTTCTAGTGTGAGAGGTCACTATGAAGCGGCCGCTATTCCCAATAGCGGTCGCTGCTGACGTGGCACTGAGTAGCCAAAAATGCTAATAGGTTGTGAACTGGCCTAAAATTGACAATAGTTTTAAAAAGTGGCCTAGTACCGCAAATCTCTCCATGTATCACTCTCCCCTCTCAAAAAAACCATGTCCTCAACCCAGCACAACGACAGCTACAACCACACCCACCTCCAAGTAGCCCACCAAGCATTGTCCCTCCTCAAATCCAACCTCCCTCTCTCTCCCCTCACCCAAAAGTTCACCCATGAATCCACCCTCCAAACTCTCCTCCTCACCCGGCCCCACCCTTCCCTCACCCTCTCCTTCCTCACCTGGGCCCACACCCACCTCCCCCTCCCCTCCCCCTCCTCCCCACCTCCCTCCCTTCCCTCTCCCTCTCCCTCCACCTCCTCACCCGCATTCGAAATTACCCTTTTGCCCTCCAACTATCCTCCTATCTCATTGCCCTCTCCCCCCCTTCCACCATCTTCTCCTCCCTTCTCTCCTCCCTCTCTCTCCTCCCTCCTCCCCCTTCCTCGTCCCCCGCTTTCGATCTCTTGATCAAATCCTACTGCTCCCACAACCAAATCCACTCTGCATTGTCATTCCTACACCTCACCAAATCGTCCGGGCTCGCACCGGGGATTATCTCCTATAATTCCATTTTAGACTCCATGTTGCGCGCTGGATATTCGACGAAATGTGTTAAAGAGTTTTTTGTCGATATGAAGCGTGATGGGGTCTCCCCAAATGTTTACACTTATAATATTTTGGTTAAAGCGTACTGTTCCCTTGGGGAGTTGGGAATGGGTGTTGAGGTTTTCGATGAGATGGAGCGTAATGGGTGTTTGCCCAATGTGGTTACGTATAATACTCTGATTGATGGGTATTGCAAAAGGAAGAAGGTGGATGAGGGTTTTGCGGTTTTGAGGAGGATGAGGGAGAGGGGAGTTAGGCCAAGTTTGGTTAGTTATAATACGGTTGTGAATGGGTTGTGTAGGGAAGGGAGGGTGAGGGAGGCGGGAATGGTGGTGGATGAGATGGTTAGAGAGGGGTTGGTTCCAAATGAGGCGACATATAATACAATTGTGAACGGGTATTGTAGAAAGGGTGATGTACATGGAGCACTTGTTTTGCATGAGGAGATGGCGAGAAGAGGGGTGGCTCCGAATGTGGTGAGCTATACTTCGCTTATTAGCGCAATGTGCAAGGTCGGGAACTTGACTAGGGCTATGGAGTTTGTTAGGCAGATGCGGGAGAGAAGGTTGAAGCTTAATGAGGTGACATTTACGACTGTGATTGATGGGTTTTGTAAGAAAGGGTTTTTGGGTGATGCGTTACGGGTGATGGAGGAGATGAAGGAGAGTGGGATTAAACCTTCCGTTGTAAGTTACAATGTGCTTATCAATGGGTATTGTGTGTTAGGGAGGATGGACCTAGCTTTAGGGGTGGTGAAAGAGATGGAAGAAAGTAGGATAAAGGCTGATGTTGTGACTTATAGCACGATAATGAATGGGTATTGTAGGAATGGAGATATGGATAACGCATTTCAGTTGAATGAGCAAATGCTTGATAAAGGCATCTCTCCCGATGCTCTTACATACTCTTCCCTCATTAGAGGGTTTTGTGAAGCAAAGAGACTTGATGATGCTCATGTTCAGTTTGAGAGGATGTTAAGTCTTGCGATCCCTCCTGATGAGTTTACTTATACGACATTGATCCATGGCCATTGTAAAGAAGGAAATGTGAAGAAAGCATTCATTCTTCACGATGAAATGGTTAAGAAAGGGATCCTCCCTGATGTTGTTACATATAGTGTTCTTATTAATGGCCTCGATAAAATAGCTCGAACAAAAGAAGCAAGAAGGTTGCTCTTCAAGTTGTATTATGAGAATCCAATCCCCTATAAAGTGACGTATGATGCATTATTGGATAGTTGTGATAAAATGGACTTAAAGAGTATGGTGTCTCTTATAAAAAGTTTCTGTGTGAAAGGTTTACTGCATGAAGCTGAGAGAGTTTTTGAGTCCATGGCAGAGAAGAATGGGAAGCCTAGTGAGGCTGCTTACAACATCATTATTCATGGGCATTGTAGAGGCAGAAATGTAAGGAAAGCATTCAGTCTCTATATGGAAATGCTAGAGGCAGGTTTTGGTCCAAGTGCAATAACTACTATTTCTCTTGTCAAAGGTCTCTCGGAAGAGGGGATGAGCTCTGAATTGAATCATGTCCTTGAGAGGTTGATGGCAGATTGTTTGATAACAGATGCAGAGGCTTCCAAAGTTCGTGTGGAAGTGAATCACAAGGACGGTAACATGGATGTACTGTTTGATGTTCTCAATGGGATGGCTAAGGATGGACTTCTTCCAAACAGTGGGTAAAGTACTTGCGATTGGTGATCAATAAGCAAGTACATTATTAGAATGCAAAGAAGCCAAACCTTCAGGTTTTAGAAAGACAGCACTATACTCTGTTAGAAGTTCAAGGTGTAATTGATGAAGCTATACTCATAAATCATAACTTTCTTGCAATAAATTTGGACAATTATGTGTTTAAATATCAGAATTGTTTGTCTATTCTCATAGATTGTTCGTATAAATGGGTAGCAACAGCTTGGACAAGTTCAAATATTTGAGCTTCTTCATGCATTAAGTTCTGAAATGGTTTCTGCTAGAGTTAGCAAACACAAAGTAGATTTCGTGCTGCATCTTCTTTTGTCATAAGTTCTTTCTTTTGAATGGAAATTCTAGCCCATCAGAAAATTGCAGACACAATTGAAACTTGTTTTCCTTTCTAATATGCATCAGTATTGTGGATTTGAAAGACTATTCTGGAGTGTCTTGAGAAGGTAGGCTAAGTTACTGATATTGATGTTGTCAAGGGTTGACTGAGATGGATGTTTCGACCATATTAACGATTCTACAATGTGAGTACCTTCCAAATTTGTTTTAACTGTCCTTCTAATTGAGTACATAATATTAAATTCTGAACACATGAATTTGACAAGGAATGTTGTACCAATTATCATTTAAAAGATTTAACAGTTGGCTATTTGATTGCTTCAACGTTTGTGCAAATGCATATCATGTGATGAACTTGCAATGGAGAGGAGACTTGCAAAGAAGCTCAAAGTGAAGGGTGGAAGAATGACCAGCCTTGATGGAATAGACGAGCTGTTTGAGGGGATCCCGTCGGTGGTAGATTCTATTGTTGATGATGATGGGGATGAAAAGATTTTGGAGTCGGTCTCACCACGTAATAAACATAAGAGGAAATCCCGGCCTTCAGTTCCATTGCCAGACAATGAAACTGATGATGATTTAGATGATACAAATATGGAACCAGTCTTATCTAGTGAAGAAAGTGAGAAAGAAACTTCATTTGAATCTCTGGGAGAAAACTTAGAGGACGAAAGTGAAGAGGATGAGCTTGAAAGTGATGAACAGATTGGTTGTGAAGGTGGCAATGGGACTCGGACATTAGATGATGAAGAACCACATATGCAAGCACCAAAAGTAGAAGTAAATGTGAAATATGTCGCTCCTCACCTGAGAGCTAACACCAACAAGGAATCAGAAGAGATCTCTCACATTCGCCGGAGAGTCAGAGGTATGTATCCGATTTAAATCTTTGTATTGATTTGATTCAAGTTATTATATTTTGTTTATATTGTGTTTAGGGCTTTTTAATAGGCTGTCTGAATCGAATGTGGAATCCATTACTGAAGAAGTGGCTACAAAATTTCGAGTACTTATCTATATCCTTGCTTTGCTATCCCAATTGTTTATTCAGTGTCAGAGATGAGCGCAGCCAGTATATATGTTTGGATACTAACCTTGAATTACTACAATTTGTTAATTTAGAGTTACTATTTTGCAGTCACTTGTTCGTAGTGTTGGTTGTGAGGTAATTGGCTGTGAGGTTATTGCATCATGTTCAAGAGGGCCTCGTGGGAATGAACAGTTAAGGCCGTCTTGTACTTTTTGTCTAATTTACAAGTGGCTATTCTTTTTGTTAATCAAGTTTTTGTTCAAATAATGTGTTGATTTTTTTCTGTTGTCTTTTTCAAATGTTGTGTGTTTCTTTTTTTATAGTATACACTGAGGTAGTCATTCACAAAGATTTCATGCTTTGTACTCTAATTGTGGTTAGTTAAAATGTGATCCTGCTATGTCAATGGAATTATTGTGAGAAGACTTAGGCTATTAGGAGTTGTCATTGTCATATGCATTTCTTTTCTTTATTTTTTGGCATGGTTTGCTTTTGATTACCTATTATATCTATGATGCAGTGTGGATGTAATATCCCTAGTATTGAATATATGTATATATATATATATATATTTTTTTTTTTTCCTTACAAAGAATATAAATGTATACATTGATTGTATGTATATGTGTATATGTACCTTATTTATGTTAATATACACTATGTCTACTTTATCCAATAAGTTAACAAAAAAAAAAAAAAAAAAAAAAAAAAAACAAAACAAAACAAAACAAAAGAGAAAGAAAGAAAAGAAGCCCAACCATTTCCTTTCTTAAAGCCCAACCCAACAATGCTCCATAAGGAAATGTAAATTAGTAAAAACCTAGGGGGGTAAAAGTAAAAAGGTTGGACACCTAAGCTTCCTAGAGATTTCTACACACCCCCACATCTTTCTCCCTTCTTCCCTGCTGGCCGACAGCAGCTGCAGAAGCTGCAGCTGTTTGTTTCCCCTTTTCTCTATAAATATTAATGACCTTTACTACTTCCACCTACTACCTTACCATTACCTACTATAGCTACACTATTTCTACCATTACTACTGCCCAGAATACAGCAGAATACTGCTGTAATTGCTGTCCAGTTGCTGTCCAGATTTTACAAATCTCTCTACTACTCCTACCACTCTTACTATACCACCTACTACTTCTATATCACTCTCCTACTACTCTACTACTACTATTGAGCTGAAATCCAGCAGTAAAAGTTGAAATCCAGCAGTAAAGAAGACTTTTTGCAGCCAAGAAGAAGCATAAGAAAGTGGGTATTTTTCCTTTTCCTCTTGATTTTCTTAAAAAAGTTATTTTTTTGACTTAGAGAGATGCTTTTGTGAAGTGTAGAAGCCATGTTGGTTGAAAGTAATAATGTTATGCTAGAAGATATGCTTTTTTGAATTAGTTGCTCTCATTAATGTGTTATTTAGTATATAATAGTTATTTAGTATATAATATGCTTTTTGAATTAGTTGCTCTCATTCAATTATTTAGTATATAATTGAAAGCTTGCTTAACTAATCATGATCTAGACTTAAACTAATTATTCAATTGTTTAAAGTTAGGCTTGAATTGGTTGAAGTACTATATTATGCATGTAATAGTTACAACTTGTGTCCTATCCTAGATGATTAACCAATTGTTTGTGAGGATATATATATATACATATGTAATGATAGTAAAGAATAGGATTGTTAGTATTGAAAACTTAATTAAGGACTAATATGGGTTAAATGGTTTATGACCTCTTATCATAATTAAATTAGAAATGACTACTTATAATAGTCACTTGTAGTAGTAGTGAACTTAAAGGGTTTAAGAAACCTTAAATAAAGAAGTGATTAGGGTAACTCTTTGATAATTCACCTAGAACCACATCACATTTAAGTTATAGTCCTAATGAGAAGATGCACAACAATGGTATTAATGATTACCTATGTTAGGTTTTCTATAGGAATTTGTATGAGAATTTAATAGATTTAATTGTGATAACTAATGCCTAGATAATATGCTTAGCTAGCTTGTACGCAATCTATAGTAATTCAAGGTGATAGAAGACTACTTGTTAGTTAGTAACACATGGTAGAGGTTGAAGAAATTCAAAGTAGAGTTAGATACTTAGTAGCCACTTAAAAAGTAAAGTGGATGGTAGTAAAGGAAAAGATTGTAGGCATTAAAAACTTTAGTAATACAAATGGTGGTAGTATGCATAAGTGTATGCATATGGTAGTATTTGGTGCGTTAAGCGCACTAGTGTTGATATGCATATGGAAGTATTTAGTGCATTAAGTGCCCTTCGGTTATGCATATGGTGATAGTAAACATGTATTAAGTGAACTAATTTTAGTATATGTCAAATAACAAAGTATCCAGCTAAAACGACTCTTAGCTTAAACTAAGAATTGCATGGAACCCATACTTGAGCTAGATAACTTGTTGTAAGATAAGATTAACCTTTGGATCTAGGATTAAATTATCTAGTAGTCCCCCATCATTAAATAGGAAATAAAGGACAACAATGATAATAGGATCGCATGACCAATAAAATAAGGACAGACACTAGTTGGAAGTGTACTCACCTGTCAAGGGGACACGTGCGGCGTGATCTCGACTGTTAATTCCTGAGATTTAGTGATAGAAATGTCGAAATCTAGGGGAATGGACCCTTATGAGTACGTTATATTCTAAGTTATCCACATGAACAATGAGCTGGAGTATAACTCTTAGTCTCTGGCGGAGTAGGGAAAGGCCCTGCCGATTCGCCCTAGGTTCGGATAACTTATGGTAGAGTCCGGGTGTGGAGAAGGACCACCGATTCCGACAGGATTGCAGCGTAGCTGGATGATCACCAACCTGTCGGGAGTGGAGAGAGACCACCGGCCGGGCAGAGTGGAGAGAGACCACCGATTCCGATAGATCGGAGTGATCACCGACTTTCGGGAGTGGAGAGAGACCACCGATCTGATGCAGTAGACGGAATAGACCGTATTTACTGCAGCTCTACCAGTCACTAAATAAATGTCAGGAACGGGAAGGAGTACAAGAGTAGGATGCATGACGAGGGATTGAACCCTATCATTTGGAGAATACGAACTCGAATTGGGAAATATGTAGTATGGGATGCATACGTTTCCAAATCAAGTTTGCATTAGATTAAGAAGCATGATGTGCATATGGATTGTGCATTAGTAACTAGATCATAACATACACCAATACTCCTATTACACGATTACCACATTTCTTTCTTTCTACATTAAAGATTGTTTGTGAGGAATTAGGGAATTGCGGTTTTTCATCCGTTTTGCGTCAGTTGTATTCAACTGACGTGCCCACAGTTGGTTTGTAGGAATTGATCGAAGGAACAAAAGAATATTGAGCTGTGAAGTAACCCAAGTGAAAAGTGAAACTTCTCTGAACAATGTAAGTTTTAAATTTCCTGCAATTTCTTTTCTGTGTTATGTACTCATTTGAAGTAATGATCTTGGGTTGTGTCACGAGTTCCTACATGTGGATCTCGGGGCGCTACAAAAGTGGTATCAGAGCATGCTTCATATGGTAGTACTAACATAGTAAGAAATTCGGACGTGGAACTCCCCTGAGTCGGGTTTAGTTTAGATTATGGAATAATCGTAAGTCATAGGGTTGCATTTTTTCAACTTATGATTATGATTTTTCCTATATCTGAACTAATTCCCGTACTTTTACTCCACGCAGGATGGCTGATAATAATGATAATATACCAATCCTCGATGGGTTCTTAGAAGAAGAAGTGGAACCAGAAGAAGAAGTAGAACCAGAAGAAGAGGAAGAACCGGAAGAAGAAGAAGAACCAGAAGAAGAGGAAGAACCGGAGGAAGAGGAAGAGCCGGAAGAAGAGGAGGAACCTATGGAGATCGAGACACCTCCCCTTACCCCACCACCTATAGGTTCCCCAGATGATCCTATCAGCTTGGAACAATTGGTCTCCCGGGCTGTACCCCGCCGACGAAAGTCACCAACAGTATCGCAGGGTAGGGTCCATAACAGAATCGCCGCGTTGTGGCGGCACATGTACATGCATAAATGGAAGACCACTCAGCTCGAGGAGGAAGTTTATGGAATGAAGAAGCAACAACTTCTATTTAATAAAGAATTGAACCAGCTTAGAAAGTCAAAGATCAGGGCGTCCCAGAAATTACATCGACTAAAAATCAAATACCGCTATAAGATACTACGCCTGGAAGAAAAGCACGAAAAGTTGAAGAATCAGGTAGCCCAGTTACAGGCGTTACTAGGGCAACGCCAGAGAGGAATAGATCCGGTTGAAAATGGACGATAGGGATAGAATCAAGAAAAGTGTTTTGTGAAAATTTTGTGTTTTGAAAAAGCCAAAATGTTTTGGGTCTAGTAAATATTTTGAAAGCTGTAAAAAGCCGACTTAAGGATAAATATTTTGGATGTTGTAAAAAGCCGACTTAAGGATATTATAAATATGAATGAAAAACCTCATGACATGTTTTGTCTTAATACTTGTATGTTATATGTATAAATATATATAGATTATTGCTCTGTCTTAATATACATTACTGAATATCCATGTGTGTTGAATGTTAAGATATAGTACGCACATAGTTATTTTTGGAATCGTGTAACAGATGTCAGGAAGAAATGAAGGTGGCACCAACGGAAGGACCGAGGGTGAAGGAAGAGTTTATCAAAGAAGGGGTGGCAACAGCAGGAGGACTGAAGGAGAAGGTAGTGGAGTTAATGACGACAACATCAATATCGAAGCAGAAATTGCGCGAGTATATCGCATAATGGGGAATTTCATGGAGGCCAGCCGAAATATTGCACCACAGCCAGGAGCTCAAGAAAGGAATGCAGGCGATGCCATAACTAACCACATCAAGATGGTGGAGTCTTTTAAGAGAATGAAACCACCAGTATTTGAAGGACAAGCAGATCCAACAGCAGCCGATGATTGGATTCGTCAGGTGGAAGTTGTGTTTGAAGTACTTAAGACCCCAGAAGAAAGTAAAGTTACATTGGCTACTATCCTTTTGGAAAAAGACGCAGGAGTGTGGTGGCAATCAGTCAAACGAGGCATGGGCGATGGACCAATTGCATGGGAGGACTTTTTAGAAGAATTCAGGCAACACTACTTCCCCTTGGATGTCCAAGAAGAAAAAACTATGGAATTCATCAATTTGAAGCAAGGCAGTATGACAGTTCGAGAATATGAAACAAAGTTTACACAATTATCTCGATATGCCCCGGAAATGGTTCAGGATGAAGTCAAGAAAGCTAAAAGGTTCGAGCAAGGCCTTCGACCCGGACTGAGGTCAAGGATGGTGCCATTAGGCATTCGACGATTTGACAAGCTAGTACGTCGAGCTGCAGTGACAGAGATAGATATGAACCAAAGCCAGCAAATACCAGGGAAAGCAGGGGCATGGAACCAGGGGAAACGACCCATTTCTTCTACCAATTTTAAGAAGCAGGACATGAACCAAAAGTTTAAAAAGCAGAATACCGGTACGGGAACTTTCAAGACAGTGGAGTGTTATCTCTGTGGTGAGCGGGGACACTATAAGCATCAGTGCCCAAAAGCTAAAGTTCAGCATGCCGGGAGCACTTGCTTTCATTGTGGGAAGACCGGGCACATCAAGCCAAATTGCCCGCAACTGCAAAAGAACAACAATGGACCGAGTCAGAAGAACGGTGACAAAGGAAAGAAGCCCTTCCGTCAGGGCCGTGTTTTTGCCTTGACCGAAGAAGATGCTGAAGAGGATGAAGGAGTCATTACTGGTATGAAGGATTGAAAGATATTTTGTTATCTTGATGTAATGAAAGATAGTTATTAAAATATGTAATCTTTTGTGACAGGATGTTTGAATATTAATGAAATGGAAGCCAGTGTTTTGTTTGACAGTGGATCTTCCCATACTTTTGTATCAAAATCCTTTGCTACAAAGTTGAAACGTACTCATGAGGCAGTTCCCGATTTAGCTTTAGAGGTAGCCACACCATCAGGAGCTACTCTAATTGCTAATGAATGCTATAAAGGCTGTAAATTGCAAATAGGTGGAGAAACTCTTAGCATAGATCTGTTGGAATTGGGATTTGTGGGGGCAGATATTATAATCGGGATGGACTGGATGACGAAACACAAGGCGACCATAGATTGCAAAGAAAAGAAAGTGACTATAGTGATACCCGAGAAAACAGAGGTCGTGTTTCAAGGAAAGAAGAAGCGCGGAGAAATCTTAACGGCCGTGACTGGGACAAAGGTGCCAGAGGAAGTAAAGAAGATACCCATCATACGAGATTTTCCACTAGTATTTTTGGAGGAATTACCTGGATTACCCCCACGAAGAGATGTGGAATTCAGTATCACAATTCAGCCAGGTAGTGCACCAATATCGAAGGCACCGTATCGAATGGCACCAGTAGAACAAAAGGAAGTCAAACAGCAAATTGAAGAGTTATTGCAGAAAGGGTTTATTAGACCTAGTGCTTCGCCTTGGGGAGCACCAGTGTTGCTTGTCAAGAAGAAGGATGGATCGATGAGAATGTGTATCGACTATCGAGAATTAAATAAGGTCACAATCCAGAACAAATATCCACTTCCCAGGATCGATGACTTGTTTGATCAGCTCCAGGGTGCGGCTGTGTTCTCAAAGATCGATTTGCGATCAGGCTACCATCAGGTCCGTGTGAAAGAAGAAGATATACCTAAGACAGCTTTTAGGACTCGACATGGTCATTACGAGTTCTTGGTGATGCCATTTGGAGTAACAAATGCCCCAGCTATTTTCATGGACATGATGAACCGAATTCTACGGCCATACATCGACTCATTTGTTGTGGTCTTTATAGATGACATCTTGGTATACTCACGAACGGAGGAAGATCATGCCAGGCACCTGACTGAAGTTTTGAATAAGCTACAAGAGCATGAATTGTATGCAAAATTATCCAAGTGCGAGTTCTGGAAGGCCGAAGTTGCATTCCTTGGTCACGTCCTTTCTAAGGAGGGAGTGGCTACCGATCCGCAGAAGATTGAAGCTGTGAAAGAATGGCCTCAACCAAAGACGGTAAAGGAAGTCAGAAGCTTTTTAGGGCTAACAGGGTACTACAGGAGGTTCATCCAGGATTACGCCAAGATAGCAGTGCCGCTTACAGGATTAACCAAGAAGGACAAAAAGTTTGAATGGACTGAGGCATGCGAAGGAAGTTTTCAAGAATTGAAGGGTCGATTGATTTCAGCACCAATATTGGTATTACCTCAAGCAGACAAGGACTACGTGATATACAGTGATGCATCACACCAAGGTTTGGGATGTGTTTTGATGCAGGAAGGAAGAGTTATCGCCTATGGTTCAAGGCAACTCCGACCGCACGAGAAGAATTACCCCACACATGATTTGGAACTGGCTGCAGTAATTTTTGCTCTGAAAATCTGGCGACATTATGTTTATGGAGCAAAAGTGGAGATATACACTGATCATAAGAGCCTGAAATATATATATCATCAGAGGGACTTGAATCTTCGACAAAGGCGATGGCTGGAAGTATTAGAAGATATTAGACCCGAAATTAAGTATCATCCAGGAAAGGCCAACGTAGTGGCAGATGCACTCAGTAGAAAACGGAGTTTGGCTACATTAATTGCAACAAGGAAGGAATTGGATGACGAGATAAAACGAGCCGGAATCGAGGTGGTTACACAAGGCTTAGGTGCGATCTTAGCACGACTTGAACTACAGCCAAATCTGAAGGAGCAGATTAAGAAGGGTCAAGGAAGAGATGCAGAGATTCTGGCACGTAAAGAACAAGTAAATGCAGGGAAACTTCCGGAGTTCAATATAAGGGAAGGATTGTTATGGTTTGGAGACAGATTGTGCGTACCAAAGGTAGATGATTTGAGGGAAGAAGTCATGAAAGAAGCGCACACTACATTACTTGCAGTTCACCCGGGAAGTACCAAAATGTATCGAGATATAAAGCTTGTCTATTGGTGGGCAGGAATGAAGCGGGATATAGCCAAGTTTGTGGCTAGATGTCTCACCTGTCAAAAGATTAAAGCAGAAAACCAGAAGCCAGGAGGGTTGTTGCAGCCGTTACCCATTCCAGAATGGAAGTGGGAAAATATTAGTATGGATTTCATTACCGGGTTGCCCAGAAGTCCCAAAGGACATGATGCTATTTGGGTAGTAGTTGACCGACTGACAAAATCAGCTCATTTCCTACCTGTGAAAATTACTTGGTCATTGGAGAAACTAGCAGAAATATATATTGAAGGGATAGTGAAGCTGCATGGAGTACCAATATCCATAGTCTCCGATCGGGATGCAAGATTTACTTCGCGATTCTGGCAAAGTCTGCAGAAGGCATTGGGGACAAGAACAGATTTCAGCACAGCTTTCCACCCACAGACAGATGGACAAACAGAAAGAGTGAACCGAGTCTTAGAAGATATGCTAAGGGCATGCATTATGGATTTCGGAGGAAATTGGGAAAAGTATTTAGCTTTGGTAGAATTCGCCTATAACAACAGCTATCAGGCTAGTATTGGTATGGCTCCGTACGAAGCACTCTATGGAAGAAGATGTCGAACACCGGTATGTTGGTACGAAGTGGGGGAAAGGCAGATGTTCGGACCAGAAATCGTGCAGCAGACTTCTGAGAAAATTGAACTAATCAGAAAAAGATTGGAAATAGCACAGAGCCGACAGAAAAGTTATGCTGACACTCGGCGAAGAGAATTAGAATTCGAAGAAGGGGACTCAGTATTTCTGAAAGTTTCACCAACCAAGGGCGTATTTAGATTTGGGAAGAGTGGTAAGTTGGCCCCAAGGTACATTGGACCATACAAAATCCTGGAGAAAATCGGGAAGACAGCATACAGATTAGACTTGCCAGCAGAACTAGCCCAAGTACACAATGTATTTCATGTTTCGATGCTGAGAAAATACGTACCCGACCCGAGTCACCAACTAGTAGAAGTTCCAGAAAATCTACAAGTGGATCTTACTTATAAGGAGCAGCCTATAAGTATAGTTGATCGCCAGGACAGGGTGTTGAGGAATAAAGTAATTCCCATGGTTAAAGTGCTCTGGAAAAATCAATTTGTTAAAGAAGCCACGTGGGAGCTAGAAAGCCAGATGAAGAATATACATCCTGAATTGTTTAATTAATGTATGTTTTCTTTCCTTATCTCTCTTCCTACAGTTTAGTTCTGAGGACAGAACTGTTCTAAGGAGGGAGTGATGTAATATCCCTAGTATTGAATATATGTATATATATATATATATATTTTTTTTTTTTCCTTACAAAGAATATAAATGTATACATTGATTGTATGTATATGTGTATATGTACCTTATTTATGTTAATATACACTATGTCTACTTTATCCAATAAGTTAACAAAAAAAAAAAAAAAAAAAAAAAAAAAACAAAACAAAACAAAACAAAAGAGAAAGAAAGAAAAGAAGCCCAACCATTTCCTTTCTTAAAGCCCAACCCAACAATGCTCCATAAGGAAATGTAAATTAGTAAAAACCTAGGGGGGTAAAAGTAAAAAGGTTGGACACCTAAGCTTCCTAGAGATTTCTACACACCCCCACATCTTTCTCCCTTCTTCCCTGCTGGCCGACAGCAGCTGCAGAAGCTGCAGCTGTTTGTTTCCCCTTTTCTCTATAAATATTAATGACCTTTACTACTTCCACCTACTACCTTACCATTACCTACTATAGCTACACTATTTCTACCATTACTACTGCCCAGAATACAGCAGAATACTGCTGTAATTGCTGTCCAGTTGCTGTCCAGATTTTACAAATCTCTCTACTACTCCTACCACTCTTACTATACCACCTACTACTTCTATATCACTCTCCTACTACTCTACTACTACTATTGAGCTGAAATCCAGCAGTAAAAGTTGAAATCCAGCAGTAAAGAAGACTTTTTGCAGCCAAGAAGAAGCATAAGAAAGTGGGTATTTTTCCTTTTCCTCTTGATTTTCTTAAAAAAGTTATTTTTTTGACTTAGAGAGATGCTTTTGTGAAGTGTAGAAGCCATGTTGGTTGAAAGTAATAATGTTATGCTAGAAGATATGCTTTTTTGAATTAGTTGCTCTCATTAATGTGTTATTTAGTATATAATAGTTATTTAGTATATAATATGCTTTTTGAATTAGTTGCTCTCATTCAATTATTTAGTATATAATTGAAAGCTTGCTTAACTAATCATGATCTAGACTTAAACTAATTATTCAATTGTTTAAAGTTAGGCTTGAATTGGTTGAAGTACTATATTATGCATGTAATAGTTACAACTTGTGTCCTATCCTAGATGATTAACCAATTGTTTGTGAGGATATATATATATACATATGTAATGATAGTAAAGAATAGGATTGTTAGTATTGAAAACTTAATTAAGGACTAATATGGGTTAAATGGTTTATGACCTCTTATCATAATTAAATTAGAAATGACTACTTATAATAGTCACTTGTAGTAGTAGTGAACTTAAAGGGTTTAAGAAACCTTAAATAAAGAAGTGATTAGGGTAACTCTTTGATAATTCACCTAGAACCACATCACATTTAAGTTATAGTCCTAATGAGAAGATGCACAACAATGGTATTAATGATTACCTATGTTAGGTTTTCTATAGGAATTTGTATGAGAATTTAATAGATTTAATTGTGATAACTAATGCCTAGATAATATGCTTAGCTAGCTTGTACGCAATCTATAGTAATTCAAGGTGATAGAAGACTACTTGTTAGTTAGTAACACATGGTAGAGGTTGAAGAAATTCAAAGTAGAGTTAGATACTTAGTAGCCACTTAAAAAGTAAAGTGGATGGTAGTAAAGGAAAAGATTGTAGGCATTAAAAACTTTAGTAATACAAATGGTGGTAGTATGCATAAGTGTATGCATATGGTAGTATTTGGTGCGTTAAGCGCACTAGTGTTGATATGCATATGGAAGTATTTAGTGCATTAAGTGCCCTTCGGTTATGCATATGGTGATAGTAAACATGTATTAAGTGAACTAATTTTAGTATATGTCAAATAACAAAGTATCCAGCTAAAACGACTCTTAGCTTAAACTAAGAATTGCATGGAACCCATACTTGAGCTAGATAACTTGTTGTAAGATAAGATTAACCTTTGGATCTAGGATTAAATTATCTAGTAGTCCCCCATCATTAAATAGGAAATAAAGGACAACAATGATAATAGGATCGCATGACCAATAAAATAAGGACAGGCACTAGTTGGAAGTGTACTCACCTGTCAAGGGGACACGTGCGGCGTGATCTCGACTGTTAATTCCTGAGATTTAGTGATAGAAATGTCGAAATCTAGGGGAATGGACCCTTATGAGTACGTTATATTCTAAGTTATCCACATGAACAATGAGCTGGAGTATAACTCTTAGTCTCTGGCGGAGTAGGGAAAGGCCCTGCCGATTCGCCCTAGGTTCGGATAACTTATGGTAGAGTCCGGGTGTGGAGAAGGACCACCGATTCCGACAGGATTGCAGCGTAGCTGGATGATCACCAACCTGTCGGGAGTGGAGAGAGACCACCGGCCGGGCAGAGTGGAGAGAGACCACCGATTCCGATAGATCGGAGTGATCACCGACTTTCGGGAGTGGAGAGAGACCACCGATCTGATGCAGTAGACGGAATAGACCGTATTTACTGCAGCTCTACCAGTCACTAAATAAATGTCAGGAACGGGAAGGAGTACAAGAGTAGGATGCATGACGAGGGATTGAACCCTATCATTTGGAGAATACGAACTCGAATTGGGAAATATGTAGTATGGGATGCATACGTTTCCAAATCAAGTTTGCATTAGATTAAGAAGCATGATGTGCATATGGATTGTGCATTAGTAACTAGATCATAACATACACCAATACTCCTATTACACGATTACCACATTTCTTTCTTTCTACATTAAAGATTGTTTGTGAGGAATTAGGGAATTGCGGTTTTTCATCCGTTTTGCGTCAGTTGTATTCAACTGACGTGCCCACAGTTGGTTTGTAGGAATTGATCGAAGGAACAAAAGAATATTGAGCTGTGAAGTAACCCAAGTGAAAAGTGAAACTTCTCTGAACAATGTAAGTTTTAAATTTCCTGCAATTTCTTTTCTGTGTTATGTACTCATTTGAAGTAATGATCTTGGGTTGTGTCACGAGTTCCTACATGTGGATCTCGGGGCGCTACAGTCGATCTATTTCATCTTGTCAAATGTGCAAAATATATCTCAGTTGAAGTCATATGAAACCATAGGACACAAAATTGTTAATATTTCTTTAGAGTTTGAGTATAATAAAGTCATTAATTCTCAAAGGAAATAAAGTATATTTTTCCTCTTTATGTTGGTTACTTCTAAATGGTTCATGTTCAATGTGTCAACCTTCGTGGATTTTTCTTTCTTCTTCTAATTTTGACCGGAATATAAAAGGTTGTTTAAATGCTCGACTATATGGTTCCTGTTCTATTTAGATACCATCCCTGCTAACCAAGTAATGAGGCATGATTTCAAAACCGATCAACTGGACTTGACTCTTGTTAATGGACATCTATAATACTCGTAGTCTCCTTAGGCCTGTACACAATGGTTTAAAAAATCAACCGATGCTGAAATGGACCAGCAGGATCAGATTGAAATATCCCTAGAAATAATTGGTATGTCATGGATAAATTATTTTTTCTAGGTAAGTAGACAACTGTTATCTCTTTTATCAAAACATAATCAGTTTTGGCGCACAACTCTAAGCTGAGAAGTGTCGAGGAACAAAGATCGATCAGCTTTCAGTTAAAATCTTCAGTAAACCATTGCTAATTTCTTTGCTGTTGCAATTTGGTCAGTGTAGGGGATTACTTTTGAAACCTTGATATTCAACTGGCATGTAAACATACAATGAACTTGAAAATTTCAAACTTGATTTACACTTGGTACCATAGTTACAAGGATCGGCCAATCCCTATCTGAGTCGGTTTTGGAGGGGTGCGACCCACCCCCCCCCCCCCCCCCCCACAATATGGATTAGGTGATTCAGTCGGATCCAACCCCAAGATGTCCTATCCAACAAATTTGAAAGAGGTGAAATTAAAAGGAGAAAAAACAAATAAAGATATCAAATGAAAAAAAACCCAAGAAAATAGAAATTTACATGGCTTTTTACAAGTAGTCGTTACAACAAGTTTTCATTGCGAAATGAGGAGTGCCTTTGGTCTCTCTCATATCAGGGGGCTTGAAGGGGTCAGGTGCGAAGTTTGCCATCGTCGCGAAATGGCGGTGAGAGTCAACAAGGGTTAAGCGAGGGGATGAGAACGAGGACTCAATCTTGACAGAGAGATGTCAGATTGGTGGAGTGCCTTCGGTGTCTTTCATATGGTGCATAGTGTTGACGTTTGGGTCACTGCTGGGGGCGACGGAGGTGATCGCGCGATAGTTACGGAGGATAAACTGTGTACAAGCGAGAGACTGAATGAGAGAGAGAGAGCGCTCAAATTGGCACGAGAAAATTGCTCTGACGAGGTTGGCCGATCAGTAGGATTAGATTATGCTGTATTTTTTGTTTGTTGGTTGGGGTGTATGAGTTTTAGAACCCAGTCTGTTGGGATCTGAACTTCATAAGCCTTATTTTTGGTTGTATGTTTTGTTAAATTCTTTTTAATGGAACGCGGGGGGCATTCAACCCACCGTTAAACGATAAAAAAAAACAAGTTTTCATTGCAAGATATCTATGATTTTTTTGAAAATTTGCTTAGATAACACGCTTCATACTTAATATATCCTAGGCCGTTGTTTCAAACAACGACTTCAGTGGTTTGCATGCATTTGCACACTACAGTGCATTTGCAATGGAACATCTCCCATATATATTTAGGGGAGTGATTCCTTGGGAACTGGTTTATAGCTTAGTTTGCAATCCTTTTCCTGCAGAGATCTGAAGGGTCGTCTGATTGAATCGGCACACATCGGGAGGCAGGTAATAAACATACCTAAAAGAACTAAAAAAACCGGTTCAAGCCCAAACCAAATCTCTACTTAAGTTTTATGCTGGGTGCGAATTGTGGACCGATTAGAGCACACATTTTGGGAAGATCGGACGGCTGCAGTGTTCTAACCCCACCTTCACTTAAGTTTTATGATGGGTGTGAATCACAGAGCAATCAACGCACACATTTTGGGGAGATCGGACGACTGCAGAAGAAGCAGTCTGGTTTTCTTGTTGGGTTATTTTTTTTCTTTCGGCTTTTAGATTAAGTGAAGGATTCGGAGCCTTTGGATTTGATAAATCTCAGATATGATGACTTATAATATCTTGCAGGTATTGAATCCTAAATTAAGCTATAAGATCAATTCTTAGGGGATCACTCCCCTATATATACACATGCACATACACACGCATATACACACACACACACGAGGGAAATGAGCGGTTTTACACGCATTTTTTATATTGTACTTGTAGGTTGGTTTCACATACATTTGGCAGAGGCTGACTTCACACCTCCTTAGGTTAGAATAGTATTCGTGCATGACATGTACAATCATTTAAGTTAGACATTAAATTTGTAATACTTAATTGATACATTAACTTTTTTTAATAGTTAAAATAATTTATTTAAATAAGGAAGATTTAAATATAATCCATTAATTAAAAAATCATATCCCAATACTGCTGTGGCCGATACTGGTACCGATTTCAAAAATTTTGACAACCCGATATTGTTCCTAATACTCAGATTTCTAACCTTGCTTCCTACGTTTGAGGACACCGCATGATATTAAGGGACATCAAGTCATTAAATCATTATTGGTTTTTAAAATTGAAACTTCTACTTAACACCTATGAGATCCGATCTTAAATTACTTTTAGCACATTGTTTTTGTCCGATATGTGCATCTAAAATATGAGTATGTGCCCTTGGGAGTTTCTCCGAGGGATCGGATCCTTCTAGGAACACAAAAATGAAAAACCAAGGTTTCAAAAAGTGGTTAAAAGTTAAGCGTTGAGCGATTGGTGACTGCTTTTTTTGAGCTAAAAGCATTAGAAAAGCCAAGGTGTGTAAGAAGCATTTGAAAACGCAGACGAAAGTGCAAAAAAACTTGAAAAAGTGTCAAAATGAGGTGTAAATTGCTTAAGTGGCTCCCTTTTTTCGTTAAAAAAAGTGGATGGATTTCTTTTCTAACCTTTTTAACCCAACCCGTAAGTCAATAACATTTCCCCTTCTCTTCATTTGCCCTAGCTCTAATCTCCCTCAAATCGATGACTGCCCCATTCTGAAATCTGCTCTATGTTCTTCTTCATTCATTCGTGGTTAGTAGTGTCCAAAAGCTATCATACATTAGTGTAAGGTTTAGAACTTATTGTGCAATGTGCAATGTATGGTTTCTTGTATTTTGTGATACATACATATTTGGTAATTTTCCTAATTTCTCTCTCTCTCTCTCTCTCTATATATATATATATATATACAAAAGCAAAATGCTTTCTTTTTCTCGCTTTTCATCCCTTAAGCAACTCTTAAGCAAAATCAGAGGCCGACAGTTTTTCCCTTGTACTGCTTTTTGAAACCTTGTGCAAAGAAACTTAATTTTTAATTATTATATATTTTTTAATTCTAGTTGAAACCTTGTGCAAATATATTATTGTATTATTAGTGAGATGTGCAGCTAACTAGAAGCTTACACAGAGCGGTCCCTAAGTTAGGGTTTTCAACTGGGTACAATGTTACCAAAGTACCACGTATATACTCAGTACATGACTCTCATTTAGTATAATGGATTACTTTTTATATTGTAAAATTTCGCCTTATTCTCAAGTACCATGATCTCCTTGGTCGATTCTTTGAAGAAACTGTTAGTTGTATCATCTATGACTGGCAGGATCTCTGAAATTCTGCCATGAAGCATTTTGGGGGCATGAGACAAGTATTCTTGGATGATCTAGATGCATAACTTGTCATTCAAGATATTGCTAGATCTAGGTTTTTTTGGGAAACTATTCAATGATATGAGAAGTACAGTCATGGACACAACAACAAAAACACGATTCTACTGTATACAAACTTTTACACAAAATTTATATCAGAGGTAGCATTAGATAAATGGACATCTAGTGATGATTTAGCCTTCTAATGAATCATTAATCAATGCATAGGTTGTTTCTTAAATGTGGGTGCTAACCTATTTCTCATTTAATCAAATAAAGTAGAAGAAAGCACCCTTTTCCTCAGTTTTGTTAGCAACTGTGTTAGCATCTCTTAATTTCTTTTTCATTTTTTTAGATCAAGTTTTACATATCAAATTTTGTGAGTTGTTATTTCCCAAATTCATTTTTCTTCTATAACATGGGTATCTCATTTGTGTAGGTACGCAGCTGTTTTTGCAGCTTTTGTTGCAGGCATGTCATGTTTAGTGGGAATTGACTTTAGTGCTAAGCTTATTGCTTCCATTGCCAAATCCTTTGAGGTGCGTCTGAAAAGTGTAGTGTTCTATGTTTTTTGGTGGGAAATGCATACCCTAGAGTGAGCAGGATGCCAATCTCTTATGCACTAGTAGTGTAGTGTTTTATGTTTTTTGAGGGAAATGCATACCCTTGAGTGAGGTTGCCAATCTCTTCGGCATTTGTTACGTACGTAGTCACTTTTTTTTGTAGTGACCGAATGTGGATCCTAAATTAGATACACATCCTTTTCTATGTCAATATAGACGTGCAGCCTACTAGAACAGGAACAAATTGATGTGACATTAATATTCTGAGCATACATTTGCTCATAATATTTCTATATATATAGAATTTGGTGATTTTCACAAGTATCATCTCTTCTATTTAAATGTCATCGTGTGTGCTAAATTTCTTATGCGATTACAAAACTATGAAGTTGTGATGAGATTCGTAATATCTATATTTACCCTGTAACACACCCACCCTTGTTAGTTCAGCACCTTTTTTTTTGGGTGGAACCTGGGTTGTGTCTAGTTTTACTTTTTTATAATAGAATCCTCTTTAAATATAGCGTTAATGATGTTTTTACTCAAGTGGCTGTGATGCTGTGTTGAATGTTATTGCAAGTCTGCCACTATGTCTTAGAAGTTTTAACGAGCCTTGCCGTCAAATTGGGATACCTATTTTGTGTTGTTAGCTAAGTTTATTTATAATCACGCCGCATAGTGTAACTAGTACAACAGCTAGTCTTGTTTGCTAATTATTGTTAAATTAAGTATAATTCATACATAATTGCGATATTTAGCATACATACCAACTGATTAATGATAATCAAGTAAAAATGATAAAAGAATTGTAAGGCATAACTCGAATCTAAATCAATTGTAACATATTATATGTACACAAACGTTACTTATTTATAATGTTAACATGCAAACAAAAATAAATTATCTATACTATCATCAACTTATGAGAAGACATTATACAAATTAATCGAATGACTACATTGCACTAACCAAAGTGATGCTATCAAATTAACTCACACCAAAGTAAGCCTTGATATAATGCATAAGACTATAAATCAATGAAATAATGAGTTTAAGCCACTCTTGAATTATGTACTAACATGCTCATTATTATATTAAATAAATAGAAGCATCACAATTTCATTCTGACCATCTTATAATATTGATCGACTATAAGATATAAAACTCAGTGAGTAATTTTTCAATAATTTTTAAATAGTTGTTAATTTGACTATAGCCCCTCCATGTCCAGATTAAAAATATATTTTACAAAAAGGTAAATTACTGTAAATATTGGAGTTGGAAAGAAAAACTTGAAAGGCTACTTGAAGTTAAAATGTATTAACGGGTAAAAGTCAAAGAAAGGAGAAAGGAATGTGTCATAACTTTGCTTTCAACTATTTATGGTAGGCTTATTTTGTTAGTGGGTGGTTGGTTCCGTTCAAATTAGTGGATTTAGTGTTTCTTTGGAAGAGTAGTGTTGATTGGCCGTAATATGGTTGAGGGATTTGGCAAGTTTGTAAGAGTTGTGTTTTTGTGGAACAGAATAATTATATGTTGGATTTTGGTCTTATTCAAATTTGAAATTTCCAGTTTACAACTAACCAGAAAAGTCAAATCTAGATTTATGTGGCTCATGCATTATTCTGGTCATTTTAGCACATATTATTATATAGTGTGTTATATCTATCTTTTCTTTTCTTTTCTTTTTTGAACAAAGCGTAGCCTCACGCACACCGCAGTGTGATACCTATCATATCATGATACACAGTGTATAGTAAGATAAATTACCTCCAAGAATACCGACCAGAAAGCAACCTATCGATTACCTATATGTTGTATCTAATTGTAAGATATGTTTCCTTAAAGATACTAATAAGAGTGCTAATGAAGATTGGAAGATTTATATGTATTCTCTAACAATATGTGATCATTTACTTATACTGCACTACAGAATTATTTGCATTTCATTGACTGTTTTTTCTCCTTCTTTCTTTTAAGGATGAGTACTCAAAGGAGGATGGTCTTTCTCTACGAAATCTTACCTTGCTACTCTCTTATATGTGCATATTTGGTGTTTGTTCCAGGTTTGTGTCGTCGTTATTTTTTTATATTTGAAATCATTTGAGAGGTTGAAGGTTGTCCTGTTCTTATTTATCTAGGAGAACTTGATCCAATTATTATAACTTGAAACATATCTGTGTTATGAAGAAAATTTGATCTTGTTTAAAATCATTTGTAATCATAAGCTTGTTATAATGAATTACATAGAAAATTTGTAGTTGCAATTAGATATCGTAAATAACAATGCCATTTCTTAAGACGTTGGTTTTAGTGACTAATTCAAAAGAACAGTGGATGTGGATGATTTGTTATCATAAAATTAATGTCCATTTAATTTTTCCCTTTTAAGGGATTTGAGGCACACTAGATAACATACAGTCACATTGAATATAACAAACATACAAGAGTGATGTAGAGATAGTGGAATAGACTAAAGAACGAGTTTTAGGCTGTTCAGCATGCCTCCTTGCATTAATCTCTGAGGAACATCCCTGAAAGTTGACTGATTTCTCGGAAACAGAAACAAGGAACCACCTTCTTGAGAGTACAAGATCACATATTTTTCTTCGAAAGGAGAAACCACCTTAATACTTAGGGTCACATTTTTTGAATAGGGTGACTATATTGAGGAGTACCTCACACTCTACACTTCTTGGGGAAGGTTTCAGTTAAAAATAGTTGGACTATGTTGTTGTAATACTTAGTAGTAAAAAAGCACATCCTAGAGATGCAACTTAGCACAAAAATGTAATAGTTATTTCTAAATTGCCTATGTCACACTATGCTCTTTGCGTAGTGTTAATATCTTCGTTTCTTTATATTCTTATATTCTGTCCTAAGTCATGCTTGATACAGGATGAATGAGTGCGAAAGGGAAAAGGGAGAAAAGAGAGAGAAGGGAGGGGGTTTGTAACAAACTTGCTATGAAGGGAGTAACAAGACTGTTCAATACAATTCTAATAGATTTGTGGATATGTATCTTCAACATTGGAAATGTTTCTAATAGGGCTGGCAACAGGTAGGGTAAGGGTTTGGTTTGGATACACCCCACTTTACATTTCAATACCCTATCCTTACCCTAACGGGTTGGTATAAACTTATAAATTATGCTATTCTAACAATGAAGGGTGAAAGGATTGCTCAAAGAAAAAAAAATGATGGGTGAAAGAGTATCTGAGTGAAACTAGTAAAATTGGATTATGTAAAAACAAAATATGACTTTAGTCATACTTTTCTATGTTTTGTTAGAAAATAATGTCAAAACTGAAACAAAAACATAAGCTAAAACTGTAACTGAAAAATTCTTTTGAATCTGTATTGAATTTGTGGCCACCAATGACAAAGAACATTTAACCTATTTAAAGCTTAAAAGCTACAATAAATAAAAGAAGTAACAATAGATGATGCAGTATGATTAGAAGCGCATGTAAAACATCATGGAGTAATTACAATAGTTATACATAAATATGACTAGAACCAACAATGTGAACATTCTCATTCTCCATCAAGGTAGGTTTTTCATGTAAATTGAGGTTTCAAAATTTTGTTGATACACCCAAATGTAGGTAACGAGTTATGCAAACTAATTCAGGCTCTGAGGTAAGTATTGGCAAAAAGATAGGTCTACACACTCCCCTAACAAGTTTGTATATTGTGTTAACAACCCCTATAATTCCGTACTTTTTTTATGCACCCCTAACAACGTGGGACCCACTAGTAAGTAGTCCCCAAATGTTAAATATCATCCAACCAAGATGAAATATTCAAAACACCCATTCTTCCTAAAATTCGTCCCTCACGACTATAGCCCCCCTCCTCTCTTACCCTTCTATGAAACTTGAGCCCAAGATCTAAACCCATCAGCTTCTTTATCCCTCCTGCTCGCTGTGATTTCTGTTTTTCTCTCCTAAATCCCTTTATGTTCTCCTTAACCCTAATTAAACCTGTTTGGAACTTTAGCAAATCATACTTGAACACCCCCCCTTTTTGCTCTATCTACATTCCAGGAAATTCATACGCTGCATGGACAGAGCAAAAAGTGGAGTGCCCCCGTTTTCATTTCTAATGACGCTGGAAAACACTTTGTTCATCTTACCTATGAAGGGTCTATAATGAACCGAACCTTTAATGTATTTCAGAAACTGATAAAGGAGACTGTGAAAGTCTGCCACTAAGCTAAAACTTCGATGTTGTAGAAGGGTTGAGGGAAATTGCACTTGTATTCTAACAGAAACCCTAAGCAACATTGCAATAACTATCAAGCTAGGTTAAGGTTTGCATACCTATTGAAGGCACAAGATTTGTCATCAAGGTTCAACCCGTCCACACAATGGTCACCAACGATGAAGATGGCCGTTGTGTATAGTTGAGTTGTGTAGCGCCTCGAGATCCACATACAGGAAACTCGTGACACAACCCAAGATCATAGCTTCAAATGAGTACTCAACATATGAAAGAAATCACAGGAAATTTAAAACTTACATTGTACATGAAAAACTGTACTCCTTGGATGCTCCGCAGCCCAGAACTCGTTTGTTCCCACGATCAGTCCTACAAACCAACTGTGGGCACGTCAGTTGAATACAACTGACGCAAAATGGATGAAAACCGCAATTTCCCAAATCCTCAACAAACAGCATAATGCAGAAAGAAAATGTGGAAATCATGCAATAGGAGTGTTGGTGTATGTTATGACTTAGAATCTAATGCACAACTCAGATGCACATGATGCTTTATTCTAATGCATACTTGATTCGAAAACATATGCATCCCATACTACTTATGTCCTAGTCAAGTTTGAGCGTACTTCAGATTATAGGGTTCACTCCCTCTCAATGTAAACCTATTCTTGTACTCTTTCCTGTTTCTGACATTTATTTTGTGACTGATAGAGCTGCAGTAAATACGGTCTATTCCGCCTACTGCATTGGATCGGTGGTTTTTCTCCACTCCCAAAAGTCGGTGATCACTCCGATCTATCAGAATCAGTGCTCTTTCCACTCCGCACGGCCGGTGGTCTCTCTCCACTCCCGACAGGCTGGTGATCATTCAGCTCAGCTGCAGTCCTGTCGGAATCGGTGGTCTTTTTCCACACCCGGACTCTACCATAAGTTATCCAAATATAAGGCGAATCGGCAGGCCTTTCCCTACTCCGCCAGAGACTGAGAGTTATACTCTAGCTCTTTGTTGTTCGTATGGATAACTTAGAATATAGCCGTACTCATAAGGGTCAATTCCCCTATATTTCACCACTTCTATCACTAAACCTCAGAAATCAATAGTCGAGATTGCGCTGCACGTGTCCCAGATGAGACGACGCCGCACGTGTTCCCTTGACAGGTGAGTACACTCCCAACCAGTGCATGTCCTTATTTTATTGGTCATGCAATTCTATTAACATTTGTCGTCCTTTATTTCCTACTTAATTTATTCTTATTCTTAATATATTCTACTTAGTTTCTTATTCAATGATGGTTGGTTACTAGGTAATTTAAACCTAGATCCAAGGGTTAATCTTGTCTTACAACAAGTTATCTAACTCAAGTATGGATTCATTTCAATTTTATCGGATTAAGCTAAGAGTCAGTTTAGCTTTAGATACTTGTCATTGACATATACTAAAACTAGTGCACTTAATACGTTTTTACTATCACTATATGCATAACCAAAGGGCGCTTAATGCACTAAATATCACCATATGCATATCAACACTGGTGCACTTAATGCACCAAATTCCACCATATGCTTACACTTATGCATACTACCACCATATGCATACACTTATACATACTACCCCACCATATGCATATACTTATGCATAGCACTTAATAAAGTCTTTGATGCCTACAATCTTTTCTTTACTTCACTACAATCTACTTTACTTTTCATGAACTTTTTATTAGCTAAGCATGCAACTACAAGTGGCTTTTACATCTTACTACCATTATTATACTATCATAAATTAGTTAGCTAAGTATACGACTATGACTTTTTACTACTATCTACTTTACTACCATTACTTTAAGTGACTACTAACTCTACTTTGAATTACTACTTCTACCATGCATTACTAACTAAGAAGTAGTTTATACCCCATGAACGAGTAGTTTTCTATTCTACAAGCTAACTAAACAATTATATTAACTAGGCATACACTTCCCACAATTCTTCTATTTAAGTTTTCTTTTGTTATATGAGCTAAGCATATATGAGTGATCTTTCTTACTAACATACAACATCATTCTATATAATTTATATCTACCAACATACAACATCATTCTGTATAATTTATATCTACTAACATACAACATCATTCATGTTATTCTATATAATCTATATATAATCTCATGTATTAATTCCACATAGAACTCACTATATTTAATCATGCATGTAACTTCTTCATCAACTCCACCTTACTAGCATATATAATTTCTACAAGTGCCTCTTTCCTAATTACAACTTTTTATTTCACTTAATCACTTCAACTTATTATGCATAATCAAACAATTAATTAAAACATGATTGGGAGTAAACATACATTTTCTTGCTATGTTTACTGTATATAAACTAAAGTATTTAATACTTTTAACCAACAACATCTTAACAAGAAAAACTTCTAACATAACCTCACTACTTCAATTCAACAATTTTAACAAGCATAACTTCTTATGTTAAAGGTCATAAAAATCAACAAGAGGTAAAGAAAAAATACCCAGGTTGCGTTTGATTTGTTGTTTTGAAAACAGTTTTCTGAAAACAGTTTTTTTGAAAAGAGTTTTCTGAAAACAGTTTTATGAAAATGAGAGTGTAAAAGCTGTTTGGTAATAATTTTTTTATGAAAACAGTTTTTTTGAAAATGAGAGTATAATGTATGTATAGGTTTGGTTGTATGTATATACTAGTATATATACTCTGATACATACATGTTGTATACATATACATACATACTGATATATAATAATATAAAATATTTTATTATAATAAACATATTTCATAATATACATATATATAATAATATATAATAATTATAATAATATATATGTAATAATAATATATTCAAATTATATATTAAACAATTTATTATAATAATAATAAATTATATAATAATATATATAATAATATATAATAGTAATATATAATAATAATAATATATATTATTATAATAATAGATTATTATAATAGTATATATAAAATAGTATATATGAAATAATAGTATATATAAAATAACATATATAAAATAATAATATAATATAATATATATATATATAATAATAATATAATATAATAATAGTATATATAATAATAATATAATATAATAAAAGTACATATAAAATAGTATATATAAAATAGTATATATAAAATAATAATATATATAATAATAATATAATAATAGTACATATAAAATAGTATATATAAAATAATAATATATTATAATAATTGTATATTATATAATAATATGAAATAATTTATTATTATAAACATATTTAATTATATACATATATATAATAACACATAAAAATTATAATAATATATATGTAATAATAATCTATTATAATTATATATTAAACAATTTATTACAATAATAATAAATTAAATAATAATATATAATAGTAATATATAATAATAATAATAGATTATTATAATGGTATATATAAAATAGTATATATGAAAAAACAATATGTATATATATATAAAATAAAAATAATAACATAATATATATAATAATAATATAACAATATAGATAATAATAATAATAATAATAATAATAATAATAATAATAATAATTATAATATATATGTAACAATAATATATTATAAATATATATATAACAATATATTATAATAATAGTCTATTATATAATAATATATATAATAATATATAATAGTAATATATAATAATAATAATATATATAATAATAATGTAATATAATAATAGTATATTTATAAAATAGTATATATAAAATAATTATATGTATAATAATAATATAATATAATAATAGTATATATAAAATAGTATAAATAAAATAGTATATTCATTGAAGTGTTACAAAATTGTATGGCTGAAATTCATTGTTTTTATAGTCACATGATGGATGGGCAAATGAATTTCAAATGATTTGATTTTACATATTTAGACTAATTTAGATGTGTAGATCAATGTGAACGGTTCGGATTTTCGATATGAATGCCCGAAGGCGTAGTGTTCACGCGGTGAGCACCAAAGTAGTGTGCAACGGATCCTTTCCCTATATATATATATATATATATATATATATATATATATATAGAAAGGATGTGAAAAAACAGAAAATAGTTGAAGTGGAATTTTGTGAAAACTGTTTTCACAAAACAACCTAACCAAACGGGTTTTAGGGTTTTGGAAAACAAAAAAAAAAGGAAAAAAACAACAAACCAAACAGACACCCACTTTTTACTTAGTGATCTGGTGATATCCAATAATATGCTTCCACTTGCTTCCTTCTCCTCCTTGCTTCAGGTTGCTTCTTTTACTCCTTAGTTTGATTATGCTCTTAAAAGCTTATAGAACTCTACATATGTATATATATTTATATAGTTGGGAATGGAAATGGTGAGAATGAGAAGTGAGAAATAAGCTAGGGTTTTCTTTTTTTTCTTTTCTTCTCATTCATATGCATATACTCATGTATATATAGAAAGAGAGAGGGAGGGGGGGGGGGGGGGTCGGCCATCTGAAGGAAAGAAAGAGAGGGAGAAGAGTATGGGTGTATGTGGAAAGCTCTAGGGAGCTTAGGTTTCCTCATTTTTTACATATACCCCCTTAAGCTTTAATTAATTACACCTCTAAATAACCATGATTGATTGGGCTTTAAGAAAAGAAATGCTGGGCTTTAAGAAAGAAAACATATTAGGCTTTAAGACTAACCATATAGATATGCTAAAAAAAACAAACATAGTAATAATAGTGTATGATAAAATAAAAATAACAATATCAATGTATATATATAACAATGTATATATATTTTTATTGTAAGAAAAATATTACATACTAGGGTAGGGGTATTACAAGTTGTGTTAGCAACAAAAGTGACGATGGAAATTAGGAGGCGGTTCGTACGCAGTATTAGAGGATTCTTTGGAATGTGAGGGTGGGAATCAATATTCGTGAGAATGTTGCGTTGCTTGGTTTGGTATAATCCATTCGTTGGAATCCTTCATTGTTGTATTTATTTGTTCACAAATCTCATTGTTTTAGGGGGGAATGCAAACCCTTCCCAACAGTGGATTTTTATTCCCATGTGAATCCAACATTCGTTCAAAAACTATGTTTGCCTCTTATGAAACCAGGTAATCCATAATAAATAGAGGATTCCCTTGCACATTACCGCGTACGAAACACCCTCGTAGGGTTCAGAAGAATTTTTTTGGGGAAAAAGACTCGGGACTGGACAAGGAAAATGATTGGTTGTATGGAATAGTTTCTAAGGTAAAATTCACCAATAGTTTAGCTCTAATTGTGGTTAAGAGCGAAAAAATAAACAAAGGGACTACTTGTTTGTAGGTCCCACTTTGTTGGGGGTGACTAGACAAATACATAGTTGTGGTGGTCCTAACACCAATACACAATATACAAATTTGTTAAGGTCTAGGTGCCACTTTGCGAAATATAACCTTAATACTGGTTTATTTGTTTGTTCATACTATCATAAAAAGAGAAAGGGGGAAAAAAAGAAGCCATGTGTTGAAAACAAATTTCAACAAGAAATTTAGTCTTGCGTGCTTTTTCTGACATTGTCATCATTGCCACTGCAGTTCCTTGGTCAATGGTCACCTTAGATTTGTGCATTCACGTCGACCTTGACAGGATCTACTTGCTTGGTTTTAGTCTCATTTTTCCCTACAAAACACAACTAAAACAAAGATATAAATAAAATGAATTAGAGATGAGTGTATAGAATATAAATCCTATAATATGGTTCATAAAACAGAAATAAATAAAGAACCTACCGTCGTGATACTAAGAAGAGCCTAGGGCTCTCCCTACCTACCCTTAGATAGGTGAGGGAAATATGCAAGCTTTTGTAGCAGAGATGCAAGTAAAAAAAATGTATGTGAATGATCTCATGCAAAATTAATGAACTATTGACTAAATTAAATGACAAGGAGAAGGGAATTGTTATCCAAAGGTAGGATATTGATGCTTTGATGGCGTTGCCACTGCCCGATTTGTTATGACGACAAGATGCAAATGAAAAGAGGTTGGGTGCTATGGATGGGTTTTTGAATTAGTTGTAGATGACCCAACTATGCTTCCTCCTCCCATTATTTATACATGTGAAGTTAGTGTTCATGGGTAGGAAAAAATCACAGTTTGTGGATGGGTAGATTATTTAATCTAAAGAAAAGTTGAATAGATCAATTAGAACTGATGTTCTGGATCAAGTTTGTTGAGGATTGACATATATCGATCAGTTTAGACCAATGAGACCCAATTCAAGTGCGAAGCCCTATCTTTTGACTTGAGATTTGGAGTTAAGGTTAGTTATATTTTGCATGTTAAAGTTAATTAAGCCCTACCTTTAATTATATTACTTTAATCTTTGTTAATATCCTTTAGTTGCCGAAACTTTCAGGATGTGGGAAGAGATGGCACAAATTGCTCTTTAGCCCTTAAAAAGTTGAATTTTGCATACAAGCTGCTTTGAACCCCTAAATGAGTTATAAAGTCATTTTGCACAATTCTTCCTCAAATTTGTGATAAACTCCAACATCTCCCAGAACCAGCGAAAGTGCCCTCCATTTAGTGAATGTGATAGTTTATTCTAGATGCAATGCACCGAGTCATGATGTCTAATTAAGATGTCTCTATATGAATATGGTTCATGACAAAATCGTCAAAGCTGTGTACTCTCGTCATGCTACCAGAGGAGAGGTAGACAAGTGGGCGAGTAACTGGAAGACAAAGGGATGAATGATTTGTTTGCTCGAAAGTAAGAAGATGGTCAAACTGGAACAGATTCCAGCTGATATGTCCAGGGATAATGGAGTGATGACGTGAAATGAATTGGGGAAGCAGAAACTAGAAATCTATGAATTTTTCTTCTAAGGAAAAGGTGTTAGGATTTTCAAATAATTAAGAGAGGATATTGGGGTTAGTAGGTTAGAGGGTTTAGGATATGAATCGTTGGTATCATTTATTTAGTTATTTATTTAATATTTTAAAATTGGTAAACATATAGACTATTTACCCTTACTATTACCCTTTTTTTTAATGGCTAAAACATTTATACATATATCCTACCTGTTTGTATATGGGTAAGAGATCTCTTGCTGTGTACCTTATCGATAGGATGAATGGGTAAGGGAAAACTGGTTAACCTTACTGATTGTTAGCCCTAGTTTTTAGTGTTATCATCAACACTTAAGCGCAGTGTTGATCAAAGAGGTGGGTTGTCACGCCCCGCTTCCCAGAATACGGGAACACAGGCACGTAACTGGGGCCCAACGAATGATGTAAGTACGCCAACTCATATTCTCCATAAGCTGTACCAGTCTTAACTCAACAACATGACAAGGAAATAATCACAACCACGTATAAATACATAATCACATAAACAATTACTTAGACTAAACATGCAATAGTCCAATTTAATAACCAACAACTTGAAATAAACAACAAATACCTTCTGACAAGCTCCTGCTCCAATCGTAGAAGAACTGCTCACCAATGCCTTCTGGTAATTCTCCTTGTGCACCTGTACTTGTTCATCTAAAAAGAACGAATAATTTGTCCTTAGAGTAAGTACGGACAGCAAGTAGTGAAAAGCAGATAGTAAGGGAACAAGGTTCATCAAGGAATATGGATCAAGATCAAATTACAAAAGCGATAACGGTATCAATAAACAATGGTCACGATCAAGTATATACGTGTCAACTTAGGTTTATTAGCATGTTGTTTTTCCTATCTAGTGCACGTACTACTGCATTCCATACCACAGGTTCGGTGCACGCAAAACAGTGTACGTTTTAGACATAGTGGTGGGATCTACAAAGCGTGTACTGGTGTAACACGATAACAAGATAACAAGATAACAAGTTCACGAGTTTACAAGTAATTCTCCACCTTCCATGTCAATATTCCATGTAAACAAGAAGGGCCCCACCGAGTATATTTTCTAGGACTATCCACTACTAAGTCAACCTTTATTAACCCCGGCTTGTTTAGTATTTTATTAAGTCATTCATGTTCATGCAAGTGTGTATAAGAATGTCAGGGGATGATAAGAATGCAACAACATGATACAATGCATAATAATATACATGAAATAGTGAATCTGAAAACAGCCGACATAGTAACACTAAAACAGTGATAACTCATAGACTACAATTCGGAATTCGAAAATTCTGGATGTTATTGGCAACTAGACACTTAGGGCCACAATTCATCTTTATACAACTTGTGTTAATTCTTATGGTAACAGGGTCGAAACATCTATGCAAAACAGAACAGGCAGCAAGAATTCATAAAATGTCATCACATATATGTTCATCAAAGTGGGTAATCAACATGTTGTATCATGAAATGTATTCACACTAATGTACAGCAATTAGAATGGATTTTTACAGTGTACAAGTCAATTTATCATGTCATAGTTCAAGTCACAAGATCTCAATCAATCAACATCTATTCGATCACAATATATTTTCCTCATATGCAAGTTCAAGTCAATTTGTTCATGTCGTGTGTGTATATAGGTTTGGGTTTGAGTCAATAGATAATAGCACGATGTCAAGAGTACGTCGGGTTAGCTCGTTTAAACCCTCGATACCCCCAACGGAAGTACACAAAGCAGTATTACGATAATTGAAGGGAACTACTTGCGGGAGATCAATAAACTTGAACTAGAAAAATTAAATGAGTTCAAGTGGACTTGCCTTTTGTAGACGATTCGAATATGCAAAAAGGAATAACGAGATCAGAATTCCGGGCGGCGATCCACAAGAGCACGTGCGAGACAGTGCGAAGAACCAGACAGCAAAGTAAGCAACAGCCAAACAAGATAGCAAGCAGCAACTCTGATCCCAGACAGAACAACGAACACCGAATCGTCAAATCCCCTTCTTCCAAACAGTAACAGCACAAATCCCTCTCCATTAAACACCAAACAGCAAACGGATCCCCTCCTCCAAAACAACAAACAACATACCGTTCTCTGAGCTTCTTCCCCACTTCGACAAAGAAAGAAGGAGAGAGCGGGAGAGACGGCGACTGGGTGTGGCGGCGCGACTGGAGGTTGCGACTGGGTGGCGACGGACGACGGACGACGGGAGGTCGCTGAGGGGGTCGCCACGGCGGAGCGACGGCATGATGGAGAGACACGGAGGTGCTCTGTTTTTGGCGATGAAACAGAGGACAAGAACGCAGGGTGTTCTTGGATGTTGACGATGAGGGCGAGGGGGTTCTGCGGTGGTCGCGACTGAGGTACATTCGAGCGGAAGGCTCGACCGGAAGAGGAAGGCATGGAGGTGGAGCGGCTCGACGTTGAGGAGCTCTGGAGGAGAGCAATGGCGACGGAGTCAGGGTGAAGATGACGGAATGGCGAGCAGCAATGGCAGGTGGGTCCTCTTCGGTTGCAGTCGAAGGGGAGATGACGGTCGAGGTCGACGCTGGGGGTGGTGGAGTGCGAGGACGGGGGAAGGATGATGGAGGTGAGCGGGAGGATGCAGGCGACTTTTGGAGGCTTGAAGACGAAGAGGTGATGGGTTCGGTGGAGATGAGGGGTCTACGGGATGGTGATGGAGGCGAGAGCGGTCGGAGGAAGGGGACGAGGAGAGGACGATGGAGGAGGAAGGTGGAAGGAGTGGCGACGGGAGTGGGGCGGTTTGGGTTTTGAATGGAAACATGGAAGAGGGAGAGAGAGATCAGGGATGAACAGGAAGATGAGAAGGGGGTAGCACAGTAGGGTATAGGGGGTTAGGTCTGGGGTAATGGCGGTGTACAGTAATGGGGGTTAGGGTTAGGTAGGGGTTTGGAAGTTGTGTTGAGTTTTGTTTGGCTGTTAATGGAAGAGAGAGAGTGGGGAGTTGTGAAGATATGGGGAATCGTGAGGAGTAATTTGGGGATACTGAGAGAGGTGGGGTTGATCTGGTCAAAACGGATTAAGAGAGTTGGGTTATGGGTATTGGGTATTGGGTACTGGGTATTGGGTAGGCTAGGATTCAATTAGAGATGGATACAGGTTTGGGCTTCAATTAAATATAATAAATTCAATAATAATTGTTGGGCTTCTCATGAATTCAAAATAATCAATAAAATGATAGCATGGATTAACTTGAGTTTAAAAGTAAATAAATAAAAAGAAGAGAGACAAGATTTTAGTTTGGAATATAAATTTGGGTTTCAATAGGAGATTTAAAAGGATTTAAATGCATTGGAAAGAATTTATACAGAAATTGAAATACAAGAATACATGGGGAAGAAAGAAAAGAAATGGAAATACGTATAATCGGAAACAAGGGTTACATGGGTAAAGCTTAGATGGAGAACTAGGTCAGTTAGGTGTTCACTTCCTGGATAATTTAATAAAGGAACGAGTGTTGGATGTTTAGTTTTGTAGTTTCTATTTTGTAGTGCCTGTTTTGAGTTTAGCAGAAAAACATAAGAATGCTTGCAATTAACAGTTTTTTGCTTATCCTTATCCAGTGTCAGCCCTAGTTTTTAGTGTAATTATTAAGTATCAACACTTGAGTGCAGTGTCAATCAACGATGGAGTGGGGTAAAGCTTGAATGGGAATTGGGTCGGTTAGGTGTTGAGTTCTTTGGATGTTTAAGAAAGAAAAGAGTGTTAGGTCTCTTTTCATTTATTGTTTTGTAGTTTTTATTTGTAGTGCCCATTCTCAATTTATGAGAATAACAGAAGAATGCCATTAGTTTTTGTCTATTGTTTTGCCAAATAGAAGAAGGTTTGGTTGATTTTGTTTGTGATATATCTTAGTAGCTTTTTCAACACTAGAAAGACAGGTTACATGCAATAACTTTTTATAACCGCAAGTCTTAATTGACTAGATCATTTGAATGATCGAGGAACATGCTTGTTGATTGCAAGTTAATTTGATAAGTGGACAACCTAAGTTCATCTCAGTCAGTTGACTAATTGAAGTAGGTACTTCACCAGTTGACTGGCCTGATTATTGATCATCTAGTGGCTCCAAGTATTATTTGGTAAGCAAAAGTTGACGGGATGTTACACTGAAAGGGCAGTGCTACTACATTAGTTGGTTGCCCAGGTAGCCTCAAGTCCATTTAACTAGCTCAGGAAAGTTGCACTGATAACCTAGTAGCATAGCCACTAGAAGATGCCACACACATGGAAATTGCAATTACAGTCGAACAGAGTAAGAAAATTTCTGTCTGTTAGAAGAATAATTAATGAATTTGGCTATGTATTATTTATTTGTGTCGTTTGTCATTTACTCCTTAACAAACTAATTGAATGGGACATTCATCTTTTAAGCCATTATTCTCACCATTTTCATGAATTTCCATTTGGAAATATACACAATTGGAGTGTTGTATTGTGATTGTCATTCTTGAATGAAGGCCTATCTATCTTTGTTGAACCAAGTGTGGGTAAGGTGTAGAGTGAGATTCTTTTTGTGGAGTAATTTTCCTGGTGAAAGGATTGGGTAGCATTAAGGTGTTGGAAGGTACTTCTTTCATGTGAAGAGTTATTATTCTCTTATGAAGGAGGTTCTGGTACATGGTTTATTGCCTCAATTTTTTGGGGATGTTGGTGATTCATGTTTGGTGCTGAAGTGAACCACCTAAAACTCTTTTTTGTCTATACTTGTTCTTGGCACTCTGAAGTTCACTCCTATATATTTCTTTTTATATGTTCACTCTATATTGCATTTGGCTTTGTGTATATCATTATCCCTCTTAAGAGATAAATAAAATTGAATTGGCTATCATAATACTCAACCCTTCCCAGGTCCCCTTCTCGGTAAGGTATATTTTAGTTGTCTGCATCATTCTTTGGCTTAGTGGTATCTTTTGGTTGATAATTTATCTCGTATATGTTCATTAAAAATAAATTAGTTTTCTTGAACTTTCCTGATTGAAGTGCAGAATTATATCTCAATTTGTAAAGATTGGTGAAAGGCTAATTTCTACTCGTGTGCTTTTATCTAAATGCAGTGATCTTATATATGACCTTCTTTCTGTGTTGAGCAAGCGGTTGACTGAGATGGATGTTTCGACAATATTAACGATTCTACAATGTGAGTACCTTCCAAATTTGTTTTAACTATCCTTCTAATTGAGTACATAATATTAAATTCTGAACACATGAATTTTACAAGGAATGTTGTACCAATTATCATTTAAAAGATTTAACAGTTGGCTATTTGATTGCTTCAACGTTTGTGCAAATGCATATCATGTGATGCTAACTTTTTCAAGTGGGTTAAATGTAACATGAACCAGAAGTTCTTCTTTCAAATCTACTAGTACATTTAGTAGTTAAATTTTGTTAAAATCTTATTTTCAATATTTAATTTATTGTGCATAATCAAGCATATGTGTGTACGGATTTATGGATGTACGCACATTTGTATGTACCTCGGTTGGACTAGGAGTCTAGGACTTATATAATAATTTAACTGTTAACATATTTCAAGCCACTAATTCCTTCAATATGTCTACCACTCGATTAGGTGCATTTTAAAGAAAAATGTTTCATACACAAGGATAAAAACACATTTAAAGGTTAGAGTAATTAAGTGATTTCAGAAAACTTCCGTGAAATGTGAAAGCCAATAACTCCTTAAATATTTATTTAATGCATTAGCGTTTTAAACAAAATGTTTTGTAAACAAGGCTAGAAACAAACCTAAAGGATATGTGTAATTAGTCATTTAATTAAACTCACATGAAAATTCAAAGCATGTATCTATATATAGGGAGGCGATCAACCATTCTCACGATAAGCTTTGTGAGAACTCCTTATATACCCTTCATAGGATGATCTGAACTGTTTACATTGATTAGAATTATTAAATTAGTCTAGAAATGTAGAATCAAGTCATTGGAAATTTATTTGCCATGATAAATGATCCGAACCATTCATCTTGTTCTAAATACTTGACATAGTCTAATCATGTGAGATCAAGTCATGCAAACTTAGTTTGCCCTTGCATCATATCATGCATCATATCATTACAACAAATACAGATATTTCGGCCATACAATTTCATAGAGTTTTATTTTCTAAGGCAAACGGATTTTAGAAGATTCGATTCCGCATTCTTAGACTAGTTTAAGCATTTCTAAAAATTGAACAATTGTGGTCTTAGGATGTCCCACATGATGAAGGAGAGAGCCTTATCAGGAGCTCCGACCTCTCTTGAAGATTTTCGTATGTACACATATAGGGGGCTGCTCACGAGCGGCCTGTGCGCGGCCCTTGCTCTCCCTTTAAATTGCGACCCAATTTTAAAGTGTTGGATGGGCAGGAATCTCTCAGCAACCCTCTATTTTTTCCTTTATCGCTACTTTGATACTTTCTTCCCGGATCGAAGCGATATCTCTCTTTCTCGACCCTCTTTTTAACCCATCGAATCTGTCTCCTCGATCTCTCTCTTCAACCCAACCACCATTGCCGGTGAGATCCCACCGTCTCCGACCACTGAATTTGATTGCCTCCACCACCACCGCCTACCTTCGCCTCCCTCGACTTCCCAATCTCTGTGTTCTCTGCTGTATTGCTCTTCTTTCCCTCATTGTCGCCAACCATCATCATTGCCGAGGACGCATCTGCCATCGCTTGCGCCACCGATTCTCTCTCCAACCCTGACTTTGACTTCGACCACTGCGCAACGCTCAGTTTAGCTTCTTCCCAACCACCTTCCACTGTTGACAGTGGTTCCCAATTCAGATGGGTGAGGTGCAGGAGGGGTGAGGATGTGGAGAGATGAAAAAGAGAGCGCAAGGGAACAAGGATCGATTGAAAAAAGATGGACTTATGTCAAACTACCTATCAGCTTTTTTTATGATTTTATAATTGTTGACATACCTTAAATTATGTACATTCTGCACTCTTTTGATAAGGAGCATTCATGGATAAAATGACTTCAAAGTGTTTGATCTCCTATATATCAAATTTTTATTGCTTGTGATGTGACAAAGAATTAGTATTATCCAAATTTATGGTGAATAATGGATTTTATTTATTAATTTTTTTAATTTATACCCCTTGAGCATACTAGCCTGTATATTCCTATCTTGTAAAGCATCTAGTTAAGCTTAACATAATATCCGTTGTATTGACTTCTGATAGGTTGTGGGATGAAATTGAGGAGTGATGATCCAACTGCGATGAAAGATTTCATAATGAGCATCCAGAACAGAGCAAAGGAAGCTAAGTCACTTTCCCACAGTGGTCAAGATGGGAAACCAAAGATAAATAATAAAAGAGTAACCTTCAAACTTCAATACTTCTTAATTTTCTTCACCTTTCTTACTTCTCCTTAAATACTTGTTCAATCTTCTTTGTAGATGGAATTTATGCTTCAGACAATATGTGATATAAAGAACAACAAAAAGAGACCAAAAGAAGATCCTGCCCATCATGCACGGATAAAGAAATGGCTACAAAAGGTCTTTCACTTAACTTTTTAAAACTTGCCCATGTATGGATATTCTCTTGACAATTGTTGTGCAAGTAATATCTAGTTTTGTATAGTTACGTAGTATATATCTTCACGTGAGTTTCTCCTTTACGTCTAATACAGTAATTCTTTTATCACCCCAAATCTCTTGATATAACCCCAAAAAACTTGACTATTTGATATATACTCCATTGAACTTTATTTTAAATATAGCCCCAAAGTGGAGGGACATACCCTTAGTGCATTTGTCGTAAGGGTATTTTTGTTACTTTTAGAGTGTATCCGAAATCACTTATTGGGATTCATATAGAAGTTAAACAAATTTGAGGTTCAATAGGACTCCTTATGAGCGTTGTTTCCATATACTATTAGCCAATTGGAACGCCTTTCCCCTCCATTAGATCTGGGGCAAGATACACATTCTGTGATAGTATTTTACACACAAAGCTGCATTATAAGAAAGTTTTAATTGCAGGAGCTTATTTGCTCATTTTCTAGTAGAATTTAAGCGTTGATAAAAAAATTATTTTGTTCTCTAATTCTCTCTTCAGCTCAAGTCAGAAGGTAGTCAGCTTCATGGGCTCACATGGAGCAAGCTTCTTGATCCTGAAAAGAAAGGCCAGTGGTGGTTGTCAGGAGAAATCACATCTGTAGTGGATAATGTTGACGAGGTTGCAACTGCAATAAACAAAGAGGTTTTGGAGGCACAAAAATTGGTGCAACTAGCAGCAGCTCAGAGGATGAATACTGATGTGAGGAGAGCAATCTTTTGTATTATAATGAGTGGGGAAGACTACATCGATGCATTCGAGAAGCTTCTGAGGCTGGACTTAGCTGGAAAACAGGTTCCTTTCTTCTCTTTCTTTCATTCTTTTCTTGTCAATAGGATTTGGTTTTGGGTTTGACTGGACTAGTTTGTGTCGCTCATCTTTTTTCTACTAATTCCACAGGATAGAGAAATCATGAGGGTCATTGTGGATTGCTGCTTGCAAGAAAAGGTGTTTAACAAGTATTATACTGTGTTGGCTTCGAAGTTGTGCAGCCATGAAAAGAATCACAAGTTCACCTTGCAGGTACGTGATCACAACTCTCCATCATGATATTATTTGATCTTGGTCAAATTTCATTCCGATTAATCATGCTCTTCTTAATTTATTTTCTTCATATTGTTGCATACTTTTTTCCTTTATGACAATACCTTTCATTCAACTTCTTACCTTCAGCAGTGTATATTGACACAATTGTGATAGATAGGTTGTTACAAATTTGTTTGGTATGAAGCTAAAAGTGGCTCTGTTCTGGTTTTTAATGCTTTCACTATATATAACTTGTATTACAGTTGTATACCATCTGCTAGACGTGCCGAACGGGAAGGGTTGGGTATAGTACCCGTGAATATGGGTCAAACGTGCCGGTGTAAGATGTAACTGCGCCACTGTTCTAAACTGCAAAGTTAGCGCATATGCGTTATGCGGTGAGGAATCGCTTTTTTTAGGCCGCATATAGTCTATTTTGTCAAAAATATGATTATGTGACCACGTATTGAAATATGTGGTTGCATATCTGATATGTGACTGCATTAATCGAGTATGCGCCTGCATACTTTGAGTGGGTAGTTGGGTTGTTTATATTAACATGAATATTTTTTTTGGACCCGACCTATTTTAAGTTTAAAAAAAGGCCATATCGCTTCTTTCTTTCACAATTGGACACTTGTGCAATGGGAAAAAAGTCAACAAGTGGTTGAAGGTTGTGTAACAAGGACAAGGCGATGATTCCTAGCAATGAGAGTGAGACGGAAGAGTGCGAGGGGGACTTTGATAGCACTGACTCCGAAGTGAATATTGAGGAAGGCTGTTCTTTGGACCATTTTGAGAACGACTGATTTTGTATTGTCATGGATCTATTACCTATAGTTATATATATTTTTTATTGTTGTAGGAACAACTATGCTACATCCACACTTTATGCCTTTGTGCAAGATTCTTAAGTAATATTTTCTCTTTAGCAAGAAGACTTTAAGTAATGTTGCGAACTAATTCTAGTAGTTATTTTTATGTCTTTGTTTAATTGTATTACGATTTTATCATATTATGCACATATGTTATTCATTTCTAAGTATTTTTATGTCCTTTTCATTTTTCAGCTACCTTTTTTTTGACTTTTTCTTATAGTTTCTATTTTTTCCGATTTTTTAGATAACTTTTTCAAAGTTTTGATTTTTTTTATAAATTTTAGATATGGTATGCGACCGAGAATCGCATAGTTCCGCATACCGCCGTCTATAACGCTGAACCTGCAGAAGTTTTCAACAACTTTTGTACCCAGTCCTGATCGGCGGGTACTTGACCCGACCCGACTCACGGGCTCCTGTTAATTTCTGGTTTAAATTAGTAATAATCAAACAATCAATTAATCATTCTAATTGATGACATCGGCAGAGATTGGGCTTAATTCAATCTATTTCTGCTGTAAAATCCCACAGAAAGGTTTAAAAAAATAATATAAACAAATACCACATTGATAATGAAACCCTTCAAGGCAAATCCACCAAGTAGATATCCCATCTCAGTCTGAAAGTAATCAAATATGACTCAGCAACTCAAATCTCTTCACAAAAATATTACACATAAATATAGCGAAACTCCAATTCCTTCACAAGATGTTACACATAAATAGACCAAAACTTCAATCCGGGAGAGGGGAAACCCTAGATGGGACTTGACAAGAGAATGAATCGCTGTTTTAGATAAGGTTATGATGAATTGGGTTACAGGGTTTGGTAGAGTTTATTGTATTTTGGTTGAGAACTTGAGATATATTGAGCTAATGTATACGGTTTTGGTTGATATCTTGAGATGAATTGGGTAATGGGTGGATAGAGAGAGATTTATTTTTAATCATTAATAAATATGGTACCCATGGGCACTGGGGTAGTGTTGAGCACTTGCAGGTTGTGCTAATCATTGGCAAGTTTTCAAAATTTGAGAAAGTAAAGACCCGTACCTGAGCTGTCCGGGTGCAACCCACGGGTACTGGCATGTTTTGCCAAGTCTACTTTCTATTAATGAATTTGTCAATCTGGTGATGGCCCCCTGACCCAGCCTGTAGGAACCAGACTTGTGTCCTATCTGTGCAAACAAAGAATATGTCTTTCTTTTAAGACTGAATTACATTTTTAGCATTAGCCAAGGGATATAGATGAACTTTTTGTCTAGCAGTGTTTTTGTAGGCGGTCACCTAGGTGGATGCAGTGGGTAGAACGGCCCGGCTATAGGGTAAGCTGGTGAGGTTAGTCGCGTAGTCGCTTAGGCAGTTGCCTAGCAGGTAAAGGCAGGCGCCTAGGCATGTAAGGCGGCCCTTAGGCAGTCCATCTAGGCCTTAATAGTTTTCTTTTTTCTTTTTAAAATCCTGTTAAGGGTATATGCTTATTTTCCTCACAAAACCAGCCAATAGCACAGACAGGAAATACAGCAGCAGTACAATCATCATTATTTGCATCTTGCTAAATTGCATCGCCAGGTCAAATCATTTAAGGGGTCAAATGAGATAAAATAATCATTCATAACTTTAAAAAAAATTAGTTTGTGCACAATGCTGTTAAATTCCAATTGTAGTCTATTATTTGTTATTTAAAATTTCAAGATTTTTTCTAAATTTTTGGAACGAAATATTGAAAGAGCCAACCTTGAAGGCAGCGCCTAAGCGGTAGGTGGTGCCTTGACTGCCCCCTTCACCTAACGCCCACAATTATGTTGTTTCTAAGAGATGTATACAGTATAAGGTCATTTTTCATTACTATTTCCGGTGAAGGATTTTCCTGGTACTACTTGCTACCTACAACAGTACAACAAATTTGTGTCAATGTAGAAGAATGCTTCTGGTTCTAACTTATATTTGATACCTGAACATGTTGGAACATAAATTTGGCTTTGTTGTTTTTATTTTTATCATTATTTTCTTAACTCCACGATGGCACAAGATTGGGTCCCGATCAGATAACCTTTGACAGCCTCATAGTTACAACTATGAAATCCAAAGATCGTGGCCAGATAAACTTTGACTGCCTCGTAGTTACAACAATGAAATTCAATGATCGTGGCTTAGCCTTGTCCCAAACATCTCTTGCACTTGACCCTAGGTAGCCTCAGCACCGTTAATGTTGATGATCCTGTGTGGCAACCTGTTTAGGAAATGCTTAAATGAAATCATAATGAAGAGGGATATGTTTTGGTACTTTGCTCATAGGTTTATATATATTGCAATGAATTCATAACAAAAGCAATGTTAGGAATTTAGTACTAAGAAAATTTTTGTATCAATACAACGGACTATATCACAAATAGCAATGAACATCATATCTATATTGGTAATTGGCAAGGCGTTTTACTGTTGTCAATGAATATTTTGTAGTTGCTCCTTTTTAGCAAATTTTTTCCATCATACATGAGTATTTGGATATACATATTTTTATTTCCATAATGAAGATTGCATTGATGTTGTGTGCCCTTCGTTAGAGGTCCAATGGGTACTCAGTATCTCTTATTGTTACTGTTTTCTTTTTTTCTTTCTAGTATTGCATTTGGGATCATTACAAGGAACTTGACTCAATGGAGTTGAAGCGTTCCATGAACCTCGCAAGGTTCGTTGCAGAGATGCTATCTTCATTCTGCCTCTCTCTCGCAGTGCTGAAGATCATCGACCTGATGGACCCTGCACAGTTGACTCCTAGAAGGATCATGCATTTCAGAATGCTTTTGGAGGCCGTCTTTGAAAACCGTGAAACTCTCCTGTGGAACATTTTCACTCGTGTGGCTGTTGCTCCTGAGCTCGAGCAGTTAAGGGACGGTCTTTTGTTCTTCATCAAGCAGTATGTAGTTTCAGGAAGCCCAGGGAAAGATTTAGCTAGAAAATATAAGTGCGCGAAGAAGGCACTTCGGAATGTAGCTGGTGTCCTCATGTAATCCGTTTACTCGTTTTATGAGAACATGTCAGCAGCCGGACAACTGCCCCATATGAGCTGTTTACTACTCCTTCCAGAGTTGTAATATTACAGATGTATTAATGTAATGTCCACGTGGAAGAAAAAGAGGGAAATTTTGTAGTGAATTAACCTGTTTTATTTAGGGTTCTTTTTAACGTATTTAACAGATAATAGAGGTACTTAGTCTTTGGTAGATAGGATGTAATGGTCTAATGGTCTCATGCAACTGACATTATGTTGAGAGAAATTTTGTAGTACGTAAATTTACATCTTTTGATATTCTCTTTCTAATTTTTTTTAGAATCAGGTACTTCATTAAATTTGTTTCTTATCAGTTTAATTTCTGATCTGATCAGTTGTTTTAATTAAATTCATTTACTTATTGTGTGGAAGTTCATGGCAAATTACTAGCTATATACACTGCCAATGAGCCAGTGGTTCTCTGTGATACCACAAAACAATAGCAGTTGTTCAGAGGATTATAGCAAAGTTGCAATATATATATATATATATATATCTTTCATTGCATACGCACTATAGCGTGCAAACCACTGAAGCCGTTGTTTCAAAACGGCCTACGGTATAACAACAGCTTCATTATACCTTAGGTCGTTGTTTGAAACAACGGTACCCTAGGCTGTTGTTTGAAACAACGGTTTTAGTGGTTTGTACGCATTTGCAAGCTACAGTGCGTTTGTAATGATACATTTCTCATATATATATATACACCCCATTTTTTGTTATTTTCAATATTCTTCTGATTAGGTCTAAATCTAATAAGAATATATTTAAATTTCCAAACTAACCACAACTCAACCATCTTTTTCATTAAATTTCTTCTTTTTTCTTCTATTATTTTCTTCAATTTATCCACTAATTTATTTCAATTTCTCTGCTAAAGTGTCATTTCTCTATAATAACATTCTACCGGGCAAAGAGATCGCCTGTAAGAGGGGTCTTCGTCAAGGGGATCCGTTATCGTCCCTTCTCTTCGCCATTGTTGCGGATGGTCTAGCGGAAATGATCAGGAGAGCTATGGAAAATAACACAATCAAAGGAGTGCAGATCAAGGGCATCGAGAAGCCAATGGCGATACTGCAATATGCAGACGATACAATTTTATTTGGAAAAGCTACGGTGGAAGAAGCTGGAGCAATGAAGACGACATTAGCCTGTTTCCAAGGGTGGTCCGGGCTAAAAGTTAACTTGGTGAAATCTTCGATTATTCCGATGACTGAGCTTCCGGATAATTTGCTGAAGGATATTTCCGATATACTCGGATGCAAGACTAGCAATGACCCCTTCAAATATTTGGGTACCCCTATCAGGCCGGGGGCCCTACTGAGGGAGGATTGGACATCTCTCATTGTGAAGATTCAAAAGAGGTTAGCTGGGTGGCAGAGTAGGTTCATTTCCCTTGGAGGAAGGATCATATTGCTAAATTCGGTCATTAGCGCGATTCCGCTATACCTTATGTCCATTTTCGAGCTCCCGAAGTGGGTTATTAACAGTATTGACAAACTTAGACGAAGCTTTTTATGGAGGGGTGCGGACGAGGGGAACAAAGGCTTCAATCTTGTCAATTGGGGTAGAGTGTGCAAGAGAAGGGAATTTGGAGGTCTGGGAGTCATGGATCTTAACGATATGAACAAAGCTCTGCTGAGCAAATGGTGGTGAAAAGTATCTAATAATCACAAAGGATGGTGGAGCTACTCTTTTGCTCAATTTCGGAAGAGACGCAGGGTAAGATATGGTGGGAAAAGCGCGTCGGCGAAAGTATCCTTTATGTGGAAGGGCATAGCAAAGCAAGGAGAGATGTTCTTCTCCAACACAAGATGCAAAGTAGGCAACGGACTTAACACCAGGTTCTGGAAGGACAAATGGTGTGGGAAGACTACTCTTCAAAACCAATTTCCAAAGGCAGCGGAAGCAACCTCGAACCTAGACCTTTTAGTAGCGGACGTCAGGAAGAGGGGGAAGCTTACCTTTACAGTGTCCCAGAATATTTGCTCGGAATCCTTGACTCAATTCGAAGCTTTGAACAGTCTTATTGCCCAGGAAGTAGGCCGAGGTTACGACTTAGAAGACGAAAGATGGTGGGACAGAGATAACTCTAAATGTTTTGCGGTTTCATCCATGTATAGATGGATCAACGACGGAGGTATTAGATGTTCAGATCAAGCAGTTATCTGGGGGGCACTTGTTCCATTCAGAGTAAAAGTGTTCTGCTGGCTGGCAAATAATAACGCAATTCTGTCGAAAGCTAATCTTAGGAAGAGAGGCATGCAGATTGACTCGATGTGCGGGAGATGTTCATCGGCAGAAGAAGACGTCAATCACATTCTTTTTAATTGTCCCAGAGCGAGGCTAACATGGGAGATAGTTAGTAGGGGTTTTGGGTGTAGTCAAGTTCCTAATTCAATTTCCGTCATTTGGGGGTCATTTAGAGAAGCATTCATTAAACTAGAAGATAGAAGGTCTTGGGATATTGCAATTGCGGCAGTGATTCGGAATTTATGGCTAGAAAGAAATGAATTTGTTTTCCGCAATAAGTCGTTCAGATTTAATCACTCAGTGCATAAAATCTTTCTTTTCATCCATGATTGGGCAGGTGTTCAGGAGGCGCGGAAGAGGATCAGGATCGCGGAAGGGGAATAGTCAGATGATAGGTACTGGCGCACCCTCACGCTACTTCATGAGGGTTGAAGCATGCTGATAGTAAGTTGGGCTTCCTTTTGGGCCTCCGGACTGATGGAGCTTCAGATCTGCCGACAGGGTCTGAATGTTGTGGTTTTAGATTGCTGTTGATGTACTTTTTATTTCCGTTATGTAATATTCAGGTTTTGTACTACTTTGTTTCCTTAATTGTTCGTTAATGAAACGATGGACTAGTCCATCTTTTATCAAAAAAAAAAAAAAAAAACATTCTACCCAAGTGATCTTCTCCATCTCCTCTTCAATGAGCGATCTCTCTCTTTAAAAAATTATAATGACATAACTTATTAGTTTTCAAAGTTTCATGACCACAAAAGATTTGAAGAAAACGAACCCAAGATTATGTTCCAAACTTTTTCCATTGCGATAAGGAGTTTCTAAGGCCTAACAGTTTATGTATCTCTATTGTTGCAATACTTCGATTGTCGCATGGAGTTTTTAAGGCCTAAACCATCTCATCCTTGTCTTCCTCTTCATCCTCTTCAACCTCCTCATCCTCCTCATCCTCACCATCCATTACATCGTGAATCTCCACCACATCCTCATCCTCCCCATCATCCGCACCAATCTCCCCCCCCCCCCCTGTAGCGCCCCGAGTTCCACACACTGGAAACTCATGACACTTATGCAGAATCTTTACTTCAATGAGTACACAACACAGAAATCACAAGATTTTAAAAACTTGCATTTGCACAAGAAAACTATATCCTCCACTTGGATGCTTTCCGCAGCTCGAGTCCCCCGCTCTACGATCAACAATCCTACAATTAGCAAACTGTGGGCACGTCAGTTGAATACAACTGACGCAATGCGGATGAAACCCGAAACCCGAAATCTCCAAAATCCTCAACAATCAATATTTGATGCAGAAGAAAAATGTGAAAGTCAAACGACAAGTGCCAGTGTATGCCATGATCTAGATTCTAATGCACAACTCATATGCACACCATGCTTTTAATCTAATGCAAACTTGATTTGGAAACGTATGCATCCCATACTACATACTCCCCAAATCGAGTTCATGTTCTCCAGATGATAGGGTTCAATCCCTCGCCATGCATTCTACTCTTGTACTATTTCCTGTTTCTGACATTCATCTAGTGACTGGTAGAGTCTGCAGTACATGCGGTCCATTCCCGCTCCTGCAGTCGGATCGTGGTCCTTCTCCACTCCGAACGGCAGTGATCACTCTGTTCGTTCAGATCATGGTCCTTCTCCACTCCGACAGGATCGTGGTCCCTATCCATTTTCGGACAGGCCGGTGATCATCAGCTCTGTCGGAATCATGGTCCTTCTCCACTCCTGCCCCTACCAAAGTTATCATGAACATAAGGCGAATCAATAGGGCCGCCCTTACTCCGCCAAGAGACTTAGAGTTACACTCTTACTCCTTGTTCGTATTGATAACCCAGAATATAGACGGAAACTTAAGAGTTCATCTCCTAAGTTCCGACAGGACTTGAGACTTACGTCTACATCCTATTCTTATCACTAAATCCCAGAAATTAACAGTCGAGACCACGCCGCATGTGTTCCAGACGAGACGATGCCGCACGTGTCCCGTTGACAGGTGAGTACACGCCCAACTAGTGTCTGTCCTTACCAATTATGAGTCACACTACTTAGGACCAATGCCTTTACTAATTTATACAACTTAGGTCAAATTCTCATCCGCTTAATTCCCTCATTAATCACCCCTTACTTTCTAGGTGAAATTATTAGTACTTAAGGTCTCATTGTTCACAATTACACTTAGATTATCATTACATTCTTATTCTGAATTATTTGCCCAACTTGGCCCTTATCCGGTCCATATCCGGCGCATCTGGCCATATCAACGAATAACTCATGAGAAAGGCAATCGCCATAAAAACATATGTTATATTTTTGCATCTATAAGCAATTCATCATCGAGATAATACTCTTAACAAGTATTTACTAAACAAGTAGCTACAACCACAACATTAACCTACTAAATGAGTTTAACATGATTAACAAGTAGCTACAATATTAATGCAACATGGTTTACTTCATGATTAACTACTACCACTTCACTTATTTACTAGTATGATCACCTACTACCCCTTACCATTTATCACTTTCTTAAAAATAAAAGCATGAACTTCAACTTCACCTAAGGCAATTAATACTAACACATTCTACTTAACAATGTAGGCTACTACTACTTGCAATTTCAAGCTACTAATAATTTTAACATAATCTCCAAACAACAACATACATCTTATCATAGATCGGAAAACTTCCGTCAATAATTCTATAGCAAAGTTCATACTTCCATTTGCCAACATGAGTCAAGTCTTCATTTGAGTCTATTAAGTCCACCTTTCAACTTTCTAATTTATTCTAATCAATTTTTACTTACTAATATAAACCTTTCTCACATGACATCTTACTAACTTACTAACATCATCACTACTTACTAACATGACTAAAGCTTACTAATATGAGCAAGAGCTTACTAACCTAAAGTTAATCTTACTAACATGAACAATATACTACACAAATCATCATAAAAATCACAACTTTACAATCTATAATCAACAATCAAGCTATTGATCCAAAGACATGATTTTTATTTCATAATCAAGCATAAAAATTTCATCTTTACTCTTTTTAACTACCATTTTCATGCATAAAAGTGTAATCTTTATAATTAAAAGATGAAGAACACCCACTACAATTTCTAGCAAGCATCAATCTTCATTCCATACATAAAGAAAAATAATAATAATAAAATACATGAGGTATGAAGAATACCCATTTTGATTGTTTGTAAGCTTCAATCTATTAGTTGCTTCAAGTTGCTATCTTCTCCTCCTTGCACCTTTAGTCTTCTTGCTCCAATAGTAGTAGTATAATAGTAGTAGCAGTAAAGTAGTAGAAGTAGTAAAGTAGCAGCAGCAGTAGTAGTAGTTAAGTAGCAGCAGCAGTAGTAATAGTAAAGTAGCAGCAGCAGTAGTAGTAAAGTAGCAGCAGTAGTAGTAGTAGACAGCAGCAGTAGTAGTAGAAGACAACATCAGTAGTAGTAGTATATATATATATATATATAGAAAAGGGGGGAAAAGAGAGCTGGCGGCCACTGCAGAAAGAAAGAAAGAACGAAAGAAAGAGAAAAGTGGAGAGAAGAAATGCTTAGGTGTCCTCATTTTTTTTGCATTAAACTCCCTAGGTTTTAACTAATCTTTTTAATCCCCAATTGGGAATTGTTCTGTTGGGCTGGGCTTTTTTTTTTATTTTTTGTAAATAATGTTGGGCTTTAAAGAAAATATATAGATGAAATTGGGAATTGTTCTGTTGGGCCTGGGCTTTTTTTTTGTAAATAATGTTGGGCTTTAAAAAAAATATATAGATGAAAACAAACATAGTAAGAATGATAAAAAATGAGATAACCATATCAACATAATTGTTACTTATTTTAGGGGTATTAAACCCCCCCCCCCCCCCCCCCTTCTTGTCATCAACATCCGCCTCATCATTCACCTATTTCCCCAATGGCCGCCACACGAAACACATTCAAATGACCATTTGCCTTCCTTCTACCTCCTGCCACAGCAGTTTCCGTCTCCGCCTCCGCCTCATCTACATCACTCTCCTCATTCTCATCCACATCCACAACTCCAACTCCATTATTCGCTGCAACAACAATTTTCCTCCCCCAATCCTCACCATCCACCTTACCACTTCTTAGTTCTTGATCTCCACCAACGACTTCTCTAGCTCCAACGTGGGCTTTTTTGGATGGAAAAAAAAAGAATAAAAGAACTAAAAAGAAGAAGTAAAAGAGATGGAAAGAATAAGTACTGAAGCGGCATAGGCAAATTTGTCATTTTACCCCTATGCCGTAAAAAATCATAATAGGGACTAATGTCGGATTTTTTTTTGGAATAACTTAAATAGTTATAGATGCTATTTTAGAAATATGAAAACTTCCTATGCTATTTTCAAAATACCAAATATTTTGTGTGATTATGGACAAAACCCTAGTTTTTAATGTTAATTTTGCAGACATACTCTGTGGTAGAGGGGATCGGGTGGAGAGATCGCTAGAGTTTGTATAATGGTGTAGCAGGAAGTGACAGAGAGATCACCAGAGTTGAGCATGCAATAGATAATATATTTTGGTAAAGTTTTGGAAGCAGTGATTGTGGTCTATTAGTTCAATTATTTTTCTTCCAATCTATTACTTAAGGAATGACTTTCAAAATAAAAATCACTTAAGAAATGTGATTAAGAAAATGATAAACTGATATAACTAATCATGAGGCTGATTTGTAAAATAATACACCTTACTTACTTGGAGAATTAAATGAAATGAGGATGTGGCAAATTTTTTTAACATGACGTCACCCTATTGGCCTACAAATATGTTTTGCATTCTTCATGATCAGTATAATCCCTACACAAAAAAAGATAAACGTGGAGGCACCCTACGACATACATTTTGCATTCTTCATGGTTCATATGATCCACGCCCATTCAAAAATTGTAAAAATTGTAAAATGCGGAAAACTACACCTCAATCTCCTTTAAAAAAATATATTCCAAGTCATGGTACAAGTTTCAAACCATGATGTTTTGCAATGTATATACAGACAGGTATAGTTAATGATACATGCATTCTGCAAGTATATGGTTTTACAATTGCCATCATGTTGTTGAGACAAGCACATCATAGCTTCGCTCACTCAATAACATCAGATATACTGTTTGTAAAATAATCTGGATGAATGTTGTTTAATGGATCTTGCAAAGCTGACAAGGTACTCACACCTGCAATTCAAAGCCAAAAAGTGATAATCCGACTTTGTTTAGAATGGCAACATAAACGATGCTAACGAACATTGCTGCGAGAGAGGAAAAAAAAAAAAACGCTTACCAGAAAGAACAAAAAGGGTCTTGCAGCCAGTATTCTGCCCAAAGAGTATATCAGTGTCCAATCTATCACCAACCACGCACATCTTTGAAGCATTAATCTGGAATCTTGATTATGCAAAATAAATTAAATATTGAAAATAAGATTTTAACAAAATTGAACTACTAAATGTACTAGTAGATTTGAAAGAAGAACTTCTGGTTCATGTTACATTTAACCCACTTCAAAAAGTTAGCATCACATGATATGCATTTGCACAAACGTTGAAGCAATCAAATAGCCAACTGCTAAATCTTTTAAATGATAATTGGTACAACATTCCTTGTCAAATTCATGTGTTCAGAATTTAATATTATGTACTCAATTAGAAGGACAGTTAAAACAAATTAGGAAGGTACTCACATTGTAGAATCGTTAATATTGTCGAAACATCCATCTCAGTCAACCCTTGACAATATCAATATCAGTAACTTAGCCTACCTTCTCAAGACACTCCAGAATAGTCTTTCAAATCCACAATACTGATGCATATTAGAAATGAAAACAAGTTTCAATTGTGTCTGCAATTTTCTGATGGGCTAGAATTTCCATTCAAAAGAAAGAAGTTATGACAAAAGAAGATGCAGCACGAAATCTACTTTGTGTTTGCTAACTCTAGCAGACACCATTTCAGAACTTCATGCATGAAGAAGCTCAAATATTTGAACTTGTCCAAGCTGTTGCTACCATTTATATGAACAATCTATGAGAATATACAAACAATTCGATATTTAAACACATAATTGTCCAAATTTATTGCAAGAAAGTTATGATTTATGAGTATAGCTTCATCAATTACACCTTGAACTTCTAACAGAGTATAGTGTTGTCTTTCTAAAACCTGAAGGTTTTAGCTTCTTTGCATTCTAATAATGTACTTGCTTATTGATCACCAAACGCAAGTACTTTACCCACTGTTTGGAAGAAGTCCATCCTTAGCCATCCCATTGAGAACATCAAAAAGTACATCCATGTTACCGTCCTTGTGATTCACCTCCACACGAACTTTGGAAGCCTCTGCATCTGTTATCAAACAATCTGCCATCAACCTCTCAAGGACATGATTCAATTCAGAGCTCATCCCCTCTTCCGAGAGACCTTTGACAAGAGAAATAGTAGATATTGCACTTGGACCAAAACCTGCCTCTAGCATTTCCTTATAGAGACTGAATGCTTTCCGTACATTTCTGCCTCTACAATGCCCATGAATAATGATGTTGTAAGCAGCCTCACTAGGCTTCCCATTCTTCTCTGCCATGGACTCAAAAACTCTCTCGGCTTCATGCAGTAAACCTTTCACACAGAAACTTTTTATAAGAGACACCATACTGTTTAAGTCCATTTTATCACAACTATCCAATAATGCATCATACGTCACTTTATGGGGGATTGGATTCTCATAATACAACTTGAAGAGCAACCTTCTTGCTTCTTTGGTCCGAGCTATTTTATCGAGGCCATTAATAAGAACACTATATGTAACAACATCAGGGAGGATCCCTTTCTTAACCATTTCATCGTGAAGAATGAATGCTTTCTTCACATTTCCTTCTTTGCAATGGCCATGGATCAAGGTCGTATAAGTAAACTCATCAGGAGGGATCGCAAGACTTAACATCCTCTCAAACTGAACATGGGCATCATCAAGTCTCTTTGCTTCACAAAACCCTCTAATGAGGGAAGAGTATGTAAGAGCATCGGGAGAGATGCCTTTATCAAGCATTTGCTCATTCAACTGAAATGCGTTATCCATATCTCCATTCCTACAATACCCATTCATTATCGTGCTATAAGTCACAACATCAGCCTTTATCCTACTTTCTTCCATCTCTTTCACCACGCCTAAAGCTAGGTCCATCCTCCCTAACACACAATACCCATTGATAAGCACATTGTAACTTACAACGGAAGGTTTAATCCCACTCTCCTTCATCTCCTCCATCACCCGTAACGCATCACCCAAAAACCCTTTCTTACAAAACCCATCAATCACAGTCGTAAATGTCACCTCATTAAGCTTCAACCTTCTCTCTCGCATCTGCCTAACGAACTCCATAGCCCTAGTCAAGTTCCCGACCTTGCACATTGCGCTAATAAGTGAAGTATAGCTCACCACATTCGGAGCCACCCCTCTTCTCGCCATCTCCTCATGCAAAACAAGTGCTCCATGTACATCACCCTTTCTACAATACCCATTCACAATTGTATTATATGTCACCTCATTTGGAACCAACCCCTCTCTAACCATCTCATCCACCACCATTCCCGTCTCCCTCACCCTCCCTTCCCTACACAACCCATTCACAACCGTATTATAACTAACCAAACTTGGCCTAACTCCCCTCTCCCTCATCCTCCTCAAAACCGCAAAACCCTCATCCACCTTCTTCCTTTTGCAATACCCATCAATCAGAGTATTATACGAAACCACATTGGGCAAACACCCAATACGCTCCATCTCATCGAAAACCTCAACACCCATTCCCAACTCCCCAAGGGAACAGTACGCTTTAACCAAAATATTATAAGTGTAAACATTTGGGGAGACCCCATCACGCTTCATATTGACAAAAAACTCTTTAACACATTTCGTCGAATATCCAGCGCGCAACATGGAGTCTAAAATGGAATTATAGGAGATAATCCCCGGTGCGAGCCCGGACGATTTGGTGAGGTGTAGGAATGACAATGCAGAGTGGATTTGGTTGTGGGAGCAGTAGGATTTGATCAAGAGATCGAAAGCGGGGGACGAGGAAGGGGGAGGAGGGAGGAGAGAGAGGGAGGAGAGAAGGGAGGAGAAGATGGTGGAAGGGGGGGAGAGGGCAATGAGATAGGAGGAGAGTTGGAGGGCAAAAGGGTAATTTCGAATGCGGGTGAGGAGGTGGAGGGAGAGGGAGAGGGAAGGGAGGGAGGTGGGGAGGAGGGGGAGGTGGGTGTGGGCCCAGGTGAGGAAGGAGAGGGTGAGGGAAGGGTGGAGCCGGGTGAGGAGGAGAGTTTGGAGGGTGGATTCATGGGTGAACTTTTGGGTGAGGGGAGAGAGAGGGAGGTTGGATTTGAGGAGGGACAATGCTTGGTGGGCTACTTGGAGGTGGGTGTGGTTGTGGCTGTCGTTGTGCTGGGTTGAGGACATGGTTTTTTTGAGAGGGAAGAGTGATACATGGAGAGATTTGCGGTACAAGGCCACTTTTTGAAACTATTTACGATTTTAGGCCAGTTCATAAACTATTGGCGCTTTTGGCTATCCAGTACCACGTCAGCAGTGACCGCTATTAGAAATAGAGGTCTCTTCATAGTGACCTCTCACACTAGAGAGGATATTGCATAATGGACACGACTTGGTGTAACTAAAGTCGCTATTGTCAATAGCGACCTTGTATAACCAAGGCTGTTATTCCCAATAGCGACTTCAGGTTGGCCCAATCGCTTTTAGGCTCACCTGAGGTCGCTATTGGGAATAAGCGACCTTAGTTATACAAGACCGCTATTGACAATATCGACCTCAGTTACACCAAGTGGTTTGTAATTATACAATACCCTCTATAATCTGCCAAGTGTAAGAATCCAATGTGTTGGTCGCTATGAAGAGGCCGCTATTTTCAATAGCGGCCGCTGCTGACGTGACACTGGGTAGCCAAAAATGCTAATAGTTTGGGAAGTGGCCAAAAATCGCAAATTGTTTCAAAAAGTGACCTAGTACCGCAAAAAATTCTGATACATGAGTGATTAGAGAAAGGGGGAAAAAGTTTTTGAGTGTTGGAGGGACAATGCTTGGTGGGCTACTTGGAGGTGGGTGGGGTTGTGGCTGTCGTTGTGCTGATTTGAGGACATGGTTTTTTTGCGAGGGAAGAGTGATACATGAGTGATTAGAGAAAGGGAAAAAAAAGTTTTTGAGTGTTAGATGATATATTAGTTTAGTCTCATGCTGGTTATGTATCAGTTTAGTCTTTTATTTTCTCTTATTGTATTCAGTTTATTCAATAAAGAAATCAATCAATAAAGAATTATTCTCATCCAATATTCTTAGCATGGTATCAAAGCAACCCAGATTCGAATCTCATCGATTACGCAATTTAAATCCGCTATTGACAAATATGTTTTGCATTCTTCATGATCAGTATAATCCCTACACGAAAAAAGATAGGTGGAGGCACCCTACTACACACATTTTGCATTCTTCATGGTTCATATGATCCACACCCATTCAAAAATTGTAAAAATTGTAAAATGTGGAAAACCACACCTCAATCTCCATTAAAAAAAAATATTCCAAGTCATGGTACAAGTTTCAAACCATGATATTTTGCAATGTATATACAGACAGGTATAGTTAATGATACATGCATTCTGCAAGTATATGGTTTTACAATTGCCATCATGCTGTTGAGACAAGCACATCATAGCTTCGCTAACTCAATAACATCAGATACACTGTTTGTAAAATAATCTGGATGAATGTTGTTTAATGGATCTTGCAAAGCTGACAAGGTAGTCACACCTGCAATTCAAAGCCAAAAAGTGATGATCCGACTTTGTTTAGAATGGCAACATAAACGATGCTAATGAACATTGCTACGAGAAGAAGAAAAAAAAACGCTTACCAGAAAGAACAAGAAGGGTCTTGCAGCCAGTATTCTGCCCAAAGAGTATATCAGTGTCCAATCTATCACCAACCACGCACATCTTTGAAGCATTAATCTGGAATCTGCAGTACAGAAAACAAAAAGAAGTAATAACTGCAGTTGCTAGCAAATGGTGGTTAGCATACATACAGCCAAATACACTTCGTAAAAGTTATCAATAGGGGTTACAATAGATTAGATCAATAGATTAGAATATAATAGGGGTTATAATAGATTAGAATATATTATAATAGGGGTTACACGACACAGCACACTTGAGATTGCTGACAATGTTGGGACTAGATGTTTATTCCAAGGATATTCCTTTTGTTCTTTTTTCTATTGAGTAAGAAGATGGGAACCCCTATTAGAAGGTTATTCTAGAGGAAAGGAGGCAACACTAATTACAAAACAAACATGAATCTCTGGTTTTATTCTTTTAATCATCTATTTCCCTATCTTGATCACATCCGTAAAGATCTACCCCTCACAACAAAAAGAATATCCTGTCTGGACTCAAGTCACCTAAATAAATTCATTTAAGATAGTGTTCAAGATGACAGTGAAATGACGCAGATGGGGACGCAATATTGTCCTAAGGATAAACTGGTACTGTAAAAGTAAGCACAGCAGTCCTGAAAACTCCCCATTACTGGTGTCCTTGTTGCACATACATGGCCATGACGAGGGGTAGCTGGCACTCAATGAAGAGTATTCAACTTGTTAGTGAAAAAGACTAAAGAGGATATTGCAGCCAATATTAGAAAAGGGAATTAGGTGTTAATTCTGTGAAGTGTGGCTTCTATGCCATATATATTATACTGAGACCCCCTTTGTCTAAGGATTTTGACATTTTTTTTTTCTTTTCAAAATGAAAAAATAGAAATGCTAGGAGTACCCTATGTTGTAACCAATATTCTAGCTGATAGGTTGGGTTCCTCCATCGAATCCAACTTGTACAAATTGTTATGGTATGAAAAATAAATGAAGATAGTTAATTTTAACAGTATTAAATGAGACATACCATAGCTGTTTATGCTAATTGAATTTCACATAGGAATCCAACACATTAATTACTTTAACGGGGACACTAAGTGGCTGTAGCACTACTCAATGAAAAAAGGTGAGCAAAAGTAGGAGGGCATTCTCAATTCTCTCCCTGTATCTATAACCAAATTCAAATTCAAGAGTAATGCTTCATCCACTACCAATTTCACTACCATTCTCTTCACTACCTTAGGTGGCACACTCCTATTGGATAGTTCCCCCACCTACTCTCTCTTCCCCCACCTATTAGAGTGTGCCACCTAAGGTAGTGAAGAGAAATGTAGCGAAATTGGTAGTGGATGTAGCATAACCCTCAATAAACTGGCAACCTATAGGGAAAAAACAAGGCAGCTTAAAAGTATAATAAAAATTAAATCAGAAATACAGTAAAATATTCAATATATGATCTGCTTGTGTGTTGCACGTGCTTTAATCTTCCCTTAAAATTGCCCATCTCCATCAATTTAAAATTAAAAAAGAAGGGCCCAAAACCTCCCTCATCGGTCCAAGTTGCTATTTTAACATTAAAAAAGATGGCTAACTGATTTACCTGCGAACACTACAGTTATAGCCAATTGCATATCGTTGTCCTCTCTCTCTCTCTCTCTCTCTCTCTCTCTCTCTCTCTCTCTCTCTCTCTCTCTCTCTCTATATATATATATATATATATATATACTTTATAAAAGCACGAATAAAACTTTTGTTTCTGTCGTGAGCGAATCCCGACCATTCAATTTCTTGATCTAGTTAGTTGATTAATGGTCAAAATTAAATAACTCGAAGCACATGTGTTTGACGCGTGCAATAAATAAATCAAATATAAAAAAAACTTATAAATAGATAGACATACATCTCAAATTTAAAATAAATTTATAGTCAATGACAAAATACCAAATAAATAAATCTATAAATACAAAAAAAAATACCAAAATTAAATTTATCTCGACTTCGTCGTCTTCCTCCGATCTCGTATGCTCCATCAAAAGGTCCTCTATTTTTCTTTTGAAGTTCGTTTCACATTCTTAGTTTATTGGGATTTCTCATTCTTAGTTATTAGTTACTAGGATTTTTTTTGTCTGCTCTTACTTGGTAGCTAATGTTGTTCGTTCTCCTCTTTTGCCTTCATTTCTTGATAGCTTGAATTAGAGATTCATAACATGATTTAGTTTTGCTTCATGTTCTTCTTTTCTTGATGATCCCATGATATTTTTTTTTTATGATTTATGTTTATATAGCATGAATTTGTGATTTATCTTTCGATGTTGTATGCTAGGGTCGTGTCGTTTGTTTGGAGCACTGAATTTAATCACCTTTAAATCAAATAATTGAACCGATAATTTGATCAACTTCATAATTTTTAGGATTAAGTATTTTATTATAATAATTATTTTCCTTGATTGTAGAAGAGATTTGTAGTTTACAGATTTAGTAGTAGTTTGAATTTGGTGTAACTTTTACTATTGTAAAACTATAATTTAGTAATCAAGTAAACATCCTTTTTTTATTGTGTTTCCTTTAGTGGAGTTGAAGTTGAAGCCCAACTTTTCGTCTTACACACATGATTACACAACATTCCATACATAAAAGTTGAAGCCAGAACATTTATTTAGCACCTATGATTAGATAGATTTAATGAAAAAAAATCAAATTAAACATATTTTATCTGACAATCTATAATGATAAAAAGTAAGCTGCAAATCTACATTAACTAAGGATTTATACGCAAACGCAATTATAAAATCATATCATATCATTTATTTACCTAATATATAGGGGTGGCTCATTTTAAAAGCTGAACAAGAAAGAAAAAAATGGAAAGAGAATCCTATGCATCAGTTCTCAGTCCATTAAATATTTATTTTATCATTATTTGATTCCAAAAAAAATAAAAGAAAAATAAACTTTCAGATGATATATAAAAGTTAACTAAAACTGAAACTAAATACAAATTCGATTTAAATTAAAAATCCAATTTCTTCCTTTCTTTTCTTCTTTACTTCCCTAATATCCAAAACAACTCCCCAAGCTCAACACAAAACAAATCAATAGACAATACATATCTTTAAAAAGTGGTTAAGAATTTATTTAAATCACAATTACATGTTTATTAATTATTTTCTTAACTTTGAGTAGATCAAGTGAGTTAAGTTTTAAATTATTTTTTAAAACTTTTGTTTCCTATAATCCTACGGAAAAGGCTGTTAGTTATATAGATAGCTTAGGTGTTTGTTTTGTTTTTTGTTTTAAAAATTGAAATAGTTTTGACAGAGATACAGCCATTTGAAAGAAATAAAAAAGAGAAATACTATCCACACTATTGAAAATGATCTTCATATCATTAAACATAAGAGAACTAAACTTGCAAATGTTTTGCTCATCCATTACGTGGTCTCGTATGTTTTATTGCCAAAAAACACGTATTTATACATATTGTGTCGTTAAATTCTTTACTAATTCTATTTGACTAGTAAAGTTGCTCAGGTTTCTTCATTTTACTTTTGATTGTTATAAACCACATGTATTTTGGTGGTTGTCGGTTGCTCACCATTTTCTTGTGTGTTCTTGCAATTATGTTTTTATGACTTTTAATGGAGGCATTTTTTTAATTAGCTGGATTTTCTTTTATTTATATATTTCTGTGGAAGTTTCGGAGACACCTAAGCAATGTTCTTTTGTATCCAATTGATATATACCGAGAGCTTCTATTTTTGTACTCAAGGCTCCTATTTGAAACTTCATTTTCATTTTTATTTTTCTTCAGATTTATATGCAGCTCTTTGATTATAGAACTACAAAAGGACAAATAAAGTAAACAAATAAAATCTTACACAGAGATAACTTATATAAATCTAGGTTTTGTATCCCTACATCTTAAGTACGTGTACTACATAAGCCAAGTTTTGTGAATTAGACGTGCTTAATTCTCTCAACAATTTATTTTCAGACAACATTTTTATTTGAAAAATGTTCTTTCATATACCGTTATCCATACATATATCACACAGGACATGAGAATTGGCTCCAATATTTGGATAACTGAGTCACTTTTCCTCTTATTTCAATTTTAACAAAAATAGGTCTGGTAATAATTAATAGTAGTTGTTAGAATATAAGTGCAATTTCCCCCAACCCTTCTACAATTTCAGAGTTTTGGTCTATCGGTAGGGTTTTTTACATGGTATCAGAGCAACCGAGGTTCGAATCCCACCGGCTATGCAATTTAAATGCAGATTTTTTTAAAAAATATCGTTGTGTATTGTTTAGGTCTCGGCCCACAATTTGTTGGGCATTTATCTCGTTTCTTTGGCCCATAAAAAATGAACTCTCGACCTGAGGGGGCGTATTAGAATATAAGTGCAATTTCCATCAACCCTTCTACAACTTCAAAGTTTTAGCTTAGTGGCAGGGACTTTCACAGTGTTCAAGCATTAGCATCATTAATTAGTATCGTACGGTAAATAAAACTTTATATGAGCATCCACAACCACTTAAAAGGCATGCCAATTTTATGTATAATTTAGATATTTCTGTTGTAATTTCTGAATGTGATTGTTTAGTTTGATTACAAAATTTTAGATAATGATTATTTGCTAAAAGTTGGCTATGATTTGATTGTTTGGGAGTAAATGATTGAAAAAGAAAAGAACACGATTATTGCTCTTTGATTGTTCTCTAACATAGGTATAAAATATTATTGGTAAAATTATTCTTGATTATCAATTTCAGTTAGTAATCTTTTTAGTATGAAGAAAGTATTGACTATATTGATAATCAGGCATAATACAAAGTTCTGGGCCAATGAGACCAATCGTGACCAAAGGTTTACCTTTAAAAGTGAACATTGTTTACCATTTTATTGTCTTAACAAAGTAGAATGAAGAAATCATAGCAACTTTACTATCAACTAGAATTAGTAAAAAGTTCAACTACACAATATGCATAAGAACGTAAATGTATAATATGAAATAGTAGGTTCTGATTATGTACCAGGCCAAAGGAAAAAGAAAAATCTGAGCAATGTGCTAATGTTGATGGTTGATTTGAAACTTGGTTCAAAATGGATTATAATATGGAATGATAGAATAGATAATAGTTTTGGGGGGAAATTAACTTAAAGTGTCCTTTACAATACCGAAGTAACATTTCAAATTTTGTTGAATAGACTTTAAATTGTGCTAGATTTCTCTTGAATCTGTAGAGGCTTTTAGTTATTATTCTTTGGTGATGTGTAAAAGACTGCCTTAGAGCATCTGTAGTCGTTCCCCTTATTTCCAAAATTTGGAAAATTTAGCAAAATACCTGCTATAGTCGTTCCCTATATTTCCAAAATTTGGGTTTTGAGAAACAATAGGCTCTATATTTGAGAGGAGATATAGAAATTTCCCAAATATAGGAATCGAAAGATCATCATGTGTCCGTCGTAAAATTTAACAGTTATTTATTTCGGACACAAGATGATATTGCGTCTCACAAATTTTTTTAAAAGAACACTCTCGGACGCAAGATCATTGTAATACCCCTAAATTCTTACAATATATATATATATATATATATATATATATATATATATATATATGCATTGTTATATATTGTTATTATTATTATTATTATTATTTTTATCATATTTTAAAAACCTAGTATGTTTTCTTTTAAAAGCCCAACTTGTTTCTTTTAAAAGCCCAACACTTCCTTTCTTAAGGCCTAATATAGTTAAAGTGTAAATCCAATAAAGCTTGAGGGGTTATGTGCAAAAGTGGGGGACACCTAAGCTTTCTACACCCTTCCACACCTCTCTCCCTCTTTCTCCTTACTGCCGACAACAACAACAGCAGCTGCAGCCTTTCTTTTCCCCTTTCCTCTATTTATTTACCTACTTCAACTATTACTACTACTATACTACCTTACTTTTACTACTACTTACTACTCCTACACTTCTCTCCTTCTCTCTTTTCTCCCTTTACTGCAGACAGCAACAGCAGCAGCAGTTTTCTTTCCATCTCTCTTTTTCTATATATTTACTACTGCTTAACTACTTCCAACAACTACTACTACTTTACTACTTCTTCAACAACTACTACTACCTACTACTTCTTCAACTACTACTATATATTACTACAATATAGTAGTAATATATATATAGTAGTTGCATGCTTAGCTAATAAAAAGCTCATGACAAGTTAAGTAGATTGTAGTAAAGAACTATTGGTAGCATAGAAAAGATTGTAGGCATGAATACGGTGATTGATGGAATACCGTATGCATATGTATGCGGGTATGCAAACTTGAACATTTACATATGGTAGAGTGGTGTACATTGAGTGCGCTAGTTCGGTGCATGTGTGGGTCAATTCTTAGCATGATTTGAAAGCCAAGTTGAACCCAAACTAAATCAAGGTGAGATTTGTTGAGATTCATTTTGAACCTAGTTAGTGAATTAAGAAATTAAACTAGGATGATTGGTAAGGACAGGCACTAGTTGAGCATTGCACTCTCCTGTCAAGGGGACACGTGCGGCGTGATCTCGTCTGGAACACGTGCGACGTGGTCTCGTCTGGAACACGTGCAACGTGGTCTCGTCTGTTAATTTCTGGGATTTAGTGGTAAGGACTGTATGGTGAAAATTAGGGAATGGACCCTCCAAATCCACCTAAGGTTCTATATTGTTTAATGCGAACAAGGAGCAGAGCAGGGCTCTAGGACTCTTGGTGGAGCAGGTAGGACCTGCAGGGTCACCTTTATGTTCGTAACAACTTTTAGGTAAGGTCCGGGAGTGGCGTAGGACCACAGGGGACGGGCGGAGTATGACCGAGGAGTGGCGTAGGATTACAGGATCTCGGCATACATAATGGCATAACCAATGATTCTGACTGCAGCGGCAGAACTAGACCGAGTAACTGCAACCTTACCAGTCACTAGATGAATATCAGAAATGGGAAGGAGTACAGGAGTAGGATGCATGGCAAGGAATTGAACCCTATTATCTGGAGAATACGAACTTGATTTGGGGAATATGTAGTATGGGATGCATATGTTTCCAAATCAAGTTTGCATTAGATTAAGAGCATGATGTGCATATGAATTGTGTATTAGAATCTAGATCATGACATATACCGACACTTGTGGTTTGACTTTCACATTTTTTCTTCTGCATCAAATATTGATTGTTGAGGATTTTGGAGATTGTGGTTTTCATCCGCGTTGCGTCAGTTGTATTCAACTGACGTGCCCACAGTTTGCTAACGCAGGATCGCTGATCGTGGAACAGGGGACTCGAGCTGCGGAAAGCAACTAAGTGTAGGATATAGTTTCCTTGTGTAATGTAAGTTTCTAATTTCCTGTAATTTTTCTGTGTTGTGTACTCATTGAAGTAAAGATTCTGGGTAAGTGTCACGAGCTCCCAGTGTGTGGAACTCGGGGCGCTACAATCATCTCGCGTTCAAAAGATTTTTTCAAATGTGAGGAAAATATTCTATAGAATTAAGCCTATAAAAATTATTATGCATACATATTAAGGTTTAAATGAGATTTAATTAAGATTTAATAATTAATTAAGGTTAAATTAAGATTTAATTAACAATCAAATTAATATCAAACTAAGGGTTAAGAAAAAAAATATTTCAAGGATGCAAGATCATCTTGCGTCCGTGAATATATATATTTTTTTTAAGGAAAAAAATTGTATCGGACGCAAGATCATCTTGCATCCGTGCAAATTCTTTTTTAAAAATTTGGACGCAAGATCATCTTGTGTCCTGCAATTTTTTTCTCATTTTTTGAGTCTCAACAACTGCAGCACAAAGTCAAATATCCTATTTCTAAAAGCCAAATATGAAAATTTTGAGTCTCAACAACTACAGATGCTCTTAGACTTCCAATGTGAAATGATGGATTATCTCAAATATAATCGTTCTTATGTCAAATATTAGAGGATATGTTACATATGTATATTATTAAAATAATATTCAATTGTTGGCAGACTTTTTCTGAATTTGTTAGATTAATATTTAATTGAGTCACACATGGCTTCACAAGCGTCACACAGGAGTTGTAATTAAAAATAGTAAAGGTTATAGATCTAGTGAGTGGAGAGAAACTGAAAGAGAGAAAAAAAATTATAAGTGCTAGTCAGCCTAGTCTCAATATCTAATTTCTCTCAAAGTAAACAGTGTCTTAGAGCATTTAACTATCGGTATGGAAGTTCCTGCCCAACAGTAGACAAAGACAGATAAATAAATAAAAGAAAATTGTAATGCACATTCTACAATACTAAGTGATGTAATAATGATCTCTTGCTTGAACTCATGAACACCCAAACTCCCAACTTAATGTGGGAATAAGACATAATATTCAACAAAGGAAGTGCTACCTAACTGTGTCTGCTAGTTATGACACTGCTCTGCTATAAGATTGATGCAACGCAAGATTCCAGTACATGCCTAAGGGGGTGTTAGTGGGAAGGAATTTCAAAAACACAATGTGATTATATAATTATGATGTTTCCAAATTCAAATCATGATGATTTCCAAATTAATGTGACTCTTACTGTGATTTTCAAATACACACCTTGTGTGATTTTGGAGCTCAACTTGGATTTCACATACTTACTATTATCGTAATATATGATTATGAGAGTTAATAAAATAATAATAATGAAAAGTAAATTGTATTATTTATTATTATTCAATCAAAATATTAGTTTTACAAAACAACACATGCGATTTACTTTTTTTCTAAAATTAATATCTTGAAGCCAAGGAAAGAAGAAGAAAATGGAAAAGAAAAAGAAAAAGAAAAGAAAAAAAGGGTTGTATATCTTTGATAGCATTTTACAAAATTTCATATAACTTCAAAATTGTATAAGGATTACTATGCTCACATAAATATAATTTTCAATTAGAAATTAAATTGGTCATTTTTTAGATATCATTATTGGACATGATTTACATCCATTCATCTTCTTCGGAAAGATAATTGGTGTCTAAGCATGAGAAAGATTACATCTTTTTTCTTGGGAGAAGAAAAAGAAAAAAATATAAGATCTTTTCTAACCCTAACCATAAAAAAAATATTTCACCCTCATGATCAAAACTAAGTTCTTGGAAGTTATCTATTTATTCATTTACATTGTTTGGGTTGTTAAAAAATGAAGAAGAAGAAGAAAAAGGGAAAGATGCTCAAGAAGGAGAGGAGGAAGGAGAAAAAAGGTTTCATGGGATTTTAAAATCATATGGTGAGAGGTGTGTTTTTGGAGTAAGGATTTGAACATTATTTATTATATAATGTGGCTTTGGAAACACAAAAAGTGTGATTTCATCAAAATCACCATGATTTTAAAATCACATTTGGCCAAAACCAAAAGTTCAAATTGCACTTACAAATCCTCTCCCACCAACACCAAAATTTGAAAATACAGTGATTTTAAAAATGTGTTTTTGAAATCCCTTCCCACTAACACCCCCTAAAAACATGATGACTATATTAGACTTATTAGCAATGATTAGGTAACTTACTGTAGCGAATTGATAATGTTGAGATCTTTGCCTCACTCTTGGGCAACATTACTAATATTGTCTTACATAACCAGCGCATGAACGCTTACCAAGATGTGAAACATCACACAATTTTTTGGAAGAGCATCAAGTATTGGCTAAAGCTAGCATAGCTCTCACAGCTAAGGGAGCAAGTGCGAGGGTATTTCTAACTCATCAAAGCAATGAAATAGGCATTAAAGGTAAGTAATTGGTGTTGAAGTAGTGCTTAGTTTAGTCCCACATCGATTTAATAAGTAGTTTGCCTTTTGTCCTATCCTATATATAGGAGGCATGTACTTAGTTATAAAAAACCAATACAGTATATTTCTCTCTAATACTATAAATTAATATGGAATCAAAGCGGGAAATTATACAAAATTCTCCACAAAAATTAGGGTTCATTTGATTTTTATTTTTCTATTAAAAAAAGAAAAGAAAATCAAAATCAATTCGATTCTCTCTCCTCCATTCTCCTTCCTCCCAATCCCCACCCTAACCCAAAAACCCTAACTCCTCTACAGTCGCCACCCTTCCCTCAACAACCCTAACCCACCAAATCCTAATCCCCCTTCTCCACTCCAGATGCATCCCGCCACCTCCCAATATACCCTTTCTGTTGAAGAGTATCAAGCATTCCGCAACATGATGTGTAGTGGCAGAGCTTAGTGGGGGCCCGGGGAGGCCCAGGCCCCCTCAGAAATATTTTCAAACCCCCCCTCCGCCCCCCCCCCCCCCCCCCCCCCCCGCGCGAAAATTTTGAGAAACCCCTATATATATATATATATATATATATGGATTATTGACAATTTGACTCTTAATTTTTCCCAAATAAGTAACAAGTTGTTTCTCCTTCCCAAAATCATCTGATCGTCTTCCCCTTCCCAAATCGCCGCCGCCCCAAAATTCAAATCCTCTTTGAAGTCTTACTTTTATTCAAGTAGGTATCTCTCTCTCTCTCTCTCTCTCTCTCTCTCTGAATCTAGGGTTTCAGATTAGACAATATGTGGGATACTTGTGGATAGTGTTTCAGATTAATTTCAAGGTCCTATAATTTTAATTTGTTGTGTTTTCTTAGAGGGTCCAATTCTTCATATCCCTTAAACTATGGTGAAATGGTGAACATACTAGATCAGATAGAATGATCGATTTAATTAGATTGGATGTTTTTGTGATTGTTCAATCTCCTTCCCACCTACAATTAGGAATGTCAGACTAGCCTCTAGGTGATAAGTTTGAATCTATGTGAAATATTTGATGCACAATTAGAGTAAACAAATACTAAGTATTGATGGATTAATTGTTGTATGGTAGTATTATTTTGGAGTGATTTTTAAATCTATAATTTTAAAGATCTTTATATGGTGTATTTGAGTAATAATTGAAGAAGAAAACACATCAAGCATCTGTCATGGTATGTGTTTCTCCACATATTAAACATTTCGAATGAAAACCATTTGATTAAAAAGGCTATCTGATAAGGTAATACTACAGTAATACTGGTATTTAATCACAGTATCTTCTAGTTTTCTACTCTGTTACATCTAGATGGCAGCTATACTTTAGCTTTCTCATTGAGTAGCGCAGAATTAATGCATTATCACATATGATAAGCCATTTGTGATTTTGGCTCTTAGTATAATCTGCACTGTCGCTATCTTATTAGTTTATGATCCATACAATTCTTATTAATTTTAATGAATAATTAATTTACTTTCGGTTTGGACGTGATTGGGAAAAGATTGAAGACTTTGTCGGTACGAAGACAGTAATCTAGGTATGTATCTCATATGTACTATTTGAACTTCTACACAAAGGGTTTTTTTCCAAGAAAAAACCGTGAGTTGAAAACCCCCGACATTCCATAAATAAGTACTTAATGAAACAATCTCACGAAAAGGGAAACAAATAGTATCACAAATGTCCTTCCACCATGTCATTTAGGGGACCAATTTCAACATTGTCATCTAGTATGACAAATGTTGCTAGAGACATTCTTGCCTTCTTGTTATTTGTGATTGCCCTATGTTTCATTCACTTAATTGTGGTAATTTTCTTCGAGCCATAAAGGGGTTTGCACACTTTTCTAAGGTCAAAGAAGTTGTGTTGGACAAAGCTCCACTTAATGCCTCAGACACATCTCCTGATACTCAAAAAGAAATTCTTTAATGTCTCTCTCTTCAAGTAAAGAGAACAATTCGAGAAGAAATTGGAGATGCAAAGTATTGTGTTCTTGTTGACGAGGCTCGAGATATTTCAAAGAATGAGCAAATGGCACTTGTTTTGAGATTTGTTGATAAGGATGGCTTCGTTCGAGAACGGTTTTTTGGACTTCTTCATGTTTCCAACACCATAGCATTAACCCTGAAGGATGGTATCTATAAACTCCTTGTCTCTCATAACCTCAGCACAAAAAATATAAGAGGTCAAGGATATAATGGAGCAAGCAACATGCGAGGTGCATTGAATAGGATACAAGCCTTGATTTCCAATGATTCTCCAAGTGCATATTATGTACACTGCATGGCTCATCGACTTCAATTAGCAATAGTTGCATTATGTAGAGATGTAGGTCCAATTCGCTACTTCTTTAATAATTTGACTTACATTATCAACATTTCCTAGTGCTTCTTGCAAAAGAAATGATCAGTTGAAAGCAGCTAAAGCTTCTGAACTTGAGTTCTTAATTGCAAATGGAGAAATAGAAACGGGTACAGGGCTAAATCAAATTGGGTCTTTGCAGTGAGCTGAAGATACTCGTTAGGGTTCTCATTTAAAATCAATCACAAGCTTGTTGAATATGTTTAGCCCGACAAGCGAAGTTCTTATTAGTCTCATTGATGATGGTGACTCTGCTCAACGTGCAGATGCAGAGAAAGCTTATGAGCTTTTAACCTCTTTCCAATTTGTCTTTATATTACACCTCATGAAAGAAGTTTTTGAAATCACCGATCTTCTTTGTCAAGCTTTGCAGCGCAAGTCTCAAAACATTGTAAATGCAATGCATCTTGTATCTTCTACAAAAAAACTTCTTCAAAATCTTAGGAGGACCGGTTGGGAAGCTTTACTTGATCAGATCAGATTATTTTATGAGAAACGTCAGATGGATGTACTGGATATGTCTGCTCAATATGCAAGGAGATTTCCATCTCGATATCCACAGCCTCATCTTACAGTTGAACATCAATATTGGTTTGACAAATTCATTGCCACAATTGATTCTCAATTGCAAGAATTAAATATCCAATTTAATGAAAATACAGTTGATTTCCTTGTGCTTAGTGGTACTTTGGATCTGAGAGATGCATATACATCCTTTAATATCGAAAAAATTTACAAGCTTGCAAGCTAATTCTATCCTCAAGATTTCTCTGAGCAAGAACAAACACATCTAAAGTATCAACTAGAACATTATATACTTGATATTCCTCATCGTAGTGAATTCAAGAATTTGTCATCTCTTTCCGAGTTATGTCAAGCATTAGTGAGATCTAGAAAGTCAATTATCTATCCTCTTGTTGATCGACTGATTAGCTTGTCCTTACATTACTGGTTTTCACAGCAACTATCGAGAGAGCATTTTCGACAATGAGTTGTATGAAAAATAGGCTTCACAACAAAATGGAGAATGATTATCTTTCGAACAACTAGATGATTTTTATTGAAAGAGAAATAGTTGAAGATTTGTGCATAGATACAATTATCAAAGAATTTGCTTCTATGAAAGAATGAAAGAACGCAAATCACATTTCTTCTAGGTTGCACATGTTTTTATTTATTGGGATGTGGCAAATATACATTTTGGGATTTTGTAAGAAATCAAGACAATGACTTTTTCGGTTTACTTTTGTTTAAAAGCATGATATGTGAATTATCTTTGGAAGACTAGATCACTATGCCAAAAAATTATATTTACTTTATAATTTATTTTTTTCTTCCTAAATTTGTTTATTACTTGGCCCCTCGGCAAAATTGTCCTGGCTTCGCCCTTGATGATGTGTCTCCTCCTTCTGGTAACTCTGTTCGGTTAGGTAATGCTTGTCATGTTCCTTCACATTAATGGATTATTGATTCAGGTGCTTCCGAACATGTCTCCTTTACCGTTTTCTTCATTTTCTCTACTTCTAAATTATCATGTGTATGTTGCTGATGGCTCACCTATCCATGTTGAAGAGATGAGAGATATCTTCTTGCACCGGATCTTTCTCTTAAATCTATTTAGAGTCTTCCTATCTTTCTTAATAGCTTATTATCTGTTTCTAATATTTGTAAAGATTTAAACTGTTCAGTGATATTTTTCATTCTCATTGTGTGTTTTAAGATATTATGATGAAGAAGGTGATTGGCGCCGGTCATGAACAACATGAGTCATACATCTTGGATTCTCCAGTCTCGGCTTTTAGTTCTTCAATGATCCTGCATTGTGGCACTGATGATTGGGACATCCTTCCTCTACTGCTCCCAAGCACTTGGTTTCCAATTGCGAGTCTTCTTTTAAGTTATCTTGTGAGTCGTGTGAATTAGGAAACCATTATACATTTCCCTACCCAGGACACGTCAATAAATGTGGTGAGCATTTATTTGATTTAGTGCACTCTGATGTTTGGGGATCTGTTGGTTTTCCCATGTTTAATAAATATCATTAATTTGTTATGTTTATTGATGATTTCTCTTGTATGACATGGTTGTTTCTTTTGAAAGATCGATCAGAACTGTTTAAAGTTTTTCAATAATTTTTCGTTATGATAAGAACACAATTTGAAACTATTCTTAAATGATTTCGATATGATAATGTTAAAATATACGTGAGTTCTGATTTTCAATAACTTTTTCCCAACATGGAGTAATACACCAAACTTCTTGCGCCTACACTTTTCAACAAAATGGAGTAACAGAATGCAAAAATCAATATTTACTTAGTACCGCTCACTTTCTAATGTTTGAAACGAAAGTCTCAAAGTTTCATTGGAATTTTGCGGTTCTCACCACCTGTTTTCTTATCCATCGTATGCCTACTCCTAATCATTAAAATCAATCCTCATTCAAACTGATATTTCCCACTAAAGACTCATTTTCACTATAACCTTGTGTTTTTTGTTGTAACGACCCGGGTCCGACCAGCTGTATACACGCCTATGCGCCCCTACACGCCTATAGAACCTAACTATAGCCCGACCACAGAGCACAACCTCACAAAAAGTGCTATAGCTTAGCAGGTGGTCTTAAATCATTGGCAATCTAATATATACACTCATCACTCACTTCACAAATCCGATATAGGACTATGTATTCACGTCACCATCACTGGTATGCATGCATGCTACTATCTACGTTACACTTTTTCTATCCATGCACACACACATATACAATTACATACTTAACTCATTAATTAATCCATTAAGCCCATTTATTTATTCTATAGGCCCATAACAAATAATTCTAAGCCCACTATAATCTTAAGGGTATTACAATCACCCCTCCTATGTCCTCGGTAAGTCCGGAACCCTTCATCTAGCCAGGACCTCATTTCAGGTCGATGTGGTCCACATGGATGCCACTATCCTGGTCCTGCTAGCGTACTGACCTGGTCATCTTACCAGCGTACTACTCCTGGCTCTGCCAGTGTGTATACCCACTGTAGTTCCACCATCGGTGTCGAAAGTCAGCTCTGATACCATTTGTAACGCCTCGGGTCCGCTTAGTAGCCTGCACGCCTTCACGCGTCTATGCGTCCTACATGGCTAAAGAACCTAACCACGGCCCCACCACAGGGCACAACCTCACCAAAAGTGTTATAGCTTATTAGGTACTTAAGGATCATCAGCTTTCTAATATATACTATATTACACTCTAAACCTATCTGATATGGTACTATTCAATGCCACCTCCATGCACATGCACATGTACATACTACACACTCACATAAAATATATATACTTCACTTCATGCACACTTAATATAAGGCCCATATCAATATCTAAGCAATCAAGCCCATTATATGTGTGTGTGTAGTACTTAAGTGTGCATGTGCATGGTGGTGGCATTGAATAGTATCATATCAGATATGTTTAGAGTGTAATATAGGTATATATTAGAAAGCCTATGATCCTTAAGTACCTAATAAGCTATAACACTTTTGGTAAGGTTGTGCCCTATGGTGGGGCAGTGGTTAGGTTCTTTAGGCATGTAGGATGCATAGACGCATGTAGGCGTGCAGGCTGCTAAGCGGACCCGGGGCGTTATATTGACTGCACATATTTTGTTCAAAATCTCAACCTAGGCACTGATAAACTTGACCCGCGTGCTACTAAATGTGTTTTTTTTGGATATTCACGTTTTTTGGATATTCACGAAAAAAAATATTTATCTCAGCAGAAGTTTCATTTTTTGAAAACAAGTCTTTTTTTTAAGAAACTGCTTCCAAAACTGCCAATTTACCAAGGACTGTAGTAGACAATTTTGATTTCCTACCATCCCCACCACTTCGGGTCTATGTAAGGAAACAGAATACCCGTTCAGACTCAACCATCCCAGCGATACCCTTTATTTTTCAACCGGGGCCAACTACTTCTGTCGGTCGTATCCCTGACATAGATGATTTACCTATTGCTCTCCGTAAGGCTAAACATGCTTACACTCACTATCCTATTGTCAAGTTTGTTTCTTCTCATAAACTGAACAGATCTTTTCGAGCCTTTACATCTTCTTTAGATGTTTAGGAAGCCCTCAAGCACCCTGGTTGGACTGCGGCTGTGAAAGAGGAGATGAAGGCTTTTCAACAGAATGCTACCTGGCAGCTGGTTCATTTCCTTATGGGTGGTAAGACGGTTAGTTGTAAGTGAGTATTCACAGTCAAACATAATCGCAATGGCATAGTTGAACTACTCAAAGCTTGCCTTGTCGCCAAAAGATATACACAAAAATTTGGGGTTGACTATGCGGAGACATTTTCTCCAGTTGTGAAACTCAAATTCGTTCGTGTTCTTATCTCTCTTGCATCAAATTGTTCCTGGCCTCTTCATTAGCTTGATGTGAGGAATGCATTTTTGAATGAGAACTTGAAAGAGGTGTATTTGCAGCAGCCTTCCAATTTTGAGCGACGGAGAATCTTGTATGTTCGCTCAAAAAGTATCTTTATGACCTCAAACAATCGTCTCGGGTTTGGTTTGAAAGGTTGGGAAAGTTTTATGCTTTTATGGATTCTCTAGAAGGTAGGCAGACAATTCTCTCTTCACAAAGAAAGAAAGAAAGCAAATGCATTGTTATCCTATTATTCTATGTTGATGATATTATTATCACAGGCAGTGACTCACAAGGTATTGCAGACATTAAGTAGTAGTTAGAACAAACCTTTCAGACAAAGGATCTTGGTTCACTACGATACTTTCTCGACATTGAGGTTGCACGTAGGAAGGATGATATTTTTCTTTCACAAAGAAAATATGTCCTTGATATTCTTACTGAGACATGAATGTTGGGATGTCACCCCAATGACACATGGATCCCAATATTACGTAGTCATTCTCCAATGATGCATCGTTCTCTAATCCATGATGATATCATAAACTTGTTGGCAAACTCATATCTCTGGTGACTAGCCCAGGTATTGTCTATACAGTTGGTCGAGTTAGCCAGTTTATGCATGCACCGACCATCACTCTTTAGGAAGTAGTGGTTCACATTCTTCACAATCTTAAGAAGGCCCCAGGGAAAGAACTTATCTTCAAGCCTGGTGACTCAATTTCTTTACGAGGTTATTCTGATGCTAACTGGGCAGAATATGTTGATTATAGGCGCTCCACTAGCTTCTACTTTGTGTTCTTTGGAGGGAATATCCGAATATGATAGCTTGGAAAAGCAAGAAGCAGCGTCGCTAAATCAAGTGCAGAATCTGAATAACGAGTCATCATGCATTTGGTCTCTGAAGTTTTATGGCTAAGATGTCTTCGTCGAGACTCGAGAGCATCTCTAGTTTCACTTTACTGTGACAACTAGGACACTGCATATTTATGAAAATTCAGTGTTTCATGAGCACACAAAATATATCGAAGCCGATTGTCACTTCGTTCATAATGAATGGGAGAAGAAGATGATTTCATTCTCATATGTCCGGTCCGATGAACTTGCTGATATCCTTACCAAAACACTACTTCCTAAGCTTTTTCAACCATTCTCGAGCAAGCTTGACGTCGACAATATCTACGCACTAGCTTGAGGGGGAGAATTAAAATAGTGCTTAGTTTAGTGCCACATCGGTAAAATGAGTAGTTTGCCTATATGAGGCATATATTTAGTTACAAAAAACCAATAAAGTATATTTCTCTCTCTAATACTATAAATTAATAACTGGTAAGAAGTACGCTAACTCTAAACAGAACAGACAGTGCTTGTGGATAGTCCCCTACCCCTGCTCGCCGGCATAGAGATACTACTAGAGAGGAAGTGAATGATATATGCCCCTAGCAGATGAAGTTGAAATCCATTCACATTATGCTTCTTTATATATTGCATGTGCCAGCAATTCGTCAAAACTAAGCTTAACTTTTAGCATTAGCTTTCGTTACGAATTGGTTTCAGTTTTAGTTCACATCCTTCTCATATTCTACGCATGGACAACTTTTCAGCACTGGATTTTTATTTAGCAGCTTTACATTCAGGATCTCAATGACGTTCGCATCCTTCTCAATTTCTTCACTTACTCATGATACTCTTTATTATAGCAATTGAAATTTCATCATTTAAGTTATATCTCAGTGAAGGATAGTTAACTAGAAAAGCCCTATATCAGGTCTGGTTGCTATGTCAATGCGAGTCTTGTATGACTGAAAAATCAATTCTAACATATGAACAAAGGACATCAGTTTAAAGGGGAAAACAATATATTTCTGAAGATACAGACCTCTCTAACAAGAAGTCCATCATAAATGTTGATGGTTTGCCGACCACAATAGGTTCTTTCTGTGTTGATCCACATACTGCTGCAACCATACAGCCTGCACCTGCAACCCAACAGTTAACAATTTGGAAGTTAATTGTTGGGACACAATTTTATAGTTCAAGGAACATGACAATTAGAGACATTTAATAAACTATGAATAACCTGGCCATTCTTGTAAATCTGTCAGATGACCAACCGCGTCACGATTGGTGGCAATAAACAGGCACCCAGGGTTCTCACGAATACACAAAGTCGCATACCTGCATATTTCTCTAATAAATATATGTATAATTCTAAGATGAATGAAAGCATTTCAACTTGCAAAACCAGCTAAATAGGTGTCCATGAGACTGCCTAAGTCTCAAAGAAAGAATGAACACTAACAACTTTTAAAACAGTACTTCACTGAAAACTAGAAAGCATCGTTGTTTGCCGTGATTCGATGGTGCCACTAAGGGTGAAATATCAGAGTTCCTGAACCGATTATTAATTCACAAACCATAGAAGACGGTGGAAAGAAGAGTTCACTGTTAGAATTTACGAGCCCTTTGTAATACCCCTAAAATCCTTACTATATATACATTGTTATATATATATATATATATATATATATATATATATATATATGCATTGACATTATTATTTTTCATACACTACACTTATTTATTTTATGTTAGTATAGTTATATTTTTAAAGAACCTAGTATGCTTCCTTTTAAAAAGCCCATTACTTTCTTTCTTAAAGCCCAATCCAATAAGATTTAGGGCTTAAGTGCAATTTCATAAAGTATGAGGGGTTATGTGCAAAAAGTAGGGACACCTAAGCCTTCTACACCATTCCACACTACTCTCCTCTCTTTTTCCTTCTTTCTGCAGGCAGCCAGCAGTAACATCAGTTTTTGTCCCTTCTTTTTCTATATATATACATGTGTATTATACTCTACCATTACTACCTACTACTACTTACTCTCCCACACTTTCTCCTTCTCTCCTCTTCTTTTTTTTTCACTGCCGACAGCAGCAGATAGGCAACAAACCAGCAGCAACTTCCTTTTCTTCTCTCTTTTTCTATAAAATTACTACTACTTACTACTACTTCAACTACTAGTACTTAATACTACAACTTCTACTACTACTATTCCTACTACTTAACTACAACTAACTCCTACTACTACTACTATACCACTCTACTACTACTTTTCAATTGGAGTAAGAAGTCAAGAAGACTAAAGGTGCAAGGAGGAAAAGTAGCAACTTGAAGCTTGCAAGCAATCAAAGTGGGTATTCTCCTCCTCCTTTTGATTTCCTTTATGACTTTATTATATAGAAGTTATGTTTGTTGAAGTTGTTGAATTGAAGTAGTGAGGTTATGTTAGAAGTTTTATTGTTAGGATGTTGTTGGTTGAGATTATTAAATACTTTAGTTTACATAGAGTAAACATAGCAAGAAAAATGTATGTTTACTCCAATCATGTTTTAACTCATTGTTTTGATTATGCATAATAGGTTGAAATGATTAGGTGAAATAAAAAGTTGTAATTAGGAAAGAACACTAGTAGAAATTATATATGCTAGTAGGGTAGAATTGAAGAGAAGCTGCATGCATGATTAATTATAGAGATTCTATATAGATATAAATTATATAGAATGATGATTGTATGTTAGTAGATATAAGTTATATAGAGTGATGTTGTATGATTGTATGCTTAGACCTTATAACAAGGAAAGCTTAAATGGAAGAATTGTGGGAAGTGTATGCCTAGTTAATATAATTATTTAATTAGCTTGTAGAACAGAAAACTACTCGTTCATGATAGTATGAACTACTTGCGAGTTAGTAATGGATGGTAGAAGTAGTAATTCAAAGTAGAGTTAGTAGTCACTTAAAGTAATGGTAATAAGTGGATAGTGGTAAAAAGCCATAGTCGGATACTCGATTAACTGATTTATGATAGTATAGTAATGGTGGTAAGAAGGAAAAGTCACTTGTAGTTGCATGCTTAGCTAATAAAAAGCTCATGACAAGATTAAGTAGATTGTAGTAAAGAACTATTGGTGGTATAGAAGAGATTATAGGAATGAATATGGTGACTGATGGAATACCGTATACATGTGTATGCGGGTATGCATACTTGGATATTTGCATATGGTAATGTTTAGTGCACATTGAGTGCACTAGTGTCGTGCATGTTGGGCCAACTTCTTAGCATGATTGGAAGCTAAGTTGGACCCAATTAAATCTAGATGAGACTTGTTGAGTTGGTGAATTAAGAAATAAACTAGGATAATTGGTAAGGACATGCACTAGTTGAGCGTTGTACTCTCCTGTCAAGGGGACATGTGCGGCGTGGTCTCGTCTGGGACACGTGCGGCGTGGTCTCGTCTGTTAATTTATGGGATTTAGTGATAAGGACTGTATGGTGGAAATTAGGGAATGGACCCTCCAAATCCACCTCAGGTTCTATGTTGTTCAATATGAACAAGGAGCAAGAGTGTAACTCAAGTCTCTGGGCGGAGTAGGGGTGACCCTATCGATTCGCCTTATGTTCATAATAACTTTGGTAGGGGCAGGAGTGGAGAAGGACCATGATTCCGGCAGAGCTGATGATCACAGGCCTGACCGGAAATGGAGAGGGACCACGATCCTGTCGGAGTGGAGAAGGACCATGATCTGAACGAACAGGGTGATCACTGCCGTTCAGAGTGGAGAAGGACCACGATCCGACTGCAGGAGCGGAAATGGACCGCAGGTACTGTAGACTCTACCAGTCACTAAATAAATGTCAGGAACAGGAAGGAGTACAAGAGTAGGATGCATGGCGAGGGATTGAACCCTATTATCTGGAGAATACGAACTCGATTTGGGGAGTATGTAGTATGGGATGCATACGTTTCCAAATCAAGTTTGCATTAGATTAAGAGCACGACGTGCATATGAATTGTGCATTAGAATCTAGATCATGACATACACCGACATTTGTGGTTTGACTTTCACATTTTTTTTCTGCATCAAATATTGATTGTTGAGGATTTTGGAGATTGTGGTTTTCATCCGCGTTGCGTCAGTTGTATTCAACTGACGGGCCCACAGTTTGCTAATGCAGGATCGCTGATCGTGGAGCAGGAGACTTGAGCTGCGGAAAGCATCCAAGTGTAGGATAAAGTTTCCTGGTACAATGTAAGTTTCTAATTTCCTGTAAATTTTTCTGTGTTGTGTACTCATTGAAGTAAAGATTCTGGGTAAGTGTCGCGAGCTCCCAGTGTGTGGATCTCGGGGCGCTACAAAGTGGTATCAGAGCTAAACTTCAAATTGCAGTACCAACACAACAGGAAATTAGATTTGGATACCCCAATTAGAGTCAGGTTTAGTTTGGATAATAGGACGATCATGATTCATATTGTTGTACATCCAGCCTATGTTTATGATCTTCCTATATCCAGAACTAACCCTTATCTATGTTTTCTTATTTTTGAAGGATGTCAGGAAGAAACGAAGATGGCACTAACGGAAGGACTTAGGGTGAAGGAAGAGTCTATCAAAGGAACAGAGGTGGCAACAGCAGGAGGGCTGAAGGTGAAGGTAGTGGAGTTGATAATGTCAACGTCAATATCGAAGCAGAGATTGCGCGGGTATATCGCATAATGGGGACTTTTATGGAGGCCAATCGAAATATCGCACAACCACCAGGAACCCAAGAAAGGAATGCAGGCGACACCATTGCTAACCACGTCAAGATGGAGTCTTTTAGAAGAATGAAACCACCAGTATTTGATGGCCACGCAGATCCAAGGCAGCCGACGATTGGATTCGTCAGGTGGAAACTGTGTTTGAAGTACTCAAAACGTCAGAAGAGAGCAAAGTTACATTGGCGACTATTCTTTTAGAAAAAGACGCAGGAGTGTGGTGGCAATCAGTCAAGCGGGGCATGGGTGATGGACCAATTGCATGGGAAGACTTTCTAGAAGAATTCAGACAACATAACTTCCCTCTAGACGTCCAAGATGAAAAAGCTATGGAGTTTATCAATTTGAGGCAGGGCAGTATGACAGTACGAGAATATGAAACCAAGTTTACACAATTATCTCGATACGCCCCGAAAATGGTTCAGGATGAAGTTAAGAAGGCTAAAAGGTTCGAGCAGGGTCTTCGACCTGGACTGAGGTCAAGGATGGTGCCTTTATGCATTCGTAGGTTTGATAAGCTAGTTCGACGGTCTGCAGTAACGGAGATAGATATGAACCAAAACAAGCAGTCCCATGAGAAAAACGGGAATCAGAATAAAGGAAAGCGATCTGTTCCAACCACAGATTTCATGGAGCAAGGCCCGAACCAGAAATTCCAAAAGTCTAATACCAATATAGAAGCCGTCAAGTCAGTGAAGTGTTTCCTCTGTGGAGAGCGAGGACACGTTAAATCCCAATGCCCAAGGAATAAGATTCAGGATAGTGAACGAACATGTTTCAATTGTGGAAAGGTTGGGCACGTCAGGCCAAAATGCCCACAACTGCAAAGGAACAACAGTGGTCCAGAACAGAAGAATAATGATCAAGGGAAGAAGCCATTCCGTCAGGGACGTACTTTCGCACTGACTGAAGTGGATGCTGAGAAGGAAGATGTGGGTCATCACGGGCACTGAAGGGTGTAATGTAATTTGTTGTGCTGCTAAAAATGATATGTTTTGGTTGAGACTAGAAGTATGAAAGTTTCTATATGTACTCTGTATGTACTTGGATGATAAGTGTTAAATTAAATATGATGTTTTGTTTTGAGATAGGTATGTTATGATGTTTTCTGGGTGTCTGATCCTCTCCACTAGTATAGTTCCGAGGACGGAACTATTCTAAGGGGGGAGTGATGTAATACTCCTAAATTCCTTACTATATATACATTGTTATATATATATATATATATGTATGCATTGACATTATTATTTTTCATACACTACACTTATTTATTTTATGTTAGTATAGTTATGTTTTTAAATAACCTAGTATGCTTCCTTTTAAAAAGCCCAATACTTTCTTTCTTAAAGCCCAATCCAATAAGATTTAGGGCTTAAGTGCAATTTCATAAAGTATGAGGGGTTATGTGCAAAAAGTAGGGACACCTAAGCCTTCTACACCATTCCACACTACTCTCCTTCTCTCTTTTTCCTTCTTTCTGCAGGCAGCCAGCAGTAACATCAGTTTTTGTCCCTTCTTTTTCTATATATATACATGTGTATTATACTCTACCATTACTACCTACTACTACTTACTCTCCCACACTTTCTCCTTCTCTCCTCTTCTTTTTTTTTCACTGCCGACAGCAGCAGATAGGCAACAAACCAGCAGCAACTTCCTTTTCTTCTCTCTTTTTCTATAAAATTACTACTACTTACTACTACTTCAACTACTAGTACTTAATACTACAACTTCTACTATTCCTACTACTTAACTACAACTAACTCCTACTACTACTACTATACCACTCTACTACTACTTTTCAATTGGAGTAAGAAGTCAAGAAGACTAAAGGTGCAAGGAGGAAAAGTAGCAACTTGAAGCTTGCAAGCAATCAAAGTGGGTATTCTCCTCCTCCTTTTGATTTCCTTTATGACTTTATTATATAGAAGTTATGTTTGTTAAAGTTGTTGAATTGAAGTAGTGAGGTTATGTTAGAAGTTTTATTGTTAGGATGTTGTTGGTTGAGATTATTAAATACTTTAGTTTACATAGAGTAAACATAGCAAGAAAAATGTATGTTTACTCCAATCATGTTTTAACTCATTGTTTTGATTATGCATAATAGGTTGAAATGATTAGGTGAAATAAAAAGTTGTAATTAGGAAAGAACACTAGTAGAAATTATATATGCTAGTAGGGTAGAATTGAAGAAGCTGCATGCATGATTAATTATAGAGATTCTATATAGATATAAATTATATAGAATGATGATTGTATGTTAGTAGATATAAGTTATATAGAGTGATGTTGTATGATTGTATGCTTAGACCTTATAACAAGGAAAGCTTAAATGGAAGAATTGTGGGAAGTGTATGCCTAGTTAATATAATTATTTAATTAGCTTGTAGAACAGAAAACTACTCGTTCATGATAGTATGAACTACTTGCGAGTTAGTAATGGATGGTAGAAGTAGTAATTCAAAGTAGAGTTAGTAGTCACTTAAAGTAATGGTAATAAGTGGATAGTGGTAAAAAGCCATAGTCGGATACTCGATTAACTGATTTATGATAGTTTAGTAATGGTGGTAAGAAGGAAAAGTCACTTGTAGTTGCATGCTTAGCTAATAAAAAGCTCATGACAAGATTAAGTAGATTGTAGTAAAGAACTATTGGTGGTATAGAAGAGATTATAGGAATGAATATGGTGACTGATGGAATACCGTATACATGTGTATGCGGGTATGCATACTTGGATATTTGCATATGGTAATGTTTAGTGCACATTGAGTGCACTAGTGTCGTGCATGTTGGGCCAACTTCTTAGCATGATTGGAAGCTAAGTTGGACCCAATTAAATCTAGATGAGACTTGTTGAGTTGGTGAATTAAGAAATAAACTAGGATAATTGGTAAGGACATGCACTAGTTGAGCGTTGTACTCTCCTGTCAAGGGGACATGTGCGGCGTGGTCTCGTCTGGGACACGTGCGGCGTGGTCTCGTCTGTTAATTTATGAGATTTAGTGATAAGGACTGTATGGTGGAAATTAGGGAATGAACCCTCCAAATCCACCTCAGGTTCTATGTTGTTCAATATGAACAAGGAGCAAGAATGTAACTCTAAGTCTCTGGGCGGAGTAGGGGTGACCCTATCGATTCGCCTTATGTTCATAATAACTTTGGTAGGGGCAGGAGTGGAGAAGGACCATGATTCCGGCAGAGCTGATGATCACAGGCCTGACCGGAAATGGAGAGGGACCACGATCCTGTCGGAGTGGAGAAGGACCATGATCTGAACGAACAGGGTGATCACTGCCGTTCAGAGTGGAGAAGGACCACGATCCGACTGCAGGAGCGGAAATGGACCGCAGGTACTGCAGACTCTACCAGTCACTAAATAAATGTCAGGAACAGGAAGGAGTACAAGAGTATGATGCATGGCGAGGGATTGAACCCTATTATCTGGAGAATACGAACTCGATTTGGGGAATATGTAGTATGGGATGCATACGTTTCCAAATCAAGTTTGCATTAGATTAAGAGCACGACGTGCATATGAATTGTGCATTAGAATCTAGATCATGACATACACCGACATTTGTGGTTTGACTTTGACATTTTTTTTATGCATCAAATATTGATTGTTGAGGATTTTGGAGATTGTGGTTTTCATCCGCGTTGCGTCAGTTGTTTTCAACTGACGTGCCCACAGTTTGCTAATGCAAGATCGCTGATCGTGGAGTAGGAGACTTTGAGCTGCGGAAAGCATCCAAGTGTAGGATAAAGTTTCCTTGCGCAATGTAAGTTTCTAATTTCCTGTAAATTTTTCTGTGTTGTGTACTCATTGAAGTAAAGATTCTGGGTAAGTGTCGCGAGCTCCCAGTGTGTGGATCTCGGGTCTACACCCTTAATACCAAATCTGAATGGGTATAATTTATGTCAGACATTTTATTATGGTTTTATGAAATTCCTTTGTATTTATTTTACATATATTTGTACATGTGTTGTAATTGCAAGTTCTTTGTGATCATCAGGTTGGTTCACACTTTGATGATGACAAATTATCTGAAAATTGTCGTGTTACCCTTAGATATTTGTCTAGGTCAATGAAGTTGTGTTTCCACGTTAGCACACATGTATGTGTTAAAGTAATACATATTAAACATGGATCGCCATGATACGCCATGATATCTGATTAGTAATTAATCGTCTAGCATTGATACAGATATTCACGGTTACCACTGTGCAAATATCCTAAGTCTTATGGGCTGTTGTTACCATTATTAGTTAACTGGATACACCAATGAATATGAATGAGATGATACGTTCGTTAATTTTGATGTGTTGGACAGTTAATTGTGGCGACTCGGATAGTCGTGCAAGAAATAATACACACTCTGATTAGTGGGAGCCTGACCTTTCCCTAGTTCAGGCCTTCTCATAAGAGTACAGGTTTAGACGAAGTCTAAGTCTGAGGAGATTACTAGTAAATAAACTGTAGACTTGGTATACGGTTATTAATCAAGTCAGTTGTGGAAGTCTATGCAGGGATCAATAGCATGGTAGTGGTAATGATAAAAGGAATATGCTTCATTTAATACTCTACTTATCGGAGTTCATACCATAAGTGGCGCTTGTCATGATTAACGACTTGGATGTGATTTGTAATTGCATTGGAAGAGCCGTTGTTAGCCAATAATTACTAATCCTGATAAATCCTCTAAGTAGCTCCTATTTTAGTTTGTGAGTTAGACATGGAATAATGGATATGGCTTGTTGCAGGATGAGGGATTTATATATGGGGATAACAACCTGCAAATATTTATTTCAGTCGTCAACATGTATGCTTGATCACAAGTCAATGAGGTTGGAGAAGGTCAAGTTTGAGAAACTTGGAAAAAAATGGATAGCGGGGTCGGCCGCAGAATGCATATTTGTTTTTTCCGGGTTCGGGTTGTGGGTTGATATTTGGATTTATGATTATCTAATATAGGTTAAAGTAAGTAGGGACTAATCCTAATTGGGTTTGGTCTCCTAATGGGTTTGCACAGGTTTATCATACGAGTCTAGCGTTTTGACCATATATAGATGCTTCTCTCCCTTCCTCTACACACAACTCCATTAATTATTTACTTGTGCAACAAGAGAGAGACATCATCCATCGTATCCTCTTCTCAAGTCCAGATATAAAGCCCACTTTCAGAAGGCGTCAATGTAGCGCCCCGAGATCCACACACTGGGAGCTCGCGACACTTACCCAGAATCTTTACTTCAATGAGTACACAACACAGAAAAATTTACAGGAAATTAGAAACTTACATTGCGCAAGGAAACTTTATCCTACACTTGGATGCTTTCCGCAGCTCAAGTCTCCTGCTCCACGATCAGCGATCCTGCATTAGCAAACTGTGGGCACGTCAGTTGAATACAACTGACGCAACGCGAATGAAAACCACAATCTCCAAAATCCTCAACAATCAATATTTGATGCAGAAAAAAATGTGAAAGTCAAACCACAAATGTCGGTGTATGTCATGATCTAGATTCTAATGCACAATTCATATGCACGTCGTGCTCTTAATCTAATGCAAACTTGATTTGGAAACGTATGCATCCCATACTACATATTCCCCAAATCGAGTTCGTATTCTCCAGATAATAGGGTTCAATCCCTCGCCATGCATCCTACTCTTGTACTCCTTCCTGTTCCTGACATTTATTTAGTGACTGGTAGAGTCTACAGTACCTGCGGTCCATTTCCGCTCCTGCAGTCGGATCGTGGTCCTTCTCCACTCTGAACGGCAGTGATCACCCTGTTCGTTCAGATCATGTTACTTCTCCACTCCGACAGGATCGTGGTCCCTCTCCATTCCCGGTCAGGCCTGTGATCATCAGCTCTGCCGGAATCATGGTCCTTCTCCACTCCTGTCCCTACCAAAGTTATTATGAACATAAGGCGAATCGATAGGGTCATCCCTACTCCGCCCAGAGACTTAGAGTTACACTCTTGCTCCTTGTTCATATTGAACAACATAGAACCTTAGGTGGATTTGGAGGGTCCATTCCCTAATTTCCACCATACAGTCCTTATCACTAAATCCCAGAAATTAACAGACGAGACCACGCCGCACGTGTCCCAGACGAGACCACGCCGCACGTGTCCCCTTGACAGGAGAGTACAACGCCCAACTAGTGCATGTCCTTACCAATTATCCTAGTTTATTTCTTAATTCACGAACTCAACAAGTCTCATCTAGATTTAATTGGGTCCAACTTAGCTTCCAATCATGCTAAGAAGTTGGCCCAACATGCACGACACTAGTGCACTCAATGTGCACTAAACATTACCATATGCAAATATCCAAGTATGCATACCCGCATACACATGTATACGGTATTCCATCAGTCACCATATTCATTCCTATAATCTCTTCTATACCACCAATAGTTCTTTACTACAATCTACTTAATCTTGTCATGAGCTTTTTATTAGCTAAGCATGCAACTACAAGTGACTTTTCCTTCTTACCACCATTACTATACTATCATAAATCAGTTAATCGAGTATCCGACTATGGCTTTTTACCACTATCCACTTATTACCATTACTTTAAGTGACTACTAACTCTACTTTGAATTACTACTTCTACCATCCATTACTAACTCGCAAGTAGTTCATACTATCATGAACGAGTAGTTTTCTGTTCTACAAGCTAATTAAATAATTATATTAACTAGGCATATACTTCCCACAATTCTTCCATTTAAGCTTTCCTTGTTATAAGGTCTAAGCATACAATCATACAACATCACTCTATATAACTTAAATCTACTAACATACAATCATCATTCTATATAATTTATATCTATATAGAATCTCTATAATTAATCATGCATGCAACTTCTTCAATTCTACCCTACTAGCATATATAATTTCTACTAGTGTTCTTTCCTAATTACAACTTTTTATTTCACCTAATCATTTCAACCTATTATGCATAATCAAAACAATGAGTTAAAACATGATTGGAGTAAACATACATTTTTCTTGCTATGTTTACTCTATGTAAACTAAAGTATTTAATAATCTCAACCAACAACATCCTAACAATAAAACTTCTAACATAACCTCACTACAATTCAACAACTTTAACAAACATAACTTCTATATAATAAAGTCATAAAGGAAATCAAAAGGAGGAGGAGAATACCCACTTTGATTGCTTGCAAGCTTCAAGTTGCTACTTTTCCTCCTTGCACCTTTAGTCTTCTTGACTTCTTACTCCAATTGAAAAGTAGAAGTAGAGTGGTATAGTAGTAGTAGTAGGAGTTAGTTGTAGTTAAGTAGTAGGAATAGTAGTAGTAGAAGTTGTAGTATTAAGTACTAGTAGTTGAAGTAGTAGTAAGTAGTAGTAATTTTATAGAAAAAGAGAGAAGAAAAGGAAGTTGCTGCTGGTTTGTTGCCTATCTGCTGTTGTCGGCAGTGAAAAAAAAAGAAGAAGAGAGAAGGAGAAAGTGTGGGAGAGTAAGTAGTAGTAGGTAGTAATGGTAGAGTATAATACACATGTATATATATAGAAAAAGAAGGGACAAAAACTGATGTTACTGCTGGCTGCCTGCAGAAAGAAGGAAAAAGAGAGAAGGAGAGTAGTGTGGAATGGTGTAGAAGGCTTAGGTGTCCCTACTTTTTGCACATAACCCCTCATACTTTATGAAATTGCACTTAAGCCCTAAATCTTATTGGATTGGGCTTTAAGAAAGAAAGTATTGGGCTTTTTAAAAGGAAGCATACTAGGTTCTTTAAAAATATAACTATACTAACATAAAATAAATAAGTGTAGTGTATGAAAAATAATAATGTCAATGCATACATATATATATACATATATACATATATATATATATATATATATATAACAATGTATATATAGTAAGGATTTTAGGGGTATTACAGTCAAAGGAGGTCTTTGGGCCTTCCAAGGTCCGATAAGTTTATGCTTTTTCTCAAACTCTTGGAATATACTTCTAACTTGAAAGGGAAGGTGAGGACTTATTTTAATTCCTACTAGTATAACCTCTTGATGTGGTTATCTTTATTATTGCTTTAGAAAATTAAATGTTATGGTAATTTTTCCACTGCAGTATTTTGTGACAAAATAGAAATTATAAAAAACCGATTTTATGCATAAAGTACTTACATTCACAACTATCCTGAACAGACAAATTCTTATCTAACTAAAATCAAAACTTATAAAATAAACTAATACTCAATAACATGTGTAAGGGACAAAAATATTACAATGCTTTTAAGCAAAAAACAAACCCCAAAAAATAAAATAAACTAAAGTAAACTAATATAATCCCAAGTAAGCTACGGCCATAGTGGCAGCTTTATAATATTCAAAGATTAAAATATAACCAAAAACTAATTAAACTCTAATTAAGCCTTATCTCAAACTCAAAGTAAAAAAACTCAAATTAATGAAGGAACAGATAGATGTCTATCAAGAACTAAGAATCTGGAAATCCAAAAATTATTGCAATCTAGAATATACTAACTGAATATGGATACAAATTTTTAAATATCTTAAAATACTGGATGCCATATATATTGGAATCTTCTCAAATCTAAGATACATTATCATCAAACTTGAATAGCTTTATTTGAGGCATCTAATCCATACGTAGCTGTCAGGAGGAAATAGTGTGGTAGTTGTGGTAACTTAAAGAGAAGTGTGTGCAAGTGCAACTATTGTGGTGGCTCTACCTGATATTCCATACTACAAAATTAGGGTTGCGAAGTTATGTAATTTTACTAGAGTTCCACAAGAACTACTTACCGCGTATATGCAGTTTCACATTTTTTTAAAAAAAAACAAATGCAAAAAAAATAAAAATTAAAAAAAAAATCAATTCTCAACACCCCTAAGAAAGATGCTACTTTATATATACAAGAATTTTAACAAACTGGTAGAATTCTTATATATAGAACTTCTATATACAAGAACTTTAACAAACCCTTAGAATTCTTATATTAAGAAGGAAACAAACCAAATAATTAGACGGAAAATGTTCAAATTAGAACTATAGCAGAGAAAATAATTAAATGAAAAAAGATTAAAAGAAAAGGTAAAGAATGCGTGAAGATGGAACTATTCACCAATATGTGTCTGTATATATATTAAATATACAGGCGCATGTAAAGATAGTTGTCTGTGCGAGCCCTAGATTAAGGGACGAGAGCGACAGAATATAGCTTCCTAATAAAACATGTCCACACTATCGTCAGGTTTCAAACCTGATTCCAGTATTTTTCCCCCCTAGACAATGGACATCATATTCGCCAATTATGATGGCGCATAAGTAACTATATCTATGAAAAAATGTTGGATAAGCTTACTAATAGAAGGAGATTCAAAGGTGTGTCGTCGAATCTTTCAATCTTTGATTCCAATAATTTTGAATATCTCAAGACCAAAAAAGTGGACGTAGAATATATTTTGTTACTTCTTTACGGGAATGTGGAATAACTTTTTTCTTTTTGCTTTTTTGATACCATAAAGACGATCTCTTTTTTCTCTCTTGTTTTCAAATATTCTAATATTTTTTCACACATATTCTCACTCTTTTTTTCTCTTTTGTATGACAGGAATTTTTTGTTTATGTCAATAAATATTGCTTTGCAGTTACTGACCATGGTGAATAATTCAGTTTGTGGGAAACAATAAAATCCTTTGGCCAATGGTCTTGGTCGGCACCACTAATACTGAAATCCCTACTGAACATCAGCATCTGTAAGATCAGCGATGACAAGGTTTTACTGGCCATGATACTCTCATGTGGCCAATATCCCTAGTTGGGCTTAGAAAAATGGTAGGTGGGCTTATAAATTATTAATGGGCTTAAATGAATAATTGATTGGCTTTCTAGTTGAATAATTGTAAGGGCTTTGTATGTAATATAGTATATAACATAATTACTTAGCATGGGTGTGAGAATGTGAGAACTTTGGTCCCACATTGGAAATGAGAAGAGAATTAGAGTAGTATAAATTGAATTGCCTATGATTTCATTATTACCTAACAAGCTAGCTCGTTTGAGTGAGGCTAGCCCTGTGGTAAGGCCATGGCTTAGGTTTTCTAGATGCGTAGGTGAGCGGACCCAGGGCGTTACAGGTCAAAAAACAGATCTTACATTGGTTCAATCAGGAAATAAAATCCTTGTGCAAGGCTACCAGAAAAATGAAATCTACTTATTTAAATGCTTTTCATGGTAAGGCTAAAATTGTAAAGAGATGAAACCCTAACTATATAGATATTTGGGAACATTTTTAATTAGTCATATACCACCATTGTTTCGCTGAAAACAAAGACAGCATTAATTGTTTAAGTCAATACGAACAGTTAAATTTAATAAAGACCATAAAGGTAATTAAGTAGTGGTCTGTCTCACTGGAGTTTGTAATAGTTTATGTATTGGTCGAGCCCTACGATGACAGCACCAACCTTGTGAAAAGAAAAGAAGATACGAGTGTTAATCATATAGCTAATGCAGAACACACTGTAATATATTTATAGATTGCAGTTAGCATATGAAACATCGACAGTTTAAAAATACAAGATACAAAGATTTGAAAAGTAAATGAGGAGCAGGATATTACACTTTTGTCATGCTCAAACAGGTAGCTTGATTTTAGCACCAAGCTTTTCTTGCCATCTTCCTGAAGCATACTTAAAACAATTCAGACTGGAAACTAATTCATAAGAATTGTATAATAATGTTTAATTTGGAATATATTAAAATTTGTCCATGCTCTTCAGAAAATGCAACACTTAAATTCAGACAGAAAATTTCGTAAAACACTTGAGAACAAATGAAGAGTAAAGTGTAGTATGCAACCTATCACTTCACTATTGAATAAAAAAGTTTTCATAATGTGAGGTTAAAAAATCGGACATCTTAAAGAGCCACTTTTCAAAAATTTCATTAGGTACTGTGCAGTAAAACAGTAAGAATTTTTTCATGAGAGAATGAGTTTTTCTTATATAAAAATCATATAATTCCTATGAAGAAATCAAAGAAGCAGCATGACAGAGAATTCATGCCTTACCGGGCCACCTAAACCTGTAAAACCAGCTATTTCTAGTTCTTCTAGTATTCCTTCCTCACCGATGACATAGACCTGGAAAAAGTCAATGGATTAAAGTGGAAGGGAGTAAACTACTTCAGTGGTAATAGAGTAATAGATAGCAGGCTCTGTATTGAACAAGCCATGTGAAATATCCTCGTTCTAATCATTTATTAAGGCAAAACTCATACAAAGGCATGCTTATTCAAATATTAAAAATAAAGTGATGGTTAACAAAAACTGATACAGATGTGAATATATTAGACATGAAATACAGAACAAGCTATTGCACTTATCATAAATAAAGGAAGCAAGAAGCCTGATGAAAGAAAGGCAATATTGCACTAAACGAAGCAAACTTAGTTAGAAACCAATTAATGCCGGATTTGACATTAAGTAAGAAAGAAGGAAAATATACAATTGATCTTAATATATCCATGAAAGGCAAAACATACAAAACATCGAATTACAAAAGAATTGAGTATTAAGGACTTGACCTTTTTGTCACGAGGAAAGTTATTCAGCTTCAAGAAAATTGCTGCAGCAAATGATGAAGAGAAGATCTCATCCTATTGAATATAAAGGATATAGGAAAATTTTGTAATGGTCCTCAATTTCTGATATATAACCAAGAAGAGTTAAACAGAAACATCACCTCATTAACATCAAGCCCAAGAGCTAGGAATTTCTTTGCATATTGTTTCCTCGATTTGGTTGAGTTGTTAGTCACAAAAACGAACTTCTTCCCCTGCAGACAACCCAGATCATTCCACAGTTCATCTAATGCTAATCCCAAACTGGTTTCAAGTATACAAAAATAATTTTAGAACTCCAAAACTGAAACAAATTTAAAGGTTCAGCCCCTGATTCTTAACAAGCTTGTAAAGATTTTTCAGTTGATATTATTGGTAAAAAAAACCTTGGGTCGGAAAAAAAAATGTTGCTCTTATAAGACAAGTAACATGCTTATAACCTATTATTTTGGAGACTTAAGATATACTACATTTAAACTAAACTAGTAATCCTAAGAACATTTGAGAAGAATAGTAGCACATTATTTATGCCAAATTTCAGACTGACTGTAAACTATACGACTATTTAAGGTGATCAATAGAAAATGAGAAAGACGCGAGTCAAGTAATTAATTTTCATTTTACAGATAGTCAGGTGAGAGTTGAATTATATTCCTAATTATCTAATGATGAAGGTCAAAATAATCACCACCCTACTGATGACACACCTAAAAAAGGAAGAAGCAAAGGTTATCCTCTCACCTTTAGAAAAACGGACAGGGCCCTCACGTAGATAAACCACAACCCTCATAGGGTCATTACAGACTTGGCCCCAAAGGAATGGATAATCCACCAAATTTTCAGAGATTGGCACAGCTATGTTGCAAAAATTCATAACAGCTTGATTCTATTTCCAACCCATAAATACCCGAGCCTCTCCAACTTTATTTGTTACTCTATGCTAATTGAGCGGCATTGGCTGAAGAACCGCTCAGGTGACTGGTCGTCTTTTCAGGTAATTTAAGTGTTTTGACAGTTAAATTGAGATCTAATGGTTCTAGATCAAGGGTCTTACTATTCGACAATTGAACGGAAAGTCTAGCATATATTGTCCACAACAGAGGCATATATGGGAAAATCTTTCCTTGAACCATTAATTGATCATCTAACCAACACAACGCCTCCATGAAATAGAACTTCCCACAGGCTACCCAGCAATCAGAAAGATCTACAACCTTTTTATACTTCATGTTAGAACAGTCTCAGGCCAACAAGGCATAGGACATCTGAGATCATCAAATGGTCGACAGTCCCAGCACACCTAGCAGCAAGATGGTTGCTCCCAAGGTTAGTGTCATCAATCATCATGCACACTCAGGCAGGGTCTAACCAAGGCACAATGAACACAGCCCTAAAAGTCAACATGACACACACATTAGCCTGTTTCCTTGCCTTTATAAACCTATCAAAACACTTGCGAAGATTATAGAGAAGGTTGCCCAAGTCTGAGACCACTATACTAACCGGAAAGGTTCTAAATATCAGATATCGGTATCATATCGGGTGTAATTCTTCATATCAGATATCGGTTATCGTTGATATGTATCAATATTTATACCAGGTTGTCCTATGGTATGAAAATAAGCATCCTAAATAAGATTTAAATTACGCATGGATACATAACATATCACAAATATGGGTGCAAACAATAAAATTAAAGCCAAATGTATAATCATCTACAGAAAATCGCATACAATCTAAGCCAAATGTATAATCATCTACATAAAATCGCATACAATCTAATACAATTAGGAAGCAATAGCAATTAACGTGTGTCCCCAACTTTATAATTTAAGAAAATTGCTTTTTTTTTCTTGGCAACTTCAGTTGGATGGTAGATATAGATTGGAGTTTTAAATTTCTGGTTGAGAAGTATAGGTTGATGCATGTCCACAATCCCCACAACGCTGACTCTCTTAGTTATAATAGACTTATAGAAGAGAATTTTAATAATTAGAAATTAAACATACTAAATTACATACAGGGTAAAGCATATCTATGACAAAAATAATTAGATTTTGTAAGGTAAAGATTTATTTTACATAAAATACACCCTGCTTAATTTTTGTACTCTTTCAACTCCACTAAGAGGGTCTAAGATGTATGAAGTGATAGTATTTGTCAAGTGGAAGTATTCTCACAACAATACTACAACAAACCAATGGAAACTATGAAATGTTCTTACCATTACAGCAACCTCTCCGAAGTTGGTGGTGAGAGTTGAAGGATTTAAATATATATTTGCTAACACTACATGCAGGCTGAGCACTCATTTTATAATCCGAAACCTGGATTATCCACAGGAATAGCTGTATGGTTATCTGCTTTAATATGCACAAGGTGGGACTCAAACCTGGGTAGCTATGATACTGTAAACTGTACCAAAACTATTCTGCACTTTCATGGCAAAGTTCAGTCTTGACGACATTTACGCTCCAGCTTAAGTGGGAGTGTTGAAGAGTAGCATATGTGTCGTATATACAGTATAACAATTTGGCTTCACAGCGACGAAATAGCTACATCCCCCGTCATGTTTTCTTTACTGTTGTAACCCAAGTAGGTTAGGTAAAGGCAACCTTCATTAAAAACTAGGAAACACCACCAATATATGCCTCATACATCCATACTCCCATATGAAATAGTAGTGAACAATTTTAAGTTTAGGTGTGAGAAAAGATAGTAGAAGAGCAAAAACAAGACCTTGTGGGTTCCATTTTTTGGGGTTACGTCTGAGAAAGATAGTAAAGTAAATGAAAGTCCTTGTTAGCTCCATTTCTGGTTTAGGTGTCAGGAAAGGGACCTACATCCTGGAGATGAGAAAATTCAGATCTATGGTGCTGGTGGTTGAATAAAAAGAAAAAAAATAAATTGAAAATGTTACCGGTTCCCCCCCCCCCCCCCCCCCCCCCCCCTCCGAACCACAACCACAATCTGGATCTTGTGATCCGATTTATAGTTGGTTCTCAATCAGGATCCCTTAAACTAGCAATCTACATACAAATGAACATCTTTATGTTGTAATTCATAAATTTCTCATCAAACTTTCCTCAACTCGTCATAGAGTTTTAATTTGATTACCACTCTTATATTTTTGCAATGCAAGTAATGTATTTATAGTCTAATTTCTTATCTTCGTCATTGTTTCTACACACACACACACACATATCCTATCCCCTTCTTACCGTACCGCTCAGGGTAGCGTACTGTGATCCTATGCCCGTACCACAAACCAAAACGTTTGCGAACGTGGTAACAGTGTTTCAAAAGAAAATAAAATATTATTTGGAATTGAACTCTAGTGGAACTTTGATATAATCAGAATAGCCACCCAGGCAGAAAACCAGGAACGGCTGCTGGCTAAGATGTCGGTCCAATCTGTCAGCCCTGACAAGACCGCTGGCACAATAACATTTTCTTGCAAAGGAGAGAGAGAGAGAGAGAGAGAGAGAGAGATTGGGCCAGTGTAAAACCCCAAGCCGGAATTAACTAGAAACTCGGTTGGGTTGCTTAAATAACATCTTCTCAATTAAATTTCAAAGCAACTAACAAAAAAACTATTAAAATAAGCTTTTTGCAGATCACGCCATATGGAATAAATGGCAAATGAACAGGAAACTCTATTTCAATGAGAATCATAAGCTTTTTACAGATCAGAAATACAAATGACTCCAAGTGCCCAAAGGCAAAAGTGAACTCACACCAAATAGAAACTCAAGATACAAATTATTCACCACTACATAAAGATGATTATTTCAATCCAACTTATCAATTTTATCAAACTCCTTTGAGCCGAATTTTGTGGTCCAGAACTACTACTTTGTGCATCCACATACTATGGGTAATTCACCCACCCTGTGAATACTAACTAGTCGCTGCCACTTGCATGTTACATAGCTGCAGACTATCCTGTACTATCCATGTGATCCACAAGATTGTTTTAACTCGGTCAAACCAACACAACTTTCTTCCAGTCAACACGTAAGAAAACACTTCCAAAGATATAAAGATACAAATGAATTTCAAGAATAATTTTAGGAACACTAACTGAACTACCAAGCACCAGAATGTAATTGATGTCAAAGAATAATTGAACAATGGAACAGGTGTTTAGGATACAAGAATTCCACCACATCGATCTTGGGATTATCATGACGATGTAAAGACCACTAACAGTGCATTCACTTTGAGAAATTTCATCCTCAAGATGGCAAATAATTATATAGGTCAATGGAACCACATTTCACAATATCAAACACACATGTCACGATATCAAAGCACGCACTGATTCAAAGCAATGGACACCAAATGATCAGTTCCCACAAAGTGACAAATATCCATGTCAGTATGTCAGAAAATACAATATACACAACGGAATTATTAAGGTTTCACAACAAATGCATATTTCAATAGTTACTCAATGCAACCAAAACTCCGCAAAGCTTTTTAAGAAAACAATTCAAGGGTCTCTAAATAAAAAGATATGGTACTCATTTACAATGAAAGCAACTAGAATAACTTTAGTTTACGAAGTAAATAACATATACACTCAACAAAGCATGAGAACTTCAAAACATAAAAGGGTTTATAACAAGGTTTAACATCTCAGAACCAGGAACGATATCGGATTGCCAAAAGTTTTGGTATCGAGATCGGTTTACCGGATTATTGGTATGGGCCATTTCTTTAATTCAAAGATAATATCTAAATCTTTTTATTTTCATTAAAATAACTTGTTTAATTATTTAAAAATAATAATAGATCGATTTGTTTATATTACAATAACTTAAATGACCGAATGTGTTATGAACGTATTAAATGTATTACCTATAACCTAAGGAAGTGTGAAGTGCAAGTGCCCTAGTGCTCTAGCGGTAAGCCTATTTGTTAACGAGCAAGAGGTCGGTTCGAGCCCCTGCTTGTACCAATCCCTTATTCTAGGATGAGTGTGCGCGTGGAAGATGGGTGTGGCGCCAGCCGTGTTCCAAGAAAAAATGAGGTGCAAAGTCAACCTCACCCAAATATGTGTGAAACCAACTTGCATGTACAATGTACAAAATGTGTCTGAAAGATTTCATATAGCATACTATCTTGCAAATATAAAGAAAAAATGAATAGATCTCTAACAATGAAAACTTGCGGTGATGACTATCTTGCATAAGGTTTAGGTAAGTTTTTACTCTCATTTTTTTTCTCAACCGAATCCATTAATTCATATTTTTCTTTCCATTTCTACTCTTTCAAATTTGTTGGATTGGTTGTCTCGGGTTTGGTTAGACTGAATCACCAGACCCCTACTGCATCTCGGCATATGCCTGCTTTGGCTCATTTATCTTGATATTTTGGAGGAGGAAAAGATCACCCATCTCCAAACCGACTCGGCTCGGCGTAACCGGATTCGTTTAAACTATGGTTTTTAACAAAGTATAACCCCCCCCCCCCCCCCCCCCCCCCCCCATCTCTCTACAAATTTGCTTAATATCGCATATACCCCTTAAAATTTTGCATTTTCGTATTCACACCCTGAGTCCCTAACAATGGTGGGATCCACCGACCATTATGTACCCATATAGCAAATTCAATGTATCACAAGTTCACAACATGCTTATTGCTTTTGCAAGCTCTAGAATTCGCATACATAGATGCTCAACATTTTGTGGTTCTAATGGACTTTCATTAAGATTTTAATGAAAATAGCTGTGACTGTAAGATAACAGTAGCTTATTCATCAGTAGAAGGAAATAGGATTTTAAAAATGTGTTCAATGGCATCAGCAGGGCAAGGAGATTCCCTCCGAATAAATTAGGCGAGACCCAATTCAATCAATATAATGTAACCTGCCAGTGAAATTATTTACCATAGATCGCAGGGATTGCAAAGCCCGAGAAACCCCGTCGATCAGCTTATCGCCCTTCCAAATAACTCCTGCAAATACAAGAACCCATTCTTTATCCAAACAAAAAAATTTGACAAGAACCCATTAACAAATTCAGGTGGAAGAGAGTACCATCGCAGTCAAAAAGGAAAACGTCGACAGAATCTAAAAGTAATCTGGCGCTGTCGGGAGAGAGGCGTTCATGTTTTATGCTATTATTGGGATTGTCTGCCATTACAAATTAGAAGAGGAGGAGAGGGAGAGAAACGGAGGAGAATAGACCTTTGATCTGGATTGGTGAGTGATACGATTCTTTCTGTACCAAGTGAGTGGTCGAGAATTGCAAATGGAAGAATGGCGAGAAGACGGGTACAATTAGTGGGCACATTACTATTTGTTGAAAATTTTGCCGTACTAGGCTACTTTTTGATAGTATTTGCGTTTTTGGGCTAAGTCCCAAACTATTAGCGCTGCTGGGCTAGCCTCTGCCACGTCAGCAACGACCGCTATTGGGAATAGCGGCCTCTTCATAGCTAGGAATTTTGTGCCTCCACACTTGGCTGTGTACGAAGGGCATGAAGGCTGAATGGTTATTGAAGTGGTCGCTAGTGCCACTAGCGACCTTGTCTAACTGAGGTCGCTAGTGGCAATCGCGACCTCAGGTGGGTCCCCCCGAAGGCTTCTAACTTACGAATGCCCACTGTTCCCCTATTTACTTTTATTACTCTATCTGTTCTTCTCCCCTTCTTCCCCAATAGCGGCCGAACGCTGCTCCCCAAAACCCTAAACCCTAAATCCTAGTTTCTCTCCCCAAAATCAATTAATCCAAGTATCCTTCTTCCCCACCCGATCTCCCTCCTCACAGATCTTCTAATCGCCAAATCTCCGCCATTCGTAAAGAATTTGGAAATCTCCATATCAACTCTAAACTCCAAATCCTAACGAGGTATGCCTAGTATAGTATTATGTTGGTTGATTGTTGGTCTTGATTACAATTTTTTTGCACTTGTTGTTAATAATGTGACCCGAATAGGTTGTTTGTTTATTGAGATATTTTTGAGGAATTGGATATCTTTTTAGGAATATAGAGCACATAGAACACATTGGCTGTTGTGAATGAAAACAACTGTTAAAATGTGTTCTATAATTGAATATAACTGAATTGTGTCTACCATGATCTATAGACTTGCCTTTGGTTCTAGTTACGATTCTGAAGTTATCAGCATAACTAAAATTATATATGTCTCTTATTTGACGATTTACTTCTTATTTTACTAAGAACTTCGCCAAGGGAAATTGAAATTTTCTGTAGGCTTACCATGTCGAGTTGGTCCCCTATCTTAGTCATGTATCTTAGTCATGTATCTGTTTCCTTAGATTAAATTTGTTCTGGTGTGTTTAGGCTGTGTAGTCACCATTTGTTCTGGTATCAATTTCTTTATGAAATAAAATTTCTCTGTCGACTTGGTTATGAACGTTGGACACATGAATAGCATGCATGAAATCATTTTAGTCCCTCAATTCTTCTGTTTTTTTGGGTGATAATATCAATCCCTCAATTCTAAAATGTGGCCTATTAGGATGTGGAACAGAACATATTGCATACTTTATAAATGCACTACTTTAGCTTGTGCTATATTGTATATTGTTTGTCAAAATATTGAACTTGGTTCAGAGCTTGGTACAACTTAACAACATTGATATATGTGCTCTATATGATCTTACAAAGTACAAAATTGAGTCTGTAATCAAGAACACACAGTATAGAACCATCACAATCAAATTTAGTTCTTTGTGTTAAGTGAGTACCTATCAAACTTACTTGTTTGCTTATACTTTGATAGGTGATCTAATCAAATATGGTCAGGACGATGGGAGCGGGATCAAGGAGTGCTAAGTCTGAGGTATGAACTATTATTTTGTAATGTTTAAATACTTTATGCCAACATATGGAGTGTTCACTAAACATCGTATATTTTATCCTCAGGGTGGCCAAGGCAATGTCCCGTCTACGCCTGCACCGACCGGTGAAGCTAGTTCTTCTCGTGCTGCACTTGTGGGACCAGGCCCTCATGACCCGACGTTGTTGACGTTACAGCGGACACATAGGTCCCAACGGGTGTGGGACGGTACATCCCGAGAGTGTAGTTTCCGCACGCACGAGACATTACCTATGCATCCACTGACACACCAACTCCTTGTTCAGGTCGGCTTCTATGGTTTAGGTCTAATAGAAAAAACCAAGCTCGACAGACAACTACTCACAGCCTTACTCGAGCGATGGAGGCCGGAAACACATACGTTTCATCTTGGCGTTGGGGAGATGACCGTCACACTCCAGGATATCGCGGTTATATCTGGACTACCAGTTGATGGATTCGCGGTGACGGGAACAATGGCTTTCAACAAGGAACAACTAGTGGAGGACTTCCTTGGTCGGGTGCCGGATGACAACACATTTGATGGGGTCTCAATGCGACTAAGTTGGTTGAAGAGAACATTTAAAAATTTCCTAACCAACGATTCCAGTGAATATGATATTGAATGCTACACTAGGGCTTACCTGATGACACTACAAAAGAAAGTAGCTTTCCCGGCGCTTTTTGACGGCTTTACCGGCGTTTTTTTACGCCGGTGAAACTTTCACCGGCGTTTATAATAGCGCCGGTCCAAATGCCGCCGAAGCGGGCATCGCGGAAACGAAGGGGTCTACACCGGCGTTTTTGATGGACGCCGGTAAATGTGACAACTACACCGGCGGTCGTAAAACGCCGGTGTATGTCGGTCTCTGAGTGCCGTTCTTGTGCACCTATATACATTCACCGGCGGTCGTAAACCGCCGGTATTTATTCATTCACCGGCGTTTTCATAAACGCCACCGGTGTAGAACGAAAGTATACCGGCGGTCAAGGAGCGCCGGTGTATGTGCGTTTATGAGTGCCTGGTTTTCCCTATTTACAGACACCAGCGCGACCAAAAAATGCCGGTGTAGTTATATACGTCGGCATTTATAAAACGCCGGTGTACGTCTGTGCCATTACAGCGGACAACATTCACCGGCGTGCGTTGGAACGCCGGTGTATCACACACTCCAACAACTGGCTATGCCCGTTTATTTTCGATACTCCGCTTTTCCGTTCGATTTCAATTCACAGTTTCATTTACAAAACCTGTAAACTAATTCTCACAACTGATTCAATCAATTTCGTTGCATATTACTGCGCAAATCACAACCAAACACAAGAATAATTAAAGATAATCAAGTTTCACACGTGTCATATCAACGTCCAAATTCATTGATTAATTAACAGTGTCATAATTAACCAATTAATATAGGGACTAACATCCCAAATATCCAAACAAACCAGTCTGACAAATATCCAAAATATCCCAAATTAAAAGTCTGATATAACTCTCATAAAAAAAACCAGTATGACATAACAACAGCAAGGAGGAGGACATAAGAACAACAACCATACAGCAAGGAGGACATAAGAACAGCAAGGAGGACCGCAGATTCATACCCCTCGAGTAGCTTCAGCTCTGATCATCATAATTTCCTTCATCTGACGACCGCTCTGTGAAAAAAAAAACAATAGTTTAATTGAACAGTAGACCACAATACAGAATATACATATTTTTTGAACTTGCAAAAAGAACTACCTGTATCTTAAATTATAAGATCAAAGTGCCAACTGCAAATGGAATTGTTAATGATATATACAGAGGTAAAATAATTACATTGCAATGCTAAAAATCTAGTACTTAATTTTGTTTTTAAATATATCTAAAATAACAGAACAAATGAAAATTCAGTATCTAACTTGAAACCTTTATATTCTCCTCTGATTGGGAATATCCACTATCTAAAACAGTAAAACAAATGAAAATTCAGTATCTAAGCATGTCCTTCATGGATTGTTCAGGCAATCCATGAAACTGTCATCGTGGACGGAAACCAAATATAAGAAAAATAAGAAAAATAAGATAGGGCTCATATCAAGTGTATTTTTAGGGAACTGTCATCGTGGAAGGAAACCAAATATATATAGAAGCCAGAAATGGAAACAGAAAGAAGAAAGGTAGAGACTTTGGATACACCAGGCTAACATAGCGGCATTTTCCTCATCTCTCTCTCATCCCTTGTTTCCCTTCAGCACACGAACACAAAGAGACATCAGCAACAACAGCAAGAGCGACAAGAACAACAATAATAATAAATTATTATGAACAAGATGTCTCTATATGGGTTTCCAGATCTCCACTCGAGCCCACTCTTTCTAATCACAGCCCAATTAAGAACATAGACAACATCCACTAAACAATCCAATCATAGCCCAATCAAAATTTGCCATCCTGGATCTTAATGAAATAAGCTTCATTAACAGTGAAAGAAAATGAGGATGCTAGCAGCATACTTAGTTTGGAAGTGAACCCATTTTTTGTTAAAAAATCATGCCAAAGATGGCAATCAGCTTCATTAACAGTATCTGAAAATGAAAATTTCCATTATCTGAGCTTATATGTTGCTCTACTGATTCACTGTGCCCAACTAAATCTAAAACCCAATTGTTGTGCGTATCCGGAGGATTTTGGCATACGTACCTATAGCATCCTCAGTTCACAGTGAACTCGTTTTGGTCAAAAAAACATGCCAAAATCACAATCAGATGCATGAAAATAAGCTTCACTAACAACAAAAGAAGAAACTGGGGATGCTATGCAGCATACTTAGTTTGGAAGTGAACCCATTTTGTGTTTAAAAACCATGCCAAAGATTGCAATCAGGTTACTTTAACAGTATCTGAAAATGAAAAATTTTCCATTATCTGAGCTTATATGTTGCTCTACTACATCTTTAGCCCAACTATATCTAAAACCCAATTGTTGTGCATATCCGGCCGGAGGATTTTGGCATACGTACCTATACCATCCTCAGTTCACAGTGAACCCATTTTGGGTAAAAAAACAAACATGCCAAGAAGACAATCAGATGCATGAAATCAGCTTCACTAACAGTGAAAGAAAATGGGACCAAAAAATAGCTTAAGAAGACCATCAGGTTTGTGAAATAAGCTTCACTAACAGTGAAAGAAACTGGGGATGCTATGCAGCATACTTAGTTTGGAAGTGAACCCATTTTGTGTTAAAAAAACCATGCCAAAGATTGCAATCAGGTTACTTTAACAGTATCTGAAAATGAAAAATTTACCATTATCTGAGCTTATATGTTGCTCTACTACTTCTTTAGCCCAACTATATCTAAAACCCAATTGTTGTGCATATCCGGCCGGAGGATTTTGGCATACGTACCTATAGCATACTCAGTTCACAGTGAACCCATTTTGGGTAAAAAAACAAACATGCCAAGAAGACAATCAGATGCATGAAATCAGCTTCACTAACAGTGAAAGAAAATGGGGCCAAAAAATAGCTTAAGAAGACCATCAGGTTTGTGAAATAAGCTTCACTAACAGTGAAAGAAACTGGGGATGCTATGCAGCATACTTAGTTTGGAAGTGAACCCAATTTGTGTTAAAAAAACCATGCCAAAGATTGCAATCAGGTTACTTTAACAGTATCTGAAAATGAAAAATTTACCATTATCTGAGCTTATATGTTGCTCTACTACTTCTTTAGCCCAACTATATCTAAAACCCAATTGTTGTGCATATCCGGCCGGAGAATTTTGGCATACGTACCTATACCATCCTCAGTTCACAGTGAACCCATTTTGGGTAAAAAAACAAACATGCCAAGAAGACAATCAGATGCATGAAATCAGCTTCACTAACAGTGAAAGAAAATGGGACAAAAAAATAGCTTAAGAAGACCATCAGGTTTGTGAAATAAGCTTCACTAACAGTGAAAGAAACTGGGGATGCTATGCAGCATACTTAGTTTGGAAGTGAACCCATTTTGTGTTAAAAAAACCATGCCAAAGATTGCAATCAGGTTACTTTAACAGTATCTGAAAATGAAAAATTTTCCATTATCTGAGCTTATATGTTGCTCTACTACTTCTTTAGCCCAACTATATCTAAAACCCAATTGTTGTGCATATCCGGCCGGAGGATTTTGGCATACGTACCTATACCATCCTCAGTTCACAGTGAACCCATTTTGGGTAAAAAAACAAACATGCCAAGAAGACAATCAGGTGCATGAAATCAGCTTCACTAACAGTTAAGTGAAAATGGGACCAAAAAATAGCTTAAGAAGACCATCAGGTTTGTGAAATAAGCTTCACTAACAGTGAAAGAAACTGGGGATGCTATGCAGCATACTTAGTTTGGAAGTGAACCCATTTTGTGTTAAAAAAACCATGCCAAAGATTGCAATCAGGTTACTTTAACAGTATCTGAAAATGAAAAATTTTCCATTATCTGAGCTTATATGTTGCTCTACTACTTCTTTAGCCCAATTATATCTAAAACCCAATTGTTGTGCATATCCGGTCGGAGGATTTTGGCATACGTACCTATACCATCCTCAGTTCACAGTGAACCCATTTTGGGTAAAAAAACAAACATGCCAAGAAGACAATCAGGTGCATGAAATCAGCTTCACTAACAGTTAAGTGAAAATGGGACCAAAAAATAGCTTAAGAAGACCATCAGGTTTGTGAAATAAGCTTCACTAACAGTGAAAGAAACTGGGGATGCTATGCAGCATACTTAGTTTGGAAGTGAACCCATTTTGTGTTAAAAAAACCATGCCAAAGATTGCAATCATGTTACTTTAACAGTATCTGAAAATGAAAAATTTTCCATTATCTGAGCTTATATGTTGCTCTACTACTTCACTGTGCCCAACTAAATCTAAAATCCAACTGATGTGCATATCCGGCCAGAGGATTTTGGCATACGTACCTATATACCATCCTCAGTTCACAGTGAACCCATTTTGGTCAAAAAACATGCCAAGATGACAATCAGATGCATGAAAATAAGCTTCACTAACAATAAAACAAAATGGGTTCACTTCAACAACAACAACAACAGCAAGAGGGAACCAAATATAGAACAATTGGGTTTAGAATGGAGATTGTAGTCATAGATCAATTCTTCATGGAAGGAAAATACGAATAGGGCTCATAGCAAGTGTAGTTTTAAGGAATTGTCATCGTGGAAGGAAACCAAATATAGAAGCCAGAAAGAGGAATGGTAGAGAATGAGGATACACCAGGCTAACATAGCGGCATTTTCCTCATCTCTCTCTCATCCCTTCTTTCCCTTCAGCAGACGAACACATAGAGACATCAGCAACAACAGCAAGAGCGACAAGAACAACAATAATAATAAATTATTATGAACAAGATGTCTCTATATGGGTTTCCAGATCTCCACTCCAACTCGTCTCTTTCTAATCACAGCCCAATTAAGAACAATTGTTCACAGTCACTGTTAAAGAAACATATATGCTCAGATTATGGAAATTTTCATTTTCAGATAATGTTAAAGAAGCTGATTTCATGCATCTGATTGCTATCTTTGGCATGATTTTTTAGCCAAAAATGGGTTCACTTCCAAACTACGTATGCTGCTAGCATACCAAAATCCTCCAAATCAGTACAACAACACGGCCGAACAAACCTTGTTTGCAGATCATACAATGTCATCTATACCATGTTATGTGCCAAAGTGGGGTTGGGCATACGATGCAAGGCCGACACGTATTAGTTGTTTGTGAGTATGCAATAGGGTGCAGCTATGAACATGGGCTCATATCAAGTGTAGTATTACGGACTGTCATCGTGGAAGGAAACCAATTTAATATAGAAGCCATATATGGAGCCAGAAAGAAGGATGGTAGAGAATGAGGATACACCAGGCTAACATAGCGGCATTTTTCTCAACTCTCTCTCATCCCTTCATTCTCTTCAACACACGCACACAAAGAGACATCACCAACAACAGCAAGAGGGGGTTGGTCCAACAATAAGTGTAGATTATAATAAACGAGATGTCTCTATTTGGGTTTCCAGATCTCCACTCCAGCCCTTTCTTTCTAATCACAGCCCACTTAAGAAACATAGACGAAATGCTTATAGACGACAGCCACAATGCAGACTCACAAATACTAGTACGTGTCTTTCATGCATTCAAGACCATAATCTCTTTAAAAATACCAATTTAAAGACTTACCAATGTTTTTTGACAGTGGGCGCCGTGCTACCCTCACTCTCATATGTTTGACTGTCACTATTATTTAGTAGCTGCTCATCCCCATGGCTCTCGTTGCCATCATTTATATTTACCCTCTTTCCACGCCTCGGCATGTTGTACCTGTCAAGGATTCGATAACTTCCTTAGATATGCAAATTTAATTAATAACATGTTTATAATAACTATCATAAAATTTGTACTTTAGTAGGATTAACAAACCAACAAAATTGTAAAAAAATTAAAAAAATGAGATTTGTAACAGATTAAATTACAACGATAGTTTGGTTCAAATGACACTAAGCATAGTTTAATGTAAATAATACCAAGCAGTAGAAAATAGAAAGATAATTAAACCAGTGTATTAAATTCACAATGAACATATTCGAAATTACAGACATAATATTACAACAAGATTTAAGACATAAAATTACAGACATATAATAAACCCAATTGAAAATCATGTAAACTACAATACGACATCTTCCAGTACATCTCCCTCTTCTCCATCCTTGCGGAGCCAAGTCCCGCAAATTCCAACATCGGTTGTGTTTACATCAAACACAGGAAACTCAGAAGCAATGTAACTATTCATGTCTTCACCGTCTTCATCGTCTGAAGTATCGCCCAGTTGGAATACATCTTTTGGTTGCATAGGGAGAGCCACATACGATTTTGGCAGGGTTGGATCTTCAATGTAGAACACTTGTTGCACTTGGGATGGAAACACAAATGGCTCATGGCTAATGTGTGTACCGATGTGAATCAATTTTGAGAAGTTTACAACTGTAAAGCCAAGCTTGTCCTTGTTGTTAGCAAAATTCCTATCAAACTTAGCCCAATCCCCACGAAATAAGACAACACGGAAATGGCCAAAATAATTCAACTCAATGATATCCGTGAGCACTCCATAGTAGTTGAGATCTCCATCTACAGGCCTCGTGTCCGATTTGGAAGCATAACTTCTAGTCTTAGACGTCACTACCATTCCACTATTTTGAGACTTCAAATTACATTCACGATCCTTAGTACGAAATCTAAAACCATTGAATATGTATCCTCCGTATCTTTTGACCATCTGATAGGGACCTTTGGCAAGTACTTGTATTTCAGATGACGCACCTTCAGGACCCAAAGAATGTACCTATTAATTTTGCGCAAATCGTATCAGCACCATAGAAAATGTAGATATAATAAAGATTAACTTGCATAACTGTAATTCACCTACATGAGATTCAAACCACTTATGAAATTTTTCATTCATCAACTTGTTTTGTTCACGTGGTGGTAGTCTTCTTGGTCTAGCCCTTCGTTTGATGTCCCTGACAAATTCGCTAAAAAAACAAGCAATTGAAATTAGGAATAACAAAAGTATCAAAAATATCGAACTCCGCGGTTTTCACTGTATTCGATTTAAATTCAAAAGTAACTTACTTTCGAAATGGTTCCACTGATGCATGATGGTCTAGCACATATCGATGTGCCTGTTCCCACGCTAAGCTATCGAGCTCAAATGCATCAACTTTACCAACAGTAGTGCCAGCGGTATCAAAAAGATATTGAGCACCATCAAGGTTGGAAATATCTGGATTTCTACGTGGTCTACTGGAAGATGTCTCCACACCAGGCAAATACCTGGAAAAAAAATGTGAGCACTCCTCTGATAGATATCCCTGGGCTATTGACCTTTCAGGATATGCTCTATTTTTCACATAACCCTTTAGCCGGTATAGGTATCTGAACATGTACAATTAATAAACTAGAGCGGATTAGGGGATTAAAAGAAATAAGCTTTTGAAAATTCAATTTCGTAAGATGAATGAATTATTTTACCTCTCAATGGGGTATATCCACCGATAGTGAACAGGACCGCCAATTCTGGCTTCACCAGCAAGGTGGATTATCAAGTGAATCATAATAGTGAAGAACGATGGAGGAAATATCATCTCCATTTTACTAAGTGTCAATGCCGCCTGCTGCTCCAATTGGTCCAGATCTTCAACACGAAGCATTCTTGAGCAAATACCTTTATATATGCTACAAAGATCTTTCAGGACAGTAGTGACTTGCTCACACATTGAAGACCTTAGGGCCACAGGAAGGAGATCCTGCATTAGGATGTGGTAGTCGTGTGACTTTAGACCCTGAAGCCTCTTCTCTTTAAAGTTGACACATCTTGCCATGTTAGAAGAATAGTCATCAGGGACTTTAAGTTCAAGTAGTACTTTGCAAAACAATTCCAACTCCGATTTTGACATTGAATAGATTGCAGGAGGTAGGAGTACTTTCCCGTTCGACAATTCTTCTGGGTGCAACTCATGTCGGATGCCCATTGACTTCAAATCAAGTCGGCTCTTGAGATTGTCCTTTGTCTTCCGACCATCTCCCATAACTGTTCCTATACAATTCTCACCAATATTTTTTCCGATATGCATCACATCTAAATTATGTCGCAGTAAGTTGAATTCCCAATACGGCAACTTGAAGAAAATACTCTTCTTCTTCCATGCACCTAAACTCGTCATGTTTTGATCCTCATCTTCGCCATATATATCGGTCTCCTCACCTTGCTCCGGCCTTGCCCTTTTCTTGCCCTTTGTCCTGACTTCTGATTCTTTTCCATATTTGAATTGATGACCATCTACCCACCTCAAAATATCTGAACCAGAAGAAGACCCAGGAGCATATTCCCACTCGTCGGTACCATCAAATGTCGCTGCCTCTGCCCGAAATATATGTGTGTCAGGCAACCATCTCCTATGACCCATATAGCAAAACTTTCTGCCATTGTACAACCACCTTGAACTAGTTTGGTCAGCACAACATGGACATGCATAACGTCCTTTAGTACTATATCCAGATAAATTTGCATATGCTGGAAAATCATTGATTGTCCAAGACAACACGGCACGAAGAGAAAATGTTTCTTTAGCCACAGCATCATAGGTTGGAACACCCACCCACAACTTCTGAAGTTGTAGGTACACATCTATATCATTTCCAGGACCTTTCGGTCCAGGAACTATCATGGACAAAATAAATGAGGACTGCTTCATGCATTTCCAAGGCGGCAAATTGTATGGTATCAACACAACCGGCCATATGCTGTATGTACTACTCATTTGTCTGAAAGGGTTGAAACCATCACTAGCTAGTCCAAGTCTCACATTTCGAGAATCTTCCACAAAATCAGGATATCTTTCATCAAATTTTTTCCAAGATTGAGAATCAGCAGGATGTCTAAGAATCCCATCATTAGTGCGACCTTCAGCATGCCATTTCATATCAGAAGAAGTTTTCGTAGACATAAACAACCTTTGTAGCCTAGTCAGAGGAAAGTAACGCAGTATTTTGGCAGGCTTCTTTTTCCTACTTCGCTTAGTAGATCCACTGGCTCCCTCGTCTTGATTTGGTCTTTCTTTCCATTTCGAAGAACCACACACTTCACAATTCTCCAGACTTTCCTTACCACTCGTGAAAAGCATACAGTCATTTGGACATGCTGCTATCTTCTCATATCCTAGATCGAAAGAACTTAGGAATTTTTTGATTTTATAGGCTGAGTTTGGAATACAGATTTCAGGAAATGCTTCATTCAACAATTCAAGTAGCATAGTGAAGGACTTAGCAGACCACCCGTTTAAACATTTAATCTGAAATAGTCTGACAATGAATGAGAACTTAGAAAATTTGGTGCAATCGCGGTACAACGGAGTACTAGCATCTTCAAGTAACTTAGCGAAGGATTCTTGCTGCTTATTATTTTCAGGGGTGGGGCCAGACATTTCCTCGTCCACCCCACCACCAATCTGGTTTGTTTCTGTTGACTCATTGTGAACTTCGGTTGTTGGGTTATTGGTGTGGAAAGGTACATCATGAATCCCCATGGCATCTTGTAACAAATCATGCATCTCATCGGAAACGCTTAAGTCTTCGTTCACTAAGGGCTCAGCTTCATTTTCTAATACAACCGGACGAACAGGAGCTGACGTATGATCCTCTCCATGACAAAACCACCTTGTGTACCCTTGAAGAAAACCGTTGACAGCCAAGTGTGTATGTACTACGTCACATGTCCTCAGCATACAATTTGTACACCGGAGGCATGGACAAAGGATTAGGTTGGGATCACGGGAATGTCGTTTGGCAAAGATAATAAAATCTTTAATACCATCACGGTACTCCTTGGATAATCGTGGTTTACTAATCCAACTTCTATCCATTATATCGATAGCACACAATCTGAAATTAAAATTTGATATATTAAATAGTAATAACAGTAAAAGGCATTTTGTATATTAAATTTCACCTATTTGAAAACTATCCCTAGCTGCAAATAAATAAACGATATAATCTTTAACTGTAAAATAAAGAAATTGTGGTTCCAAAAAATGTACAAAAAAAAACTACATCTTAACACAATCTACTCTATTCACATAACCCTAAACTACCTTTTGTGGAAATTATCACAACCACCTTAGTGGTATTTTATCGCACACCCTGTGTTCCAACATAAAAAAAAATCGACTATAGTCTCCCCTGTATTTGGCTTTCCGTTCAAGGAGATGATGATGGTAAAGGGTATTTTGCTGATGAAGAGGAATCGGCCGAATAATGAGCGCATCCTGCTGTAACTACGGTAACAAGAAGATCTGATGACTCATGAACTATTCTGTTCATGACTACTAATAATCACTTATCTCATAATAATAATAATAATAATAATAATAATAATAATAATAATAATAATAATAATAATAATAATACTAAACAAAAGAAACTAATATGGCTACTAATAAGTTTTTCTAAAATAATTCTTCATCCCAACTAAATCATTGATGCTTGTAGCGCCAAAAGAAACCTGCACGAGGTTTGTTCAGCCCAAATCTTGTACAGATTTGGAGGATTTTGGTAAAAAACATGCCAAGATGCCAATCAGATGCATGAAATCAGCTTCATTAACAGTAAAAGAAAAATGATAATGTCCAGTATGTAAGCATATATTTTTCAGAGTGAACCAATTGTTGTACATATCCGGAGGATTTTGGCATACAGCTATAGCATCCTCAATTCACAGTGAACCCATTTTAGTCAAAAAAACAGGCCAGAATGACAATCAGATGCATGGGATAAGCTTCATTAACAGTAAAAGAAAATGAGGATGCTAGCAGCATACTTAGTTTGGAAGTGAACCCATTTTTTGTTAAAAAATCATGCCAAAGATGGCAATTAGCTTCATTAACAGTATCTGAAAATGAAATTTTCCATTATCTGAGCTTATATGTTGCTCTACTAATTCACCGTGCCTAACTAAATCTAAAACCCAATTGTTGTGCGTATCCGGAGGATTTTGGCATACGTACCTATAGCATCCTCAGCTCACAGTGAACCCGTTTTGGTCAAAAAAACATGCCAAGATCACAATCAGATGCATGAAAATAAGCTTCACTAACAACAAAAGAAGAAACTGGGGATGCTAGCAGCATACTTAGTTTGGAAGTGTACCCATTTTTGGGGGGAAAAACATGCCTAAGATGGCAATCAGGTTACTTTAACAGTATATGAAAATGAAAATTTCCATTATCTGAGCTTATATGTTGCTCTACTACTTCTTTAGCCCAACTAAACCTAAAACCCAATTGTTGTGCATACCCGGAGGATTTTGGCATACGTACCTATAGCATCCTCAGTTCACAGCGAACCCATTTTGGTCAAAAAAACATGCCAAGATGACAATCAGATGCATGAAAATAAGCTTCACTAATAGTAAAAGAAACTGGGGATGCTAGCACCATACTTAGTTTGGAAGTATACCCATTTTTGGGGGAAAAAACATGCCTAAGATGGCAATCAGGTTACTTTAACAGTATCTGAAAATGAAAAATTTTCCATTATCTGAGCTTATATGTTGCTCTACTACTTCTTTAGCCCAACTAAATCTAAAATCCAATTGTTGTGCATATCCGGCCGGAGGATTTTGGCATACGTACCTATAGCATACTCAGTTCACAGTGAACCCATTTTGGGTAAAAAAACATGCATGCCAAGAAGACAATCAGATGCATGAAATCAGCTTCACTAACAGTGAAAGAAAATGGACATGCTAGCAGCATACTTAGTTTGGAAGTAAACCCATTTTGTGTTAAAAAACCATGCCAAAGATTGCAATCGGGTTACTTTAACAGTATCTGAAAATGAAAAATTTTCCATTATCTGAGCTTATATGTTGCTCTACTACATCTTTAGCCCAACTATATCTAAAACCCAATTGTTGTGCATATCCGGCCGGAGGATTTTGGCATACGTACCTATAGCATACTCAGTTCACAGTGAACCCATTTTGGGTAAAAAAACAAACATGCCAAGAAGACAATCAGATGCATGAAATCAGCTTCATTAACAGTGAAAGAAAATGGGTATGTGAGCAGCATACTTAGTTTGGAAGTGAACCCATTTTTTGTTAAAAAATCATGCCAACGAGGGCAAACAGGTAACTTTAACAGTATCTGAAAATGAAAATTTCCATTATCTGAGCTTATATGTTGCTCTACTAATTTACTGTGCCCAACTAAATCTAAAATCCAATTGTTGTGCATATCCGGCCGGAGGATTTTGGCATACGTACCTATACCATCCTCAGTTCACAGTGAACCCATTTTGGGTAAAAAAACAAACATGCCATGAAGACAATCAGATGCATGAAATCAGCTTCATCAACAGTAAAAGAAGATGAAAATTTCCAGTATCTAAGCATATATTATTCTATTAATTCTTCATCTCAACTAAACCATTCATGTTCAGGAAATCAAGATGAATATTCTGAAAAAAACTGCTTTTTTTGAAAAATAAGGGAAATCAAGAGATCATACCGAAGAGAGAGAGAGAGAGCGGGGCGACGAGGGCGGGGGCGTAGGAGAGAGAGAGAGAGCGGGGTGATCGCCGATTCACCTCCAAATAGAGAGAGGGAAGAGGGAAATCGAAAATGACGAAGGGAAGAAGGGACGATTTCGAAAGGTCGAAGGCCGTCGAAGAGGACGAAGCGGCGGAGGCAAACGCGCGGGAAGTAGAGCGAGGAAGGAGGGAAACAAAGCGCCCCTTTCTTTTTTTTTGGGGGGGGGGGGTTGGGAAAATGGCGAGCGAAAGATTAGGGTTCGCGGGTTTTATCGCAGTTATTCACCGGCGTTTCAATTAGACACGCCGGTGAATGTGTCCGTATATTAGCCGGCGTTTATAATAAAAACGCCGGTGAATAGTACACTCCACCGGCATTTTTTAGTAAAACGCCGGTGAATACAAACATACACCGGCGTTTTAAATCGACCGCCGGTGTATAACCATCCCATCTGGCGCCCAATTCCTATTCGCTCCCTACCCCGGCGCTACTAGTAAAACGCCGGGGAATATTCGCCGGTGAAACCAGTATCTTTTGTAGTGTGACAGTATTCGGAGGTGTTCTCTTTCCCAACTCCACGGGTGACGTGGTACCTATAATGTATTTGCCGCTTATTGGTGATTTGACGAGAGTTCGGCAATACAGCTGGGATAGTGCAGCGCTCGCATCCTTGTATAGAAGTCTTTGTAGCGGGGCATTGATGGCGAAAGAGATGACTGGTCCAATGCTGCTGCTCCAGATCTGGTGTTGGGAACATTTACACCTAGGCAGACCTCGCATCACCCGGCAATCAAGTGGGTGGATGAGGGACGCAGCGAATGCCGACATGCTGCCTCCCATCGCAGTATATTGGTCCGGTGGGCATACGTGGAGAGATAACCCACGTGGGGTGGTAACGTACTATAGAGATGAGCTGTATATGTTGAGAGAGGAGTTTGTTGTTTGGGAACCATACTCCAACAACCGATTGGAAAGGTTGCCTCCCATCTGCACCGAACATAGCAATCTTTGGTTGACTAGATCACCGCTTATCAATTTCAGTATTGTGGAGATGTACTTCCCCGACCGCGTGCTTCGTCAATTTTGACTACAACAAGACATCCCCCCACCGCGGTCATACGACACTCTCCTGCACAAAGTGAAAGGGGTTGGTCGTGTTCCCGACCATGATTGGGCTTCACACCATCAAGTTCATGTGAACTCTTGGAATGAGCAGAGGCGTGCTACTGTTATAATGGGTATTCCAGAGAAGAGGTAGCTCTCGACCTCTTCTCTGTGAATATGGCTCAATTTGGGTCTCTACTGTGGCCGCGAGTGCCACTAGCGACCACAGTTAACTGTGGTCGCTAGTGGCACTCGCGGCCACAGTAGAGACCCAAATTGAGCCATATTCACAGAGAAGAGGTCGAGAGCTACAGCACAATCATTGATGCCATTCGCGACCCATATTAGCTGTGGTCGCGATTGGCATTAGCGACCACAGTATAAACATAATTAGCCTACAGCCCACAGTGGTTCATCACTTCCTGAATACAAATTTTGAACAATCACTTGAACAATCAACGAACTCACAACAATGAGAGTCTACCCAACATTTCAGCACCACATAAAGATTTAAATTAAAAATGTACACATACCACAACCAAATATGAATCTTAGGCAATGAAACATACCATTGGGTTACACAAAACCATTGAAAACTATATATTACAAGCATTCTATACAACAAGGTCAGCGGCTTATAATTTATATGATTGGAGATACTTCAAAATATATATGATTGGAGAAAATCATATATCTACCAAAATCTATACATCAACATTCGACTACCAAAAAATGTGCATCAAAATTCGATTACCAAAAACTGTGCATCAAAATTCAACTATCTGCAGTGCTCCTCGGGCTTTGAGCAATACGACCCCGTGCAGCCCCTCCTCTTCCGCGTCTACTGGTTGTATTCAATATTTCATCCTGCATTGCAACCAAATATGAATAATTTAAATGTATAATTAATTAACAATTCAAACAACAATACATGTTGGTTAATATGATAAAATGCCGAACCATATATTCGATAATACCTGCGACGTACGAGTCCCACCAGAGATTTTCCTCTTCGTACATCGGCGCTTATTATGTCCTGGTTGATTGCATTCTGAACAGGTTATCCTTGTAGCGACTCCGTCTGTAACATCCATGTCGTTCCGAATCCGCGTAGATCTAGGTCTACCTTTCGGCATCTTCTGAGTGTGTCATCCGCTTTCAGTGTTGGTCCCAATTGCGTAGGCCAATAAGCTTCATCTTGGATTGGATTGAAAGTTGGTTGCCAAGTGCGAAATAAGGAATCGGTAGAATAGAAAGGGTCAACAAAAGGCCGGTAATCCAAAGCCCTGGATGCACAAGCGGCTAACACATGAGAACAAGGCAAGTGGTAAAGCTGGAATTTATGACAGGTACATGTACGGGCTCCTAAGTCGACCGTATGCAGGTTCCCACCCTTTTGTTGATTTCTTTCAAATCTAATACATGTTTTAACTTGAAATACACCGGGGCTATGATGGAACATTATAGCTTCGTGTGAGTTAGCTCTCTCTCGGCGTTTATCAAGCAGAGCTTCAACATGTGGAGACCACTCTTTCCCATCAATTATCATTTTCTGTGCGGCCTGACGACGTTCAGTAAAGTAACTATTAAGACAATAGAATATCATCTCAACAATAGCTGTAACGGGCAAGCTCCGTACCCCCTTCAACACAGAATTAAAACATTCACTACTATTTGTGGTCATGATGCCGTACCTACGACCTCCATCTGCGGCTAATGCCCATTTCTCTATTGGTTTCTCCTTTAGCCAATTGCACGCCTCAACCTTCACCGACTCAATCTCCGCCATTCCTTTTTAGAGCTTTTTGGGTTGTTTTTGACACGAAACAACCTTCAACTTGTTCCTCAACTCTTTGTTACCAAATTTTGAGAAAAAATTCGTAGCAAAATGACGCATGCAGTAACGGTGATAAGCATGTGGCTCATTCCAAGCTCCGTTTTTCAACTCCATGCACGAGAGAATACCGACATGACGATCAGAGATTACGCATAGCCCTTGATGGTCCGTGATGTAGTATCGAATACAGCTCATGAACCAAGTCCAACTTTCGATACTTTCTACATCGACTATGGCGAAGGCGAATGGAAATAGTTGATCACTAGCATCAGGGGCCACCGCTATCAGTAAACATCCCTTATATTTACCGTATAAATGTGTACCATCAATACTTATTACCGGTCTGCATGACTTGAATCCTTCTATTGAAGCTGCAAAACTACAGAAAACTCTCTTAAATGTCTCCTCACCTGGTCCGGACGGAACTTTATCCCATTGCACATATGTACCCGGATTCGAAGCTTGCAGTGCTAACAGTAGAAGAGGCAACTTCGTATATGCTTCGGCGAACCCACCATAGAGCCTCCCAATCGCTCTTTGTTTCCCCAGTCATGCCTTGTTGTAAGAAATCTTATAATTGACGTCTTTCAACACCATCTCAATGATCGTCTTTGGAGTTATACTTATTTGTGCCTTCACAACATGCAAAATTAAGTTTGAAACTAATTTGGAGTCAACTTTCCTGTGATCCTGTGTCAATGTTGGATTAATGCAGGTGTGAGAACCTCCTAATTTCGTCACAACAAAGTGAGTCTGTCTAGCTGGAATCATTGCACGAAATCTCCAAGGACAGCCTGGATGCACCACATCGGGATGTGTTCTTTGTTCCGATATTGTTCTAACCCTTTGTGCCATTTTACATTTAACATCAATTATGGTTTTGTTTGATCTGACCGTAACATACTCTCGATGTTCCTTGATGTTGAAAATTTTCACTGCATTTATCACGTCATCTTTGCTTGTGAATTTCTGGCCAATATACAAGTCACGTTGGTCAAATGATGTGGATGACTTTTCCCCAAAGTGGTACACTCTAGCAATATTACCCAATTCAACCTGTCCAATATCATGAACAGTTGATGAAACCAATTGGGTCATCGGGACTGCGTGTTCCACATTTGGTTGCAAATCATTAACTACGTTAGCTACATTAACGTGAGGATTCGCATCATGGAGGTCCACTTCTTCTTCTTCATCATCTTCACCGTCCACTACATCTTCAACCTCTTCTTCATGTTCTTCATCTTCTATGAGGTCATTGTTAACCAAAGCATGCTCGAAAGTTTCAACAATATTCTCATTTTCAACGAGATTGCGTATAAAATTGGAAGGAATTGGGATTTCATCTTCTGCACGACTATATGTACTTTGAGTTATCAACATTTCACCATGTGGAGGAGACAAACTGACAGTCAAATGTACCGGATCACTAAGATTCATTTGAGAGGTCTGTACTTCGGCTATTGGAGTTGAAACATGACCAACATCTGCACTACGTGTGTGAATCTTGGCTTGCTCTATATATAATTCCATTGCCGACCAACTACTATATGGATCAAGCGACCTAGCTATCATTGCAACTAATGAGTCATCATCAACTATAGGTACTGACATAAAAATAGGGCCTCCTTTGCCTCTTCCAGCTGCATACCTAGCTTTAATATGAACACTCCATTCACTCTTATCCCATTTAGTAACTTTGTATACCTTGTCCACCAATTCTTGCATTTTTATATCCCGATTGGCCCAAACTATCACCGGTTGTACACCTTTATAGCAAAATCCTACAGTTCGGTCTTCAACTATTTCCCCCCCATAATACAACCAAATTGGAATTTTATAGTCCATACCTATACATTAGTACACAAATTTGGATTTAATATACAATCGTGTACAAAAATATTTAAGACCGAACAACCACAAATATGAAGCAAGGCATTTAGCCATTTCATATAAATATGGGTCTTGGCATGCGTGTGCGCGTGTGTGTGTGTCTGTGTGTTTGCGCGTGTGTGCGTGTGTGCGTGTGTGCATGTGTTATATTCATAATAGCATGGTCAAGGAGAACACAAAAAGTGAACACAAAAAAAATGTAACCAACACCAACAATAAAACATCAGAATACTATACTAGGGATACCTCGAATAGTCTTTGGGGGTTGGATATGAATTGGGGATTACAAAAAGCCATCGTGGGGAGAGTGATTTGGATGAAGACGAAGTGTGAGGAGAAAGGTCGGGTGGAGAAAATTATAACTTGGAATAATGGGGATTTGGGTGAGAACTAAGGGAGTTAGGGTTTTGGGTGAGAAATGAGGGAGTTAGGGTTTTGAGTAAGAAATAAGGGAGTTAGGGATTTGAGAAATCGCCAGTTATTTGGGGAAGAGGGTTCTAATAAAGTAAATAGGGGAACAGTGGGTATTCATAAGTTAGAAGCCTTCGGGGGGACCCACCTGAGGTCGCGATTGCCACTAGCGACCTCAGTTAGACAAGGTCGCTAGTGGCACTAGCGACCACTTCAATAACCATTCAGCCTTCATGCCCTTCGTACACATCCAAGTGTGGAGGCACAAAATTCCTAGCTATGAAGAGGCCGCTATTCCCAATAGCAGCCGTTGCTGACGTGGCAGAGGCTAGCCCAGCAACGCTAATAGTTTGGGACTTGGCCCAAAAACGCAAATACTATCAAAAAGTAGCCTAGTACGACAAAATTTTCCTAATTGATATGGTTAAAAATGGGACTAAATCGAGACCGTTCAAATTGGCCGTGAATCTTAAAGCTCTCAGGGGTAAAACGGTAATTTCACCTATAAACGGGTCCGAAATGAAAAGTGGGCTTTTCTTCGAAGTCCAATAACCCAAGAACGGATCTGTCTTATTGGGTATGGGTAGCAACCCGTTACAAACCAATTCAGAGGTTTAAAGAGTAATTCAAATTCGTGATTATCTATAAGATGCGGTTTTAACCAACTCTCTTATCTTGAAACGAGTTTAAACTCTACATCTTATCCGAAAACACCGGGACATAGGGATAAATCATTATCTCTAAACTGTCTGACGACTATAAAAACCCCTCTTCCCCCACCATAACAAGGTAATCAATCTTTTTCCACATAAAGCGCTTTCATAATCTTCCTGATTACTGACAAAGAGCGTCGAAGGGTTCGTCGTCGGGATCCATCCCGATGTATCGAACTTTTTGCAGGTTCACGGCAGTTGTGATAAACCAGTCAAACGCCGGTGAAAGTCGACAGGTTTGCCTTGTTCGTTTCCTCAAAGAATCCACAAATCCATCTGTTTGCTCCCACACCAAAATCAGTAGCAACAAATTGGTGCCGTCAGTGGGAAACGAAAAGCAATCCAACCCCATTTCATCAGCAAAAGTAGTTTCAAGCTATGCCTCTAAAGAAGGGGAAGGCGACGGTCTCTAACCTTAGAGCCAGCCACTCCCGCTCCTTCTCCTCCTCCACTTTAGGAGGTCCTCCCTCAACCCGTCCAGCAAGTCCAACAACCGTAGCCTGGACAGCCTCTCCCTTAACCTGTCCAGCAATTGTAGCCTAAACAGCCCCTTCCTCAGCAACCTCAGCCCCAGCAGGCTTCTCAAAGGCCTCAAGGAGCTGCCGCAGGACCCTCCCGCTGAAGTCGCCAAAGGCAACCTCCTCATCATGACCATGTCTCGATATATAACCCCTCATCCAACTCCATGGCCTCTCACAGTCCTCCAACGCCGAAGGATCTCCGGCACATTATTGTCAATCGGCAACATGGGATAGATCTTCGGACCCGTTTGGATGAGAGGTGGACCCATGACGGGATTCACGACTGTGAACATCAAAGGGGTTCAGCGATTCCCCTAAAGCCCGATCCCCCTATAGACCAGATCGCAGAAGATCTAACTCTCCCAGGAGGCAGAGGGAGTCACCCTAGCGTCGTCAGAGGAGGAGCCGCACTCCGACCGGTCGACCCACCCGAGGGGACCACCGAGATCGGGAGGCACCTATCACAACGGTGGAATTCCGGGACTTTCAAGAAGGCTTTCTGCGTGCCTTCAATGTTGCTCCTAACCACGATCAATGGGAGCCCAATCCTCAACCTGTCCCAAGCTATCGTCGTCGCACTCCCAGTGTAACGCCCCGAATCTCAAATACACTGAATTCGAGATGTTCTACAGGATCTTTCCGCTTCCTTTAGTACAATTTACAAGAAAATTTAAACTTTTCACTTTACATCAGAGTTTACATCAACATTACACTTTACATTGCACAGCAGAAGTAAAATTTTACAACAATGAAAACAAATATACAACAACATGGAGTAATCTTTAAGCATTTGTTTCTCTTTAATCTTAATCAAGCCATTTACCTGTATATAAGACTGTGGGTACGTCAGTTTATTCAACCGACGATCATTATACACGGCCATCCTCTCTATGCCAGAAATAGTATAACTTAATTTTCCATATTTAGCAAACACAAACTTATCACAAATCAAACTAAAGGGACTACCCTATTGATGTCGTGTTGTGATTGTGCACTTATTCCTTAATGCATTTATTTATATTACATGACACTAATGCGCACTTGTTCGGATTCTATGCATCCCATACTACATAGGTCCGAGGGCAAGCCCTTAATCGTTCTTCATCTTTGTAGGGTTCAATCCCTTGCCATGACTTAATCTACTACTGTAACTACGGTAGTGTCTTAGATGTCCTAGGATCTACGAGCCCATGTCCAGACAGCCTGGAGGGGAATCCCACGCACTGACACGACGCATCGAGCAGGCAATCTATGGACAATTCAGCCTCCGCCATGGAACAATGGCACCACCCATAGCCACTCGAACATCCCACAAGCGTCGCCACCGAGACGATAATTCTGGAGTAGTGCTCACGCCATGTCTTAACGCATCAAGCAGGCAGCCTGTGGATCACTCTCACACCGCTAATCCGATGGCTCCCATACTCGTGTTTTTTTCCTACTTTCATCACGTCTCCACTATGTACTAATCCTTAGTTTTTATCAAAATCATGAACAAAAATCAAATCTCTAGAGTTAGCCTCTCCACTAAACCGGACTTATTCATTCATTCAAACACGACCAACCTTGGTCTTTCATTCAATTTTCATTTCATTTATTTCCAAATGCCGAGGGAAACTTAGCTACTCTTTTTGTTTCAATTTTCAATTCACAATTTCCAAAATTAGCATTTCTGACTCATAAATTCCCATGTTGAGTTATCATACTCACATGTATATTCTCTTTTCAAATCATGATTTCTAATTTGTTCAAATAGTCCATAACTATACATGAATTTCATATGCTTTATCAATTATCACTTCATATCAAAATTTCACATCACTAACAAATATTCACAATTCATATTTTCCACATTATTCTCAAATGAGAATAAATTGCATTATGTCACACAATAAAATTCCTTTTTACCAAATTAATCTTCTAATCCTTCATTTCAATTTCTTCTTGTAAGTTGTAATTTTCCACAAGGTATATATCTAGAACCACAGCTCTATTTATGCCTTTTATTCTCAAATCATAGTGTATTTTATGCAAATAATTCCCAAATCATTTTTATAAAGTCCCTTATATTTTTAAGAGAATAACCATATTTTTTTCATAATTTTTGGACAATTAAAAACCCCAAAAAAAATTATAATTTTTCATTCTTGCCAAGAGCAAAAATCGAACCTAGGACCCTTGAGACACGGCCCAGAGCACAGACCACTAGGCCGGTTTGTGCCAACGGTATGAAAGAAAGGCGAAGGGTAGTTAAAGCTTCGGTTCAGAAACTGATCGGATTAAAAAAAAAAGACCACTCATAAAAGATGGTATTCTCAAGAGTCGAACCCGTAACCTTAGAGAACCCAACCGCACGCTCTAACCACGTGAGCTATGTGCTCAGATTGTCTAAGTACAACACAAAATCTTTTTGAACCGATTCTCACTGTTGTTTAAACATTTCGATATACAGCTAGCCTTCGTTTCATTTTGCTTTCATAAAAAAATACTGTATAACTCCAGATTAATACTACTTCACATAATTTGCATATCAGTAAGAGCAAAATAATTTTTGTAATAATTAAAACGTATTTTCATACACTAATTCAAATTATACATTATAACACCACATTTCTTCTCTTTTTCGACATTTCTTCGCATTGTAGCATTCTAATCTTTTTGTCAATAAATTCACATTAATTCTCTGACTTTAATCATTTATCTAACATACAACTCATATTTTAATTTATTCATGCCCATATCAACACAAAGGGTCTATTTAACACATAAAAAGGGTATAATCAAGCTACTAACTTTGTGCGTAATTCTTGATGGTAAAAGAATGTATTTTCTATCAATCAATCCATGATTCTAATCAATTCACATACAACTCAAATAATAGAACCACATATAAATTTGTATGTCCACATTTCAATCATTCAAGAAGTTATTTTTCCCAATTAAAGTGTGCTCTTCTTAATCATTTTCATGCTTCAATTTTTCTAATTAAACTAGCATGCATTCCTACTTTAGAAATAGGGAAAATTTTACCCACCTTGTATGGAGAGAAAAACACAATTAGCAACAAAAGTCCTTTGCAAACGAGTGCACCTCCTCCTAGACGCGCGCACACAAGCTCCAAAAGCACCAACACCGAAAGCTCCTATTGATGAATGCCGGCCCTTCTCTTTCTTCTTGGTGTTGCAAGAACAAGCCCACACACACTCAATCTTTTAACTCACAAAAATACTACTAGATAATGCAACTTAGACTATAGGTTTGGAAAGATTAATAGGCACAAGGATAACTAGCCAGGGGGGGGGGGGGGTATTTATACTAAAAATCAAGGGAAATAGATGGCTAGGATCAATTGGTTGGTTGTAGGATGGAGGGCTAGGATGAGAGTAGGAGTTGCAATAACTACCCACATCTAAGTAACCACCATACCATGATCACCACTCAAAATTTGAGTTTCCCTCCAAGAATGCAACCGGCCATGAAGAAAAGTGCATATTGCACATGTACGTGTAGTGCACATTGCACATGTACGTGTAGTGCACGTGCATGCAACTAGGCCCAAAAATTGTGCATTAAATTTTTGTATAAAAATAAAATAGCATTTAAATTGTATTCTACATGACAAGTTGTATAAAAAAAAGTAGATTAATCCATGGGCTTTAGTTTATGGGCCAAAAATAGTTATTTTAAAATAAAATAAATAAATTACATTTTGGGCTTTAAGAAAAAGGGCTTTTTATCTAATTAAAATAGGGCTTTTGTACAAAATAATTAAAAGCACAAATTGAAATATCTTTACTCATCTTGATGAAAATATTAACCAAAAATATTGCACGTGCACACTACGTGCAAAATAAATAATTTTTCATAAATTGAAAAATTAGGGTATTACACCCAGTCCTCAACCTGTCCCAAGCTATCATCGTTGCACTCCCAGTCCTCTTCCGCATGAGGACGAGTCCCGGGGCTCAGCAAGATATGACCGAAGGGAAGACTCGGACTACCGCCATCTCCACGAGATGGAGAGGCGCCTTGGCCGACTTGACAGAGAAGAGGAACAACGGGCGAGGAATTTTTGCCCGAGCAGGCCTCCGTTCTCCCGGACCATCATGGAAGCCCCGGTCCCGAAAAACTTCAAGCCCCTAACTTTGAGTCATACAACGGGGAGTCAGATCCCGCTGACCACATCGAGAGTTTTAAAATTCTCATGATGATCCACCAGTCTTCGGATGTGCCCCTTTGCAAAACCTTCTCTGCCACGCTGAAGGGGCCTGCGAGAGAATGGTACTCTCGACTCTCCCCGGCCTCCATCTTCTCCTTCGATTAGTTCGAAGGGCTCTTCCTTACTCATTTTGTGAGTAGCCGTCGGGCTGAAAAGACAAGCACCTCTTTACTATTACTCCATTAAAGGAAGGGCGGGCGGCTAAGGGACTATGTTAAGCGTTTCACCTCCAAGGCCCGGTCCATCGCCTCTCTAGACCAGTCGGTGGTCTCTACTGCTTTCCAATCTAACGTCACTAACGACAATCTCAGGGCATCCCTTGCTAAGAAGCCTCATCGGAATTTTTCAGAACTCCTGCTTAGGAGTGAAGTACATCCGAGCGGAAGAGGCTCTCACCCGCCCCACTCTTGAGGGATCATCTTCCAGAAACAAACGGAAGGGTGCTGAAGAGGAAGGAGCTAAGAAGCTCCAGAAAGACAATGGAGGCCAGCGTCGCCCTCCTCCCCGCTTCAAAAGTTTACTCCACTCAACGTGAGTGTTTCAGCTAATTTGATGGAGGTCGGGAAAGAAGGTCTCCTCCCACCACCTCCGAAGATGAACACACCGGGCAGGAAGAGAAACAGAGACAAATGGTGCTGCTACCATAAGGATCACGGACACGACACGGATAACTGTCGGGCCCTCAAAGATGAGATTTAAGCCGTCATTCAGAGGGGGCAACTTTCTAGGTTCGTGAGGAAGAATAGAGCAGATCCTCCTCCGCCCCCAGGGGGCTAATAAAAGAACCGAGCGACATGCCGAGACCCCGGACTCCGAAGCTAAAGTTGTCCTACATCTCATACACGGAGGCCCAATGGGGGGAGATTCAAACTCCTCCAAAAAACCCTTGTCCGGGAGGTAAATTCCGTGCAGATTCATCCTCCCCCCAAGGGCCTTGGGGTCCATGTTACCTTTTTAGATAAATATTTGTAGGGCGTCAGAGCTCCCCATTGTGATGCTCTAGTGATCAAACTCCATATGGCCAACTTCGATGTACGCCGGGTCCTGGTTGACAACGGCAGTTCGGTCAACATCCTTTTTCTAGAAGCGTTCCAGGGTCTTAAGTTGTCCAGGGATCGACTCAAGCCCACCGGCTACACTCTCCACGGGTTCACCGGGATGCCAATGACGATTGAAGGTGTCATAACTGTAATACCCCGTAATTTCGAATAACTATAACTATATATATATATAAAGTATAAGTAAAGGTAATAAGAAAAGGGAGGGGGCACGTTCTGATAACAAAAAGCATGTTCTGTTGGTTGGATGTGGCGATGACGTCATGGTCATGTTGGCCCTTGGATTGGAATTTCGGAAAAGACAACAGGTTGGGTTTTCGGAATGAAATTAAATCAGGGTCTGTTTGGAAATATTTAAGTTGGGGAATGGAAATGAATGGAATGAAAATGAATGGAGAGGAATGGAAAGAAAGGGAAATGGATGAATTAACTTTATAAGTTGTGTGTGTTTGGCAAATGGTGGAATGGAATTGACTTTTTTTTTGTTTCCATTCCCTAGTCTTGTTTGGCAAACACTGGAATACTATGGATTACAGCATTTTAAAAAACCAGCTGCCAAATCTTCTTGATCCCTCTAAATCTCTGTCTTACCCAAATAGCATTCATGTCAACCAGCTGCCAAATGTTTGTGAAAGTGCCACGATGAAACTTGTACTGTATGTCAAAAGCCCCTTACATGTTCCAACAAAATGTCAGTGGTATGAAAATGGAAGTCCTAGTGCACAAATAACAAGGGTATAGTTGTTTTGGATCACCGATGTATTCATTCATGCAAGTACGACAAGCAGGAGAGATGTTTCTTTCATAGTTTTGAACTCAGTCATGTTTATTTCCGTCAACATAAATTAAAACAAATATATAGATGCATATATTGAGACATGCTCTTGCTTGCTAAGGCCAAAATGTGCCTAAATTACAAATGCTTCAAGATTAACAGGAAGAGGCTGCAAACATGAGCACATGGAATTTCATTAATCGACAATCTGGTAATTTACAAGACAACAACAACAATTTCATAGCAAATCCAATTGAGCTCAACTCGCACAATGTGGAGTCTTTAATGCCTAACCTAGATAAAACTCTTTGAGTTCAAAGCTTATTGTGTAAATGGATACAAATACAGACACACAACCACATATGAATACAGACTCAAGACCATCTTTTGATGCGAAGCTTGGAGAGAGTCAAATCTGCACCTCCAAATCCATCATACACAGCCTTTGCATTCCTGAACTCAGCTCTAGCAGTGAGGCTTCACCAAGACATCGGTCAACGAATAATAATTAGTTGAATCAAATATATTTTCAAAAATGTTTTGCTGACAAAATATGTAAGAAAACAACAGGTGAAGAGCATAACCGGGAGAGTATTATACGACAAGAACTTAAAAGAACTAAATTCTAATCTTATCAATCAGGATAACTCAAGTTTGGGAGAAGATGTAGAAGTGTGCAAAAACTAAAAAGAAAAAAAAAAGGAAAAAAAAATGTATATTAATAGGAATACAACGATATGATAAAAGCATAAAGCAGGACTTCAGTGCTTTAAGAAGCTAAAGTGAACTGAGGTATCAAAGTAGGCTTTTTACAACAATGTATAATAATAATAATAATGATAATAATCTTGCACCATACTGTTCTAAAGCATTCTGGAATCGAAATAGCTAAAATAAATAATTCAAATTCACAGGACCTAGCATGTTTACCAAAATGTCTATTTAAAGATTGTTTTCAAAAGGTTGTACTTATGACAGTTTGGGTAAAAAAATTTACTGTTATTGGCTATGTCAATGCTTCAGTAGTTAGAGAAAAAATAAAAGAAACAGATAAATAAATAACTAAAATGAATAGAGTAACATGCATCCTTGTCACTGCCTCTTTGACTTTGACTTTATCGATCCTCTACTCATTTGTCTTGCAGCATATAACATGTTAGGTAAATCAATTTTAAATGGCAAGAAATGATTTCTTCTTAAATTAGACTCTGGTGAAATTTTCACTGTTATAGTTTAACTATTTGTATAAATACATAAACTGATGCCTCTGTTGCATAATAATCATCAAATCAAAGGAAACAAGTTCACAAACAAAATTTCTCTATTGTAAGGTTGATTAATTTGTACGTGGTTATATTTGGTAGTCGAATTGATCTAATTGAACAAATAGGCAAGGCTGCCAGAGGTCATGCCAATGGTGACCATGATATAAAAAGTTAAAATTAACAGAACCTTAAATAGAACAATCGCATTAAAACCAGCATTTTCGGAAGAAAAAAAAATTGTTTCTCAAGTCTGTTTTGAATAGCAGACTTGAGAAACGTTTGAGAGCATTGATGAGAATCAACATACAAAACTTTAAAAATAAAAAATAAAAAAATTTTCAATTCATAACAATAACATTGTTAATAGGAAGTCTGGTACTAAATAAACTCCAGAAAAGAAGCAAACCAAAAACTTCGAAGATTAATGACATTTTTAGCATGCAACCAACAAAAATGGATTGAATAGACATGTTTGTGTATTTACGAAATAGGAGAGGTTGAGGGTGCCGGAGTGGGGACGGGGGAGGGAGAAGAGGGCGGAGGAGTGGAGGGTTTGGGAGGGGAAAGAGAGGAATAAGCCATAGAAATCAAAGCATACCTGCGATTTTGGGTTCCCAGGCGGCTAAAGAAAGGTTCCCAGGCGGCTGAAGTCGGATTTTGGGTGCTTACCCTTTATAAATCGGTTGAAGAAAGGTTCACTCGCGCTATCAAAGGATGAAATCGGTTGATTCTCCATTCCTTTACGCAGCTTTCCGAGGGGGTTGGAGTCGGAATAGAAATCGGTTGAGATCTTTCTCTAGGGAATGAAATTTAGTTGTTTCCTTTGTTTTCTTTTTCAAAACAAACAGGTTGTGGAATAGTATAAGATGGGCTTATCCGCAGTATTCCATTCCTTTCCCTAATTTTTTGGGTTCCCAAACATGCCCTCAGAGAGCTGATTTGAGATGGTAACGTGTGCATAAGGTTGGGGCCCACGGGCTTTAACAATATGTACACGAGAATAAAAGGGGGAGAATTGATTTGAGTAATCCCATATCGGGAGTCGACAAAAATTAATTGAGTATAAATAAAATTGCCTATGATCAAGAGTCACCTAATTGGTTAACCACCTTTTGAGAGGCTAGGCCTAGCTGCTCTTCAGGCCATACCCACAGCCTACCATATGAAGATGAAATTTCCCACCACAGCATGAGTGGGAGAAGTCAGAGGGAGCCAGGAGGCGGCTCGCAAATGCTACGAGACTTCAGTAGGAGGGTCGGTCCTCTCCCTTGAAGACCTCGAACTCCTACAAAGGAGTAGCCAGACAATCTCAGAGCCGGTCGATGAGTTGGAAAAAGTAGCATTCTCAGAGGGAGATCCGACCTGGACATTCCAAGTTAGTAAGGTCCTTCCCCCTCCCATCAAAATCGACATTAATCAGTGTATAAGGGGAAATCGTGATCTATTCGCTTGGACTGTGACCGATATGTCTGGGATCTCCGAGGAGCTTCTCATGCACCACCTTAGTGTTACTTCTGGGGCCAAACCTGTCCAGCAAAAGCGACACAAATTAGCTCCCGAACGCCAACAGGAAATTAAAGAATAGGTGGAGAAACTCTTGAATGGCTGTCCAATGTTGTGATGGTCAAAAAAAGCCAATGGAGCTGGGGGATCTGCATTGACTTCACGGATTTAAACAAAGCCTGCCCCAAAGATCCGTTCCCGCTCCCGAGCATCGATGCCCTAATTGATGCGACCTCCGGACACGAACTCTTAAGTTTCATGGATGCCTTTTCCGGCTACAACCAGATCTGGATGTTCCCTCCCGATATTCCGAAGACCTCGTTTGCAAACCAACTAGGGTCTATACTGCTACCGGGTTATGCCCTTTGGGCTCAATAACGCTGGTGCAACGTATTAACACCTTGTTAACAAGGTCTTCAGAGAGCAAATCGGTAGGAACATGGAAGTCTACGTAGACGGCATGTTGATAAAAAGCATCAGCAAATCGAATCATGTTTCCGATCATCAAGGGGCCTTTGATGTGTTGAGGAGACACGACATGAGACTAAACCCGAGCAAGTGTGCCTTCAGCGTCTCATCCGGTAAATTCATTGGGTTCATGGTCAGCCAAAGGGGCGTAGAGGCCAATCCGGAAAAGATTCAAGCCATTCTGAACATGGCTCCTCCTTCAAGTGTTAAAGATGTACAGAGACTCACAGGACGCCTAGCGGCCATAAGGTGTTTTCTCTCCAAGTCGGGAGAAAAATGTCTCCCCTTCTTCAAGGCCCTTAGAAGGGCAAAAGGCTTCGAATGGGGGCAACCGCAGCAGGAGTCATTTGATTAACTCAAGGCCTATTTGGTCAACCCCCCCGCTATTAAGCAAGCCAAAGTCCGGGGAAGTCCTCTATATATACCTCGCCACATCGGAACAGACCCTTAGCGTTGTCCTGGTAAGGGAAGAAGATAAGACGCAAAAGCCAATCTACTATGTGAGTAAGGTCCTCAGGGATGCCGAACTTCATTATCCAAAGCTAGAAAAGATGGCATATGCATTAGTCATGGCAGCCCGAAAAGCTCCGCCCCTACTTCCAGTCTCACTCGGTGGTCGTTCTTACCGACCAGCTGCTTAAGCAAGTTTTCTACAAGCCCGAGACCTTGGGACGCTTTATGAAGTGGTCCATAGAGCTGAGCCAACATGATATCAACTATCAGCCCCAAACTGCTATCAAGGCACAAGCCCTAGCAGAGTTCATAGTAGAGAGCACAATCCCTGATGCCGGCAAAGCGATAGAGGAACCCCCATTCTGGACCATGTACGTTGATGGGTCTCGTGTGCCGACGGGAGCGGAGTTGGGGTCATCCTGACTAGCCCCGATGATTTCGTTCTTCAGTACTCTCTCCGCATAAGTTTTCGGGCATCCAACAACGAGGCTGAATATGAAGCCCTTATAGCTGGCCTGTGTATGGCTCGCATGGCCGGGGCCAAGCGCATCAATATATTCAGTGACTCGCAGCTGGTAGTGAACCAGGTATCAGGGGAATATGAAGCGCGAGATGGTCACATGGCCAAATATTTGGCCAAGGTCAAAAGGCTACTGGCCTCTTTCGAAGACGCATAATTCCAACGAATCCCCCGAGAAGATAATGCGCAAGCAGATGCCCTCTCAAAGCTAGCCTCTTCTTCCCTCCAAGGGCTCGAACAAACCGTCTTAATAGAAGTTCTCTTGAGACCTAGCATCGAGGAAGAAGATCCCGAACCGATGGAGATGCTGCCTCTAAAACTCAGGGAGAATTGGATGAGGCCCTTGCTCGAACTTCTCAAAGATGGAGTCCTCCATACAGACCCTAAAGAGGCTCGAAAAATCAAAACCAGAGCCGAGTGGTACACGCTCATCGAAGGGGTTATGTACAAATGCTCTTACACTCAAGTGGATAGCAGACCCTACTTGAGATGTCTCTCCTCCGAGGAAGCCCAGTATGCTCTAAAGGAGGTCCATGAAGGGACGTGTGGCGCTCATTTGGGAGCAAGGTCCCTCACCCGCAAAATCCTGAATTATGGATACTTCTGGCCTACACTCCTCAACGACACCGAACAACACGTTCGCCAATGCGCCCTGATGTGAATTTTTGCAAGTGTACAAAATCGCAACAAGTAGTATAGTTTTAGTGAGAAGAGTGTCGAACCCACAGGGACTAATTATTTTATTAAGTACCGAAATTACTAGATGAATTACTATTTGGAGAATCGAAATTTAATAAAGAACGCAACTAAATTAAATTTATCTAAATAACTAACTAAATTAATTAAGAGAAACGAAATATGAATTTATATTGTTTATTAATTGCAAAATCAATTATAGGGCTTTTGATTTCACATAGTTTATCCCACACAATTTATAATTCCATATGAATAAAAAGATTATTTTTCCAAGTTGTAGACCAAAATCTCAAAATTATTCAATACTTTCTCTCAAACAACACCAAAAATATCTCCAACTAATAGTTTGTTATATCTCTATGCAAATTTAATTAATCGAAAACTCATTAAGTTCTGTGGAATTCTTAATGGTCAATCAATCGCGGTAAATCATCTCTAATTTCGATCAATCATTGGTGTTTAATTTTATAGTTCTAAATCACAAATTACCTCTCGGTCTCTCCATGATCCAATAAATCGTACAAATGTCTGTCAACCAATTGTACGCATTAAGAATAGAAATCAAACACACAACCATGGAAAAATAGAAAAATAATATGGAATTAAAAATTGTGTTCTCAAAACTAGGCTACATCGAAACCCTAGAAAAATAAAATTTAGTTCATAATAAATTTATTGCAACTAACAAATACAGTTTTGGATTGTATTATAAAGAATTAGAGAAAGAAAAGAGATACGAATAGCCTCGAAAAGTGTGCCCAAACAAGTCCTCTCTCTCCTCTCTGTCTTTGAATTCCGTTCTGTATCGTTCCACGTTCGCCCACACAAAATGCTGTCGCCGTCAGGTGCTCAGGTGCTGTCGCTGTCACATCGACTTGCACGTCAGCAGCCAAGTCAGAATTTCGAGCACAGTGCCCACGTCAACGCCGTCACGTCGCTTGGGCTTCAGTGCGCCACGTCAACAAGCGGGCCCACAGAGCTGTCGTCTTCTGCTGTCTCTTTTTCTTCTCGAAACGCACGCCCACAGAGAGAGATCGATCTGTCTCTCTCTACTTCTATATTTTTTTTGTTTTTTTTGTTTTTTATTTATTTACAAGGTCAGCCATCTCTCGGTAAGCGTCCCCTTCTCTTCCTGTCTTCTCTTCTATTTATAGGCACTCGAAGGGTGATTTAGCGTTTACTTTTGTAGAAAACCCCCTATTCTTCATTTATTTGTTTCTTCTCTTTCTTTTTTTCTTCAAACACGTGCGGCACACCCAAAATAAAATCAGTAATTAGGATTTAAAAATAAAAATAAAAATAAAAATAATTAGTGTAAAATTAATTAAACTAACTAAAAATCATATTAGCTCATTTAAACCATTTAAAAAATGTTAATTGCACTTTCAGCTCAATTGGAAAATTAAAATTTCTATTTTGCTTTTCATAAGGACAAATTGTAAAAGTTAAAATTCAACAAAACAATAAAAATTACTAAATCGTTCTGCTTATTTTGTTTGTTGATTTTTTTACCGAAAATCTTTACATTTTGCATCAAAAATCTTATTTCTTCAAAAATAATTAATTACTTGAAATCTTATGGAAAAAAGATGAATTATAAACATAATAGACGAATACAAGCGATTTTTATGGGTAAATGAGTACAAATAAATGTATAAAAATAAGACACATCACGCCCCATACCAAAAGTTCTCAACAATTCGCCGCTTACCACAAGCCCAGCTCTCCTCCTTATCCAGTCCGACCCCTTTGCAATGTGGGGGATGGACTTGCTCGGGCCGTTCCCTCCAGCTCCGGGCCAGCTGAAGTTCCTTATCGTTGCAATCGACTACTTTTCCAAGTGGATCGAGGCCGAGCCCCTAGCGATGATCACTGAGAGTAGAGTCCAGCGGTTCTTTTGGAAGAACATCGTCTGCAAATTTGGTGTGCCTCGAATCTTGGGACAATGGGACTCAATTGACGGGGGCAGCCTTTCGAAATTTTTGTACAGACCTTGGTATCCAGCAATGATTCTCCTCGATTTCCCACCCGCAATCCAACGGTCAAGCAGAGAACGCTAATCGGCAAATTCTCTCTGGCCTGAAAAAGAGAATGGACAAGTTTGCTAAGGGTTTATGGATCAAACATCTCCCTAATGTGCTTTGGAGCTATCGCACTACTAAGAGGACCCCGACAGGAGAATCCCCTTTCAACCTCACTTATGGCTCCGAAGCCGTCATCCCACTAGAAGTCGGTCTACCTTCGCCCCGCTTGATTGCCTACAACGAAGAGCAAAACGTGAATGAGCTTCGTGGCAACTTGGACCTCATCGATGAGATTTGTAAGAGATCCTTCATCCGACAAGAAATTTATCGACGTAGGAGTCCTACAACAAGAGAGTCCGCCCTAATGATCTCAAAGAAGGAGATTGGGTGCTTATAAAGCTATCAATTTCTTTTCCAAGTATGAAAGGCAAGCTAGCACATAACTGTGAAGGACCGTATAGGGTCTCCAAAATTGTTAGACCTGGCGCTTATCAACTTGAAGACCCGGGGGGCAAGAGGGTGTTGAGGACATGGAATGCGAAACACTTGTTGAAGTACGAGGAGGGTGTTTGAACACCACTCCAAGCAACTTTAACTCCCAGAGCGTTCCTAAAGCATTTCTAAAGTTGTTTCTTTTTATTCAGTTAATTTTTTGAAGTGTAATAATGGCTTGCAACTTAGAAGTAGCCATTAGTCATCTTTAATAAAAGAAATTTACTTCCTGGAAATTCTCTTTTCTAAATGTTCTAGTTGTCTTACCTTGAAGCGTACAAAAATATCTCTTAAACAACAAGTTCAGAGTCCAACACTTGGTTCGATGTCGCTTTTGCTACTTGCGAAAGAGTGAGTACAAAGTAGCTCACCATTCGAAATTGGTCCTACAACTGTTGAAACTCTCTTAACGATAAATTTGGAGTCCAACACTTGGTTCGATGCTACATTAGCTACTTGCGAACAAGCATGTACAAAGTAGCTCACCATTCGAAATTGCTCTTACAACTGTTGAAACTCTCTTAACGACAAGTTTAGAGTCCAACACTTGGTTCGATGCCGCTTTAGCTACTTGCGAACAAGCGAGTACAAAGTAGTTCACCATTCGAAATTGCTCCTACAACTGTTGAAACTCTCTTAATGACAAGTTCGGAGTCCAACACTTGGTTCGATGCCGCTTTAGCTACTTGCGAACGAGCGAGTACAAAATAGTTTACCATTCGAAATTGCTCCTACAACTGTTGAAACTCTCTTAACGACAAGTTCGGAGTCCAACACTTGGTTCGATACAAATTTAGCTACTTGCGAATAAGCATGTACAAAGTAGCCCACCATTCGAAATTGCTCTCACAACTTTTGAAACTCTCTTAACGACAAGTTCGGAGTCCAACACTTGGTTTGATGCTACTTTAGCTACTTGCAAACAAGCGAGTACGAAGTAGCTCACCATTCGAAATTGTTCCCATAACTGTTGAAACTCTCTTAACGACAAGTTCGGAGTCCAACACTTGGTTCAATGCTACTTTAGCTACTTACAAACAAGCGAGTACGAAGTAGCTCACTATTCGAAATTGCTCTCACAACTGTTGAAACTCGCTTAACGACAAGTTCGGAGTCCAACACTTGGTTCGATGCTACTTTAGCTACTTGCAAATAAGCGAGTATGAAGTAGCTCACCATTCGAAATTGCTCCCACAACTGTTGAAATTCTTTTGCAAAAGTTAGCAAAGCACTTACTCTTAAAAGAAGTTCGAAAGATGCGATGTATTATTTCATCAAAATTGGGGATACAAGTCTTATTCAAGACCAAAAACTCATACAAGACAAACTACAAAATTACAAAATTGCACCCTAGCTCCTCCTAGGAAGGGGGACGCTCCCATTAAGCGATACGCGGGGGGTAGCGAGCGCCGTGTGGTTCTCTTCTCGTCTCCACAGAAGTTTCTAGGCTACCGAGCCGAGTCGAGCCATTGGCACCCAAGGGCCTGACTGTCGCTCCGACAGACGCCCCGCTCAACGAGCCCGCCACGCCGCTTTGCGCGTCCCCAGGATTCCGTAGGGTAGGCGACGAGCGGAGTGCTAACTCATGGAATGATCTTCCTTGCGCATACTCCCACTGTGGGCAAGAGGTGCTCCTCACGTTGCTCCCTTCGGAGAGTCACTTCAAGCGAAGATTCTCCGCCTCTAATTCAACAAGTCTCTCCTTGACCTTGAGAGAGTCGTCGGTGATTCTGAGCTTCAAGCGTGGTACCTCGCTCGTATTCCTCCCCTGAGAGGGCTCTAAGATGGTCATTTGCAGATGAGCCGCTTCAAAACTCTTCTCGAGCACCATATTCTTCAGCTCGTCCTTCTCTGACCTCACTTTGAACAACGAGTTCCTCAGCTCATCCCTCTCTGCCCTTACTCTGGACAACGAGATCTTCAGCTCGTCCCTCTCAGTCCTCGCCACGTGTAGAGAGTGTCGAAGGAACTTTAGCCTAGACGCCTTGCCAGCAGTCATTGAGGGGCCGACCTCGGGGGATACTTCTTGAAGACTCTCCTCAAGACACCTCACCTCAATATTTTGACGAGCCAGAGCCAATCTCACTTGGTAGAGCTCCAACCCTGCCTTGGAGAGTTTTTCTCGAGATTCTGCGAGTCCCAACCTAGTGACTCCGAGTTGCATGCGAAGACGCAGCGCCTCATCATTCTGGGAAAGTCGACCAAAAAGAAAGCATAAATTACTAATATTGAGAAGCCATATGATGGTGCTACGGCTAAACGAAGCTACTACGGAGCGATTTGAAAGCAAAACAAGCCCATAACTGTTTCAAAACTTCACAACAGTTGTCAAAAAAAATTCATTCAACTTCAGCAAAAAAGTACAAGAAGCGGTGGCCAGTCCGCCATAGGGCATCTAAACAAGTGCATACGAGAAGAAAAAAGAGCGACTAAAAAGCATGACGAAGATGAAAAGGAATCAGGGGACCACCTTGGTAGGCGTCTCCAAAGGTTGTGTGACCCCGCGACCGTCCTCCTCGGTTGTCTCCGCAGGAGTTGCATAAGGGTCCTTGGCGATGTCATCCCCCTCGTCCTCTTCTTCTTCTTCCTCTTCTTCAACGATCCCCTCGGTCGTCGGAGTAGTCTCGCTTTTGAGGAGATCATATAGGCAGTACCCTGAACCGTCAAAATCGGAGACGCGTGCCTCCATGTGCTTTAGCGCCCGAGCATAGGACTGCTCCATGTTCGTGCGCATATGCAACTTTGCTTCGCCCCTAATCGCCTATGCAATTGCTTCAACTGCGGCCTCCCTCTCCCTCGCTGCGTCCTCAATGGTCTTCGCAGCCGTCTCCTTCTCTTTGTCGGCTCTCTCCGCCTCTCTGTCCGCCCTCTCTTTCTCTAGAGAGGTCGGTTCGTTCGCTGCAGCCAAGGCTACCTCGAGGAGCAGGATTTGAGCCACCTGAGATTCAGACAACCTTTTCTCTGCCTCGTACATTTTCACAGCTTTGGCACGCTCTGACCTATCTCTATCGCTCGCCGCCTTAAGCTCCTTTTCTTGTTCGGCGAACTGCTCAATCATATGACTAAAGTGGCAAGTGATCTACGTGGACAAAAATAATAAAGAAGTTTAGGTACGCAAGTCACCTAAGAAAAATAAGAGGGGAAGACTCAACTCACCAACATGGTTGTCTTGGCGATCTCGAGGGCATCGTCAGCGACCGTCCCTGCCTTCAGCGCAGCGCGATCCTTTGGGGTCGGCAGGTGCCGAACTGCTTGCATACAGCTGACGGCGTCCCTAAGAAAACCGTCATGCCTCATCACACGCCAGTCAGGGACGAAGAGCTTCTTGTGCTCTTCGATAAGAATTGTCTCCGCTGCCGCTGTTAGAGGGGGGCTTCGAGCGCAAACACCTGCTTGATGGAAGTTCCTTCAGCGACCCGGGCGGAGGAGGTAGACGGGGTAGGTGGTTCGGATTGCAAATTGACCACCGGTGCCCCCAACACCGGAGCCTTCATGACCTTGGCAGACGGCGGCCCTGAGGTTGTTCTTTTTCTCTTCCTCCCATCAGGGGCCTTGTTAGCTACCGCCGATCGGCCAATAGCATTGCCTTGAAATCCATGTCCAGAGTCTTTACACAAAGAAAAATGAGGAGATGGGCATGTGAAGGACTTAAACAAAAACTAAAAAATGAAGAAAAAATGCGGAGCATACTAGGGTCGATCGGACTGAGACCCCCACTGAAGAGGACCTCTTCGGTTAACTCCTTCCAACTCAGGGGCTCATAAGCGAGGAGCTTAGATACGATCTCGTCCTCCTCCGGAGTCAACGCCGGCTCAGCCGTTGCCCACTTCGGCACCTCCTCCCTCCACCTCGTGGGAATATTCCATGGCTCGGCACCTCGGATTAGGAAATACTTCTCCTTCTAGAATTTGATAGAGTTAGGGTTGTCTATCAGCTTCACACCGTGGCGCGGCGATAAGTAGTACCGATACTCCACCTTGCTCTTCCGATGAATACGGTAGAGCCTTTGGAGAACAATGAGCTAAGGTACGACCCATATTGCTCGGCATTAGAGCACGAAGCTGTTAACGTGCCTCCACATATTCGACATATATTGAATGGGGCTCAGGTCGTACCACTGCAGCTCCTCGGCCACGAACGGGTAAAGAGGCAGATGGAGTCCGGCGTAGATGGCATCGAAAGGGAAAGTGCACGTGTCATGGGAGATCGGTGTACAGGCTCGAACACCGGGACCTGGGAGAAGAAGACTGAAATCCTTCGGTATCATGAAGCTACTCCGAATCCGCACTAAGTCCTTCTCCGTCTACACAGAGGGGATGTCATCGACTTCGGAGTGTTCCCTCAGCATGTTCTCGTCATATGAGGCCGACCTCCCGTACACCACCTTGGCCAGAAGATCGTCAGAGTATTCTCGAACTCCACTAAGATTAGATAAAGGACCCAGGAGCCTGCCCAATGCCCATGCTCGCCTCTCCTTCTCCACAATCGTCACAGATTTTACTGCTACTGCCACCCCCTTTCCCTTGTCCACCTTCGGAGCCACAATCAATGGTTGATCCCCTTCGTAGTCCATGGTAGAGGTCTCACTCCTCGAAGAAACCCTAGACATCTCGCAAAATATATAAAATAGAATATATATTTACCTTGATGTGACAGCTACGATAAGAAATTTTCACCAGAAAACCAAATGCTTGGCTGCGACCGCTAGTTGAACCACCCAAGAGTGAAAGAAAAATTCTCAAGAGTAAAAGTGAAGAATGAGAAAATGGAAGGGGGGGTGAAGACTTATAGAGATTGAGCTGTGCCACTTGGGCTTTTGAGACATTTGGGCCCCCAAGGACAGTAAAAAGACCAAGAAGCACTGAACACTAAACGACAGAAGGCGTAAAGACAGGATTTCAAATAGTGCCAGAAACTTGCTGACCAGGTAATCATCTCAATATTTGCGCAAGACCAAGATCCAACGTCCCTGATCTTGCCACGTACATCGGAGCCAAATCCGAGCAAACGTGGCTCCGAACGTGAAAGTGGGGAAAACTCTCCCTCGACAACCGCGCCCGATCTAGATCCAACGGCTCAGATTGAGCCACGTCCCTCGGAGCCAAACTCCGAGCAAACGTGGCTCCGAGCGTGAAAGTGGGGAAAACTCTCTCTCGATAATCGTGCTCGATCTAAATCCAACGGCTCAGATCGAGCCACGTCCCTCGGAGCCAAACTTCGAGCAAATGTGGCTCCAAGCGTGAAAATGGAAAAAACATCGCCTCAAAAAGCATGCTCAAGCAAGATCCAACGGCTTAAATAGAGGGGGAAACACCCCCTCCCGATGCACGCCCACGCCACGTCGTCGAGCGACAGATCCACCATTTGATCGCTTGAAAAATCGTGCCAGCGATATGATCAATGCTCCAGATTGCGCCGCGTCGATATTCCCTAATTAATTCTTTTATTTTTATTGTTAATTCAAATTAATTATTTAAAAATTGCGAAAGATGATTAAAAATTCAAGAATGTTAATTAAAAATTCTTTAAAAAAAATTATAAATTCAGAAAAATATTTTTGAACTCCTGGATAAATAATTATTAATGAGAACAATTAATTAATACTTTTTGAAAACATATCGTTACTTCGCAAAATTGGATAAATAATTCGAAAAATAATTTAAAAATTAGAAAAAATCCAGAAAAATCCAGAAAATTTGCAAAATTATTTTGGGCACCTTACAAGCTCAGACCGGCACCATTAAAGCTCGAGCAAGATCTAAACTCCTTCAAGAACTTCGATAAAATTTCGTACGCCATTAGAACAGTAAAACTGCTCCTCAAAGGCTGTTGAACTCAGTCTTCGAGAGTGGGGGGCTCGTGATATGGCTAAAAATGGGACTAAATCGGGACCGTTCAAATCTGGCGTGAATCTTAAAGCTCTCAGGGTTAAAACGGTAATTTCACCTACAAACGGGTCCGAAATGGGAACTGGGCTTTCCTTCGAAGCCCAATAACCCAAGAACGGATCGGTCTTGTTCAGTATGGGTAGCAACCCGTTACAAACCAATTCAGAGGTTTAAAGAGTAATTCAAATTCGTGATTATCTCTAAGAGGCGGTTTTAACCAACTCTCTTATCATGAAACAAGTTTAAACTCTACATCTTATCCGAAAACACCGGGACATAGGGATAAATCATTACCTCTAAACTGTCTCCAAAGGCGACTATAAATACCCCTCTCCTTCCACCATAACAAGGTAATCAATATTTTTCCACATAAAACTCTTTCATAATCTTCCTGATTACTGACAAGAGCGTCGGAGGATTCGTCGCCGGGATCCATCCCGGTGTATCGAACTTTTTTGCATGTTCACGACAGCGGCGATAAACCAGTCAAACTCTGGTGAAAGTCAACAGGTTTGCCTTGTTCGTTTCCTCAAAAAATCCATAAATTCATCTGTTTGCTCCCATACCAAAATCAGTAGCAACACTAATATACACCCCGAACTAGTAGAAGACCAACTCTTTCAACAAAATATTAACCCTAGGATCGGGCGTGTAAATAGCCATAGCTATGATCCCGAAACCATTCGTCAAAAACTGACTAGACTAGTTATTAAGGATGAGTTACCATTTTCCTATTCCGAGAGTAGGAACTTAGAGACTTTAACCAAAATGTCCTAAATCCCCATTTCAAACAAATTCCTAGAAACACCATTAAGGCCGATTGTTTTAAACTCTATTATGAAATAAAAGAAGCTTTAATTGCTCCTTTGTATTCTTTAACTTGTAGAGTGTCATTAACAACTGATGGTTGGAAAGCTTGTAATTATATTCCGATGATATACATAACTGGTCATTGGATCGAATGACTCATTCAAAAGAGGATCATATCACTTGCAGCTTTGTCGTATCCCCGTAGTGGTCCGGTTATCGCAACACGTATTTTAGAAATATGTGATTTATTTCAAATATTTTTTCAAATTGGCGATAAAAACTTTTCTGCTAGTTTTGATAATGTCTCCAACAACACCCGTGAAATTACCACAGTAGTTCAAATTTTAGCTCCTCCATGTCTTGAAAATTTTCATGTTAGATTCATGTCATATTCTTAACTTATGTGTACAAGATGCATTGAAAGTAGCTGATCCATATGTGAATGCAATTAGAAATTGTATGTACTTCATCGCTTTGAGTGGTACTATATTTCAACAATTCAAAGAATGGTGTAATTTTAAGGGAGTTCATTTAGAAAATTTCCTAGAGATGTTAAACACCGATGAAATTCTACTTTCGACCTATTGAATGTTGTTACTCAATACAAAGCGGTTATAAATAATTTTTGTATTGCAAAAAACTTGGAAAACTTCCAAATGGCTCGCGAATCTTGGTATTTTGCCGAATGTTTATTAAAACTTTTAGAACCTTTTAAGACAGCTGTGAAATTTTCAAAATCTCATGATCAACAGTCACTTAGATCGAACGGTCGATAATTGTGTTTCTCATTGGATCGCTCGTATATATGTAGGGTAATAACGAAAAACACCCATGATCTATGAGATCAAAGCGAAAAATCCTCTAAACTATCGGTCAAAGCGATAAACCCCCTAACTACGAAACACAGTCAATTGCTGTACGAAAACCCTAAAAATGTATGTGAAATGTCCAAATTACCCTTATATTAATATACCATTTTTATATTTAAAAAATTCAAAAGTTTCACTCACATTCTCTCCCAAAATCAACAGCCAACATCATCGTCATTACCACCATCGACCTCCACCACCATTGTCATCACCACCACCGACGACCTCCACCACCATCGTCCTCACCACCACTGACCTCCACCACCATTGTCATCACCACCATCGACGAACTCCACCACCATCATCATCACCAACACTGACGACCTCCACCACCATCGTCATCACCACCACCAACCTCCACCACCATTGTCTTCACTTCCACGACCTCCACCACCGTCATCTCTGACCACCACCACCATCATCATCTTTGACTTCAATCCTATCTCAAATCAAAATAGAAATCCAAAATCCAAATCAAAACCCTAATCTTCAGATTGATGGGTTTGATGGGTTTAATAAGATGGTTTGATGATTTTGATAAGAAGATGATGATGGTTGGGGTTGTCGGTTGTGGTGATGATGGTGGTGGTATTGGTTGGGGCCGACAGTGGTGGTGATGATGGTGGTGGAGGTCAGTGGTGTTGATGATGGTGGTGGTGGTGGTGGTGGTGGTGGTGGAGGTCGATGGTGGTGACGAGGAGATGATTATGGAGATGGGTTATGTGATGGGTTTGATTGGGATTTTGATGGTGATGCTCGAGATTTTGATTTTGGATTTTGGATTTGGATTTTGATTTTGATTTTGATTCTGTTCTGGATTTTTATTTTTATTTTTGGTTTTTTTTAATGGTGTATTAATGTAAGGGCCAATTTGGACATTTCACATACATTTTTAGGGTTTTCGTATAATAGTTGACTGCGTTTCGTAGTTGGGGGTTTATCGCTTTGCCCGTATAGATCATCAGTGTTTTTCGCTGTTCACCATCTATATAATAAAAGATATCAAGTGGCTCTCCTTCAATCCTTCAAAATCAAAGGCCCAGATCTAACCTCACAAAACATATTTCCCCCCAAAACTCAAATTAAAATCCCCCAAAACAACTCCTTTATTTATTTAATTATTTCTCTCTCTCTCTCTCTCTCTCTCTCTCTCTCTCTCTCTCTCTCTATATATATATATATATATATATATAGCCATTGGATCGCTCATGATCTCGATCAGCGGCTCGGATCGCCTCCGCCCATCACCCAATATGACTTAAGTGGCGGAGGGTTATTTTGGGAATTTCGTCCCAAATAACTCTTTGCCTGATTCGTTCTGAAAAAAATGATATGACCTAGGCCGTTGTTAGGAACAATGGCCTAGGTTATAAAAAAATGAATCATAGGCTGTTGTTTGGAACAACGGCCTTGTTCTCAATTTTTATAGCCTAGGCCGTTGTTCCGAACAACGGCCTAGGCTATAAAATTTCTATAAAATTTTACAGAAATTTTATAGCCCAGGTCATTGTTCGGAACAACGGCCTAGGGTATAAAAATTGAGAACAAGGCCGTTGTTCCAAACAACGGCCTATGATTCAATTTTTTATAACCTAGGCCGTTGTTCCCAACAACGGCATAGGTTATATCATTTTTTTTAGAATCAGTGAAGCGAAGAGTTACTTGGGACGAAATTCCTAAAATAACCCTCTGCTCATCAATTGAAACGGGTGATGGGGGGCTCGATCTGAGCCGCTGATCGCGATCATGAGCGATCCAATGGCTTAGATTCTTGTTTTTCATCCCGTGAAAACTAGACCCATTTTCAATGGAGCATTTGCCATATATATATATATATATATATATATATATATATATATATATATATATACTAGATTTGCCCGTGGGCACGTGCCTACGTCACGTCTTCGGAACGATACAACATATGAAAGTCTTGTAAACAGTAAAACAACAATTATGTAGCTCAAGTTTGAATAGTAAAACAATAATTAGTTGTAAATAAAAGTCCATACTTACATTAATATATGTTGGAAAATAATTATAAATGGGGGTGTAAAATCCGACTTCTTAGAAATTTGAGTGTGGAAAATGAAGAAATTTAACTGTTGATGAGATATTTGCTATTTTCAATATAACATGAGCAATAAAAAATGCATAAAAAATTTGAAAATTTATAAATCTTAAATTTGAAAATATAAATTTTTGAGTAAAGAGAGAGAGAGAGAGAGTTTCAATATAACATGAGCAATAAAAAATGCATAAAAATTCTAAAAATTTATAAATCTTAAATTTGAAAATATAAATTTCTGAGTAGAGAGAGAGAGAGAGAGAAATAAATAAAGGAGTTGTTTTGGGGGGATTTGAATTTAAGTTTTGGGGAAAAACTTTTGGGCGGAAAAATATATTTTGTGATGTTAGATTTGGACCATTGATTTCAATCATATTGAATGAGAGCCACTTGATAGCTTTCTTTGTGTTTTATTATATAGATAGGGAAATGCTTCATTGAAAACGCAAATGTTCTGAAAACCCGTGAAAACAACCTAGGCCGCTGTTCTAGACAGCGGCCTAGGTGGTTTTCCACGTTTTCACAGACATTTGCGTTTTCAACTGAGCATTTCCCATATATATATATATATATATATATATATATATATATATAGGGAAAAAGGGTATATGGGAAATGCTCCATTGATAACGTACTGTAGCGTGGAAAACGTGAAAACAAACCTAGGCCGTTGTTGGGAACAACGGCCTAGGTTGTTTTCATGAATTTTCACAACAATTGCATTTTCAAAGGAGCATTTCTCATACATACATACATCTAGGTTGTTTTCATGGATTTTCACAACAATTGCATTTTCAATGGAGCATTTCTCATACATACATACATACATACATACATATATATATATATATGGGAAATGCTCCATTGATAACGTACTGTAGCGTGGAAAACGTGAAAACAAACCTAGGCCGTTGTTGGGAACAACGGCCTAGGTTGTTTTCATGGGTTTTCACAACAATTGCATTTTCAATGGAGCATTTCTTTTATATATATATATATATATATATATATATATATATATATATATATATATATATATATATATATATATATATATGGGGATATTCAGTTGCAAACGAACTGTAGACTGCAAACGCCCGATAGCCGTTGTTTGAAAAAAACAGCCTAGGGTGTAATGAAGCTTCAGGCTTCATGGGGCTTTTGCAAGCCTACATCCTTTCCTCTTTCTTTCATCAAAAAAAACAAACCTTTCTCTTCAGCAAGCCTGCAACCTTTCTTCTTCTTTTCTTTCATCGGGAAAAAAAGCCTTTCTTCTTCTTCACTTTTACAAACCGAAAGTACTTGCCACTAAAGTGCCAAAAGTAGGGTACTGGAGGTATTGAGGCATGTATACAAGTTGATCATACTTGTTTGATTTGTTGGTATTATTGTTGAATTTTTCTGTTTGTTGTACTGATTCATTGAATTTTTTAAAATTTCGTTGTAAATAAGTTATTTTTTTAGCATTGCTCATGGTTGTGTTGTAGCAGATGGCTCAGAGGACCGACTTATTATTTATTGCCCTCCATTTTCATGTTCTAATTCTAAATTTTCCTTTTTTTTGCAATAACTTATAAATATGTCTCATATGCATGGTAAAATAAAGTTTATCTCTGGGAATGAAAAACACCTTACGAAAGAAAAAAAAAATTAATTCAATCTAAAAAAAGGGCACTTGGTAGAAACATGATTAAAGAACCACAAGCTTCAGTTGAAGATGTTGTTACTGAACAATAAAGTGATGGGAAACTAAATGATAATGAACATTTAGTTGAAGAAGATGTTGATGGTCTTGACCCCCCTAGAGATATAGACAATAGTGGCAATGCAAATGTTGATGATGTAGTTGATGAAAAGCCACGTCAGTTCATTCCACTGGACATATGATCCGAAGAATTGGATAATCTTGATACTACAAGAGATTTGAGCATACAGGCCCTAAGGATGAAGACAACAGACATTTCTCTTCAAGGCATTGCACTCGGTTTTTACCGAATGGACATACACATGATAAAGATTGGTTAGTGTATTCAAAAGAGCTTGACAAAGTATTTTGTTTCTGGTGCACCTTGTTTCAGAAAAGTCCCATGAACTCTCAACTAGCAAATAAGGGACTCGGAAATTGAGGACATCTTACTACAAAGCTTATAAATCATGAGAAAAGTCGTGACCACATAGTTAACATGAGCAATTAGATTGAGCTACAGATCAGATTGGAGAAAAATGAAACAATTGACAAAGATTCGCAAAAGCTAATCAAGAAAGAGCATAAACATTTGACGACGGTTTTATTTAGAATACTTGCCATTGTGAAATATCTTGCTGAATGAAACTTAGCATTTCGTGGAACTAATGAGAAGCTCAATCAGAAAAGTAATCAAAAAAATTTGGGTCTCATTAAATTGATGGCACTATGTGATAATGCGATGAAGAAGCATGTTCGACGAGTTCTTGATACTGAGATTCATTACCTTTATCTTAGTAAGGACATCCAGAATGAGTTGATACTTCTTTTAGCTTCTGAAATTAAAGTTGCAATCATAAAAAATATAAAAGAAGTTAAATTCTTCTCTGTGATTCTTGATTGCACTCCTAATGTTAGTCACCAAGAACAAATGTTTTTGATATTAAGATGTGTTGATGTCTTTGTGATTCCAATCAAAGTAGAGAAGTACTTTATACAATCTGAATGTGCATGATACTACAGGACAAAGGCTTCTCGATGAGTTGCAAAAGGCCATAAAAAGAATTGATCTTGATATTGATAATGTGAGAGGGCATGGATATGATAATGGTTTCAATATGAAAAGGAAACACCTGGGAGTACAGAAAAAGATGTTGGACATAAATCTTAGAGCATTGTACACCTCTTGTAGTTGCCACAGTTTGAACTTGATACTTTGGGATATGGCAAAATCATCTCGTAAAGCAGAAGAGTTCTTTACAGTGTTACAATGCTTTTATACAATGTTTGCAAATTCCACAAAGAGATGACAGATTTTGAAAGACAACATCCATGGTTTAACTTTGAAATCACTATTGACCACACAAGTCGCATTGAATGTGTGGAGGCAATAAAAACTCAAGTTTCGGATGTAAGAGGGACTTTCAATTAGGAGTAGTTGATACTGACCCCATCGTAAGAAGTATGGCCAACTCTTTAGCAAATCGTGAGCTTGGAGATTTTGAGTTTTTCTTGGTCATGGCTATTTGGCATAGCATATTGGCCAATGTGAATGAAGTTAGCAAAGAGTTACAATCTGAAGACATGCAACTTGATATTGCTATAGATAAAATACAGAAGCTGCTTGTGTGGCTTGAAAAATATAGAGAATATGGGTATGAGAAGGCCATGGCTATTGCTAAAGAAATTGCAAGTATGATGAAGATTGATCAAGTGTTTCCTGAAAAGAGATAACCTCAAAGAAAGAAACATTTTGATGAGGATGCAGGTGATACCTCAGAATTTGTTGTTGAATCACTTGAAGAATTATTTAGAATCGATTACTTATTGTACATAGTAGATCATGCTATTGGGTCACTCAAGAGAATGTTCGAACAATATCAAAACTATGAGAATATTTTTGGTTTTTTGTTCAGTTTAGAGAAGTTGAATTCATTAAATAAATATGGTTCAAAAGCTTGTTGTAGGCGTCTAGAAAGCACTTTGAGACATGATGATTGCTCTGATATTGATGGAGATGAATTGTTAGAGGACCTATAAACTTTACGAGATCTTCAACCAAAAAATATCCAGGCAATTGAGATATTAAATTTCATGAAAATATTTAGTTCTTTTATGACTGCAAGCATTGCCTATAGAATTTTATTGACAATACTAGTGACAGTTGCATCTGCAGAAAGGAGTTTTTCCAAGTTGAAGTTATTGAAATCGTACATGCGATCAACTATGTTGCAAGAAAGATTAAATGAGCTAGCTCTAATTTCTTTTGAAATTGACTTCCTGGAAGGTGTTGATTATGAATGATTGATTGACGATTTTGCAACTAGGAATGCTAGAAGATCGTTCTTAATGTGAAGATGGCCAAAGATGCTTGTTTATATAGCTTAAGGTTACGTTTGGTTCGTTGTTTTGAAAACAGTTTTTAAACTTAGGTTTGTAAAAAAAAATTATAAATGAGTTTTTGAGATTTTAAAAAACAAACTTTTTCTCTTCTACATTTGAAAGAAACTGTACTTGAATGCTTTTCTTTAGTTGATTTAATTTTGGATAATTTAATTTCTTTTTTTATTATTTAAAAAAAGTTAAACGAGAATATGCCTCCATTTATTTTTTGCACAGGCCTCGTCATCCTTGACGAATCTCAGCCCTGGGTATGTTGGAAATCTACAAAAAATATTTATTAATGGACATATCTTTATGCAGTGGTGGTGATGATGGTGATGGTGGTCTAATGGGCCTGGAGATAGAGAAGGGGGAGAGAAGACATACGGAGGAGATTTTGACAATTACTATAAATGTGTTTGTGTGAAACTTGTAAAATTTAGGACTTAGTGCCGTGGCAAAAGTGTTTACATGGAGCTCTCTTATTGGTCAATTTATATGTTTTGCATTTGGCAAGGTCCGTATGATCCGCACCCTTTGAAAATTAATAATTCAGACATTGTTTTGAAATCCTAAAACGACACATTGTGGAACCCAAAAAAAAAATTTAAAGGTACAATGGTATACATTTTGGAAATGTGGAAGTATAATAGTAGACACAGATATGCACAAAAATATACTTTCTCAGTTGAAGCCCAATAAGAAAGGTAACAGAAAAGAAAGAAAATGTGCTAGCATATATTCTCTCTAACATTTCCACATGTGCGTGTAATTCTCTTTCTTAATGAAGCGGTGACGCGGTCATCTTTTTATATAAAAAAAAAAAAACACGAGTAATTCTCTTTGCTAATGAACAAGAAGTTGAGAGTTTGACTCCTGCTTGCAAATATAATTCCCGATTAAATATTTATATGAGGTGAGAGTGTGTGTGGCTATGAGCTCATACAGACAAAGGGATAAAGAAACATTTTCACTTATGTTAAATGTCAACATCTCATTTAGTGCTTTCTCGATAATCTTTATTTTCTGTTTCAACATAATGATCATTTAAAGTTCAGTTTGAAAATGTAACACTGCTGATGATGTTATACATAGTCGGTTAATATAACTTTCCATCCTCCTATATAGACTTCTTCAGGTTGTAGGTAACATAAAATGTTAGTCCCATCAATATCACAAGAGCCACTCCCACATTCACCATTAGCTGTTTTTGCTTCTTGAACCTCATTCCTATTCCACCATCATACATTTCCTCTACCCCATTCTTCTTCCTTTTCATAGAATTTCTCATTTCACTATATTCATCATCAAACTGATCACTAGTAGCCTGCTTGTTTTGCAACTCTTGGGTTTGGTCCTTCTCCTTTACATGAGCTTTTTGCGCATTTTTCATAGCATCGGTTGGCTCACCTGCCTCTCTTCTCTTTACATCTGATGGTTCCTTAATGGCACTGTTTGTTTTACTGAAGGATGGTGGCTTGTTTCTTTGGTTTGCGATATCTTGCTCTTCTCTTGGTTTCGGCTGATCAGTTGAAGGTTTCTTGATAGCATCAGTCGCTTGTGCCTTCACAGGCTTTTCCTGAGGCTGAGGTCTGGAGAAGAGCTTGGGAAAATTTATGTACAGGTTTCCATTCTCAAACTTTGCACGGATTTCTGCGGTGTCAGTATTTTCCGGGATGCGGAAGTCTTTCTGGAAGCGGCTCCGGCGCTCGCTGCTGCCGAGAGGACGCTCCCCACTGACCCTAAGATTGCCGAGTGTGTCCATTTGGACCTTAAGTTGATCCTTGTTGAATCCTACAATTAAAAGATCGAAGAAAGTCATGACTACTTTCCTTGTTCTTTTTGTGTTCTTTCACAAAAATTTCAAATGTATATAACAATTACGTGATTTTGTTAGGTTTTTTAACTTTCTAGGGGGTGCTTTTTTTTAATATATATTTTTGATATTGAAGGTTATAAGGGCTTACTGGGAGTGTTTCTACAGTATGTCACTGATGGTTCTATGGTTGACAAGTGGTGAAAATTAGCTTGAGCAAAGGCATGACTAATGACCATGTTCTACAAAGCTTCTACATTAGAACACATAGTTCTGAATTAAATGAATGATTAGACCAACAGGCATAAATAATGACATAGCTTCTAATTGTTAAAGATCATCTTAGTTATATATGTCTAAAATTTTGATCAGAAAGTGTCGTGATTGAACTAATCGCTTAATAAAGAGCGAAAAGATCTGAGATAAAAACTTCATTTGTTCTTGTCATCTATCAAGCAAAATTTCTCGATAACAGAAGCTGCGGAAGAAAATGTATTACCAGGTAGAGATAACACTAGAGTGTCATCAGATCCTTCCTCTCGATTCCAATGAAACGAGGGTAGGAAATCTTCATATAATCGTGATGGCGTTCTACTCATTTAGATCCTCTTAGTTTTCTATTTGGAAATTGATTTCTGTTGTCTGATGGGGGATGTTTAAGAGACAATGCATTGGGGTTTAAATATGTTCAGTTGTCTTCTAAATAGAATTATTCCTTGAACATGTGGTTTCTTGGGACTGAGTAGTTCTAAAATACTACTTATTCCTTCTCCATTTAGTTTTGTTTAGGATTAGATCTCATAATGGGCAAAGTCAAGGTGCTTTGGTTCATGTAGCACATCTTCGTTTGCCTTCTTAGAGAGAAATTGGTAAGTTTTCTAGTAAACCCAAGCGATGTTTAATTAGTGAGAGATTAAAATTGTAAAGACATTGTGTTAGAAAACGTAAATAACTTATTACATTTTAGAATAAAAAAATCTTAAACGACTTACATTTTGGAAGAGATGAAGTAATAATTACAGTGATATGGGTCAGATGACGTGGCCCCTCCTGGGCCACAGGATCCCCTCAGAAACCGTTCACTCCTGATCATCAGGTCTGCCAGGTTAGCCCTAAGCCTCCTGGACTTCTGCCACATCAGGCCCTCGGGCAACCGGGTCCAGACCCGGCCCCAAACGGGTCCAGACCCGCTTGACACTGCCTATAAATACCAAATCCTCTCCCCCTTCAAAAGGTAATCAATCTCTCCCCTCTAAAAATCCTAGTTACTGTTACTCTTCAGTGACTGACTAGACCGTCGGAGGGCCTGCCACCGGGATCAACCTCGGTGTTCCTAGGCCGAGTACAGGTACACGAGACCGCCGGATCCGAGCTTCCAGATCCGAGCCGCGCCTCCATATCCGAGCCGAGCATCCGACCTCCACCTCACTCCTGCCTACCCCCGAACCGTTCCCTCAGCTGAGGGTCGGGCGTACCATCCAGTACCGAAGCTTCCACTAAATTATAAATTGAGAGAACTCACACATGGTGCAGCCACCCCCCAAAAACGAACTGCATCAGGTTGGCGCCATCTGTAGGAACCCTCGGTACGGACATCAGTCCGAACCCAACCATTAACGCCATCCCTTCAATTCGAGCTCACATGGCACCCAAGCCCAGGAGAGCTGTCACATCTGCACGTCATCCGGACGTTCCTCCTCAGGACGTCCCCGTCGTCACTCATGGATCCAACAATCCGAGGGTCAACCTCGGACCCGGACCGGGCGCCTCCCGCTCGGTCGCAACCGACCCACGTCGGGTCATCCAGGACAGACGGGCCAGTCGAACTAGGGTAGGGGCCGCTTCCAACTCGGCCCCGAACCATCCCCGGCATCCGTTCCGAGAGCGGGAACTGGCGCTCAGTCGCATCGGCTGGAAGCCGCCACCCCAACGTGACTCGGCCGAACGGGCTCCGATCACCACCGTGAGTTCCAAGACTTCCGAAATGAGATCATGGAGGCCATCCTAGGGACCCCTGTCAACGAGGCATTTCACCACTCTTACACGCGGTCGGATGCCGGAGCCAGCGCGTCTCGCGGCCTGACAGCTCCGCCAGAGTACGACGAGGACGTCCTGAGACACCTCCAGGAAATGGAGAATCGCCTCGACCACTTCGGCGACGGCGGCGTGAGGCCGGCTCAGGACCATATGCCAACCCGACCTCCTTTCTCCGTTGCAATCTTACAAGCAGAAATACCCCGGAATTTCCGACCTCCCTAATTCGAAACCTATGACAGCGAGGGTGATCCTGCTGATCACATGGAGGGTTTCAAGACCCTCATGATGATTCACAGCGCTTCGGATCCCTACCTATGCCGAGCCTTCCCTGCCACCTTCCGGGGTCCGGCTCGGGAATGGTTCTCTAAGCTCATCCCCGGCTCGGTCCACTCATTCGACTATCTGGAGGCCAATTTCCTAGCCCACTTCGTAACCAACAGGAAAGCTGAGAAGACGAGCGCGTCCTTCCACCTCTAACAGAAGGGAGGGGAGTCGCTCCGGCAGTTCGTTCGAAGGTTCACCACGGAGGAGAGGTCGGTCTCCTCCCTCGATGCTGGGGTCACCTCGGCAGCGTTTTGGCACAACGTCCGACACGGCCAGCTGAAGACGTCCCTGGCAAAGAAGCCTACCCTCGATTTCCCCGACCTTCTCAATCTGATTGAAAAGTACATCTGGTCCGAGGAGGCCCTAAATCCAAAGAGCGCCAAAGAAGTCCCAGTGAAGGGGAAGCGCAAGGCCGACGAGGCGGAGCCAGCAAAGAAGGTCCCAAAAGACGGGACCATCATGAAGAGGGTCTCTCCGGTCCCACGCTTCGAGAGGTACACACCACTGACACAGAACGTGTCGGCTATCCTCTTAGCAATCGAGGATAGGGACCTCGTCCAGATGCCCCCTCGACCGACCAGCAACAAGAAACGGGATCAGCGATTTTACTGCCGCTTTCACTGAGACAACGGGCACGATACCGACTACTGTCGAGACTTGAAGGACAAAATCGAGGCCCTCATCCAACGAGGGTACCTCCGGGAATTCACACGGGAAAACGCCCGGGACCGAAGAAACATGAGGAACATGAGGCCTTCCCCTCCTCCTCGCACACCCAAACCACGTCACGAGCGAAACCCCGAGCCTGAAGAGACCGGAGGTCAAGCCATCTTACATTGCGTCCATGGGAGGCCCATGGGAAGAGAGTACAGCACTTCCCACAAGGCGTTCGTCCGAGAGGTAAATGTCGTCTGGGGCCAACCTTCCCCCCAGGTTCAGCAGCTCCCTGTCTCCTTCTCAGGGGAGGACCTGAAGGGGGTCCAGCTTCCACACTGCGATGCGCTCGTCATCAGTCTCATCATGGCGAACTACGAGGTCCGTCGAATCCTCGTGGACAACGGGAGCTCGGTGAACATCATTTTCCTAGAAGCGTTTGAGAACCTCAAGCTCTCCCGAGACAAGCTGAAGCCAGCCGGGTACACTCTGTACGGTTTCTCCGGCGTCCCAGTGCCAATCGAGGGGATCGTGACCTTGTATGTCACCGCCAGTACGACCCCTCACCGACAGACCGAGTCGATGGACTTCATGGTTGTGAACGTTAAGGCAAGTTACAACGCCATCCTCGGCCGACCGGGGCTCTGTTCCCTCCAGGCTGTTCCCTCGGCCTACCATCTAAAGTTGAAGTTCCCCACCGAGTCAGGGCTGGGGTCATCCCAGGGAACCAAGAAGCAGCACGATCATGCTATGTGACGGCGTTCGGGGGCGGTGTGTTCCCCCTGGATGCCGTCGAGCTGCAGCCCGAAAGAAGCCAGCCCGAGTCCGAGCCGGCGGACAAATTAAAGGAAGTCTCGTTAGAGATAGGGGACATGTAGAAGTGGTTCCGCATAAGCTGCTCCCTCGCTCACATCCTCAAGTCCGACCTGATCGGTTGCATTTACCGCAATGTCGACCTCTTCGCCTGGGAGCCCTCCGATATGCCTGAGATCTTCGAAGACCTGATCATGCACAAACTCAGTGTGATCCTCGGCTTGAAGTCGATCATCCAGAACCAGCGTAAGTTTGCCCCGGAGAGGCAACCGACAGTGAACGCAGAGGTGGACAAACTCTTGTCTACCCGGTTCATACAGGAGGTCAGCTACCTTGAGTGGCTGGCGAACGTCGTGACGGTCAGGAAGGCGAGCGGGAGCTGGAGGATCTACATAGACTTCACTGACCTCAACAAGGCATGCCCGAAAGATCTGTTCCCTCTCCCTCGCATTGACGCTCTGATCGAAGCGACATCGGGTCACGAGCTACTTTCTTTGATGGACGCCTTCTCAGGCTACAACCAGATCCGGATGTTCCCCCCTGACATAGCCAAGACGTCCTTCATCACAGACCAAGGTCTTTATTGCTACCGGGTTATGCCCTTCGGGCTGAAGAATGCTGGTGCTACTTATCAGAGGCTCGTCAACCGAGTCTTCAAGGATAAGATCGATTGCAACATGGAGGTGTACGTCGATGACATGCTCGTCAAAAGCCAGTGAGGACAAGACTACGTCGCCGACCTGGAAGAAGCCTTTGGGGTCCTTCGGACCCACAATATGAGACTTAATCTGAAGAAATGTGCATTCTGCGTCTCCTCAGGGAAATTCCTCAGTTTCGTTGTCAGCCAGCACGGCGAGGCGAACCCCGAGAAGATCCAGGACATAATATACATGGCCCTTCCGAGAAACGTCAAAGGAATCCAGACGCTCACGGGAAGACTGGCGGCCATCGGCCATTTCCTATCCAAATCCGGAGAGAAGTCCCTCCCGTTCTTCAAAGCCTTGCGTGGAACCAGAGGCTTCGAATGGGGTACTCAGCAGTAAGAGGCGTTTGCCAATTGAAAGAGTACCTTGCCAATCCTCCTCTCCTCAGCAAACCTGAACCAAGCGAGCCCCTCTGGCTTTATCTCTCGGCCTCGAAAAATGTGCTCAGTGCCGTTCTCGGTCAAGAAGAGGACGGAATCCAAAAGCCACTGCACTACGTGAGCAAGGTTTTGCTCGCGGCCGAGACCAGATATTCGAAAATGGAAAAGATGGCATATGCCCTGGTCATGGCTGCGCAGAAGCTCCGCCCTTATTTCCAGGCGCACTCAATCCAGGTCCTCACGGACCAACCTCTGAAGGCAGTCCTGTTGATTCTTGGTTTTGAAGATTACAACACAATGCAAAGTTGTTGTGCTACATCTTATATATTGCAGGTTGTATCACACAAAGACAAAATGTTCAAACAAAGCTCACACAATAAGTTGATCAAGCAAAGCTACAAACAAAGCTCTTAAAGCAAACTGATCAAGAAAGCTACAAGGCTCTAAAAGCTTAAGATTGATCAAGCAAGCTTCAAAGTCCAAGACAAAGGCTAAAGCTCAATCTCAAGACTTAAGACAAGACCTATGCTTCAATGTGTTATATTACATGTCTTGTAAAACAATTGTAATTTTTCCTTTTTTTGAGTCTTAGATTGATGTACAACCTTGTCACACACACACACACACACACACACACACACACACACACACACACACACACACACACACACTCATCTTTATAATTGAGTGTTTTTCAAAAGATTAAAGGTCGAAACAGTTGAATTAGATCAGCTGTTGAGTACCAGTCGACTGCCTTATGGCACCAGTCGACTATACTAGTACGAAACTGTCTGAACTCCTTTCAAACTCTGGCCAGTCGACTCATCATGGCAACCCAGTTGACTGTTCAAGTTGTTTCGACAGATTTCAGAATTCAAAACTTGTTTTTTCGAATTCAAAAGTTGTTTTCCGTTTTAAATCAGTTTTATTAACTGTTTTACAAATGTTCAAGCAATTCCTCTCTATAAATAGAGCATAGGAATCACCATTGAAAAGCCCTAAGCATTTGATAAAAAGTAAGGTTTTTTGCTTTCAAAAGAACAAGTATTCAAACTAGCACTCCAATCTTCTAAGTCTTGGTTCTCTGATTTTCAGTCCAATATAACATTGAATTCATTTTGGACTGTGTTACCGCTAAATCTGGTGTGGGGGTAAACAGACAGTATTTGTGGATTCTTGGAAAACCTGAACCTGTTCCGCCGGAGTTTGACCGTTGACTCCCGCCGTTCACCTGCAAAAAAGTACGAGACATCGGGGTTGATCCCGGCGACACACCCTCCGACGCTCAAGTCAGCAATCAGGGATGATTATGAGAGCGTAAATTGGCAAAAGATTGATTACCTCTTAACGGTGGTAGGTGGGGGGTATTTATAGTCGTCTTAGAAATCAGATTAGGAATGTAATCCCTATGATCTGATAAGGAATGTAATCTCCGTAATCAGATAAGGAATGTAATCCCTAATTCCCAGTAAAAAGATAGATGTGAATCAGGACCGTTGATTAGGATTAATCAGAGACCTTGATTTTATCTGGTTGGACCGGGTTTTCTGCGGGTTGGAAACCGCACCCAGTTGGAAACGGATCCGTTGGCGGGTTAATGGGCCTTTGAGAAGGAGACCCAGTACCCGTTTTGGACCCATTTGTAGGTGAAGTTACCATTTTACCCCTAAGCTTTAAGATTCGTGTTCAATTTGGACGGTTCCGATTTAACCCCATTTTTAGCCATATCACGAGCCCCCCACTCCTGAAGACTGAGTTTGATCAGCCTTTGAGGAGTAGTTTTACTGTTTTAATGGCTGGCGGAGTTGTATCGGAGTCGAAATGGAACGTTTCGAATCTTTGTAGAAGGTAGTATGGTGATTATTCAAGTTGGTTGCACTCTAAGTTGTTCTTGAGCTCCTCTGGCCGTGTGGTGTATTTGCACAAATTTATATCTATTTTTCGGAATATTTATTTAATTTTGCGAAGTGTCGATTAGTCGTTCGGGGGTCTTGATAGATTGTCCTAGGTAATAATTATTTATTTGGGGGCTCGAAAATATTTCCCCAATTTTATAATTATTTTCTAGGATTTTTAATTAATTTTTCCGAATTTTTAATCATTTTTTCACAATTTTTAAATAAATAAAACGATTAAAATAAATAAAAAATAATTTTAAATACCGAATTATGGCGTGGCACGATCTGGACCGTTGATCTCGTGCGAGCGCGAATTTCTGAAAGATCGGACGGTCGTAGTCGCTCGGCAGCATTTTTTCTGCTTTTGCGGCTCGGAAGAGGACTTGCTCGGCATCCGAGCGAAGTGGCTCAGTTTTTCCCTCGCGCGAGTGGCTCGGAATTCCGAGCGACGTGGCGCGATCTGGGCCGACGGATCTCAGCACGGATCTCGAGGTGGGCGCGGTTCCCAAAAAAACGCTATCTTGTCGTTTAGTGGACGTGGCGCGATCTGGACCGTCCATCATCCTCGGCGCGATTTTCGTAGTGATCCAACGGTTGGGGGCGCTCGGCAGCATTTTTCTTCATTTTTGTGGGTCGGTTTGGCACTTGCTCGGTTTCCGAGCGATGTAGCTCGGTGGCCAAAGGGTTTGCTCGGTGGCCGAGCGTGTAGCTCGTCAGCCGACCGAGTAGCTCGGTCGTCGAAGGGTTTGCTCGGTGGCCGAGCGTGTAGCTCGTCAGCTGACCGAGTAGCTCGGTGGCCGAACGATGGGCTCGGATCACCGGTTGCTTGGCTCAAACTGCCGAACGACGTGGAGCGATCTGGGTCGTTGAATCTTGGGGCGGATCTCGAGGCAGGCGCGGTTCCCAAGAAAACACTATCTTGTCGTTTAGTGGTGCTGGCAAGATCGGCCGTCCGATCGAGATCTTACACGAATTTTGAGGGGAAATTTGTTTTTCTCCAATTCGTGGCTCGGATTGGCACTTGCTCGGAATCCGAGCTGTTCTATTGAATGCTGAGGTTGGATCGCCTGTCGCTCGGATTTTGGTCCCGAGGGACGTGGGGCGATCGGAGCTGTTGGATGATGGCACGGATCTCGAGGCAGGCGCAGCTTCCCAAGAAAACACTATCTTGTCGTTTAGTGGTGCTGGCAAGATCTGGGCCGTCCGATCAAGATTTTACATGAATTTTGAGGGGAAAGTTGTTTTTCTCCAATTCGTGGCTCGGATTGGCACTTGCTCGGAATCCGAGCTGTTCTATTGAATGCTGAGGTTGGATCGCCTGTCGCTCGGATTTTGGTCCCCGAGGGACGTGGGGCGATCGGAGCCGTTAGATGATGGCACGGATCTCGAGACGGGCACAGTTCCCAAGAAAACACTATCTTGTCGTTTAGCGCCGCTGGCAAGATCTGGGCCGTCCGATCGAAATCTTACGCGAATTTTGAGGGGAAAGTTATTTTTCTCCAATTCGTGCCTCGGATTGGCACTTGCTCGGAATCCGAGCTGTTCCCTTGAATACTGAGATCGGATCGCCTATTGCTCGGATTTTGGTTCCGAGGGCGCCGAGCAATTTGACTTGTATCGAAACGTTGCTTCTTTCGCCAACAGTTGCCGGTCTTTATTACTTAGTCGTTTGGTCTTTCGTAACGCTTCAAGGGAGGCCCAAGAGTTGCGCCCTTACGTTACAAAGCCCAAGAGACATTCTTTTACAATAAGTTTTCACCCCCCAACTCTTTATCTCATTATTCACTTTCACTTTCTCACTCAAGTTTTTACTCCTTAGTAGCAAAGTTTTTAGCTCCTGGGTTGCGTTGCTAGCTGTCGCGGCGAGGCGTTTTCTACTCCGGCCATCTTTTCCGACCGTACTAGTCACTTCATGGTCAGTCTCTCACTTCTCTCTTAGAAAATGGTTAAGATTTCCTCTGCGGATGAGACCCCCACCTCGGATCGAGGCATTAGCCGAGCGGGTAAAGAGAAAGAGGTGGTTGAGCTGACCGAGGAGACCACGGTCAGGCCGAGCAAAGGTGGGGAGGTCGCCGAGCCACTCCAGGAAGTTACAGCCAAGGCCAGAAAGGGCAAGGGAGTGGTGACTATTATCGAGCACCCGAAGCCGGCAGGGGAGCTGGGTCGGCATCCGAGCGTCCTGTAGAGTGGGGCGGAGTGCGGAGTTACTCCGGAGAAATGTTAGAGAAGGTGACGCAGGGCACCGCCAAGTCAATTGAGGAGAATGAGCTGAGGGAAACTTCCGATGTGGACCAGATCTCTTCAGTCCTGACCGAGGCGGATCTGCATCGGATCCGGAGTGGCTTCCAAATCCCTGCGAAGTATGGACTCCTTCTCCCTGGCCCCAGCTTCCTAGCGAGAACGTCGTCCTCGGCCGATAAGTGCGTCTTCCTCGTCGATTCTCTGAATGCCGGGCTTCGGCTGCCACTGCACCCTTTCGTAATCGAGGTGTTGCAGTGGTATGGCTTGAGTCCGGCTCAGCTGATGCCGAACACTTGGCGGCATGTTATGGCGTTCGTTCTCCAATGCCAAGAGATCGACGCTTTGCCCAGCATGTTCATCCTTCGGAGTCTCTATCGTCCTTGCCAACCAAACAAGAATGAGCAGATGTACTATCTCTCGCCGAGACAGGGTGTGAAGCTGATCGAGAACTCGGACTCGATCAAGCATTGGAAGGAGAAGTACTTCCTCGTCCGAGCTCCCGAGCCATGGGCGATCCCGACAGTGTGGTCGAGGGACTACCTACCGAAGCGAGCGAAGAAAGAGCCCGTGCTCAGCAACGAGGAGGCGGACATCGTAGCGAAGCTCCTCGGCCTTCCGACCATCAGTTGGAAGGACATCACCGAGGAGGCCTTATTCCGAGGGGGTCTCAGTCCGATCGACCCCAGTACGCCCCTTTTATTCTTACTTTGTCTTTGGAGTTTTTGAAAATTTTTCTAACTCTCTTAATTCGGTTTGCACAGAATCTCCCGGTATGGACTACAGGATGCTGATGGCGAAGGCCAAAGCGGCGAGGGAGCAGGAGGCTAGAAAGAGGAAGAGGACCTCGTCCGGGCCCCAGGGCGGTCGAGCGCCCAAGATACCCTCGGTCCCCAAAACTGCTGAGCTGCAGATAGTCGAGGCCCCCCGTGTCGAGCCCGACCAAGGCCAAGTAGTGGCATCCGCTCCTCCTGCCTCGGATGCGCCGACCCCCACGGCGCGGACAAATGCTCTCGGATCATCGAGCGGTGCGTTCAACGTGAGAGCGGCGCTAGCTCTTGGGGTTCCGCCCCTCACTGCCGAGGCGGAGAAGATCTTGACCGAGGAACACAAACAGATCTTCGTCCCCGATTGGCAGGTGATGAAGGTCGATGGTTTCTTAGGGGACGGCAATATTTGCATGCAGGCGGTGAAGCACCTGCCGACCCCAAAAGACCGAGCGGGGCTCAAGGCCGGGGAAGTTGGGGACGCCGCGATGCAGATCGCTCGGAACACGATGTCGGTAAGTTAGCCGAAGACTTTCTTCTTCAAAATTTTTCTCAAAGTTTTCTAAGTTTTTAGGTCCGGTTCTAACTGCTTCTTGTATTTTCAGACCCTCTGCCACTTCAATTTTTTGCTCGAAGAGTTCGCGAGCAAAGAGAAGGAGCTGACAGCGCTGAGTGATCGAGAGAGGTCGGAGCGCACAAAGGCGGTGAAGCTGTTCGAGGCCGAGCAGCTGCTTTCGGCGAAGCGCGCTGCCGAGGTTGCCGGTTTGGAGACGAAGTTGGTCGAGGCGCTGAAGCAGTCGACAGACGAGGCAGCCAAGCTCGAGGCCTCGGAGAAGGAGAAGGCCGAGCTCAAGGAGGAGCTAGCCAAGGCTTGGGCGGAGGCAGAGAAGGCTCGGAAGACGGCCGAGAGGGTTCTGGCCAAGCATGAGTCGAAGGTGGCTCGGGCGAAGAAGGCCGTCCAGGATGAGGCCGAAGCCCATATGTTCAAGAATATGGAGGAAGCCTACGGCCGAGCGTTGCTCCATATTTCGGATCGGAACCCCGGCTTCGACACCTCCTCCTACCACTTCTACGACCCCGTGGAGGGGGAGGAGGAGCTGCCTTTGGCGATGCTCGGACCCGAGGGGCACGGTGATGGCCTCGAAGGGACGGGCGAGACCGAGGTCGAGGATGAGGGCAAGGCTAAGGATGAGGTCGAGGACGGACAGGAGGACGAGGCCGAGAACGAGGATGAGGACGTGGAAATTGTCGAGGGGGCGATTGTCAACGTTCCGAGTAACAAAGAGGTCGACCCCTGACTTAGTCGCGTCTTTAGTTTTTGTCTTCCCCTTTTTTTTGTGTAACGCCTAACTGCGGACTGGCCACCGCTTTTGTAAAACTTTTTGAGTTTTTAATGAAACAACTTTTTTTTGTCGGCTGAAATTTCTTAAGTGTTCGACCTCGGTTTTGTATTTGAAAAGTTGCGAAATTTCCCCAAGTGCTGGACGCCTTCTGTTTGTGTTGAAAACTTTGAGAGTTGTGAACGCTTTTTGCTCGCTAGGAACTTAAGCATTGTTAACACCTCGAAATTTTCTAAGCGTTTGGTATCTTTCGTTTGTATTGAGGACTTAACTTCGCTTTTCAGGTTAAGTTTGGTCCGATCACCGAGGTTTCTTATCTTCGTAAGGAGCTGAAGAAAACGAAGCGGGCTCTTTCTCGCCGTCAGGACAAGTCGTTTTATAATTTCTTGAAGTTGGAAGACATCAAAGCGACTGCGAGAGGGTATTTTCGCGAGTTGAAGCAACTGCGGAAGCAAACCCAAGAGAGCCGTCTCGAAGGTGAGACAGAGTTGCTTCGCAAGGAGCTCTTTGATGCCGACCAAAAGAATAGCGAACTGCTGGCGGAGATTCGTCACTTGGAAGTAACGGAGAAAGAACACTCAGCAGAGGAAGAGAAACTAGTTTTGAAGGTGGAGAAGTTGACATCCGAGCGCGAAGAGTTGTTGGCTAGAATCGACAAACTGAGGAGGATCACGATCGACAGGGGTATCGAAGTGACTCATTATCGTCGTATTGCGGCCGATAGCGCCAATGCCGCAGGCTCATCTAAACCTCCTCGCTTCAAAATGTCGGCGAAGGACGATATTCTGAAAGATAGGATCATCGAGCTGGAGGAGGAGATTGCGTCGCTGATACCCCTTCCTGAGAGGGTCAATGTTCGTAGTACGTCGTGTACTCGCGAAGAGAGTGAAAGAGGGATCTCGTTCTGCTTGTTCGCGACTCGCTCGCCTGCCGTTAAGCGGAGCCCAGCTGACGCACAGAGTGGTGTAGCTGTCTCGTCTAGCGGCGCCTCGGTTGGTGCCACAGTCAGAGTTAGCTGCGAAGGGGGGTCTCGCTTTGCTGGTTTGGAGTCTAGCTCGGAGGTTAGGCGACGCCGCCCCCGGGTGTCCTTGAACCGAAGCGTTCCCCTTCCGAAGAGGCATTAAACAAGTTGTATTATGCTCTTTAAGTTATTGTAAAACTCTGTTGTAATGTCAGCCTTGTTGTATGTAGAGCTCTTCAACTTAAATAAGAATTTTGCTTTGCTTCTGATGCTCGAATGCCGTGTTGGCGGGTATTAGTTTTAAGTATAGCTCCTCCAACTTTTGACAACTACTCAAAATCAGAAGCAAATCTTCCTTCTTGTTGGCGAACCGCTTTCAGCTCGCTTAGGAGCGAACTTCCGAACTCGCCGTTAAAGTGTTCAACGGTTGTGGGAGCAATTCCAAATGGAGAACTACTTCTAGCTCGCTTGAGAGCGAGCTTGCGAAGTAGAATCGAGCCAAGTACTGGACTCCGAACCATCGTTAGAGTGATTCAACGGTTGCAGGAGCAATTCCGAATGGCGAACTACTTCTAGCTCGCTTAGGAGCGAACTTGCGAAGTAGAATCGAACCAAGTGTTGGACTCTGAACCATCATTAGAGTGATTCAGCGGTTGCAAGAGCAATTCCGAATGGCGAACTACTTCTAGCTCGCTTAGGAGCGAACTTGCGAAGTAGAATCGAACCAAGTGTTGGACTCCGAACCATCGTTAGAGTGATTCAACGGTTGCAGGAGCAATTCCGAATGGCGAACTACTCCTAGCTCGCTTAGGAGCGAACTTGCGAAGTAGAATCGAACCAAGTGTTGGACTCCGAACCATCGTTAGAGTGATTCGACGGTTGCAGGAGCAATTCCGAATGGCGAACTACTCCTAGCTCGCTTAGGAGCGAACTTGCGAAGTAGAATCGAACCAAGTGTTGGACTCCGAACCATCGTTAGAGTGATTCAACGGTTGCAGGAGCAATTCCGAATGGCGAACTACTCCTAGCTCACTTAGGAGCGAACTTGCGAAGTAGAATCGAACCAAGTGTTGGACTCCGAACCATCGTTAGAGTGAAGAGCAAAAAGCAGAGAGATATAAGCAATTGTATAAGTAAAATATGAAAAAACTTTCTTTATTGAAGACTACTAGTCGGCTGCTTCTGAGTTGTGAGCCGTTATTACATATGAAAAATAAAGAGGAAAAATACAAAGGAAAGGAGAGGAACGGTTCGACATCCCGGGATACTTAGAGAGGCGCTGGGGCGCTTTCTTGGTATTTCAAAAGATGGTCGGCATTCCAAGTCCTTGGGATCTCTCTGCCTTCGAGGTCTTCTAGACGATAAGCCCCAGGCCGAACTACTTTCGTGATCTTATAGGGTCCCTCCCAATTTGGTGCTAGCTTACTCTTCTGAATGGGGAAGGAGATAGCTAGCTTTCTGAGGACTAGGTCCCCTTCTTTAAGGTCGGTGGGACGGACTCTCTTATTGTATGCCAACTCGATTCTCCTTCGATAGCTCTGCTGGCGGATTGACGCTCTTTCCCTTAGCTCGTCGATCAGGTCTAAGTTTGCCCGAAGATCTCTGGCATTCTGTTCTTCGTAGGCGGCAAGGCGAGGAGAGGGTATTCCGACTTCAAGAGGGGTCACAGCCTCGGACCCATAGGTGAGGTTGAATGGGGACTCTCCTGTGGGGGTCCGTTTCGTGGTGCGGTAGTTCCACAGCACGTTCGGGAGCTGGTCAACCGATAAGCCTTTAGAGCACATGTTCAGCCTCTTCTTAATACCGGAGAGGATCTGTCGGTTAGCATTCTCTACTTGACCATTTGACTGCGGCTGGAAAACGGAGGAGAAACGTTGCTGGATGGCGAGGTCTTCACACAGAGCTCGGAATGCCGCCCCAGTGAATTGGGTTCCGTTGTCTGTTATGAGGATCCGAGGGACACCGAATCGGCAGATGACGTTCTTCCAGAAGAACTGAAGTACTTTGTTCTCGGTGATAGTTGCCAAGGGCTCGGCCTCTATCCACTTCGAGAAGTAGTCGATTGCCACGACTAAGAACTTGAGCTGGCCCGGAGCTGGAGGGAATGGCCCTAGTAAATCCATCCCCCACATTGCGAAAGGGATAGGACTTGATAGGGAGGTGAGTTGAGCCTGGGGGAGGCGACGAATGTTGGAGTATTTCTGACAAGAGCCGCATTGCCGAACATGTCACTCGGCGTCTTGGAGGAGAGTTGGCCAGAAGTATCCGTAGTTCAAAACTTCCGGGCTAGGGACCTGGATCCTGAATGTGCCCCACCGATGCCTTCGTGGAGCTCCTGCAAGGCGTAATCGGCTTATTCTGGGGAGAGGCATCTTAAGTACGGCCTGCCGTCCACTTGTGTGAAGGAGCGTTTGTACAAGATCCCCTCAACTAGGGTGTACTGCTCTGCTCTGGTTCTGACTCGGCGAGCTTCCTTAGGGTCTTCGGGGAGGAGCCCATCCCTTAGGAATTCCATCAATGGTCTCATCCAGTTATCTTGCAGTAGGACCGGCAGCGACTCCATCGAGTCGGGGGTTTCATCTTCTATACTAGGCTTCAAGAGTACCTCGATCAAGACGGTCTGCTCAAGACCTTGGAGGGAGGAGGAGGCTAGCTTGGAGAGGGCATCGGCTTGGGAATTCTCTTCTCGGGGGATTCGCTGGATGAGCGCTTCTTCAAACCGAGCCATGAGACTTCGGACTTTAGCGAGACACTTCGCCATCCGATCGTCTCGTGCTTCATACTCGCCCAAGACTTGATTTACCACTAGCTGAGAGTCACTAAAGATTCGGAGGCGCTGTGCCCCTGCCCTTCGAGCCATTTCGAGGCCGGCTATGAGTGCCTCATACTCTTCTTCATTGTTGGTGGCCTTGAAGTTGATGCGGAGGGAGTATTGGAGGACGAAATCATCTGGGCCTGCCAGAATGACCCCAGCTCTGCTTCCCTCGTTGCAGGAGGATCCGTCTACGAAGACCGACCAGATAGGAGGTCCGTTCGTTGCCTGGCTAACCTCGGGAATGGTACTCTCAACGATGAACTCCGCTAAGGCCTGAGCCTTGATAGCAGTCCGAGGCTGATATGAGATGTCGTGCTGGCTTAGCTCGATGGACCATTTCATGAGGCGTCCAGAGGTCTCAGGTTTGTGGAGGACTTGCTTCAGCGGTTGGTCGGTAAGAACGACCACCGAATGGGACTGGAAGTAGGGGCGAAGCTTTCTTGCTGCCATAATCAGGGCGTACGCCATCTTTTCTATCTTTGGGTAGTGGAGCTCGGCATCGCGAAGTACGTTGCTCACATAGTAGATGGGCTTTTGGGCCCGGTCTTCTTCCCATACTAAAACGAAACTAAGGGTCTGTTCGGAAGCAGCTAGGTAGAGGTAGAGGGTTTCGCTTGGAATGGGCTTGCTGAGTAGAGAAGGGTTGACAAGGTAGGCCTTTAGCTGGTCGAACGACTCCTGTTGCTGTTGACCCCATTCGAAACCCTTAGCCCCCCTGAGGGCTTTGAAGAAGGGGATGCACTTCTCCCCAGACTTCGAGAGGAAACGCCCAATAGCGGCTAGGCGGCCTGTTAGCTTCTGAACTTCCTTAACATTCTTGGGAGGTGCCATGTCTAATATGGCCTTGATTTTCTCAGGATTAGCTTTGATTCCTCGTTGGCTGACCATAAAGCCGAGGAACTTTCTTGACGAGACTCCGAACGCACACTTGTTCGGATTGAGCCTCATGTTGTGCTTTCTGAGTACATTGAATGCCTCCTGCAGGTCAGCCACATGATCGGCCCCTCGGATGCTCTTTACAAGCATGTCGTCGACATATACATCCATATTACGACCGATCTGACCTTGGAAGACTTTGTTAACGAAGCGCTGGTAAGTGGCACCCGCATTTTTCAGTCCGAACGGCATAACCCTATAGCAGTAGAGGCCCTAGTCGGTAATAAAGGAAGTCTTCGGGATGTCCGGGGGGAACATTCGGATTTGGTTGTAGCCGGAAAAAGCGTCCATGAAACTGAGGAGCTCATGGCCCGAGGTGGCGTCGATGAGGGTGTCGATGCTCGGAAGAGGGAATGGGTCCTTGGGACATGCCTTGTTCAAATCAATGAAGTCGATACATATCCTCCATGTTCCATTTGACTTCTTTACCATGACTACATTGGAAAGCCATTCCTGGTAGTTTACCTCCTGTATGAACCGAGCCTTTAGAAGCTTGTCTACCTCTTCTTTGATAGCTTGTTGTCGCTCGGGAGCAAACTTGCGCCTCTTCTGTTGGACCGGTTTGGACCCCGGTGCAACGCTGATGTGATGGACTAGAAGCTCTTCGGAGATACCCGGCATGTCGGCAGCGGACCAAGCAAAGAGGTCGCGGTTCCTTCGAATGCACTGGACTATGTCGGAGCATAGGGCAGATGGGAGGGTCTTGCTAATAAAAAACTATCGACTCGGCTCCTGCTCAGAGAAGAGCACCTCCTCCAATTCATCCACCGGCTCGGACGTTAGTCGGGCACTCTCCTGGGGGATCTCTAGAGTTTCGAGGGAGAGGCCTGGACCGCCAGTCGAAGTCATATAGCACTTACGGGCTACTTCTTGGCTGCCCCTGACTTCCCCCACTCCTCCCCGGGTGGGGAATTTCATCTTAAGATGATATGCTGAAGGAACGGCTTCTAGGGCTGCTAGACCGGGTCGGCCTAGGATGACATTGTATGCAGCTGGGACATCAATGACCATAAAGTCCATCGGCTCCGTCCGGGTGGTAGGAGCTTTGCCAGCAGTTACGTCGAGGGTGATTACCCCTTCAATAGTTACTGGCACTCCCGTGAACCCATGGAGTGTGTAGCCGGCTGGTTTGAGTCGGTCGCGGGACAGCTTGAGCCCTCGGAAGGCTGAGAGGAAGAGGATGTTCACGGAGCTTCCATTGTCCACTAGGATCCTCTCTACTTTGAAATTTTCCATATGAAGGTTGATAACAAGTGCGTCACAATGGGGGGTTCTGACCCCTTCAAGATCTTCATCTGAGAATGTGACCGGGACACCGAGGCCTTTAGGGGGAGGGGTGTCGTGGACTGAATTGACCTCTCGGATGAAAGCTTTTCGAGAGGAGTTTGAAGAGACTCCCATGGGGCCTCCGTGAATAAGGTGTAGGACGCGCTCTTCCTCGAAATCCGGAGTTTCATCACGCTGCTCAGGACGCTTGTTAGCCCCCCGAGGCGGAGGAAAGGAGAGGTTGGTTCGGTCCTTTGCTCTTATGAATTTGGCCAGCTGGCCCCTTTGGATGAGGGCCTCTATTTCGTTCTTCAACGCCCGACAATTTTTGGTGTCGTGGACATGATCCCGGTGGTAGCGGCACCACTTCTCTTTGTTCCTCCTCTTGGGAGGGGTGTTCATCCTCGGGGCAGGAGGGATGACCCCTTCCTTCTCAACTTCCATTAGAATGTTGGAGATATTAGCGTTGAGAGGAGTAAATTTCTCGAACCTGGGGGGACGGCGCTGTCCGCCATTATCCTTCTGAAGCTTCTTGGCCCCTTCTTCTTCGGTCGACTTTCTCTTTGTTCCGGAGGTGGACCCTCCGAAGCTTGGGAGGTAGGCGGCATCTTCGGCCCGAATGTACTTCTCACACCTAAGAAGGAGGTCGGCAAAGTTCTGTGGGGGCTTCTTAGCAAGAGAGGAGCGGAGGCTAGAATTGAAGACATTTGATTGGAAGGCGGCTGTCGCAACGGATTGGTCGAGGGAGGCGATGGACCTGACCTCCGCAGTGAACCTCTTCACATAGTCTCTTAACTTCTCACCTTTCTCCTGCTTGAGCTGGAGGAGTGAGATGCTGGTCTTCTCCGTGCGTCTGCTGCTCACGAAGTGTGTGACGAAGAGGGTCTGTTCGAAGGAGAATATGGAGGATGGGGCAAGGCATGAGTACCATTCCCGAGCCGAACCCTTCAGTGTGGCGGGGAAGGTTTTGCACAGCAAGGCATCGGAAGCTTGGTGGGTTAGCATGAGGGTCTTGAAGCTTTCGATGTGGTCTACGGGGTCTGATTCCCCCGAGTAAGTTTCGAACTGCGGAGGTTTGAAACCGATTGGGATAGGTGCCTCCATGATGGTTCGGGAGAAGGGAGGTCTACTCGGGCGGATGGCCCTATCCCTCAGTTCTTCTTCTCGGTTGATCCGGCCGATGTGCCTCTCCATCTCGTGGAGACGGCGGTAGAGAGCATCGTCCCTTCGATGGTAGTCATACGAGCCTTTGGACTCGTCTTCATAGGAGGTGAGCGGGGACTACGGCGACGGTAACCCTGGGAACGGCGAGGACTAGGAATATGCTGTTGGTTGTTAGGTGCTGGGGGAGGAGTTATGGACCGATGGCGAGGACTCTGCACCCGTGAAGGAGTAGAAGCCCTTTGGGCATTGTTTTTGTTGGGTCGGAGGTTGAGAGCTTGCAAAACGGTCTCCTGGAATTGCTGGAACTCGGCACGAGTGATGGGTGCCTCATCGTTCCTCAGATGTTGCCGACCGGCAGGGGAATGATACCTTCTCCTGTGGTGCTCGGGTGACTCTTTCCTCCCCCTTCGGGTAGGGGACCTTTTGTAGTCTCGACGGTGAGGGGATCGCTCACCCGGACGTTGTTGGCGGGAGGCTCCCTCTCAGGCCTGCTTTTTATCCAGGCGGCGGCGAAGATCCTCATCCTTCTGCCGATTGAGAACGGTATTGCGAAGGTCAGGAGCTTGAGGATTATGGGAGGCCATAGAATTCGTAGAGGCATTGTGTATTGAGATACGGTCCTGGTGGAAATGTTGCTTCTGTGGGTTGGGACGCGAAGTCCCCGCACCGGCATTCTGAGGACCGGCGGGGCCCTTAGGGGGTTGCTGATTCTGGAGAGGAGGTTGATCTTGTTGAAGAGGGTCCTCCGCTTGAAGAGCAAGTTGCCCTTGCTGTTGAGCGGGCTGGATGGGGACTACCTCTTGCTGATCAACGGGGTTGGGCCCACGGTTGGACCCTCTGGATCTTACTTTCCTAGGAGGCATGGCCGGAGAAGATCTGACCAATGGAAAGAGGGGAGGTTGCTGTTCGCTTGAGTTTCCCACAGACGGCGCCAATCTGTTACCGCTAAATCTGGTGTGGGGGTAAACAGACAGTATTTGTGGATTCTTGGAAAACCTGAATAGCAAACCTGAACCTGTTCCGCCGGAGTTTGACCGTTGACTCCCGCCGTTCACCTGCAAAAAAGTGCGAGACACCGGGGTTGATCCCTGCGACGCACCCTCCGACGCTCAAGTCAGTAATCAGGGATGATTATGATAGCATAAATTGGCAAAAGATTGATTACCTCTTAACGGTGATAGGTTGGGGGTATTTATAGTCGCCTTAGGGATCAGATTAGGAATGTAATCCCCGTGATCTGATAAGGAATGTAATCCCCGTAATCAGATAAAGAATGTAATCCCTAATTCCCAGTGAAAAGATAGATGTGAAACTGATTCATCACCTTGATAGATGTGAAACTGATCTGATAAGGACAAGTCAACATTGACTATTGAAGAATCTATGCATATTGCATTTGATGAATCTCTGCCTTCATCAACTTTAATTAAAGAAGATGAAACTGATTCATCACCTTTAAATAAGTTTATTATATCTTCAGAGTAAACTACTCTTGTGGATAGGTCGACTGATGTGAATCAGTCGACTGATGGACTAGTCAAGTCGACTGATCCTGTTGTGATGTCTCCAACTTTACCGAAATCTTTTATTGAAGTTAGAGATCATCCCCATGAATTAATAATTGGTGACATTTCACGTGGTATTCAGGCGAGATATCATGTTAACATGATTTCTCACACGGCTTTCTTGTCGAATTTTGAACCGAAGAATATACAAGAAGCTTGTGAGAATGAGTTTTGGATGAATGTCATGCAAGATGAGTTAATTTATAAGGAATGATGTATGGGATTTAGTTCCACGACCTTCTGATCATACTATAATTGGTACCAAATGGGTATTAAAGAATAAGTTAGATGAATCAGGACAAGTCATTAGGAACAAAACTAAACTAGTTGCTCAAGGGTATAATCAAGAATAAGATTGATCAATTCTTTCATCAAAATTTCAATGATTGGTAACGAACCTGTTCTCTTCAGGATTTTCATATATGCTCGTGTAGTTTTTTGCAGGGTTAACATTGAGCTTCCCTAAACTTTATTCCTGGTTAAGATTATGGATGCAGAGTTACCATGCTTGCGGTGGGTGTTGGCGAAGGAATGGCTTGTTGGTGGTAGTGGTGGTGGTGGCAACGACCTTGTTGAAGATAGAACAGAGTGATTGGAGGTTTGGGAATAAATGCATTGGTGAATAGGGTGGCGATAGTGCAGACATTGATGAGAAGAAGAGAGGAGAGTTTCAGGGTGCTAATGGTGTTGATAGCTATAAATGCAGTGTTCAAAGAGAACGGTGTATCAAAATGTTTATACTATTATGAACTGTATCAAAATTTACATTATTGGTCGGTCTCTACTTACTAAGTGTGTATATCTTATTGACAACCAACTCGATGCCTCAGGATGATATAGTCTACGGTTTGGAGTTATCCTTGACTGGGCACAACAAATGCAATCAGTTTCCGTATCACACAATTGATGGTGGTTTTCCTTGGGATAGAAACTCACTAACTTGAGCTTTGAATCACTCATTGATACCTAAGTTTAGGGGGGGGGGGAATAATATAATGATTAACGAAAAATTTTCTTGGCCAGCAGGCACTGACAGTTTGGTTATGTTTATTGGCAAAGCACTCGTTTTTCTGTTAATGTTCATATGAAGAATGTGCTTTTGTAATATCCTTGCATTCTATTTACCAGATTTCTCCTTAGAATTGTATTGATCCTAAAATTCTTTGCAAAAAACAATACAATCTTTTTCCCCATACACCTTCAAAAAAAAAATCAATTACTGATTTCTTCTAATGTAGCTGTCACACCCCGCTTCCCAAAAGAATACGGAATACGGATACAAGACAAAAGCCCATCGAATGATTTTCATCATCCATAAGCTGTTCAGGAATATTTACAATATTTCACAATATAATCAGAGTCGGAAGCAAAAGATACAACCAGGCATGTAAAATTGAAACAAGATACCAACAGAAATTACTTGAAACCAAATATAATAATCTCAAATAATCAAATTCTGAACAAGTCAAATATTCTGGGTCACATCGCCCAAATACAAGATGAATATCCAAGTAATCAAGTACATCTTATTCAAGTTCAAGCAATAATAATAATAATAAAATCATAAAGCAGAAACTCCAGCCTAATACATCATCTCGCCAATACCGTCTGGCAGCCGACCATCCTGATCTGCAATTAGTAAATTTGCAGGAGAAGGAAGAAGAAAAACAAGTACCTGTCAATTGCAAGTTACGGGCCACTTATAATGTAGGATACAAGTACATGAGATAGGTAAATCTAAATAACAAACCTAGCATGGTATAATCATGATAACAGGATATAAATCATAGCATGGTAAGATGAGCAAATATAATAGTATGTGTTGAGTGTCAAGTAAACAAGTGTCATGCATCAAGTAACCGGTGTCAAGAATCATGTAATCATGTAGCATGTATCAAGTATCAAATCTCATGTATCATGTAGTAAAGTGTCAAGTAGGCATGTATCATGTTCAAGTGTCATGTTTAAGTCTTGTAGTTATTACTATCTAGGTAGCACTTCATGCATCCCGGTTTTTACTACATGGTTGCTACAACAAACAGTTTCGCTTTAGATTTTGTAGGGGACCATACTGGGCAGTGTACTCAGGGACAAGCTCCGAGTATCATGTAATCATGTATCATGTAAACAAGCTCCAAAACTCAAACAAGCTCCAGTGTCATGTGTGTACATGTCATGTATATCGTGTCAATGTCATGCCCCGCTTCCCAAAAACTCGGAATACGAGTGCATGACGAAGCCCAGCGAATGATTTTAACATCATTCATATGCTGTAGGATCGACTCAGCATCACAACAACAATATAGCAAGTATACACAACCACGCATGCATGAATAATTTATTAAGAAACTGAAAACAATTGAAACAATAATAATATCCAAATAGTTTTCAAGTCTGGATCAAATTAAAACTCGGGAACATCAGCCCGTTACAAGTCTTAAGTAGCAAGAATTAACAACTCAAGAAAAATAAATAATCTAAGCAAGTTTTTTCTCCACTTGCAGACTAAAATCTCTGCTCACCAATTCTAGCAGGTAGTACGTCACCAAAGTCTGCTTAATAAATATAAAAAGGGAAAAATAGATAAAATAAGAGAAAATGCCCTTAGTGCAAGTTAGGGCCACAAATAGTAAAAACGAGTACAAGAAACATGGACAAAATTTGGAATCAAGAATATAATAGGGATGCAACGTGGTAGTGGGAATTCAAGAACTAACTAGCAAGAAGGACAACTCAAGAGATCAGGTTGGGTAACAAATACTAATAGTAGATCAAGTAACTAGTGAACCTATAAGAGTATCCAACATCAAGTGACAAGTATCAAGTATAAGTGTCAAGTAACAAGTCTCAAGTCTAGTGCTAAGTTGTCAAGTACAGGTATCAAGTTGCAAGTGTCAAGTATTATATTCAAGTATCAAGTCTCATGTATCATGTCATCAAGTACCACGTAAGCATGTATCAAGTTCAAGTTTCATGTTCAAGTCTTGTGGTTATTACTATATGATATGGCTAAAAATGGGGTTAAATCAGAATCGTCTAAATTGAACACGAATCTTAAAGCTTAGGGGTAAAATGGTAACTTCACCTAAAAATGGGTCCAAAGCGGGTACTGGGTCTCCTTCTCAAAGGCCCATTAACCCGCCAACAGATCCGTTTCCGACTGGGTGCGGGTTCCAACCCGCAACAAACCCGGTCCAACCAGATAAAATCAAGGTCTCTGATTAATCCTAATCAACGGTCCTGATTCACATCTATCTTTTCACTGGGAATTAGGGATTACATTCCTTATCTGATTACGGGGATTAAATTCCTTATCAGATCACGGGGATTACATTCCTAATCTGATCCCTAAGGCGACTATAAATACCCCCCACCTACCACCATTAAGAGTTAATCAATCTTTTGCCAATTTACGCTCTCATAATCATCCATGATTACTGACTTGAGCGTCGGAGGGTGCGTCGCCGGGATCAACCCCGGTGTCTCGCACTTTTTTGCAGGTGAACGGCGGGAGTCAACGGTCAAACTCCGGCGGAACAGGTTCAGGTTTGCTATTCAGGTTTTCCAAGAATCCACAAATACTGTCTGTTTACCCCCACACCAGATTTAGCGGTAACAGATTGGCGCCGTCTGTGGGAAACTCAAGCGAACAGCAACCTCCCCTCTTTCCGTTGGTCAGATCTTCTCCGGCCATGCCTCCTAGGAAAGTAAGATCCAGAGGGTCCAACCGTGGGCCCAACCCCGTTGATCAGCAAGAGGTAGTCCCCATCCAGCCCGCTCAACAGCAAGGGCAACTTGCTCTTCAAGCGGAGGACCCTCTTTAACAAGATCAACCTCCTCTCCAGAATCAGCAACCCCCTAAGGGCCCTGCCGGTCCTCAGAATGCCGGTGCGGGGACTTTGCGTCCCAACCCACAGAAGCAACATTTCCACCAGGACCGCATCTCAATACACAATGCCTCTACGAATTCTATGGCCTCTCATAATCCTCAAGCTCCTGACCTTCGCAATACCGTTCTCAATCGGCAGAAGGATGAGGATCTTTGCCGCCGCCTGGATGAAAAGCGGGCCCGAGAGGGAGCCTCCCGCCAACAACGTCTGGGTGAGCGATCCCCTCACTACCGAGACTATAGAAGGTCCCTTACCCAAAGGGGGAGGAAAGAGTCCCCCGAGCACCACAGGAGAAGGTATCATTCCCCTGCCGGTCGGCAACATCCGAGGAATGATGAGGCACCCATCACTCGTGCCGAGTTCCAGCAATTCCAGGAGACCGTTTTGCAAGCTCTCAACCTCCGACCCAACAACAACAATGCCCAAAGGGCTCCTACTCCTCCATGGGTGCAGAGTCCTCGCCATCGGTCCATAACTCCTCCTCCAGCACCTAACCACCAACAGCATATTCCTAGTCCTCGCCGTTCCCAGGGTTACCGTCGCCGTAGTCCCCGCTCCCCTTCCTTTGAAGACGAGTCCAGAGGCTCGTATGACTACCATCGAAGGGACAATGCTCTCTACCGCCGTCTCCACGAGATGGAGAGGCGCATCGGCCGGATCAACCGAGATGAAGAACTGAGGGATAGGGCCATCCGCCCGAGTAGACCTCCCTTCTCCCGAACCATCATGGAGGCACCTATCCCAATCGGTTTCAAACCTCCGCAGTTCGAAACTTACTCGGGGGAATCAGACCCCGTAGACCACATCGAAAGCTTCAAGACCCTCATGCTAATCCACCAAGCTTCCGATGCCTTGCTGTGCAAAACCTTCCCCGCCACACTGAAGGGTTCGGCTTGGGAATGGTACTCACACCTTGCCCCATCCTCCATATTCTCCTTCGAGCAGTTCGAGACCCTCTTCGTCACACACTTCGTGAGCAGCAGACGCACGGAGAAGACCAGCATCTCACTCCTCCAGCTCAGGCAGGAGAAAGGTGAGAAGTTAAGGGACTATGTGAAGAGGTTCACTGCGGAGGTCAGGTCCATCGCCTCCCTCGACCAATCCGTTGCGACAGCCGCCTTCCAATCAAATGTCAATTCTAGCCTCCGCTCCTCTCTTGCTAAGAAGCCCCCACAGAACTTTGCCAACCTCCTTCTTAGGTGTGAGAAGTACATTCGGGCCGAAGAGGCCGCCTACCTCCCAAGCTTCAGAGGGTCCACCTCCGGAAAAAAGAGAAAGTCGACCGAAGAAGAGGGGGCCAAGAAGCTTCAGAAGGATAATGGCGGACAGTGCCGTCCCCCCCAGGTTCGAGAAATTTACTCCTTTCAATGCTAATAAATCCACAAGTCTAATGGAAGTTGAGAAGGAAGGGGTCATCCCTCCTGCTCCGAGGATGAACACCCCTCCCAAGAGGAGGAACAAAGAGAAGTGGTGCCGCTACCACCGAGATCATGGCCACGACACCAACGATTGTCGGGCGCTGAAGAACGAAATAGAGGCTCTCATCCAAAGGGGCCAACTGGCCAAATTCGGAAGAGCAAAGGACCGAACCGACCTCTCCTCTTCTCCGCCTCGGGGGGCTAATAAGCGTCCTGAGCAGCGTGATGAAACTCCTGATTTCGAGGAAGAGCGCGTCCTACACCTTATTCACGGAGGCCCCATGGGAGTCTCTTCAAACTCCTCTCGAAAAGCTTTCATCCGAGAGGTCAATTCAGTCCACGGCACCCCTCCCCCTAAAGGCCTCGGTGTCCCGGTCACATTCTCAGATGAAGATCTTGAAGGGGTCAGAACCCCCCATTGTGACGCACTTGTTATCAACCTTCATATGGCAAATTTCAAAGTAGAGAGGATCCTGGTGGACAATGGAAGCTCCGTGAACATCCTCTTCCTCTCAGCCTTCCGAGGGCTCAAGCTGTCCCGCGACCGACTCAAACCAGCTGGCTACACACTCCATGGGTTCACGGGAGTGCCAGTAACTATTGAAGGGGTAATCACACTCGACGTAACTGCTGGCAAAGCTCCTACCACCCGGACGGAGCCGATGGACTTTATGGTCGTTGATGTCCCAGCTGCATACAATGTCATCCTAGGTCGACCCGGTCTAGCAGCCCTAGAAGCCGTTCCTTCAGCAAATCATCTTAAGATGAAATTCCCCACCCGGGGAGGAGTGGGGGAAGTCAGGGGCAGCCAAGAAGTAGCCCGTAAGTGCTATATGACTTCGACTGGCGGTCCAGTCCTCTCCCTCGAAACTCTAGAGATCCCCCAGGAGAGTGCCCGACCAACGTCCGAGCCGGTGGATGAATTGGAGGAGGTGCTCTTCTCTGAGAAGGAGCCGAGTCGATTTTTTTTTTATTAGCAAGACCCTCCCATCTGCCCTATGCTCCGACATAGTCCAGTGCATTCGAAGGAACCGCGACCTCTTTGCTTGGTCCGCTGCCGACATGCGGGGTATCTCCGAAGAGCTTCTAGTCCATCACCTCAGCGTTGCACCAGGGTCCAAACCGGTCCAACAGAAGAGGTGCAAGTTTGCTCCCGAGCGACAACAAGCTATCAAAAAAGAGGTAGATAAGCTTCTAAAGGCTCGGTTCATACAGGAGGTAAACTACCAGGAATGGTTTTCCAATGTAGTCATGGTAAAGAAGTCAAATGGAACATGGATGATATGTATCGACTTCACTGATTTGAACAAGGCATGTCCCAAGGACCCATTCCCTCTTCCGAGCATCGACACCTGTTACTGCTAAATCTGGTGTGGGGGTAAACAGACAGTATTTATGGATTCTTGGAAAACCTGAATAGTAAACACCTAACCTGTTCCGCCGGAGTTTGACCGTTGACTCCCGCCGTTCACCTGCAAAAAGTGCGAGACACCAGGGTTGATCCCGGCGATGCACCCTCCGACGCTCAAGTCAGTAATCAGAAATGATTATGAAAGAGCGTAAATTGGCAAAATACTGATTACCCCATAATGGTGGTAGATGGGGGGTATTTATAGTCGCCTTAGGAATCAGATTAGGAATGTAATCCATGTGGTCTGATAAAGAATATAATCCCCATAATCAGATAAGGAATGTAATCCCTAATTCCCAGTGAAAAGATAGATGTGAATCAGTGCCGTTGATTATGATTTAATCAGAGACCTTGATTTTATCTTGCTGGACTGGGTGTGCAGCGGGTTGGAACCCTACCCAGTTGATGTGGATCCGTTTATGGGTTATTGAGCTTTGAATAAAGACCCAGTTCTTATTTCAGACCCGTCAGTAGGTGAAATTACCGTTTTACCCCTGAGCTTTAAGATTCGTCTCCGATGTGAACGGTCCCGATTTAATCCTATTTTTAGCCATATCACGTGCCCCCCACTCCTAGAGACTGAGTTTTTCAGTCTTTGAAGAGTAGTTTTACTGTTCTAATGGCGTACGGGATTTTATCGGTGTTCTTTAAGGGAGTTTTGGATCTTGCTCGGGGTGTAACGGTGTTATTCTGGGCTTGTAAAATGCCCGAAAATATTCTCAGAATTTTCTGGATTTTTGGTGATTTTTCTAGATTTTTCTGAATTTTTTCTCATTGTTTTGAATTTTTTATTCATTTTCCGAATTAAATAATTAATTATCGAAAATATTAATTAATTATTCTAATTTAATAATTATTTTTCCAGAATTTTAAAATAATATTTCTTAATTAATAATTATTTTTAGAATTTTTAATTAACTTTTTTCGATTTTTTAAATATTTTTTCGAATTTTTTAAATAAAAAAATAATTAAATAAATAAATTAATTAATTAAATATTACCTGGACACGTGGCGCGTTTCTGAGCGTCGATCATGATCAGATGTGCGCACATCGCGAGACAGATCACGTTCTGGACACGTGGCGCGTTTCTGAGCGTCGATCGTGTCGTGACGCGATTTTTGAAAAGATCGGACGGCGCGTGTAGCTCAGCAACATTTTTTCTCAATTTTGAGCTCGGATTGGCACTTGCTCGGATTCCGAGCGACTTCTTGCACATTTCGCGTTGCTCGGCCACCGACCTCGGAGCCGACCAATGTGGTGAAGCCACGGGGCATAATTTTTTTTTTCTTTCTTTCTTTCTCCTCGCTGTTTCATATGTTCTTCTTCTTCTTTCCTCTGTTCTTTCTCTGACCCTGCCTTCGACCCAGCTCAGCCTCCGACACCGATTGTGAGCGCCACTGGAGCTCGGCGAGAGTCGACGAGCGAAGTGGGGCTCGTTGGAGGTGGAGCTCGGCGCTGTAGTGGAGACGAAGGTGGAGCTCGCGAAGTGTTCGACGAGGTAGAAGAGACGCGGCTATTCCCGCCTCTGTTCTTCTTCGTCTTCACCTCTTTTCTTCGACCTTCATCAGCTCGTGAGAGGTCGACGGGGAAACTCGGAGCTCGCTATTGGAGTCGAGGTCGGGAGCTCGACGAAGGAGATGGAGCTTGAGTTCGGAGCTCAGTTGCTAGGGGAGCTCGTCGAAGGTGGTCGACGAGTGGAGCTCAGAGCTTTGTCGTGGAGAGGAGTTCGGAGTTAGAAGGTGGTCGTCGGTGGAGCTCGTCAGCGGAAGAATTGGGTTCGGAGCTTGGACGAAGAGCTCGGTGGAAGCGGCTCGAGCGTGGAGGCCGACGAGGTCGAAGGTGACGAAGGTGGAGCTCGGCGCTGTAGCGGAGCTTTGTGCTCGGCATTGGGGAGCTTGTGGAGGGTAGTCGAGCTGCTTCGACGAGTTGGCGAAGAGCATAGAGCTCGGCCATGGTGTCGAGCGAGCTCAGGGACGAACATCGTGAAGGGGGAGCTGACGTTGGGTTTGATGGAGACGGAGGTGTGAGCTCGGCGTCGGAGGCAGCCGGCGACGGAGGGGGGAGCTCGGCATTGGAGATGGAGTTCGGCCATGGTGGTGGCGAGGCATGGAGGAGCTTGGAGAGCTTGGAGCTTGAAGAGGAAGGTTTTCTTCTTGTTCGGTTTTGGCGGGAGCGTGGAGAACAAGAGAAGAAGGGTACGGGTGTTCGGGTTTGGATCCCTTAACGGGTTCGAACCCGACCCTTATGGTCCTTTTTCATTTTTTTGGCTTCTTGTTCGGCGAATCCGAGCACGGATTTTAAGGCAATTTTTTGGCCATTTTGCAGCTCGGCAGGGCAGTAGCTCGGATGGTAGATCCGAGCTACGTGGCTCGATCTGGACGGTTGATCACGATCGTGGCGCGAATCACGAGACAAGAGGCTCAAATTTCGAGAAAACGTTATCTTGTCGTTTTGTGGAGACGTGGCGCAATCTGAGCCGTCCATCACCTTTGGCGCGATTTTCGCAAAGATCCAACGGTTGGCGTTGCTCGGTATCGTTTTTCTTCACTTTCGTGGGTCGGATTGGCACTTGCTCGGCATCCGAGCGGAGGGAAGAGCTCGGATTCGACAGTTGCTCGGATTCGCTCGCGCGAGTGGCTCGGCTCGGATTTCCGAGCTATTCGGCGCAGCTCTATGGCGATCCACTTTCCCGGTGCTACGGAAGTCCGATCGGGGCGTGTGACCTCTCATTTCGAAGATAATTCGAAGATCTACAACTTCTTTTTAGGAGTGGGATGAAGATTCACCCTCCTTTATGGTCAAAATAGCCCCGCAACATCCTTGTCTTCATGAAGTTGAGGAGTGTTTTGGTCTTGGGGGTTTTGGAAGAGGAGCTCTACTCCTAGGGGCGGAGAAGATGTGCTAGGAAGACCCTTGTGCTAGGAAGACCCTTGTAAGATGTGCTAGGAAGATGTGCTAGGAAGATGTGCTAGGAAGACCCTAGGGGCGGAGAAGGGGCGCGAGTGGCTCGGATCGCTGGTCGTTCGGCTCGGAATACCGAGCGACGTTGAGCGATCTGAGCCGTCGGATCTCAGTGCGGATCTCGAGGCGGGCACAGTTTCCAAGAAAACACTATCTTGTCGTTTAGTGCTGCTGAAGCGATCTGAGCCGTTTGATCGAGATCTTACACGAATTTTAGGGGGAAAGTCGTTTTTCTCCAATTCGCAGCTCGGATTGGCACTTGCTCGGATTCCGAGAGGCCTACTTGTGTGATCAGGCTCAGATCGTTTGTCGCTCGGGCTTGATTCCGAGGGACGTGGAGAGTCATGAGGGAGACGAGTTTGAGGAGCAACGCTAGGAGAGAGTTGTGAGCTCCGAACTCGTTGAGAGGGGGTCCGCCTTGGAGGTGAGCGGAGGGAAGAGCTCGGCTCTGGGAGAGAGCCGTTCGTGAGACGAGTGTGAGGAGGAACTCTAGGAGAGAGTTGTGAGCTCCGAACTCATTGAGAAGAGGTCCGCCTTGGGGTTGAGCGTAGCGAAGAGATTGACTCTGGAAGATAGCCATTTGGGAGACGAGTTTGAGGAGCAACTCTAGGAGAGAGTTGTGAGCTCCGAACTCGTTGAGAAGAGGTCCGCCTTGGGGTTGAGCGGTGTGAAGAGCTTGGCTCTGGAAGAGAGCCATCTTGAAGACGAGTTTGAGGAGGAACTCTAGGAGAGAGTTGTGAGCTCCGAACTCGTTGAGAAGAGGTCCGCCTTGGAGGTGGGTGGAGCGAAGAGCTTGACTCTGGAAGAGAGCCATTTGGGAGACGAGTTTGAGGGGAAACTCTAGGAGAGAGTTGTGAGCTCAATCTGAACCGTTGGATCTCGGTGCGGATCTCGAGGCAGGCACAATTTCCAAGAAAACACTATCTTGTCGTTTAGTGTTGCTGGAGCGATCTGAGTCGTTTGATCGAGATCTTACACGAATTTTGGGGAGAAATTCGTTTTTCTCCAATTCGCAGCTCGGATTGGCACTTGCTCGGATTCCGAGCGGCTTGATTGTGTGGTCAGGCTCAGATCGCTTGTCGCTCGGGTTTGACTCCGAGGGACATGGAGAGTCATGAGGGAGACGAGTTTGAGGAGCAACTCTAGGAGAGAGTTGTGAGCTCCGAACTCGTTGAGAGGAGGTCCGCCTTGGAGGTGAGAGGAGGGAAGAGCTCGGCTCTGGGAGAGAGCCGTTCGTGAGACGAGTGTGAGGAGGAACTCTAGGAGAGAGTTGTGAGCTCCGAACTCGTTGAGAAGAGGTCCGCCTTGGGGTTGAGCGGAGCGAAGATATTGACTCTGGAAGAGAGCCATTTGGGAGACGAGTTTGAGGAGCAACTCTAGGAGAGAGTTGTGAGCTCCGAACTCGTTGAGAAGAGGTCCGCTTCGGAGGTGAGCGGAGTGAAGAGCTTGGCTCTGGAAGAGAGCCATTCATGAGACGAGTGTGAGGAGGAATTCTAGGAGAGAGTTGTGCTTCGAACTCGTTGAGAAAAGGTCCGCTTCGGAGGTGAGCGGAGTGAAGAGCTCGGCTCTGGAAGAGAGCCGTTTGTGAGACGAGTGTAAGGAGGAACTCTAGGAGAGAGTTGTGCTCCGAACTCGTTGAGAAGAGGTCCGCTTCGGAGGTAAGCGGAGTGAAGAGCTCGGCTCTGGAAGAGAGCCGTTCGTAAGACGAGTGTGAGGAGCAACTCTAGGAGAGAGTTGTGCTTCGAACTCGTTGAGAAGAGGTCCGCTTCGGAGGTGAGCGGAGTGAAGAGCTCGGCTCTGGAAGAGAGCCGTTTGTGAGATGAGTGTGAGGAGGAACTCTAGGAGAGAGTTATGCTCCGAACTTGTTGAGAAGAGGTCCGCTTCGGAGGTGAGCGGAGTGAAGAGCTCGGCTCTGGAAGAGAGCCGTTTTTGAGACGAGTGTGAGGAGGAACTCTAGGAGAGAGTTGTGCTCCGAACTCGTTGAGAAGAGGTCCGCTTCGGAGGTGAGCGAAGTGAAGAGCTCGGCTCTGGGAGAGAGCAGTTTGTGAGACGAGTGTGAGGTGGAACTCTAGGAGAGAGTTGTGCTTCGAACTCGTTGGGAAGAGGTCCGCTTCGGAGGTGAGCGAAGTGAAGAGCTCGGCTCTGGAAGAGAGCCGTTTGTGAGACGAGTGTGAGGAGGAACTCTAGGAGAGAGTTATGCTCCGAACTTGTTGAGAAGAGGTCCGCTTCGGAGGTGAGCGGAGTGAAGAGCTTGGCTCTGGAAGAGAGCCGTTTGTGAGACGAGTGTGAGGAGGAACTCTAGGAGAGAGTTGTGCTCCGAACTCGTTGAGAAGAGGTCCGCTTCGGAGGTGAGCGGAGTGAAGAGCTAGGCTCTGGAAGAGAGCCGTTCGTGAGACGAGTGTGAGGAGGAATTCTAGGAGAGAGTTATGCTCCGAACTTGTTGAGAAGAGGTCCGCTTCGGAGGTGAGCGGAGTGAAGACCTCGGCTCTGGAAGAGAGCCGTTTGTGAGACGAGTGTGAGGAGGAACTCTAGGAGAGAGTTGTGCTCCGAACTCGTTGAGAAGAGGTCCGCTTCGGAGGTAAGCGGAGTGAAGCGCTCGGCTCTGGGAGAGAACGGTTTGTGAGACGAGTGTGAGGAGGAACTCTAGGAGAGAGTTGTGCTTCGAACTCGTTGGGAAGAGGTCCGCTTCGGAGGTGAGCGGAGTGAAGAGCTCGGCTCTGGAAGAGAGCCGTTTGTGAGACGAGTGTGAGGAGGAACTCTAGGAGAGAGTTATGCTCCGAACTTGTTGAGAAAGGTCCGCTTCGAGGTGAGCGGAGCGGAGAGCTCGGCTCTAGAAGAGAGCCGTTTGTGAGACGAGTGTGAGGAGGAACTGTAGGAGAAAGTTGTGCTCCGAACTCGTTGAGAAGATGTCCGCTTCGAGGTGAGCGGAGCGGAAAGCTTGGCTCTAGGAAAGTGCCACTTGGGAGACAAGTTTGAGGAGCAACCCAAGGAGAGAGTTGTGAGCTCCGAACTTGTTGTTTAAGTGAGGTTATCAACGGTTGTGGAAGCAATTCCGAATGGCGAACCACTTCTAACTCGCTTAAGAGCAAGTTATTTGAAGCGGAATCGAGCCAAGTGTTGGACTCCGAACTCGTCGTTAGAGGGATTCAACGGTTGTGGGAGCAATTCCGAATGGCGAACCACTTCTAACTCGCTTAAGAGCAAGTTATTTGAAGCGAAATCGAGCCAAGTGTTAGACTCCGAACTCGTCGTTAGAGGGATTCAATGGTTGTGGGAGCAATTCCGAATGGCGAACCACTTCTAACTTGCTGAAGAGCAAGTTATTTGAAGCAGAATCGAGCCAAGTGTTGGACTCCGAACTCGTCGTTAGAGGGATTCAACGGTTGTGGGAGCAATTCTGAATGGCGAACCACTTCTAACTTGCTGAAGAGCAAGTTATTTGAAGCGGAATCGAGCCAAGTGTTGGACTCCGAACTCGTCGTTAGAGGGATTCAACGGTTGTGGGAGCAATTCTGAATGGCGAACCACTTCTAACTCGCTGAAGAGCAAGTTATTTGAAGCGGAATCGAGCCAAGTGTTGGACTCCGAACTCGTTGTTAAAGCTTAGTAAGTCGCGGGAGCAGCCATGTAGAAGAAGCTGGACTCCGAACTCACCATTTAGCGAGTCGTGACTCGGAGAGGTAGAGAAGCAAGAGCAATAATTTTCAATGAAAGAACGTAAAGTTTTATTGAAATAAACTAAGTGACTGCTTCAATAGGGCGAGCCACTGTTACATGCTATTGGCCGGATTACAAGCGTCGGCCTTATTGAAAATCAAGATTCTACTTCTACGATAAGGTGAAGACCTCTTGAGAGGAGCTGTGAGGTTCTGAGTCTTGAAGCTCGGTGGGCTTTTCTGTTCGTTTGTTGGCTCCTTAGTGGGGAAGCTCGGCCGCATCTTTTTGGACAAACTTGGTAAGGTGCCCCCGCTGTATGAGTTCTTCGATCTCCTCCTTGAGAGCCCGATAATCATCCGTGTCGTTGCCGTGGTCCCTGTGAAAGCGGCACCACTTATCCTTGTCCCTCTTCTTTCCAGGTGTGTTCATTCTAGGGGGAGCGCGGAGTAGCCCTTCTTTGTCCACTTCCATAAGAACTTCTGATATATTGGCAATGAGGGGGGTGAACTTCTCAAAACGAGGAGTCGGGCGGCGCTGGCCATTGCCATCCTTCTGGGATTTTTGGGACCCCTCTTCGCTTGTGCTCTTCCGTTTGTTCCCGGAAGATGTCTCCTCGAGAGTAGGGGGTTGAGAGCCTCTTCGGCCCGAATGAACTTTTCACACCTGAGAAGGAGGTCGGCAAAGTTCCGATGAGGCTTCTTGGCAAGGGACACCCTGAGGTTGGCATTGAAGACATTGGATTGGAAGGCAGCTGTTGCGACGGATTGGTCGAGGGAGGCTACGGACCTGACCTCCGCAGTGAACCTCTTCGCATAGTCTCTTAATTTCTCACCTTTCTCTTGCCTGAGCTGGAGGAGGGAAATGCTCGTCTTCTCCGTGCGCCTGCTGCTCACGAAGTGGGTGATGAAGAGTGTTTCAAACTGCTCGAAGGAGAATATGGAAGACGGGGCGAGGCGGGAGTACCATTCCCGAGCCGAGCCCTTGAGAGTGGCAGGGAATGTCTTACACAACAAGGCATCGGAAGCTTGGTGGATGAGCATGATGGTCTTGAAGCTTTCAATGTGATCTACAGGGTCCGACTCCCCCGAGTAAGTTTCGAACTGCGGGGGCTTGAAACCTCTCGGGATGGGAGCCTCCATGACGGTCCGGGAAAAGGGAGGTCTGCTCGGACGGACGACCCTACCCCTCTGTTCTTCTTCTCGGTCGATCCGGCCGATGCGCCTCTCCACCTCGTGGAGTCAGCGGTAGAGGGCATCGTCTCTCCGATCGTAGTCGAACGAGCCTCTGGACTCGTCTTCGTAGGAAGGGGAGCGAGGACTGCGACGGCGGTGACCCTGGGAATGGCGTGGGCTAGGAGTACGCTGTCGGTGGTGAGGACTCTGAACCCGCGGGGGAGTAGGATCCCTTTGGGCATTGTTGTTGTGAGGACGAAGATTGAGAGCTTGTTGCACCATTGCCTGGAGCTGCTGGAACTCGGCATGAGTGATGGGTGCCTCATCGTTCCTTAGATGTTGCCGACCAGCAGGGGAATGATGTCTCCTCCTGTAGTGCTCGGGGGACTCCTTCCTCCCTCTTTGGGTAGGGGACCTTCTGTAATCTCGTCGTTGAGGGGATCGCTCACCCGGACGTTGTTGGCGGGAGGCTCCCTCTCGGGCCCGCTTCTCGTCCAGACGGTGGCGTAGATCCTCCTCCTTCTGCCGATTGAGGACGGTATTGCGAAGGTCTGGATTTTGAGGATTGTGGGAGGCCATGAAATCCGTAGATGCATTGTGTATGGAGACGCGGTCCTGGTGGAGAGGTTGCTTCATACGGGAATTCCCCGCACCGACATTCTGAGGACCAGCGGGACCCTTGGGGGGTTACTAATTCTGGAGAGGTGGCTGATCTTGTTGAAGAGGGTCCTCCGCTTGAAGCGGAGGTTGTCCTTGCTGCGGAGCGGGCTGAACGGGGACTACTTCTTGCTGATCGGCGGGGTTGGGCCCACGGTTGGACCCTCTGGATCTGACTTTTCTCGGAGGCATGGCTGGAGAAGATCAGACCAACGGAAAGAGGGAAGGTTGCTATTCGTTCGATTTCCCACAGACGGCGCCAATCTGTTACCGCTAAATCTGGTGTGGGGGTAAACAGACAGTATTTATGGATTCTTGGAAAACCTGAATAGCAAACACATAACCTGTTCCGCCGGAGTTTGACCGTTGACTCCCGCCGTTTACCTGCAAAAAGTGCGAGACACCGGGGTTGATCCCGGCGACGCACCCTCCGACGCTCAAGTCAGTAATCAGAAATGATTATGAAAGAGCGTAAATTGGCAAAATACTGATTATCCCATAATGGTGGTAGATAGGGGGTATTTATAGTCGCCTTAGGGATCAGATTAGGAATGTAATCCCCGTGGTTTGATAAGGAATATAATCCCCGTAATCAGATAAGGAATGTAATCCCTAATTCTTAGTGAAAAGATAGATGTGAATCAGGGCCGTTGATTATGATTTAATCAAAGACCTTGATTTTATCTTGCTGGACTGGGTGTGCAGCGGGTTGGAACCCGTACCCAGTTGATGTGGATCCGTTTATGGGTTATTGGGCTTTGAATAAAGACCCAGTTCCCATTTCAGACCCGTCAGTAGGTAAAATTACCGTTTTACCCCTGAGCTTTAAGATTCGTCTCCGATGTGAATGGTCCCGATTTAATCCTATTTTTAGCCATATTAACACCCTTATCGACGCCACCTCGGGCCATGAGCTCCTCAGTTTCATGGACGCTTTTTCCGGCTACAACCAAATTCGAATGTTCCCCCCGGACATCTCGAAGACTTCTTTTATTACCGACCAGGGCCTCTACTGCTATAGGGTTATGCCGTTCGGACTGAAAAATGCGGGTGCCACTTACCAGTGCTTCGTTAACAAAGTCTTCCAGGGTCAGATCGGTCGTAATATGGAGGTATATGTCGACGACATGCTTGTAAAGAGCATCCGAGGGGCCGATCATGTGGCCGACCTACAGGAGGCGTTCAATGTACTGAGAAAGCACAACATGAGGCTCAATCCGAACAAGTGTGCGTTCGGAGTCTCGTCAGGAAAGTTCCTCGGCTTTATGGTCAGCCAACGAGGAATCAAAGCTAATCCTGAGAAAATCAAGGCCATATTAGACATGGCACCTCCCAAGAATGTTAAGGAAGTTCAGAAGCTAACAGGCCGCCTAGCCGCTATTGGGCGTTTCCTCTCGAAGTCTGGGGAGAAGTGCATCCCCTTCTTCAAAGCCCTCAGGGGGGCTAAGGGTTTCGAATGGGGTCAACAGCAACAGGAGTCGTTCGACCAGCTAAAGGCCTACCTTGTCAACCCTCCTCTACTCAGCAAGCCCATTCCAAGCGAAACCCTCTACCTCTACCTAGCTGCTTCCGAACAGACCCTTAGTGTCGTTTTAGTATGGGAAGAAGACCGGGCCCAAAAGCCCATCTACTATGTGAGCAAGGTACTTCGCGATGCCGAGCTTCGCTACCCAAAGATAGAAAAGATGGCGTACGCCCTGATTATGGCAGCAAGAAAGCTTCGCCCCTACTTCCAGTCCCATTCGATGGTCGTTCTTACCGACCAACCGCTGAAGCAAGTCCTCCACAAACCTGAGACCTCTGGCCGCCTCATGAAATGGTCCATCGAGCTAAGCCAGCACGACATCTCATATCAGCCTCGGACTGCTATCAAGGCTCAGGCCTTAGCGGAGTTCATCGTTGAGAGTACCATTCCCGAGGTTAGCCAGGCAACGAACGGACCTCCTATCTGGTCGGTCTTCGTAGACGGATCCTTCTGCAACGAGGGAAGCGGAGCCGGGGTCATTCTGGCAGGCCCAGATGATTTCGTCCTCCAATACTCCATCCGCATCAACTTCAAGGCCTCCAACAATGAAGGAGAGTATGAGGCACTCATAGCCGGCCTCGGAATGGCTCGAAGGGCAGGGGCACAGCGCCTCTGAATCTTTAGTGACTCTCAGCTAGTGGTAAATCAAGTCTTGGGCGAGTATGAAGCACGAGACGATCAGATGGCGAAGTATCTCGCTAAAGTCCGAAGTCTCATGGCTCGGTTTGAAGAAGCGCTCATCCAGCGAATCCCCCGAGAAGAGAATTCCCAAGCCGATGCCCTCTCCAAGCTAGCATCCTCCTCCCTCCAAGGTCTTGAGCAGACCGTCTTGATCGAGGTACTCTTGAAGCCTAGTATAGAAGATGAAACCCCCGACTCGATGGAGTCGCTGCCGGTCCTACTGCAAGATAACTGGATGAGACCATTGATGGAATTCCTAAGGGATGGGCTCCTCCCCGAAGACCCTAAGGAAGCTCTCCGAGTCAGAACCAGAGCAGAGCGGTACACCCTAGTTGAGGGGATCTTGTACAAACGCTCCTTCACACAAGTGGACGGCATGTTGATTCTTGATTTTGATGATTACAACACACTGCACCATGTATCTGTGCTATACTATATAATTGCAGGTTGTATACACAAAGGCCTCATTTCTCTACAGCTGAACAAATGAACAAGCACAAGCCCTAGATAAAGACAATGACTTCACTCAAAGACTCAAGATAAGACCTATTTCAAGGTCATTTATTTGTGTCTTGTAAAACAAATGTAATATTTTTTATTGTTGAGTCTTAGAATGATGTAAAGAATTGTCACACACACATACACTCACATACACTCACATATAACTTTGTATAAATGTGTGTTTTTAAAATCAAAAGGTCAAAACAGCTTGAACTAGATTAACTGTTGAGTACCAGTCGACTGCTACAAGATCCAGTCGACTGAGTTGGTACAAAACTGCCTAATCTTATTCAAACTCTGATCAGTCGACTCATTATGGCAACCCAGTCGACTGTTCAAGTGCGTTTGACAGTTTTTTGTTTTTTAAAATCGCTTTTTCAAAATTCAAATCTTTTATTTCCGTTGGTTGACAGTTGGATCAACTGATTCCCAACGTCCAGTGTATCTAACTCTATAAATAGAGATTAGATTCCACTGAAAAAGGACAATACTCCAAGCATTTTTTTTTGAGATCTTGAGTTTCATATTTTTCAAGAGATAAAAAGCTTTCATTTCACTAAGTCTTGGTTCTCTGTCTTCAGTCCAGTATAACATTTGATTTCGTTCTGGACTGAATATAGAAGTCAACCATTTAGCCACGTTCTATATCACAAATCACAAACAAAGCTATAGGTTGATTGTAAACAATTTTATTGTTTTTTCTTTTCCTCTCGGTTGGAGAGTAGGACTCTAGGTGGTAGAGTCAGGTTTGTCACTCTTGGTGGAAGAGTGAGTTGCTTTCTCTGGGTGAGAGAAAGGACTACGGGTTAGACAAGGTTGTTGTCTGAACGCCGTAGGGTATTCTTGTAAACTTTTTCAAGAATAGTGGAAATCTCAAGTGGGTTGCTTGGGGACTGGCTGTAGGTCGGAAGGACCGAACCAGGATACATCGTGTGCACTCTGTGGTTGTATCTCTCTACTTGCATTTATATCTTCTCAGCTTGTATTCATACTGTGAAACTTGTCTGGACAGTCGACTGTGTACTTAATAAGTCGACTGGTCAGACTCGTACTCTGAAGATTATTTGTATGTTAAGTCGACTGCCTCATCACTAAGTCGACTTCACAGACTTGTTTAAATTACTTTTGCATTTTGTTAATTCAGTCGACTGGTTTATCTCTTAAGTCGACTGTACAGAAGAAAAATCTCTATTCCGCAGTTTAATTTTTAATAAACACTATTCACCCCCCCTCTAGTGTTTGTTGCCTCGCCTACAGGATCCAACACGGCAGGCCGTACTTAAGATGCCTCTCCCCAGAACAAGCCGATTACGCCTTGCAGGAGCTTCACGAAGGCATCGGTGGGGCACATTCAGGGTCCAGGTCCCTAGCCCGGAAGGTGTTGAACTACGGATACTTCTGGCCAACTCTCCTCCAAGACGCCGAGCGACATGTTCGGCAATGCAGCTCTTGTCAGAAATACTCCAATATTCGTCGCCTCCCCCAGGCTCAACTCACCTCCCTATCAAGTCCTATCCCTTTCGCAATGTGGGGGATGGATTTACTAGGGCCATTCCCTCCAGCTCCGGGCCAGCTCAAGTTCTTAGTCGTGGCAATCGACTACTTCTCGAAGTGGATAGAGGCCGAGCCCTTGGCAACTATCACCTAGAACAAAGTACTTCAGTTCTTCTGGAAGAACGTCATCTGCCGATTCGGTGTCCCTCGGATCCTCATAACAGACAACGGAACCCAATTCACTGGGGCGGCATTCCGAGCTCTGTGTTAAAACCTCGCCATCCAGCAACGTTTCTCCTCCGTTTCCCATCCGCAGTCAAATGGTCAAGTAGAGAATGCTAACCGACAGATCCTCTCCGGTATTAAGAAGAGGCTGAACAAGTGCTCTAAAGGCTTATGGGTCGACCAGCTCCCGAACGTGCTGTGGAACTACCGCACCACGAAACAGACCCTCACAGGAGAGTCCCCATTCAACCTCACCTATGGGTCCGAGGCTGTGATCCCTCTTGAAGTCGGAATACCCTCTCCTCGCCTTACCGCCTACGAAGAAGAACAGAATGCCAGAGATCTTCGGGCAAACTTAGACCTGATCGACGAGCTACGGGAAAGAGCGTCAATCCGTCAGCAGAGCTATCGGAGGAGAATCGAGTTGGCATACAATAAGAGAGTCCGTCCCACCGACCTTAAAGAAGGGGACCTAGTTGTTGGATCCTGTAGGCGAGGCAACAAACAGATGTATCCTGGTTCGGTCCTTCCGACCTACATCCAGTCCCCAAGCAACCCACTTGAGATTTCCACTATTCTTGAAAAATTACAAGAATACCCTACGGCGTTCAGACAACAACCTTGTCTAACCCGTAGTCCTTTCTCTCAACTAGAGAAAGCACCCCACTCTACCACCAAGAGTGAATCAACCGACTCTACACCCTAGAGTCTAACACTCTCCAACCGAGAGCAAAAGAAAACAATAAAAAGTTTACAGTCAACCTATAGCCTTGTTTGTGTTATGTGATGTAGAACGTGGCTAAAAGATGGTCGACTTCTATATCCAGTCCAGAACGAATTCTTATGTTATACTGGACTGAAAGTAGAGAACCAAAATCTTAGAACTTGAAAGCTTTGTCTCTTTGAAAACTAACACTTGAAATCTCAAAGTGATTGCTCTTAAGAATGTTATAATCTTGTTAGGCAAATGTTAGACCTTTTTCAGTGAATTCTGAACTCTATTTATAGAGTTGGAATTCCTGGACGTTGGGAGACAGTTATTCCAACTGTCAACCAACGGATCTAATCAGGTTGAATTTGAAAAGTTCGATTTTTGAAAACAGAAAACGGTCAAAAACACTCGAACAGTCGACTGGGTTGCCGTGATGAGTCGACTGGTCAGAGTTTGAATAAGTTTAAGCAGTTTTGTACTAACAGTCGACTGCTATGAGTATCAGTCGACTGGTACTTAACAGTTAAACTATTTCAAACTGTTTTGACCTTATTTGATGTTTTGAAAAACACACATTGTAAAAATAGTGAGTGTATGTGTGTGTGACAAGGCTTTACAACATTTCTAAGACTCAAATAAACAAGAAATTACATTGTTTACAAGACATAAATTATATGACACTTTTAAGCTTGAGTCTTGGCTTGAGTCTTGAATGAAGCTTTTATTGCCTTTGTCTTTATCTGGAGCTTTTGTGCTTGTTCATTTGTTCAGCTGAATATTCCTTTGTGTGAACAACCTGCAATTTAGCTGTATAGCATAGACACATGTTGCAGTGTGTTGTGATCATCAAAATCAAGAATCAACACCAGTCCTCAGAAAGCTAGCTATCTCCTTCCCCAGTCAAAAGAGTAAGCTAGCTCCAAATTGGGAGGGACCCTATAAGATCAAGAAAGTAGTTCGGTCTGGGGCTTATCGTCTAGAAGACCTCGAAGGCAGAGAGATTCCAAGGACTTGGAATGTCGACCATCTTTTGAAATACCAAGAAAGCGCCCCAGCGCCTCTCTAAGTATCCCGGGATGTCGAACTGTTCCTCTCATTTCCTTTGTATTTTTTCTCTTTATTTCTCATATGTAATAACGGCTCGCAACTCAGAAGCAGCCGACTAGTAGTCTTCAATAAAGAAAGTTTTTTCATATTTTACTTATACAATTGCTTATATCTCTCTGCTTTTTGCTCTTCACTCTAACGATGGTTCGGAGTCCAACACTTGGTTCGATTCTACTTCGCAAGTTCGCTCCTAAGCGAGCTAGGAGTAGTTCGCCATTCGGAATTGCTCCTGCAACCGTCGAATCACTCTAACGATGGTTCGGAGTCCAACACTTGGTTCGATTCTACTTCGCAAGTTCGCTCCTAAGCGAGCTAGGAGTAGTTCGCCATTCGAAATTGCTCCTGCAACCGTCGAATCACTCTAACGATGGTTCGGAGTCCAACACTTGGTTCGATTCTACTTCGCAAGTTCGCTCCTAAGCGAGCTAGGAGTAGTTCGCCATTCGGAATTTCTCCTGCAACCGTTGAATCACTCTAACGATGGTTCAGAGTCCAACACTTGGTTTCAATTCTACTTCGCAAGTTCGCTCCCAAGCGAGCTAGAAGTAGTTCGCCATTCGGAATTGCTCTTGCAACCGTTGAATCACTCTAACGATGGTTCGGAGTCCAACACTTGGTTCGATTCTACTTCGCAAGTTCGCTCCTAAGCAAGCTAGAAGTAGTTCGCCATTCGAAATTGCTCCTGCAACCGTTGAATCACTCTAACGATGGTTCGGAGTCCAGCACTTGGCTCGATTCTACTTCGCAAGCTCGCTCTCAAGCGAGCTAGAAGTATTTCGCCATTCGGAATTGCTCCCACAACCGTTGAACACTTTAACGGCGAGTTCGGAAATTCGCTCCTAAGCGAGCTGAAAGCGGTTCGCCAACAAGAAGGAAGATTTGCTTCTGATTTTGAGTACTTGTCAAAAGTTGGAGGAGCTATACTTAAAACTAATACCCGCCAACACGGCATTCGAGCATCAGAAGCAAAGCAAACTTCTTATTTAAGTTGAAGAGCTCTACATACAACAAGGCTGACATTACAACAGAGTTTTACAATAACTTAAAGAGCATAATACAGCTTGTTTAATGCCTCTTCGGAAGGGGAACGCTTCGGTTCAAGGACACCCGGGGGCGGCGTCGCCTAACCTCCGAGCTAGACTCCAAACCAGCAAAGCGAGACCCCCCTTCGCCGCTAACTCTGACTGTGGCACCAACCGAGGCGCCGCTAGACGAGACAGCTACGCCACTCTGTGCGTCAGCTGGGCTCTGCTTAACGGCAGGCGAGCGAGTCGCGAGCTCGTAGAGCGAGATCCCTCTTTCACTCTCTTCGCGAGTACACGACGTACTACGAACATTGACCCTCTCAGGCAGGGGTTTCAGCGACGCAATCTCCTCCTCCAGCTCGATGATCCTATATCTCAGAATATCATCCTTCGCCGACATTTTGAAGCGAGGAGGTTTAGACGAGCCTGCGGCATTGGCGCTATCGGCCGCAATACGACGATAATGAGTCACTTCGATACCTCTGTCGATCGTGATCCTCCTCAGTTTGTCGATTCTAGCCAACAACTCTTCGCGCTCGGATGTCAACTTCTCCACCTTCAAAACTAGCTTCTCTTCCTCCGCTGAGTGTTCTTTCTCCGTTACTTCCAAGTGACGAATCTCTGCCAGCAGTTCGCTATTCTTTTGGTCGACATCAAAGAGCTCCTTGCGAAGCAAATCTGTCTCACCTTCGAGACGGCTCTCTTGGGTTTGCTTCCGCAGTTGCTTCAACTCGCGAAAATACCCTCTCGCAGTCGCTTTGATGTCCTCCAACTTCAAGAAATTATAAAACGACTTGTCCTGACGGCGAGAAAAAGCCCGCTTCATTTTCTTCAGCTCCTTACGAAGATAAGAAACCTCGGTGATCGGACCCAACTTAACCTGAAAGGTGAAGTTAAGTCCTCAATACAAACGAAAGATACCCAACGCTTAGAAAATTTTGAGGTGTTAACAATGATTAAGTTCCTAGCGAGCAAAAAAGCGTTCACAACTCTCAAAGTTTTCAACACAAACAGAAGGCATCCAGCACTTGTGGAAATTTTGCAACTTTTCAAATACAAAACCGAGGTCGAACACTTAAGAAATTTCAGCCGACAAAAAAAAGTTGTTTCATTAAAAACTCAAAAAGTTTTACAAAAGCGGTGGCCAGTCCGCAGTTAGGCGTTACACCAAAAAAAAAGAAGACAAAAACTAAAGACGCGACTAAGTCAGGGGTCGACCTCTTTGTTACTTGGAACGTTGACTATTGCCCCCTCAACGATTTCCACGTCCTCATCCTCATCCTCGGCCTCGTCCTCCTGTCCGTCCTCGGCCTCATCCTCAGCCTTGCCCTCATCCTCGCCCTCGGTCTCGCCCATCCATTCGAGGCCGTCACCGTGCCCCTCGGGTCCGAGCATCGCCAAAGGCAGCTCCTGCTCCCCCTCCACGGGGTCGTAGAAGTGGTAGGAGGAGGTGTCGAAGCCGGGGTTCCGAGCCGAAATATGGAGCAACGCTCGGCCGTAGGCTTCCTCCATATTCTTGAACATATGGGCTTCGGCCTCATCCTGGACGGCCTTCTTCGCCCGAGCCACCTTCCACTCATGCTTGGCCAGAACCCTCTCGGCCGTCTTCCGAGCCTTCTCTGCCTCCGCCCGAGCCTTGGCTAGCTCCTCCTTGAGCTCGGCCTTCTTCTTCTCCGAGGCCTCGAGCTTGGATGCCTCGTCTGCAGACTGCTTCAGCGCCTCAGCCAGCTTCGTTTCCAAACCGGCAACCTCGGCAGCGCGCTTCGCCGAAAGCAGCTGCTCGGCCTCGAACAGCTTCACCGCCTTTGTGCGCTCCGACCTCTCTCGATCACTCAGCGCTGTCAGCTCCTTCTCTTTGCTCGCGAACTCTTCGAGCAAAAAATTGAAGTGACAGAGGGTCTGAAAATACAAGAAGCACTTAGAACCGGACCTAAAAACTTAGAAAACTTTGAGAAAAATTTTGAAGAAGAAAGTCTTCGGCTAACTTACCGACATCGTGTTCCGAGCGATCTGCATCGCGGCGTCCCCAACTTCCCCGACCTTGAGCGCCGCTCGGTCTTTTGGGGTCGGCAGGTGCTTCACCGCCTGCATGCAAATATTGCCGTCCCCTAAGAAACCATCGACCTTCATCACCTGCCAATCGGGGACGAAGATCCGTTTGTGTTCCTCGGTCAAGATCTTCTCCGCCTCGGCAGTGAGGGGCCGAACCCCAAGAGCTAGCGCCGCGCTCACGTTGAACGCACCGCTCGAAGATCCGGGAGCATCTGTCCGCGCCGTGGGGGTCGGCGCATCCGAGGCAGGAGGAGCGGATGCCACTACTTGGCCTTGGTCGGGCTCGACACGGGGGGCCTCGACTATCTGCAGCTCAGCAGTTTTGGGGACCGAGGGTATCTTGGGCGCTCGGCCGCCCTGGGGCCCGAACGAGGTCCTCTTCCTCTTTCTAGCCTCCTGCTCCCTCGCCGCTTTGGCCTTCGCCATCAGCATCATGTAGTCCATACCGGGAGGTTCTGCGCAAACCGAATGAAGAGAGTTCGAAAAATTTTCAAAAACTCCAAAACAAAGTAAGAATAAAAGGGGCGTACTGGGGTCGATCGGACTGAGACCCCCTCGGAATAAGGCCTCCTCAGTGATGTCCTTCCAACTGATGGTCGGAAGGCCGAGGAGCTTCGCTACGATGTCCGCCTCCTCGTTGCTGAGCATGGTCTCTTTCTTTGCTCGCTTCGGTAGGCCGTCCCTCGTACACACTGTCGGGATCGCCCATGGCTCGGGAGCTCAGACAAGGAAGTACTTCTCCTTCCAATGCTTGATCGAGTTCGGGTTCTCGATTAGCTTCACACCCTGCCTCGGCGAAAGATAGTACCTCTGCTCATTCTTGTTTGGTTGGCAAGGACGGTAGAGACTCCGAAGGATGAACATGCTGGGCAAAGCGTCGATCTCTTGGCATTGGAGAACGAACGCCATAACATGCCGCCAAGTGTTCGGCATCAGCTGAGCCGGACTCAAGCCATACCACTGCAACACCTCGATTACGAAAGGGTGCAGTGGCAGCCGAAGCCCGGCATTCAGAGAATCGACGGGGAAGACGCACTTATCGGCCGAGGACGACGTGCTCGCTCGGAAGCCGGGGCCGGGGAGAAGGAGTCCGTACTCCGTAGGGATTTGGAAGCCACTCCAGATCCAATGCAAATCCGCCTCGGTCAGGACCGAAGAGATCTGGTCCACCTCGGAAGTTTCCCTCGGCTCATTCTCCTCAATTGACTTGGCGGTGCCCTGCGTCACCTTCTCCAACATTTCTCCGGAGTAACTCCGCACTTCGCCCACGCTCGACAGGACGCTCGGATGCCGACCCAGCTCCCCTGCCGTCTTCGGGTGCTCGATAATAGTCACCACTCCCTTGCCCTTTCTGGCCTTGGCTGTAACTTCCTGGAGTGGCTCGGCGACCTCCCCACCTTTGCTCGGCCTGACCGTGGTCTCCTCGGTCGGCTCAACCACCTCTTTCTTTTTACCCGCTCGGCTAATGCCTCGGTCCGAGGAAATCTTAACCATTTTCTAAGTGAGAAGTGAGAGACTGACCTTGAAGTGACTAGTACGGTCGGAAAAGATGGCCGGAGTAGAAAACGCCTCGCCGCGACAGCTAGCAGCGCAACCCAGGAGCTAAAAACTTCGCTACTAAGGAGTAAAAACTTGAGTGAGAAAGTGAAAGTGAATAATGAGATAAAGAGTTGGGGGGTGAAAACTTATAGTAAAAGAAAGTCTCTTGGGCTTTGTAACGTAAGGGCGCAACTCTTGGGCCTCCCTTGAAGCGTTACGAAAGACCAAATGACTAAGTAATAAAGACCGGCAACTATTGGCGAAAGAAGCAACGTTTCGATACAAGTCAAATTGCTCGGCGCCCTCGGAACCAAAATCCGAGCAACATGCGATCGGACCTCAGTATTCAAGGGAACAGCTCGGATTCCAAGCAAGTGCCAATCCGAGGCACGAATTGGAGATAAACAACTTTCCCTACAAAATTCGCATAAGATTTCGATCGGACGGCCCAGATCTTGCCAGCAGCGCTAAATAACAAGATAGTGTTTTCTTGGGAACTGCGCCCGCCTCGAGATCCGTGCCATCATCCAACGGCTCCGATCGCCCCACGTCCCTCGGGGACCAAAATCCGAGCGACAGGCGATCCAACCTCAGCATTCAATAGAACAGCTCGGATTCCGAGCAAGTGCCAATTCGAGCCACGAATTGGAGAAAAACAACTTTCCTCTCAAAATTCGTGTAAGATCTCGATCGGACGGCCCAGATCTTGCCAGCACCACTAAACGACAAGATAGTGTTTTCTTGGGAACCGCGCCTGCCTCGAGATCCGTGCTATCATCCAACGGCTCCGATCGCCCCACGTCCCTCGGGGACCAAAATCCGAGCGACAGGCGATCCGACCTCAGCATTCAATTAAACAGCTCGGATTCCGAGCAAGTGCCAATCCGAGCCACGAATTGGAGAAAAACAACTTTCCCCTCAAAATTCGTGTAAGATCTCGATCGGACGGCCCAAATCTTGCCAGCGCCACTAAACGACAAGATAGTGTTTTCTTGGGAACTGCACCTACCTCGAGATCCGTGCCATCATCCAACGGCTCCGATCGCCCCACGTCCCTCGGGACCAAAATCCGAGCGACAGGCGATCCGACCTCAGCATTCAATAGAACAGCTCGGATTCCGAGCAAGTGCCAATTCGAGCCACGAATTGGAGAAAAACAACTTTCCTCTCAAAATTCGTGTAAGATCTCGATCGGACGGCCCAGATCTTGCCAGCACCACTAAACGACAAGATAGTGTTTTCTTGAGAACCGCGCCTGCCTCGAGATTCGCCCCAAGATCCAACGACCCAGATTGCTCCACGTCGTTCGGCAGTTTGAGCCAAGCAACCGGTGATACGAGCCCATCGTTCGGCCACCGAGCTACTCGGTCGGCTGACGAGCTACACGCTCGGCCACCGAGCAAACCCTTCGATGACCGAGCTACTCGGTCGGCTGACGAGCTACACGCTCGGCCACCGAGCAAACCCTTCGGCCACCGAGCTACATCGCTCGGAAACCGAGCAAGTGCCAAACCGACCCACAAAAATGAACAAAAATGCTGCTGAGCGCCCCCAACCGTTGGATCACTACGAAAATCGCGCCGAGGATGATGGACGGTCCAGATCGCACCACGTCCACTAAACGACAAGATATCATTTTTTTGGGAACCGCGCCCACCTCGAGATCTGTGCCGAGATCCGACGACCCAGATCGTGCCACGTCGCTTGGAATTCCGAGCCACTCGCACGAGGGAAAAACCGAGCCACTTCGCTCGGATGCCGAGCAAGTCCCCTTCCGAGCCGCAAAAGCAGAAAAAATGCTGCCGAGCGACTAAGACCGTCCGATCTTTCAGAAATTAGCGCTCACCCGAGATCAACGGTCCAGATCGCGCCACGCCATAATTCGGTATTTAAAATTAATTTTTATTTATTTTAATCGTTTTATTTATTTAAAAATTGCGAAAAAATGATTAAAAATTCGGGAAAATTAATTAAAAATCCTAGAAAATAATTATAAAATTGGGGAAATATTTTCGAGCCCCCAAATAAATAATTATTGCCTAGGACAATCTATCAAGACCCCCGAACGACTAATCGACACTTCGCAAAATTAAATAAATATTCTGAAAAATAGATAGAAATTTGTGCAAATACACCACACGACCAGAGGAGCTCAAGAACAACTTAGAGTGCAACCAACTTGAATAATCACCATACTACCTCCTACAAAGATTCGAAACGTTCCATTTCGACTCCGATTCAACTCTGCCAGCCATTAAAACAGTAAAACTACTCCTCAAAGGCTGATCAAACTCAGTCTTCAGGAGTGGAGGGCTCGTGATATGGCTAAAAATGGGGTTAAATCGGAACCGTCCAAATTGAACAAGAATCTTAAAGCTTAGGGGTAAAATGGTAACTTCACCTACAAATGGGTCCAAAGCGGGTACTGGGTCTCCTTCTCAAAGGCCCATTAACCCGCCAACGAATCCGTTTCCGACTGGGTGCGGGTTTCAACCCGCAGCAAACCCGGTCCAACCAGATAAAATCAAGGTCTCTGATTAATCCTAATCAACGGTCCTGATTCACATCTATCTTTTCACTGGGAATTAGGGATTACATTCCTTATCTGATTACGGGGATTACATTCCTTATCAGATCACGGGAATTACATTCCTAATCTGATCCCTAAGGCGACTATAAATACCCCCCACCTACCACCATTAAGAGGTAATCAATCTTTTGCCAATTTACACTCTCATAATCATCCCTGATTACTGACTTGACCGTCGGAGGGTCGTCGGAGGGATCAACCCCGGTGTCTCGCACTTTTTTGCAGGTGAACGACGGGAGTCAACTGTCAAACTCCGGCGGAACAGGTTCAGGTTTGCTATTCAGGTTTTCCAAGAGTCCACAAATACTGTCTGTTTACCCCCACACCAGATTTAGCGGTAACACTATCTAGGTAGCACTTCATGCATCCATACTTTTACTACATGGTTTCTACAGTCAATGCAATTTCGTTTAGGCCTAGTGGTGGAGTCTATAGGGCGGTGTAGTCAGGTATCAAGTATCAAGCAAGTGATAAACCATGGGCTCTAGAGGTGGCCCCCGTCACCCATGACGTGACACTTAGTTCCATGTGATCTCAATATATATATCATGTAATCATATAATGGGCTCTAGAGGTGGCCCCCGTAGGCTCTAGAGGTGGCCCCCGTCACCCATGACGTGGCACTTAGTTCCATTTAACATAAAGTTATGGAAAACAAAGGCCCCCTTCCGAGTACACTTACCAATATTATCCACTACTATGGTCTTTTCCTTAAACCCCGGCTTGTTACTTTTTATTAATTTTTATTAAGCAAGCTTGCAAGTGTGCGAAATAAGTCAAATAATCATAATCATGAACATGGGACAAGTTTGAGATATTTATATAGCATAATCGAGGGTCAACACCAATCAAAATATCACGAACAACGAAAATCTCAAATCTAGACAGCACGACGTTGCTGTACCAAAACTGCGATTCCTGTTGCAACGAGATAGCAAATGTGGATCCGTCAGGAGGTCTAGAAACTAGACTCCTGTCCAGTTCCAACGCATATAATTAAGGTACAAGAAAGTTGTGGTAACATGTGTCAAAACAGCGAACTACCCAGCTAATGTGTTCAGGCAGAAATTGTGTATCTGAGTTTATATATGTGAAACAGGGTTGAAACATAATTAATTAATTCTGAAATAATTTAGGGATGTTCTCTAAGGTGTCCAGAAATAGCATATAAAATTTCAAGTCAATCGCTTACTGTTAACATAGTTAAATTAATTTGCAAACTAAAGAAGTGCAGCAGTTTTGTGAATCTGCGACTACCGACACAGCTGCAGTAAAACTGAGATATCTCCTATACCGTAACTTGGAATTCGAAAATTCTGGAGGCTATCGACATCTAGACATCTAGAGATACATTTACTGTTCAGGGCTCAGATTCAGATTCTAAATTTAAAGGGGTCGAAACAGCAAGTAAAGTTTCAGGACAGCAACAAGTGTGAATGTCTTACATGTATAAGTTGCATGATAATTGGTTGTTAGGCGTCTAGATTAATGTGTGATACAAATACGGGGTAATGGTTATGTAGAACCCCGTATTTTTAAAATATTATTTTTAAATGTTTATAAATGACTAAAATGATTTTTGGAGAATTTATGAATATTTTCAGAAAAATTTATCTTTTTACACGTGCAAAACACGTGCAAATACTTTCTTGAGAAGTTTGAAAGTCAAGTTTTCTTCATGAAAAATCATTATTTAATATTTGGGATTTATTTATTATTTTTCCAGATTTTTCTGAAATTAATTGAAACTATTTGCAAATTTTGAGAAACGAAGGACCTTTTTGCAAATTTGTCATTTTTAGGGGTTAAAATGTAAAATGTACTTTATGGACGTTTTGAACAGTACCGGTTGAGATTTAGAATTATATTTTACTTTTAAATCCTAATTTAAATGAATTTTATTGAATTTTCAAGAATAGAGCTATATATATAAAGTTGTATTTTGAAGGGATTATTTTGCAAAGTGGGTAAAACCTTAAACTTCTTTCCGGATATTTAAAGGGAAATTTGCAGCCGTCATTCGCTGCACAATATAGATTTTTGTGATTTGTTTGGAAGAGCAAGAGGAAGTTTTGGATCTCGCAAAGGAGAGACTTTCTCGTTGGATCTCGTCGTTTCCAAGGTGAGTGATTGTTTTGTTTTATTTTGTTTTGTGAGTAATACGAAATTTGTTTTGTGGTTTGATTTATGTGAACGATTGTTGTGTTGTTTGTTTGGCATGTATGTTATTTAGTATTTTGCATGAGAACGATGCAAAGGTTGTTGTTTGTACCATGTATGTGAAATCTAAGAATGTTGAGTAGATCTTGGTTCATAAAATTGTATTGCTAGAAAGCATGTTTAAGATTTGAGTATGGTTATGATCGGATGGGTGAGCATCTGGATCTTGTGTTTACAAATCAGATCTTGGTTATGAGTTGTGAAAGAAATTCAGTATTGAGAAATCCTAATGGAAGAATTAGGAATTTAGAACATGAGAACTTGAGTTTTGAGATATTGGATGTTTTGAGTAATGTATCCGATCTGAGAATACTTTGAGACTGTCGTTTTTATTGAAATACAAATTATTTTAGTAAACAATGATTTCTTTTGGTAAACTCTAATTTTGATTATCATGAACAACCAAAACTATGCAGACTGTAGGCCGACAGTCGACTGGCAGACCTATCAGTCGACTGGCACGACCCAGCTGCTGTATCTTTAGTTTTCTTGAAAATCCGTTCTGGACAGTCGACTTAGACCCTTTTCAGTCGACTGGTACACTTAGAATTTATTTTTCGAAGTTATCGTAGATTTTTCTCTGGTAAGTCAACTTATGACTTTTTAAGTCGACTTATATTCTCTTTTAAGTCGACTTATAAGACTTAGAATATTTTCTTAAAGATTTCTGGAATTTCTCTCTGGTAAGTCGACTTATGTTTTTATAAGTCAACTTATGATCTGGTAAGTCGACTTATGTTTTTATAAGTCAACTTATGATTACTTAACTTATTTTCTTAAAATCATGGATATTTTTTCCCTCCGGACAGTCGACTTACTACAGTAATAAGTCGACTGGTACTGATGAGTTTTCATAAACTTGAATGTTCTTCCGAATGATTAGTCTTCAAATATTTTAGTCTATACTTTGTCTTCTGTTAAGCATATGATTTTAAGATATTCAGTTGAGCTATTTATGGTGGAAAGTTGGTTTAGACATTGAGTTTGGGTCTCTAGAGGATGTGTGTGACCCTAGTATACCGGCGTTGAGTTCTTTTGTTGAGGCCTGTTGAGGCATTTCAGTTGTTCAGTTGGGTTAAGCCCGGTAGGGTACACCAACTCTAGGAGATTCGTTGAGTAATTAAGTAACCCAAAAATAATTAGGACATGCACTAGTGGTGATATGATGAACGGGAACATGGGTCAAGTACCTCTGTATGGCTTTCGGTGTGGGATTTAATCTCCGGAATTATCCAAGTATCTTACTTTGGGTGTGGGATCTATCTCCGGAATTATCCAGGTAAATTACCTGCGGTGTGAGATATATCTCCGGAATTATCCAAGTAGTTACTTGCGGTGTGGGATTGATCTCCGAAATTATCAGAGTCGAGGCGAAGCACATGTGGTATTCATGTGGTGATGTGTCAATGTTTCGGTGTGGGATGATCTCCGGAATTATCCAGGTAAAACACCTGAGGTGTGGGATTCATCTCCGGAATTATCGGGGCATGGGCTACTACCCACAACTTTTCATTATCTCGTAGTAGTCATCGTGTTAAGATTAGTTGCATAGCGGGGATTGAACCCTATGAAGTGGAGACGTTAAGGGCTTGCACCGAACCTATGTAGAGTGGGATGCATAGACTTCGACAAGTATGCATTAGAGAGTCCGCATATAGAAATTGTGTTTTCTTAACTTGGTTTTCATGCATGTGGATTTCCTGTTTTCTACACATGACACTTGGTTTGGTCTCACTTGTTGTTTACTTTTCCTTGCTACATCGTATTTTTATGTATTCATGTTTACTACCTGTTGTTTAAGGATTCATGACTAATGTTCATTTATGTTGTTTGTTGTTTTTATGTCACTCACACCATTTTTGGCTGACCCCTTTAGTTTTGGGGGTTAGGGATCATCTCTAGCCTCATGTGTTGCAGGTTGTTGCTTAGAGTTTGGAGGTTTGGATGCTTGAGATAGTTTTGAGATAAATTAATTTAATGGAGTTTGTGTAAATTTGTAAGAACGGAGTTGTAATAAGACTGTGTTGTAAATAAAAGAAAATTTTGATTTGAGATGTTTGAATTCCGCTGTGCTATGTAAAAGTTTGTTGTAATAAAAGTTGAAAATTTTAGTGGAGTTGGTTGTGTTTAATGTTACATTGAAGTGGATGCTGGGATTGTGCCACGTATTTTCTAAGTTATTATATTAGAAATTCGGGGCGCTACAGGTTATCAAAATAGCAAGCAACATTTATTTCTCAACTCAAATGGGTGCAAGATCATCACATACAAGATACAACATACATCTACAAATCTAGGGTTTCTTAATTTCATATGTTCATGTGACTAGGAGATAAAATGAGTCCAAGTAATTTTTAATTATAACAACGAAGTTGTTGTGACTCTTAAGATTAAGGAATCGACGATGAAAAATCCAAGATCGACAATTGATAAGACAAGAAGGAGTCACAACTACAACCTATTTGCTGTATTTTCAATCAAATGCTTGTACTAGGTCAATAAATCGTACAAGGAAAATACTTGCCTGATTCGACGACGATTAGATCCGATAATTTGAGAATAACGGGGTCAGAAATCTCGGGCGAAATCTCCCCAAAGCATGTGCGAAGACCGTGCGAAGAAACCAACAGTATCTCACGGTAAACTCCACACCCGATCTGGACAGAACACAGAACGGCAAACGGGATCAGATGCGCCCAGAACACAGAACAGCAAATCGAACCAATGGATGGGCTTCTCCACACCGAATCTGCCCCAAAACAGCGAACACCACTTCGGGATCCGCTACACCAAAACACGAAACGGCGAAATTGGCCACTCACGCTGCGTCTCCTTCCCTTCGACAGCGAGAGAGAGAGAGAGCGCGGAAGAGTTGCGACAACCACAGTGCGTCTGCGACGCCGGCGGCGAGGGCTCGGGATGACGGCGATGCTCGGGTGGCGAGCGGCGGCGCAGGGGAGTTGCACCGCGGCAAGGGCGAGTGAGAGACCGGAGCTCTGTTTTTGGGTTCGAAACAGGGGAGGAGAGTGGGGGATGGATTTGGGGGAGTTCCGGTTGACGATGGTGGTCGGAGCGGAGGAGGCAATGGGGTACGGGTGATCGGTGACGAGGTTGCGAAGTAATGGAGGAAACGGCGGCGCAAATGGGTTCGGGAGTGAGGGAGACGATGGGTTCGGGAGTGAGGCGAGGATGGTGGTGGTGGTGGGGTTGACGAAGGCTGAAGGGGAATGGGGACGACGACGGGGGAGGCTAGAGGTGGTCGGAGAGCGAGGTCAGCTCGTAGACCACCTGAAAAGGAATATTTATTATTCGATCCATATCCTGACATAAGAAGTCCAATAAGAGCAATACTTGAAATAGAGATCCATAAAAAAATACCTATGCTAGTAATGGCGGAGATGGTTTTCGGTGGCGAGATGGGTTCTAAAATGGGAGTAATAGCGGAGTGGGTTGGCGATGGTGGATGGGTGATGGGGCGAGGCGAGGTGATGCGGCGATGATGTGAGGGCAATGGGGACGATCGGAGGTGGCGACTGGCGATGGGGATGATGGGTTTCGATCGAATGGAGAAGAAGACCGGAGGAAGGAAAGAGGCGGCTTGGATGATAGGTTTGCACATTAATTAGGGGTTAGGTTTAGGGTTAGGGTAGGTTTAGGGTTAAATAGTTAGGGTTTTGGGTTTTTGGGTATTTGGGTATCGGGTTTGAGGGGGATCCAACTAGAGACTTAGTCAAAATCCATTAAAAATAGGGAAAAGAGATAGATGGAAATAAATAGTTCATATCTACATGAAGAACGTGACAAAAGAGCAGAACGAACAATATAATTGAATTAGATATTGGCATAAAAAATTGAGTTGAAACCAAAGAATGTTTTTATTCGAACTGGAACAAAATATAGGATCTCAATTTGAATACAAAAATACCAAGAATGAAAATACAGTAAAAAAATACAGATACGGAAAATAGGAGTTACAGTCATGCTCCATATGTAAACAAGCTCCAATAGCCACTAGGTTCTTCCGAGTACACGTTTCTGCATTATCCACTACTAGATCTTTTCCTTAACCCCGGCTTGGTTATTTTATTATTATGTCAAACAAGCATGTAGGTGTGAAAATCATTCAAGAATAACATGGCATGATCATGTGGCAAGTTTAAGTTGCAAGATAAACATGTACGAGTGCAAGATATCTCATAGAAGAATAAAATAAACAAATCTCAAGTTCAGGGCAGCAAGACCATACTGTAGGAAAACAGTGATTCCCAGTGTTACAAACATGCAAATCTGAATCCGTCGAAACTTCTAGAAAGCAGAATTCCAACCAAATCCAGCGGGTATAAATAAGTCATACATTAATTCACACTAGTATTATACACGTGCTGTGCACATGGAAAAAATTGGGAGATGAAAATGGCAAAAAAATCCACCAGCACGTGCATTGCACGGGTTGGGATATGGACAAATTACACTAAGGCCTTTTCCCATTATAGTAGTAGAGAAAAACATATCTCAAAACTGATTTGAATACAGAAAGTAGGTTCAGACAGAAATCATGAAAACGTATTCAAGAGCAGGAAAACAACATGAAAACTCAGTAAATAAATCCACGAAAAATCTGGGGTATTCCTCTATAGGTCCAGTATCTAAATATAAAGTTTCATAATTTTCCAGTAAAATTAGATCATTCATCAAAAATCGGCAAACATCAATAAACGAGAGTTTGGCAAATATGGAATTTCCAACACTGCTGTACGAAAACTATGATATCTCGCAACCAGTAAAACGAAATCCAATTCCGCCAAAGGAATATAAAAATAGATAAAATAGACTAACTTTAATATTTCACAACCATTTTCCAGACAGTAAAAGGAGTCATAGTGAAAATAAGGTTCTTTACAGAACAGCGGGCAAAATACAATAAGTATAGTTTTCATAAACGAGCATGAAACGACGTATAAACTTATCAATAAAATTCACCAAAATTCTGGGTAATCCCTAACTAGATAAACAAATACTGACCAAAGTTTTGGATCAAAATAATATGAGTAGCACAGTTAATAAAATCATTTAGTCATTAAGAACATCGAAAAACAAAATCTAGAAAAGATCAACACCTCTGTAGTAAAACAGTCATAACTCACTCATACAAAAACAAAATCAAGCAAGGTCAGAGGGGTTTGAAAATAGACGAAATTCTCTAAAACTCATGTTTTATACCAAAATTAAGATACTGACTTCAAGACAGTCCAAAACAGCAACCAAAACAGATCAGTGACAAAATACATATTTTTCTCTTTAATAGAAACTAAACATATATCATACAAAACTTGTTCAAAACACAACCAAACATGAAATCAAGTCTACCAAGTGTCTAAACATCATGAATTAGGGTATCTAGCATGTCCACACCAAGTATATCACATGGGTCTCAACCAATCACGAATTCTCACAAAAGTCACACATACATGATCAAAATCAAGAACGGGTAAAACCTAAGTTAATTCATGTCCATATTGTGTCGTGAGTCATCTATGGTCAAATTTTCACAATAGAGACAAAACCCATCAAACATAACACAAACAAGAGTTGTCTCTAGACCCAACTACACTATAGGTGGTATTTTTTGACTTGTATCAAACAAATGAATTAGAGTACAAATTACTTGCCTTAACCGAAGATGAAGAACAACGAAGACCAAGAGCAAGGAGCAAAACCCACATTCGAAAATCCCCGAACCAACGAATCCAAGCAAACTAGAGCGAAAATCTCTGCACGAATAAAAACTCCAAAAGCGGGATGACAATAGTGGCTTGCGGCCACAAGAGAACACCACGAGAGAGACTAGGGATTATATGTGGTGGTGCGAGGTGGTGTGAAGGGTGGTTGGGATGGCCAAGAGGGGGAAGAGGAAAGTGGAGGCTCGGGTTGAAGGAGATGGGGCGGCTCGGGTTTGGAGGCAGGCCGGGAGGGGGAGTCGGGCTGGGTGTCGGGCTGGGTTGGTGTCGGCTGTAGGTGGGCGGCACATGCAAGGGGAGAGAGAGGGAGGCCGGGTGAGAGAAGTAGAGGGACTAGGGTTAGGGTTTTGTGTGAGGGAGGGTGTATTTATATGGAGGGATTAGGGTCAATAATACAAGTTGGGTTAATGGGTAATGGGTTGTGGGTATATAGGAGTAATAATAGGATTTGTTTAATTTGGCTTTAATTAGGATACAAATTGTCTAGGATATCAAATAGGATTGGGGATTTAATTTGGCTTTGGTAAATCTTATTAGGGATCAAATAATAGGATTGGGAAATAGGATCACAACCAATCACCACCACACACCCAAGAACAAAAATAAAAGGGACAAGAACAAAATGAAAGAAAGAACAAAATATTGAAGAACGAAACAAAAGAGACAACCAATCAAACACAAAGAGCTCAAAATGAAATAAAACGAATATATATTGAAAACAACTCTAATATACGGTTCAGAAAGAATACAAGAGAGAAAATACACCAAAACGAAAAATACACTAAAAAATACACAAAATGAAAAACAGGAGTTACAGTAGCTTTGAGATATGTAATATTCATAAATCCATCTAGATGTCTGTTTAAAAGATTTGGATACTCTCTAAAATATTTACTTCTACAATTTATCTTTTCCTCTAAAAACTTCAATAAGAACATAATGCACGTTAAAACTTCAATAAGAACATAATTCAGCGCCTATGGGAAATCTTTTCCTGTCATACTCATGTTGAAGCAAATGCATGGTTATACTCTGGTTGAATCTTCCTTAGATTTATTGCCCCATAAATTATTGTCTTGTTTAATTTGTTTGGTACTCCTGTCTTTCTCTGATTGTAATCATGAATTTGGAGTACTTCATTGCAATTAGTTAACCAACTTTTTATTAGAATCCATTATAGTTGTTACTAATGACCTGCTTGATCAGTACTCTTGTAGTTATTGTTCAATCTCCTTTTGGTACTCCTGAACTTCAATTTCTATTGACAAACTTTTTGTAAGTTATTTTTTGATGAGTACTCTTGTAGTTAATGACCTGCCATCATCAAAGTAGATTAAAATAAGACAGCACTGAAAGCACCTCCTATTGAGAAGCGGATGTAGGAGAATTTCTAGTTTTAATATGAAGCTGTGGTACCACATTTATAATGAGAATAAACTAAAAGAATGATATGGCTAAAAATGGGGTTAAATCGGAACCGTCCAGATCGGGCACGAATCTTGAAGCTCAGGGGTAAAACAGTAATTTCACATACAAACGGGTCCGAAACGGGTACCGGGTCTCCTTCTCACAGATCCAACAACCCGCGAACGGATCCACCTCAACTGGGTACGGGTCCCGACCCGATACGAACCCAGGCCAATAAGAGAAAATTAGGGTCACTGATTTGATTTAATCAACGGGCCTGATTCTTCTCTCACCGGGGAGTAGGGAATCAGTTTCCTAAACAGATCGCGAGGATTTTACTCTCATCGGTATCTTAGAAAATCAAATCCCCTAATCAGATCCTTAATCACCTCCCCAAGGCGCCTATAAATACCTCCTATCTACCTCTGTTACAGGTTAATCACTCTTTTACCTGCTTAAGCTCTTTCTTAATCTCTTCTGGTTACTGACAAGAGCGTCGGAGGGTGCGTCGCCGGGATCAACCCCGGCGCCTCGCACTTCCTTGCAGGTGAACGGCGGGAGCCAGCGGTACAACTCCGGCGAACAGGTGAACGGCGGGAGCCAGCGGTACAACTCCGGCGAACAAGTTAGGTGCTGCTATTCAGGTTGTTCCCGAACTCACAAATCTCATCTGTTTGCCCCCACACCGAAATCAGCGGCAACAAAGAGGTTGAGTAGAAATTTGAATGAATAATTGATAACAAATATAATTAAAAAGTAATATATAGAGAAATGCCTACCAACCTTTAATCCACAAACTAGCATATACAAAAGTCGTCATTTGTCAATAGAAAATGTTAAGTTGATTCTAAGATCATTTTCATCTATTACTACTTCAACTCAAACTATAATGAAACCATTTCTAAACCAGATCCAAATTGTGAACAATATAATGACCCACACGTTTTCTAGTTGGAAGAAGATGTGTGGTAGAGTCAACTTGAGCATGGAGAGTCTTTTGGATTATTTTCATTGATTCGACCAAATTAAATTTCTGATTTATTATAGAGAACAAATAGCACTCAGTAACCTGGAAATGTTATTTGGAATTTGGAATAGGAGACGAACCGAATAGGAGCATTGGTCCTCCGTAAGGTGGGCTTTTTATTCAGTTGATTGAGGTTTTTTGGGTTCTTAAACTAGACAAAGTCATTGTCTAAAGGTAGGCAAACAATGTTCCTATTTGGTTTTGACTGGCGGTGATCAGGAATGAGAAGGCGAAACTCATCTTTGAATAACTAAAACGTGTTTATTTTGTGTTTATTATATGCTGACCTTGGGCATCCCTTAAAAAAATTATAAAAATGAAAAAAAATGAAAATAAAAAGACCGATGGTGGTTTATACTGCCAAATAGAGTTCAGGTGGTTTAAGGTGGTTTATATAGCCAATGACTTATGTGCTAAATTATATTTGAAAGATAACTTAAAAACTAAATCAACATTGCACAATACGACAATCCTCATAAATATGGGCAACACTAAACATAAAGAAAAAAAGATTATTTAGTTATTTTAAATCTAAAAGTATTTATCAAGCAATGTTTTGAACAAATTTTTTTTAAGGGAAGGATATTTAGAACAACCAAAAAATTATTGGCAGCACCGAATAAAAAACATTCAGTCTCACTATAATATAGAAGGATGTTTATAACAACAAATATTAGCATCAACCCTCGTGAATACAATCCTAAAATCAACTCTCGTGAGTATCAATCTAACAGATACAATCCTACAAAATTTAAAATTTGCAACTCTAAACAGATACAATCCTAAATTAGATGCAAAATTAGATGGAAAACAGTATCAATTTCGAATAACACTTACAAACAATCAATCCTAAAATTAGATGCATAAATTAGATGGTAAACATTATCAATTTCGAGTACCAAGTGCGTGTACCCAAATTATGATGGAGTACCATTTTTCGACATTAAATACAAAGGAAAGAAAGAAGTATAGTAAACTTGCTAATTCTGATCTGTTCCAAACTTGACCCTTTTTCTGGTGATCTTAACCAGAAAAAAAGGTGAAGTTGGAGGTAAATGAAGATACAGTCCAGAAGTCTAAATTTCAACTTTGGTCTGCTTTGCTCAGGTAATAGGTAACATGTCGAAATAAGCATGCATATTAACAAAAAATGGTAGAAGGTGTAACGCCTCGATTTCCAGTAACTGGGAAACCGTGACATCAGCCAGGATCTTTTCTTCAATTAGTCACAATACACAGAAAAACCGGAAAATTTAAAACTTTTTATTTAAAACCAAATGAATTAAAAGTCTGAATGTTATACAACTGCATTACATTACAATAGTGTTACAATAATACCTTTACAATCCCAAGTATTACAACTTTCTGCAAATTACATCAAAGTACAATGAATGAAGACAACACTTAAGACAACACTTGGTACTTCCCGCTTGGGTACTTTTCAACTAAAAGATAATCAACGTAAATATTACAGCGGAACTTAAAATGACTTAAAATGACATCGACTCCTCGCTTTCCTTGCCTTGAGTCCTTCTGAATCTTGCACCTGTACTTCTGCGATCCAGTACCTATTGAAGTGGGGACGTCAGTATTCACTGACGCTTTAAGGCTGATAACTAGCAGCGAATCTCCCAAAACAAACATACAACAACATGGCAAAGGTGTCAGTGTAGTTTAAGTGTTCGTGAGTGTTATGACTAGAACCTAATGCAACATTAACTAAAGCTAGGATGCTCCTATTCTAATGCCAGCAAGTCTCCGAAGCAACATGCAGCCCATACTACATGCGCCCATCTCAAGCCGTCTCTTCATTATAGGGATTTGAACCTGCGCTATGAGTCTTGTACTTAACTTGTTTCTGTAGATTGGACATGACTGATGAGGTGGCCCTTCAACGGTCTAGTTCCGCCAGGCATACCAGACCTCTATCAAATATCTGACGAATCCTTAGAGTTTCCGCGAAATCAGGTTAGCTCGAAGCATCCCAGCCGCCCCCTAGCCAGACCGTAGTCTATGGCCCCTCGCCCTTAGATACAAGCTAAGACGGAGTTCCGGGGGAGGGGGGGTCCATCCCCCTGGCTCCGACAGGAATCTCTCCCGCTTATCAAGACACTTCAGAAATTAACAGACGAGATACGGATTCCGTGCTCCCAACTCGTGAGAAGGCACAGACCGTATCCCTTTGACAAGAAGGGTACAACCCTGTAACACCGCCTAATTGTTGTTGGATTCTAGATACCTAAATATATAGATAAACTAGACACAAATTATAAAACCTCGCAAGTGCACGAATCGTTTGACAAAGCGTAGCAATAGCAAGGGTCGATCCCACAGAGATTGTAGATTCTAACTTACTAATCAATAAAAAGAATAAAAATCATAAAGAGTTGTTCTAAAGGTCTAAAAGAGATATAAAAAATTAAAACTAAACATACCCACTTTCTCTAGTGTAATTGTTTATTCAGAACTCCAAACTCAACCATACTTGTCATGCAATTAATTATAGTTATAGTATGTAATTACTCAATCTGTGATTATCCCCTTTTCTCTACTACAAACCGAGTAGCAAACTAGAGTTTTTTTTTTTTTTTTTTTTTTAGTCGCTTCTCTAAAGTTGTCACTTGCCTTTACGCGAATGCGAAACATTTGTGATGAATCCACCCGGTTACTCAGCGAGCCACAAACTCCAAAGTGCTTTGCATACTCATATTTCAAGTTGCCGTTTGACGTAAAGGTAAACATTGGTGATGAATACCCCTAGTTACTAAGCACTCAAAACATTGGAGTAGATTGACTTTTATTCATATATATATATATATTTATTTTATCACTCTATTTACTTAAACTCAATTTAGGACTAGATTTAAAGGGAATGATCACCAGAAAAAGTATCACATTCGTTTATTATGTATAATCGCATGACTCATATAACTTTGTATGGAATTAATGAAACTCAACAATCCTAAAGTAAATAAGTATCCTTCTTCTTACTTTATAAGAAATTGTTTATCCTAAAAAAAATTCAAAAGACTCTAAAATTAAATAATCCCTAATACCCTTAATACCCCCAAACTTAGATGGAACATTGTCCTCAATGTTCGAAAGAAAATTTAAAAATAGGCAAGTGTTACCATCTAGTAAGGAGAGACTGAAAATGAAAATAATTAAAAGAAAAATAATGAATAACTAAAAGAAAATAAAGGGAAAGTGTAAATACTCCCCTGAAAAATTGGGTTGCCTCCCAATAAGCGCTGTGTTTTCTGTCTTCAGCTAGACTTGATGAGGTCATGCCATGTATTGAATGGTTTGAAGATTCACATCTTCCTCTTGCGGTTCTATGCTCATCTCTATGTATGGCTTCGCTCTATGCCCGTTCACCTTAAAAGTTTGATTCTTTTCCTTGCTATGAACCTCCAAAGCGCCATGTGGAAGGACTCTCGTGACAGTGTATGGCCCATACCATCTCGACATAAGCTTGCCTGGAAAAAGTCTCAATCTTGAGTTGTATATCAATACCTTTTGTCCTTCGTAAAACTCCTTCCTTGCTAGCTGTTTGTCATGGTACAACTTTGTCCTTTCCTTGTACAATTTTGCATTTTCATAAGCGTCATGCCTCAACTCTTCAAGCTCATTTAGTTGTAATCGTCTTTTGTCACCTGCTTGTTTCATATCAAAATTGAACCTTTTGATGGCCCAATATGCCTTGTGCTCCAACTCCACTGGTAGATGACAGGCTTTCCCAAACACCAAACGGTATGGTGACATGCCAATGGGTGTTTTGTATGCGGTTCTATAGGCCCATAATGCATCGTTCAAGCGTAACGACCAATCCTTCCTCCTTATGTTGACTGTCTTTTCCAAAATGCTCTTGATTTCTCTGTTGCTAATCTCCACCTGCCCATTAGTTTGAGGATGATATGGGGTGCCCACTCTATGTGTGATACCATATTTCTTCATCAAAGAAGCAAATGGGAAATTATTGAAGTGGCTGCCTCCATCACTTATTATTGCTCGTGGTGTCCCAAACCTAGTGAAAATGTTTTCCTGCAAAAACTTGACAACAACTTTGTGATCATTAGTTCTTGAGGGGACAGCCTCGACCCATTTAGACACATAATCCACACCAACAAGTATATATAAATAACCAAATGAGTTAGGAAATGGACCCATGAAGTCGATTCCCCAAACATCAAAAAGCTCGATCACTTGGATGTTTTGCAGTGGCATTTGATTTCTAGAAGAGATGTTGCCTGTCCTTTGGCATTTGTCACAAATCCTGCAAAAAGAAAAAGCATCTTTGAATACTTTAGGCCAATAAAATCCAGATTGCAATACCTTAAGTGCTGTTCTTTTCGGTCCAAAATGTCCTCCACATGCATATTGGTGGCAATGTTGTAAAATGCTCATTTGCTCTTCTTCTGCCACACATCTTCTTATAATTTGATCAGGGCAAAATTTGAACAAATAAGGATCATCCCAATAGTAGTGCTTGCATATAGCCACCAGTCTCTTTCGTTCTTGACTTGTCATACCTGGAGGAAAAACACGAGCAGTGAGATAATTTACAATGTCAGCAAACCAAGGAAAATGTGAGCAGTGAGGTACCAGCCGACTGGCCCTGTTACCAGTCGACTGCCCCGAGGGTATGTTTATTCCAAATAGATGTTCATCTGGGAAAGATTCAGTAAGTGGGAGCACAATTCTCTCTTCCTCCTGCAGTAGTCTAGACATGTGATCTGCAACAACATTGTCACTTCCTTTTTTATCTCTAATCTCAAGATCGAATTCTTGAAGCAACAACACCCATCTGATCAACCTAGGCTTAGCATCCTTTTTAGCAAGCAAATATCTCAAGGCAGCATGGTCAGTAAAAACAATAACTTTAGAACCAATTAAATATGATCTAAACTTCTCTACAGCAAAAATAACAGCTAACATTTCTTTTTCAGTAGTGGAATAATTTAGTTTGCATCGTTTAAAGTTCGAGAAGCATAGTAAATAACATGGGGTTTCTTATTGATTCTTTGACCTAACACAGCCCCTAAAGCATAATCACTTGCATCACACATTAGCTCGAAAGGGTGGCTCCAATCTGGTGCCATGACAATAGGTGCAGAAGTGAGAAGATTTTTCAATGTAATAAAAGCATTTGTGCACTCTTCTGTCCATACAAACTCAACATCCTTACCCAACAAATCACAAAGGGGTTTGGAGATTTTTGAAAAATCTTTTATAAATCTTCTATAAAACCCTGCATGTCCTAGAAAACTCCTAACACCCTTAACTGTAGTGGGAGAGGGTAGTTTTGATATTATATCGATTTTTGCTTTGTCTACCTCTATTCCCCTTTTGGACACCACATGTCCCAACACAATACCTTGTTGTACCATGAAATGGCACTTTTCCCAATTCAGCACTAAATTGCATTCTTCACATCTTTTAAGCACAAGCTGCAAATGGTTAAGGCATTCATCAAAACAAGATCCAAAAACACTAAAATCATCCATAAATACCTCAATGAACCTTTCCACCATGTCTGAAAATATACTCATCATGCATCTCTGAAATGTTGCTGGTGCATTGCACAGTCCAAAGGGCATCCTCCTGTATGCAAAAGTACCAAAAGGACATATAAAAGTGGTTTTTTCTTGATCTTCTGGAGCAATAGCAATTTGATTATAGCCACTATAACCATCTAAAAAACAATAATGACTATATCCTGCTAATCTTTCTAACATTTGATCAATAAAAGGAAGAGGGAAGTGATCTTTCCTGGTTTCATTATTCAATTTCCTGTAATCAATGCATACCCTCCATCCTGTGGTCACTCTAGTAGGGATAAGCTCATTCTCTTCATTTGTCACCACTGTGACTCCACTTTTCTTAGGCACTACATGTATAGGACTTACCCATTTGCTATCTGAGATGGGGTAGATGATGCCAACATCTAGTAGCTTCAAAATCTCTGCTCTTACCACTTCCTTCATGTTTGGGTTAAGCCTTCTCTGTGCCTCCCTGCTTGGTTTTGCATTGTTTTCAAGGAGTATTCGATGCATGCATTTGGATGGACTTATTCCCTTGATATCTGCAATGGTCCATCCTATTGCACTCTTGTGTTCTCGTAGTACCTTCAGTAACTTCTCTTCTTCCTGTGCACTCAAATTTGCAGCAATTATCACTGGTAATGTCTGATTCTTACCCAAATATGCATGCTTCAAATGGTCGGGCAACTGCTTAAGCTCTATGTCTGGGAGTTTCGGTGCAGTCGACTCATTCTGTCCATCAGTCGACTTGTCTAGTTCACCAGTCGACTGGTATAGTTCATCAGTCGACTTATCTGCAGAAACAAAAACGTCATCAGTCACCAATTTTTCAAATACTGGTGCAAACTTACCTGAGTATGACTGTGAAGTGTCAAGGTGATGTATTGTCTCTGCAATTCCCCAGTCATCGTATTCCTGTTCATCATTAGATAAAGTTAGAGATTGTGTAATTGTGTCTTGTAATGGTTCAACACTATGTACCTGAAATGTTTGATCAACAATATCCTGCACTACATCAACATTATAGCATTCATGATCATCATGTGGAAATTTCAGTGTATCAAACATTTTAAATTCAACCTTCTCTCCATTTATTTTCATGCTTATAGTACCCTTTTTAACACAAATTTTTATATCAGCCGTACTCATAAAGGGCCTACCTAAAATGATTGGTAGAGAAGATGGCATTGAAGAGTCCTCCATGTCTAACACAACAAAATCAGCAGGCAAAATAAAATCGTTTACCTGAACTAGGACATCTTCCAAAATACCTCTAGGTCGTTTGATACTGCGATCTGCCAATTGCAAAGTGATGGATGTTGGTTGAAGTTCCCCCAATCCTAGCTTTTCATAGATGGTGTATGGGAGAAGATTGATGCTAGCCCCCAAGTCTAACAGTGCTTTCTCAAAGAAGTGTTCACCAATTCTGCAAGGAATGGTGAAACTACCTGGGTCTTTTAATTTAGGAGGTAATTTCCTTAGTAAGACAGCACTCACTTCTTCTGTCAAGACCACATCCTCCCTAACCTGAAATGTTCTTTTGTGAGTACAACATTCTTTCAAAAATTTAGCATAAGAAGGAATTTGTTTAATAGCATCAAGTAGGGGGATATTAATTTCTACCTTTCTGAGAGTTTCAAAGATGTCAAATAAATGTTGATCTTTCTTTTGTTTGACTAACCTTTGAGGGAATGGTGGTACAACTGTTCTTTCTTCTTCACTTACCTTGTTGGACCCCACAATTTTTGATGGTTGTTCTTCTTTTTCTTCGGCGTGTGTTCCAACTTTGTTGTCAATTATCTTACCACTTCTTAATGTTGTGACTGCCTTGAGCTGTTCTTGGCCTCCAGGGTTTGGTATAGTTTGTGATGGAAGTTCCCCTGCCTTTCGCTCGCTTAATTCTTTAGCAATTTGGCCAATCTGTGTTTCCAACTTCTGAATTGCTTGCCCTTGTTGGTTGCTTGTTTGATGTTGTTGTTGGAGTAATTGAAGAACGGTGGATTCAAAATCCAACTTCTTCTGTTCTTGAACTGGCCTATCAATCCCACTTCCCATTTGGAAGTTCCGTGCATGTCCTTGTGTGAATTGAGTTCCTTGATTATTCTGATTATTGCTCCATGAGAAGTTTGGATGGTTCCTCCACCCTGGGTTGTATGTGTTCGAGAAGGGATTGTTCTTTTGTGGGAACACTCCTCGACCTACATAATTTGCATGCTCCTGATCTGTGAAAGAAGACATGGGACATGTATCAGTGGTATGGTCTACATGAGAACAAATTGCACAAATTTCGTTTGTTTGATTTTTAACTCCACCCATCATAGACATTGCATTAACAAGCATATCAATTTTCTTATTCATGTTTACCATTTCCAATTGAATGTTATTGCTATTAGAGATTTCATAAACTCCCTGTTTTTTCGAAGGGCCCCTCCTTGTTGAGAATTGTTGTGAATTCTCGCTGAGTTCTTCAAATAGTTCTATGGCCTCTTCGCCGCTTTTCCTCATCAAGATCCCGTTGCAAGCTGAATCCACAATTGCCTTGTTAGTATCATTTAAACCTTCATAAAAAGCTTGTACCTGATCATCTTTAGGCATGTTGTGTGTTGGACACTTGAGAAGTTTGTTCTTGAAATCCTTCCATGCTTCGAAAAATAAATCTCCATCCTTTTGTTGGAAGAGTTGAATCTCCCTTTTTAGCTGTTTGGTCTTTTGGGCTGGAAAGAATTCTTTTAAGAACTTTGTCGCCAATTGCTCCCATGAGTTTATTGATCCTGGTTCCAAAGAATTATACCATAGTTTAGCGTTAAGTTTTAAGGAAAAAGGAAACAATATTAACCTGATTTGCTCAGGGGTGAGCCCTTGAACGCTTTGTGTCCTGCAAAGATCGAAAAAGTCTTGTAAATGGAGATGAGGCTCTTCATCAGGTCTGCCACTAAAATGGGGAACCATACTAAGTAACTGAGGAGATAGATGCATGTTCCCTGTGACATTGGGTTGATATGCAATGCAGGAGGGTTGTTCAATGTTCTTAGGCGTAAATTTATCCCCGGCAACGGCGCCAAAAACTTGTTATTGGATTCTAGATACCTAAATATATAGATAAACTAGACACAAATTATAAAACCTCGCAAGTGCACGAATCGTTTGACAAAGCGTAGCAATAGCAAGGGTCGATCCCACAGAGATTGTAGACTTTAACTTACTAATCAATAAAAAGAAATAAAAATCATAAGGGGTTGTTTTAAATGTCTAAAAGAAATAAAAAGATTAAAACTAAATTAAGAAGTGTTGAATCACAAATATCGATTAAGTAGTTGGGTTTAGATTTTCACCAATAGTTAGTAATGCTAAGTCACCTTCTGAACTTCTTATTACTACTCATGTTTGTTCCCTTCAAGGGCATGGTATCTACTCCTTAAAGTACTATTTCCCTAAGCCAAGAATTAGGCATGGTATCTACTCTAATTCGTTTCTTCCCTTAAGTATTTAGCATGGTATCTACTAAGTTGTACTTAAAGAAAACATAAGATCAGTGGAAACGAACAAACACTCAAGGTTCTAGAAATTGGTATCAGATCTAGATCCCTTAAGTTGATTGAACCAGGAACCCCTAAAGATTCTCTTGTTACTAGTTACGGGCACGAGATACGGGTCGTCTCAATATGCTCATATAACAGATTCAGATAGATAGTAATGCAAACTTGATATTCTCTAGCTCTGTTTGTCAGTCGACTGGCTCTCACCACAGTCGACTGCTCTCAGACTTTTGAGAACAAGTTTGATTACCATCAATCTATACCAATACAAACGGATTCAATCAATAAGTAAAACAGAAGAGTTCAGAAGAATATAGCACTACATAACTACGGCTTCAATCTACCCAACTAAGAATTTAGTTCCACATAATAGTACTTTTATTAATCAACAAGTTTGAATACATAATCAACATAAAAGAATAAAGAGAGGAGAAATAAACTAATGAACTCCAGCAATAAGGTCGACTGGCTGTCACACAGTCGACTGCCTTCGAATACTGGATCTCCTCTCTCCTTCCTCGATGCTGATAGAATAATGCCCCTGTTGATGACTTGAACGCGCAGAAACTCTTGTGATTAAGTCGCTTCCCCGAGAGAGATAGATAGATCGATCCCCTGAATACTGCTTCTCTTCTGATATTTATAGAGCACGGCTGAGAATTAGGGTTTTGCCCTTTTTCAGGAAAATCCTTCTTTATTTGATTTGGTGATTTATATCTTTCTCTTTTCTTCTTTCCTTCCTTATCTGTTAACCACGTGCTCTTGGAAATACCCTGTCTTTAGATTTGATTCTTCGTATAAAATTTGGATCCACATAGATTCGAAATTAGATGCAGGTGTATCTTTGAATATCTTATCTGTTTACTCTGCCGCAGACCAGTCGACTTGTCCTCGAACCAGTCGACTGAGTCGAGACTTCTGAAGATTTCATAATTGATCAGACCAGTCGACTGTCCTTGAGAGTAAGTCGACTGTGACGAGACATCTTTGTAAGCTAGAGTTCTTTGTCCAGTCGCCTGTTGTGGAGAACCAGTCGACTGATTCTTCTGTAATCTTCTGAGTTCATCCTTAAGATCCTGAATTTGCTTCGTTTCGCTGTCTTGAGCTGTTCCTATGGAAAAGAGAAAATAAAAGTTAAATACCACATATAGAGCTTTTAAATGTCTAATTCCATTAAGATTATTGCCTTTAAATGTGAATAATAATGTGTTCATCACTAATGCAGGCCTATAGGACCGTCGGATCATAAGGAATCACCCTTAACACTAACTCCTTCCCTTCGGCGAAAGGTAAAGGTTAGGTAGTAAAGCCATAAGTTACTACCCTAACAATGTCACTAATCCTAAACAAACTGAGGGATGACAACAGAACTTGCACAACATGCTAAGTCTTAAGTTAGACTTCGCAAGACAACTCTACTAGGCTGCTCATCCTAGACTTACCAGAATCCCTAAGTATCTAATTCATGGCCTATAGATCCAAGACCCCGGCAATACGAACGTACCGATATGCCACTACCCCGAACTTGGATTTCGTCTATCCTCTGGTCCGCGATTAACCTACACCGGTTAAGATCCGACGGTACACAATGAGTGACTCGTCCACAGTCCCCTAGGAGTAAGGAAACACATGTCTTGATGGTCGATAGCCCCTAGGGTAATAGTATCACCCTAGACGAGCACAACAAACTGCATACTAGCTAACAAGCTATATAGAGTAAACCAAACACATACGAGCCAATAGCTATGTATGAACCAACAACTACCGACGAGCCAGGCGGGCTTCGTATGAGACAACAACATGCATACCAGCCAAATAAGCCGCGTATGAGACCAACAGCTACACACGGGCCGGTCGAGTCGCGTACAAGCAACAACACACATACGAGCCAAATGAGCTGCGTATAAGACTCACAGCTACATACGGGCCAGTCGAGCCGCGTATGAGACAACAATATACATACGAGCCAAATAAGCTACGTATGAGACCCACAGCTACATACGGGCCAGTCGAGCCACATACGAGCACAACCATATGCAAAAACAACCATACAGGTAATCAAACCTATAAGCAACCAAACATGCTTACTAGCAAACTTGATCTTCTATAATTAGAAGCAACAGAAGAATCTACTAACAGTCTAAAATAGGCATTCTACCAATGAGAAGTCCAAAAGCGATATAACAACTTTTATCGAACTAACTATTACTAGTGACCTTCCCAACCCTTATTACCCATAAGGATGAGGAATGCCCCCATGATATGGTCCAATTTCAATTTGAACATCACACAACTAGAATCCACGGTTCCTTTTCCAAAAGCGAACTAGAACTACATGCAACTAGATTCTTGGGTTCTCTCTCAAGTTTGAGCTAGAATCACCTAGGAGCTAGATGCATGGGTTCATGTTTCCCTTTTTAATCCTTCACTACCCTATACAATTCAAGCATGGTTCTTCTAACTAGAATGCTACAATACCCCATTCAAGCATGCATGGCTCTAGCTATGTAATCTCAAACATGAGATTCCTTCTAGGGGATTAACTAGAGCTACTTCACAACACAATATTGTAACTACAACATGTTTGGTCCTTCACTAACGCTACGACCACAACATGCTAGTTCTTTACTAACACAATTTACTACAATGTGATAGTTAATACTACAACTACAACATGAAGGTTCTTCATTTACACTACAACTACAACATGGAGATTCTTCATTAACACTACGACTACAACATGTAGGCTCTTCATTTACACTACAACTACAACAAGAAGGTTCTTCATTTACACTACAACTACAACATGGAGATTCTTCATTTACATTACAACTACAACATGGATACAACTTAAGTAGAAAGCTACTATAAGTTAAAGCATTAATAGCTACTAGATTTAAGCATGGATATCTCCTACTACTTTAAGCATGGTTAATTGCTACAACTTACCCATGAGTACTAACAATTTAACATGGTATACAACAAGCATGATTTTTTTTACTACTTTAACCTACAACAATTAGCATGGTATACAACCTAACACGAATCTACAACATTCCTAGGCATGATAGGTAATTTAAACATAATCCTACAACAATCTAAGCATTGATATATACTTAGCACGAATCTACAACATTCCTAAGCATGGTAGGTAATTTAAACATTAATCCTACAACAATCTAAGCATAGATATATACTTAGCATGAATCTACAACATTCCTAAGCATGGTATACTACTTTAAGCATTAACCTAACGCATGGTATATATTTCAAGTAAGAATCTACAACATTCTAAACATGGTAATACTACTTAGCATCATTGTACAACATTCTTACATGATATATAGCACAAGCATCAATCCTACAATAATCAAACATGGTATATAATTTTCCTACAACAACCTAAGCATGGATTGTACTTTCCTACAACAATTTTAGCATGGTATGTCAATCTACAATGATCTAAGCATGGTATTGAACATAGGCATCAACCTACAATACTTTCAACCTAGCATGGATACTACCATTTATCCTACAACAAAATAAGCATGATCTACAACATAGAGTTCCTACAATAAATTAGACAACTTAAGCATGGATGCTACAATTTATCCTACAACAAACTAAGCATGATCTACAACATAGCATGAGTTCCTACAACAATTTAGCAAGGTATCTACTACAACTCAAGCATACATATCTACTTCACTTTAAGCATGGATACCTACTACTAAGCATGGATCTTATTAATGCTTAAGCATGGATGTTGCTACAACTTAACATGAATGCTTACTATGTTTGAGCATGGATATCTATTACTACTTTAAGCATGGATAAACTCAAGCATGAGTCTTTTCTAGCTATTATAAGGACTTCTTCTCTTAATGAAAGCAAGTCTTAAATGTTGCAACAATCTAAACATGGTGCATAACATAACATCAACCAATAACAATTCTAGCATGAATACAACATAGTCATGGACTTCCTACAACAATCTAAGCATGGTATATATTATAAACATTAACCTACAACAATTTAAACATGAATATCTACTACAATTTAAACATGGGTTACTACTACAATTTAAAATAAGAATGTCTATTTACTACTTCAACATAACCTTTACTTATATTTAAGCATGAATATCTCCTAACTAGCTATTACAAGACTATCTCTTTTTACAAAAATGCAAGCCTCAACAATTTTAACTTATGAACTATAAATTCATACAACAATTTACAAGTCCTACTTAACATTCCTTTCTTTAACTACTTTGTTCCTACATACAACCAGTTATCCTTTCTTTTTGTAAATAAAAGCTAGCAAGATTGATAATTAATCAAGTAGAGAGCAATAAGTAAATAAAGACTCATTTTTAATAATTATGAGTTCTACAACCCCAAGGGTTGTAATAGTTCTTTTATGCAAAAAAATCATATGCTTATGCCAAAGTCCTTGTTTGAGTTCTCCATCCCAAAAATGGGTATGTACACAAATATTCATATGCATATGTCCAAGTCAAGTCCTACAATCCAAAATGGGTGTATACACAATCCTCCATATGTTTATGTTCATTAGTCCAAAAATAACAATAACCACTAATAAAGACTTCATCTTTATGTGTTTCATAAAGTTCTATCATTATTTTCCTTTTATGTGGTTATTTCTTTTATCCATACATAATGCTACTCCAAATTGTTCAACACAACAAGAACCAACAACACAACAAACACCATCACAAAGAAACAAACAACCCAAAAGAACAAAAGAAATCAAACCATGGAAAATAAGAAAAAGGGGAACAAAAAAAAAACAACTCCTCAAACAACAAGAGCAAAATGGAGAAGCCCCCACCTTTTACACAAGGTAGGAAGAACTAGCCTATAGCACATTCTCCTTTCCCTAGCTTTTGAAAGCTCCTATGAAAAACCCACAATGAAAAACTCTCTTGTTAGAGTTGGTGCTCTCTTTCTTTTCGTCTTTTTTTTGTCTTTGTAAAATAAGACAAGAGTGAAGGGAGGGGGTATTTATAGGATGAAGGAGAGGGTGGAGAGTGCAAAATGCACCCACAATTTTGCACAAAACCCCTAGGTATGGTCGGCCTACAAGGGATGGGAGGGGTGAGGTGGAGGCATGGGTGTGAGGTGAGGTGGAAGCATGGTGCATTGGTGAGGTGGAGAGCTTCTAGAAGAACACCTCCTAATTCTCTCATGCACACTTAATCCTAGGTTAAACATTTATAAAAACCCTAACAATCAACTTAGATTTTGTCATGACAAAGATAAGTACTTTGTCCAAAAAAATACACACCACACAATTTGTATAATGTACTAATTGACATAATACATATAGGTATGTATATATGGTATTAAAAAAACTTCGCATAATCCGCATAAAAATAATTTAATTTTGAAAATAACAATTAAAAAATAATTTATAAAATGTAATATCCGTCTGGGATATTACAGAAGGTAATGTACAAAATACCTGATCAGCGGACGAAAATTGAATTGGGAGGTTGTTACCAACAATCCATCGAAGTCCTGCTTAAGAGGAATAAAGAAGTAGGAATTAGAGAAAAGATACTCAACTATAGAATATAAACTCGAGAAAATGCAATATGAAAGAAAAAGAACATTTCAAGTTTTCACAAAGTAAATGGTCAATCTTTTTATATGTATTACTTTTGCTTAAGCAAAAAATGGTAGAACGTAATGTACAAACGTAATGTTTCAGTGGTCAATTTCACTTCGCATTAGTACCGCATTAGTGTGTGTGCGCGCGTGCATGTGTGGGTGCGGATGCTCACATTGCTCTCGTCATATCTAGTTTCGGCTATTTATGTAGACATGAGGTAGCAAAGTAACTACAAAATGAAGATTCCATACCCCCAAGTCAGATTTGGGGCAAGTAGACTCACATTAATTTGTAACAGATAACATGAGCAATTTGTACATATAGAGTTAAGTTGCAAAACATCAAAAAATATGCATAACAAATAAATATTTGCTACGGCTAGATACTTAATAAACATGCATTTCACATGTTCTTACCTGCAGGTTCATATGCATATCCAGCCGCCCATCACCAATAACACTGAACCCTCTCTCCGCATATTCACCTACCCATTCCAAACACACACAAAAACTTAAGCAATTCATCAAACAAATTTCGTGCACTACCAAAATAACATCACTACTTGCACCGATGACATCCCCATATCCATCAGTATCCTGTATCCCATCCACCCCTCTACCAACCAACCCCTTCCAACACTGACTTTATATACTTGAAATTCCTCAAATGCGTGTAAGCTTGCAATCTCATTCTCCCCTCCTCATCATTCCTCAACCATTCTTCGATCCGAGCCCGCCCCTCCTCATCATGCTTGCAATCTCATTCTCCATCTCACCATGCCCCTCTATAATCTGAAACCAACAGTTCTTCAGAACCAAAAATTTAAAAACCAACAGTTCTTCAAAACCAAAAAATATCATTAAATGTAATTAACTTGCCATGTGTAACTCCATCCTTTGTCTGACTTGATAGAAGGGAAGAAATCGATACCGTAAATCTTCTCTCCTAAAAAAACAGATAAAGGCTTACTTAGCTAATTAATCCTTCTTTAAAAAGAAACTTGTAAAATGCAATAAAAGGAAAAGGTGGATACATTCTGATGATTTAGAATGAGCACAATATTAATATTGACATTATAAATGCCTCGAAAATTATGCAGTTCACTCGATATGTAGAAAAGTATATATTGCTTGCTTTAAACATAAACTTGCACCTATAGATATGTGTATAAGGTTCCAGAGCACAGGTCTTGAGAAAAATATTACCTTAGGTGGCAAAAAACTACCCGCTTTTTCACATCCCATGGAGTAAACTGGAGCACATCAGAAACCCTCATTTTCCTGATTCCGTCGAGAACTTCTTCCCAATTTGCAGGTGGTCCTGCTGCTGATAGAGAGGTTTAGTTCAGAGACAATAAGGTAAAAAAGGGAATTGTAGTTTATAAACTACAACTATAGCTTGTTAGGTTAAGCTGAACATTTTTGTTTAATGCTTATGTGTCTCTTATGCATTTCGGGGTTGTCGAAAGGAATCTTTCTTTGAATCCGTGGAATATGCTGGTGAAAGTTTGCCATAACTGGAGGACCATTTCCCTAAGGAAACAAAAAATAGCATAAATATCAATAAGATGCATCTTAGACAATAACTTGGAACAAATCTCATAAAGACGCATAATTAAATAAGTGGGTTTAGATCATCCTAGTAGTACATCAAATCATCAATGCAAGGGGTTGAACATTTGTTTATCCTCCAGAATTCACTGTGCCAACTAAAGATACTTTTACTAAATCAATAACACCAAAGCTTCTGTCTCTAAATTTTTCAATTTATTATTTCAGTGGGTAAACTTCTTACACTGTCATAAGACCAAAAATAACTATCAAACGATATCACTTCTAAGTGTAATTTTTAATCATTCACTCGCTTGCCAAGTATAGTTTGGGGGCCCATGGTCACTTCCTTGTTAAATCGTCATCAACCAAAATGTTTCTATTCTAGTTAATCGTTGGCTTGGTCAAAGTAGGATACCAATCAATTCATCAAACTAAACTGAGGCGTGTTCTCTTGAGATACACATCATATATCATATATGGATAAGAAATTCTACTCCTTCAACAATAATCAACTCTTTTGAAAATAGTTTAAAGACTATGTTACCTAAATAAGTCTAAACTCTTTCCAACTTTAAAACATTTTGAAGAACTCTCTTCAATGTATTACAACCATCAAAACAGAAATCGAAATCCCTCAACCCTCATAGCAACTTCAGAACATTGGTGCATTTCAAGTTAAATTTATTTCCAGACCAGCATTTTTCACCTTCTTTTAGATGTAACAACAAATCTAAACTGCAATATGAACCTCTATTGTTGATTCAACAGATCATCCGATTGTCACCAAGCTATCAATATTGTTCACGGTAAGCAAAACACTAACAACTATAAATCAGTTAAACAATTACTTACTGGAAGATTTTGGTTTATAAGCAAAGTCTTCTATATCCGGCAAACCCTCAAGCTGTAAAAAATTGGTTCAGCAATTAATTCAACTAAATCACCTACATAAAATAAATCCAAAAAAAATGTAAAATATAAACCAAAATATTGGCTCCGACGAATCTGCGGCACCCGACGGTGGATCTAGGGTGGAGCTGAGGTCTTGGAAGGTGGAGGATCTAGGGTTTCCCTGACTCCGGTACGCCATCGCAGAAGATGCGGTAAGTTGGAGTTGAGATCAGAATGGAACACTAATGTGAGAACTAATCGGAATCAGTGATGAATTGATTTAGGGGAGAAAGGGGAGAAATAGAGTGGAGTTTTATTAGATATGGACCATTGAATTCTACAGTGGCCGGCGGTGCCGAGGGTGATTTCGACGGAGGAGCGGAAGGTGGAGAGGTGTCAGGGATCGATGTGAGAGAGAGACGGGAGGGGGGGGCAGGAGCGATGAGGGAGAGACAGATAGAGGGGGAGGGGATCGATGAGAGAGAGAGAGAGAGAGAGAGAGAGAGAGAGAGAGGAGTCGGGAGCGATGAGAGAGATAGAGCTCGGGAAGAGAGAGAGAGAGAGAGAGAGAGAGAGAGAGAGAGAGAGAGAGAGGATTGGAATTTGAGTTTTGGGTTTGAAATTTTGAGCGGAAAAATATGTTTTGTGAGAATCAATCTGAGCCATTGATTTTAGGAAAGATTGAAGGAGAGCCACTTGATAGCTTTCTTTGTAATTTATTATATAGATAGTTGTCATTTGGGTTGCAAAATGTAACGCCCAAAGCTCGGCTCAACTGCGCACGCGGCTACACGCTAAAGAACGGACACAAAACTCTATCCACGCCTACCAAAGGCACCATCAAAAAATGGGTTGACCCTTAGGTGACCTTTATCATTTGGCTTATTCTATATAACTCATACTTTTTTTACTACTACTCAACGATGTGGGATAAATCCCACCACCAAGGTCACGTCACCATGGCAGCCACCCACTTCTTCCTTCATATTTTTTTTGTTTTTTTTTCCATTTTAATGGCCTAAGCCCCATATAAACTCTATGGGCCACATCATTAATCCATTTAATCCCATAGCCTATAGAAATCCTATAGGCCACCACCTTTCTCTCACTTATCTATATAATAAATTACAAAGAAAGCTATCAAGTGGCTCTCCTTCAATTTTCCCTAAAATCAATGGCTCAGATTGATTCTCACAAAACATATTTTCCGCTCAAAATTTCAAACCCAAAACTCAAATTCCAATCCCCTCTCTCTCTCTCTTCCCGAGCTCTATCTCTCTCATCGCTCCCGACTCCTCTCTCTCTCTCTCTCTCTCTCTCTCTCTCTCATCGATCCCCTCCCCCTCTATCTCTATCTCTCTTATCGCTCCTGCCCCCCCTCCCGTCTCTCTCTCACATCGATCCCTGATGCCTCTCCACCCTCTGCTCCTCCGTCGAATGCACCCTCGGCACCGCCGGCCACTGTAGCATTCAATGGTCCATATCTAATAAAACTCCACTCTATTTCTCCCCTTTCTCCCCTAAATCAATTCATCACTGATTCCGATTAGTTCTCACATAAGTGTTCCTGTAACTCCTATTTCCCCGTATTTATATTTTGTACTGTTTTGTGCCTCATTGTACTCTCTCGTCTATTTGAGATCATGTAATTTGTTCAGATTGAATAAAATCATTATTTTTGTCTCAACTCAAATTTTGGGTCCTTTTATCAAATTCATTTTGTGTGCCATTTGTATCGTTCTTCATGAAAAATGGACCAATTCTCCTCATTTATCTCTTTAATCCCCATTTTAGTGCATTTTGATCATTTCTCCTGTTGGGCTCCTTTTGAAACGGATACCCAAAACCCACGAACCCGAAAACCTTATTATTTAAACCCTACCCTAACCCTAATCCCAACCCTAATACTGTTTTAACCTATTCTAAACCGCCGCTCTTCTCTTCTCCTTCACCGATCCTTTCTCCTTCGTTTTTGCCAACCAACCCAAGCTCCCTCACCTCCGATCGCCTCGTCAACCCCTCATCACCACCACCCTCAAATCCATTGCCGTCCTCCCCCATCGAAACCAATTCCGAACTCACCGTCCTCTTCAACCTCCGAACCCACTTTCGCCATTACCGTATCCCCGTCACCTCGCCCTCCGACCACTGCACCATCACCTCGCCGCCTCCAATACATCCCCTCGACCCCCTCTACACCTCCGTCGCGTCGCCACACACCACCGAACCACTCCCCCGAACTCCTCCCGCTCTCACCCTCTATTTCGAACCCACGAACAGAGAGCACCCACCGTCGTCGCCTCCCGTCACACTCGCGCCTCCGCCAGTGTCGCAGTCATGCCGCGTCGCTCCTCGACGTAGCGCCGCCGTCGAAGCCATCGCTGTGCATCGCCGTCACCCCTTCTCCCTCTCGCACCTTGTTTCGAAGCAGCGAACGAAGAAGAAGAAGAAAGGGGGAAAATGGCGGGATCAGATCTCGACCGTAGGATCGCGCCAAGATTCGCGCCCGTGATCGCTGTCCCGTGTTCGTCCACATCGAATCCCAGATCCGCTGTTTGCTGTTCGGCTAGATCCGCTGCGCTGAAACCATCCGATTCGCTGCGTTTGCTGTTCCCTGTTTTACCGCACCAGATCCTATTCGCTGTTCGCTGTTCTGGGTTGATCCGGTGTGGGGGAAAACTCGATCTACGGTTGGTTTTCGCACGGGCTTTTTAAGGACTTCTTCCGGGATCTTTCTACCCAAATTTCTACAACAAGTGGATCTAGTCATCGTCAAACTAAGGCAAGTATCCTTGTACAATTTATTTGTTCTAGTACAAGCACCCTTGAAAATACTATAAATAGTTAGATATGTGACTCCTCCTTGAATATCATTGTAGATCATTATTGAACCTCCAAATTGACCATTCTAAGAGTCACAAAATTTCCTTGTATTTAATTTATAATTATTGGACTCTTTTACCCCTTGAGCACATGAACACATGGACATATGAATTTAGGAGCCCTAAATCTGTAGATACATGTCACATTTAATTTTTGACGAACTTGCAACTATTATGACTTGAAAAACATTTATTATTTGCTGTTTTGACCTCCATATCATGTATTTTTGCCACATAATAATTTAGACGCCTAATAACAAATTTCCATGAAATGTATATTAGTAAGTTATTCCCATATGTTGCTGTCTGAATCTTCTTTTACTGTTTTGACCCATTTAACATTATAATATGAACCCGAGACCTGAATAGAAGTTGTATCCCTGGATGTCTAGATATTGTTAGACTCCGAAACTTTCGAATTTGGAGTTACGGTCTAGAAGTTATGGCAGTTTTACTGCAACTGTGTCGGTAGACGCAGATTTGCAAAAAACTGCTGCTTACAAATACTTTGCGCATTATTTTAGCTATGTAACCAGCGAGCGTTTGACTCAAAATTTTATATGTAGTTGCTGGACACCCTATAGGACATACCCAATTTTTCTTAGAATTAATTTCCATTATTTCAACCATGTTTTCATATGTATAAACTCCAATACAAAATTCTGCCTGAACAAATGTAACAAGCTGGGGTTTGAGGGAAGGACTATAGAGTGGACAACATAGGTAAGTGTACTCGGAAGGGGGCCCGTGTTTCCCAAGTTGTATGTTAAATGGAACTAAGTGCCACGTAGAACTAAGTGCCACGTCATGGTGACGGGGGCCACCTCTAGAGCCTACGGGGGCCACCTCTAGAGCCCATTACAAGGTTACTTGATAATTATATGAGATCACATGGAACTAAGTGCCACGTAGAACTAAGTGCCACGTCATGGGTGACGGGGGCCACCGTTAGAGCCTACGGGGGCCACCTCTAGAGCCCATGGTTTGATCAACTGCTTGTTTGATGCCTGAGTACACCACCCTATAGACTCCATTACTAGGTCTAAACGCAACTGATTTGACTGTAGCAATCATGTAGTAAAAACTGGGATGCATGTCGTGCTACCTAGATAGTAATCACACAAGACTTGAACTTAATACCTAATTATCCTGTTACCTAATTATCCTGTTACTTGATTACCTGGTTACCTGATATCTGATACATGAAACTTGAACATGACACCTGTGACTTGATACGTGAAACCTGACACAAGAAACATGATACTTGATGTTAGTTACCCCTACAGGTTCACCTGTCATATGTTTTACCATTAATAGTTGTTAACTAGCCTGTTCACTAGGATGTCCCTTTTGTCAGCTAATTCTTGGTTTTCCCACTACTTGTTATAACTCTGTTACATTCTTGATTCCAGTTCCTGTTTCCCATACTTGTACTTGTTTTCACTATTTGTGGCCCTATCTTGCACTAAAGGCATTTTCTCTTGTTTTTCCCTGTTTTCCCTTTTTATATTTATTAAACAGACTTTGGAGACGAGCTACCCGCTGGAATTGGTGAGCAAAGGTTCTAGCCTTCATGTGGAGAAGAACTTGATTAGAACATTTATTTCCTGCATTTTGTTTATTTTGGATTATTATTTCTTGAAAATTGAGAACTTGTAACGGGCTGTTGTTCCCGAGTTTAACTGGACCCAGACTTGAAACTATTTGGATGTTTTATTATATTTCAGTTGTTTCTGTTGCTAATAAATTATTCATGCATGCTTGGTTATATATATCTCTCTTGTTATATTCTTGTTGTGATGCTGAGTCGATCCTACAGCTTATGAATGATGTTAAGATCATTCGCTGGGCTACGTCACGTACTCGTATTTTCGTATTTTGGGAAGCGGGGCGTGACAGTTCCATTCTGATCTCAACTCCAACTTACCTCGTCTTCTGCGATGGCGTACCAGAGCCAGGGAAACCCTAGATCCTCCACCTTCCAAGACCTCAGCTCCACCTTAGATCCGCCGTCGGGTGCCGCAGATTCGTCGGAGCCAAAATTATGGTTTATATTTTACATTTTTTTTGGGTTTATTTTATGTAGGTGATTTAGTTGAATTAATTGCTGAACCAATTTTTTACAGCTTGAGGGTTTGCTGGATATAGAAGACTTTGCATATAAACCAAAATCTTCCAGTAAGTAATTGTTTAACTGATTTATAGTTGTTAGTGTTTTGCTTACCGCGAACAATATTGATAGCTTGGTGACAATTGAACAATATTGATAGCTTGTTTAACTGAGCCGAGCTTTGAGCGTTACATTTTGCAACCCAAATGACAACTATAGGTATATAAGTTAGAGCTATTTTTGAGAAAAGTTGCCACCATGTGTGGAGTTGCTCTGAGGTGTGGCAAGTGACTGGATAGATGTCAGTAATGAGGTAATCGTAATGTAAGATGCAGCTATATTTTCCTATATATGAAAAAAGGGTGCATCTGGATCACTTTCTTTCAAGGGACGTCCATTTTTTATTTGAAATCATAATATTGATTATAGGTAACACTATCAAAATATAAAGATTTCGATAAAAATATATGAGTAATGAAATTTGACGAGTGAATATGTACAGGAAAAAATCTATCCAATATATTATGCTCAAACCACTTTAGTATGTGACTTTTCTTTTTTTTTTCCTTTAAAAAAAGGAGAGCAAATGTAGGAGGCAATCTCTTATTCTATGTCTATCCAAATTTTAAACTTGAATCATATCCCTTGATCGAACCTAAAAAATCATGCACCGGATATTATTAAATGTTTTTTTAAAAATAATTTTATTATTTTCTCATTTAAAAAAATTGTAATATACTGCACAAGATTATACTATCTATACCATATATTATGCTAAAATCACTTTAGTTTAATTTTTTCTCCTTTTAAAACAACAAAAAGAGGAGCAAATGAAGGAGGCAACCCCAAACTCCTTTCTCTATCCAATTTTTAAACTTGAATCATTTCTCTTAATCAAACCTAAAAAATCGTGCACTTGGATGATTTTTTTTCAAAAATAGTTTTGTTATTTCTAATTTAAAAATAATTATTTGCAATATATTATACATGGTCATACTAGTATTTATTATTGTAAACACCGAAGGTAAAGTGCAGGAACATGCATTTTCGAAACAATAAGGTACACACTTATACGCCAGAATCCCTTCTTTTTGAAGAAAAATCCCCTCGCTAATTAAGACTCACGAAACCGTTAATTGACAGCTAAGCAAAGGCCACTCTCGTCAATTCAACGAAAAGTACAGCTAATTAACTAGTCGCCATTCTCAAGCAAAGCCAAGAACTTCCTCATTTCTTCCCTACTTCTTATCTCTAAAGCCCCTGAACAAATTCCAAAATACCGACCACATCCCCAATCGAGAACGTCGAACCGCCCAATCCAAGGGCAATTTCGTAATAAAGAACACTTTCCGGGGTTTCCTTCCTCTGTCGATTCCATAAATTAAATAAGCTTTAGAAGAAACCCAACTTTTTTAAAATCTTTTTTTTAACGCACAGGGAGAGAAAGAAATCAAGAATGGAGATTCAGGTGAGAACTAAAATTCGACATTTTTTTCCCCTTTCGAATTATAGTAGTTTTTTTTTCTTCTGAGATTTTAACAGATTTTTTGTTTTGGGGATTTTTACAGATAAGGACAGTTAAAGTTGGGAATATTTCAGATCTAGCTGGAGAGAGAGAGATTCGGGAGTTCTTCTCCTTCTCAGGCGAGATCGAAGACGTCGAGATCCGAAGGCGAGTTTTCTATTTCCTCTACTTTTGGTTTTAGTTTCTTTAAATTTCGTGCAAAAGATGTGATTTTGTGGGTGCAGTGGTGAATTTGGGGATCTGAGGACTGCATTTGTGACTTTTAAAGATGCCAAGGCGCTTGAGATTGCGCTGTTGCTTTCGGTAATATTTTTAGTCATTTTCTTTAGTTGGTAGTTTTGGTTATTTATGGCATGATTTATTTGCACGTGATCTGTGCGTGTTTTAGTTATTGTCCGAAGAACATTTTGGGAATTGATAAAAATTACTGTAAGGAGGATATTTATTTGATGGCTATATGATCATAGTGGATCAGATGCATAGTTATTACTAGTTAGAGGAGTGGTCGTAAAATGACCGAGCTTATTTTGGTCCTAGAGATTGCGTTTTTCGAACTTTTGGAGTGATTTTTACATGTTGGCGGAAATTTCAGTGTATTAGAGGTCACTGAGCTTGTTCAGTACCGAAAACGGCATTTTCAACATTCGGGCATGATTCGTCCACTGCCGAAAATTCATTTTTTATACTATTGTAACCTATTTTATCTTGTTGTGGCCCGCAAAAATGCAGTTCTTGAAATCTGACAACAAAGTTTGACAGTCATCACGACTTTATATTGTTGCAAGTGTGAACTGGTTAAGAGTTATTTTAGGATTCCTTACTCTGCATTGCAAGTTTAAAATAATCAGAAATCATAGGAGGCCTCATGGTAGATATCTGATATACAGAATACTTCTACTGAAAATCCATTCATTCATATGCTACATTGTCTTTGACATTTTTTTTCGTCTCCTAATCTGGTTTAGAGCATTGAAAAATCTGTATCATTGGTATTAATCCTTTGTTGATTCTCCAATGCTGTTATTCATACAACTCAAGAAAATTCAAAAGAACCCACGAAAAATAGAATATAAAATATTCTAATGTCTGTTTCTGTGCATCTTTGTCTTGTTTCCCTGAGGTTTATATTCATGTTTCTATGTATTAGAATACACGTGTAATTCCCTCAATCCTTCTTACATCTTCGAAGTTTGAAGTTTTAGTGTAGTGCAGGTCTTCCACATGGTATGAGAGTAACTCATTCGAGTCACTCACCTGCAACTCATTTGAGTCACTCGTCTGCACAATCTGAAAAATGTTAGTTATACCGCTACCTACATCTAGGTCCTGGTCCACAATTTGTTTGACATTTGTCCTGTTTCCTCGACCATTAAAAATGGGTGCTCGACCTGCGGGTGCGGGGGCGTATTAGATTACAACAATTCCCCTAACCCTTCTTACAACAATGAAGTCAGTGTAGTGTCGAGGTGTTTCACACTATCCCTTAACACCATCTTTTACAATCTTCAGTAATATTTTTCAGAATAGCTTTTATATGATCATAAATTATCATGGGGAAGTAGCAAATGTGATGCACCTTCAAGTGATGGCAAGCTACATGTTTCATAACCATATTAAACTTATAACTTCTACCTGTAATTGAAGAGGTAAGAGATTCCACTGGCTTAGGTTGCTCAGTTCTCCGCTGGTACACATGCTAAATGTAAGAAGAAAAGGATACTGAATTTTCGCATTTAAGTGTTTGTGTAAGCTGCTAACTGATTATTGTACTAGAATTCTCACTTTTTGTTTATTTGCATGTAGATTCTACAACTTACATACAATTTTTTTAAGGAATACTGTTATTGTATCTTTTATATTTTCCCTTTCTTTCAATATGAACTGAATTTGTTGCTCCTGGTGCAGGGAGCTACAATAGTTGATCAGATCGTGAGCATAAGTCCAGCAGAAAATTATGTACGTAAAGCAGAAGAGGTACAATCTATTCTCTTAAACCATCATTGGCAATGCTGTATGCACCACTTTGCTCTACTACTTCATGAGTTCATGTAGCACTCTTATTGTCTCCCTGTATACCTAACAATTAATGCCTTGGATTTATGCACTCCAATGAGAATGTTTATGCTAGGTAGCAGAGCTTATGTGGTACACTATATAGTGATCATAGTTTACATCTATTATGGCTTTACTGTAATTGTTTTGATGTCTTTCTTCTATTTCATTCAGGAACCTGTGACTGTGCAAGTTACGAGTGTAACTCAGTTTGGGGAGAATGTCCTAACTGTTGAGGTGTATATATATCTATTATATTTTGTTGTCATGCCTTCCAGTTATGTTTTGAGGAAAACATTCTTTTTTATGCTCACAAATTGAATTGTTCTTTATAGGATAGAAGCAATCATGGTGGTGGACGGATATATGTAAGTAAAGCTCAAGAAGTAGTGACTGGAATGTTGGCAAAGGGTTCAGCAATCAGACAAGATGCTATGAGCAAAGCAAAAGCATTTGATGAGAAACATAAGTTGACTGCTAGCGCATCAGCTAAAGTTATTTCTTTTGATAAGCGTGTTGGCCTTTCTGAGAAGCTAACTGTTGGAATCTCAGTCGTCAACGAGAAAGTGAAATCTGTTGATCAAAGACTGCAGGTTTCCGATAAAACAATGGCTGCCTTGACTGTAGCAGAGCGCAAGTTGATTGACACTGGCACAACCGTCAAAACAAATAGGTATTTATGTGTATCTATCATAGAAATATTTTTGTCATTGTTAATTGGATATTTAGACCACCACTTTAAACCTAGGTATATGAACTAGCATAGATGAGGGTGATGACAATTTTTAGAGTATGACGCAGGCACACAACCATATTTTTTACATGTTATAACATAATATCAAGTTTATGCATAAAATTTTGTTGTAAAATAATAAAAATTTATGTATAAAATTTAATCTAAATGTTCTCCAATCAAATAGTATTTATGTGTGTTTATTATAAAAATGTTGTTATGATTGTTTAATCAACACTTAAACTGACAATGTGATGCATGCAAATACTGCTGAACTGTCTAACTGTGGGTACTGTATTATGCTGGTATTAAGCTGTGAAATTGACAGTAAAATTTAGAAGTTTTCTAATGTATACAGGCAATACTAAGAAGCTATTCATGATGTTAAGCTTACAATTGCATACTACTCAAAAGTAGTTGCTCACAAGTCTTTGATTTATAATTGTCATGCTCTGTGAATTTGATGTAATAATATTTAGTAGGAAGTGATTCTGATTAAGTAAAATAAATGTTGTGCGAGATCAGATGGTTTTTTAACAAGATTGCTACCCACACTCATAGTGTTTTTGAAGATGGTTGGCGGGGGTGGTGGCCATGGCTTAGATCGTCTTCCTGCTTAGTGAGGCTACTCATTTATTTAAAAGAACTAGTCAATTTTATATGCTACTTTGCCAAACAGTTCTTAAAAAATATTCAGAAATTACAAATATTATATACATAAAAAACTAATTGAAAAACCTTGGAACTTTGGTAGACTTCAACAATACCACTTGAGCTCTTTTTGGTATTGGTGTGAATGAAAATTATTTTCGCTGAAAACTGTTACCAAAAGTGCTTTTAGAATAAACATGTTTAACTCAGAATTTCCGTAGTAAGTAAAAGCGCTTTTTTGTAAAGCTAAAAGCACAACTTTAGGTGCTTGAATAAAAATCGAAAAATAGCAGTTATGGAAAAGTAGTTTTTGGCGAAACACACTTTTATGTAAGTTTTCCAAACACATATTTGAATCTAAAAGCGATTTTATAACAAAAAAACACTTTTCAAAAGCAACACCAAACGGAGCCTTATTCGAGTACAAACCCATAGGCGGGCAGCCACCACGTTTTGTCGAGGTCGCTGCCCACAAAACTCGACTCTTAGTGCACCTGATGTAAACTTAACCTAGGTAGAGAATTTTCCAAGAATATTAAAAGATTATGTTTACCAACATGTTGTGCCGATTATGTTAGAAATTAAAACTAATAATTGGTTTGATGGATTTTCAAGAAATGAACTAAGTTTAACAAACCCAATTAAAGATCAAAGCATAACAATCAACAAATATACTTAAGTATTATAGCAAGTAAGATATTCAATAATGATTCGTACACTAATTGGCAAGTAGAAGCGCACACACTCAATATTTGTGGACGATAGATAATTCAGATATTATTATAGAGACGATAGGCAGTAACACAAATAATGGAAGAATGGAAAGAAGTTACCGGGGTTCGATGAACGATTTGTCGCCACAAATAAAGGAAGAAGATACCAATCGTCGCAATCAACAACACTGTACTCCGCAAATCATTCTCTTGATATGAAGATTAGGGTTTGGAATTGAATTGGAAGTTTGGGGATTTAGGGTTTTGGGATTTTGAGTGGATTTTGGGATTTGGAGTGGGGGTGGTTTCAGAGGTGAAGGTGCAGTCGGGGGAGGGGAGTGCTGACGGCCGTCGATGGAGCTGATGGTGTTGATCGGTGGGAGTTGCGCGTGCGAGAGGGCGAAGGACGGGATGGTGGCGCGCGGGGTTGAGGGAGGCAGGAGGGCAGTCGGACTGCGTCGAGATTGCGGAGGCGGGGTACCGTGGTGGTATGGGAAGAAGTCGGGTTCGATGGTGGGATGTTGGGTTTCAGGGAGATGAAGAAGTAGTTGGGGTGTAGTTGGTAGAGAGAGGGTATTAGAGTTAGAGTTTAAAATAAAATTGGGGATTTGGGGGTGTAGTTAGATTTTCTCACAAACCCTAATACTTTCTTAGGATTTCTCACAAACCCTAATGTTCTCTAATGGTCTCACACACACAAGAGAAGAATGAAGAGTAACAACTCAACACAATAATTTTTTAAAATCAATAATAACGTGTCTTCTCACTATTCTCAAGGACTATATATAGGCTCAAAACAAAATCTCAATACAAATCTCCAAAATATTTTAATGCAGAAAATAAAGGGTGCAAATTGCAAAACTACTACATATGGCTAAAATGCGAAAAAACAAATAAAAATTGCTGAAATAAAGATAACTATGCTACTGGAGTAGCCTTCCTGGACGATGCCTGCACCGACAGAAGCGCCCAAATCGTCTTGAACTGATGTCTTCATCAACACCACTTTCTAGTTTCTAAAGATTTGAACTTTATCTTTATGACACGATATAAAGTGGAACCCAAAAGAAGTTAGACATCATGATTATAAAAGGGAATTATTGTTAGGCTTTTAATATATGTCCCTATTAAATAGGCCTATATCACCATCGTAAAAATGTGCTATTTCACCCTTTTCGTGAATAATGTGAGCCTCATTTTTATATTTATCCCTCTTTTGCATTTCTCTAACTTAACCCTGATTAACGCTTATCATACGTGAAGATGTCTAATTTACCCTTCTATCGTAAAAAATGAATTTAACCTATTATCCCTCAAAGATAAAATCTCAACCTTTAACTCATCAAACCAAATTTTTTTAGAGATTGATTCAAAGTTCTATGAATAAGAATCAAATCAGAAAATCAAATCAGAAAAAAATACGGATTCAAGAGAGAACTAGAGAAATAAATGATTAACTTACTTCCTCACTACCATTAAAGTGCAAGATTGATGGCAAAATTTAGGAAGAAATATGAAGAAGATGAAGTTACAAAGATGCACTGTAAAGATTGTACATTTCTTGAAAAAGGTGAAGAAATTTGGGAAAGAGTTGATGGGTTTGGTTGGGTTTAAAAGAAGGAAAAAGAGTTAGGATGGTCAAGAGGAGGGTGTTTTAGTCATTTTTCATGAAGTTCATTAAAGAAAACTGAATATTCCTCACATCTTTTTGATGTATTTTATCCGAAGGGGTAACAAATAGGTGGGGGCTGCACACATTGTTAGGGCCAAATATGAAAATACACATTTTTGAGTGGTATGTGAGATATTCACATATTTGTTAGCGACATGCGTGTTAAAAACCCATTATTGTTTATTGGGATGAAACTTGGCAGACGTCTGCCATTAACATTAAACAATATCAGAAATTACAACCTAAAATCTGAAAGAATTATTACTGGAATTTACTCTTACATGTTAAAACATTAATTGATTACCTAATACGTTATTGCTCACTAGTCACTCTTAAGGTTTTTGTAAGTGGTGGTTGGCATGGGGTGGTACACTAGTAGCTGTGATGAGGACATTCGTTCAAGACGATTCGGGCGTTTCTATCAGCGCAGGCGTCGTCTTCAGCAGCTGCTTTATTTAGTTTAGGATTTTATTTCCAGTACCATATTTGTTTCTGGCAATTATAGCCATATGTAATATTTTTTGTATTTTTTAGATTTTGAGAATATTTTGGAGATTTGTATCAAGATGTATTTTGAACCTATTTAAAGGCTTTGAGATTAATGAGAAAGGATGCCACTCTTGATTAAAAAAAATATTGTGTTGAGTTTTTGCTCTTCCCTTCTCCTTTGTGTGATACAACTGAAATCTAAATTATTAGGGTTTGTGATAAATCCTAATACAATTTGAGGGTTAGTGATTAACTCTAAAATCTACCCAAAATTAACATCCCCAAATAGAACAAATTCCAAAACCCTAATCTTCCTAATCCCGAATACAACCCCAATCCCCTGTTACAATACCAGCCGCCATCTTCATCAACAGCCCCCTTCATCTTGTTCCCTATCCCAATCCCGATCCCAACAAAAGAAAACCCAACCCATCGTCTGCCCCAAATCTCCATTGCTTTCCCTAAAGCCCTCAATCCCGATCCCCCCACCTCCAGTTCCCGTCGCCACCCAACTCCCCTGCCACCGCCATCGACATCGCCCCGTCACCACTCGACCCCGACCAAATCCCTCACCCTACACGCCGTCGCCCCTTCTTTCCCTCTCCCCCGTCGATCACCCCCTCACCATCATCCCAGTCTCCCATCCATCGCTACTACCCTCAACCCACGGCCACTCCACCTCTTTCCCCTCGACAGCAGCAACCCGACACCCGCTCAAGCCCACCAGTCGATCTTGCTGTTGACTTGCCTAGTTGTTGCTGCCGCTCTTCTATTGTTGCTGCGTTGCTGTGTTCTTTGTTGCTGTCCAACTCCGAGATCTACGCTGGTTTCTTCGTATTCGGTATACTCTTTCCACTATTAGATATTTGTGTTCTACCGCTTTATTATCTATTATATTATCTGATTTGTCTGTCGTCCCCAAAATAACTGAGATTGAGTGTTCCACATGCTTGAGTAGAGTACGAATCAATATTGAACCTATTACTTGCTAAACACTTAGAGATTTAATTATTGATCGTAAGGTTGAATTATTAATTGGGACTGTAATACTTGATTCAATTCTTGAAAACCCATCAAAACTGTTAGCTAGTAAAACTTCCAACTTTGATCCGCACTTACATGTTGGTAAAATTAATCCTTTAAGATTCTTGGAAATTCTCTATTTTAGGATTAGTTTTCATCATTTTGGTATCAGAGCGAAGGTTCTTAAAACCCTAGTTCTTGCATCGTAGGCATCATTTTTGCATTCATTTAGGATTGTGTAGTCTTTTATTTTTATTTTTTCTTTCTTTCTTTTATTTTAGGTCATTTCCAATTCATTAAAAAAAAAGAGCGAAGGTTCTTAAAACCCTAGTTCTTGCATCGTAGGCATCATTTTTGCATTCATTTAGGATTGTGTAGTCTTTTATTTTTATTTTTTCTTTCTTTTATTTTAGGTCATTTCCAATTCATTAAAAAAAAATTGGGACACACACGACCTATAGTTTCCACTTTTGGTGAATGCGTCTTTGCAGCACCATCACAGATCCTGAAGAGCCTTTCCTATCCCTTCCCAATCACCCAATTAGGAACCCTAGACTCCCCAGACCTGAAATGGACAACCCTGATATCTCTGCTACCCTAGCTGCCATCCAAACAACTCTTGCCAATATCAATCAGAGGCTTGAGAAAGTGGAGTTAAACCAAACCATTGTTCCTGAGCTTCATGCCCATTGTCAGATCCCTCAAGGGAATGTTCGTGACGATCGACGTCAAGAACGTGACCCTGACGAACAATATAAAAAGAACGTTAAGGCTGACGTTCCCCAGTTTGAAGGCTACATGGAACCCCAAGCTTACCTCGATTGGATCAGTGCCATGGACCACTACTTTGTGTGGTTTGACATGAGCAAAACCCTGAAGGTTAAATTTGCCACTATGAAATTGACGGGTAAAGCTCAACAACACTGGACCAATCTTGAACATGCCCGCAGAGGCCGAGGCCTGACACCCATAGCCACTTGGAAAGCCATGAAAGAGAAGCTCACTGAGAGATATGTACCATTATCATTTCATACCCGATTGTTAGATTCATGGAACCAACTTTATCAAGGAAGTAAATCCACACAAGAATATGTTGATAAGTTCGATGACTTTCTTATTCGGTGCAATGCTTTAGGTAAAGAGAGTGAAGAACAAACTCTCTTTAGGTTTAGAGCTGGACTACGAGCTGACCTTAGGAACGAGCTAATCTATAGAAATGTGGACTCAATAGTGGCAGCCTACGCCCTAGTCCTCGATATGGATTCCCTTAAAGCTAGTTCTCATTCTAGGTCCAGCAACTTGAGAGATCATTTCTTTAGAATGACCTCTACTGACCCACCTAGACCTAAGCCTCGCTCTCAGCACCCCAGCAAATCTTACCCCAGCAAACCTAATTCAAATTGCAATTCACATAGAGATGAACATAAGGGTAAGAACATCGAAAGAGATTACAGTAAGATTGACCCTCTCACTAAGTGCTATAAATGTAAGGAATATGGTCATGTTGCTAGCAACTGTCCCAGCCCCAGTAGGATCAATATAGTAGAGGGTACCGCTGTTATTGCTGACGACTCTGACAATGAGCTTTCTTATGTGCCTATTGAAGGCGATGACTTCGGTGAAGAAGAGGATGACCAGTATCTCCACTGTATTCGGTCTATCCAATCACCTCACTTGAATGTAGTCAGATGTGCTTTGTCCCAACCAAAAGAAGAAAATGATTGGAAGCGCATTGCTATATTCCATACCTTTACGACTATAGGTGGCAAAAACTGCAAGATGATTGTTGATAGTGGGAGCTGCGTCAACGCTGTCTCTTCTGCGGTCTTAGCGAAGATCGGACTTAAGGCTGAACCCCATCCACGCCCATACAAAGTATCTTGGATTGATGCAACAACACTCCAAGTAACACATCGATGCCTAGTCCCTGTGGACTTCAAAGCTTACAAAGAGGAAATTTGTTGTGATGTGCTCAAAATAGATGTGGGTCAAGTCATTTTAGGGAGACCTTGGTTATACGATCACGATGTGATCATATATGGTCGATCCAACCAATGTGTGTTCCAGTACGATGGACTAAAAATAAAGCTCATACCCGTGAGATTACGAACTAGTCTAGCTGAAACAACACCGGCTCCCTCGAGAAAGGGCAAGGAAGTAACGTATATGGGTGAAAAGGAACTTACGAAAGAAATTGACAAAGGGGCTACCATTCTTTTACTCACAGCGAGAGAAGTCCCTAAAGATCCTAAGTCACTCATCCCGCCCCAAGTTACTCCTGTCCTACAAGAATTTGCAGATGTGTTTCTTGCTGACCTCCCCAACCAGTTGCCCCCATTGCATGACATCCAACACGCTATTGATCTGGTTCCGGAAGCGAGTCTTCCTAACTTGCCACATTATCGGATGAATCCGACAGAGCATGCTGAGTTGAAAAGGTAAGTTGATGAGTTATTGGCAAAGAGGTTCATCAGAGAAAGCTTAAGTCCTTGTGCTGTTCCTACTCTATTGACGCCAAAGAAAGATGGAACTTGGCGTATGTGTGTGGATAGCCGTGCCATAAATAAGATCACGGTGAAATACCATTTTCCCATTCCTTGTTTGGATGACATGTTGGACATGATGTCTGGTGGCACAATCTTTTCCAAGATTGATCTTAAAATTGGCTACCACCAAATACGTGTTCGTCCTGGTGATGAGTGGAAGACCGCCTTCAAGATGAAGGATGGCCTGTACGAATGGATGGTCATGCCATTTGGAATGACAAATGCCCCGAGTACGTTTATGAGAATCATGACGCAAGTACTCCGTCCCTTTATGGGCAAGTTCCTTATGGTGTACTTTGATGATATTCTCATTTACAGCCGATCCGTTGGGCAACATCTTGACCATTTGAGACAGGTCTGCGGTGTTTTGAGGAAGGAACAGCTTTATGCTAATCCTACCAAATGTACCTTCCTCTCCGATCAGACTATCTTTCTGGGATTTATTGTCTGCCAGAGGAGTATCTGCTGACCCAGAAAAAATACGAGCTATTACAGAGTGGCCTGAGCCCTGCAATATTCGTAATGTGCGGAGTTTCCATGGCCTTGCCACCTTTTATCGTCAGTTTGTGCAAGGATTTAGCACAACCATGGCTCCGATAACCGACTGTTTAAAGAAAGGTGAGTTTGTCTGGTCGAAAGAAGCCACGAAAGCCTTCGAAGAGATCAATAAGAGAATGACTCAGACACCTGTCATGAGGTTGCCTGATTTCACTAAAGTCTTCGAAATAACGTGTGATGCTTCTGGTATTGTATAGGTGGAGTCCTCAGTCAAGAGAGTCATCCTGTTGCTTATTTCAGTGAAAAGCTGAACGAAGCAAAACAAAAATGCTGCACCTATGACAAGGAGTTCTATGTGGTCATTCAGTCACTTCGCTATTGGCGACATTATCTCCTGCCGCAAGAATTCGTTATCTTCTCAGACCATGAGGCCTTAAGATTCCTTAATTCTTAACAAAAGTTGAATCCGAGACATGCTAGATGGGTAGAGTTCTTACAGGAATATTCATATACCATTAGGCACACAAAAGGGATTGATAATAAGGCCGCAGATGCGCTAAGTCGTTGTCACATGATCTTATCTGCACTGCGCACCGAAATTATTGGTTTTGAGAGATTGAGAGATGAGTATGCCTCCTGCCCAGATTTTCACGAGATCTACACTTCTTTGAAGGTGGCATAACTCGAGTGATAGATGATTATTTCTTGAAAGATGATTATCTCTTCTATCGCTCCAAACTGTGCATTCCTAGTACATCTTTACGAGAGTATCTTGTTTGGGAATTGCACGCTGGTGGCCTTGCTGGACATTTTGAGCATAGCAAGACCATTGATGCTGTGGAACATAGGTTTTACTGGCCAAAGCTAAAGAGAGACGTTGTGAGACTTGTTAACAGATGTCACACCTGTCAACTTGCCAAGCAACAAAAACAGAACACATGCCTGTATACTCCATTACCTGTTCCCAACCGCCCTTGGGAAGACGTGAGTATGGATTTCGTGTTAGGCTTACCGAAAACACAAAAGAAACATGTCTCCATTCTTGTCGTCGTGGACCGTTTTTCTAAAATGGCCCACTTCCTCCCGTGCTCGAAAACTTTCGATGCATCCCGTGTGGCTCAGATATTCTTTGATAATATTGTGAAGCTACATGGGTTGCTAAAAACCATTGTGTCTGATAGGGATGTGAAATTTACGAGTTATTTTTGGAAAACCCTATGGCACAAGTTGGGTACAAAATTGAAGTTTTCGTCAGCGTTCCATCCACAGACAGATGGACAGACTGAGGTTGTCAATCGGAGTCTTGACAATCTCTTACGTACTCTTGTGGGAGAGAACTTGGGAACATGTGATTTAAAATTAACGGTTGCTGAATTTGCTTATAACACATCTAGGAATAGAACCACTGGCATGAGTCCACACGAAGTTGTACACGGTTATCGTCCTAGGCAGCCTATAGATCTTGCCCCCATGTTAGAACATCACCGAGTCTCCGAGTCTGCATCTGCATTTGCATCCCGCATTCATGACTTACATAGAGAAATTTCCAAGAAAATTAATGAAAATAATTTTAACTACAAGTTAAGAGCTGATATTAGAAGGAAGTTGAAAATTTTTAATGTGGGTGACGAAGTGATGATTCGGATTCGTCCGGAACTGTTCCCAGCTAGATCCGTTAAGAAATTGAACGCACGTGCTGCAGGCCCATTTAAAATTCTTCATAAAATCAATGATAATGCCTATGTTGTTGACCTTCCTGAAGGCTTTGGCATCAGTAAAACTTTCAATGTTGAGGATCTAGTACCCTATGAAGGCCCAGAATTTAACCCTAGAAATCTTCTTATAGACGAGCCTACCTTGCAGCCTAATGGTGAGATTCCCCCATTACCTCCACTACCAGATACTACTTACCCATCGACAGAAGAGTTGGATAATATTTTAGATGATCAGATAATCTCTACTAGAGATGGTGGTACTCATAGATATTTAGTAAGTTGGAAAAATAAGCTGGAGTTGGAGAACACTTGGATAGATCGTGGAGAGCTCCAGCGCTTGGATCCAGACCTTTTAGAGCACTATGATAGGAAGACTGGTTTTGACTCGACTGGGTCGAGCCCTCTTCCACCCGGAGAGAATGATGAGGACATCGGTTCAAGACGATTCGGGCGTTTCTATCAGCGCAGGCGTCGTCTTCAACAGCTGCTTTATTTAGTTTAGGATTTTATTTCCAGTACCATATTTGTTTCTGGCAATTATAGCCATATGTAATTTTTTTTTGTATTTTTTAGATTTTGAGAATATTTTGGAGATTTGTATCAAGATGTATTTTGAGCCTATTTAAAGGCCTTGAGATTAATGAGAGGATGCCACTCTTGATTAAAAAAAATATTGTGTTGAGTTTTTGCTCTTTCCTTCTCCTTTGTGTGATACAACTGAGATCTAAATTATTAGGGTTTGTGATAAATGCTAATACAATTTGAGGGTTAGTGATTAACTCTAAAATCTATCCAAAATTAACATCCCCAAATAAAACCAATTCCAAAACCCTAATCTTCCTAATCCCGAATACAACCCCAATCCCCTGTTACAATACCAGCCGCCATCTTCATCAACAGCCCCCTTCATCTTCTTCCCTATCCCAATCCCGATCCCAACAAAAGAAAACCCAACCCATCGTCTGCCCCAAATCTCCATTGCTTTCCCTAAAGCCCTCAATCCCGATCCCCCCACCTCCAGTTCTCGTCGCCACCCAACTCCCCTGCCACCGCCATCGACATTGCCCCGTCACCACCCGACCCCGACCAAATCCCTCACCCCACACGCCGTCGCCCCTTCTTTCCCTCTCCTTCGTCGATCACCCCCTCACCATCATCCCAGTCTCCCATCCATCGCTACTACCCTCAACCCACGGCCACTCCACCTCTTTCCCCTCGACAGCAGCCACTCGAGACCCGCTCAAGCCCACCAGTCGACCTTGCTGTTGACTTGCCTAGTTGTTGCTGCCGCTCTTCTATTGTTGCTGCGTTGCTGTGTTCTTTGTTGCTGTCCAACTCCGAGATCTACGCTGGTTTCTTCGCATTCGGTATACTCTTTCCACTATTAGATATTTGTGTTCTACTACCTTATTATTTATTATATTATCTGATTTGCCTGTCATCCACAAAATAACTGAGATTGAGTGTTCCACATGCTTGAGTAAAGTACGAATCAATATTGAACCTATTACTTGCTAAACACTTAGGGATTTAATTATTGATCGTAAGGTTGAATTATTAATTGGGATTGTAATACTTGATTCAATTCTTGAAAACCCATCAAACCTGTTAGCTGTTAAAACTTCCAACTTTGATCCGCACTTACATGTTGGTAAAATTAATCCTTTAAAATTCTTGGAAATTCTCTATTTTAGGATTAGTTTACATCTAAGCTGGCACACGTTTTTTGTGTGGTAGGCAAACTCCTATCTATTGCTGTTGCTGTTGAAAAAGGAAAGCATAAAAAGGTTGAAATATATGATAGAAATAAGATCTAATTTGGGGGGTTTCGCTACTGCTGCTCCTGGTTTTGTTGTCATTGCTCGTCTTTACTGTTCCAAAAGCTGCTACAACTGCAAGGGAGAAACGAAGAATGTTGAGAGTCAAATAGTATTAGGGTTAGGGTTACAGTTTTTACCCATTTAAGTGAAGTGGGTTAACTTTTGAGTGGCGAAACATTCCCAAAATTTTAAGAAGACTTCGCTTCCAGTATTAACATATCCACATTTACACAAAACACAACAATATCGATCATTCTTCTCTTCTTTTCATAAAGCAATTGGAATAAAAAATCCTTACAAAGAAGAAGAAACTAAAAGATGTTAGCTAAAGATAATGATCTCTTATTAAACATTCAATTTTCCCTCTCTTACCAAATGTATATATCCCAGCTACTCTCTTAGACTGGAGACTGGTCCTGTTCTCTGAATGCTCCATGATCTAAAAGAAGTGGAAAATACTTCAATACTTCAAGCTTTCCCTACAAATAAACTAGATGGTTAATCTCTATTGGACATATTAATTGAGGTCACTATGGAGTACAAGACACTATAATGATTTAGCAAAATTTTATAACTGGTTGTTGCCACGTCAACAGTCTCGTATTATATTGTAGATTTTTTGGATAAGGAAATTATGAACATGAGATGGGCTCGTTATTGTCCATTACGAAATTGATGGTCGGAAAGCAGAAAGCATAGTGAAGCAAGAGGATGGGCCCTCAGCTTTAATAAATATTCTAAAGCATAAAAATTGTGTACATTATTTTTGTAATTATAATATTCTAAAGTTTAAAAATATTAGTTAAAATAGAAATAACTAAGAAAATGATCACAAGATTGAAACAAATGAGAAATATTATAACGAGGGAGAATGCATCCACAATTCCACACCATAATTACAATAAGTACTCTAAATTATACAATAATTACCAACGTGAAGTGGATTCCCTGACTACTATATTGAAACCTTTGGAAGTATGGGAATGAATGCATGCATCTAGGAAGCAAGGATAGGGGTACAAGTTTGGTAGACGACAATGTACGGGTGAGCGGCACACCAAATTTGTAAAAAGTAGGACTCAGGGACACAACTATAATTATAATATAACTTAATATTATAGCGTATGTAAATTTAATTCAAACGACAGTCAAAAAATATAATTTGGAATTCAAAATCAGAATAAGAGATATATTGTCCACAAGCACACATAATAAAATCAGAGAAGATCCGTGGCATGGATGCAAACAAGAGTTAATTTTTATGAGAAACAAGAAAAGTGTTTGAAATTTTTTACCTGTGTTCCAAGAAGTGTTCAAGAAATCTCTTAAGAAATGTCCACAACATATTAGATATGCTAAATTTTTTTAACATGCACATGTGTTCATGGTGTCTGTGAAGAATCAGTGTTGGACATGGGTATGGTCACATGATGCGTAACACGCGGGCCCTCCCCACTGCCCTGCGACAGGGTTAAAGTCTCACCTAAAAACTACCTAGTATTGAAGGCAACTTAGGATCTAGACCTTATTATATATATACACCACTCTGTTCCTTCTCATTTCCAATGTGCGACTATTACCAATCCCACTTGTGATTGAGCTTGGACTTGGTGGGACTTGGACTTTAACCATGGGTATTATACAATTACCCTTCATTATGAACTTAGCGTGCTCGCTAAGTTCGGGTAGTCTCTATCAAGGCACTTTCCTTTCTAGCCGATGTGGGTCCACACGGTTGCCACAATTTTGTCCCCACTAGCGTATTGCCCTTGCCTAACTGCTAGCGTACTTACCCTGGCCCTGCCAGTGTGTGCACCCTAAATGATCCCACCACCAGGGTTGAAAGTTGGCTTTGATTCCATTTTGTAACACCTCAAGCCCACTGTACTGTACATGAGGGTGCATATTTGGACTCAAGCCCTGCCAGTGTGTGCACCCTAAATGATCCCACCACCAGGGTTGAAAGTTGGCTTTGATTCCATTTTGTAACACCTCAAGCCCACTGTACTGTACATGAGGGTGCATATTTGGACTCAAGCCCTGCCACTCCCTACCGCTTCCGTGGTCGTGATCCGGTTCCCCACCCATCACGAGGGTAAAGTTTTACGAAATCAAAATTTATACTCCATATTTTTTTGGACCGAAATGTGTAGATTTCGACTGAAATTTCCGAAATATCAGTTGAAATATTGCCGAATTTGCCGAAATATCGGCCGAAATAGACACTAATGTTATTGTGAATATATAAGTTTTTTTTGTTTTACTTTTTGCATGTAAGTCTTTCAATATTGGACCTTAAGCGAAAAAATATGAGCATTTCGTCTCTCTATTGTTTGTGTATATGTAAAGTCAAGTAAGTCTATTAAATAATACATTTTTTCTAATCATTACCAATTCAATTTAGTTATGTACTTATATTACATTCTCTTTTATATTATTGTTAAATTCTTCGAATATTTACTGTGATTGATTCATGTCATTAGTTACATTATTCAATATTTTATATGATAAATGCCATGTAGAACATATAATATCTTGTTTAGTAAAAAAAAATATGTTTATTGGGTGTCCGAAATGAACATCCGAGATGATCACATTTTCTTGAGATCTCCGACGATATCTCCGATCTGAGACGAAACACCCCTAGCCGAGACGAGTATGAAATCAGAGATTTAAAACCATGCTAAAAAACTAGCTAGTATTGAAGACAACTTAGGATCCTAGACTTTATTATATATGCACCACTCCATTCTTGCTCATGTCCAGTGTGGGACTATCACTAATCCCACTTCTATTTGAACCATGGGTATTACGTGATAGAAGCACCCGTTCTACATAGACAAGTGCTGATCTGCGTGTGGGTCTTGATGATTAGGATAAGCAATAAAAATGTAGTTCCTAGCTTTTATATGTGCGATGGTCGTAGATTGGGTTGAAGATGAAAGAACTACCATGAAAGAAGGAAATGTAAAAACCAAATTCTTCTTACTAAAAAAATTAGTCTTTTTGTATGAAAGTCCTGCTTATGTAGTAATTTGACCTATATCTCCACATCCTTGGAAAAAATCCATTTAGTTGTAAGATTACTGAAGGAAAGTTCCCGTCATAAATTTCTAGAGTTTGCTTCTACATGGTTGGAATGGACTAAATGGATACAACCATGGTTGACTAATAGGTAAAATCATACAATATTTATGAAGCATAAGGGCATAACTACTGATACAACTACAACATCTTGCAATAAATCAATTGCCATCAACAAAACCTATGGATAGGAAAATGAAAAATAAAAAATCCTTAACTTAAAACATTTCCATGCAGTGCTCCTAACTACCTCTGGGGAACACTTAATGTGATGCGAAGGCACATGAGAACATTAGTTTGAGAACTCCTAGTGGAGTCCTGGATAGGGGAATAGCCAAAGTGGACCAGTGGATGTTCAGAAGAGTGATTTTTTGCTAGATTCTGAGAATTGATGCCGCTTGAAGAGACAGAGATTAATAATTATAAAGGTAGTGACAAAGGTGGAGGAGGAAGCAAAGCAGGTTAAGACTATAGAGGGAGAGCAAAAAAAAAAAAAAGTTGGTTAAAGTGAAGTTTTAAGGAGAGGCTTTATGATAATACAGGTGCCTATAGCAGGTCTGATAATTGAAGTCAGTGAAATTGCATTCTCCTAGAGTCCTAGTCTAGAGGAAAGTCTACAATAAGTACTGAGGAACACATTTTTTTGATAAATAAGCCAACTTATAAAATTTTGACCATAATCTAGCTTTCTCTTAAAAAGATTATGAGCTTGTCAGTAGGCAGTGTGCCAAGAGAATAGAGCTACTCAAGGGACAAATATTGCATTTGTTTTGTAGTACCACTCACTCAATAGAGCTTCTAATGTAAACAACTCCAGATATTTTACCGTATGCATTTGTGTGTGCCAGTTAGAACTTAGAAGTGTATTATTAGTTTCTGTTCCTAACATGCATACCACCTATCACGCAATCTCTATATTATTTCTTGTTCAAATAGATTTATTGTTTCTACTATTTATAGTTATTTTGCTAGGTGCTCAAGAATATGCCTCTACCTTTGGTTATATGGAATCAATTGCTGATTTTTTGTGTGTGGGGAAGGACAGGTATGTTTCTGCTGGATCCGCTTGGCTGAATGGTGCATTCGGTAAGGTAGCACAAGCTGGTCATATTGCTGGTTTGAAAACAAAAGAGAAGTTCCAATTAGCAGTATCAAACTTGACTGCAAAGGTGAGACCTATCCTATGCCAGTTATAATGTTCTTTTTAAACAATACTTCTGTCACACTACAAACACTAGTAATTACACGTGCGATGCACGTCTTAATAAATATATATTTTTAAAAGTAAAAACTCCGACGTAGTCTGCCCTGGCCCCGGCCTCGAACGTGAGACCTGCTTTATATTAGTTATTTATATTAGTTATGCACGGGCGATATTCGTGTTGGGTTGTATACAAACGACAACTCGAACTCATTATAATATTAGAGATCTTATTAAATTGATAAATGCTTTAAATATGGAAAGATGTGCCGATTATTATTGTCAGCCAAATTTGATCCAGAGAGATGTTTCCTTCTTCAATGAGAAATCAACCTAAACAAGACGAACTCATGTATACACAATACATTGATTTCTGAAAACAACCTTCAGTTTAACCTAATCTAGCACTGTAATGTTTACTTAGGGTATGTTTGGATAACCCGACCCCCCCTCCCTCCCTCTTCGCCCTCAGCCACTTCCTCATGTTCCCTCAATTCAGTCAACCTATTCCCCCTCCGCCTTTAAGCCGCCTCCTGCCGCATCCACCCCCACCACACCCAACACAAACAGACACCAGTAAGATCACCGTTAGCATATCAAGGTCGGAAGAGTTACTGGGGGAGGTAGACGAGGATATTTGAAATGTGTCACTCCATTTACATCATTTACATGTTAGAATTAATGAAATATTCTCCTCAATTTAACGGCAAATAACCGCGGGGGGGGGGGGGGGGGGGGGGGGGGGGGTCATTTTGGACTGGGCCTCAAATTGTTTGTGACTAATATCGAATTGTGGCAGATCTACATGGAATATCGATATTTGTGGGGGGACCCGTGCACAGGGGCGGACACACCTTCCTAAAAAATAATGAAAAAAAGAGTAATTCTGTGTATATGTAATTTGTCAAATTTTTAGGGGTTTTAATACCAATTTGACTTCATACCTCCGCTCACCCAGTCACGCTACTTACCCGAATAATGGTCCCATCTTTTAATAATAATGGCCAAACTAAGAAATCTTAATTAGACCCCTCATTTGACCTTTTATTTTTTATAGGGAGTTATTGACTATTTCTTTTGATACTTTAAACTAGTATAATGCACGTGCGATGCACGTCTATAAAGGTGTGTAGGATTTTGAGGAAGGGGCAGGTCACCGAAGAGGTTGCATGCATGCATGCATGCATGTAGACAGGCATGCACAATTTATTCTTTTTGATATTTGTATGCATGTGTTAGACCTAATGGCTTTGATAGGAGAAAACTTTATTATGAATAAATTGTGCATGCAAGTACATGCAAATCTATACTATTAATTATTTTACCAAATCTATGCAGACATGTTAATTATTTTACCAATACATGCAAATTACATTTTTGACCTCCGATATTAATCCTATATTTTTTTTAGTCTTTTATGTTTATGAGGGTATGATAGTAAAAGGCCGCAAAAATGAGACTTTGCTTAATAATAGTATAGATTTAGACCTTACTATTTCTAAATATTTCTGGAAACTCCTAATACAAATACCAAATTCAAGAAATTTTTGGTATAAAATACCCTTGTATCCTTTATATATTTTTCCTTTTCTTCTGTTAGGATGTACTACTTTAATTTAACATGTATTCCCTCTGATCCAAAATGTAATTCGTTTAAGGTTTCTACACTCTTTTTAAGAACACCTAGGTTAGTGTATTGAGAAATAAATATCCCTCTTAATTAACCTATTAATTAACTTATTAAGCTCTCGAGGGTAGAATTGGTAGTGTGGTTAAAAAATTACATAATGAGAGATTGCAAGTGTTGGGACATTGTGTTGGAAAGCGAAAACGACTTATATTTTGGAAAAAAAAAGGCTAAGATGACAGAGGGAGTATCTTATTTCTTTATAGGAATGTATTAACCATCCACTTATATTGTTTATCTTTAAAAGTTTATATCGACTAACTATTTAAGCCTGCAACAATACATTTGAAATTTTAATTTATTGTGATCATTCCGCTTAAATCTTAACTCCACATTTAAAATTCTAATTTAAAGATTAATGTGAAAAAAGACTACTTGTAGTACTTTGAAGTTTAGGTGGTTATATTCACCATTAAATATGTACTTCCTTACATATATTACACGTGTTAATAAGTTAGTGCATTATATGTAAGTAAAATTTTATTACTTTGCTTTTATTTTTCCCATCGTATTTTGACCCCACACCGCAAAATTTCTGCCACACCGCGAAATTTCTGCATTTACCATTGCTCGGGGAAAAAAAAAACCAAACTTCTATATGGTAGCAGTGTCACTACCTCTATCCGAACATGTATGCGTCACTACTTAATTTAACTGTAGTAATTTACTATGTTATTCCATGTGTTCTCTCGCCAGGATTCGGTTGTTGCTGCATAAACCAGTCAATCAGCAGTTAGCGGCTTTGTTTGTATAATTTGTTGTTGTATTAGAAACTTAGTCCGTGTGCGTGTCTGCCAAAGTTTTTGTATTTTTCATTTTTCTCAGGCAATTCAATTTAGCTCATGCATCGTTTGTTCTTATTCATTTTATTCTATATCTTTCGGGAGGTTTTATTCTGTATCAAGTATTTGTGGTTGTGCTGACAAGGAGCGCAAGCTGCAAGCACTTGTATTTCTGGTTAGTGTTGTTAAAAATGTGTAACATTCTTTGGATAAGTGTGAATGAAATGAAAAGCTCTAGCTGTTCTGTTCATATCTAATGAGACTGATACTGTGTTTAAGTTTGCTTCGTGATCTGTGCATCTTCAGATCTTCTCATTTTCTGGACTAGTAGTATGATTATTGACCCTGTCAATAATTGATTGGTAATTAACTATCACTTCTTCATTAATTGTTGGGTAATGCTACACCTACTACCAAATCTACTACTTTTTTCTTTACCACCTTAGGTGACATTATTATTAGATGTTTCTACCACCTATTTTACAATAACCTTCACTAATAGTGTAATACCTAATCTAGTAAAGAGAAAAGTAGTAGATTTGATAGTAGGTAGTAAAAAGAAAAGTAGTAGATTTGATAGTAGGTATAGCATTACCCTGCTACCACTAATCGAGGCCATTTAACTGTTCATTTCTAATCAAGCTTCTTATATGTCATTCGGACCTGCCACTAGAAAACATTTTAGGCTAAATATAAAAAAAGTACTAAGTTTTGGGCCAATTTAAAAAAGTACACTAAGGTTTTTTTGTTTAAAAAATTGGCACAATGTTTAAAAAAACTTTACTGGGTTAGTTAGGGTTGGGTTAGGGTAGGGTTTAAAAAAATCACTTAACTAATCAAATGTTTAAATAAATCCTCCCGAACTAACCCTAACCCTAACCCTAACCTTAAGTTCCTAACTAATCAAGTGGAGTTTTTTTTAAACATTGTGTCCTTTTTTTTTAAAAAAAAATTTAGTATACCTTTTTAAAATTGGCCGAAAACTTTGTGTAATTTTTTTATATTTAGCCAACATTTTAATCAGACAATGTTTTTTTTTTTTTTTGATAAAAGATGGTCGAAACCATCGTTTCATTAACGATAAATTAAGGAAACAGAGTGGTACAGTACATCAGCTAAAAGCAACAACTAAAGGAAGTCGAAATATAAAAGACAACAGCATGTAGACGAAAAGAAATACAACATCAAAAGATAGCCTAAAGCTATAACAGCTATCATCCAGCTGATACAACTAACATCAAAAGAGTTCCCGCCTCTTGGGGCACCAAAATACTAATAGTCCCTGTTTGAAGTCCTCAGCCTGTCCTTAGGCCAACACGTGCTCCTGCCGATCTAGTCTCCATCATTGATTCTGAACCTCTTCGCTGCCTCCTGCGCTCCTGCCCAATCATAGATAAGAAGAAAAATCTTATGCATTGAGTTATGAAATCTATAAACTTTATTACGGAAGATAAAATCATTTCTTTCTAGCCACAGGTTCCAGATTGTAGCGGCAGTAGCTATATCCCACGCCTTTCTATCATCTACTTTGATGTGTGCCTCTCTAATATACCCCCATGTGTCAGTGGTCGTGCTAGGAAAGTGAGTACACCCGAAACCTCTACAAACTATTTCCCACCCGAGACGCGCTTTGGGACACAAAAATAGTATATGGTTGACATCTTCTTGGGCGGCTAGACACATCACATGTCGCGTCTATCTGCATGCTCCGTTTCTGCAGGTTTAGTTTGGAAAGAATAGCGTTGTTGTGGGCTAACCAACAGAATACTTTAACCCTATACGGAATCTTGGCCCCCCAAATAACCGATTGGACTTGACACCTCGTACCCCCGTCGTTGATCCATTTATACATGGATGAAACCGAGAACACTTTTGAATTGTCTCTATCCCACCATCTCTCATCCGGTAAACTATTAGCCCGTCCTCCTTCCTGCGTGATCATCTCGTTCAGCTCTTCGAATTGGGTTCTGCTTTCCGTTGTTATATTGTGTGATACCTTAAAACTGAGTGTACCATTTCTTCTAATGTCTGCAACTGTGAGATCTAGATCCAGCGTAGCTGCAGCTGCTTGTGGGTATTGGTTTTGCAATGTTGTTACCCCACACCATTTGTCTTTCCAGAATCTAGTGTTTTTTCCATTCCCAACTTTGCAACTGGTATTGGAGAAGAAGATTTCACCCTGTTTTGTTATTCCTCTCCACATTATGGACACTTTTGCCGATGGACTTCTTCCTCCAAATCTGTACTTTTTTCTTTTACGATACAGCTCGAACGAGTAGCTCCACCATTTCTTTTGCTTGTTACGAATCTTCCACCACCACTTGCTTAATAGGGCCCTGTTCATATCATGCAAATTAGTGATACCCAACCCTCCATATTCTCTTCTCTTGCATACTCTTCCCCAGTTCACTAAGTGAAAGCCTTTGTTACCCTCCCCAGTACCCTTCCATAAGAATCTACGCCTCAATTTGTCTATTCTATTGATAACCCACTTAGGGAGTTCGTAAATAGACATGATAAACAGCGGAATCGCACTAAGAACCGAGTTGAGTAGAATGATCCTTCCTCCCAGTGAAAGAAACCGATTCTGCCAACCTGCTAGCTTCTTTTCGATCTTTGCGATAATAAAGTTCCAGTCTTCCTTGAGGAGGGCTCCCAGCTTAATGGGAGTACCCAGATATTTGAATGGGTATGCTCCGATCTTGCAATCAAAAATCTCCTTAATATCCTCTAACACTGTCTCCTGCTGATCATAGATTGGGATAATACTAGTCTTATTCAGGTTCACTTTCATCTCTAACCATCCTTGGAAGCAAGCCAAGATCGTCTTGAAGGCGACCGCTTCCTCAACGTTCGCGCTCCCGAACAGAATTGTGTCGTCTGCATACTGAAGAATAGACATTGGATCTTTTATTCCCTTGATTTTGATGCCTTTGATTGTGTCGTTTTCCATAGCTCTTCTTATCATTTCCGCTAGTCCGTCGGCCACGATTGCAAATAGAAGGGACGATAGAGGGTCTCCCTGACGAAGTCCTCTCTTACATCTGATCTCTTTCCCCATCCATCCGTTTACCAGGATGGACGATTTTCCTCCGCGGATGCACGTTTTCATCCATGATCTCCATTTTGGTCCGAATCCTTTAAGCTTAAGTGCCTCCTCCACACTATCCCAAGAGACTGAGTCATATGCTTTCTGGAAATCGAGATTAAGTATGAATCCCTGGACTTTATCTTTATGGCCTCTGAAGACAATTTCGTGTGCCGCCGCTATACAGTCCATGATGTCCCTCCCACTAATGAATCCACTCTGCGACTCAGCGATCACCTGTTGAAGGTTTGGGGCTAGTCTTAGAGCTAGAACCTTTGTTATAATCTTAAACGATCCGTTGAGAAGACTTATCGATCTAAGGTCTTCGTGGGAGATAACCTCGCTTTTCTTCGGGACTAGGACAATCGTAGCGTAATTTAACCTATCCAAGTTCGCTACCCCGTCGTGTAGTTCGGGGAAGATATTCAAAAGGTCGACTTTTATGATATTCCAGTAAATTCTGAAAAAGAAAATAGGAAACCCATCCGGTCCGGGGGCCTTGTCCTGTCCAAGTGTCTTAATTCCGTCCAACACCTCAGCTTCGGTGAATCTTGATTCGATCCCCTCACTCCCCTCTAATCTTGCGGAACTCCACATATCCTGAGCCATAGCACATCTACCAACCGGGACACCTCCTAATAGCTCGTGGTAGTGAGAATCAAGATGCTCCCTGATCAAGTCTTGGTTATCCGTCCAGATACCATTAATATTGATTCCCGTGATGTTGTTCTGTCTTTTCCTTCCATTGGCGACCTTGTGGAAAAATTTTGTGTTAGCGTCTCCCTTTCTAAGCCACTGAACTCTCGCTCTCTGTTGCCAGTATAATTCCTCCATCCTTCCAATGTGTTGTAGTTCAAGTCTTTTATTGGAGAGTTCATCTTTCTCCGAATCCTGTAAGTCTCTATCCTCTTGCGCACTTTCCAACTGTGTTATTCTACCCGCTAGCGTCTCCCGTCTAAGATTGGTTTCCCTCGTCTTTTGTCTAGCCCAATCTTTTAATCTCTTTCGTAACTGTCTTGTCTTCTCAACCCAAATTCCCACAGCTGAGCCGTTGACGGTAGCAGCATTCCACGATTCGACTATTACCTGCCTTGTCTCGTCGCAAATAGTCCAAGCTTTCTCAAATTTGAAACTGAAGTGTTTCTTTCTCTCGTTCAGGCCGCAGTCTATCACCAGAGGCAGATGATCAGAAGTATATCGTAGTAGGGACTTTACCTTTGCAAAGGGAAAAACGTCCTCCCATTCAGTCGACACAAGAACTCGATCTAACTTGGCCAAAATGGGGTTACGCTGCATATTCGACCATGTATATTTCCTGTCTGTCATCTCTAGCTCTAGTAACTCTAAATCGTCTATCGTCTTGTTGAAAGAGTCTTGATCAAATCTGTCATGTCCCCTCCCTTGATGCTCATCATGGAATCTAGTGATGTTGAAATCCCCCCCAATGACCCATGCCCCGTTCCATTTGCTCCTAATGAATCTTAATTTCGTCCAGAACTGCTCCCTCAGTCTACTGTCGTATGGCCCATATACGCTAGTAACAGTCTGTGACCAATCGTCACTTCGACGTCTAATTCTAATGGAAACCGTGAAAGTCCCAATAAAATCGTCTACAATCTCAAATGTAGAGTTACTAGCTCCTATCGCTATGCCTCCAGAGAATCCTCTAGATGGCTTAAAACGCCATTGGAAGTCAGCTAACCCTCTAATCGAAGTGAAATCCTCTTCTATTGGCGTCTCTATTCTAGTTTCCTGAAACCCACAAATGTCAGGTCGACTCTTGGCAATAGTTACCCCTATCGCTCTTCTTTTCATCCTTTGGCGCATTCCTCTAACGTTCCAAAATATGTATGCCATAAAATAACCGTAACCACCTATTCTACCGTACCCCCTCCCCTGATGATCCTAGGGATATAAAGTGACTAGTTTAGTGTCTTCTCTAATGATAGCTAGATTGGATAATTGTTCAGTCCTAGAGGAACCCATGGCTAGACCGTACAGACTAGCGAAGTAAATGAGCGAATCATCAGATAACGAATTAAGAACTGAACAATTAAAAGTCGAGGTACCTTCTCCTGACGCAATGTCTACTGGTGGTTTGATTCCCCTATAAGTCCACCCCTCCTGCTCGTTGTTGTGGCTATCCATGCTGACTAACTGCCTTTTTCCCTTCCTACGATATTCAGTGATTTTTTTAGTGGCCGAGCTCCCCACACTTCCTTTAGCTTCTCTATCGTCGCCTTCTGTTTGTGAGACGGAAATGATATTGTCTTCTCTAATTCCATCTAGTGCTCCGATAATTCCCTCCCCCTGTTCCGGCTCCGATATGGGCGTGGCGTTGAGTAATTGGACTTGCTGAATATTTGGGTCAGCAACAACTTGACTGGGAGTATTAGTAAAAACCTCTACCGGGCTTTCTTCCACAGGGTGAAAAATCGAACTCTTGCCCAAAGGCCCAGGCCCAAGTAAAGCTGTTTCTTTTGATTGGATCAAGGCTCTCACAGCAGCTTTCACAGATCTCTCAATCTCCTCGTTTGAAAATCTCATCCAATCTTCATTAATAAGCCCCATCTGTTTGCTCAGTCCTACATCATTTCCCTGCTTTAGAATGCCTAGCTTTGAAGGTACATTAGTAGGCCCAGACCCATCTATTCTGACCTTCCCCTCTTCTCTTTCAGTCCCTTCACCGTATGCTTTCTCTTCAGCTGCAGTGCACCCGTCCCATCCTTGCTGATTGATAGAAGGCAAGTGCGGGAATTCCGCTGCTTCCAATTGCCAGATGTGTTTAGACTGGTCTAGCCGTTGCTTTGGTTTGTACATTGGGTATTGCAAGAGCTTCTCTGCCCTCGTACAGTCCCAACGGCGCTCACGATCCAGTGGACCCATTCTTTCGTTATCATCTTTTACCCGCTGGTTCACGCGTGTGAGCTCCTCCTCATCTAACGCTTCTACTTCATCTTCTTCCTCTGGCAAAACATCATGGCCGTTGAAAACGCCCTCCTTCGCTCCAGCGCCGTTTGGAGTTGGCTTGGAGACTTGGATGGGGTTTGTGGGACCCACTGGTAAAGCTCAGAGGAGCTGCTTTTGATCGAACATGATTTGCTGGATGAGTTTTAAACCTGCGCAGCAATAGTGAACTCATCATTGTGGAGAATAGGATTTGCAGTTGAAATCTTTCAAGTAAAAGTCCTCAAAAAGGAAAAGGAAAAAAAAGGGTGGGGGGTGTCTTGAAAATTCTTCGTTGTACTAGATGATGTCTCGAACGATAACCCATCTAAAGCGGGATGGTCTTAAATCATAATTAAAATATGGGTAGAGATGTGGTAGAAGAATTTTTTACTTTCAAAAGTATTTACCAAAATGACATACTCGCTATCTCAGTTAGCCACTCTAGTGAAAACAGGATCGCTAACTGAGATAGCGAGTCTATTTGTCTGTTGTTTTCACCACTTGGAGTAAAACCTTAAGAAAAAAGTCAAGTATATACTCGCTATCTCAGTTAGCGACCCTATTTTCACTAGGGTCGCTAACTGAGATAGCGAGTATGTGTATGCTGCTTTTAAGTGAAACCAGGGGAAAAAGCCCAAGCATAGGATCGCTATCTCACCTATTTTAACTATACTCGCTATCTGAGATTGTGGTAGTAGCTGTGATAATATCGTGTGTGTTAGAATACAAGTGCAATTTTTCTTAACCCTTCTACAACTTCGAAGTTTTAGCATAGTGGCAGAGACTTTCACATGGTATCAGAGCAACCCAGGTTCGAATCCTACTGGCTACACAATTTAAATGCGGATTAAAAAAAAAAAAAATACCGCTGTGTATTGTTCAGATCTCGGCCCACAATTTGTTGGGCCCATAAAAAAAATGGAGGGGGCATGTTAGAATACAAGTTCAATTTTCCTTAACCCTTCTACAACTTCGAAGTTTTAGCATAGTGGCAGAGACTTTCACAGTGTGTCCTTAGGGTCGCCTACCCTTAGCTTTATCCGTATTTGCACCTCAAGAAGAACATCGTGTGTCCTGACTATCAATCAGATGAAGGTATTCTGTTTTGACCGATTAGATGAAGGTATTCAATGTCTAAAAAACTAATACAGCCTAAACTCTAAGTACAAATAAAGCTAAATGAGAATGCTGGATGAGTTTGTTGCAATTTAGAAGAAGTAACGGGCACATTTCATGGGTTCTTAAAGTTATTAGTAACCTTAGATAAGTATATGAAAGTTATAGGTGGCTTGCATGTGTTCAACAGAGTTCCAAGATTGTGTAACTTCAACTGTTGTGCTGCTTCTGTTAAATGCTGTACTGTTGTGCTGCTTCTGAAGAATTGTTTATGTAGACCATATGTTAAATGTTGTACTGTTGTGCTGCTTCTGAAGAATTATCAGATCATAGCGCCAGACCAAAATTGAACTTGAACGCTGACATGGTAGACTTTCTATGTATATAAGTATATTAGCAAATGACCCATATTAAAGATGAACTAACATAATGGTTTGTGTTTCTGATGAATTTGATGCGAAGGAAATTGCTAGAAAAATTGTTAGCGAATGTGTCCAGCAGCAAAAAATATGACAGTTTACCTTTTCAGACCATTAGTACTCTTCTTCAAGAAAAAAACTAAGTGGGAAAAAAATTCTATGTCGTTCTGGATGATGTTTGGAATGATGATCAGCTGAAATGGGATAGTTTAAAAACTTTATTACGATGTGGTAGAAAGGGAAGTAAAATAGTGACAACAGCGCGTAGTGAGGCCGTAGCAATGGTGATGGCCACTGTTTCACCGCATATATTAAAGGGTTTACTGGTTGATGATTGCTGGAGAATATTTAGATGGAGAGCATTTGGAACAGGGAGGGAAAATGAGACTCCAACCTTCCAAAAAATTGGAATGGAGAGAGTTGAGAAATGTTGACGTGTGCCTTTAACGGCAAAAGCTCTTAGAAGTCTTATGTGTTGGATATATAGGTATATTCTCAATATAATAGAATATTATTGTGTATAATGTTCTATGGGGCAACACGTGTTTTGCACGTGTTATCTGTTTAATTGTTGGACCGAGTTGAGTGGGCATAAAGCCTAGTACCCTAAACTCAGTTCATTTCATATAAAAGCTGGTCTAGAGGTAGTGCTCTGTGATATTCTAATACTGATAAGCAGGGTATAATATCTTAAGCGGCTATGAGATATAAACCCTAACCCTAATTTCTCCTCATTAGATCTAACAATCTTAAGATATTACAAACACCACCTCTACATAATTGGCCGACGCTCAACGACCACATCTACAACTGTCGATCGCGACTGTAGTCGTCGTCACCGATCATCGATCACGACTGTCGTCGCAGTCATCAGTCATCGCCATCAACGATCACGACCGTAGCTGGAGTCGTCGCAGTCATTTGCAACTATAGACGTCGCTGTCGAGGAAGATCGAAGGGCTACCCATCGCCGGCAAAACCTTCCCCTCTTTGGCCGCGCTGTCGAAGTCGAGTGCCGCAGATCCAGGTCGTCGCTTTCGGTCGTCTTCATCCTCTTGATCGGCTGCTGTTGTTGCTATTTGGGGGTTTGATCGGATCAGATCGAGTGGGTCTCTCTCATCGATCAGTTGCTGTTGCTGTTGTTGTTTGAAGGCATTGATCGGATCAGATTTGGTTCTCCTCTTGACTGACTGCTGTGTGCTCTTCAGATTTGGTCCATTCTAAACTCAGTTATTTTCTCCTTACTAAATTACATAAGTACGTAGTAATTATTCAAAAAAGAACTCTATTGTTTGGAATCTATTGTTTATTCCTTTGCGACGGAAAAACATAATCGTCCGTACGAGGTTTCTAAATTAAAGGGATTCAGAAGAGCTGAATTTAACAGTTGGAAAGTGAAAAGCTCAATAAGAGATGTGGATGTAAATGTTGGAGATAGTGCGAGCAATGGGGTTAATGCTTGGACTAGATCCAAATATGTTTGGATTGGATCAGATCTAAAATTAAAGATAAGTTCTTTACCTGCATATATATTTTAATTATCTGTTGTTGCTAAGTGCAAAGTTTTAAAACCGTGTTGATCATTGGTTAATTAAATACAAGTTTGAATAACTGTTTTGGCTATGTGCTAAGGATCAAATATATATTTTTGATAAGTTAAACTGTATGTTATGACTATAAAATTGAATCTCCAATTAAATTATTGTGAATTAGATAGTGCTAATAATTTGTTTAATTGACTAATCTTTAACGATTTGATGAATGTAGGAACTTCAAAGTTACTTACAAATTGTGTGTATTGGAGACGATGGATTTTCATTACGGTATGACAAGTCTGCACTACGCAGGCTTCTCCATCGAATTTGGAAAACACTTCTAACTTGAAGTGTCGGTATGATCTACTCTATTCTTTCCTAGTATTTTCATGTGATGATATGTTAACGTTCTGTGCGTTTGATCTTATGATTGAGAGTTTTAAATCATAGTTGTTCTCGCTTTGGAAAACTCACATGTTTAGGGTTGTTAAGTGTTTTGTCATACTATGTGTATAGATATTTTGACAAATCCATTTGTGTGAGATTACATAATTGCTTCTCTAATAATTAAAATAAAATAGAAATTGTATAAGATGTATAACAAATATCTGTAACTTAGGAGAGAGCATCTCTTAATGTAAGATATGACTATGTTAGTTACGTTTTGTTCTTTCTCGTTCATTGTACTGTGTGTGCAAAGTTGAATTATAGCATGTTAGTCATTATCTCATTTAGCGTCATGAAGATGATGAAAAACGAAAAAGGAAAGAACGCTTCGCTCAGTGTGTTTGAGCAAGTGGACATTGTTAGAATCACTAGAGAAAGCAAATAGTTTTGTGAAATTTGGAAGAGTAATTTTGTATTAACTCTTATAATGTGTATATATTGTCAATCACATGTATAAGTTGAGTTTAACAAATGAGACAATTAATAATAATAGTTTTAATTGTGTATAATTTCTGAACATAGCATAATTGGCTAAGATTTGAGAACTATATATTAAATTGTTTGTTCTTGTTAAAACTTATAACTCTACTAAATGACACTTCATTAAATATGACCAATGTGAAGTTTGAATTCAGATTTTGATCACTAGAAAATTATTTTGTATGGCATCTAGGAGTTCATAACCTTTTGAATCAATACATTCTGATATTTGTGATCTCAGTAGCCTTGTGACTGTGAGATAATTGTTGGTCAGAAGTATTTAATCGCTTTTGTAGATGATTAATATAAGTCTGTCATATACATGAAGAATGAAGCACTTGTTATTCTTAATGAATTAAAACTTATAGTTAAATGCTAAAAATCAAGGGTTCATATTTGATAGAAGTGGTGAATATGTTTTAACAATTTAAGAGAAGTTTGCATTTGGCATAATCTCTAGTGCACTATATTTACAACAGTCAAAACGGCATTGATAAAAATTAGAATCAAACACTTAGTGAAATGTTGAATTCAATATTATTGACTATTGTTTGACTTTGTGTAACTGTGAGTGATATTGTATTGTTAATCATACTTCTAATATGTTACCACACTCTAAGTTATTTACCCCTTGTAGACTATGAGATAGAAACACAAATAATTTCATTAACGTGAAAACAAGTGGTGTGATACATTTGTTAGAGTACATGACCCTAGAAGGCCTAAAGTAGGACCTATAACAAATATTTGTGTGTTTAGAAAGTGCATAATGTAGTTCTGTGGACAAATGTTGGATCTATCTAATTTGTGTTAAAAGAATCTAGACTTGTAGAGTTCTTTGAGGATGTGTTCATCAAAGATAAATGTATAAAATGATCTAGTCCTACAGACATGGTCAATGATTCACTGTTGGAATCAAGAACCAGTCATACGGACACTTAAAAACTTGAATGACAAATGAGCTAAGAAGAGTCTTTAGTAGACAATGAAATGAATTTGTGTCATACAATAATACTTTAAATTAGTTGATCTGCCGAAATGGGCTAAACCTATAGTTAGTAAGAGGGATTTTTGTAGGAGAAACTTAATTTTGATTGTTCAATAGCAATCTTAATGCAATTTAGTAGCTAACAGATTGACTGAGAAAAATGGGGTAGATTTATTTGATGTCTACTCACATATTTGTCATATTGCTATAATAAGTATTCTTCCTACCTTTACATCTATTGAAAATTTTGTTATTCATAAAGGATATTTAAACAGTATTGTACTAAAAGTTTTGTACTTGATGTTTTGTATTAAACAGTTTTGTACTGGAAAGTTTTGAACTAATATGTTTAGTGAACAAGATTTACAATTTAGTAAAATCATTATATGTTCTTAAAACATGTATAGCCGACGAATAAATAATTTGACAAATTTCTGAAAGAGCCTAGCATATGAATCAAGTAATTCAGATCAGTGCCTTCAACTTTGTGGTGTGTCAAATATAGTGGCTATTATTTACTTGTTCTGTTGACATACCTGTTCTTGGAAGTGACCTCACTATTACAAATGAAGTTAAAATTATGCTATCCAAAGAGTTCAACATGAAAAATCTATTTATTATGGACACCATAGGTATAAGGGTGAGTTTCGGTTGGCAAGGGATAACTCTTAGTCAAACTCAGCAATTTAAAATGTGTTTCAAAAGTGGGGATATAGTGATTGAAAGTGTGTTTTGAAACATTTTATGATTATGATAAAAGGTTGACACCTAATCATGGTGCAACTATGAGACAGGTAGATCATTCTAAAGGAATTGAAAATTTCATGTATACAAAGATCTGCACTAGAATAGACATAGCCTTTGAGGTATGTATGATCTACAGATTCACTAATAATCCCATACACATTTAAGTGTCCTTAAGAGGCTAATGAGATACCTAAGTGGTACTCAAGAATTTGCTTTGTGCTACTCTAGTCATTCTTCGAATGAATGGCTGATCTGATGCATTATGATGCTCAGAATTTAGTGTAAGTTGATAACTAGTGGATATGTGTTTACACTAGGAGGAACATAAATATTATGGAAATTAAAAGGCAAACAGGCACTGTGCTATCATCCATGAAATCAGACCTCTATGTGTTATCCTCTGCAGGGAAAAAGGCTGAGTGGATTGAAGAATTTGATGCTGGTCATCCATTAAGAAGTTTAGGTAACTCACTAATTCTGTTATGCGACTATCAAGCTACAATGCACTGTAGCTCATAACTCACTCTATAATAATAAGAGGAGTATATTAAGGTGAAAGAAGCCTAGCTAAACTTTCTCATAGATAAAGTGCAATTGCGACAAGTATGGCTAATGCTCTTGCTAAGAGACTTGAAAGTGATCTAATTATCACAACTGTGGGGGAAATGGATTAAAAGATATTGAGTCAATGCTTTAACATCCTAATTGTTTTGAAATTTAGAATCCAATTGGAGCCATAGAGAAGTTCAAACTTAAGCATCAATTTTAGGCAGTTGACATGGTTTAAATAATTTTGATGATTCCACATAAATTCCACAAATATATAATGTCATTCCAATTTTGAGGTATTATACATATAAAGAATTTACTTAGAATAATCATATTATTCCAATACAAAACATGAAAACTTGTCGATGTGTTTCTGATGTTTAGAATGTCGTTATATCATTCCAATTTTGATGATATATCTCTTTTATGGATTCTTGTTTCATTCCAATTTTGATGATTCAGAATTAACCATAATTGATTTGACTGTTCTATCATTCTAATATGAAACATAGTATAGTTCTTGTGTAGAAACTATAATAGTTCTTGTTCTTTATTTAGTTAAAGAAACTTTATTGTGATGCTTGCGTTACATTGTTGCTAAGCTAATTATGAATTGTACTAAGTTCTTTTGTGGAACTAGATACTTTGTGAAATTCGTTGGAATTTTTAGAGATGTATCTCTTGATATTCTTGTTTTAAATAAGCTAGCAAAGATGGAGGAATTGAATCTGTCAACATAGATTTCAAAATAATGATTTTTTTCAAAATGGAGGATTAAACATAAAGCAGTATGCAATGATAGAGTTTCAATTTATTTCTTTTGAGAATAAATTAGTCACTTGCTTGGTAAAACATTTGTTGAGTTTAAGACTCTTGTGTTCATGAGCTTAAAACTCATATTTTGTTCTTGAAGTTTATTTGCTTTGGTTGATTTTGAAACTATGACAGATCTCTTCAGTTGGTTTAGTCATTGTGAACTATTTTGTTATGATATGGTTTGGGAACTATTTAATTATTTTGGTTTAGTCTTTTTTGAACTATTCGGATTTATAATTGATTTAGTCCTTATGAAATGTACCTTAAGTGATGCATTTCTTCTATTTAAAGACTGCTATCAGCCAGTCAGCTTCATATTGAACTGATGAGATAATCCAGTTCGTTTATATATTGAGAATATAGGAGAAGATTGTTAGATATATAGGTATATTCTCACTATATGAATAATATTATGTGTAATATTATTTTATGGGTAACACGTGTGTTCCACGTACTAATTGTATGGATATCGAAACGCAGGTTGAGTGGGTTAAGAACCCAGTACCCAAACCAGTATTTATCCTATAAATACTGGCTTGTGATAGTAGTCTAGGTATTCCAATTTTGATACCTAGGATAAATATCTCAAGCACCTTAGTCTAGGATATTAACCAGAATTTATATTGTCATAATCTCTCATAATCTCTAACACTTTGTAGCATAAAAATTAAATAGAGAGAATCTCAAATTTCCATAGAGAAAAAAACTAAAAACAATAAAAATATAGCACAAGGAAGAACTTATATGAACATGTATTCTCCGAGCTGTCAATCTTTAGTGACTCTTTTGAGCATTGACATATCTTAGTGTAAACCGCCTGATCACCATAAAATGATCATTGATATCAAATCCACTATAAAACACGAATCAGGGTGAAAACAAGTCAATCCTATTTAAATTAAAAGAGAAATTACTAATAAAGAAATTCAGCAAGGTCCAAATTTTAAAACAAAGTTAGGATACCCTAACTAAAGATAGAGGGATACAACATGTAGCATGCCTCTACCTACAACATAAAAGAAACCTACCGGTTAAAAATAACTTCATTTTTCTGAAGTTGAGATACCCACATATATCTAAACTTTTGAAGCTCAAAGCATCAAAACATTCGTATGGTATCCCTGTCATACCCTGATTTTTCAATTAATAAAAAATTATTTATTTTGCACGTAGTGTGCACGTGCAATATTTTGTTTGGATTATTTTATTATGATGTGTATAAATATTTAAATATTTTCTCAAATTATTTTGTACAAAAGCTTTTCTTTAAATAAATAGAAAGCCTTATTTTAATTTAATGAAAAGACCTTTTTTCTTAAAGCCCAAAATGTATTTTTATTTTATTTATTTTTGGCCCAAAATAAAGCCCATGGATTAATCTTCTTTTTATTTAAACTTGTCATGTAGAAGACTATTTCATAACTAATTTATTTTTATACAAAATTAAAATGTACAAATTTGACCTAGTTGCATGCACGTGCACTACACGTACACGTGCAATGCACACTCTTGATGGTGGCCGGGTTGCATTCTTTTGGGAGGGAAATTTTGAAATTAGTCATGGTGATCATGGAGGTGGTTTTGTGGATGTGGGTAGTTTTTATAACTCCTACTCTAATCTTGGCCCTCCATTCTACAACCAACTAAGCAATCTTGGCCCTCCATTTCTCCTGTTTTCTAGTATAAATACCCCCCCTCTCATGGCTATTTTCATATGCAAATTATATCTTTTCAAACTATAGTCTTATTTTAATATTAGTGTGAGTTATAAAAGAGTGAGAGTTGTGTGCATTTGGCTTGGAGTGGAGGCCGGCATCATTCCAAGGAGAGGAGCTTTCGGTTGCTTGGTGGCTTGGAGCTTGTGCATCTCGTCGCAAAGGGCTTGTGTTGCTAAATTTGTTTAGTTCTCTCCATACAAGGTGGGTAAACATTTCATATTTCTAATATAGGGAACTATGCTAGATCTCATTAACAAATTGCATGAAAAATGATTAATAAGAATGCGCCTTTAATTGAATAAATGATCTCTAGTTGATTGAATTATTGATATGCGAATTATGTGTGATTGTATGCAATAAGAACGTGACTACAAAGTGAGTTGATTATCTTTGTTTCTAATTAGAAATGATCCATGGAAAATGTTAGAAAAGTGCATTTTAATGGAAAGTTAGTTTACAAATTGATTAGTATGTTAATGAACCATTTGCATGTGATTATTATTGTTAATTAAGTTGTAGATAAAATTCTCCATGCTCATTAGAATAAATGAATGATGCTAGTATTGATGCTTGAGAATACTAATGAGGATGTTAGTTTTATTGAAAAATTGAAGCATGCAAATTGATTAAGAAAGAGCACGCTTTTTGGAAAGAACAACTTTCTTGAATGTTTGATGTGTGAACATGATAGTTGATAAGTGGCTATATATTTTTGTGATGCACATGATTGAACTAGAAGTATATGTTGATTTAAAGGAAACACATTTTGCCATCACTACTTGCATGAAAAAGAAAATTAATACCTTGTTAGTGCTAATTTGTGAAGAGACCTCTTTAATTATTGTGGGGTTGGACAAATTCAAAGGAAGTAGATTTGTGTGTTAGATGAAAGGTTAATATCAGCAAATTTGTATAAGAAATTTTGGATAGAAGAGATTTGAAGACTAAGTGTTAACCAATGTCGAAAATGGGAAAAATATAGTAGTTTTGATGAACAATTCATGGATTTGTGTGAAAAATATATTTTTATTAGTGCAAAAATTATTTTATACTTGCTGTTATGAAAATCATGAGAAGAGGATTTAATCTGGAATTTTCCAGTAATTTTTATCAAAGGCAAAATGAAACAAAGTTTAATTGAACATCGAGTTGTTTTAACAACAGTATCAAAATAATTCATATGGACTTTAATCTAGTACTGAGACAACCTGAGCTAGTAGCTCAGGCGGTCACTGTGTGCGGTTGGCTTCTCTGGGTTGAACGGTTCGAATCCCTGTAGCCGCAACATTTTTTCACAAATTTTTGTAAACACCTAACTGCCGACCGAAAACAATAAGTACTATTTTCGACCCCCTTTATATCGCTAGCACAGTTCGGCCGGATGGCGGGTGCTCTTGGCCTTGTTTTCGTTGTGCCTGGGTTCGATTCTCACCCTCGGCATATATGAAAAAAATATTTTTTTTGGGCTTTCTAGATGTCCAAAAATTATGAAAAAAATATGGTTATTTTCATAAAAATGTAAGGAATTTTATAAGAGTGATTTGGGTATTATTTGAATGAAATACACTATGGTTTGTGAACAAAAGGCACAATTAGAACTATGGTTCTAAAGTACACACTTGTGAAAAGTTATAGTTTATAAAGATAAATTGAAATGGACTATTAGAAAGTAATTGGCAAAAAGAACCTTGTTGTGTGACCTAATACTACTTATTCTCACTTGAGAATATTGTGCAAAATATGAAGTATGAATGTTCTTTAGTGATGTGAATTTCAAATGTGAAATTATGAAGTGTATGAGTTCATGTATGATTATGGATTAATGAAGGAATTAGAAATTATGTTAATGAAAAAGAAATTTGTTGGCTATGAATATGAATCTTATGAGTTATAAGTATTCAATGTGGACATTGTGAATTGGAATTGAATTGAAGAGTAGCTAAGTCTCCCCCGGCAATTGGAAAGAAAAAGAAATGAATTATTGAAATGAAAGACCAAGGTTGGTCACGTTTAAATAAATGAATAAGTCCGGCTTAGTGGAGAGGCTAACTCTAGAACTTTGATTTTATTCATGATTCTATAAAACTAAGGACTAGTGCATAGTGAAGATGTGATGAAAGTAAGAGAAAAACATTGAGTATGAGGGCCCTGGGTAGCAGCGAGAGCGTATCCCAGGAATTCCCATGACGAGTCTGGGTGAGGATACTGCTCCAGAGTACCGTCCCGGTGGCGACGCTCGTGGGATGTTTGAAGACTACGGGTGGTGTCATGTCTATGGTGAGAGCTGAATTACCACAGGATGTCTGCATGATAAGTCATGTCAGCGATGAGATTCCCTCCAGAGTGCCTAGACATGAGTTCGTAGGTCAGAAAACATCTAGGATACTTACCGTAATTACAGTAGTAGATTAAATCATAACGAGGGATTGAACCCTATAAAGATGAAGAACGAATAACGGCTTGCCCTCGGACCTATGTAGTATGGGATGCATAGAATCCGAACAAGTGCGCATTAGTGTCATGTAATATAAATAAATGCATTAAGGATTAAGTGCACAATCACAACACGACATCAATAGGGTAGTCCCTTTAGTTTGAATGTGACAAGTTTGTGTTTGTTAAATATGGAAAGTTAAGTTATACTATTTCCGGCATAGAAAGGATGGCCGTGTATAATGTTCGTCGGTTGAATAAACTAACGTACCCACAGTCTTATATGCAGGTAAATGTCATGTTAAAGATTAAGGAAGAATGGATGCTTAAAGATTATACCATGCTGTTGTACATTTACTTAATTGTTGTATTTTACTTCCGCTGTGCAAAAGAAAAGTGTAATATTGATGTAATCTCTGATGTATGATGAAAAGTTTTAATTTCCCTGTAAAATTGTACTAAAGAAAGTGAAAAGATCCTGTAGAACATCTCGAATTCAGTGTATTTGGGATTCGGGGCGTTACAATCCCACCTTCACAAGAAGTTTCCAAACAAGACCCAATATTGCATGAGAAATAAGATTCCCATCCCCCCCCCCCCCCCCCCCCCCCCCAATAATTCTCAGATCACTCTAAAACTCTACATTCCACATATATTATTCTGCACATTACATTTAATTAATATCCAAAAAGGTAAACTTTTTAATTTTGGAAAAGTCCATATAAGACAATCAAATCACAAAAAAATAAAAATAAAAATAAAAAATCATCAATATGATCAGATCACGTGATCTAAAACACACAACTATCAAAAACCCTCTTTTGAGAAATACTAATTATAAACATATGTCTGAATACCATGTACCTCCATCAAATTCATTTCTTTCAATCATTTTCAGATCAGTCTCACTCTATTTTTCACAGATATTATCCAACATAGTACATCGAACACCCAAATACGACAAGTACACCAATCAGAACCCAACAAAACAAATACCCAAATCATCAATAATCAGATATTATCAATATCAAACAATCCACTACCAAGTCAAACACATCAAAATAATAATAAAAGATCGAGGTGCAGATCTTACTAGTATATCACCTTAATAACACTAGGACCTACAGCCTAAGCTCTGATACCATTCTGTAACGCCCCCAAACCGAGGACAACCATTTCAACTACATAATACTTATCAAATATCATGGCAATCAAATTCATCAATAGAAAGCAGCTCAAATGGCTAACAAAAATATATAATTCATTACAAAAGAAAATAACTAAACTTATTTAAGAAATGAGTCTCCTTATAACTTCAATAAAATAATTTAAAACAATTTCAGAAATACAATTTATCAGCTTTAAAAGCTCTCAACGAAAATTTATTCCCAAGAGACATAAACTTCCAGATCCTTTATTCTCTTCATGCATCCGATCTTGATGCACAAATATGAAATTTTTTATTAACAACAAAATGAGCTGACGACCAGTAGTAATTGAATACATATAATAAGTAACCGGTAATTCATAAAATACCGCATTAACAATTAAACATGTTAATGCACAATCATATAACTATAAGAATTAGAGTAAAAATATCTAGATTATAATTAGAGCTCTTATTTCAGATAAATGCAACAATAATTAAGCTGATCACACAAGCAAACAATGCAAGATGTCGTGCAGTGCCTGTCTAATAATTTATGCATCCCATACCACGTAAATAATCAGATACAAATATTCAGAATGCAAGGAGATCTAGGTACACCCATCTTTCAATGCAGTCAACTCTTATAGTCCGGTTGACAAGGTAAACGCTACTACAGTTCGTGGTAGGAACAAACAAATTGCACAATTAAAATGCCACTACGGTCCATGGTTGGGACAAATAACACGCGCAACTTGGTCAACACTTATAGTCCGGTTAACAAGATAAACGCCACTACAGTCCGTGGTAGGAGAAAACAACACTCATAGAGTGGACACATTGAGAGCCAAATGGGTTACTTAGATTTCTGACTCGTATACCGGTATATAAACTTGAATGCCGACACAAGAGTAACACAACTATAAATCTGGTAATAACTTAAAATAATCATCTCGATAATCACAACGTCATAAGGCTACTCATGTATATATACCCATACTCAAACTATGTAAAATAATATATAGGGCAAAAGCCAAAGTACCCCCCTAACGTTTGGCCCGAGTACAAAATGCCCATACAACGTTTGAAAAAATACAATAAACCCATTCTTCCGTTAACTTAACCCTTTCCATTAAGTTATAATTATTAAATTACTTTTTTACCCTTACCCCTTCATATCTAATTGTTCTACACTATTATTATTGTTATATGTGTAAAACATTTTACACATATAACAATGTTATATGTGTATACTCTATCCTGCTGGAAACATAACCTGAGCATTCTTGTTGAACTATACATATATATTTTCTTCTGATGATTTATAATTACACATTAAGTAATATATTAGCCAGTAGTATTAGGATAGGATAATGATAATGCATCTGAAGCACTACTTGTTGATTATAATTATCAAATTTTGTCAAGCATTCCGGAGGTACAATAGCCTGAACTTGTGTCATATTACCGAATACTAGGACAATGCATTCATTATAGAATGATTCAAATTCGAGAACATTTTTATTAAAAAAATAGTGTATTATTCATTTATTTGTTCCTCTGTATATATATAGATAAGGACATGGTTAATTTGCTAAAAGAATCTGAAGAATAAACCTCAAGACTATGAAGCATAGCCGTAATGATATTTAATTTGCTAAAAGAATCTGAAGAATAAACCTCAAGACTATGAAGCATAACCGTAATGATGTATATATATAACATATAACAATAATAATAGTGTATAACAATTAGACATGAAAGGGTAAGGGTAAAAAAGTAATTTAATAATTATAACTTAATGGAAAGGGTTAAGTTAACGGAAGAATGGGTTTATTGTATTTTTTCAAACGTTGTATGGGTATTTTGTACTCGGGCCAAACGTTAGGGGGGTACTTTGGCTTTTTCCCTAATATATAATGTTGTAGTTGGAATAGGCTATTCACCGATATTACTAACCAAAATTTACATACGAATAACAACACTCACATATCACAACTTCATATTCATATCACAATTTCATATTCACGAAAACATACAAACAGTATATCAATCTCAATTTAACATTTGCACATCATCACACCGCATCACATAAATCAATCATATAAACAATATTCACAGTATAATATCACTACAAAATAATAAGTATTTTAAGAAATTACATTCTACAGGGTATAGATATTCAATTATTTACAATGGTTGGCGAAATCACGAATTGACTATGGATCCTCCAAAAGATTTCTCAATTTCAATATAGATCTCTTCTATAACATCTAGGGTTTAACAAAATATACATTGATCAATATATAAACAATGGATTTTTTAGATTTTGCTAATAGAGAAATTATAATAAATAAATACCTTTATTTTCTCATACAATTTCTCCCACTTTTTTTTTCCTTTTTCTTTTCCTTTTCGTTTTCTTCTTCTTGCGGCGACCCCGTGGATAGGAAAAGGAAGGGATATGGATCGGGAGAGAGAGAAAGAAAAGAAGTTTCTTTTATATTAAAAACCCCCTTTTGGCACTTTTGTAGAAAAACCCTTAACAATTATTCTTTTGCATATATTCATACTTAATATAAAATTCCTTATTTCTTTCTATTTAAATAAGGGTTACTACTAAATAAATAATTTAACTTATGCATTATAAATAATATAAAATAATAAATATTTTGGGGTATTACAACTTGCGTCGATCGAAAATTGACAAAATGTCGAACAGAAGAAGAAATCAGCACCATGAAGACCCAGTATTCTCTTTAAGCAAACTTCACCACGCATTTCAGCTTCCATTTGATCCACGAGGACCCTTATAAAGAATGGAGAAGAGCATATCAATATTTTCAGGTTTATTTTTCCTTCATATATATAATCCATTTTCTACTGGAATTTTCTGTTAGAAAATGGGTATTTTATACACCATTTACGAACCAGTTTTTAATCAATTTTTTCAGTAAGATCCTCAATGAATTATTGAGATATCTTGATTGATTTTTGTTCTCCATCGTGAGTAGATCAAAATCATATATTTGTTTGCTAAAAAATGGTTAAGGGATGAATGAGAAATTGTCTCTCAAAGTGAGACGTTTTCATTTCTGAAAATGGGTTGAGGGAACATAGTCCCACATCGGAAAAATCAAAGGAATTAGAAGATGATATATAATAATCTCTTTCTAAGCATTGTAAAATAGTTAGACAAGAGGCTCTCTCTCGCACGCGCAGGGGGGGTGCAGATCTCGAACCGGATTACTTGCGGTTTGTGTGCGCCCGAACGTCCTGCGGACAGGTATGTCGGACTGACATAACCCCACCACGTGCAGAGCCACGTTTTGCTACATTTTGGATTTTTCGCCCGCACGTCCCGCGAACACGAATATTGATAGTCAACATGCTTAGGGTAATGAAAATTATTTTTTCTAATTTTTAAAATGAATATTTACTGCTTTGACAACTGAAACTAGTTAACATTGATAACCAGCCAGAACCTATAACCTGTAAAGAACACTATAATTCACCTAGCTAGTGTTGTCGGATTTTGGACTTTTAATATGCGTTGGAACCGAGCAGGAGTCTAGTTTCTAGAACTTCTTACGGATCCACATTTTTTATTCTATAGCAGCGAAAAATTCAATTTTAGTACAACAACCTACTGCTGTCCAGAATCCATGTTTGATAATATATAATTGAATCTACAATGTTGTATTTGGTGCATTTAATTGTATGGAGTACATTGCATGATCTCAGGGTTGTGTTGTCATCATTCTAGTGTCCCTTATTAATCGCCTTATGTTTTCCCCATTAATATTTCTGTCCCTATTATTCCCTATTAGTATTGCATGTTGATTTAATAAAGAATGTTAATCATGTCGGGGTTAAGGGTTGACTAGAGTAGTTGATAATATAGTGACTGTACTCGAAAGTGTGGGCCTCGTTCCCAAAATATTGTTATCGTCATTGTGCAAGAAATTGCGTCAATGGCCAGTGTTATCGTTATTGTGCAAGAAATCGCTGCAATAGTCAGTGTTATCGTTATTGTGCAAAAAATTACTGCAATAGCCAGTGTTATCGTTATTGTGCAAGAAGTTACTGCAATAGCCAGTGTTGTTATTTTAATGTTATATCATGCCGAGTACATGACCTATAGAATCCACCACCTTAGTCTAAACGAAATTGATTGTATGCATCGAACTTGTGGTATGAAACATATGAGACACAGTAGTACGTGCATTAGTTAGGACTAAAATAAATAATAGACTTAAGATTTTCATTGCGTCGTCATTGCATATTGTCATCGTTATTGAACAACTTTTCGTTATTGTTTACCATTATTGTTATCGTTTATTGTCATCGATATCAATCATCATTATTGTACATTGCATCGTTATCATTTTGTCATTGTTCATTACCAGCGACTCTATTATTTATTGAATTCATTGTTATACTGTAAATGCTATTGTTTCTCTATTTCTCTACTTGCTGACTTGCTGTCCACATTCTTTACTTGCTGACTTGCTGTCCACAACTTGCTCTAAGGACATATTTTTATCTCTTTTAGATGAACAGCTTACAGGTAATCAAGGAGAATTACCTGATGAACTAGGAGAAATACAACGGTTGATATGGCTAAAAATATGATTAAAGGGACCATTCAAATTGGGCACGAATCTTAAAGCTTTCAGGGGTAAAACGGCAATTTCACCTACAAACGGGTCTAAAATGAGAACTGGGTCTTTCTTCAAAGCCCAATAACTCATAAACGGATCTGTCCTACTAGGTACGGGTCCCAACCCGTTATAAACCAGTTCAGAAGGATAAAGAAGAATTCAGATTCATAATTATCCCTAAGAGGTGGTTTTAACCACTTCTATCCATCCACATCGGGAAGTAGAGATTTGTTCTTATCTCGAAACGGATCCCTAAGGCGACTATAAATACCCCTCCCCCCCCACCATAACAAGGTAATCAATATTTTTCTACATAAAGCTCATTCATAATCTTCATGATTACTAACAAGAGCGTCGGAGGGTGCGTCGTCGGGATCCATCCCGGTGTATCGCACTTTTTGCAGGTTCACGGCAGCGACAAGAAACAAGTCAACTCGTTGGTGAAGGTCAACATGTTTGCCCTATTCATTTTCTCAAGAATCCATAAATTCATCTGTTTGATCCCACACCAAAATCAGCAGCAACAGATTGGCGGCGTCTGTGGGAAATGAAAAAGCAATCCAATCTAACTTCATCTGCGAGAGTAGTTTTAAGCCATGCATCCAAAAGAGAATGGGAAGGCAGCGGTCTCCAGCCGAAGAACCACTCCTTTTCCTCCTCCTCCTCCTCCTCCTCCTCCTCCAGTTCAAGATGTTCTTCTTCAATAGCCTCCTCCTCAATAAGCCCCTCCAGGGTCTCAGGGGGCTGCCCAAGGGGTCTCTCGTCGGAGTCGTCCAAAGCAACATCCTCCTCAGGACCATGTTGTGGTCCACAATCCTCCAGTTGACTCTATGGATTCTCAAAGCCCTTCTGAGCGGGATCTTCGCCAAGTGATTGTCAACCGCCAAAAGGAAGTCGACCTCCGAACTCGCCTGAATGGATGGCGAGTCCTTGGAGGAGTCCATCAACCTGAGCACCCAGGGGTCTCAAGAGTCCGGACCCCCCCGCAGACCAAGGACCAGAAGATCCCCTCCCCCGAGGAGGCGAAGAGAGTCCCCTCAACGCCATCGGCAGAGAAGTCATACTCCAGTAAACCGAGCCACACATAGGGACCGCCAAGCTAGAGAGGCACCAGTCCCAAGGGCGGAGTTGCAAGATTTCCAAGAGGTCATTCTGCGGGTCCTCAACGTCGCTCCCAATCACAAGCAACGGGCACCTAGTCCTCAACCTGCCCCAAGCCATCACCACCGCACACCTAGTCCCCTTTCATATGGTAAAGAGTCTAGGGGCTCGGCAGGATATGATCGAAGGGAAGACTCGGTCTACTGCCGTCTCCACGAGATGGAGAGGCGCCTTGGCCGACTTGACAGAGAAGAGGAACAACGGGTGAGGAATTTCTGCTCGAGCAGGCCCCCGTTCTCCTGAGTCATCATGGAAGCTCCGGTCCCAGAAAACTTCAAGCCCCCTAACTTTGAGTCATACAACGGGGAGTCGGACCCCGCCGACCACATCGAGAGTTTTAAAACTCTCATGATGATCCGCCAGGCGTCGGATGTGCTCCTTTGCAAAACCTTCCCTCCCACGCTGAAGGGACCTGCGAGAGAATGATACTCTCGAGCAGCCCCGACCTCCATCTTCTCGTTGGATCAGTTCGAAGGGCTCTTCCTTACTCATTTCGTGAGTAGCTGCCGGGCTGAGAAAACAAGTGTATCTTTGGTGACCCTCAACCAAAGAAAGGGTGAACGCCTAAGAGATTACGTTCGGCGCTTTACCGCCGAAGCCCGGTCTATTGCCTCCCTCAACCAATCAGTAGCCTCTGCAGCATTCGGGCACAACGTCACTAACACCGACCTCAGGGCATCCCTTACCAAGAAGCCTCCTCGAGACTTCTCAGAACTCCAACTTAGGAGTGAGAAGTACATTCGAGTGGAAGAGGCTCTCAACCCCCCCAGTCTTGAGGAACCATCTTCCGGGAACAAACGGAAGAATATGAGCGAAGAAGGGTCCCAGAAATTCCAGAGGGACAATGGCCAACACCGCCCAGCTCCTTGTTTTTAGAAGTTCACCACCCTCAATGCTAGAATATCAACAGTTCTCATGGAAGTGGACAAGGAAGATCTACTCCGTGCTCCCCCTAGAATGAATACTCCTGGAAAGAAAAAAAATAGGGATAAGTGGTGCCGCTTTCACAGGGACCACGGCCACGACACGGATGATTGTCGGGCTCCTAAAAAGGAGATCAAAGAACTCATACAGCGGGGACACCTGGCCATGTTTGTCCGAAGAGACGAGGCCGATCCTCCACCCCGAGGAGCCTACAAGCGAACAGAGAGGTCCGCCGAGTTCCAAGATTCCGAACCTGGGGCCTTCCTCCACCTTATCCATGGAGGTCCAATGGGGGAGAACCAAACTCCTCCCAAGAGGCCCTCACCCTATCGTAGAAGTAGGTTTTCAGTTTTCAATATGGCCGATGCTTGTAACACGGCCAAGAAGCATGTAATAATGGCTCGCCCAATTGAAGCGGCCACTTAGTTCATCTCAATAAAACCCAGCTTTTTTCTATTGAAAATTATTGCACTTGCCTCACTTCTATCTCTCTGAGTCACGTCTACGACTCGTCAAATGGTAAGTTTGGAGCCCAGCTTGTCCTACAGAGCTGCTCCCACAACTTACTAAGCTCAAAAAACGAGTTTGGAGTCCAACACTTGGTTCGACGTTATCTTAGCCGCTTGCAAACAAACATGTGTGGGGCAGCTCAGCATTCGGAATTGCTCCTGCAACTCGTTAACTCTCTTTAAAAAAAGTTCGGAGTCCAACACTTGGTTCGACGTTGCTTTAGCCGCTTGCAAACAAGTAAGTGCGGGGCAGCTCACCATTCAGAATTGCTCCCACAACTGTTGAACCTCTTCTCAACAAGTTCAGAGCTAAAACTCTCCCCAGAGTTGTTCCTCAAACTTGTCTCCCAAACGGCTCTCTCCTAGAGCCAAGCTCTCCGCTCCGCTCGCCTCCAGGGCGGACGTCTTCTCAACAAGCTCAGAGCTAAAACTCTCCCCTAAAGTTGCTCCTCAAACTTGTCTCCCAAACGACTCTCTCCTAGAGCCAAGCTCTCCGCTCCACTCACCTCCACGGCGAACCTCTTCTCAACAAGTTCAGAGCTAAAACTCTCCCCTAGAGTTTCTCCTCAAACTTGTCTCCCAAACGGCTCTCTCCTAGAGCCAAGCTCTCCGCTCCGCTCGGCTCTAGGGCGGACCTCTTCTCAACCTCTCCCCTAGAGTTGCTCCTCAAACTTGTCTCCCAAACGGCTCTCTCCTAGAGCCAAGTTCTCCGCTCTGCTCACCTCTAGGGCGAACCGCTTCTCAACAAGTTCAGAGCTAAAACTCTCCCCTAGAGTTTCTCTTCAAACTTGTCTCCCAAACGGCTCTCTCCTAAAGCCAAGCTCTCCGCTCTGCTTGCCTCCAGGGCGGACCTCTTCTCAACAAGTTCAGAGCTAAAACTCTCCCCTAGAGTTGCTCCTCAAACTTGTCTCCCAAACGGCTCTCTCCTAAAGCCAAGCTCTCTGCTCCGCTCGCCTCCAGGGCGGACCTCTTCAGAGCTAAAACTCTCCCCTAGAGTTGCTCCTCAAACTTGTCTCCAAAATGGCTCTCTCTTAGAGCCTAGTAAAGTTTTTCACTCCGCTCGCCTCCCGAGCGGCCTTCATCTCGACAAGTTTGGAACACAACTCTCTCCTAGAGTTGCTCCACAAATTTGTCTCCCAAAAGGCTCTCCTCTAGAGCCAAGCTCTTCGCTCTGCTCGCCTCCCGAGCGGCCTTCTTCTCAGCGGGTTCAGAGCTAAAACTCTCCCCAAGAACCATACAAAGCACTTCTCAACTTCATGAAGACAAGTAATGTAACGCCCCGGGTCCCCATTATAGGACATCTGTGATATCACCAGAATCCTTTCCTTCAAATGTATCTCAACATAGTAAAATAACACGAAAATTTAAAAAAACTTTTATTGCCCAACAGAATCATTTACATTAATAATTACAACCCTTATCTTGTTCTGAACAAGGAATACAAATTACACAAACTCATTACAACTGATTACAAATATCAAGATTCCACTTGTGAGGCTATCGGCTGTCTTCCATATCGGGAATCGGTTGGTCACTGCCGAAATTCAGCTGAGCGGTCGCTCTGCCTCCCTGGGACCTGCCCCTCGGCTTGAGCCTTCTGTTGTGTGACTCTGATGTTTCTGCGCCCTCTCAAATGGTAGGCATGTATACTGTCGCCCCACTTGGATGCCCTGCTGGGTTGGCTCACCTGCCTTCTCGACCCGGTATCAAGTACCTAATTAAGTGGGCACGTCAGTAATTCTACTGACACAATGCTGATAAGAAAATAGTGATCTCCAACTGTCACACCCATAATTCAACTTGAATGGAAAAGATACGTGTATCCTGGTTTCTTAGTGTTCGTGTATGCTATGACTTGAAGTCTGATAAAAAACACAGAGTACAGAACAGATGCGCTTAATCTAATGTTAGCAAGACTCTGGACACACATGCATCCCATACTACATGTGCCCCAGATCAAGCCGTTTCTCTAGTTCAGGGATTTGAACCCTCGCTATGCAATGCATTCTAATTCGGTCCACTTCCTGTTCCTGATAGTATGACATGGTTGAGGAGGTATAAATAAAAAGAAATAATTCGGGATGCTATCCCGTTGCCATCAACCATTGCTGCATCGGACCACCCTCAAAAGCTGTGACGAAGTTACAGATATACAACAACATATCTATTACGCAGAAGATCCATTATGATCCGTTCGGGTCCACAACATAGAACATGACAGACTTGAATTTCTAAAACCCCCTATCCGCCAGGAAATCGACATATCGTTCTTACCATGGTACTTCAGGAATCAACAGTGCAAGATACGCACAACATAGTTATCACCACCTAGTGCCAACTCTCAGAACGAGTCGGATTATAGAGAATCACCCCTAACACCAATTCGGTCTTCAAGCGAAACAATAAGGGACCTAATCAATGCAATTTACTAAAAACAAGTTGTTACCCAAATCACACTCGGTGTCAATCAACAATGTCGAGCCTGTCTGGTCTGTCAAAACAACAATTATCACGGGAATCACATCCGTTGATTCCAATACCTTCGCAGGTCATCGACCAAATAATTTCAGCCCGTGACCCTCAGCGAGTAGTCCAACGGTGCCCAAATGATACAACATAATTGAATGAAGGTAAGCACACACACAATCATTAATTCCTGACCATTGACAGACTCAAGCATCGAGATGCCAAACACAACCGACCAGAGCTATATCCCAACTCACTCATGTCCACCATGAGTACTAAGAACAGGAACTTATCTAAGTTCCAAATGAAATACTAAAACATCTTTAAAAACATGATAGCTCATGATCACCACACTGTGGTATGCAGAGGGTTTCTCATCAATTGTCCAATGAAATAGTTCAAGAAATAGCAGTAGCTGTAACTCAAGCTACGCTCCTCGGAATCCAACACAATCAAAATTTCTAGAAGGGCAGGGAGATCCACTGCAATCTCCTAGTGGACGACTCCCTCAAACTCTTTAAAGAACTCAAGTCCCCGAGCTAACTTAAGCTCGAAGTCAAACTAAACAACAGGTTGCTAAACTTGCAACGACCATAACTTCCAGCACACAATTTGGAATTGCTTGATACTACCCATTCTGGAAAGCTAAAACTCTGGTCTACAACTCTCCAGTTAACCATTTCCTCAAATTCAATCATCTGGACACTATATAAACCTCGTATACTCTTCGATGTATAGTCCTCAATGTATTTGTTGCACCTTCCTAACATCATAAAAATTTGCTCGCTCATCGGAATTACTCCATTCTGGATTCTATGGAAAGATGGGAGTGTCTACTACAACTTCTTAGTTGAACACATTCTCAGATTCAGTCATTAAAGTCCTCGAAAACAACAAATTCCATCAGGTGCACAAACAGAGGAAAAGTTGATTCTTCAATAAACAGGGCTTCGACTAGACTGCATCTGTCCTAATCTTTGGAAAATTATAAATCTCAACCTACAAACTGGAATTACAAAATTCCAGTTGGGTTAGGAAGCTATGACTCCCTACTACAAATTTCTAGTTGGTCAATTTCCCAAATTCTTAACGTATAAATCCAGAATTTCTCATCTTCGCAGACTAGTCGATTTGCACTAGGGTGAACCTAGGCCATTTTGAAATTCAATAAAAAATCCACATTAAGTCCAATGTTCATGAAATTTGAGATTCTTAAACCACACATATACCACTCCATTGTGTCCAAAATTCACATTCAGATTCATATCGCACAATGAGTTATGACTCCTCAAACAATGTATGAAAATTTCAGCTGCTCCTTCAGTATGGTATTTACTACCCCATACTAAACAATTTTGAAACCTCATCAAATGATCTCTAAAAATTCTAAAATTTTAGAATCATCAAATACTCATACCACAAGCTACTCCAAAAATTTCATAGCAATCTTATGTATACACAAGAAGTTATGGTCAGGTGAACTTAATTCAAAAAGACAGTCAGCTGTGTTCTGTTAACCAGACCAGTCGCATTCTACAATTTCTTTGAGGTATCAAACAACCTCGAAAAATTATGAAATTTAAGACTATAGTTTTAGACACATACAAGAGTGTCCAAAAAAATTTCCAGCTCAAAATACTCTGGCCACACTGAGTTACAAATTCGGAAAACAAATGACAATTTTCACAGCCAGCAGCATTTTCAGCTGCTCGCTGTCCTGAGTTTGACTCGGTGTTTGGGTTACTAAATTCCATCCAAAAAATTATGAAAAAATTCACGAATGCTCTACATAAATAAAAGAACAAATTTCCCAAATTTGAGCACAAAATTTCGAACCGTTTGAGAGAAAGAAATTCTCAAACTTACCCTTATAAACATGCTCCTAGCAAAAGTTCAAGAATAATTGTTCTACCATACAACCATATTTTTCTTAGCATGCTATGTTTCCATACAAGGAAACAAGATTTCTTTTAGCTACTACCACATGCCAAAACTCACATACACACAAAAACTAAATTTTTAGAGTTTAGAAGATCACCTACTTCTTCAAGTTGCAAGTACTTCTACTAGCTTGATTGCTTGCTTGCTTGCTTCTCCTCCTTGGTCTTCAAATGAATCCCTTTCTTCTCCTTCTCTACTTCAACATCTTCCACTATTAAAACTTCACCTATCTTTCCTTCTCCCTTTTTTTTTTATTTTTATTTTTATTGGAACAAGATGAGGTAGGAAAGATGAGAAGTAGATAGAGTGGGGGATTTATAGGAGATGGAGTGCTAGGGTTTTCTTTTTCTCTCTTTTTTTTTGGCCGGAAATGATGAAGGGTGAAGGATGGCCCTGGATGGGGTAGGGTGGGGTTGATGGAGATGTGTGGGTGAGATGAATGCCAACACACACAAGTGGAAGCTTCTTGAAATTTTCTTGAAATTTTTTTGGAAGCTTCCCATTCTTCAAGGTCAAACACACATGGTGGTTTATCTCCACCTTTTGATTTTTATCAAGATCCAAGCCATGATTAATGATGCTAGGGTTCCTAACCCAGGTTAGGTCAAGTAACCCTAGGTCAAAAATAGTAACCCTAGGTCACCATACCCCAATTCTAACCCTAGTGCACAAATACAACCCATATTCAATTCAAGCACTATCTTAATTGAAAATAACTAATATATATAATTTAAAATCTATAAAAATATATGTTTTATAGAAATTATAATTTCCTCCCGAAAATTGTTTGGTCGAAACAACCGGGACAATCTATAGTTTAATTGAGAAGATATCCCGAGTTTACCTCATCGGGTTCAGAACAGCTCATACGTCTGAAATTTCTCAATTAAAACCGATAATTATTAGAAAATATGTAATCGCGCACAATACTCAGTCGTTCACGGATTACTATGCAAAAAATAGCTATATGCTAATTTTGTTGGGTATTACAAGTAAGGTTGAAGAATGGTGATTCTCCAACTCATTTCTGAAGAGAACTTGTAGATCTTTGAGATAGCTTCGAAACAAGGGGTCACACACCCCGATCCGACCTCCGTAGCCCTGGGAAAGTGAGTTACAACACAATCGCTCGCTAAGCTCACCGCGGATGTCGAACAGATGTGTTCCCGAGCTGAAAATAGGCAAAACGACGTTGACTAGTCAATGCTCACCTATCGTTCGTCATGTTCGACACGCCGCTCGCTAAGCTCGCCGCAGATGTCGAACAGACGTGTTTCCGAACTAAAAATAGGCAAAATGACGTTGACCAGTCAACACTCGCCTATCGTTTGCCAAGTTCGACACACCGCTCGCCAAGCTCTCCGCAGATATCGAACAGACATTTTTCCAAACTGAAAATAGGCAAAATCACGTTGACCAGTCTACGCTTGCCTATCGTTCGCCACGTTAGATGCATCGTTCATCACGTCCGCCATTACACGCCGAAAAGAGCTGTTTCCGAACAAAAAACGAGAGAAAACAATCTCCTCACAATCCACACATGATCAACGGTCACAAACAAACAAACAAAAAGAAAAAAGGAGTGAACTAACGGGTTAACGGGCCGGACCCGTTATGGACCAAAAGCCTGAACTCCTCCGTTCTCTCCTTCTCCTCCAAAATTCCTGCCAAAAAACAAAAAAAGAAAAACCCAACTCGCCTAACGTCATCGTCGCCAACCCATCACGAGCTCCACCTCCAGTGAGCGTCGAGCTCCTTTCCTACTCTCCACCGTCAACCTCATGTCGTCGAGCTCCAACCCAAGCTCCTCACCGACGAGCGCCACCTCCAATCCTCACCAAGCTCGAGCCATCTCCTCGCCGAGCTTCTCCATTGTCGAAGCTCAAGCTTCTCTCCTCGCCACCGAGCTCATGCAAAGCTCAGGCGAGCTCTTCAGCATCGAGCCCCTCCGACGACGTCGAGCTCCACCTGTCGCCAAGCCCACAACGTTCTTCATCGAGCTCGCAGCGAACGATTACCAAAGCTCCACCTCCTTCTCGCCACGTCGAGCCTGGTCGTTCGCCGACCATCTCCTCGCCAAGCTCTCCCTCTCGCCGTTTCGAACCCATCAACGAGAACTCGCCTCGCCACGTCGAAGCTCGACTGTTCGCCATTGTCGAGCGAAACTCTGACGATCTCCTACAATGATGAGCTCCTTCCTCGAGCTCCCTTCCTCGCCTTCTCTGTGGGGGGCTCAGAGAAGAATCGGAGTAGAAGGTTGAAGTCGGCAACGTAGCACGAAGGGCAAACAGGAATGCAGAAGATGCCGACGAAAGAAGGAGAAAGATGGAGGACGAAGAAAGAAGAAAAAAAGTATTGCCACGTGGCAGTCAATGTTGACCGGCCATGTGGCGCTTCCTGGTTGGTCGTCGAACGAAAACGTTCAGTGGCGTCTATTAGACGTGTTTCCGAACAAATTATAGGAAAAAACTGTTGCCTCCCGATGCGCGCTCGTCTGATTATGATCAACGTACAGAATTGTGCCACGTGTCCAGGTATTTATTTATTTAATTGAATTAATTATTTAAAAATCCAAAAAATTAATTAAAAATCAAAAAAATAATAAAAAATTCTTAAAATAATTATTAAATTCAGAAAATAATTTTAAATTCTTAAAATAATAATTATTAAATTAGAATAATTAATTAAATTTTTTTATAATTAATTATTTAAATTCGAAAATTGAATAAAAATTTCAAAAAAAAAGATTAAAATTTGGAAAAAATTCTAAAAAATCTAAAAAATCACAAAATATCCAGAAAATCTGAGAATATTTTTGGGCATTTTACAAGCTCAGAATAACACCATTACACCTCGAGCAAGATCCGAATTCCCTTCAAGAACTCCGATAAAATTCCGTACGCCATTAGAATAACAAAACTACTCCTCAAAGACTGTAGAACTCAGTCTCCAAGAGTGGGGGGCTTGTGATATGGCTAAAAATAGGATTAAATCGGTACCATTCAAATCGGGCACGAATCTTAAAGCTCTGAGGAGTAAAATGGTAATTTCACCTACAAACGGGTCTGAAATGGGAACTGGGTCTTTCTTCAAAGCCCAATAATCCATAAACAAATCTGTCGTACTGGGTACGGGTCCCAACCCGTTACAAACTAGTTCAGAAGGATAAAGAAGAATTCAGATTCATTATTATCCCTAAGCGGTGGTTTTAACCACTTCTATCCATCCACACCGGGAAGTAGAGATTTGTTCTTATCTCGAAACGGACCCCTAAGGCGACTATAAATACCTCTTTCCCCCCACCATAACAAGGTAATCAATATTTTTCTACATAAAGCTGTCACGCCCCGCTTTCCACTATATGAAAATACAGGCACGCAACTGAGGCCCAGTGAATGATATACATCATCCATAAACTCTACAATTATAAGCTCAACAAGATCTTTATAACACATTCACGCAGGCAAATATAATAATCACATGAGCTGAAAATAGAATAACCATCATTTGGATAATACATTAACATCGGGTCAAGATGCCCGGGAGTACAAGGTGCCAGAATTAAAAGAGTGTGATAAGCAGTTCGCTATAACAACTAGATAAAATAGCGACTGAAAGAAAAACAACATGAAATAGTAAGGAAGCAGCAACGATCGTCTAGAGAGTCTGCTCGTCGGATCCATCAGTACCTGTATAATTATTAACTCAAAGAAAAATAGAAAAGTTTCCGTTAGAGCAAGTTTCGGGCAGCAAGTATCAACAAGCAGTAAAAGGAGTAATATAACAAGATATAACATGGAAGAAACAAGAAGTAGAAGTACAAATACAATATGGAAGCAAGCAAGGAACTTGGACAATATGATCATGTAAGTAATAAATGTAACTAGTGTATTCTAGACTTCAAGATATAAGCAATCGTTAACCTAGGCTCAGTTAATCGTTAATCATGTAATCAATGATCGAGAGTCATGTAATCAAGAATCAAGAGTCATGTAATAAAGAGTCATGTGATCAAGAATCATGTAATCAAGAATTAAGAGTCATGTAATGAAGAGTCATGTAATCAAGAATCATGTAATCAAGAATCAAGAGTCATGTAATGAAAAATTATGCTTAGTTAAAATCTCAAGTTTATCTGTTTTATTAACTTATCTAATGCACGCAATCCTATGTCCCATACCACAAGTTCGGTGCATATCAATCATGTGACGTTTAGACTTAAGTAGTGAATTCTATAGGATTATGTACTCAGATCTTCCAGTGATAGTATCAAGACATGTAATCATGAATCATGTAATCGAGAATTATGTAATCAAGAATTGTGTAATCAAGAATCAGGAATCAAGAATCACTATTTCGGGAAACACGGGCCCCCTTCCGAGTATACTCCTCTATATTGTCCACTATTAAGCCGTACCCTTATAACCCCGGCTTGTTATTCTTTTATAATTAATTATGAATATGCAATTGGTACGACTAGTGGAACGGTGTAATCAAGACAGTTTAATTAAGGAAAATATCAAGGGCAGTAATGTAATCATGAATATGAGACGTAAAACAAGTACATGTATCGAGAGTAGTTATTATAAATTATCAAGTGGTATAAAATGCATTCTATCAATCTATTATATCTATGCAAGTTATTATTATAAGAACAATAATACACTCAGTTCATTAAATATGAAAAATAACGGGTTTATATGCAAAAACGTAGAGATGAATTTTTAGACAACTTGACATATTTGCATTCAAACTCACTTTCTCGTTGTTACAGAAAAGCAAATCCAATTCCGTCAGAAATTCTAGAAAGTAGATTCTCTTCCGGTTCTAACGCATATTTACACGATACATTCTAGAGACAGTAGTTATGCGTACAAAATCATTCTTCGCTGATTTCGATGTTTCGCGTGCATTCTGAAAATTCAGAGTCATAATACTAAAATTGCGATATCTCACAATCTATACATCAGATTGAGAAACTGTAGAATGTTTCGGATATCTATACTCGAAGGGCTACGATTTTCATGTAGAAAGTTTTTCGATCCAGTGTCGGGAACATGATCGAATTCTCAGTACAAGATACTGGTTAGTAATCCCGTGCAGGTTCAGAAATTCACGATATGTCAGTACTAAAATCGCGTTATCTCACAATCTATACATCCGATTGAGAAACCGTAAGATGTTCTGGATTCGGGACTCGATGGGCTACGATTTTCACGTAGAAAATCTTCAATCCAGTATCGGGAATATGGTCAAGTTCTTAGTGCAAGGTCAAGAAATTTAGAGATAGTAAGGTTGAATATTCGATATTCGATAACACGATTCGAAGTGTGTTAACGGTTCACTCTTGAGTTGATATAGCATGGAACTAGTGACTAGAATGGAGTTTGACAATAAAACATGATGACCACTAGACTACTTGCCACGAGTCCAACGAAAATGCTTGTACGAGAATAAAAAGAGTGTACAAGGTACTTGTCTTATAACGTGACGATTTCGGTGGTGGTGTTAACCACGGAAAGAAGAAGCGACGTCGGCAATGGACGGAGGCACAAAAGCGGTAAGAATGGCGGCAAGACGGCAGCGAGTGAGCAACGGTAGCAACGGTGAGTGACAACAACAAGAAGAAGATGGCGCGGCGTCGGGTTGTTTTTCGGGGTTCACGGGGTCGTAGAAATGGAGTCGTCGGCTCGAAGGTGGAAGGTAAAGTGGAGCTCGGGTGTTGCTTGAGCTCTCGGGTGTGAAGAAGGCAAAGGAAGAGAAGAAGGGAATGAGGTGGTCTGCATGCTTGTGTGTGTGTATATATATAGAAAGAAGAATGGAGTGAATGCATGCATGTATGCATGCATGTGTATTATATATAATAATATATAAGGAGATAAAGAGATGAGATGTTATCTGATGTGTGTGTGTGTATAAAATTAGGGGAGAAAGAGATGGGGGTGCTGAAAAATGTAAGAGGGGTGCTCAAAAATGTAAGAGGAGATAGTGACGGAAGAGGGGATTAGGAGTAGTAAGGTGGTGGAAGTGTAGAAAAATGAGAGCCTAGGTGTGGAAAAATGAGAACAAGGAGGAGAAGTTGTGGAGTTAGGCGTAGAATTAGGCAGGGTGGGTTGGCTGTGAGTGAGTGGTTAGCAAGAGTGGGTTAGGATTAGGATTAGAATTAATCAGGGTTTAAAATTTGTATTTAAACTCCGATCGAAAAAATCACAAAATTATAGAATTGATTAGAAAAATATTCTGGCTTTAGATAAAGAGTCCAAAGAAAAAAATAAAATTGATTTAAAGATTGAAGTAAAAAAATTCACGTAATAAAATATGTACAACTGGAACAGGGAGTTACAAAAGCTCTTTCATAATCTTCCTGATTACTGACAAGAGCGTCGGAGGGTGCATTGCCGGGATCCATCCCGATGTATCGCACTTTTTGCAGGTTCGCGGCAGCGGAAAGAAACAAGTCAACACGTTGGTGAAGGTCAACAGGTTTGCGCTATTCGTTTTCTCAAGAATCTACAAATTCATCTGTTTGCTCCCACACCAAAATCAACAGCAATAATGGTGAAAGAATTGAATTTGCATCGCCGCCTAAATAATTATTGTTTTGTTTTGAAGACTTAAATAAATTGAACATTGTTAATTCTTGTATTTATGGGCTTTTAACCCGAATATTGTTTTTTGTTGATTCCGGATGTTGGATTGTTATTATGTTTGGATATTTTATGCTTAAATTCCAAGTATTGTTATTCATGTGATAATTCTTTTAATGCATGCGTGGTTGTATCAATTTCTTGTTTATATTGTTGAGTTGAATCGATAACAGCTTATGAATGACGCAAGTCATTTGCTGGGCCAATGTCACGTGCCTACATTCCGTATTTTTGGAAAGCAGGGTGTGATAGTACGCATTCAATAGATTGTCTGTCGTTACACTGAAGGCATTCATAGCCATGTCTGCCGTTACAGTCTCTGACCTTGGCCCTATAAATAGAGGACCCCCACACTTTCTTCCCTGCACAGAATCCCCTATCTTCCTTCTGTTCTGTTCCGCTTTTGTAAGTTCTTCGGTAAGTCGGTGATAAAGTTCTAACGCTACAAGTTCGAGAGCTTTACGTGGTGTCTGAGTGAACACTCTTCGTCGTTGCATCCTGCGAGACAGCCGCCTCAACTAGCTCCAGCACCCGGACGAGGCGAAAACTGTTTTAAGGAGATCGTATGCTACACAAGCCTCGACATCAAATCGGTTTGATTTCATTGTTTTCTTTTCCATTTTATTTTATTGGTTTATTACTCTCCTCATTTTCTGGTTTTTTGTGCCTCTCAATCATTTGGATTTATGCTAAATTTTTTGTAATCAAAGTTATAACAAAGAGAATAAATTTCTCGAAGTTGATTTTATTGTAAACAAATTTTGTAACATTTTCAAGGATCGATGTCAATGTGCACCATTGTGGCATCACTTTGTAACTACTTTTCGCTGATTTTTGCAGGTTCTGGCTAATGCACTTAATAGCTATGAAGTGCTCTATAATTTAACATCCGATGGGGAGAATCCCAAAGAGGTAGACTATATAATGTCTTATTTCCTTAGGTGTCTTATAAGCTAATGAGGTTGACAAAGAACTACCCAACATCAAGTTGGAGTAATTCTTTATCTTAGCTTGCAGCGTTAATTATATAATTGAATTCTTTTTTAATTTTAATTTTTAATTTTTTATTATTAATATTATTATCTTTTGCATAAGAGAATGAAATTGTTAGATTCAGAGATATTTGGAAAAAAATGAGGCAATGAGCCAAATACTTATAGGATTACAAAAGTAAAAAGATAGAGATGAGAACTAAATAGATATAAGAATTACGTAAAGAGATAAAAGAGAATAATAATAAAAAGATACAAGAAAATAATATTGCAGACATAACAAAATCTGTATACGTTAACAGAAATATGAGATACATAGACTTCAATCTAGGCGTGTCAATTTTATGCGATAACCTGATCCGAATCCAACCCGAATTTTAGGGTGTGGATTTTCCAAAGGGGATGTGCTAGCTTATTGGGTAATGTATGGATCCTAAAAATAGATATATTTTCTTATTGGATCCAAATATGGATCCTTATGGATCTAAACTTAGATCCATATTTATGGTGATCTTTTGCCTAATGGCACTGAATATAGACAGATTGTGGGTGCTCTACAGTATCTCACATTCACTCGATCCGATATCGCTTATGTTGTTCATCATGTTGCTCAATTTATGAGTGCTCCACGGTCCACCCACCTTATTGCTGCCAAGCGTATACTCTGCTATTTGAAAGGGACTCTTGACTTCGGCTTGTCTTTTCGACGATCCTCGACTCCTCTCACTCTTTGTGCTTACTCCGATGCAGATTGGGCTGGTTGTCCTGACACTCGCCACTCTACTACCGGCCTTTGTGTCTTCTTGGGCTCTGATCTGATCTCTTGGTGTGCCAAAAAGCAACAAGCCATTTCTCGATCCTCTACCGAGGCCGAGTATCGCTCCCTTGCTCATGCTTGTGTTGATACTATTTGGATTTCCTATCTCCTTGCCGAGCTTTGTTTTGCTCCTCCTCAGCCTACTCTTCTTTACTGTGATAACCTTAGTGCTATATACATGGCATCTAATCCAGTGTTCCATGCTCGTACCAAACACATTGAACTTGATTATCATTACATTCGTCAGCAAATTCTTACAGTGCTCATCGTGTTCAGGTCCGGTCTCTGGATCAAGTTGCTGATATTTTCACAAAGTCTTTCTATACAGCGGTTTCAACTTCTCCGATCAAATCTTTTCTCTCACGGATCGTCAAATTTGTGGGGGAGTGTTAAAGCAGCATAATATTCTCAATCAGACCAGCAAGATCTTCTCAATCAAACCTATTGATCCTCTCCATCAACGAGCATGATTTACTGATGTCTAAATCCCTTGATTCCTATTAACTGATTTGTTGCAATCACCTTAATTGTAGGATCTTAATTTTATTGCATAACTCTGGGATCTCAATTCCTGTAATGTAGCTAGCTCTTGTGTATATAAACACATCATCTGTTTCAATGAAGATATATAGCAAAATGTTCAGTAAGTATGTGAATATATTCCATTTGAATATATTCCATTAATTTATCTTATTTATAGCAGTTTTTCATTTTAAGCATTTTATTGTAAAGCAGAGTTATTGTAGGGTTATTTTATCGCTGAAATTTTGATGGAAAATCAAGCAAAAGGAGACTATAATAGGAGAAGAACAAGAAGTTACGAGCATTTTAGGTTATAACAAGAAGTTAGAAGCATTTTAGGTTATAACAAGAGTTTACTTTTCTTTTTCCAGCATTTTTTCTTTCAAAGTTTGTTTCACACTCAAGAATTTAATGTTCTTGTATTCCTGCAGTCATTAGATCCTGTACTAATTGCTAGGCTTACATGCATGTTGGACACGGATACCGGGAAGATAATTGAGGCATCATATCCGACTTAAGGTGCCATTTTTTTTTTTTTTAGAATAAAGATGACAGCGTCATCGTTTCATTAATGATAAAATAACGAAACCAGGATTACAACAGTACAAACTAAAAGGAAAACGAGTCCAATGACGTCTAGCATCTCATCAGTATAATGCGTCGATAATCAAAAGCTAAAGCAAAATACATGAAATTTAGATACAAAATACTCTTTCTCTTCAGGACAACTCTCTCTACATCGGAGCTTCTTCCTGTTGGCCGCCTGACTTGCCCATGCATACATTAAACCGTAAATTTGATGCATAAAAACAGAAAATCTAATGTTGCAATTACAAAAACAGAAGTTGTTTTGGTTTAGCCACAGTCCTCAGATACCCGCAGCTATAGATAAATCTCAAGCCTCTCTATCCTCTTTTTTTATGCTATTGCCCCTTCCCATGTCCCAAGCTTCTGAAATAGAGGCTGGACAATTAAAGACCCAAACCCCCGACTGACCACCTCCCAGGTAGAAATTGCCCTATTACATTTGAAAAATATGTGCTCTGTGTCCTCGTCGCCGTTGTTGCATCTAGAACACTGAGCCTCGATGTGCATACCCCTCTTCAGTAGGTTAACTTTTGATAAGATCGCGTCATTCATCACTAGCCAAAGGAATGTCTTAACCTTCAATGGCGCGTGCGTACCCCAAATCGTCGCATTGTATCTGCTTCTTGCACCTCCATCATTCAATCTGTTGTAAAGGGATGCTATGGAGAAATTTTCGTTAGGTGCCAAGTTCCAAGTCCTGATGTCTTCAGTGCCTTTTGAATTCCTTCCTTCAGTTCAAATGAAACTGTTAAGACTGTGTAATTGTGCGACGCTTTCTTGAGATACATCGTCTCCCGTCTGCAGCTGCAGCCTTCCGCGCCTCCAGACATCCGCGACTATCGAATCTATGGTTACCATACTCCTGGTTGCTTCTGGGAACAAGCTTATTAAGGTATTGTTACTGCACCATTTATCCTTCCAAAAGCTAGTATTTTTTCCATTCCCAATTCTACAAGTGATGTTTACATGGAATATGTCCTCCACCTTAGCTATTCCTTTCCACAGGAACGGCATTCTTCCGAATTTGGATCTTCCCCCAAATCTTACATTTTTCCTCTTTTAGTATATTCGAAACGATTTGTACCATCAGCAATTTCTTCTTCTGTTCAACTTCCACCACCACTTGCTCATCAGGGCCCAATTCATATCCCTCAGATTAAGAATTCCCAAACCTCCGTACTCTTTTCTTTTACATACCCTTCCCCAATTAACCAAATGGAATCCCTTGCTTGTTTCGTCCGCTCCTTTCCAGAGGAATCTTCCCCTACATTTATCATCCTGTTGATCAACCACTTCGGCAGTTCATAAATGGACATTAAATACGTTGGCATACTGCTCAGAACTGAATTGATCAAAGTTATCCTCCCTCATAGAGTGAGAAAGCGTCCCTTCCACCCTGCCAGTTTTTTTTCCACTTTCTCTATTAATGACAACCAATCATCTTTTCGAAGTGCTCCCGATCTAATCGGCGTGCCCAGATACGTTATTGGATAGTTAGTCACCTTGCATTCCAACAAAAACTTGATTGTGTTAATCTCGGTATTGAGGTTACCACTTAATGGAGTAACGCAGGTCTTTGCGAAGTTTACCTTCTGTCCTGCCCATGCTTGAACACGTTTCAAAACTACGTTAATTGCCATGATCTCTTCCCCCTTTGCCTCCCCTAGGATCATTGTATCGTTCGCGTACTGAATGATCGAAACGGCTTCTGTAATCCCTTTAACTCGAACTCCTGTGATAATCCATTCCTCTGTACCCCTTCTGATCATTTCTGCTATGCCATCGGCGACCAAAGCAAAGATTAATGATGTAACGCCCCGCCCCAATACTCAGACAATTTTATTATTTTTAGAAGACAAATTAGATACTATGTAGTACGACTGCCCACCATAGGCTGCCTCTCAAAAGGTGGTTAACCAATTAGGTGACTCTTGATCATAGGCAATTATATTTATACTCAAATTATTTTTGTATATTTCCCATGTGGAACTATATTTCTCAAATCCTTTCTCAAATTCCCATGTACCTCACGTACACGTTATCATATATATCCATATCCTTCAATACCAATCCAAACTATATCTTAACAAATCCATCATACACAGCATACAACACGTGGGCTCCATCCCACATTCATAACCGGATTTCAAATCCAATTAACAGATCTCAACCAAACCGGATTTCAACAATCCTTTCAAATCCAAACATTTCAAACCAAATCATTTTTCACAAACCAATATCATATATACAGCCAACTTATATATTTTTCATTTATTTATACTATTCAGAAATACGGGGTATTACATACACCCCACCTTTAGAAATCAGCATCCTCGCTGAGTACGGGGCACACATCTAGTATAGGATCCGCCTTTCTAGCCGATGTTGCATCGTCCTCGATCCCGATAATTCCGGAGACTAGTCCCACACCGCAGGTACTTCCGGACACTATTTCACTCCCACCTCGATAATTCCGGGGACTATCTCACACCGCAGATCATACTGAGGCCCTCTTCTACACCCGGTGTCGAAAGTCGGCTCTGATACCATTTGTAACGCCCCGCCCCAATACTCAGACAATTTTATTATTTTTAGAAGACAAATTAGATACTATGTAGTATAACTGCCCAACACAGGCTGCCTCTCAAAAGGTGGTTAACCAATTAGGTGACTCTTGATCATAGGCAATTATATTTATACTCAAATTATTTTTGTATATTTCCCATGTGGGACTATATTTCTCAAATCCTTTCTCAAATTCCCGTGTACCTCAAGTACACCTTACCATATATATTCATATCATTCAATACCAATCCAAACTATATCTTAACAAATCCATCATACACAGCATACAACCCGTGGGCTCCATCCCACATTCATAACCGGATTTCAACCGGATTTCAAATCCAATTAACAGATCTCAACCAAACCGGATTTCAACAATCCTTTCAAATCCAAACATTTCAAACCAAATCATTTTTCACAAACCAATATCATATATACAGCCAACTTATATATTTTTCATTTATTTATACTATTCAGAAATACGGGGTATTACAAATGATGACAAAGGGTCTCCTTGTCGCAAGCCTCTTCAACATCTAATTTTCTTTCCTGCTTTCCCGTTAAATTGTACGAACAATTTTCCACCCCTTACGCATTTCATAATCCACGCTCTCCATCTTTCTCCAAAGCCTTTAAGTTTTATAACTTCATCCACACAATCCCACTCCACCGAATCGTAAGCCTTTTCAAAATCTAGTTTCAGAAGAAATCCACCTGTGTTGTCCTGGTTTCCTTTATAGACTATCTCGTGAGCAGAGGCGACGTTGTCCATAATGTCCCTCCCTTTAATGGTTTCCTTTATAGACTATCTCGTGAGCAGAGGCGACATTGTCCATAATGTCCCTGCCTTTAATGAAGCCACTCTGTGACGCGCCTACAACGTCGTTTAGATGCGGAGCCAGTCTTGAAGCCAAAACCTTGGTGATAATCTTAAAGGAACCATTGATTAGGCTAATCGGTCTGTAGTCTCCATACCTCCTAGCCTCCTTCTTCTTTGGAATCAACACGACGTTTTCGTAGTTTAATCTATCTAAATCCGTTGAGAGGCTGTGAAAATCTTGAAAGATATTCATTAGGTCACCTTTGATAATGTTCCAGTATAGGCTGTAGAAGAAGATCGGCAATCCGTCTGGTTCCGGAGCTTTGTCTTGTCCCAGGTTTTTGATAGCTTGAAACACTTCTTCTTTCGAGAAAGAACCCTCTATCCCCTCACTTCTGTCTACTCTAGTTTCCTCCCAGAATTCGGGGCTAAGCATACATCTATGTCTGTTAGTCCGATCCACCAGCTCTTTGAATTTTCCATCTAGGTGTCTTCTGATCTCCTCCTCATCTTCAGTCCACGTGGATTCCACCTCCATCCCCGTAATGTGGTTCTGTTTCCTTCTTCCGTTAGTGACCTTGTAGAAGAACTTTGTATTTGCATCTTCCTCTTTAAGCCATTGAATTATGGATCGTTGTCTCCAATATTGTTCCTCCATCTCAGCAAACTGATGTGCTTTGAATCTGCAATTTGCTAGTTCTTCTATCTCCTCTCTATGTAAATCTCTACCCTCCTCCATCTCTTCTAATTCCTTAATTCTTTCCCCTATATCATCCTTTTTCTTTTTGATGTCACCAAACTCCTGTCTAGCCCACTCTTTCAGCCTTTTTCTTATTCTCCTAGTCTTCAAGATCCATCTCCCAATAGCGCTGTTAGATTTGGTTTCCACGCTCTATTAGTCATTGATAACGTTATGGGATTCATCGTGCATCGCCCAAGCCTTCTCGAAACAGAATGGCTGACGAGCGACTCTATGCCTATCGCCGCATTGTAGTGCTAATGGGGTGTGATCCGAGGTAAATCTCGTAATGGCTTTGACAGACACGAAAGGGAAAGTCTCCTCCCAATCCATGGACACGAATACCCTATCAAGTTTTGCTAGAATCGGGTTTGGCTGCAAGTTGGTCCATGTATATCTTCTGTTGGTCGGATTGAGCTCCATGAGCTCTAATTCATCTATGGTGCTGTTGAAGTTATTTCTGTCACTGCTACTAGCCCCTCTGCCCTTGTGTTCGTGCTGATATCTAGTAATATTGAAATCACCTCCAATAACCCATGGGCCCGTCTATCCCTCTCTGATAGCTTTTATTTCCCCCCAAAATGCCTCTCGATTTCTTGATTCGTATGGGCCATACACCGATGTCACCACATGAACCCAGTTATCGCTCCTTCGCCTAATCCTAACGGACACCGTGTATGTGCCAATCGTCTCGCCAGTGATTTCGAACACTGATGAGTCGATCCCTATAGCTATTCCTCCCGAATAGCCCACCGCTGATTTAAATCTCCAGTGAAATCCTGTTAGAGATCTAATTCGCTCAAAATCTTCCACTCTAGAGTTCTCTATTCTGGTTTCTTGCAAAGCACATATAGAAGGTTTAAATTTAGAAACCGTGTTGTTAATAAGCCTAGTCTTAGACCCCTGTCTCATGCCCCTAACATTCCAGAAGATGTATGACATTAATAAACAACTATAGTCCCTACCCCCTATCATCTACCCTGCTGAGCCTTACACCCAGTCTAGGAAACGACCGAATGAATATTTTCTCTAAGGGATCTCACCGTCTGAAGCTGATCGGCTTCGTTAAAGCATGTGTCTAGACCGAATAGACTAGCGTAATAAAGTAGAGAGTTATCTGGAATGAAGTTTAAAACTGAAATACAATTAGAGTTACCTCCGATCGCAAAGGCCGGGTCTTTTGCCCTTGTTGCCACCCTAATCAGATCAACCTCGCTTGGTCCCTGCTTGCCCCACTTGTCTAATTGCATCTTGCTTTTCCTTTTATATTTGAAAGTAGCCCTGCTTGCGTTCTCACCTCCGGCCCCTTCCCACACTTGTTTCTCCGATTTGTCAGTATCTGTCTCTAAAAAGTGTAAATCCTCGCCCATGCTATCTATTGCTTCAATTCTCACACCTATAGCATCACTAATGACGCCATCTTTAGAAACATCATCTTGAATGTCATCTAGTAGTAGGATTCTCTGCACCTCTTCCCTGATTTCTACCTCTTGTTCCTCTAGTCTCTCCTTGTCGACATTGTGGTTCACTTCAGTATCTGTGACCATACACTAGTCGGTGGTAAGTTGATTGGCCGCTTCGTTCTCCAACTGTTTCTGCTTCGGACTTGTACTCCTTTCTTCTATTTGCTCTATAGTGCAGCACTATCTTGGGACGAGAAAATTTTCGTGCCCCACTTCAGCTAGTCCTCTAATGACCTCTTGAACAGCTCTCTTAACGGCTTCATCGAAATCCCCCTGTTCAAAAGATTGATACTTCCCTGTTGAGTCGTAATTACCATTGATTCTTCAATAACCTCTTTTCCTTTCTTGAGAATACCTCCGATCTGATGTGCTTCGAATTGCCCAACATTCGGCCTCTCTGTGTGTTGAATTAGACATTGGTGTGACTGCTCGTATAGCGGAACAGATGGGTGGATTTGACCTTCCCTCAGCAGCACAGTGGAGGAGTCCCTTTCGATTTGACCTCTGGCTAGCTGTCCCTGTCGATCTGACTGAAAGCGACAACCCCCAATGACACCCTTACTTTTCGCCTAAAGTTGATTTCTTTTGCATCCGACGGCTCAAAGTTATCCCCCACGAAATCGGATGAAGGTGCCATTTATTGTCCATTTTTATTATTGTCTTGACCACTATAATAGCTATTATTCCTCTTTAAGTAATAATATTCTTCTGTGTCAAATGAAAGTGTTGCAGAACGTAAACAAATTTCTTCGGGATGCAGAAAACCAAATGAGCACTGATGGTGCCAGTAAAACTGAAACTCAATATCCAAAAAATGGTGGAAATTATGTCCCCATAGCAGCATGTGCTGGTGATACCAATATCAGTTGGGGGATCATTCAGCTTCAATGGGACAACATTTTTGTGGAAATTTCATCCTCTTACATGTGTCCCTTTCCTTGTTGTGCTTGAAACTGATCCTCTGGAGGCCAGTTTAAAGTTGGCCCATCAATTGCTCATGCATATGAAAGAAAAGTAAGATATCAAATTGTATTATTTTTATACATAAAAGTTGTGTAATATGTTGAATATATTATGAACATTTGCAGGCATCCTGCTTATTTCGAAAATTGCTTGGGTGATGGCCTCCAGTTGACATCACTCTATCTTGCACAACAAAATCTCTGGAAATGGGAAAGGAAAATCTGATGCCAATGCCCTTGCATTCGTTAGACCAGGAATTTCTCGCATATACAGACTCATTCGAGGCAATCGCGAATCCAGGAACAAATTCATGCACTCCATGGTCCGAAAATTTGTCTTTGGGACCTGGAATTCGTCATTTGTTCCCTTTTTGTGTAAGTGCTGGAAATTTATGTATTCACTGTGTTTCTTTTTTAAAAATATTACATTTAATTTATACTGAAGATGTTATTTCTTCATATATTGTACTGAAATCCTGACATCTTAGCCATTTACATGGCCGGATGAGCCACTTTCTCGCATAAAAACCCTGAGCACCACATGATAATGGATGCTAAATTTTACAATATACTCATGCCATTTCAGGGGCAGATCTAGAAAAATTCCAGGTGGTGTTGTTTTCTTTAGTCAAATGATATTGTTGTCTCACTTTTTTCTTACTGGAAGGACATGCAACTAGAAAGTGGCAGAGACTAAATCAAACAAAAATTGTTCCTTAACATTATTATTACTAGTAGTTTACATGTGCGATGCACATTTTAATAAATATAGTTTTTTAAAATAAAAATTTAGACGTAGTCTTGATTTGAACCTAGGACCTCCTTTATAATAGTTATGCACGTGCGTGGCACGGGTTGGTAGAATGACAAAATATTTACAAATGACACTAAGGCCTTCTCCCATTATAATATTAGAGATTATTAATTTTGGCTTTCTGGCTACCTAAAGAAGACAATCAGTATTAATTTTCTTTTTTCATAATCAAGCATAATAGTTTTTTTTTCACTTTCATTAGACTTTTTTTTTTTCATTTTTGCACCTCATGGTTCTTTCATAACTGTAAATTGTTTTACTTTTATTTTAAAGATAACTTCAGATTAAAAAAATACATCCATTTCTAGTTACAAACAGTTAAATTCTGTATGGATGATGAGACCAACTAAATTGGCTATAAGATTAATAAGAACTTTCTTAAGCATTTCAGGTTCTGTCGTGATGCAATTGCTTTGCAACTTCTATTGAAGCTGAAGACACTTGAAAATTGTGTATGGCTTAAATGATGAAATAACTATTTATTTGATTCAGGATTTTTCTTTGCGGGAACATCCAAAACCTGCATGATCCTTTTTAATACTACAAATTGTGTCCTTTAATGAATAAATTTGTACATTTATTGTAGATTGGATATGTATAGCTGCTATAACGGCACATTAAATGTACTGCGATTATGTAAAAAAGACCCGGCACCTAAAATTGTGCTTACTTCATCAATTTCTATAGTAGCTAAACTAGTTGTATACATAGATCACCCATTTGATGAGAGTACTTGGAATGATCCAGATCTATGCGAGAAACTCAAGGTAAAAATACTGATTATATCATCAAAATTAATCACTTATTCATTTGATACAATTTATCAATTAACTAGATTTGCCCATGGTCACGTCCCTACGGCATGTCTTCGGAACGATACAACACACGAAAAGCCCTGTAAACAGTAAAACAACAATTATGTAGTTCAAGTTTGAATAGTATGATAATAATTAGTTGTAAATAAAAGTCCATGTTTTGATTAGTATATGTTGAAAAATAATTATAAATGAGGGTGTAAAATCCAACTTCTTAGAACTTTAAGTGTGAAAAATGATGAAATTTAGCTATTGAAGAGATATTTGCTATTTTCAATATAACATGTGCAATAAAAAAAGCATAAAAATTCTAAAAATTTTACAAACCTGAAATCTTAAAATCTAAATTTCTAAGAGCATCCACAGTCGTTTTCTAAATCTCCCATTTTGCCATATTATAGCAAACGATGCGCTGCAATCGTTTGCTATATATGCCATTTTCCCCATTCCTCTCAAATTTGTTTCTCAAATTTGAGAAACGAAAGTAAGAATTCTCAAATTATAGAAGATGGGGAATCATATACCGTCCGAAGGATTTTAATATTTTTTAATCGACTGAGACGGGGAATCATATATCGTCCGAAGGATTGCCGATTTTTTTTTATTTAAAAAAGGGTCGGACGGGGAATGATACCCCGTCCTTCCCTTTTAAAATATAATTTTTTTTGGAAAAAATCCCCAGACGGGGAATCATCTCCCGTCCTGGAGATGATATCCCGTCCAGGGAAGTTTTCCTTCTTTTTTTTTTTCCTTTTTTGGGTTTGTTTTCCCAAATTGCCCTTCAACCTATATAGAACGAATTTAAAAGTCCAGGGGTAATTTGGTCTTTTGCCAAATGAGAAAAATTTGAGAAACGACAACTGCATGATACTCCCCTATATGCTATTACTGTAGCTGCCATATTTTGGCAAATGAGAAAAACGACGGTGGATGCTCTAAGTAAATAAAGAAAGAATGGGAGAGAGAGGGAGAGAGAGAGAGAAATATGAAAAAGTGAAGAGAGAAGAGAGAGATAGTAATAAAGTAATGTGTTTTTTTGTTTTGGGGGGGGGGGGGGATTTTAATTTTGGGGTTTGAAATTTTGAGCAGAAAAATATGTTTTGTGAGAATCAATCTAGGCCATTGGTTTTAGGGTAGATTGAATGAGAGCCATTTGATAGCTTTCTTTGTAATTTATTATATAGATATATATGTATTTCATTTGATTCATATACAAACCTTAGTTAAGTCATATATTAATGGCTGAAATATTTTTTCTGGAATTAATTATGGTATCCGTATGCAGAGGTGCTAGCAGAGAAGGCAACATGAGACTTTGCTAGAGAGTAACATCAACCATGTGGCTGTGATTCCATCTTGGATTATATGTCCAAGTTTACCCCGCACTATACATGGAACTGATATCAGATGTTCTGTCCCTTCTTATAGGTTAACCATGTCCCATTTTTTTTTTCTAAGACGTGGATAACTTCCACCCAGTTTCATTTAAACAAAATACTGAATCATATTATAGTAGAAATAAGTTTCTCTTAAAAAGGAAATTTAAAAAAGAGAAAGAAAATTCATCGTAATTAAGTTATCAACTTTAATTTCTATTTTGTAGTTGGAATGACTTGCAGTTACTTCGAAATTCTACATATTGCATGAAGCAATGAGAGATTTTCGCAACATGGCAGAATGGGATATGTTCACATTGATGATGTTGCCAGTTGCCATATACTTGCGTACAAAGATGACGCTGCTAAAGGGAGATACATTTGCACTTCCACTGTATTTGATGTCACTGAATTAGCCTATATTCCGACCAGGTCAGAAAACAAATTAGTTTAATGATTGGCCTTTTGAAGTCTACATTTCGAGTTGTTTGAAAATTTTAAAACCCAGTTTATTAATTGTTAATTTCTATCATTTACACTCAGCTTCCACAAGTACGAAGACACAGCTCGCTTTGTGTACAACACATCAAAGGTGCAGAACCTCGACATCAAGTTTAAAGGGGTCGAAGAGATGTTTGATGATTGTATCAAATCTCTAAAGGAGCAGGGCCACCTTCCTTAACTCAAAATGGGTAAAGACCCACCAAGAGAAATCTTAAGGAAATGCAAGAGATCCAATCTGCTAACCCTTGTGGAGATGAATTGCCATTTGTTATTTTCCCTCCTTTTCCTTATTCAGCTGCTAAGAAGAAAAGTAAGATGAACACGATGGTGGGAAATGGGGATGAAGGCTTGGAGGAGTAGAGCTGAGGATGATGGAGAAGAACAATGATCCACTTGTTTTTGGATGTATGATCTTCTCATGTGATATGTAATGGAGTTACAAAATGTAATATTTTGAGGTGTTTTGAGTGTCTAAACTTGTGAACTTGTAACTTTACAATATTTTTATCCTTATGAATGTGATTGATGATATGCTGATTACATGATCTAAATGTTATTTACTGTCATGTCTAAGTACAGGCTTATTGAATCTCCATTCACTCTGGAAGATGATATTATGAAAGCTAAATATTTTTTTTCTCTCCAGCTTCAATGCTCTTGTTTATTTGCAATTGACAACTCAATTTGTGTCATATGGTTATTTACCTATTCTTCGCATCGTAAACATTGATCATACCATGACTGAAAGATCAGGACCGATTTGAAAGAAATTTGTGGCATTTTTTGTCCTTTTTAAAATTGTTAATATACTATTCTTATACAAAATTGAAATATTTTTTCTGGTAATATACTTTACTTATATTTTCTATTATGTATAGTGCATGGACAATTTTTTTTTGATAAGTAGATGACCGAGGCCGTCGTTTCATTAATGAGGATTAAGGAAACAAAGCGTTACAACGAACTAATATTACAGATAGGCTGTAAGAACAGCGATACAAAATAAAACATCAAAGACAAACATCGAAATAAAAACTACAGAATTGAGATAACATAAAACCACCGAAGGACTCCAGGCTTAGCTCCTTCCACTATGCTCCAAGCTCTCTACTCTCCTGCACTGTTCCTGATCCTCTTAGATTGCTCCTGAGCACCTGCCCAATCATGAATCAGAAGGAATATTTTATTCATAGAGTAAGGAAATCTGTAAACTTTGTTGCAAAAAATTAAATCATTTCTTTCTAGCCATAGGTTCCATATTGAGGCAGCTGTAGCTATGTCCCAAGCCTTCCTACCTTCTAGTTTGATGTACGACTCTCTAAAGTGCACCCAAATGTCAATGGTAGAGTTAGGAACCCGAATACACCCAAAACCCCTACAAACTATTTCCCAAGTAAGCCGCGCTTTGGGGCATCGAAAAAGAATGTGGTTCACATCTTCTTCAGAAGAGCAGCACGTCTCGCAGCTCACATCAGTCTGCATAATCCTCTTCTTCAGATTAATTTTGGAGAGGATCGCGTTACTATGGGCTAACCAACAAAAAACTTTTACTCTGAATGGAACTTTGGCCCCCCATATAACAGATTGGACTTGACATCTCGTACCTCCATCGTTGAGCCATTTATACATGGATGATACAGAGAAAGTTCTTGAGTCGTCCCTATCCCACCATCTTTCATCTTCTAAGCTATTAGCCTGCCCTCTTTCTTGAAGAATCAGTTTATTCAGTTCTTTAAATTGGACCCTGCTCTCTGTTGTAATACTATTGGAGACTATAAAGTTTAACTTGTCGTTCTTCTGGATGTCTGCCACTGCTAGATCTAGGTTCTACGTGGCTTTCGCTGCTAACGAAAATTGGTTTTGCAGAGATGTATTACTGCACCATTTGTCTTTCTAGAATCTGGTGTTTTTCCCGTTACCTACTTTGCAGGTGGTGTTGGTATGGAAGATATCTCCTAGCTTTGCTATCCCCTTCCAGAGAAGGGACACTTTTGCCGAGGGACTTCTTCCTCCAAATATGAATTTGCGTCTTTTGCGGAATTGATCGAAAGAGAGGTTCCACCATCCTCTGTGCTTGTTAGTAATCTTCCACCACCACTTACAGAGCAGGGCTTTGTTCATGTCGTGAAGGTTTACAATTCCCAGGCCTCTAAATTCCCTTCTCTTACAGACTCTTCCCCAATTGACCAAGTGGAAGCCTTTATTTCCCTCGTCCGTGCCTTTCCATAGAAATCTTCTTCGCAGTTTATCTATCCAGTTGATGACCCATTTAGGCAGTTTGTAGATGGACATCAGGTACAGTGGAATCGTGCTAACGACAGAGTTGAGCAGGATAATCCTTCCCCCAAGGGACAGATACCTACTTTGCCACCCATCCTGCTTCTTTTCAATCTTAGAGATAATGAAGTTCCAATCCTCCTTTAGGAGCGGTCCCGGCTTAATAGGCGTACCTAGGTATTTAATTGGGAATTCGCCGGCTTTGCAATCTAATATTTCCATAATCTCAGAACACGATGTGGACAGCTGGTCGCATATAGGGATGATACTGGTCTTATCAAAGTTCACCTGCATCCCTGACCAACTCTGAAAACAAGCCAATACCGTCTTAATGGTAGCCGCTTCTTCCACCGTTGCTTTACCAAACAGAATTGTGTCGTCTGCATATTGGAGGATCGCCATTGGTTTATCTATCCCTTTGATCCTAATCCCTTTGATAGTGTTATTTTCCATAGCTCTTCTAATCATCTCCGCCAGCCCGTCGGCCATAATTGCAAATAGAAGGGATGATAATGGGTCTCCTTGTCGTAGGCCTCTCTTGCAAAGAATTTCTCTGCCTTGCCAACCGTTCACCTGTACTGAGGATTTCCCGCCGCTGATGCATTTTCTCATCCATGCTCTCCATTTTTTGCCAAATCCCTTTAGAGCTAGTGCTTCCTCCATACAGTCCCACGATACCGAATCGTAAGCTTTCTTAAAATCAAGGTTGAGGATAAAACCGTCCTCTTTGGTTTTGTTACCTCGGAAGGCCACTTCATGTGCCGTAGCTATGCTGTCCATGATATCCCTACCACGGATGAAGCCGCTCTGCGATTGGTCGATGACCTCGTTGAGATGAGGGGCTAATCTTTTAGCCAATACCTTCGTGATTATTTTGAACGATCCGTTCAGCAGGCTTATAGGTCTGAGATCTTCGTGTGTAATAACCTCGATTTTCTTGGGGAAAAGAATAATTGTAGCGTAATTTAACCAAACCAAATTAGCCATCCCGTCATATAGTTCGTGGAAAATTTTCAGAAGATCAACTTTTATTATCTCCCAGTAAATTTTGAGGAAAAAGATCGGAAACCCGTCTGGTCCTGGAGCTTTGTCCTGTCCGGGCTTCTTAATTGCCTCAAACACCTTAGTTTCTGTAAATCTTGATTCGATTCCATCGCTTCCGTTCAATCTGGATGAGTTCCACATATCCTGGGCCATCACACAGCGTCTAGCGGTATCACGACCAAGCAGATCGTGGAAATGGCTATCTAGGTGGTCTTTGATGAGATCTTCGTTTTCCGTCCAGGCCCCGTTAACTGAGATGCTCGTAATGTGATTCTATCCTTCCATTTGCTACCTTGTGAAAATATTTTGTGTTAGCATCACCCTCTCTAAGCCATTGATTCCTCGCTCTCTGTTGCCAGTATAACTCCTCCATTTTCCCGCTATGTTGTAGCTCTAGTCTATTATTGGCGAGCTCGTCTTTCTCACTATCTTGGAGATCTCTATCCTCCTGAGCACTTTCCAGGTTTGCGATTCCCCTCGCAAGCTTCTCTCTTCTAAGATTAATGACGTATGTCTTTTGGCTGGCCCAAGCTTTTAATCTCCTACGCAACCGCCTTGACTTCTCTATCCATATTCCTACTGCTGTGGGCTGAGAAGTGCGACCATTCCATGATTCGGCTATAACCTGCCTAGTCTCCTCACATACGGTCCAAGCTTTCTCGAATTTGAAACATAAATGCTTTTTCTTACCAATGAGGTCGCAGTCAATGACCAATGGCAGATGGTCTGAAGTGTATCTGATAGCGGATTTGACTTTGGCCAATGGATTAGCATCCTCCCACTCGTTGGATGCCAGGACTCTATCAAGCTTAGCCAAAATTGGATTACGCTGCATATTTGACCAAGTAAATCTCCTGTATGTCATCTCTAATTCCAATAAGTCTAGATCTTCAATAGTCTGATTGATAGAATTTTGTTCAGACCAACTGTGGCTCCTGCCTTTATGCTCATCCTTGAATCTTGTGATATTAAAATCTCCTCCTATTAACCAAGCCCCTCCCCATTTATGCCTGATTAATCTTAATTCCGTCTACAACTCTTGGCGCAACCGACTGTCGTATGGACCATAGACACTAGTTAGCGTCTGTATCCAACCGTCGCGTCTACGTCTAATTCTAATCGACACAGTGAACTCACCAATAAAGTCGTTGACGATCTCAAAGTAGGAAGAACTAGCCCCTACGGCTATACCCCCCGAAAACCCCCTAGCCGGCTTAAATCTCCAGTGAAAGTCTTCCATTCCTCTAAGGAAAGTGAACTCCTCCGCAATTGGGGTTTCAATTCTAGTTTCTTGAAGCCCACAGACGTCAGGGCGAATCTTGCTAAGTGTTACTCCTATTGCCCTTTTTTTTAATTTTTGGTGCATCCCTCTAACGTTCCAAAAGATGTAAACCATAAAAAACCAATAAAAAATCTAATAGTGGAAACCCACCCTCCCAAACACACCCCGGGATTAGATGGTCCCTATTTTGGTGTCCTCTCTAATGATAGCTACGTTAGATAATTGTTCGGACCAAGTGGAACCCATGGCTAGTCCATACAAGCTAGCGAAGTAAATAATAGATTCATCTGATAAAGAATTGAGAACAGAGCAATTTAATTTAGATGTACCTTCTCCTGTAGCGTTTGCCTCGAAATGTATGTTGCCCCTCTGAGGCCCTCCCTCCTGCTTCTTGTTCTGACTGTCCAAACTAGCCATCTGTCTTTTCCCTTTCCTCTGATATTCTGTAATCTTTCTAGTGGAGGAACTACCTACACTGCCTCTAACTTCTCTGTCGTCTCCCTCTGTAACAGTCACTGAGATTAGATTATCCTCTCGAATGCCGTCTAGAGCACCAATAATTCCTTCCCGTGAACCCGGGTCAGAACTAAATTGGGCAATGTTTGAAATAGGGTGCTGAATAGTAGGGGAGCAAATGGTTTGAGTTGGAACAGGCATCAGCACGACCATTGGACCATGTAGCACTGTGGGGGATATCGCTTCTTGTCGCTGGGGCCCAGGTCTGGAGCCCAATATCTCCTTGGATTGGAACAACGAGCATAGAGCCAATTTCACAGATTTCTCAATATCCTCATTGGAGAATTTCATCCAATCTTCCTGAATCAGGCCCATCTATTTGTTCAGGCCCAAATCTTGGCCTTGTTTAAGAATACCAGGTAAACAGCTGTCCTTAATTCTCACTGTCAAGACACCTTCTGCCCCATCGACTTTGCCTTCTGTCCCATCGCCGCGCAAGATGACGTCTACAGTGGGCACGTCACTTCGAGCAATTGCCAGACAGTCTAAATGGACTTGACCTGACTTTTGTGGGGCCCGATGGATGGAGCTTTTCGAAAGTACTAGCTGAGTTGGCTTCTTGGGCACGGCGAATTGCATCTGGACCACTGAATTCGAAAAGTTGATGTACCTCTCAGTAACGGACGGATCTGATCTCCCAAGCCTAGCTCCAATCGATGTACGTCTACGACCACAGTCCTTCTCATCCAACGGCAACGCATCGTCTTCTACCTCTGGCTCAACATCTGGGCCGTCAATAAAGTTTTCGACTCCAGGCCTTGAATCTTTGAACGAAACGTATTTTTGAACTTCGGTGATCACCTTGATCTCGTAGATATGATTATCGAACTCGGTTAAAATCTTAGACGGGATGTCACTCTTATTAGCCACCCCAACTTTGATACGAGCAAATTTTCTAGCGGAGAGAGTAAGTGTTTGTCTGTCGATGTCTACTAGCATGCCGAACGATCTAACGATGTTCTGGAACCCCGATCGAACCCAACAGTGGAAGGGTAGGTTGTATAAGCAAATCCATACTGGTGGGAGATTATCCGCCTTCAAAGCTCCGTAGTCGCGAGACCACCACTTGAATGTAACAAAAAACTCTAAGCCGTAAGCGTCTTTCCCCTCTAGCCCTTTAACTCTAATCGTTTCCTTGGCGATCGCGGCGTCGCTACAGTGAGCGTAGAAGGTATTGGACGCTATTTCTTAGATAACCCACGTTGGAGATGTCGATGAGACCAGTGCCGCTTTAAGCAGGTCGGCTACATCTTTGGCGATGGGCACTCCCGTCTGGGCTTTGACTATAATCCCTCCATTGAAACGACATTCGAACTCGGCTATCAGCGGCGTCGGGGATATCAACGCTTGTATGATACGTCTATCTCCCGCGACGCTCTCTTGCGTTTGGCTCCCCTCCGGCGTGGTTGGATTCCCTGTCTTCAGAGCTTTCCAGTTAGAAGTCGAGGTCATAACTCGCTTCGGACAATTGGTGGAGATGTGGCCGGAGCCTCGGCAGAGATAGCAAAACCAATCAGCTTGACATTTGCTAATGGAGTGGCCTGGCTTGGCACATTTGTGACAATTTTTTCGACCGTCGAAGTGCGAGTTTTCCGACGAGCTGGGGCTCTTCTTATCCTGCCTTTTCTTCCTTGGTTTGACGAGAAACCATTCTCCTTCGCATTCCTCTCTAGTTGGTCGGCGTCCTAATTCAGGTGAAGGAGAACGACGCCACGCTCTATGCGCCGCTTCGTCGGAGTGCTTGCCTCTAGTGACTTCAGCATAGGAGCGCATCTTCTTGTTGCTCCGATCGAATGCAGGAGGAGAACGATCAGCTCTAAAGAAACTCTTGTTCGCCTTCGACTTCTCATCTTCAGCTCTTCTCTGAGACTGGCGAGTAGTCCTACCTCGCTCTTCAGATGTGCGCTCCCACCTTGCTCTTGGAGAAGGAGACCTGCGAAGCTCTCGAACTGAGCTTCTACCCCTACTTCGGACTCCTTCGCGCTGAAGACCTTCGGCTTCTTCTCTGGTTCGCTTAGACATGGTTGGAGAGTGGTTGCGACCGTCGGTGTGGTGAAGATGGGAGGTAGCAGATGGTCTGTGGGTGGAATAGCGGTTTGTTGCTCTCATCCTTTGGTTTTTTTGAGTTGTCAGAATCCTTCTAAGTGGGGACTTTCACCTCTCCTAAATGTTGCGTTGTGTAAATACAAGTTTCATAAAAGGGCTTTGCAATACAAGTTTCCTTGCATGGACAATTCTAGGATTAATTATTATGCATGCCAATTTACAATGCAATACTTTATTTGACACTAAAGTATCTAAAAATAATAATTTGTTCCATTTTAAAATTTTGGTAATAGACTGTACTTATAAAACTTTGACAATACATATTTTGGTAGAATACTATGATTATAAAAAATTGGCAATTAATTTTCTTTTAATTTATAAAGACATCACCCCGGCCTGCTTCCCCGACGTCGCGACGCTCTCTGCATCCGCCGTCGAGCCAAGCCCAGCTTCGACTTTCGACTATCCAACCCTATTTGGACTCTCAACGATGTGAGCACTCCTCTGTCGGCGTATTCGACCACAGCACCACTCCGACGAGCTCTGGTTGAGCTTATGACGGGCCTCTCCTCGACAACACCCATAGCCCCTCCAATTTCCCTCACCCACAGCCGTCGATGCTGTCAACAAGTCATCGTCTCCAATCGAAGCCCCTTCTTGACTGTTATCATTGTCCCCCTCACACCCTACTTCTCTCCAGATGGCGCCGCCGTTAGGATTGTGTCTTATATACTCGTTGTTCAGATTAGAAGAAGGTAATATGAAGCACGGAGGTCGAAGCGTCGAAGTAAGTAGAAGGGAAAACAGCAGCAGCAAGGTGCAGGTATAGTTGCGGTCGACTGTCCCAAGTAGCGGTCGACCGCACCCCCCGACCGTGCCCCCCGACTGCTCAAAGTACAGGGAATGTCAGAGTGGTACGGTCGACCGGTCTTGTTGGACGGTCGACCGACCGCGGCACTATATTTGCTTTTTGCTTCGATTTGTAAGGTCGTTTTAGCCCAATCTTCAACTCCAAGTTAGATCGTGCGGCTCCTATTCAGTTACTTCTTTTCCAGGTTATATCGGACGACTGAGAATCAAGATTAGACCTAGGTTTCTCTCTATTCTTATATATATATATATATATATATATATATATATATATATATATATTGTAAACTTCTCCTTTTATGAGAGTTGAGTACTTCATAGATTCTTTTCTCCATTGCAAAGAGAGGCTCGAGAGAGAGAGATAGTTCTTGGTGAGTGAGTTTAATTCCTGGTATTGAGTGAATCAATAACTCCTTGTAATCTCTTCTAGTTGAATATCAGATCTCCCTATATTTCTCCCCGGACTAAGCAAAAGCTAACCGGGATAAGTCATCGATGTGTTTGTGTTAGTTTGGCGGATCTACTTGCTTGCTCAATTTATTTGTCTCGTCTACTTCGACTTTCTCATTGCTCTATTAGTTCCGCTACGACAACGGGCGTTGGTTGACGCTCCAGTCCCAACAACTGGTATCAGAGTTTCAGGTTGCCGAGTTCCTTGGTTAAGATGACAAGCCACGGTATTTTGAAGATCAAGCAGTTTGATAGAAAGATCAATTTCAATCTTTGAAACTGACATGTATGATGTTCTTGTTCAAGAACGGTTGCAGTTAGCCGTTAAGAAGAAAGAAAAACCAGCTGATATGAAGGATGACAGTTGGGAAGATATTCATGAAAGAGCCATAAGTCTGATCCGACTATCCTTGGCGGACGAGGTCAAGTGCAGATTTCTTGAAGAAACTGATGCGGCGAGTTTGTGGGAAAAACTCGTAGCTGACTACTCTGGTTCATCGTTATTAGATCGGATGCATTGAAATAGGAAGTTATTCCGTTTATCTATGAAGGAAGGTATCGATCTCCAAGATCACATTACAAAGTTCAATACGGTATTATCTGAACTTAAGGCGATCAACGCAGATGTGTGTGAGGAAGATAAAGCTTTCAACCTGATATATTCACTGCCGGATTCGTACGAGCCTTTGATCACTACCATGCTACACGGTAGATCTGCCAAGGAGAGTATTTCGGTAGATGGTGTAATCCAAGCATTGAAGGAAAATCAACGTAGGAAGGAGACCCATAAATCATCATCGTCTATTCCTACAAGTTGTCTTGCAGTGGATGGTCCTTCAGGAGGAAGACAAAGTGCTTTGCAAAAGGATTCGATCTGTTGCCGATATTGCAAGAAGCCAGGGCATATCAAGAAAGACTGTTGGAAATTACAGAATCAAGAGAGCGCCAAGAACGGGAGTTCAGCCGCTAATGTGGTTAGTGCCTTTGATTCAGGTGGTTCGTGTCTTCTTGTTTCAAATTTTTTAGAAGTGGATTCTAGTTGGTTTCTTGACTCAGGGAGTTCTTCTCATATTTGCTCCAAGAGGGAGTTGTTTTCTACTTATAAGTCTATTACAAGGCGTTCTGTGACAACGGGAACTGGGAAGATTTGTGAAGTGGTAGGTGAGGTGACAGTTGAGTTGAAGATGCCAGGTCTAAATATGTTCACTTTAAGGGATGTTTTGCATATTCCTCTGCTGAAACGAAATTTGATTTCCTTGGGAACTCTTGATGCACGGGGCTGCAAGTACACAACTCGAGGTGGAGTTTTGTTTGTTTTTCAAGGTCGTCGTGAAGTGATTAGAGGTATGAGAGTGATTGGGCCAAACCAACACAATCTCTACAAGCTTTGGAGAATTCAAAAATCCTGTGCAGGGGTTGATAGTTCTTTTCCCATTATTTTCGCAAGCTCAGCCATTTTGCCGCAACTAGAATCATCGAGACGAGACCACGACATTCGAATATCGTCGAGAGATGGAGAATGCCTAAGGGTAGGTGGAGTTCGTGCGGAGTTTCGCAACTTCGTGAGTACATCTACGGAGGATTGGATTCGGTGAGATTGGGTAGAGATCATTTCAACTAGAAGAAGAAACTATTATTCTAAGTTTTCTTTGCAAGTGGAATTTATTAGAGTTTGGAGATGAGTAACACATCATGTGATAGCACTCGTATGAAATCCAAGGTGGAGTTTGTTAGGATTGTATCTTGTATACTCGTTGTTCAGATTAGAAGAAGGTAATATGAAGCACGAAGGTCGAAGCGTCGAAGTGAGTAGAAGGAAAAACAGCAGCAGCAAGGTGCAAGTATAGTTGCGGTCGACTGTCCCAAGTTACTTCTTTTCCAGGTTATATCGGACGATTGAGAATCAAGATTAGACCTAGGTTTCTCTCTATTCTTCTATATATATATTGTAAACTGCTCCTTTATGTGAGTTGAGTACTTCATAGATTCTTTTCTCAATTGCAAAGAGAGGCTCGAGAGAGAGATAATTCTTGGTGAGTGAGTTTAATTCCTTATATTTAGTGAATCAATAACTCCTTGTAATCTCTTCTAGGTGAATATCAGATCTCCCTATATTTTCCCCCGGATTAAGCAGCTAACCGGAATAAGTCATCGGTGTGTTTGTGTTAGTTTGGTGGATCTACTTGCTTGCTCAATTTATTCATCTCGTCTACTTCGACTTTCTCATTGCTCTATTAGTTCCGCTGCGACAACGGGCGTTGATTGATGCCCCAATCCCAACAGCCGCTCCGCCGTCGACCTAGTCCCCTTAGAGTCGAACCTCCTCGCCACTCCGTTCCTCTCCAAAATCTCACATCTAACGATTCATGGTCGTCACACACCACCCCGCACCTCCATGGCGTCGAAGGGTGGAAAAAGGGGGGGAGGGGGAAGAGGATGGGGAGGACGAGGGGGTCCTCCCCCCTTCCCGATCAGATGTGGATTTGGGTTTTTGTGCATAATATTTTGTTCAGTTCTCTATATGTCTAGAAATATTTTGGTGGCTTCTAATTTTATTTAATATTTCTATTCAAAATACTACTATTGCAAAGTTTTGATCAAAGATGTTAAAGAGCAATGGGACATGGCATGCAAAGCTTGTTCATAACATACAATGATCCAAACTGCTTTTTGGATGGGGGTTTTCATCAATGCTTCAGCGATTATTGCCATGAAAAACAAAAACATAAATTCATTCACACCAAAAAAAAAAAAAAAAAAAAAAAAAAAACCGGTACCAGTTTCCCTCCCACAGCAATAATAACAAAACTTGAGAAATATGAATACTAATAACTCTTTAACATATTCAGGTGTTGTACTACTTTGTTTCCTTAATCGTTTGTTAATGAAACGATGGATTAGTCCATCTTTTATCAAAAAAAAAAAAACTCTTTAACATCAATATGTTGAGATCAAACATAAAAGCAGAATTGAGCCTGTACTATAAACTCGCCTACAAGACTTCTCAATGTTCTCATACAACAACAGAAACGGCTCTCCGGTTTTTTTTTATAAAATCAATGTTACAATGATACATGATAAATGCTTGAAATGAAATTGATAAAGAAATGTATGATCAAACAATAAAAAAGGTAAGGCACCAAACCTTTTATTAGTTCTTTAACATGCAATTTCCTTGTGCCTTCTCTGAGAACATTTCACAAGTTACATTTTTTTTAATAATCATTACTAATAATACATATCGCAACCTAAACTCACCCATAATAATCACATAATTTACCATATGCGGAGGCAGAGTTTTGATGGTGGTGATTGCTTGTTTAAGCATTAGAACAGTGAGTTCCTGAAAAGGATTTGTGCTTCTTGAAAGGAGAACGAGAAGTGGAACAATGCAGACTAGAAGTAGGCTTTCTTTCAGGATCAATCGGATCCTAGACCCATCGGTTGTCATGTTCCATCTGTCCTCTGTCATATAACCTTTTCTTCTTCTTCCTCCTCCTTGAGCTTCTACTTTCACTGTTGAATCTCCAAGGAGTAGACGATCCAGAATCCCAACGATCAAGCCGAACTTATCTCTCAATTGTTATATCGGTATTCTGAAAATATCAAAATGGTTAAATTGTATAAAACTATCAATAAACTTCGATTATTTTTTTAAGAGACTACCACAAACTTCTTTTACTGAGTTGCCCAGCCTGCCAGCCAAAAACGTTTGCACAACTTTTCAATAAACTACCATCCATGACAGAAAATGTGCTTCACATGATCATTTATGGACTAAAATGCCCTCAATATTAATTAAAATACCCCCTTTGTACTTGCCGTTTTTGCTATTTCATGTACTATATACTCAAGGCCAAAATTTTTAAAAACCCTCCTAACTATTGCACTTTTCTTTGAAACACCCCTCAACTATTTTTTGTATATTAACATCCCTCAGCCTAGTTTCCCAATTTAACCCACCATACGGTGTTTACTACCGTAGCAGCTATTTTGAAATGTCTAAATACCCCTACATGATAATTAGGTCTGAATTCCAACCTAATTTAAATATTCTCACTATCCAAATTCAATTTCTTTTACCTATATCCAAATTCAAAACCTTAAATTTATTCCCAAAAATTGAAAACAACTTCATCTTCTCGATCTTTAAGAAATTCACAATCCTAGGCCTTGATTTCCCTTCTTGGTTGAGGGAGAGAGTGCAGATGAAGAGGTAGAAGAGGAAGAGGAAGATGATTAGGAGGGGATAGAAAGGAGAATAATAAGATAGTGGGGGAAAGAGACATGAGAATTGAAAGTGAAAGGAGGAAAGAAAACTAAAAAACAAAGTAAAAGAATGAAGGATTGGTCTCACTTTTGATGTGTTAAGATCTCAATGGCGATTTGGACAAAGAAGAAGAAGGGAGAGAGAGAGAGAGAATGGTAGTGTTTTTCATTGAAAAAAGCTCAAGAAGAGCGAGGGGTGAGTCCCTCCTTCCCTTCCCATCATCTTCTGCTTCTTCTAATTTCTTCATAATATTTTTGTCACAAATTATTCACGTGCTAGCCACGTGATCAGCCGCTAACGAAAGTTAATACTATCTGTGGGTTAAATTGGAAAACTGGGTTGATTGGTGTTTTAAAAAATATTAAGGGGTGTTTCTACGTAAAGTGCAATAGTTGAGGGTCTTTTTAAAAATATTAGCCTAAACACAAACCGTCCAACTGAATTCTCTCCCCTTCAGTCCTCACTGACCTGAACTCCATCTTGATAGGTTTGCCAATACCCCCTTATAGCTGTAGGCTTGGACCTCCACATATGAATCTACAACTATAAGATCCATCCGGGATCTAATTCATAGCTACACCCAAATACAATCGTTCAGTCCCTTTCTAAATCTGAATACATACATATAACTTAAAATGGAAAACGACTGGTACTCAAAACCCTTTCCACTTGGAAGGACGAAGTTGTACCCTCCTCTGACAGCAGTTCGTTATTTTATTAAGACGTTGCACCCAAAGAGCCAAGCATTTAAGGAAGGAAAGTTTATTAAGACGTTGCATGTAAAAATCAAGTTTCTAGTACTAAAAATAAAACGAAGTTCAGGATGTCTTTTTTCAATTTAACCCATTAGAAATAAACATCTTAAAGCTTTCATTACAAAAATCTGTAAAAACCAACCTTTAAATGTGCTGCTTTATAGCAGAACCTTCCAATACTTTGTGCATCCACGTGCAAAATGCCCTTCTTCACCACATTTGTAGCATAGAGTTGGAGATGTAATACCAATCATCTCACTTCGTACCTTATTACAGCATCCCTAAGCATTTAAATAGTAACTAAACTCAGATTCACATTCTGACGAATAAATAAGGAAACCATAATGAAATATGATCAAAGGACTGGTTTTGCTTACCTGACCAGTATGACCAGATTGGGCACAATTGTAGCAAGCGATTTCTCTTGGGACATTATCAGCAAAATCTACACAACATAGGTGGCCATATTTCTTGCAGACATAACATTGTATTTCCTGCTCAATTCAAATGATTATCATTTACAGAAAGTCAGAAAGACAATTATGCTCAATTTTCACGACTAGGTAACTTCCGACCATTGGTTGAAATATCGTTAAAGACCGAGACGATGTACACATGGTAGTTTCAGTTTTTGGCTTAGCCCACTGGTATTTGACTAAAAGCTCGATAATCAACCAGTACTGATGTTGAACTAAAAAGAACCACAAATTCAAATAATAAGGATTGAAACCTTATATCATAGAACTTCATGTACAATGTTGAAGTCAACAATGAACGAGGATACATGGATGTGAGAGAGCACGAGCAAGAGACGACACAACCGGGGGAACACAATAGAGGGAGGACAATAGAAAAATATATTAATTTTATGTCAGTATATTACATATATGTCTAGAGTATATTCTTTATGAAAAATTTATATTTAATAACTTAAAATACATATTCATATCGTAATTAATTATAAAAGATATACTAGTAGGTAAATATGAAAATTAAACACAGGAATTATAATTTGATAATATTTCTTTTCTTAGATTTCAGATGTTCACTGTTGGACAACATGAGAATAGAATGTCAATGATGCATATAGTGAGATGCAAATCATCATAAACTTAAGGGGTCTATACATAGGCTTACAAAGAGTGCCTACCATGGTTTACAAGTTACAACCTACTAATTACTAAAATACCCTTTATGTTTTAGGTTTATTTTGCAAATTGAACACACAATTAATTGCTTTTTAGTCCTCCCAATCACAGCATCTAGGATTTGGTCTCTTAATTTGGAACTAATCACTTTCCCCCCTAATTCCCTTGTCTCCTAAAAAATTGCACTCAACGGTCTGGCTTCACAAAAAGTAAAAGTTAGGAACTAAATTAGTTATGTTACTCAAATAAAGGAATCAAATCACAAATAATGTGATTTGGAGGACTAATTCGCAAATACTTATTAATTGAGGGACCAAATTGCCAAAAACCCTATATTTTAGTAGTCCAATACTCTCCTTCGAGTTGGAGCATAGACAATGCTGAAGCCCATTTTGAACCAATGTTACGAAATATGACCCCAAATAAATGAGATATTTAAAGGAGCCCACCAACGAAATAAAAACGAGAAATGAGGTCCACAATCCAAATGAGAAATGAGAGCCAAAGCCAAAATCAAATCCCCATTAGAAACAAAATCCCAGTGTCAACTGTCAAAATGAAATCCGATAATAAAAACCCTCTTAAGACCCTAAAATATGAAGTCTGACAAGGGCTACAGATATGGCAAAAGAAAAGTAGATCTGATAATGTGAACAAGCAAATTCATGAGATGAGAAAAAATCCCACCAAAAAACAAGAGAGAAATCATTGATATTAGATTAATAATCTAAATATAACTCTGAGAGAACAATAACGAATTCGAGCTAAGATGAACAAGGTAGAAGGATCCAAAATAGGGTCAACATACATACAAGTGCTTCAACTTTGTGCAACGTGTGCATCAATATTGGTTCTCTGACATTGAACGAATTGACATGAATGTGATAGTCCCATTAAGAAAGAAAGAAACCAAGTTATTTTTTGAAAATTTTAATAATCATAATGAAACCAAAATTACTTCATGCCTCTGAATTAATGTAAATGACAAGATGACAAACAATCCAACTGAGACAGGAAAGAGATCACAAGAGGTTGCCTAAACAGTTGAAATCGGTAAAGGAAAGAGCCAAAATAATGACAGCTTTTTTTCTTTTTCTTTTTTTAAATTAAAAAAACATGAGTATAACTGTTCATCATGACCACTTTCTTTTTCTTTATTGAAACCGAGAAAGAGAGGGAGACAACAAAACAGAGAGAAAAGAGAGAATGGCCCTAGGGATTTCATTCTCGCTCTGATGCCATCTTAGAGTTCAGAGTTTTGGTGAACAAGAGAATGATGCATGTATTCAGAAAATATAAGAGGCTTATATAAAGGCTTACGATGAGGATACCATTGGTAGGATCTAGTGACTTACAACCTGGTACAATATTAATAAAAAACCCTGTATTCTAATACTCCAAGAGATTTCATTAATTCTTAAAGACTTTCAAAACATTAATAAAAATGTTTGCTCAAAGGTGAAATATTTTAATATTCGTAGAATTATTAGATAACTACTCAAGCACTTAAAAACTAATCCAATTTGACACTAAAAATTTGAAAAACCCAATGTTTGTGAGAATGTCAAAATCGATACGGAAATTAGGAGGTCAATACCAAATCTGAAACTGAGCTTTTTGGACCATGTTCCCAACATTGTAATAATCTACCAATACCATAAAACAAAAAGGCTTGCGCTGGTGAAAGAGAACTTTGCCATTCAAACAGCCCAAAGGAGAAAAAAAATGAACCATTAGATAATTAGGAAGAGTACTAAGAATATCATTTACCGTCAGATCATCAGGTGCATAGTCATTTTTACACGATAGCATATCATGTCCTACAACTCCACATTGTAGGCATATGATGGATTTCTGAGGATTATCCCTGTCCTTATCTGGGCAGTTTCTTGCGATATGGCCTCGCCTTTTGCATAAAAAACAATCTTTCCCCTGATTTAAAACATTTAAAGGTCACAATTCCTGGAATTTATTGTGCGTGGATGGTACAGAAAAAAATTGCACATGCAGATTATTCAAATGAAGCAGCAATAGCCGAACTCAGCCAGGCAATACAAGGGAACATATACAGAACTAAATAACAGGCTTGAAAATTCATGACATCATGAAATCTGTAAAGTACAATTGAACAAAAACAATTACAAAGAACTTAAGTGGAAATACCTTATCTCTATTTTCATATCCTCACTTTGCAGTTATCTATCATTCTAGTTTCATAACTGATCCTGTATTCCTTAAAAAAAATTCATTTCAACGAATAAGGAAGAGTACCATCTCCATTGTCCCCTAACTACAAGAATTCAATTATCCTAAATTCCAATTTAGGATAATTTCAGACTTCTTTATAAGGCATTGATTTTATGATAACTAAATGGAGTGGTAAATACATCAAGAAGACCAGAAATTTTGCTTATGAGTAGTTTTTATGACTAACATCATTTCTAAGGTACGGATTTTCAATATGGATGCTCAATCGTCCGGATTTTTTAGTTGAAGTAGCCACATTTGGCTACTACTGAAAGTAGCCCAGCTTACTTATAGATTTATGGACAACAAAGCATAACACTTGTTGAACTTGAAAGAAAACGGTTGTAGCATCTGAACTCAAAATAGCATCCAAACAAAACAAAATAAAAAAGGGAAAAAAGCCTTAGCCATTGCATTAAGCTTGGGCAACTTTTACAAGTAAGGCCACTCCGATAGTTGTATTTGGGCTAATACAGATTTTAGTAGGTTCAATTTTATATATATATATATATATATATATATATAGGGTAAAAGGGATATGAGCAACTTGCTCATTTAGTAAATGAGCAATTGATTATGTGGCATGCATTTGATACATTGGACAACCTACCCTTTTAAGGCTTTTCCAATCACATGTATGCCACATCATCAATTGCTTATTTACTAAATGAGCAAGTTGCTCATACCCCTTTTTCCCATATATATATATTCTAAAAGTCGCTAGGCACTAGTCGGGCAGCCGATAAGGGCCTAGCGCCTAGACCTAGTAAGCGGGGCCTAGACAACTAGACGCTAGGCATTTTTTTTCTGCCTATTTATCTTTTAGTTTTGTTTTGTTCCACCATGCATTATCTTGCTCTTTATTACTACCCATTCTTACTCTTGATTTTTTTCCTTACTATTGCAGGATGAGCTTTACTGAAATTACAAAGATATAAATATTTAACAAAACAAAAAACATGCTATCGAAAGCAATGAAATTTAGCAACTAACTTAAGTACACAGAAAAATATTTAAACAAACAGTGAGCAAGGTTATGAAAACCAATGAATTGTAGCACACATACGCGACGACGACGATGACAGGGCCGCAGGGGGGGTTGACGTCGGAAGGCAAGGGGGAGGCTGATGTCAGGAGCCAACGACAACAGCGAAGGCAGGGCTAAGGGGGGAGGCTGACGTCAGGAGGCAGGGGAGTCGCTGCGAGATTGGGGTTAGGTTTTGCTAGTCGAGAGGAAGAGGAGGCACAGATTGGGAGAGGGGTGGGGGTGTGGAGATAACGGTGGAGAATGAAGACTGTAATTAGGAGTAGAGTGGCGATTGAAGATTGAGATCAAAATTGGGAATTTGAGGATTAGATATGGAAATTAGATTAAATGGGTCTGGGTCGGCTCAGGTTAAGCTCTATCTTTTCATTATGGTCCGCATAGGCCGCCTAGACCCCGCCTAGACCTGCCCAGACCAACCCAAGAGGCCAAACCGATTTTTCTGAAGGCCTAGGGCCTAAGCGAGTCGCCTGGGTATATGGCCTAGCACCTAGGCCGGATTTTTAGAACAGTGTATATATTCAATGATAGGGTATATCTATGATGGAGTATGGAGGCTAGTTTTGATTAGAAATTTATCTTTTGAAGTAATTAGGTTTAAAGGATTAATGTGGAATTTGAAAATTATCCTGTAGAAACATCTATGCATATTACTAAATATAGGGATTGAATATGAGAGATGAATGAGTTGATTATTGAATAGAAATTTTTTTCCCATCTTTGGTTCTCTCTTATCTCTTCTTCATCTCTTTTATGTCACATCATTTGGACTTCAATATCTAATATTGCAACTTAGATTTTAGTAGTATCTCCAATTAAAAAACTTCTCTTACATATTTATTTGCATTTAACCTCTAGCTGTTTATATGTCAATCATAGATACTTGTCTACATTTATCTCTACTATTGTAATGGGAGAGTTGGAGTTGTCGTGTGTAAATCTATCAACTTACGTGCATTACCCGTGCATATCTAATATGAAAGAGATCTTAGGTTCGAGGCCATACTACGTTGAAATTTTAATTTAAAAAAATATACATTCATTAAGACGTGCATCGCACATGTAAATTACTAGTATTATTAGAAAGAGCTCTTCTATAAATGACACAAATTATATAATATTTCATTACTAATGACTACTTAGAGGAAGGGAATATAATATTGTATTTAAATTACTTTGGACATTTTATTCTACCAGACTACATCATGTGTTTTTGTGTATTAGCAAGGATACGGGATTATTCTTTAACCTTGGACTAGTATTTTGCACGTGCGATGTACGTTTTGATAAGAGTTGGTAAATTTTCATGTGTGATTTACGTGTTAAGAAATAGTTTTGGAGTTGGACGTACATTGCACGTAATTGGGGAAAATATTTTGAAGGAAAAACTACAATTTGTATGTGCAATGCACATGTTTATAAGTATAATTTGAGTTGTACGCGGAACATATGTGTATGTTTAGTGTTTAAAAATATTATAAAATTATTTTGTACGTGTGTTGCACGTTTTAAATAGGTAGAATTTTTTTATTTATTTGTTTTTGTTGTAATTGATGGGAGAGTTGGAGTTGCACGTGCAACACACGGGTTTGTATGTTGACAAATGACAACCCCAACTCTCCCATTATAATATTAGAGATTAATAAAAAAACATTTTCTTGATTTAACTGAGATATATATACCTATTGAACACAGATGAAGCGCTCAAAATTAGACTTGAGTCATGTAGGAAGCTTTGTACCTTGCAACCCAGGGCTGTAATATCCCCAAAAATTTAATTGTTTATATAACTTTATTTTGTTTAGAATGTACATGTTTCAAAGCCCAACCCAATGTGCATGTTTTATTGGCCCAATCCATCCATAAAAATGCACGTGTATATGTATGTGTGTGTGTGTATATATATGTATACATATACTAAACTACTACTTTAAGCCCACAATATTTGACTAAAGACCCCAGCCTACAATTTTTTGCCCAAGAAAGCTTAGGTGTAAATTCTATGGAATAGGGTCTAAGTCCTAGAGTAGTGACTAAGCAATTCTACACACTCCCACACACCTCCACATTCATCTTGGCCCTTTTCTTACCTTGGCCGACCACTTCTCCCCCCTTTCTCTATAAATATATGTGCTGCTATTTACTCCTCTACTATTACTCCGACTACTATACTCCTACAGCTATTGTTAATACTACTACTGTTGCTGCTACTGTTAATACTACTACTGCTGCTACTGTTAATACTACTACTGCTACTGTTAATACTACCACTACCATTGCTGCCTACTACTACTATTAGGAGTAAAGAAGACCAGCAAGCAAGGAGATTTTCAAAAAGAGGATAAAGCTAGGGGTTTAAGGTGGGTGTTCTTCCTCCTTGTATAATTCTTTAATTTTTTTAATTGTTTTGATTGCTAATAGATTGTTAGTAATTGGTTGTTTAATTATTTAATTGTTAGTAGTTGTTATTTTAATTTAAATAGTCATGTAGTAGTCTACTAGTATTGGTAGTAGGATAAATTGTTGAAAATAGGTTGCTTAGGTTGTGTAGATTGATTAATAATTTGATAGATAAAAAATGAAATTTTGACTTGTTGATTGTTGTAGTAATTGTTAATGGTTTGTTGTAGTAGTAGATTGAAAATTGTTGTAGATTAAAGTGTTAAGGATTTTGTTGTAGAAAATTTGTTGTGGTAATCATTAGTAGACTAAAAACTATTGTAGATTAAAGTATACAATAGTTTTATATACATGCTTGTGTGTATGTTTATAATTGCCGGATTAAGAAAATAAAGGAAACAAAAAAGGAACAAAGTAGAAAGGATAGAAAAGATATGTTTGTATAGATAATTAGACAATTTTTGAAATTGAGTAAATGAGTATTTGGTTGTTTCATGAATACAAGTTCACACATGTACTTGTCTAAACAACATAATATAGAAAAGTAGTTAAGAGATATGTATGAAAGATGTTCTTGTTGTACACAAAAGAGTGGTTACACATTATAAAAAGAGACATTGTAAAGACATGGGTATGTTGTTACTATACATAGTAGTGTTGTGCACGTGGGATGTGCAAGTTAGTATTTGTCCGAGATAAATAATTGGTGAACATCTCGGAAGGTTGTCGTATGGCGGTTGCCATTCCAAAGAGACTTTAAATTACCTAGATTTTGAAATGGATAATATAAGAAGTAATCTAGGAAGATAATCTAGAAACTAGAGTTGATAATAAATAAGTTAAGAAGTCACGATAAATAAGTTATTAGAATAAAATGGTAAATGACTTAAGTAATCAAGTTTCAAGTATTCCTGAAGAACCTAGATTGTCCGAGCTTACCCATTAACTAATACTATACTTGTCTTAAAGAAACTAGTAGGAGATGTTTAAGACTTTAAGTAAAGCAATTTAGATAGTGAATTAAGAAATCCTTTTAGCATAACTCAACCGCTAGTTCTAGAACTTCCTAGAAGATTAGGATAAACTGGTAAGGACAGGCACTAGTAGGGCGTGTACTCACCTGTCAAGGGGACGCGTGCGACGTGGTCTCGTCTAGGACACATGCGGCATGGTCTCGTCTGTTAATTTCTGGAATTTAGTGATAAGGACTGTATGGTGGAAGTTAGGGGATGGACCCTCCAAATTCACCTAAGGTTCTATATTGTTTAATGCGAACAGGGAGAAAGAGCAGGGCTCTAGGACTCTCGGTGGAGCAGGTAGGACCTGCAGAGTCACCTTTATGTTCGTAACAACTTTTGGGTAAGGTCCGGGAGTGGCGTAGGACCACAGGGGCTGGACGGAGTATGACCGGGGAGTGGCGTAGGACCACAGGGTCTCGGCATACATAATGACATAACTGATAATTTCTTACTGCAGCGGCGGAACTAGACCAAGCAACTGCAATCTTACCAGTCACTAGATGAATGTCAGAAATAGGAAAGAGTACAAGAGTAGGATGCATGGCGCGGGATTGAACCCTATTATTTGGAGAATACGAACTTAATTTGAGGAATATGTAGTATGGGATGCATATGTTTCCAAATTAAGTTTGCATTAGAATAGGAGCATCGTGTGCATTTATATTTGTGCATTAGATTTAGGTCATGACACACTCTGACACTTTTGATTGCCTGCTTTTCACATTTCATGTTGTCATTTATATTAATCTTAATATTGGTTGATTTTGATTGAGTATTGAGGAGTGAAGCTCACTGTTTTTATCAGTTTGCGTCAGTTGCATTCAACTGACGTGCCCACTTATCTTTAGATTGCAGGACCACCCGATTTTGGGCTTAAGCTCACTGTTTTTATCAGTTTGCGTCAGTTGCATTCAACTGACGTGCCCACTTATCTTTAGATTGCAGGACCACCCGATTTTGGGCTTAAGCTGTGTTGGGCATTCATATTCAAGAAGAAAGGCATTAAGGTAAGAAAAGAAGTTTTTAATTTCCTGTGATTTTTTCTGTGTTGTGTACTCGTTGAAGTAAAAGATTCTGGTTGATGTCACGAGTTTCCACTATACGGATATCGGGGTGCTACAAGGGCACTAGGCATCATCAACAACTCTGGTTTTACCACAGAGGAATGGCTTTATCTAATTCCAAAATCCTATAAACAAGTTCATATGAAATTGAAATTCCAAGGATGAAGCTAGTCTACTCAGACCCCATTGAATTTCCTTCGGGGGGGGAACCATATAGATGATTCTTAATAGGACAGACCAGGGGAAGACCAAAGATATTGAGCGAGCTATACGATAAAACAACTCAAAAAATCAAGAAGCACAGTTAATTTAGGGACCAATTCAGTACTACCTGATGTTCTCTCTTAGAAACAAACAATCAATAAAATGATAGAGAAAATGGCTCACCTGACGACAATATTTAGCTATGTGTCCAAACATCCCACACACAAAGCACGGTTTCTTCTTCCTTCGGATAGTACAGTTAATAGCAGTATGACCTTCCTCACCACACTTGAAGCAAGCCTCTGAATTTCTGTCACCGGGATCAAAGTACCTAGGCCCACGCTAGTCAATAAAACCAAATTTTAGAATAAACCAAAATAATAAATATCATACATTTTTTTCCCATAAATGATTAACATATAACTTTCTTCCTAAAAGTAATTTCTTAAATAGCACATAAACAACCTTGTAGAAGTGAGAAATATTTGTTAGATTGGATCTTTTTTTCTTTTCTCCTTTTAGAATAAGGTTGTTTGAGTTTCTAGAAAATGAAAGGTAGTCTGATCATTTATTACTGACTTCTTTAAGAATATCAGGTCAAAGTGAGAGCAATGTCTATATATAATGGTGTTAATTATAGACAGCTGACAAACCTTTCTCAAATTTTACGAAGATTAGTTAGGTACTAACATAACCATCAATGCGATTCCATGTCAATAAAAAAGTTCAAGGGTTTTATAAAATTTAGCTTTTAAGAGAATCACAAAATACTTAAGACCTACCAGAAGCTTTCTCAAAACTGCATTTTCTGGTCGTTCATTCACTTTTGAGACCACGGAATCAGCAGTAACTTGCAGTTCTTCTTCCTCGAGAAGATCATCCACCTAAACGTCACATATAGCGTCTTCCTCTTAATGGTTTAAATAAACACAATATTGCTCTTAAAAAGTAACACATGTTAATAAACTAACAATTTGGAACACTGATAAGTTAAATTTCCCGTTCCCCCTGAATTGATATAGCTAATCAAACCACCTATATTAATCTACAGTGCGATGCTACCAGGAAAAGGATCCCTTTGGTATGGGAACGAAAACAACAAACTGTCACTTGTAATTACCCTGAAACATGGTAACTAAAAGGTAGACTTCTTCAGGTCACTTAATCAGAATGGATTCAATGGAATATGTCTTCTTGATTATAGGATGGTATACATAGGGCTGCAAAAGTTTTGCACATAAAGATTATAATGTGTATGCAGAAAACTACTAGTTTGATTATACGAAATTTGGTGAAAATGCCTAATTGTTAATGATAAATAAACTGACTATCTGTAGTGTATTCCACCGCAATAATCTTAATATCAGCTAAACAATAGAAATAAACACAACATAAATCACAACTGTACATATGAATTGTTGTCAAAGTAATGTTCAAGACTCAAGATTCAGAACTTTGTCTTATTATTCCAAATTGCAATTGCAAGTGTACCATGTTCTAGAACATGTGTTCAATTTGCAGATCACAAAGGTTTTGGTGTTTTCTGGTATCATTGAGAATGGAAATAAAACGAAAGTTGCTCAATTATTTTACAAAATTCAACATCTGCTCAGGCTCCTAACCAACATAGTTGAAACGATCCGAGCCAATTTTGGAGTAGGGCAATCCGATCCCCCTCCAAAAATCGGAATAAACATTCCAAAGTGGGGTTCGACCAAAGTACAATATGGATCAGGTGAATTAGTTTAATCCAACTCTAAGATGACTGAACCGACAAATTTGAAAGAGGAGAAATAAAGATAAAAAAGAGAAACGAAGAAGATAAATGGAGGGGGAAAAATCAAGTAGAATCGTACCTAACTTTTATGCAAGATAGTCGCCACAACAAGTTTTCTTTGCAAAATTTTTAAGAAATTTTGGGATAACTTGTAAGATAGCACGCTACACACACACACAGGGGAAATGAGGTGGTTTCACACAAATTATTTATATCGTACTGGTAGGTTAGTTTCACATACATTTGGAGAGGTCAACTTTAGACCTCTTGGGTTATAATACTATATAGTACATGAGCATAACACAATAGTACACATGCATAACACGTAATTTGTAAAAGTTAGACATTAAGTCTGTAGTATTTAATTGACCAATTGACTTGTTTTAAATAATTAAAACAATTTTGTTTTAAAACAAAAGCTTTAACTATAATTTCTTTTAACCTTTACCTAGTTTCTCTCTCTAAAAATTTTAGAGAGAGAAGCTCCCCTCAAAAAACCCAAAAAAGAAAAACAAACCCTAGATCTGAAACTTGGGGGGCGGCAGCTAGGGTTTCGTCGCCCCCTCCCGCCTCTTCTTCTATCTCTCAAATCTCAATCGTCCCTTTTCCTAATTGTTTCTCTCCTCAATCTTTACTTTTAACTACCGAAACCCATCCTTGGGGGTGTTTTCTGTTCGTCGTGGTGATAACCGTGACTCGCAACCCGCGAGGTGGGTTGGAGGGGTCGCCGTCGTCGAATGGGGTCCACTTAAGGCTCGAAGTGGGGCGAATGGAGGTCGGATTGGGGGGTTTTCCACTCGTCGATGTGGTTCAGGCTTCGGCAAGGTTGGCACATCAAGTAATGGTGATTCTCAACGTCTGTAGTACTAGGCATCTTGGGAAAGGGAGGTAGCTTAACCTTCGGCAACTCAGGCTTGGAAAGTTCAGGTAAGGTTGAAGTGTCAGGCTAGGTTAAGGTAGGCAACTCTGGAACTAGTGGCAGCTCAGGCTTGTGCTTACTTGGATGAGCCGCATGTGCTCGACGGGCAGGGTGGGGTAGTGGGTGCTGCCATGGATCTATGTGGGAGAGGGAAGTGAGAGATTCGGGAGGGGGAAAGGGATTTTTGAATCTCGAAATTGTTTTTTTTGGAATTCGAAATTTGATTTGGGAGTGTCATAGGGGGAAGGTTTGAATTTCAAATTGAGTTTTGAAATTTGAATTGAGGTTTGAAATTCAAATTGAGGTTGAGGAGCACCTAATATCCAAAATTCTCCCCTAATATCCAAATCACAACCGATTTACAATTAGCAGCAAAATGTACCTTAGTTGGTGGGGCGACAGTAGTCCGGCAGTTTTATAGTTTAGGCTTTACTTTGTCCTGATCAGGTCAATGTGAGGGGTGCCTAGGGTCTCTCTCATGTCAGGGGGCTTGGAGAGGGTGGTGGCGTTTGTTAAGAAGTCAGGGGAGAGGACAGCCTTCGTTGCAAGGTGGCAGTGAGAGTCAACAAAAGTCAAGCGAGGGGATGAGAACCAAGACTCAATCTGTACAGGAAATTGTCAGATTGGTGGAGTGCATGCGGTCACTCATATGGTGCTTGAAATTGACGTATTAGTCACTGCTGGGGGCGACGGAGGTGTTTGTGCAAGCGACAGAACGGATAAACGGTGTACAAGAGAGGGATGAGAGAGAGAATGAGCTCAAATTAGGACGAGAAATTGACTTTGATGAGGTCGGACGATCAGTAAGATTAGATTTCGTTGTATTTTTTGTTTGTTGGTTGGGGTGTATGAGTTCCAGGACCCAGCTTGTTGGGATCTGAACTTCATAAGCCTTATTTTTTGTTGTATGTTTTGTTAAAATTTTTTTAATGAAACGAGGGGGTATTCAACCCACCATTTAACGATAAAAGAAAACGATAAAAAAAAACTATAATTTCTTTTATTTTAGAAAATAGCCTATACAAAAAAAATTCAATACACCGGTCAAATACTGCCGATTTAGCAGGTATCGATCCCAATATCATAAATTTTGGCAACCCGATACCGAGATTTTAAACTTAGCTAACCAGTGCCCATACATTTTTCCACCTGATCAGTGCATTTATTGGTGTCTATTGCATATATGCCCAAACCATTTCATTAGCTCCACATCTTTCCTCTATTTTATCATAAATTCAAGCTTGCTCTAAAAGTTTAATTTTTATGCATGAAATTTACATCTTAATCTAAATTTATCTAATAATCCATCTCCACGTTCTATTTTCAGCTAAGTCTACCTCTCTAATATGCAGCTTCTTGGTTGCCCAACATTCTGATTTTCAATGAATAGTTTTCCACAATTGTTCTACTAAAAATTGCAAAAACATCCACACATTCAGTAAATGGAAAAAAAATAAATTTGACTGATTGAATAAGGATTTTTTAGTTTTCACCAAGTTCAGAGCAAATAAGGGTAATAAACAGACTTTATGGACTTGCAGAAGGAACTAAGGCTCTTAACGCATGGTGGATATTTGAGGGAAAATTTTGTACAGACTTGTTCATTGAAGTTCCATTCGGTATGGTATCATCGAAGCAGTTCTCTGTAATTTAGCCAAAAAGTTACATGAGGAACATACGAAATAATAGAGTAGAGTTGGACTACTTTCAGTAGTATCTAAATGTTGATACCCCTCATTTCAGATTTTAATGATTAACCATCCAAAATTGAAAACTGACATGGGCTTGTTGATCTGCATTCTTAATACTACTTAGAAACAAAATTCACAAGGTTTTCATGACTTGTGCTACCCATCCACCCAGTGACAACAAACACCGTAGTCTTCTACTCCCTCCGTTCTACAAAGGATGTCATTCTAGCCTCTTTTTTCAAATTTTTTGTCACTTTAGGTTCCGAAACAATGTCTTTACCATTTCAAGTGCTCATTAATTTAACTCTTTTACTCTACTATCTAGGTTGTTTCATAATAACAGTGACACAACCTAGATTGACTTCCTTTGGGAATGGAGAGAGTACAATTTATGTAGTCAATACATTACTTACAAAAAAGAAACAGTCAGCAAAAATTTCCAAAAATTCTTAGTTCCTACTGTTTCTGTGATCTAGATCACATCCAACAATCTGGAATTTTCAAATTCGATGATGGATTACTCAAACATTCAATATGAAGCGAGAGTATCCACATTCTCGATGCTTCGGAAAGTTGCCCAACCCAAATCAAAATAATGGAACTTATATAGTCAATTAATCACTCAGTACATAATTTTACTAACCGCAGTCGGTACATAATGTCCCCAATTTCATTTTTTTAAAAATTTACTTAAATAAACATAAAAGAGATTATTAATATAATTTTTTTTTTTCAAATGCAAGAGTCGGTTGAGAGAGTGAAGACTCACAGCTCCTTCTTGATCGCTTCCTTTCCTCTTCTTCTTCGGCTCTTGAATGGAGCTCTGATCGAAATTCATCTCGAGATCTTCGGAAGAAGTGGAAGAGATCGCGATGGCATCATCGGCGTCATCGGCGCTGCTAATGCTACTGAGAACTATCACCGATTCCGAGGATTGCATTTCAGGGGGATTTCGATTCAGAGGAGATTTGAAGATGAAAACCGTACAAGTTAACCCCTAGATTTGGGTGATGTTTGAAAATAATTATGGGTCAGATCTCGTGGACTTGTTTTTGCCAAGTCAGCAGCGACCTCTATTCTCATTAGCGACATCTTCATTTTGAAAGTTGTTAATAGGAATAGCGATCTGTGTTCTAAAATATTTGGAATTATTTGTTCGTTATCGCTATTCACACTAGCGACCTTAATATACTAGTATAATGTACGTGCGATACTCGGCTAAAAAAGGTAAAGTCATCAAATTAAATGAATATATATTATATAAAAAAAAATAGTTTGTATTTGAATGTTTTGATTTGGGCTACACGTACGGTGTACATTTATATTTGTTGGATATAGTTTAGACGTATATTATACGTGTTTATATAGTTACAAAGTTAGAATTTGTTTGTTACAAACTCCATCTCTCCCATTCAAATAGTAGAGATATGAGATCGCTAATTCCATTAGTGACATCAAATGAATGTATTAAGACACCTAGCAATTTTTAGAGAACTTTTGTTCTCATGGGGCAAATATATATATATATATATATATATATATGAGCCCGCTATTGGAAATAGCGACCTTAGTATACTTTTGTCGTTATTCGCAGTAGCGACCTCAATAGGAAACTCAATATCCTTGTTCTTTGTAAAATTTGTAAAATAGTTACACAACTAAAGCCTCTATTCGGAATAGCGATCTTAGTACAATAAATGCCTCTATTTCGAATTGTACAATTAAGGTTGCTATTATGAATAGCGACCTTAGTTTCAAAAATAAATTGATTGTTATTTTTCCAAAGAGTAAAAGCTTTCTAGATTTTGCTAATGTTGCTATTATGAATAGTGACCTTAGTTTCAAAAATAAATTGATTGTTATTTTTTCAGAGAGCAAGAGCTCTCTAGATTTTGCTAAGTGTTAGAATACAATTCATTAAAGGTCGTTAATCCCATTAGCGACTTCATATATGTTTTGGTCGCTAATAGGAATAGCGGCAGCAAATAAAAAATTTCAAATATTTTAAAACAAATGCCGCTATTCTCTTTAGCGACTTTCGAAATGAAGAAGTCGTCAATGCGATTAGCGACCGCTGCTGACGTGACACAAAGTAGCCCACGAGCGCTAATAGTTTCCAAACTTACCTATAATCGCATATATTTCAAAAAGGGATATTACGGCAAAAATTCCGGAGAAAAAGCAGAACTAGTTCAAAGATTTTCACCTACTGTTGAGACATGTGCTCTGTGCGTGTGTATGAAAGAAACCACTAATCTCTACCTCTAATCTATTTAATCTAATCTAATCTAATATTGTAATGGGAGAAAGAAATCTCTAATCTCTATCTCTAATCTATCTAATCTAATCTAATATCTCTACTATTTTAATGAGAGAGTTTGTCACCAAACAAACACGTGCATCGTAACCCAACAAACACACGTAATGCACATGCATAACTAATATAAAGGATGTCTTAGGTTCGATGCCAAACAATGTCGAAAATTCTTTTTAAAAAATATATATTTATAAAGACGTGCATTACACATGTAAACTAGTTATAATGGGAGAGTTGGGGTTGTGTAACTAAACAAACTCGTGCAACGCACCTTTAGACTTACCATAATCCTAATCTTATATATACTCTCTCCCCTTCAAACCCCAAAACCCTAATCACATCCTGGCCTCCAACCCAAAAAAGAAAAGGAGAGAATTTGAGTGAGAGAAGACAGCAACCCACAGCCCCAACTCCCTCTTCTCCCTCAATCTGTGCGCCGCACCTCCAAGCCCAATGTCACCGTCGTCGCCATTGGTAATGACATTGCTTGCTGCCCAACCCGAGCCCAAATCCACACAACCTTTCAATATCCAGTCTCTCCCCATCTACTCCTTCATGAGTATTTGATGAGAAACATTATTTGTTTGGATTTAGATGGTTATTTATTGATGAATATTTGAAAGCAACTTTGATTGTTAATATATATTTGCTTAATTAAGTATAATGCTTCTATTCTTGTGTTTATTTTTTGAATTAATGAGTTGATATGGATGGAAAAAAAAGTTTTTAAGTGTGATGTATTGATGGGTACTGTTTGCACTTGATTGAGAGGAAGAAGATGACCAGGCATGTGCACTGTTTGGTTACACAATGAGATCTCTAATCCCTAATCTCTAATCTCTAATACTATAATGGGAGGGTTGGGGTTGTGTAACCAAACAAACACATGCATTATAACCAAACAAACTCATGCAACGCACGTTCAGACTAACCATATTCTTACCCTTATATATACTTTCCCCTTCAGACCCCAAAACCCTAACCACAACCTAACCTCCAACCTAAAAAGAAAATAAGAGAATTTGAGTGATAGAAGACGACATCCCACAACTGCCATCTCCCTCTTCTCCCTCGATCTGTGTGCTGCGCCTCCAAGCCCAATGCCACTGCCGTCGCCATTGGTGATGATGTTGCTTGCTACCTCAACCCAAGCCCGAATTCACACAACCTTTCAGTATCCAGTCTCTCCCTCATCTACTCCTTCATTAGTATTTGATGAGCAACATCATTAGTCAATTTGGATTTATATGGTTATTTGTTGATGAATATTTGAAAGCAATTCTTGATTGTTTATATATATATATATATATATATATATATATATATATATATATATATATCCTAGATTTGCCCGTGGGCACATGTCTACGGCACGTCTTCGGAACGATACAGCATATGAAAGTCTTGTAAGCAGTAAAACAATAATTATGTAGCTTAAGTTTAAATAGTAAAACAATAATTAGTTGTAAATAAAAGTCCATGTTTCTATTAGTATATGTTGAAAAATAATTATAAATGGGAATGTAAAATCCAACTTCTTAGAACTTTGAGTGTGGAAAATGATGAAATTTAACTATTGATGATATATTTGCTATTTTCAATGTACCATGAGCAATAAAAAATGCATAACAAATCTGAAAATTTACAAACCTGAAATTCGAAAATATAAATTTCTGAGTAAATAGAGAGAGAATGAGAGAAAGAGGGAGGGAGAGAGGGAGAGAGATAAATAAATAAATAAGTTGTTTTGGGGGATTTGAGTTTGAGTTTTGGGGGGAAACTTTTTGGCGGGAAAATATGTTTTGTGAGGATATATCTGGACCATTGATTTCAACCCTATTGAATGAGAGCCACATGATAGCTTTCTTTGTGTTTTATTATATATACTAGATTAGCCCGTTGCCACGTCTGGCACGTCTTTAGAACAATACAGCTGTGGTAGGGTAAAAATGGCTTGGGGCCCAACCAGGGCCCAATACAACTCTCACTTAAAAATGGTAAAAACAGCAATCTAGTTCGGCTTCGAGCCACTGCAGGGTCGGCGCCGAACCTCAAGTTCACCTCCACAGAACTGGTCTCCTCGTATCCGACGAGCCTCAGTGGTCCTCGGCCTCCGATCCGTGACAGCCCCACGGGCCGTCCCCCCATCCTGGCGAGGCATGGGGATGACCTGGCACAGCCTAGGCCCTCCGATTCTCCCAGAAGCACAGGAGACCCATGATCAACCATGTCAGCTCCAAATACCACCAAGGGTTTTGCCACGTCAGCCCTATACCACTCCTGGTACTGCCACGTCTGCCCTAAACCCCCTGGGCCTTCTGCCACATCAGGCCCATGGGCTTTCGGATCCAGACCCGGTCCCCAAGCGGATCCAAACCCGATTGGAATTCTCTATAAATACTAGACCCTCACCCACCTTTTGAGGTGATCAATCTTTTGCCACTTAAATTTACCTAGTTATTGCTACTCTCTCACAGAGACTGACTAGATCGTCGGAGGGTCCGCCACCGGGATAAACCCCGGTGTTTCAGGACCGTCTGCAGGTACACAAGACCTCGGATCCAAACCCTCTGATTCGAGCCCAGATCTCCGCCCCATTCCGAGCCCGTCGCAGGTTCCGCCCGGTCAGTCGAGGGTCGTCAGACGAGCAGCTTTCTCCTTCAATACAAATCGAGTCCGAACTCACACCTGGTGCATCCACACGTCTCCCAGAAATAAACCGCATCAACAGCATATGAAAAGCCCTGTAAACAGTAAATCAACAATTATGTAGCTGAAGTTTGAATAGTATGACAATAATTAGTTATAAATAAAAGTCCATGTTTCCATTAGTATATGATAAAAAATAATTATAAATATTGGTATAAAAGTCCATATTTCTATATATATATATATATATGTATATATATAATTAAATAAATAAATGAGTTGTTTTGGGGGGGTTTGAATTTGATTTTTTTTGGGGGGGGGGGGGGAATGTGTTTTGTGAGGTTAGATCTGGCCTTTGATTTTGGGGGGATTGAACGAGATCCACTTGATAGCTTTCTTTGTGTTTTATTATTATTACTAGATTTGCCCGTGGCCACATGCATACGGCACGTCTTCAGAACGATACAACATATGAAAAGCCTTGTAAACAGTAAATCAACAATTATGTAGCTGAAATTTGAATAGGATGACAATAATTAGTTGTAAATAAAAGTCCAGGTAAAAATAATTATAAATCGGGGTATAAAAGTCCATGTTTCCATTTATATATATATGAGGCTTCTTCGGTTGCAAATGGATCTGTGTGCACAGACCCGTGGGGACTTTAATCTGGGCCGTTGGATCTTTGATCCAACGGCCCATATATTTTTTTATAATATTTTTCCTTAACCCGTCGTTGGGAACGACGGGCTAAGGCTAAAATTTATAAAAAAATATAGCCCTAACCCGTCGTTCCCAAGAACGGGTTAAGGCAAAGATATAATCTCAGATCTGTATACAGTCTTTGTCTTCCTCGTCGAAACCAAACCCCAAAACCCAAAAACCCTTGCACACAGACCCCTTTTTTTGGGTGAAACCAAACCCAAAAACCCTAAAAGAATTCCAACGTCCTCTGTCTGCTCCTACCTCGCCATTTGCTCCCACTCCTCCTCTTCCACTCTCATACAATCTCTCTCTACAAATATCTACGTCAAAAGCAAATCAATTCCCGTGCGAAGGCCACAAAACGACCTATTGGCAAAATTCGTTGTTACTTTGTAAGGTATTGACTAATTCTTTACCTTATTAGAGTTAATTATGTTGATTTGTAAATATTTACATAATAAATTATTTAGAAAGTCCAAAAAAAATGCTTTGCCCAAAATAATTTAGAGCTGTAGTAATATTTGGCTTACTAATTTAGTTTTATTTGTGTTGATTTTTCACGTTCAATTTATACGGAATTAATGACTTAGAATTTTTTAGTGCGGTTAGAGTAGAAAACCTTGCAAACGGCTTCTAAAAAATACGAAACTTTGCGAGTAGGTTGATCTCACGTAGCACAAGTCACCCCAATATGTAGAAGTGGGTTTCGATTCACGGTTCGAGATATACGGCCGTGTATCGCTTTTGGTTAAAAAAAAACCTAATAAAGCGGTATACGGACGTATCTCGCAAACCGTGAGTCAAAACTCACTTCTACAAGTTTGGGTGGCTTGCGCTACGTGAATTCGACCAAGTTGGAAAGTTTTATAAATTTTGGATGCCGTTTGTGCGGTTTTCTCACGTTCCTCGCATTAGAAGTTAATGACTTAGAATTTTTTTAGTGCGGTTAGAGTTGAAAACCTTGCAAACGGCCTCCAAAAAATACGAAACTTTGCGAGTAGGTTGATCTCACGCAGCACAAGCCACCCCAACATGTAGAAGTGGGTTTCGATTCCCGGTTCGAGATATACGGCCGTGTATCGCTTTTGGTTAAAAAAAACCTAATAAAGCGGTATACGGACGTATATCGCAAACCATTAGTCGAAACTCACTTCTACAAGTTCGGGTGGCTTGCACTACGTGAATTCGACCAAGTTGGAAAGTTTTATAAATTTTGGATGCCGTTTGTGCAATTTTGTGACGTTCCTCGCATTAGAAGTAATTGACTTATAATATTTTTAGTGCGGTTAGAGTTGAAAACCTTGCAAACTGCCTCCAAAAAATACGAAACTTTGCGAGTAGGATGGTCTCACGCAGCACAAGCCACCTCAACTTGTAGAAGTGGGTTTTGATTCACGGTTCGAGATATAAGGCCATGTATGGCTTTTGGTTTTAAAAAATCTAAATAAAGTGATACACGGCCGTATCTCTCGAACCGTTAGTCGAAACTCACTTGTACAAGTTGTGGTGGCTTGCGTTACGTGAATTCAAGCAAGGTGCAATGTTTTATAAATTTTGGATGCCGTTTTGTGGGGTTTTCTCACGTTCCTCGCATTAGAAGTTAATGATTTAGAACGCGTTTAGTGCGGTTATACTAGAAAACCCTTCAAACAACCTTCAAAAAATACGAAATTTTGCAACTCGGATGGTCTAACATAGATCAAGAAACCCCAATTTGTAGAAGTGAGTTTCGACTAACGGTCCGAGAGATACAATCGTGTGTCGCTTTTGGTTATAAAAACACCAAATACTGCGGTATTCGACCGTATCTCGCATACTGTGAGTCGAAAATCACTTTTGCAAGTTACGACGGCTTGTGCTAGGTGAATTAAAGTAAGTTGCAAATTTTTATAAATTTTGGATGCCGTTTGTGCGGTTTTGTGACGTTTCTCTAATAATATGTAAATAAAGTTAGAAAGTTTTCATCACATTCCATAATGGATTTAGTAGCCCTAATTGTTATCCTTTTCATTTTCTTAGGTATGGACAGTTTTGAAGGAAGTTCTGTTGCCGGAGAGAATTTGTTCATGCACAACAAATTGGCGAGTTTCTTCCTCATGTTGACGAGCACCTAAAACCGAAGATTGGTATGACATTTTCCACTCTAGAGGAAGCGAAAAAATTTTATTCATCGTACTGCAAATGTGCGGGATTCTCTATGCGTAAGGGTGGAAATAAATACAAGGAAAACGATGTAGTGGATAAATCATATGTATGTAATAAAGCCGGGGAGTCACCGAATAATCAGAATGAAGCTAGACGAGGAACAACTTCTAGAACGGGTTGCAAAGCTTTCGTACGTGTCAAACTAAACCCACAAAGTAATTCGTGGATTCTTTATTCATTTAATGAACCACACAATTACAAATTTACTTCACCCGGTAGATGTCACTTGCTACCTCGAAACCGTGAATTGACAAATACAGATAAAAAAGTAATTGGTCAACTTACCGAAACTAATGTTCCTGTATGCAAACAATTGCTATTCTTCGAAGGTGCAAGTGGAGGTAATGAGAAATTTAGTTTCACTGAAACCGATGTCAGAAATCTCAGGAGAGACGAGATGGAAGGTTTAAAAGGACACGACGGGCAAATGCTACTTGAGTTCTTTGAATCCAAAAAGGAGACCGATCCTTTATTCTATTATGATTACCAATGTGATCCAGAAGTGCGATTGTCCCATTGTGTCTGGGTGGATGGTATCGCTAGAAAGAATTATGAAGTATTTAGGGATGTTCTTTGCTTTGATGCTACCTACAATACAAACCGATACGGGATGTTATTTGTACCATTTGTTGGATTCAACCATCATTGGCAATCAATATTCCTATGTTGTGGGTTCATCCCAAATGAGAAGGCATCCTCATTTGAGTGGTTCTTTGAAAAGTGGCGAGGAGTAATGACTCACGATCCGATGAACATCGTGACAGATGAGGATCGTGGAATAACTGCTGCAGTTTCTAAAGTTTTCTCAATCACGTCACATAGATATTGCATTTGGCATATTTTGGATAAGTTACCGCTGAAGTGCATATCCCGAATAACATTGACGAGTTTAGAGATGCTTTGAAGACTATCATTTGTACGGCGGAATATAAAACTGAATTTGAACAGAAGTGAAAAAATTTGATTTTCCAGTATAAACTTGAAAATAACAAATGGTTAAAGGATAAATTTGAGATTTGTGAGAAATGGGATCCCGTGTACGCAAGAGACTCATTTTAGGGCGGCATTTTGAGTACCCAACGTAGCGAATCGCTACATTCATCCTTAAAGCAACATACTCATAAGAAGTACTCATTACATGAATTTATCATCATCTTTGACCGAGTCTTAGTAAAACAAAGACACGATGAACTTAAAGAAACACATCGTAATTGCGAGGAGAGGCCAAAATTGAAGACCGAATGGGCGTTGGAGTCACAAATGGCGGGAACATACACACTGAAGATTTTCTACAAATTCCAACAAGAAGTCGTAAAAAGCTTATTACTTAATGTGAGTTTAATTGTGAGTATGGATACACCGGATAGTGTAGCTTTTTCTGTAACCGTTTGTGGAAATTCAGAACCGGGGAGGGTGATTTCTTTATGTAAAATCAGTCAAATTGCTAAATGTCTTTGTGCCATGTATGACTTCGTAGGCATTCCCTGCAAACATCTATTGGCAGTTATTCAGTTCACATGTCACACCGCACTACCCGAGTAATATATTTGTAGGCAATGGACCAGGGATCAACTGACAAGAAGCAGTACACCGGTTCTCAATAGTATGGGCGACAATTTTACCTCTCGTTATTGTGAACTGACTATGCACTCAAGACATTTGGTCGATCTTGGTCAGAGCGAGGGTACAAGCACATGCTCGACCACATGCTTAAAGGAATCGAAGGCTTTGCTCACATTGAATTCGGAAATAGCACACCACACGAAGGTAGCACACAACCGGAGAATGGTGGACATGTACATGCACATGCACCAGTAGGGGACCCCGTGTAGTGCACCACAAAGGGGAGGCCTAAAGGAAAAATAATGAAGTCTATCAGAGAATCCTAAAAAACGAAGAGGCCAAGACTTTGCAGGACATGCCTTCGTGTCGTATGTCACGATTCACAAAATTGCCTACAAAATATGGCAAGGTAATATATCAAAGATAAGTATTTGTTAATTTGACTCAATGAATCTAAACTTGTTGTAGTTGATACTAAATCATTCTTCTTCCTTATTTAGTAGATCGGTAGGGTATGAAGAAGCTCCAAACGCTGGAGAGAGTGATGATGATGAAGGTGAAGGTTCGTGCTAAGGAGTTTTTCGTGATATGTATGTCATATCAAACTTTCAAGATAAACACCGAATAATTGCTTACTTTTGTCTTTCGATGTGAAGAGATTTATTAATTTCGACTTTATTATTAATGGGTTTTTTTTTTTGTGTAGGTCCGGAATGAAACAAAATCGTGCTCATGGAAAGAATCAATTATTGAAAACTTCCATACTTTTGATTGTATATACATGGTCAAATGAACATTTCTTTTTGTACAATTAGATTACTGGTGTATTTAATCAGAGTGGAATTTGTGTATGTGTGCATTTTGTGTATTTGTGAACTACATATGTTGTTGTGGGTGTCGATGTTGTAATTAGGTAGCGAATGTTTATCTATGTTGAAATTTGTGAATTTTGAAGATGTGTGCAATTTGGGCAACCCGAAGTATTTGTGAATTTTTTTGTAATTGTTTTTTTTTTCTTCTGATGTGTACAAAATTATTATTTGTGTTGAAGGTTGTGAGTGAATTTTATGTATTTGTGCAGGTTGTGTACTTCTGCAATATATCTATGCTGCTGGATTTTTTTAATTTGTGGAAAATTGTGAAAATTTATGCAAACTTACATTTTGAAGATAAAGTACTGCCAAAATCGGATAAACCTAGCCCGTTATTTAGGATAACGGGTTAAAATAACTTAACCCATCATTGAGGAGAACGGGTTAAGTAGATTGATATTGGCAGGACTTTATTCCCTATAGACCAAGTATTGATAAAGTACTGCCAATATCTATCTACTTAACCCGTTACTGCCAATTTCTCTCTACTTAACCAGCTATTGGGGATAACGGGTTAAGATCACTTAACCCGTTATCATCAATAACGGGTTAAGTAGATAGATATTGGTAGTACTTTATCAATACTTGGTCTGTAGGGGATGAAATCCTGCCAATATCTCTCTACTTAACCCGTTATTGGTGATGACGGGTTAAGATCACCTAACCCGTCATCGTCAATAACGGGTTAAGTAAAGAGATTTTTACAGAACTTTCTTCTGTGTAGGCTCTATGTGCTTTTGTTGATATATATACAACTTCACAAAATTTTATTAAGGTCAGGACATGTTCATGGTAAGGTTATAGTAGGTTTAGAGATGAGGTTAGAGTAGGTTAGAGATAAGGTTAGAGTGGGTTAGAGTAGTTCGTACGGTTAGAGTAGGGTTACAGTAGGGTTGGAGAGTTAAAGTAGGGTTACAGTAGGGTTAGAGTAATTTTAAACATTATGAAATTAAATAATATAGTTGAAAATATGAAAAAATTTATTAAAAATTGGAAATAACCCTACGAACTAATCTCTAACCTAATGTAGATAGATCTATTCTAACCCTAGCCGTAACCCCACTGTAACCCTAAAGTGCTGCCAAGTCGTAACCCTATTTATGTAAAACAAATAATAATATACAATACAAACAAATTGTGTTAGGGTTATTGTTAGGGTTAGGGTTATATCTTAAAACTCTTTCTTCCACTTCCTCTCAGTCTCTGCTATTTTGCCAATTCTGTTCTTCGATTGTAAAAGCAAGTTAAGGACTTGTACTACATGTACGGGGAGGAAGTCTCCAATAATATTAGGCAAGTTATGGCCATGTTGTACATGTGGTTCCATATGTTATATAGTGAAATGTAATAATAGGCCCATTATGGACTTGTTCTACATGTGGGGATCTACATGTGGTGCCCACTTTGTCGAGTCTCCAATAATAGTAGGCAAAGTTATCCTAAACAAAAATGAACACTCCATTCCTCGACATAGACTTAGCAAAATCTATCTGAGTAAAGGGGGAACCATGAAGAGAAAAAGAGCAAGGACCGAGGATGCTATGTTGGATTCTACTTATGGAATCCATGAGTTGATAAAACTCCAATCCAATCTCATTCACATGATCCTTGTACTAATGCTCTTTGATAACTTGCACTACATGTATATCCCCACATGTAGTGCCAAAATTGGAAAAACCTAAAGTTCATAACTTGGATACTATTACATTTCACTCTACAAAGTGGGCACCACATGTAGAACCCCACATGTACAACCCAATTATGGAAAAGATTCAATGCTTTTTAGATCGGAGAGTCATCAGTTCCAATTATGGGGAAAAAAATATATGTCCATAGCATGCCTACTATTACATTTCACTCTACAAAGTGGGCACCACATGTACAACGCCACAATGTAGAACCCAATAATGTGGGGATTTGAACGAAATTGTGAAAATCACATCAGATTATACTCCCCACATGTGGAACACCACATGTGGAACCCCACATGTAGAACCCAATAATTGGAAAAATTCAGTGTGTTTTAGATAGGAGAGCTACAAATATTAACCTAATTAATCAAAACAAAAAACAACCACTTACTACTAATATTAACCCTTACCCTAATCCCAACACATAACCCTACACTAACCCTTAACCCTAGCTTACCCTAACCCTAACCCTAACCCTAGGCTACTTATCAAATTTTATTTTTTGAACTTTTTGACCACATTTAATGTTAAAGATTTTATATTGGTTAGTTATGTGACAATAAATGGAAATTAATAAAAAATCTAAACAATTTACAAGCATATGAATGTCACTTTGCAGAGTTCAGGGGATAATGTTCGCAAAGAGTAAAGAGAAAGTTGTAGAAAGCATAAAAATATCTTTCGACTTAACCCGTTATTGGGGATAACGGGTTAAGATTTCTTAACCTGTTATTCACAACACGGGATAAGTAGATAGATATTGGCAGTATATTATGCAAAACTTGGGATGTAGGGCCAATATCTCTCTCCTTAACCCGTTGTTGAGGATAACGGGTTAAGCGAACTTAACCCGTTATCCCCAATAACGGGTTAAGTGGAGAGATATTGGCAGTCCATTATGATAACTTTATATATAGGGGGATAAAGTACTGCCAATATCACCTAACCCGTCATCGTCAATAACGGATTAAGTAGAGAGATTTTTACAGAACTTTCATCTGTGTAGGCTCTATGTGCTTTTGTTGATACATATACAACTTCACAAAATTTGTTCATTCACAACAACTTGTACAGATGATAATTTGTTCATTCAGCAATTCACATCAATCTTGGGATACTTAACCCGTTAGGTTGGTTGATATTTGCAGTGTCTTCGCCTTTGTGCTACAACTCTTCAAATTTTCAAGATAAAGTTCGGAGAATATAGGAATACGGGTTATATCTTATAACAGCTTTATACATCATACATTACAAACTGGCAAATACATTTAAATTGAACATACATAGAATGCATACATAACTAAAGCCAATTGATATTACAAAGTCATTCTTTGACACTTTCACCAAAATTTGCAATTAACTTAGTATACAAGTACATGCTGGGTTTCTTCTCATAGGGTAGGAAGGACTGCTGACACTGCCTTTTTTTGAATGCATAAGTAGCAGTTATCCCCCCTGCATACAATTTAGTTCACTACTATTACACAGAGGCAGAAATTCTCTGGTTCGTGGGATAGAGTAGTAGTGGGTGTAACCGTATACTCAAAGTACTTGACAACTTCTTGACACACACTCCTCATATTCGTACTATTTGTTGCATGATTGTGAGGTGTGCATGCCAAGAAGTTGAAAAGTACCATGAATACATTGTGACACCCACCACTACTCCATCCTACGAAACCAGAGAATTGTTGCACTCTGTGTAACAATAGGGAACGAATGTGTATGAAGGGAGGAGAATTGCTACTTCTGCATTCATTAAAAAAGCCCCAAAAGAAGAGTAAGGGGAATGAAGAGAAAAAAAGACAGAGTCAGGAGTCCTCCCTACCCCTTGAGAGTAACCCAGCATGCACTTGTACGCTAAAGTAGACATGCATCTGTCTTTTTACTTCTGCATCTTCAGCTTCTTTCTGAAACAAGGTTATGAAGAATGATTAAGGAAACTCTCTTTGAACTCAGGTTTTTTTTTAACTCAAACTTATTCCCCCTTCTGCATCTGTCTCCTCCCTCTTTTTTTTCTTTCTTTTCTTCATATTATGTCTTTTCTTCATTGAACTCAAGAGGCATAGTTATAGGAAAATGAAGAAGGAAGCATTGAAGTGCAAGAAAACAAGAAGGAAATGAAGAAGGCAATAAAAGATTGGCAAGAAAACAAGAAGGCATTGATAATGATTCTGAAATGATGAATGAAGAAGGCAAGAAAATAAGAAGGAAATGAAAAAGGCAAGAAAAGATTGGCAAGAAAACAAAAAGGCATTGAGTTTGATCCTGAAATGTTGAATGAAGAGGGCAAGAAAACAGGAAGGAAATGAAGAAGGCAAGAAAATATTGGCAAGAAAACAAGAAGGCATTCATAATGATTCTGAAATGTTGGATGAAGAAGGCCAGAAAACAAGAATGCATTGATACACTTCTCAATACTTTGTTGAATGAAGAAGGTAAGAAAATAAGAAGGAAATGATAAAGGCAAGAAAAGATTGGCAAGAAAACAAGCATGAACAGCAAAAGCATTAAAACAACCAAGAAGAAGCAAGCATTGAATTTTCATCTGAACGAAATCAAGTTCCAGCTGCAGCAACAACATTAAATTTAGAAGAAACAAGCATGAACAGCAACAGTTGTATTATCAGCTCATCAAAAAGAGCAATATGATACACTTCTCAAAATGCAGCAACAACGACAGCAATATAAAGCTCCAATCAGAAGGTACATAAGAGCTTCGATCATCTACAGACCAAGTATTCATAAAGTTCTGTCAATGTATCTCTACTTAACCAGTTATTCGGGATGACGGGTTAAGTGTACTTAGCCCGTCATCACCAACAACGGGTTAAGTAGACATATATCGGCAGTACTTTATGAATACTTGATCTGTAGATGATGAAGTACTGCCCAATATTTGTCTACCTAACCCGTTATTGGCGATGAACTTAACCCGTCATCACCAACAATGGGTTAAGTAGACATATATTAGTAGTACTTTATGAACTAATAATTTTAACTTTGTTTGAAAAAATAATATCAAAATGTTTGTAAATCTAATAAATAATATAGTTCAATAAATGAAAACAATTTATTATAAATTATTCAAAAACTACATTAACCCTACTAAAACTCTCTAACCTTAGCACGTTAAAAGGTTAGAGTAGGTTTAGAGATAAGGTTAGAGTAGGGTTAAGACCATTTTTAATAAACTTTTCTCATTTTTGAACTGTATTATTTATTTTGATATTGTTTAAAATTATTCCTTTTTCAAAAAAATTACACTTCAATTTAAGCATTTTTTGTTTTTAACATATAATTTATGCATTTTTTTTAGTTACCAAAAAAATCTTCATAAAAAATTATATAATCACCTATCCACAGAAGTTCGTTACACGATTTGAACTTTTAAAGTAAACAAATAAATTTTTATAACAATTACGTACATTCAACGAATTCGGTTTAAAACTTACAGTGTCAACGGGTTATGGCTAGGTTTACAGGGTTATTGTAGGGTTACGGTAGGGTTAGAGTAGTTCTTAGGGTTACAGTAGGGTTACGGCTACGGTTATAAATGGGGGTGTAAAAAATTAATTATAAATGGGGGTGTAAAATCCAACTTCTTAGAACTTTGAGTGTGGAAAATGATGAAATATAAAAAAATACAAAAATTGAGGAACTCAGTTCACAACAAATTAATATAGGGTTAGAGTAATTTAAAACATTATGAAAATTTGATAATATAGTTGAAAATTTGAAAAAGTTTATTAAAAATGACTCTAACCCTACGAACTACTCTAACCCTAATGTAACCCAACTATTCTAACCCTAGCCATAACCTTACTGTAACTTCTACTCTCACCCAAGCCGTAACCCTAATTTTGTAATTTTGATAATGTATTTTTATTAGATTTACAAAAATTTTCCTATTTTTTAATTTTTTTTACACAAAAAAAGTTAAATTTATTAGATGATGATGTTCTGCCAATTTTGAATATACTTTTCCCAATTTTGAACTGTATTAATTATTTTCATATTGTTTAAAATTACTTTAACAATTTTGATATTATTTATTACAATTACAAACATATTTCTTAAGGTTAGAGTAGTTCTTAGGGTTACAGTACAGTTACAGTACGGTTAGAGAGTTAAAGTACGGTTACAGTATGGTTAGAGTAATTTTGAACATTATGAACATTTGATAATATAGTTGAAAATTTTGAAAAAGTTTATTAAAAATGACTCTAACCCTACGAACTACTGTAACCCTAATGTAACCCAACTATTCTAACCCTAGTCGTAACCCTACTCTCACCAAAGCCGTAACCCTATTTTTGAAAATTTGATAATGTATTTTTATTAGATTTACAAATATTTTCCTTTTTTTTTTACACAAAAAAGTTAAAATTATTAGATGATGATGTTCTGCCAATATATCTCTACTTAAACCGTTATTGGCGATGACGGGTTAAGTACACTGAACCCGTCGTCACCAATAACGGGTTAGGTAGAGATATTTTGGCAGAACTTCAATATCTACAGACCAAGTATTCATAAACTTCTGCCAATATATGTCTACGTAACCCGTTGTTGGTGATGACGGGTTAAGTGTACCTAACCCGTCATCCCCAATTACGGGGTAAGTAGAGATATATTGGTAGAAGTTCATCATCTAAAAACCAATCATTCATCAAGTTCTGCTAATATATCTCTACTGAACCCGTTATTAGTGGTGACGGGTTAGGTGTACTTAACCCGTCACACCAATGACGGGTTAAGTAGAGATATTTTGGCAGAACTATATGAATACTTGGTCTGTAGATGATGAACTTCTGCCAATATATCTCTACTTACCCCGTTATTGGGGATGACGGGTTAAGTACACTTAACCCGTCATCACCAATAACGAGTTAAGTATAGATATATTGGCAGAACATCAGTACATGTGTCTGGATGAAAATAGAACTTCACAACAACTGTTCATATCACAAGAATTGAGAAACTCACTTCACAACAATACAACAACATATATATCATATCACAACAACTCAGAAACGCATATCGCAACAATATATATGATACGACAAATAATATGACATTCATTACCAAATAATCATCTGAACAATTCCTTCAACTACATTTGTGTAATTTTTTCTACTACTGATTACAAGACATTCAGTACAAAAAAATTTATCTCAACAATGAAGTCGTGTATATGGATCGATTCAGTTATCTTCATGGTTGACTTCCGTGGATGCCCGGTATTTATCTACAACATTTATCAACATAGAAACAAACTTTGGATTAGTTATTTTAACGGAATAAAATCATAAACCAAACACTAAAATACTACTAACCAACCTATTGTTAGATACTACCTTTTACGACCACGCGGTTTGCAACCACTTGGTGTAAATTGATCAAGCGGGTTCCTCTTTCTTTGAGGATTCCATCGTCTACCTACCATCTCGGGGGATTGAGCATCCTCATCTTCTTCAGGTGGTTGGTGTTGTTGAACCTGTTGTGGCTCGGCAATGTGAATTCCCGACCTTGTCGCACTTTTTCGCCGAGGAAGTGCCACGTTGGATTTTAAATATGCATCAAGTTGTGGACCTTTACCAATCTCTTCAAGACTACGGTGGCACGACTTTAGCATCTTCCGTATTATTTCTTTAACGTTCTCGGGTACCTTACTCTTCAAGACGCGAGTAGCTATTCGAACGTTCTCCCATGTGTTTTCAATCTATATAAGGTTGAAAATTTCAATTTAAACAACATGTAAAATAATTTATTATTCTATCCTTATATCTTAACAATACATACATACTAAATGTATGAAATTGCGTAAAAAATTACTAACCAAGTTCCGATACGTCGATGCCTTTGGTTGATACATCGGCTGGGAAGAGAAATATGTCGGGGTTGGTTCTTCCTCGGTTGGGGGAATCGGAATCTGCACACCGGCTGGTACAGCAGTTTGTGGAGAAACATACAACCGTGTAATGCGCCTGTACCACTTCATGTGTACATGTTGGAAAGAGCCATCGAACGATATAGCGAAGTACATCATATTCGGTGTCATCTGATACTGCATGGTGTTCCAGTTGGCCACATGGACCCGGTGAAAATCAGCCCAATCAAAGTTGGGCACTCGACCAGTTCCTCTCACCTCGTGTATTTTTTTATCATACCACCGGACTTCGGAAATTTTTTGCTGATATCTGAATTGCCGCATCACTCTATCCGGGTACTGGAACTCAACAACAGAAAAATTCACAAGTGGTGCAGCCGTCAAGCAAAGGGCACCGGCCAAACAAACCGGTGGAACCCTTTCCAACACTGCGGTCGAGTACGGTTCCCAATTGACGAACTCGTCCCGCAAGTTATCTAACTCATCTCTATAATTGATAAGTGGTTGCCATGCGTTATCGACCCACGTGCGCCGCCCCGCCCAATATATCCCTAAAGGAGGTAACAACTCTACAACTGGTGGGTCGGCCAACCAATCCGGCATTGGTTCAGTAATACGGGGATGTCCGATGTGGATGTGTTCCCAACTCCATATTTGCAAAAGAAACATCGGACCACCCATTTGTACGGCACCTAATGCACATGAGCACATATTCCTATACAGAGATGCCAATGCGGTACTCCCCCAACTAAAACGGCCGGCAAAACCAAAATTTCCCAACAAGCATAAATACATCAGCGGCACGCTCGTACCAGATGAGTTAAGGAAGATCACTCCCCCGATCATACTGAAAATGTACGCACGAGCATAGTAACGTATGGATTCATCGTCCGAATTCTCCGTCAAATATCCGTCGAATTGATATTTCAACCAACTAAGTAGAAGTGATTTCCCATCGAAGATTTCAGCCCAGAATTCAGCTTCCGCCTTATCTTTCGCATCTTCTAAGGCTTGATCTAATAGATCGGCATCAAAATCATCAGGAGTATCTCTGTGGATTTCTCTTTCAACGTCCTCTCTTTTTTGGATCAATGACTCCTCAACATCGATACCGAGCAGATCACGAACAACTGCTACTCGGTCAAAATCCATGCTTCCCGTCACGGCGACCCCATCTATTGGTAGCCCAGTAATGATTGCTACATCTTGGAGAGTGACGGTCATCTCACCCACCGGTAAGTGGAATGTGTGAGTCTCCGGCCTCCATCGTTCGACCAGAGCTGTAAGTAGAGGTCGGTCAAGCTTCACATCCCCCATAAAGCGAGCCCCGTAGAAACTAGCTTCAACTAAGAATGGAGTGATACGGGTCCGTGGCAAGAAGTTCGTGCTTCCGGAAGCTGCACTTCTTTGCGGACCCAGTCCACACGGATTCCGATCGGTGTATGGATTGCAACGAAAGTAAGATAGAGTCCAATGGTCCAGGAGGAGCAACGGAAATCGAAGACGACGGTCCGGCCTCGACAGGTGTAGATTGACGGCCACCAACCTACATGAACAAAGAGGAATATTGTTATTATTGAGACAATGAAACTCATATTCGTATTTAAAACCAATAATAATAATCAAGCTTACCTCTATCATTGGTGCGCCACTAGTGCTACTAGAAGGGCTTCTCGGTCGCCTTGTTCTAGCCATTTATCTGTGAATGAAAATTTTAAGCTTAGTTGATACGGGTTACATTCATTTATCTATCAGCAATAAACAAAGCGAAAATGTGTCAAAAAAAGCACAAAACATAACGAAAAATAGCAATACTATGCAACTTGGTCGAATTCATGTAACACAAGTCATCCCAACTTGTAAAAGCGAGTTTCGAGTCACGGTTTACGAGATACAACCGTTTACCGCTTTATTTGGGTTTTTTTATAACCAAAAACAATATGCGGCCGTATCTCTAGAACCATGCTTGGAAACTCACTTCTACAAGTTGAGGTGACTTGTGCTAGGTGAGAACAACCAACTCACAAAGTTTCGTATTTTTTGGAGGTCGTTTGAAGGGTAATCTAGTCTCACTATAATGAAAAAATTCTAACTCATTTACTTATAAAAAGATAAACGTGAGAAAACCGCACAAGCAGCATCCAAAATTTATAAAACGTTGCAACTTGGTCGAATTCACGTAACACAAGCCATCCCAACTTGTAGAAGAGAGTTTCGAGTCACGGTTTGCAAGATACGGCCATGTACCGTTATATTGGGTTTTTTCAACCAAAAGCGATATGCGGCCGTATCTCTCAAACCATGAGTCGAAACTCACTTCTGCAAGTTGGGTTGGCTTCTGATAGGTGAGACCAACCAACTCGCAACGTTTCATACTTTTTGGAGGTCGTTTGAAGGGTTTCCTAGTCTAACTGTAGTGAAAAAGTTCTAACTCATTTAGTGATAGTTCGATGAACGTGAGAAAACCGCACAAGCGGTATCCAAAATTTATAAAACTTTCCAACTTGGTCGAATTCACGTAACACAATCCACCCCAACTTGTAGAAGCGAGTTTCGAGTCATGGTTTGCGAGATACGGCCGGGTACCACTTTATTTTGTTTTTTTTAACAAAAGCGATACGCGGCCGTATCTCTCGAACCGTGAGTCGAAACTCACTTCTGCAAGTTGGGTTGGCTTCTGATAGGTGAGACCAACCAACTCGCAAAGTTTCGTATTTTTTGGAAGTCGTTTGAAGGGTAATCTAGTCTAACCGCAGTGAAAAAGTTCTAACTCATTTACTTATAGTTCAATGAACGTGAGAAAACCGCACAAGCGGCATCCAAAATTTATAAAACTTTGCAACTTGGTCGAATTTACGTAACACAAGCCACCCCAACTTGTCGAAGCGAGTTTCGAGTCACAGTTTGTGAGATACGACCGGGTACCACTTTATTTGGTTTTTTTTAACAAAAGCGATACGCAGCCGTATCTCTCAAACCGTGAGTCGTAACTCACTTCTACAAGTTGGGTTGGCTTCTGATAGGTGAGACCAACCAACTTGCAATGTTTCGTATTTTTTGGAAGTCGTTTGAAGGGTAATCTAGTCTAACCGTAATGAAAAAGTTCTAACTGATCATTTACTTATAAAAAGATAAACGTGAGAAAACTGCACAAGCGGCATCCAAAATTTATAAAACTTTGCAACTTGGTCGAATTCACGTAACACAAGCCACCCCAACTTGTAGAAGCGAATTTCGAGTCACGGTTTGCGAGATACGGTCGTGTACCGCTTTAGTTGGTTTTTTCAACCAAAAGCGATACGCGGCCGTATCTCTCGAACCGTGAGTCGAAACTCACTTCTACATGTTGGGGTGGCTTGTACTACGTGAGACCAACCTACTCGCAAAGTTTCGTATTTTTTTACGGTCATTTGCTTGGTTTTCAACCATAGCCGCACTAAAAAGTTTCTAAATAATTTCGTATATATCAAACGTGAAAAAATAACGCAAACAAAACTAAATTACTAAGGCAAAGAATTATACATCTACAAATTTTTTAAGTCTTTCAGCACTTGAATATATTATTCCTAAATGTAAACTTTTTGGGGCACTTGAATATATTATAAGTCTTCCCAATTCTAGTTCCACAAATTACTAAGGCAAACAAAAGTTTTCGGCACTTGAATATATTAAAAGTCTTCCCAATTCTATATCTACAAATTACTAAGCAAATAATTTGTTGGCCACTTTCTAAATAATTTAGTATAGACAAATTAAAAAATAAACACAAATATATCTACTAAGGTAAAGAATTAGTCAATAGCTTACAAAATAAGTCCGAATTTAGCCAATGAAGGTGTTGTGGCCGAACTAGGGTTTCGATTTGCTTTTGAAGATGGGATGAGAGAGTTGGGTTTCAATATTTGGAGTAGATATTGAGAGAGAGGAGGGGGAGTGGACGGATGAGGACAGGTTTGTGTTTTGATAAAGAATTAGGGTTTTCTTCAGTTTGGGTTCGGTAAAGAAACGAGATAAAGAGTGGGAGAGAGTCGGTTGAAGAAGATGATCTGTATACAGATCTTAAAGAATTTAGAGTGCCTTAACCCGTTCTTGGGAACGACGGGTTAAGGCTATATTTTTTTATAAACCTTAGCCTTAGCCCGTCGTTCCCAACGACGGGTTAAGGCAAAATATTATTAAAAAATACATGGGACGCTGGATGAAAGATCCAACGACCCAGATTAAAGTTCGCACGGGTCTGTGCACACAGACCCGTTTGCAACCAAAGAAGCCTATATATATATATATATATATATATAGAGAGAGAGAGAGAGAGAGAGAGAGAGAGAGAGAAAGAGAGAGAGAGAATAAAATAAATAAATGAGTTGCTTTGGGTGGAAATTTGAAATTTGAGTTTTGGGGGAAAACTTTTGGAGGGAAAATATATTTTGTGAAGTTAGATATGGGCCTTTAATTTTTGCAGGATTGAAGGAGAACCACTTGATAGCTTTCTTTGTGTTTTATTATTATTATTATTATTATTATATTATTATAATATAATAATAATAATAATAAAAATAAAACACAAAGAAAGCTATCAAGTGGCTCTCCTTCAATACCCTCAAAACCCTCAACAGGCCCAGATCTAACATCACAAAGCACATTTTCCTCCAAAACTCAAATTCAAATCTCCCCCCCCCCCACCACACACACACACACACACCGCAAAACAACTCATTTATTTATTTAATTATCTCTCTCTCTCTCTCTCTGTATATATATAGAAACATGGACTTTTATTTACAACTAATTATTGTCATACAATTCAAACTTTTATTTACAACTAATTATTGTCATACAATTCAAACTTCAGCTACATAATTGTTGATTTACTGTTTACAAACTTTTCATATGATGTATCGTTCTGAAGCATGCCGTAGGCACGTGGCCACGGGCAAATCTAGTATATATATATAAATTAATGCTTCTGTCTTGAGTTCATGTTTTTAATGAATGAGTTGATATGGATGGGAAAAAATGTTTTTAAGTATGATTTATTGATGGGTTCTGTATGCACTTAAGTAAGGGGAAGAAGATGATCAGATACACATGCCAGATATCTCATTTTTCTTTTTAATTGCTTTTTTGTTTAATTATTGGATGATATATACATGTTTAATTAATAATTAAAAGGTGTCTTTACAACAAACAATTTCCTCGTGCAAAATAATGACTTTTGGTGTTAAACGATTTTTTCTCACATTATGTATAAAGACTATTTCAGACGGGCTCCATATGAGCTCATGGCCGGCCCTTACCGGAATTATCCTTTCCTACGGTACTTTGGAGACACAATACTAGATACAACAAAACATGCTATTTCGAATGGTGCTTGTACACTACCCATGAACAAATATATAAAAAACAAAATATATATGCACAAGAACAGAGACCCCGGCCATTACAAACATTCACACAATCCACAGCTATACATGCATGAACATATTACATATACAATGCATTTTATAATTTACATCAAACCAAGTAAACGTCCACCTGCTAGTTTATATATATGATATAGAAACCGAACAACATTCACACTGCATATAATATGCATTTTACTTGCTTATTCCTATCTACAAATATGTACATAACAAACCCTTATTTAGCACTTGCATACATACCACATGATTTCCAGGTAAAGCTCATAATAATCAAATTAAGCATGACCACGCTGATGCCCTCCAGCATGTTCTTCTTTCTTGTTATGTTGCTTGACAATGAGGACTGGGCACTTCGCATGATGAGCAACATAATCACTCACACTGCCTAAGAAAGCCCTGCACAGAATTAATCACATAAATAAATAAATAAATAAATATTCATATGTATATATATATATATTGGACAACTAACCCTTTTAATGATTTTACAATCACATGCATGCCACATCATCAATTGCTTATTTACTAAATGAGCAAGTTGCTCATACCCTTTTTTTCCTATATATATATATATATATATATATATATAACAAATTTGCTTAGTTTCATTGTAAATATCTAACATATATATAACATCAGAACTAAAGCCAGACTTAATCAACGAATGTCAGCTACAGTATTAGTTCTAACTTCTAAGTATTTCACTCGCAGCCAATATATTAACCATCTTCACATTTCCATCGACTTTTAATCAACCACACAGTTATGTTGATGCCTCTAAGTGCTAGCCCTACAGGGAAATAGTTAAGCACATGAACACATATATATAGTGAATAGTCTCTTAGATCAAGTTCTTCCACATGTCACAGGAGGACAACAGTCTAATCAGAGCCTTCCAACTACAACACACGGGGGTTAATTTTCACATCTACCTCTTGATCTTGTGTAGTGTGCGCGCTAGAGAGATGAACTCTAATATTCCATATAGACTTTGCCTAGTGTTCTTTTTATTGGCCAAGACTCTAATTAACTGACCTCTGTAATTTGGAGAGTCCACGGCTGCCCACCACAAGAAGATCCGCCTGGACTTGTTCAGCTGCTTGACATATCATCTCTTTTGGATCCCCTTCTGCAATCATTGTTTTCGCCTCAACCTGGATAAGAATTTCATATGAAAATCATTTTTCAACAGGATATAAAGATTTGGGGCAAAACCCTGCACAAACAATAAACGCAATGTCCATGTATATCATAGTCGTTTTCCAGTCACAATAGCTATGGCCAGGCCACTCCTTCCAAAAAGAAAAAAAAAAAATTGGCCAGCCCTCGTTATGATAGCTACAACATGTTGGAAATTAATATACATTTAAAACACTTATTTTATTACTTATTATTAATGTTATCTTGTGGCCCAATGGTTAAAGTTTTGGGCGCACATGAGGTTAAAGGATCAATTCCCATCTTTGACATATATATATATCACATATTACATGTGCCTAATTGTCACTGGAGTATCAGGCAACGTACTGTAAAACAGAAGCTAGTTGTTGTATCCTGGGGGGTATTTGGTAATCAACGGTTCATCTCCAGAATCGGGCAAATAGCTTCCTAAGAAAGTGCAACCCGCTCGCTTCAATCCTTTCCAGAAAGTTGATTTGGGCATTCAGGTCTACTAGTTATTTATTTGCTGAAGAGCTTACCGAGTTAAAGCTAAACGAGTAACGAGCACACTGCAAGCAAGAGATATATCTTTCGTCGACAGAAAAAGAATGAATATTTTATTATTTCAACACAACAACAACAATGCCTTTTTCCCAACTAGTTGGGTCGGCTAGCCCTCGTTATCATAGCTATGCATCTTAAATTCTCTTTGGTTTTTAGTGTTTTTTTTTAATGATAAGGATAGAGTTCTAGTAAAATATATCTATACGTACCTAGATCTAACCTCACAAAACACATTTTCTCCCAAAATTCAAATTCCCCTTAAAACAACTCATTTATTTATTTAATTATTTCTCTCTCTCTCTCTCTCTCTCTCATATATCTATATAATTATTTTTCACCATATACTAATGGAAACATGGACTTTTGTTTATAACTAATTATTGTCATACTATTCAAACTTTAGCTACATAATTGTTGATTTATTGTTTACAAGATTTTCATATGCTGTATCGTTCAGGCACGTGGCCACGGGCAAACCTAGTATATATATAAAATCTCAAAACAAAACATCCATAAGTCTTACGAAACCAAATTCTAAAGTGTAAAACAAAAAAACTGACACCCATAAGAAGTAGCAACTAGCAACATCAGAATAAGAACAAGTTCATCAAAATGATTAAAAACTGTATAAAGAGAAACTTTTGTTCAATTTTTAGTTACTCATGTAAATCTTAAGCTATCTGTTTATATATGCACATCTCATCAATTTGAAATCTAATTAACACTGCCTGACATTCAAAAACAAAACAGAGGCATAAAACTTCCAAGTAAAAACAACTTACCAGCCTCTCCTTGCAAACTTGCAGTGCTTTATTTATCACAATTGCTGAATTCTGGTCTTGGGCAGTCTTCACAGATTCTATGATCGCCGTCGGGGCATAAAAGGCTGCTGTCATCAATGAGTCAAATTGTTCAGTCAACGAATTTACTTGGGAAAAACTAGTCATCGATGTTAAAAATTCAGTCAACGAGTTTAACTAAAAACTATTTATAGAGTTGTAAATTAGCTTTCTTTTTTGTCTCTCTATCACCAATGCAATTGGAAGTTTTGTGCCACCGAGCAATTAATTATTACAAAAATGTTTTACATGAGTTTCACCTTTAAGAGCACCCATAGTTGTGTGGTATATTTGCATAAAATGCATATTTATCTTTTCAATCTACAGTTGTATATTATTTATGCATAATTTGCCATAATCGTTATAGAAGACTGCTGTATATGAGAGAGCAAATAGCTATATGTATATTATACAGGACGAAACTTCAAGTTTTGTCCACTCTAAAATATAATTTTTTTATTGCGTCGGACGAAACTTCAAGTTTCGTGATGCAAATAGAGGCTTTTATGAAATAAAAAATTACTCTGGAAAATTATTTGAGCTTGGACAAAACTTCAAGTTCCGTCCATGATGGGACACTTGGCAATTTTTTTAAAAACTAAAAATTAAATAAGTGGTCCAAATTAAAAACTAGGGGCAAAATGGTTCAAATTAAAAACCAAAGGCCCCAAACATCGGATAAATTAACGGAAAAATGATAAAAAAATCCCATAAATGCCGGATGAGATGCTTTTGAATTGTTCAGAAAGCTACAGACGAAACTCCAAGTTTCGTTTGTGGGGAATTAATTATTATTTTTTTCTTTTCGCTCGATGAAGTTTTAAGTTTGGTCTGCCATTTTAAACTATTAAAATATTCAATTCAGCCCCAAAAAAATATTTGAAAATATATATTTTTTTTAATGGGACGAAACTTCAAGTTTCTTCCGATCAAATTTTGTACAACTGGTTATTTTATAGAATTTGATGACCGCAACAAAACCCCACTTTGCTATATCTATTTATGTATTTTGCTATTTTTTTTTTTACCTTTCGTGAGTGTAGATGCTCGAAGTAGCTCATACTTTCTAGCATGCAAGTAAAAGAAAGTAGCAGAAAAAAAAGTAAAATTAACATTTCTCTTCTTATTGTGCACTCACTGCACTGAGATAAATGACTTTAAGAATAAAGATACGTGAAAATCCACTTAATATTTGCTAATCCAATAGAACTGTGATAATAATTATAATTTCCGATTTGTAAATTAACTGTTCAATCATTCTGATTCGATAGATTCCTACCAAAATTTATTTAACTTTCCCAAAAATCACTTAAGAAATGAAGCATGACCATATTCCATATTCTCATAACCTGTATATGTATAGTGGACCTTCAGTTGCGAACATATTTTGCTGAGAAAGGACGTATGAACTACTAATGCCACTTAATAAGTGCAAATAATGTCGCTATTGGGAATAGTGACATTATGTTTTTTTTTTTTTTTTTAAATTGCACTGGCATCAGTGATTTGCACGCCAATTTACACTAAAAAAATGGTTCGCAACCGAAGGGGACCTACACATATATGCTCGCAGCATAAATTTGCAGTAGAAGATAGACATGAAACATAAATTTCACCTGGGCCCACCGGCTGCATCATATAGTGCAGTGCCGGCTGAGCGTGGAGGATGATGAGCGTCCCCAGCCGCTCCGCCGTGTCCGGAACTCCGCCTGACATGGACGTAAAGAACCGGTCCAGCGTCCAACCCAAGGCATGCATGCTGACGTCACTCCCGTCCACCGCCACCACCACCACCTTCATCTTCTTATCACCAATCTCACCACCTGCCATCATAACCTGCTCCGATACCATCGTCGCGCTCACCTCAGGTTCCATTTCTTTTCTCTTAATTTGTACTAGTTTATATATTATCTTCTCATTCCTATCAATCTAGTTTATATATATATATAATCTTCTTCTCATTCTTATCAATCTTTAGCAAGCTAATGCCTCAACTTACAAAGGCGGACAAAAGACTCAGGTGCCCCTGCCGCTCTGTGCTCCTTAAGAGGAATGCCAATTATGCCCCTGCTGTTATAAGGAAAGATTCAAAGAGAATCAATGTAAAAGTCCCTATTTTGATTGTAATTTTTCGGTTAGTCCCTTTCACTATTTTTATATGTAAACCGGTTTTGTTAGAGCATCCACTATCTTTTCTTAAAAAATATGCATATTTTTGAAAATAACAATGAAGATGAGCGCCACTGTCCTTAATTGCTAAATTTGCACAAAATGACATTTCCGTAATTAAATCAATGATATTTTCGTAATATGCAAAAGAGGAAAAAAAAGTCAGAAGTTATCGGACGGATGGTGATCATCGGTCCGACATTTTTTGCGATTTTTTTTTTAATTTGAAAATTGGCATTTTCATAATTAAATCAATGGCATTTTCGTAATATGTGAAAGAAAAAAAAATAAGTTATCGGACGGATGATGATCATCCCTCCGACATTTTTTGCGAATTTTTTTTTATTTGAAAATTGACATTTTCGTAATTAAATCAATGACATTTTCATAATTGTTGGGAAAAAGTTTCTGAAACCTAATTTTAACCCATATAAATAATTATAGGGTGATTGTAAAGGATTTTATAGGTGAAAATGTATGGGACAGGGCTTCATCTCCCATCCCAGGTCATTTCATATATATTTTTTAAATGGAACGGACGGGAAATCATTTCCCGTCAGACCATTTTTTAATAAAATTATTAAAAAAAAATCAACGACGGGGAATCATCCCTCGTCCGAGAATTACGTGATTTTTGGCACGGTAAATCATTTATCGTCCGATGGGAAAAAAAATTTAAAAAAACAAGCAACGAAAGATGATATTTCGTCCTATCGAACGGATGAAAAATTATCTTTTGTCGGCTATTTTTTCCAAATAGCTATTTCGTCTGCCAAATTTGGCAGACCACTGTTCATATAAAACCCAAATTTTTGGGTTTATAGCCAACGAATTTTTTGATTTATGGGTTCAAAAAAAGAAGGTCGTTTTCGGGCAGCCCCAAAGGGTAGTTCTGCTTCTCTTCCCCAGATTGTTAAAAAACAAAAATTTTCTTTTTTTTTTTCATTTGCTGATCTCTATGAGGAGATCATACCTTAGATCCTCGCCAAGGTTTCAGACAAAAGGGAAATAGAATCTTTATCTGAATACCGTCTGTTAACCAATTTTTGGGAAATTCTGTTTCTGATAATTGAACACCATTATAGGTACATTTCACATGCATTTCTCTATTCCAGTCCTTAAAATCTTCGTACCACTCAGGGAATTGCAACAATAACATACGACCAATATTTTTCACTATTATCAATAAGGGTAATATAACATATTTTCTAAGAAAAGATTGGGTTACTAACATTGAACCTCTTATTGCTTGAGTAAATATAAAAGTATCCCAAGCTTCTGATATTGCGATTCGTTCATTTTCAGCATCAAAATTTTTATTTTTTAAAAATTTTGGCAAAATAGCCAACGACTACAAATGCTCTTAGCGAACGATAGTGGCCATCTCAAAATATGCATATTATGCCATTTTAGAAAATGATAGTGGATGCTCTTATTTAGTAGATGCAAATATGAAATATATGTAAATTTATTTCTAATAAAAAGTAATTATTTTTTTATAATAAGCAAATACAAGTAATTACAAACTACATAAGGGTGTAAATAACACCCCTTGCTAGAGCTGCTATCGGGTTCTATTAGGTCGGGTCCTCCACTACCCAGACTCAGATCCGGTACCTCACGGGTTCAAAAATTGGACCCGGATCCGGACTTACGAGAAACGGGTCCGAGTCCGGGTCCGAGTCCGGCTCCGGGTCTAGGTCCGGTTCCTAGTTAAAAAAATTTACCCGTCGGGTCCAGTAGCGGAGAGTAAATATTTGCACTTAAGTATTTTTGCATCCATACCCTACGATTCCAACAACTTTTGCACTTAAGTACAAGAATAAATATTATATTTACACATCTTCAACAATTACTATTTACATGTATATCTCTTAACCCCATTATTCAAATTCTATATTTTTGGGGGTATTTTTAACGAGTCCGGGTCCGGGTCCGGGTCGGTTCTATTTTGAGCGGACCCGGACCCGAATCCAGAAGTGCATCAGGTCTTATTTTAGGACCCGGAGCCAGACCGTATAGATCGGGTCGGTTCCAGTCCAATGTCGGATCCAGGTCGGATCTGGTAAATGTGGGTAAATGTGACAGTGCTACCCCTTGCCTCAATATTAACTAAAATCTAAAAAATCCAACGGAAAGAAAGCCCATCTAATAGCAGAGGTGAAATTGTTAAATCCATCTCATCTTGAAGCCAATTAATAACGCATAAATTATCACCCTCAAGACAAACAGCTTGAGGAAACATCCTGTATATATACTTATTTGATTTCTATCCAAGCAGCCCAAATCTCGGCCTCACCTGCAGAATTAACAGAGATCAGAATGACAGTAGCAATATCAAGAATGAAATCCCGACGTACCCCAGTGTTCATTTGGTAACCCAGGAAGTCTTAACCAAACGCTAGCTAGCACGGCCGCAGATGTTGTCCCTGTTATGCTTAAAATTGGTTCAAGAGCAGAAACTTTAACCGAAATGATCTACTTTTTGAAAGTATTTACCACACTGACCCACTTTCGATAGTATTTACCAAAATAACTCACTTGCTATCTCAGATAGTGATGAGTTTGGTGAAAATACCATCGCTAGCTGTTTGAGATAGCGATTGTAGGCTTAGGTATTTGGAGAAAAAACTTGAAGAAAAAATATCAAAGTAAGACTCGTTGTTTGAAACAGCGAGAGTAGTTGTACTACACTTGCTGTTTGAGTTAACGAGCGTGACTTTGAATTTTTTTGTAGGACTCGTTGTTTGAAACAGCGAGCTGTTTGAAACAGTGAGCGTAGTTGTACTACACTCGCCGTTTAAGATAGCGAGTCCGACTTTAATTTTTTTTGGTTAAATTGACCTAAAAAAAAATCAAAGTCAGACTCTCTATATCAAACAGCGAGTGTAGTACAATTACGCTCGCTGTTTGAGATAGCGAGTCTTACTTTGATATTTTTTCTTCAAATTTTTTCTCCAAGTGGTGGAGAAACACGTAAGCCTACACTCGCAATCTCAAACAGCGAGAGTATTTTCACCAAACTCGCTATCTAATACTCTCGTTATTTGAGGTAGCGATTGTAAGCTTAGGTGTTTGGAGAAAAAACTTGAAGAAAATATATCAAAGTAAGACTCGATGTTTCAAGCATCGAGCGTAGTTATACTACACTCGTTGTTTGAGATAACAAGCCTGACTTTGAATTTTTTTTGTTAAATTGACCTACAAAAAAAAATTCAAAGTCAGCCTCGCTATCACAAACAGCGAGATCATTTTCACCAAATTCGTCTGGAATAGCGAGTAGATTATTTTGGTAAATACTTTCACAAGTGGATTAGTTTGGTAAATACTTTCAAAAGTTGGGTTATTTTGGTAAAAGTTCTTAAGAGCAAGGACTGCACTAGGGGTGGTATTCGGGCTGGGCTGGCCCGAGACCGGCCCAGCCCGGCCCGTGCGGTTCATGGCCCGGCCCGGCCCGCCCAAACCCGGGCTTAACCGGGGCCAGACCGGAGCTACAGTGATGTCTGGTTCAGTTCGAAAAAAGACGAAAAAAACCCGGTAACAGCCCCGACCGGCTCGCACCAGCCCGGGATCGGGTTGAACCGATCCGGGCTGGCCCACGGGCCGGCCAATGCTGTTACCGTTGTGATTTTTTAAAATTTTTTTTTTCAGAATTTGTATTTAATAATTAGGGTTTGTAAAATTACCAAAATACCCCCCAACGGATTTATACTAGCTAGTTTTTGGGGGTATTTTGGAAAATTGAAAATCTACATTTTCTATACATACAACCTCATTTCATTCAATTCTCTTCACAAATTCACTCAACTCTCTCTACTATCTCTCAATTTTCTCAACAAAAATCAACAATATTCAACTGCTCTCTTTCAAGATTCAACAATCAACAACATTCACCTACTCTCCTTCAAGATTCAACATCATAAATATTCAACTACTCTCTTTCAAGATTCAACAATCAATATCAACCAACAACATAAGCATCAACACTACAAGTTTCTTAACTCTCTCTACCTTCATTCTTCAACAAATACTCTACGCTCATACGATATTTTCATATTTTTATAATTTTTAGAATTCTATTTTTTTTATCATTTATTTCTCATAATTAGATTGAGTTTTCTTCTTCTTCTTCTTCTTCTTCTTCTTCTTCTTTTTAGATTTTTTTTGGTAATTGGTAAACATTCACTAGAATAACAATTTTAGAGTTGTTCTTTTATTTTTTTTGTAGAATAATTTTCATAACATGCACTACAATTAATTTTATAGTTGTTCTTTTATTTTCTTTGTAGAATAATTTTCAAAATATACACTACAATTAATTTTAAAACATACACTACAATTAATTTTCATAACATACACTAGTTTATATGGCATCTAACTGATCACGTGGTAGACATAGTAGCCAAGAGTCCACTAGTAGTCGTTGCATTCCTACCATTCCTCTTCCATATGTAGATAATGAAGAAACACTTTATAATTATGAAACTATTCACGATATTCATGAAACACACACGGAACAAGTAGAAGTAGAAGTAGAAGTGGAAGTAGAAGACATAGAACTACAACCATCGGAACAAGGCCCATCTCAATCCCGTAAAACAAGAGGGATCAAATCCGAAGTGCACAAATTTTTTGACTTTGTCCCTTCACAAAATGATAAGAATATAGGATTAAAAATTTGTAAGAAGTGTCAAACACCGTATAAGCTTAAACTATGATCGGGAACGGGTAAACTTCAACGACACTTAAGTAAATGTCAACCCGAATTTTCTAAAGACACCCTCACACAACAAAAAATATACCCTATGACCGGCCAAATAGATAGTCATAGCTACCATCACGATCTCGTTCGTAGTGAAATGGCTAAGTTAGTAATTAGAGATAAATTACCTTATTTATTTGGTGAAAGTAGGAATGTAAAGACCTTTGCACAAACCGCATTAAACCCCCATTATAAAAAAAATCCTAGGAATGTAGTATAGGGGGATTGTAAATTAGTTTACAATGAGGCTAAGAATTTTTTAGTAGCAACGCTTACGTTACTAAACACTAGAGTTTCTTTGACATCGGATGGGTGGGTAGGAGTGAACAGCGTTCCAATGATGTGTGTAACATGTTATTGGATAGATTCCGATTGGCTACGTCAAAAGAGGATAATTTTATTCGGATTTGTTAGGTACCCACATAAGAGTGAGATAATTGACACACACATCATGGAAGCATTTAACAATTTTGGTATTTTTGATAAAGTTTTTTATATTGGTTTTGATAATACCTTTAATAATACTAAGGCAATTGCTAGTTTGCTAATTACACTTAATCCTTTAAAATCAGAATTTTTTTATGTTAGGCGTGCTTGCCATATTTTAAATCTTTGTGTGCAAAATGCACTTAAATATGGACACAGTAAAATTGAGGCAATAAAAAATTGTGTTCATTTTATTACGTTGAATGGTCCAATATATCAAAATTTTCATGATTGATGTCAACTTAGGGGAATTGTATTTAAACGTTTTCCTAAAGATGTTAGACATCGTTGGAATTCTACTTTTGATTTATTAAGTGTTGTTCTTCACTATCATTTTAATCTTAAAAAATTTTGTATTGCAATGGGTATGCAAGATTGTATGTTAGATGATGATTTTTGGTTTTTTGCCGATAGTTTATACAAATTTTTAGAACCTTTTAATGATGCTACTTTACAATTTTCAAAAATATATTGTAACGCCCCGGATCCCCGTCATCGGACATCCGCGACACACCCAGAATCTTTGCCTTCAAATGCATCTCAACACAGTAAATAGTACGGAAATTTAAAACACTTTTATTTCCAACAGAGTTAATACATCAATAATTACGAATATCAATTCACCATATCAACTGTAACATCCCCCTTTTGACTCCAAATTCAATTCTTTCAATTTCTATATACTTTAAACACAAACTAAGATAGTTATATTTCAAAGAAAAATTGGGCAGAGTTTCCCCTGAAATTTCTGTCCCGAAACACAAAAAGGTTACGGAATTCTGCTCTAAATTCCGTAGCTCACATCACAGTCAATAATTTCACGGGCTCCCCAGGCCAAAATGAGCAGAATCACACAGGCAATATATATATATATGCTCTAGGGGCCAAACTCATAATAGAATATCAATGATCAATTAAAAATCATAAATTCTTTTGAAAATGTGGTAAGGTTTTTAGAAAATAATTTATAAAATATACCACAGGACCCGGTACTCCACAACGAGATGGGTATGGGTCAACAACATAGCATGCCACTCCACACTATACTCATCATCATCATCCACAAACTTATACATCAAAAGTACAATTTAAGTCATAAAATTCACTATTCACACAATTAAACCTTAAGCAACGAATCGTAAAATGAAGCTCCATCCACAGAGCCATGAATCAACACCTCACCTCTGCACTGCTGAGGACCTGTAACAGTAGGGTCCTAGGGTAGTCCAGAGACTCCCTAACCCCCCAAACACTAAGGGGTTAGCCATTTCTAGTGTGAGTATAATTTATTAATAAGCAACTAAATTAAACTTTCTAAGTAAAACAGAACGAGCTTACGAATACCAAGATAAACCTGAACATGTAAACATCACAAATGGAAATTCACATCAAATGCTCTCTGAGTCATTTCCTGTATGCATATCCACACCCGCTTACAACATACCTATCTTTAGTTTGGAAATCATTTCCAAATTAGTCGCTTAAGGCCCATCACTTTACGCCTTATGCAAATATTCCTAAAGCTTTATTTTTCCATAAAGCTTTGCATTCACAAATACTCTATTCTCACATAAACTGCACCATATTTATTATTCATTTGCAATTACAGACTCACGACTTATATTCCTTCCCATTCTCATATCACATAATATCGCCTTCATTCATTTCTTACAACCTATATCATCACGTCTCGCCATAAATCACTTTCACACTCATAATTCATCTTGAATGGAAAACAAACGTGTATCCTGATTTCCTAGTATTCGTGTATGCCGTGACCTGAGTCTAATGCAAAAATGCAGAGTATAGAACAGATTCACTTAATCTAATGTCAACAAGACTCTGAACACACATGCATCCCGTACTACATGTGACCCAGGTCAAGCCAACGTACTTAGTCTAATGCAAGCGAGACTTTGGAAATGTATGCATCCCATACTACATACTTTCCAAATCAAGCCGTTGTCTCCAAGTTTAGGAATTCGAATCCTCGCTATGCAATGCATTCTAATTTGGTCTACTTCCTGTTCCTGATAGTATGACATGGTTGAGGAGGTGAAAATAAAAGAAATAATTCGGGGCGCTACCCCAAAGTCACCAATAATTGCTGCGTCAAACCATCCTCGAAAGCTGTGACGAACTTACAGATATACCACAAGTATATCCATTGCGCAAAGATCCTTTATGATCTGTTCGTGTCTACCAACATAGAACATGACGACCTCGGAGGTCCTAAATACCCCCGATCCGCCAGGATATTAGCATCCCGTTCTTACCATGGTACTTCAGAAATTAACAGTGCAAGATATGCCCCGCAACGCGTATTCCTAATGACAGGAAGAGACGCCCAGTATCACCACTTAGTGCTAACTCTGAGAACGAGTTGGATTATAGGGAATCACCCCTAATACCAATTCGGACTTCGAACGAAACAATAAAAGAAAACCTAATCAATGCAGTTTATTGAAACAAGTTATCACCAAATCACACTCGGTGTCGATCAACAATGTCGAGCCTGTCCGGTCTGTCAAACCACAATCATCAGAAGAATCACATCCACTGATTCCCAATACCTTCACGGGTCAGCAACCAAATAACCCCGACCCGTGACCCTCAGCAAGTGGTCCAACGGTGCCCCAATGATGCAATACAAATTAAATGAAGGTAAGCACACACATAACCATCAATGCTTGACCATTGACAGACTCAGGCATCGGACACCAAACATAAACTGACCAAAGCTATATCTCAACTCATTCATGTCCACCATGAGTACTAAGCACAGGAACTTATTCTAAGTTCCAAATAAAATACTAAAACATCATTAAAACCTGATAGCTCGTGATCACCACACTGTGGTATGCAGAGGGCTCCTTATCAATTGTCCGATGAAATAACTCAAGAAATAGCAGTAGCTGTGACCAAAACTACGCTCATCGGAATTCAACACAATCAGACTTCTATAAGGGTAGGGAGTTCCACAGCAATCCCCTAGTGGCAACTCCCTCAAACATTTAAGAGCTCAAGTCCCCGAGTCACTTAAATTTGAAGTTTTGTCTAAACAATAGGTTGCTAACTTGCAACGTCCATTACTTCCAACACACAATACATAATTGCTTGATACTACCCATTCTGGAAAGATAAAGCTTTAGTCTACCGCCTTCCAGCTAACCACTTCCTCGAATTCAATCATCTTAATACTACAAAACCTCATATACTCTCAATAGTATATTCTTCTTGCATTCGCTGCACCTTTTCAATATCATAGAAGTTTGCTCATGAAATTTGAGATTCTCAATCTACACATATATCATTTCATTGTGTTCGAAAATTTACATTTAGATTCATCTCACACAATGAGCTACGACTCTTCCAACATAGCACACAAGTTCAGCCACTCTTTCAGCCGAGCATTTACTACCCTTCACCGAACGAACTCTAAAATCTCTAAAAACTTGAGAATCATCAATTAAACTCATACCAAAAGCTACTCTCAAGGTTCATAGCAAGATCATACCTATACAATTGGTTATAACCTTTTGGACTTCAGTCCAAAAGCAATCGGCTTCAGCTATCCTTTCAGACCGGCTACACTCCATAAATTATTTTGAGGTATCAACCGACCTCGATAATTTATGAAATTTAAACCATAGGTGTGGACACGTACAAGAGTGTCCACACAAATTTTTATCTCAAAACACCCATGCTACACTAAGATACAAAAACGGAAATACACAGCAAATCGTAATTTAAAATTTTCACAACGCACCATGTGCGTAAAATAAAAGATATCATACTCACAAAATATCCCACGAAGACTCGAAGCGCCACCACGCCTCTCCGCGTCCAAAGTCGCTAATATATCCTATCATCAATTTCAAAGCAATTAAAACTCAATTCATCCAAACCAATCACAAAAGCTAATAACACTATTCCAAATATCACACAAGTGTTTATTGAACGCCTGGGATACACACGCGCTTTGCACGTAACATTCGAATTCCGACAAGATTCCTATTTTCAACCAATTACTAAAAGCACTCCCAAATTATTCTAATAATCCAACAACAATTTCTACTACCATACGAGAACTAATTCATACACATATAGTTCTCTTTTACAAACCCAAAACCCTAATTTATTAACAACTTACAAATTCTCTAACAACTTGCTAATTTCTCACATCTACCCTTCCCAACATCTCCCAATCTTCCTACCATACTACTCCTACTCAAAAGAAATTAACCACACTAAATTCATACAACAATAAAATCTAAGGTTTACCTTTCCGAAATCCTTTCGAAAAGCGGACACCGCCACAACGTAGAGAACTCTTCTATTAGTCTATCCCTCAATTTGATTTGAAAACGATGAAGAGATGGGGTGGATTTTGGGTGGGGAAAGCATCGGCCGAAGGGTTCGGCATGGGTTCTTTTTCTTTCGGTTTGGGAAGGGAACGGTAGAAGGAGAAGGAGATGGAAGAAGGAAAAGGTGGGTGGGGTTTTATAAAAGGGAAAAATAAATAAATAAATAGATAGAAAAATAATGTAAAGGGAATATTGCATACAAGCCCCCCAAGTCCCGATATAATACAAATAAACCCAAAAATCATTACTTTAATAATACCAATAATACAAAAATACATTAAAACTACCTCGTAATAGTCCTTCAAAATTATAAAATAAAGTAGACAATAAATCTGATATTTCTCAATAACAATCAATTATTATTAGAAAAATACACAATCGCGTGCAATTCTCAATTGCACACAGATTACGATGCAAAATAGCGATATGCTATTTTTGCGGGGTATTACATATATACATCTACATCTAGTGGTATTTTACTTGCAATTGTCAATATGATGACAACAATTAAAGATTTGGTAAATGACACTTATTGGAGAAATGGTTTATACCGCTTATATTAAAATTTTAAAATATTTTCATCCCCTTCCTATGTTATATTGTGTAGCTAGTGTAATGAATCTCATGATTAAGTTAGATGACACCAAAAATCTAATTGAGATTTTTTATACTTATGCTCCACACGAATAAATAAATAATTTTAACCATATTGTTTTCATTACAAAATTTGAAAATATTTTGAATAGTTTATATGATAGTTACGATAGAATTTATTCATCTTACACTACACAAACAAAAAATGTTAGTTCTTCTTCTTCTTCTTCTTCTTTTTCTTCTTCTTCTTCTTCTTCTTCTTCTTCTATGTTATCAAACGGAAAGGGTCTGGCCTCTAGTAGTGTTTTAAATCTCTTAAAATAAAAAAAACCAAGAACCAATTCACCAAATGAGTTGAATTCGTATAATGCACAACCTCCCATTGATGATGTAGTAGATGTGTTTTCTTTTTAGGAAAACTAATAAACATATTTTTAGTATTCTTTCTCGCATGGCTAAAGATTTGCTAGAACCATGCTTCTGTGTCAAGGGCATGTATCTCTCGAAGCGGGGGACCGGAGGTACCATCTTCATTCCGACCCCTTCTTTTGCTACTTTCTTGGCAGGCTCGGTCTCATCGACCTTGCATTTTCCCTTCCCTGTGGCTTCTTTGGCGCCTTCCGGATTTAGGACCTCTTCCGCCCGTATGTACTTCTCGACTCGGTTGAGCAGGTTGGGGAAGTCCTGGGGAGGCTTCTTGGCCAAGAAAACCTTTAGCTGGCTGTGTCGAACATTGTGCCGGAAGGCGGCTGAGGCGACCCTGACGTCGAGGGAGGAGACAGATCTTGCTTCGGTGGTGAACCTCCTGACGAAGTCGCGGAGTGACTCTCCTTCCCTCTGTCGGAGGTCTAGTAAGGATGCACTTGTCTTCTCGGCCTTCCTGCTGGTTATGAAGTGGGCCAGGAAGTTGGCCTTCAGCTGGTCGAACGAGAAGATCGAGCCGGGGAGGAGCTTGGAGAACCACTCCCGAGCCGGACCCCGGAGTGTGGCAGGGAACGCGCGGCACAGCAGAGGATCCAAAGCGCTGTGAATCATCTTGAGGGTTTTGAAACCCTCCATTTGATCAGTAGGATCACCCTTGCCGTTATAGGTCTCAAACTGTGGAGGTCAAAAATTTTGGGGGATCACTGCTTCTAGGATGGGAGCCGAGAAAGGTGGTCGGGTCGGCCTGTGGCCTAGAGCGGGGTTTGGAACGCCTTTGCTGAGGTGGTCGATGCGGTTTTCCATTTGCAGCAGGCGTCGGAGCACCGCGTTTTCGCGTTCAGGGAGATAGGTTGGGTCACGAGTGTGGTTCCCTCCATCGCCCGTCCGGTGGGATTGGTTGAATGTTTCGGCTCTGGGTGCTCCGTGAATGGCCTCCATAATTTCGTCCCGGAAGCTCCGGAACTTGGTCCTTGTGATCGCACCATGATCAATCGGGTCGTGCTGGGGTGGCGGTCTTCGACCGATGCGGCTGAGCGCCGACTCTCGTCCTTCGGGCAGAGGTCTGGAACGGTTTGGGGCCGAGTTGGAAGCGGCCCCCTCCCCTAGTCTGACTCGCCTGTCGATTATGGATGACCCGACGAAGGTCAGGTACGACCGAGCGAGATGCACCCTGCTGATGTCCGAGGCTAACCCTCAGATTATTCGATCCGTGAGTGTCCTCGGGGACGTCCTGAGGAGGACCATCCGGACGACGTGTAGATGTAACAGCTCTCCTGGGCTTGGGTCCCATGTGAGCTCAGATCGATGGGATGCCGCTAGTAGCGAGGTTCGGGCTGACGTCTGTACCGAGGATTTCCCACAAACGGCGCCAACCTGATGCGAGTGGTTTTTGGGAAGTGTGGATGCACCGGATGTGAGTTCTATTTATTGGTTTAGTGAAAGGACACAGTACTGGATAGTACGCCCGACCCTCGGCAGGAGGGGCACGATCGGAGTAGAGATGGAGGTCAGATGCTCTGCTCGGTAGTGGAGGCTCGGCTCGGGTCTGGAAGCTCGGATCCAGGAGTCTCGTGTACCTGCACTCGGCCTAGGAACACCGGGGTTGGTTTCGGTGGCAGACCCTTCGACGGTCTAGTTAGCCCCAGAAGTAGAGCAACAGGAACTAGGGTTTGAAAGGGAAAAGATTGATTACCTTTGAAGGTGTGAGAGGGTCTGGTATTTATAGGCATGCCAAACGGGTCTGGACCCGCATGCCCGTAGGCCTGTGTAGTAGAAGCCCATGGGGGCTGATCTGGTGATCAAGGGTGAGTGCTTTTTGAGGAGATCGGGTGGTTTAGGATCTGCCAGACCATTTTTCTCCTATGTCAGCGGCTGCTGCTGATGTGGCACTAAGTAGCCCGCGAGCGCTAATAGTTTCGAAACTGACCCAAAATCGCAAATATTTTTAAAAATTGACCTGCTACGGCAAAAAACTCGGAAAATGGAGGGCGTTTGGGTAAAGAGTGGTCGAATGAGGTCTGCATCTTTATCTGGATCCTGGGCTAAAATAGTCCACAAAATATTACAGCTGTCGCTCTTCCTTGGGGATGACACGTGCTTAGTTACTCGGCAGATGTCAATCCTGAAGCAGGACCAGGTTTTGATGTTTGGCGAGGGAGTGTGATCACATGTAAGTTTCCAAACACCAAGCAGCATAATGGAAAATTCCAAATTCAAGTACACGGCTATTGGATTTCTTTATAAAATGGCATACTTTTCGAAAATAAATATAAATTAACCCACTGTCGAAACTAATCATCAAATTGATTCACTCGCTGTTTCAAAAAGCTAATCTAGTTCAATTAGGATCGTACTTCAAAATAATGAGTTTGATTTTAGTAGTTTTTGAGACTTATTGAGATTTCTCGAAGTATTTGAAAAAATTCTTATAACTAAATTAATTGTTTCAAACAATGAGTTTAACTTTAGTTTTTTGAGACATGATATGATTTTTCCAAGTGTTGGAGAAATTTTTATAACTAAATTTATTGTTTCGAAAGAGCGAACTCATTATCAAATAACTTACTGTTTGAAACAATGAATAGGTCAGTTTGGTAATTAGTTTTGAAAGTGGGTGATTTGGTATTTATTTTTAAAAAGTGGGTCATTTCCGAAAAAAATCCGACTACTGCATATGAAAGATTATTATGTCCACTCTACTGATCTAGTGTTTTCCATGGAAAAGATTTGTCTCCAACAGTTGTGCACCACAACTTCTACTTAACATGATCAGGAAAAAAAAAATCTACTATAACATCTTTCTCTTGTACAATCTCCTCGAGATGACACTGTAGATCATACGGAGGGCACAATTTTTTTACAAGATATTCGATGGTGAAAATAGCTGTTTGTTGACAATTTTATGGAGCATGTACATGGTATTCTTTCTCTTTTTCACCATGCTCAAAATGCACATTAATGTGCATCTCCATTCTCATTCTTATCCGCTATGATAATTTTGATATTAAATAATTAATGTGCATCTCCATTCTCATTCTTATCCACGACTAAGTGGATAATAATATAATGCAATAAACTTTGGCCAATAAACTATCATAAAAAAACTTCTCGGCAAAAAAACTTCTCTGGTCGAAAGTGTTTCACTCGAACTTTGAAGGATGGCAGGACTTCGTTCGATCTTATCTTCACGGTAGAGGGATGCGGGATTTGGATTTTCGGGTAGGGCCGAAAGTATCCTGGTTATGGAAAAGAGTGTCAAAAGCTCATGACACATTTGATATTTGTGTTACGCCCTTTAATGCCAATGGCCTCACGACTAAGTATTGGTGGGATAAGTGGTGTGCGGCGCATTCTCTTAAAGCTCTATTCCCAGAACTCTACGAGTTGTCATCCACTCCCCATGCCACGGTAGCCCAATGCTGGAAAAGACGGTACTGGAGACCTCCCTTTAAGGCGCGACTTTCCATGGAATCACGGGCGAAGTTAGTGGAGCTACAGACTATCATTGCACAATCTGGGGCTAGATACACTCAAGGCTCCGATTGCAGGGCTTGGGAATTGGAAAAGAATGGTTCCTTCTCAGTTCGGCCACTCTACAATTGTATACATTTCATAAGCTGTACTGTGTTGGTTTGCTGTCCTCTGGAAGGCGAAGGCTCCACTTAAGGTCCGAGTTTTTCTCTGGTTGGTCCTAAATGATGCTATCCTTACACGAGAAAATCTTGCCAAAAGACAACCGAACATCGCTGCCGAATGCGATTTTCGCTTTATTAGTTTGGAGACTAGAAACCATCTTATCGTCGAATGTCCTAGGAGCAAGGCGGTACTTGTAGAAATGCTGAGAGCACTAGGTACGACTTCCTACTCGCAAATGTACGAAGAACTGTGGATTGGTCCATGATTTGCGAGTGTGAGGTACAACATGAAAGAGACATGGTTTATTGCCATTGTCACTATCACCTAGGTATTATGGCTTGACAAAAATAATTTTTACTTTCGTAAGACTAGTAATAATATTTTTGGTAATTTAACTTTTATAATACATTTTCTCTCTCTTTGGACTACTGCAGCGGCACCGGCTCCTAGGGTCAGGATAGCAAGGATTTTCCAAATGGAGGAGTATGACGATGAGGAAATTGTGATTGGGACGACGCTGGAGTGAGGAGTACGACTTCCACCCACCTTCCAGGAATTTGTTGGAGGGAACCTATCATGGTGTATTTTGTCATATCACATCTCTGTACTGATTATGTACTTTATTTTGGTGTGCCGATCACTGGTCCCACCCTCCTATATAATTGAAGGTCTTATGTTGTAGTTTTATTTCCTGTTTATTATATATGTACTTTTTCCAAGCTTTACGGATATATTTTGTTAACTACTTATTAATTAAATGAAGTGCCCATGCTCCATCTTTCCTATATTAAATAAAAAAGAGTGGAGAATTTTATCAAGAATGTCACCATTTTCATTGCATAAATTTGAGATGGTACGTTTACGATGCAATTGTAAATCTTCCATCGATAATGTACAAAAGCAAACATAATCCTTATTATTTTCGATGAAAATTTTCCTGCAGTGAGCAATGAATTATCTGACAGTGGTTTTCCATTGGATGCCTTCATTCAGAAGAATTTTTTCCCAAAATAACCCTCTTTTTGAAAGTTTTTCTCAAACTGCCCAACTTTTTTTTTTAATTCCCTAAACGCTCCACTCGCTTTTTGAAAAAGTAAGTCTGGCATAAATCCGCTCGCTTTTTTCAAAAAGCGAGTATCGTTTGGGTCTTAAACCCCATCCCCTCGCAAACAGATCTCACTTTCTCCCATTTCCTTCTTCCCTTTCGTCACGAAGCCCTAACCCAACCTCTTCCCCCTCTGATCCAAGCGATTAACCCATCAAATTTCGTCGATTCACTCCGAAATACTTCACTATCTCATCTCCGTTCAATTGGCCACTTTGTTATTGGGGGCTGCCGCGATTTTGGGGGTGGATTGCCGTGTTGTTGTGCAAATTTGGGGGTGAGCGTTTTGGTGGAGGTGTAGTGGTTCACATCTTGCCTAAAGATTGTGGTATATTTCTTAAACTCTATATTTTATAATGTTGTATATATATTTAGAATTATTTAGTTAGAAATCGATTGATATTATTGGAGGTACAATATGGATAGTGTTGATATTGTGAAAAAATCGGGTTAAAATGTGGGGTTAATTTGGGTGTCAAATTTAGATAGTGTCGTTGGAGGTGGAGGTGTATTAGTTTTAAAAAGTGAATAATTGTAGAATTTGTGGTTAAATTTTGGATATAGTTAATAATGATTGTATGTTCGTATGTGTTCAATATTTGTTGGTTATAAATTTTGGTAATGTTAATAACGATTGCTTTTAGTTGTAAAATACTCTATTTTTTTTAAAAATGGCACGGACGATGGAAAATGTGGAGGTAGGATCTAGTAGTAGACCTATTCGTGGCGATGGACCACGTACATCTTTCGGCCCACCTCTTCGCGGTGGACGTGGTGGTCGTCGTGGTGGTACCACACGTACTAATGTAAGCTTATAATTTTCTATATTCGATTTGTTTCATTATCATATAATTAAATATTATATTTCTCTGTTGATGTAAATGTTGTTGTTGTTTTACAGGTCCCAAGTAACCCAAATGTGGCAGGTACTTCTTCTCCGGCCCCTTCTTCATCTTACATTCCCCTTGGAGGTCCAGGTCCCCTCGACCCCACACTTCTTACTCTTCAGTCGCAGCATCGTTCGAAAGATGTGTGGGAAGGCTATTCGAAGAAATGTACATTCCGTGGGGGTCATCCACTACCTATACACCCACGGATTAACCAGATCTTAAGGGATTGTAGACTGCACGGTATTGCACTGATGAGCTCCATCAAGTGCGATCGGCCTCTTCTTACAGTACTGCTTGAGAGATGGCGCCCTGAAACACACAGCTTCCACCTTACAGTTGGGGAGATGACATTGTCGTTGCAGGATGTTTCAGTACTCACCGGCCTTCCAGTAGATGGGCAGGCAGTGACAGGCTTAATGGACTTCGACCCGATATATTTAGTGGAACAATATCTCGGTGTCGAAGTGGAGGCCAGAGCAGTGAATGGAAAACAAATTCGGTTGAAGTGGTTAAAGGATAGATTCAAGAACCAATTGAGAGATGATTCCACTGATGAGGAGGTCCATTTCTACTGCAGGGCCTATATTCTGACACTGTTTGGAGGGGTGTTGTTCCCAAATTCTAGCGGACACTCTGTCCCCTTGATGTACCTCCCACTGATTGCAGATCTAAGACGAGTTAGTCACTACAGTTGGGGTAGTGCCGCCTTAGCGTCCCTCTACAGAAGTTTATGCTTGTGCAGTCTCGATTCCGTGCAGATGAATGGACCGATGATATTGCTTCAAGTGTGGAGTTGGGAGCGTATTCATGTGGGTCGTCCTGTAGTGTGGAAGCAATCACCCCACTGGATCCATCTCCCTGAGAACCAGCACATGTTACCTCCTCTTGGTGTGTACTGGTCTGGTAATCTTACGTAGACTGCCAATCCCAACAGGTGCCTGACCTACTTCTGTAATGAGTTGTACAGGTTGGCAGATAATTGCGTAGTGTGGATGCCCTACACGGAGGCGCATCTTGCTCGACTGCCGCCTATTTCCTTGTATAGGCGTGATCTGTGGCTGACGAAAGTACCATTAATCAACTTCAGCACAGTTGAGTTCTATTATATCAATAGAGTGATTCGACAGTTTGGTCTACAACAGATGATTCCTGTTGCCGAACCATTTAATGCGGACATGCATGCAATCACTGGAATGGGTCGTCAATCAGGACATAATTGGGCCGCCAGCTTCTCGACATATGCGGAGAGATGGAATCTATACCGGTTCGAGAAAATCATTGAGAACCTTCCTCCATTTGATCAAACCGTGCATGAGAATTATATGGGCTGGTACGGGAGGATGACAAGGCGATATATATCTCCGACAGGACAGACTCCTGCAAGTGTGGTGGTCCCGATACGTCGATCGGCAGCCGAACCAGTAGATCTACATTCAATGAACTTGCCTATGTTTCAACCGAAGGCATCAGCTATTCGTACGATTGTAAGTTTTTAAGTACTGTTGTATTCATCAAAGTTATTATAGTATTTTGGTTTACATATATATTTACTGCAATTAATATTTCAACTTATTATATTTTGTATATGAGACAGACTTGGAGTATGGGCAAAAAATGTGCTGCTGTGTTGAGTAGCAACGTCGCCGATGCGGTTAAGGACTTCGCACGCGAGATGTTGACGTCTTGTCGTGCACAAGCTGATGCTGTTGGAGAGGGGGCGACCTTGGATGCTATTCTAAACACTCCCGCTCACCGAACCAGTGCACGTGCTCCACGTATAAAGAAATTCACCCGGAAACCATCACGTCATCCTAGAAACGAGCAAGAAGAAGAGGATGAAGTTCAAGAGGCTGAGATTCAAGTTGAGGGGGCAGAACAACAAGAGGAAGAGGATCCGATAATTATGTCCGGTTTGACACAGGCCACTTCATCACCATGAGGTAAACGGCAACGGAGACCTCCCACATTATTCACCCCTGATCCGTGAAGCTTCTTTGTATTTTGTTGAAATGTTTGTATTATTAATGTGTTAATGTTATTTATTGTTTGTATCAATCATGTACTCACGATATGAAATATGGAATATATGAAGTATGAAATTTTGGTATGGGGTGTGTGAGTGTGATGTTTTAATCTTGTGGTTTTGTGTGAGTTGGGTTCAGTTGAGATGTGGTGGATTTGTTCGTATGAAATTGTTGTTGAAATGAGTTCAGTTGAAATGTTGGTGAAGTTGAAATTGATGTGAGAGTTGGGTTCAAGCTGATGTTGTTGAAATGGGTTCACTTGAAAGGTTGGTGAAGTTGAAATTGATGTGAGAGTTGGGTTGAAGCTGATGTTGTTGAAATGTGTAGGGTTTATGTCCCACCTACAGATAATCTAGTGGTGTTTTGTGTGTACAGACTTAAGACTCGCTTTTTGAAAAAGCGAGTGTTGTGCTTTTTGAAAAAGCGAGTCTAGGTGTAAACACCTCGCTTTTTCAAAAAGCGAGTGTTGTGCTTTTCGTCTTCCAGGGGTGAGGTATTCTCTGGAAAACACACCACTCAACAGTCGCTTTTCGAAAAAGCGAGGTTGTTTTCACTTAACTCGTTTTTTCAGAAAGCGAGTCTTGAGTCCAGGGGTGATTGTTTCTCTGGAAAACATACCACTCAACAGTCGCTTTTTGAAAAAGCGAGGTTGTTTTTTCTAAACTCGCTTTTTCAGAAAGTGGGTCTTGTGCTTGTATATTTTTTTACAAGCAGACTCAAGACTCACTTTCTAAGAAAGCGAGCCTAGTTAATACTTCCACGCTTTCTCGGAAAGCGATTGTGTAGGCTAGGTGAAAACCAGAGAAATGCTTGATCTCTGGATAACACTGAACTCCAGACTCGCTTTTTGAAACACCGAGTTATTTCGTACCAGACTCGCTTTCTCGGAAAGCGAGTCTTGGGCCTGCTGGTAAAAACATACAGGCTGAAGACTCGCTTTCTGAGAAAGCGATGAGATATTTACTAGACTTTCTTTTTGGAAAAGCAAGTGTAGGATAGGAAAATGAAATCTTCATATTTGCTTACAATACTCATCACGCAACAAGCACACTCTTACGTAAGAAATGGATACAAACGATTTTTCAAAATTAAACTTTGTAATCTCATTCTTCATAACTAAACTCATACCACTTAGTACAATTACAAAGTCCAAATTAAAATGTACAGTTACAAGCATACAATGGTTAATTGTTTTGAGTTCCAGTATTAATGTATCGGCGCTTATTGTGTCTATGCAAACCACATTTTGAACATTTCATCTTCGTACCCCTGCTTGACCTATCTCTCACATCCATGTCATTGCGAATTCTCGTAGATCTAGGCCTGCCTTTCCTTTTACGTCGCAAACTAGTATCAGGTACGAGTCTTGGTCCATCAATAATAGGCCAATATGTTGGATCTAGAATCGGATGAAACACGGGAGCGTATGTTTGTGCTAATGAAGTTACAAGGTAAAATTTATCAACAAAAGGCTTGTGATCGATTGCACGAAATGCACAAGCTGCCAATACATGAGAATATAGAATATGATATAGATGAAATTTCATACATGTGCATATTTTCGTACCGAAATTGACAGTGTGCAAGTTCTCACCCTTCCTTTCTCCACTTACCATGCGTATACCCGTTCTCACGGAAAAAACTCCAGGTTGATGATGGAACATTGTAACATCATGTCGATTTGCTCTCTCACGGCGACTATCGATCAGTTCATGTACTCTTCGAGCAAAAAGCATCCCTTCAGATAAAAGCTTACTGGCTTCCTGTCGACGAGTAGTAAAGTAAGAGTTCAGACGTAAGAAGAACGTCTCAACAATCGCAGTTACTGGCAAACTATGGACGTCTTTCAAGACTGAATTGAACACTTCTGACAGGTTCGTAGTCATTATCCCGTACCTTCGACCTTCATCTGCATAAAGTGCCCATTTCTCAACCGGCTTCTCTTTCAACCAATTAGCCGCCTCCACATTTACGTTTTCAAGTTCAGCAAGTTTGGCCATGAATTTTTTGGGTTGGCGTTGACACGCTATAATTTTGTCCTTTTTCCGCAATGCCTTGCTACCAAATTTACTAAAGAAATTTGTAGCAAAATGACGCATACAATAACGGTGATATCCATTAGGTTCGTTCCAAGCTCCATTTTGTAAGTCCATAGCAGATATTATACCAGCATGACGATCGGAGATAACACACAACTCAGTGCGATCGGTGACATAATATCGGATGCGTGTCATGAACCATGTCCACGTATTTATACTCTCTCCATCAACCAATGCAAATGCAAACAGAAATAAGCAATCATTCGCATCTGGAGAAACAGCAATTAGCAAGCAACCCTTGTACTTACCGTACAAGTGAGTTCCGTCAACACTGATAACAGGTCTGCAAGACTTGAAACCTTCAATCGAAGGACCAAATGCCCAAAATACTCCCTTGAATGTTTCCTTGCTAGGACTAGACTCATATTTATCCCAGTGAACAACGGTTCCTGTATTTGCTGCTTGAATTGCTGTCAGTAGAAAAGGCAACTTCGTGTATGCTTCTTCGAAGGTACCATACAACCTCTCAATCGCCTTTTGTTTTGCTATCCAAGCTTTCTTATATGAAATCTGATAATTATATTGTAATTTCACTATCTCAATAATTGCCCGCGGTGTTAAACAGATATCCTTCTTCACCACACCCACAATCAAATTACAGACAAGGTTGGAATCAATTTTACGGTGGTCCTGATTCAACGTGGGATTCGTACAAGTGTGAGCCCAACTATCTTCTTCACCACAAAATTCATCCCGCCTTTTGGAACAATTGCTCATAATCTTCAAGGGCAGCCACCATCAGTTACTCCTGGGAGACCTTGCACGATCTCTTCAATGGTACGTTTTCTAGGTGCTATTTTGCATTTAACAGTGTACAGTGACGGTGTAGATTTCAAGGTGACGAATTCACGATGTTTTTTGATAGAATACAACTTCACAGCCTATTGAATCGAATCTTTACTTACAAACTCCCGTCCAATGTACAATTCGTCTACATTGGATGAACCAGACGACTCTTGTGAAACATGGTGTACTCTAGCACCTTGTGTCATCTCCTCGGTAACATGAGCGTCAACATTGGCATAGCTATCAGTAGCTCTGACTTCATTAGAACTGTTGTTCGTAGGATATACATTTGCTACATCATCATCTTCGTCTCCGTCATCATTTTCTACACTATCATCAACTTCATTGTCTGTTTCTTCCTCTTCTTCATCATCGTCTAATAAGCTATTGTTAATGACTGCATTTTGAAAGAGTTCAAATACACTGTCATTTGGAACATAGTCAGGAACCGGACTAGGTTGGCGTGGCAACTCAACATATGTAGAATCCCAGTTTGTTGTATTTGTGAAGGTATTTTCTTGTGAGGACAGTGGATTTGGTTGTGAAGATTGAGCGGGGTTAGACCTCATCTACTGTGTAGGTACCACCCTTACGAAGCTTGAACTAGGAATATCATGTGTCTGAGCATTCAAAATTTGAATTTGCTGAATATATAACTCTAATGCAGACCAAGAACAATTGGGATCAAATGTCCTAGCAATCATTGACTTCATAGCATTACCAGCAGATACGGGAACTGTCATAAAATACTGACCATCTCTTCTACTTGCTGCGTATCGAGCTAAAATTTTCACATTCCATTGATTCCTATCCCAATTAGTAACTTCATAAATTTTCTCAACTACTTCTGCAAATGTAATGGTACGAGGTACCCAAACTATTTCCGGATCCAACACACTATAACAACAACCAATCTTTGGATCACGAATTATTTCACCACCAAAGTATAACCAAATAGGAATCTCCAAATCCATACCTACGTTAATTTATACCAAAATATGAGTTATTATCTATCCATAAACAAAACCTATGGAAATTAACAAAATAATAGGGCAATAAACATCATACCTTCACAAGATTATTTGAAAAGAAATTTGCCGTATATATTTGGGTCAAATAGTTGAAGTTGCTTTCCTCTTCAAGTATCAAAAATCCAAAATTTTGATGTCTCGGAAGATGGGTTTAAGGTTTTCAAAGCAATTTTATAGGTTAATCCACAAATTTCGGTGGTACTTTGACGAATCTGAGATGAGAGATGAGTTAGGGTTTCGGGGTTAGAAGAGGAGGAAGATAGAGAAGTAAAGAGAATATGAGATCTGATATCGGGCGTGGGGGTCATTAATCCCCAAATCGACACTCGCTTTTTCAAAAAGCGAGTTTGGGATAAATCCCCTCGCTTTTTGAGAAAGCGAGTGTTGTTGGGCAAAAAAGTCCAGACTCGCTTTTTGAAAAAGCAAGTGTAGGATAAATCCCCTCGCTTTTTTAGAAAGCGAGACTTGAGAGGTTGAAAATCTGCAACCTAAGACTCGCTTTTTGAAAAAGCGAGGGGAATTATCCCAAACTCGCTTTTTCAAAAAGCGAGTGGGGCGTTTAGGGAATAAAAAAAAGTAGGGCAGTTTGGGAAAAACTTTCAAAAAGAGAGTCATTTTGGGAAAAAATTCCATTCAAAAAGCCACATTAGGGGTTTGTTGTCTCTGATGTCTCAACAATAACAAATATGCCCCTTCCCTGTGTAACTTTCTTAGAGTTGCCTTATTCTCTTATCGATAATGATAATGAATTCACTATCAGCTACCTCGAGAATTTTGTCACTCCATGCTCTCCTTTTGATTTGGTCAGTTTTACCTCCTCTATCACTCAACCTTATCCCAATACACTCGGCACCCGCAAAGCCCAAAAGGAATCTTCGTATACACCGGCTTCTTCATCGCGGATCTCAAAGTTCTCTTCACCCTCTCTTTAATATTCTCCATCTCACACTCAACCAGTGTTTATGTCTCCACAACACCCAATGTCACTCATTTTTTCTCGAACACCTGCACATTCTTGTATGAGACATTTAACAAAGTTGACACCACTGGGAGAGAGAGCGATTGGGTGACTGCAAGCAAAAGTAATCTTGAGGACTAGTGTAATGTTAGGATAAATTTCATGTCCATCTTCGAGTTCTTGAATGTGAAGTGCGAGCTGATCTGAGGAGAGGACAGACTGATCGAGGAGACGGAGGTGGAGGAGGATGTCTTTGATGAGGAATGCGGCGAGGGCGTAGGAGCGGGGAGGGAGTACGAGTGGCGGCGGAGATCAGAGATGAGTTTCTCGGGGAGCAAGCTGTCAGGGTAGAGGTGGGTGAGGTTGCGGATGAGGATGCCCATTGGAGGAGTTGTTGTTCCTTAGGTGTGTATTCGTCGAGAATGGAGGATTTTAGGGAGGTGAGGGTTTGGAGGAGGCAGTGCCATTTTTTGGGGGAGGAGGTGGTGGTGGTGGTGTGGGAGTGGATGGGGTTGGACATGAAGACTACTTGTTCGGCGATGTCTTCGTCGGTGCTGGGGTAGTCGGACTAGCACTCTAGGGTAACAACCATTTTTTCGAACATTTTCAGACAGCTTTTAAATGGGGATTTCGCTGCCACTGTTTGGATGAGATCTAGGGTTTCCGAGTGTGTGTGTGTGTGTGTAGTGGTGTGTTACCGAAAACCCCTCTTAGGATCTTGTTGAGTTGTTCGATGTAATCAACGCAAACTACTAAGCACATATGAGATCATACCAAACACACCAAAGCACACATAAATTTTTCCAGGTTGGGTACTTTAGCCTTAATCCGGTGGAGAAGAAACCCAATATGTTATTCAACTAGAGAAGATACAAGAATATTATAATTCTCACCACGACCCTCTCTCAAGTCTCACCAGCAAGTACTAGTTGTTTACAATTAGATAATCACTCAATCTCTTCTTCAATGAAGTACTCTCTCTCTCTTAGCTCTTAATGGAGGCCAATAACAACAATATATAGAGATCTAGAGAAACTCTAGCTGGATATCTTAATACAATAACCATTGGTTATTCCTGAAGCGATAACCCTACAATAAGAGCCGTAAGATCTGACTTGAAGAGCAAGTAGGGCTTCTCACGAATCACCAAGACCCAAATAATCCATCAGCGCCGCCTTCGGTCGACTGCACCACAAGGTCGGTCGACCGTTCCCCTCTCGGGAACTCTGTGCAGTCGGAGCCGTCGACCGTCCCCAAGTGCGGCCGACTGCAACTCCACCTGCTGCTGGTGCTGACTGTTTTCCTTGCTTCCACTCCATCTCCGATCGTCTCGATTCCTCCATCGTCTCATCGTCTTCTTATCCAACATAGTATGCAAGACATAAACCCAACATGGTGGTGGTCGTTAGGGGGGGGGGGGTTATTTAGCATATCGGGTTGGATGTGACCGGAGGTTTCACTAGAAGGTGGAGGAAGAAGAGATTCGGAGATCGAGATGGGTTTAAATGGCAAAAAGTATTAGTTTTGTGATATTTTTTAAACAACCTCATTAAATAAGTGAGGTTTTTTGAAAAAAGAATAAAAAGATGAATGAGGTTTTTTAATACAGGGGCAAAAATATCCGGAAATGGCACGTGCCAAAAAACCTAACGGAACATGACGTCGTCGCGTTGGGTCTTTTGAAAACATAACTGAGAACGGTTTTTCCACACACAAAATAAAAAGATGCGTGGTTTTTTTTAAAAGGGACAATACTTGAGCGAGGTTTTTTCAAATTTAGTCTTATTTATTTATTTATTTATTTATTTATTTTGGGGGGGGGGGTGATTTTGTATTCTTTTCCTGGCCACCTCGCATTTATGTTAGGAATGTATCTTGAATACTCATGGTTCAGATTAGAAGAAGGTAAGATGAAGCATGGAGGTCAAAGCGTCGAAAAGAGTAGAAGGGAAAACAGCAGCAGCAAGGTGCAGTAGAGTTGCGGTCGACTGTCCTGGGAGACGGTCGACCGCACACCCGATCGCAGTTGCACAGGGTTTGGCCGAGAGGAAGATGGTCGACCAGTCTTGTTGGACGGTCAACCGACCGCGACACTATGTTCGTTTTGGGCCTCGATTTGTTAGGTTGTTTCAGCCCAATCTTCAACTCCAAGTTAGATCCTACGACTCCTATTCAGTTACTTCTTTTCCAGGTTTTATTGGACGACTGAGAATCAAGATTAGACCTAGGTTTCTCTCTATTCTTCTATATATATTGTAAACTCCTCCAATATGAGTGGGAGTACTTCGTAGATTCTTTTCTACATTGCAAAGAGAGGCTCAAGAGAGAGATAGTTCTTGGTGGGTAAGTTTAATTTTTCGAATTGAGTGAATGAGTAACTCATTGTAATCTCTTCTAGTTGAATATCAGATCTCCCTATATTTTCTCCCGAATTAAGTAAAAGCTAACCGAGATAAATCATCGTTGTGTTTGTGTTAGATTGGTAGATCTACTTGCTTGCTCAATTGATTTGGTCTCATCTACTTCGACTTCCTCATTGCTCTATTTAGTTCCACTGCGACAACAGGCATTTGTTGACGCCCCATTCCCAACAATTTATTCATGGAAGCATTCATGCATTCCAGTCTAACTACAAGTTAGTAATCTGGTCATAACCTCCTGCATAGTCTGAAGAAAGATGCAAATCCAGATGTAAATGAAAGTAGACTTATAGCTTTCGAGCAATAGCAATATATTAATCACCAGATTTGATCATGAGGTTAGGGACTTGAGTGTTCAAAGTTGAAACAGTTTTCACAAAAGATTTGGGTTCACAACGACCTGCTGGCTTGGTAGCCGGTAGGGATGCTCCTGCATCATTACCAATTGCCAAACACACCAGGGGGCCGCTAACGCACGTGTACACATGTGAAATCTAAACCTTGTACTGCATGTGTATTATCTATCTTTATATTACACAGATTTGGGTCAAGCAATATTCCAAAACCAACCAATTTGAGATAAATAAACAAAGAAGTAAACAATAGCTGCTCTGCCTTATAAACTAGACAAAGACATTAATCCCATAAACATCCTTCGGGGTATGATTACAGGGAAAACAAATCTACTTCAATCCCTTCACTAAATATTTTACAAGTTTACAACAGCAAAATCAAACAAACATTCTACATAATCCACAATGAGGAACTCAACCAAAGAATCTCTAACTTGCAAACAAATGATGACAACAACAACAACAACAAAAAAAAAAAAAAAAAAAAAAAAAAAAAAAAAAAAAAGAAGGAGAAGAAATGTTATGGCCTTTTAACTGTTTGATATGGAATCATGTAGATCCATTAAAGAATACATCTCCGAACAATCAGGATGCTAGATCGGGGTTTTACATTGACAACAGAGGGCACTACCATTCATTTCAGCATTCTAATTGGGCATTGCCTTTGCCTCAATCGGGCAGACCTGTCTAAGAGAAGCAACAAGCCGACATTGCTGCATGTCATTCCAAAGGTATACCTGAGGTAGTGGACCAGATCAACAGTTAGCCACCATCAAATCAATCTTCAGTAATATATAGCAAGGAACAAAGCCAAAGTAGACTATCATTGCTTACCTTATCGGTGATGACTTCCTCCTCCAAAAAATGAACGATATAATCCACTGCAAAATGTTTTGAAATGACTAATATAATTAGAAGCAGTAGACAGTGCACACACATTTTACATGAAATACATCAAAGTTATTCTAGGAATGAGTCTTAACTATAGTGGTCAGAAAGAATAATCAAACCATTGTCACAATTGCAGTAACTTCTGTTGAATGAAAATAGATTAAGACAGATATAAAAGGTCTTCATCAATAACTATTGGAACTTTGAGGTGGGAAAGAGGTGACCAAGATGAGAAACTTAGATAAAGACATGATAATCAATCCATAATTATGCTCAAGGGACATATTTTTTAATTTAAAAACATTATTTAAAAAAAATTAGACATATGTTACCATAAAACATTAAACTCAATGCAATTTGTGAGTTGATATACACATTCCATGTTGTGATACATCATCAATTTGAAACCATGAAATGGACGTTCCAAATTTTTGGATACTCTTTAATTCAATGGATATGTACAATTTATGATGATTTGCATATATTAGATAGTAGAATTAGTAAGACTAAACATGCACAATCTAAGTTTATTACATACATCAATGAGACATTGACACTTCTGCAAAAACTAATTTTCGAGACCCATATCTCAAACTTCCTTGTCGTAAGAGAGATGCTAATTGACATATCGAGCTTTCAAAATAATCATGTTCATGATGCCAGTTGCCAATTAAATCAAATTATAGATTTCTAAAAAATGATAAAATAAATATACTCACACAAATTGAAGAGTAAACAAAAAACCTAATAGGACAACTTCTCTATACATAAAGACCGTTTCCAATATTTAAGCTCGATTATACAAAGAGATGAGCAGATTTGTGAAGATGTTATACATAGGATCCGGGCAGGGTGGCTTAAGTGGAAAAGTGCCAGTGGTGTTTTGTGTGACAAACGTATCCCTTTGAAGTTAAAGGAAAAATTTTATAGGACAGCTATTAGACCATCAATAATGTATGGAGCAGAGTGTTGGGTAACAAAGAAACAACATGTCCAAAAAATGAGTGTAGCGAAGATGAGGATGCTAAGATAGATGTGTGGTAAAACCAAGAAGGATAGAATTAGAAATGAGCATATACGAGACATGGTGATTTGGACATGTATCCAAAATAAATTAAGAGAGAATCGACTCAGGTGGTTTGGATATATCACACGTAGACCTATTAGTGCCCCCGTCAGAAAGTAATTTAATAAGTATTGATGATAGACTTAGGAGTAGGGAAAGAACTAAACTTACTTGGATGGAAACGGTGAGAAAAGATATGATAACTTGTTGCCTTACTGACGATATTGCGCTAAACCGAGCAGAATGGAAAACCATGATTCATGTAGCTGACCCCAACTAGTTAGGGAAAATGTTTTGTTGTTGTTGTTGTTTATAATAAAACTACCTTCATTGCCTATCTCATTTATACTCCTTATAAACTAAAAATGTATAATATACGGAAATAATGTGCAACAAATAAGTGAGTTCACCTATGGTAGGCCATTGGAAGTATAACAAATAATTCTATGGATTGTTTTAACGATGCACTTTTGGTCCGATATTGCTTTCTTGTGGTCTTCACATTCCAGATAGTAAGATATAACTATGACTGTGAGTGACTGCAGACTGGTACGTTAAAAAACCTTATTTTCATTATTACCTACATTTTAGATATAAACCTTACTGTATTACACTTTCGCTTTACCTCCATCTAATTTGCTTTACAAATTCATACCTTAACGCTCATAACCTTTAAAACATACTGAACTGTCCGTTAAAGGTATCGAATGGAATATTCCCATGAAACTTCCATGTAAGCAAAATTTGACAATTTTAGCCCAATAAAAAAAACTAGATGACCTTTCGATCTTCTTTTACCAACAATTTAATTCCTTTAACTTAAGTTTTTAAACTTATTTTAGTAAATTCAATCAAGAAGTTTTCTCATTATTTCTATGAATCCTAAAATTTCCCAAATTGAGATTAGTTAATACCTTAAAATTAAGGGTTATTTCCATAGAGGCCACCTAAAATTTTGACAATTACAAATAAGACACTCACAAATTTCTATTTCTATAAACGCCACCAACAATATAGGTTCTACTCCAAAAACGCACGTATGCGAGTTTTTTTAAGTTTAATTCAAGTTGACCTACTTAATAATCTAAATTGATTTAAATACCACCAATAACATCACATTTTAGCATCCGTAATCTTGTGTTTACTTCAAATTTTAGAGTGACGCTATATTGTTAGTGGTGTTAATGGAAATAGAGAATTGTGGGTGGCTTAGTTGTAATTAACAAAATTGTGGGTGGCCTCTGGGAAAACTAAAATTAAAAAACTACCCAACAGTTTAAGCAAGCAAACCCCTAAATCCATTAATCAATATTCAATATTTTCAAGAAAAATCATACCCATTTTCATCCTCCTCACAAAACTTATACAATATCCCATTTTCTTAAAACTCAACACTATACACATCAACAAGTTATCTATTTTGCGCCAAATTTAGACAGGGTTTCTTACATCTAACTATATGGTTCCTATCTTTTCGGAAAAAAAGTCATGTCAATTCCATTTTGTTAACGCAAGTGCCCTAGTGGTTTAGTAGTACGTCTCTCCGCTAGTGACCATTGAGATCGTGTGTTTGGGGTGGAGGGGGGAGCCTCCAACCTTATTCCAAAAAACAAAATAATAATAACAACAAGAATAAGAATAAATATATAAGTTTCAAAGAAAACAATTTTGTTAACAATGTAGAAATTCCACCATTTGAGTTTTCTTTATTTAATTTTATTATCTTTTATGTTAGAAACCAAGAGAAGAAATCATAAGTCTTGTACACATCCTTTTCACTTTCATTACTAATTATTGCCCGTTAAAATCCCATATTAGATACCATAAGACTAGCATGATGCACCTTCCCCACCACCATCTCTGTCCACTACCTTCTTCTGAGTAAGATAGGAGATGGGGAAAGTGTACTTCATTAACAAGTCATACAATGGGGGGGAAAGGAAGAAAGTTTTTGATAATTATAAATTGAAGTTGGAAGAAGGGTGGAAATGTCATTTCCATCAACTTACATAGTTGTGTATATGATGCAAACTTTTTGAAACAATTTAAGGGGTTTTCCAGTAATAAAAATATTACATGCTGCTATTTCTATAAATGTGATGAAATGCTTAGGTATATATCTAAAATTAAGCCTTTACTATTTAACTTTAATCAACAATTAAATAATGTAGTGAAAGAAACATGCACGAGCATGTTATTAATTAAATATTAGTGATTACATACATGTGCACACAGTTACATTAACTGACATGTACCATGCATTTTGAAACTTCCTCAAGGACTCCAATCGGATAAAAACTTTAGAATTTGACTCCATATTTCGAAACCTCCGGAATTCTCTCTCAAAAGAATTCCCACACAAAGGTTTTCAAAACTAATGTATTCCATATCATAGTTATTAATTCGCAATACATATCGTATATCATTTTCCAAGAATATCATATGGTATGATACATTAACCACTGTCCAAAATTTAATAAATCAATGATGCATCATATATATGATCAAAATACATCAAAAATAGGTCAAATTTAACACTGTGGAGGGTAAGAAATAAGGATATGCATGATTTTCTGACTGCCGAGTCACCCAAAGATTCCTTATACATAAAAAAAACTGAGCAAATATCTTCCTTTGTATTACATTATTCGTGATCCTTAATTTCTCACAACCTAAACTAAATCAAAATACTGTTGATGTATTACAAATCATGTATCTGTATTGCCTATACATGGTTTAAAGGATCAGTTGATATCCTGCCGGTCAAGATCAGCCGTATCAGATTGGATTTGAAGAGGGGGCGATGGAGTTGTCAACTGGTTTGGTTGATTCAAACCAATCCAACACCAAAACTGCTGATCCATATAAGATTGAAGGTGGAGGTGGGGGAAAGATATTTCAGGAGAAGGAGATCTAACCGGATTTTTATGAGAAAGAATCATGGAGTAGGTAGTAAGTTAGGTTTTTGATAATCTCGCAACTAGGCCGTTGATAATATTACATATTTCTCACAATCTTTGATAAATTTGCATAATTACATATCTAGCCTTCTATGTTTAGGTGACGGCATTTATTTATGTCTCAAATCTCAAAAACTATCTAAAAATGAATTTAAACAAAATTTATTTATTAAAACTATTTTTAAATACATTTTTATTCATAGAATAATTAATTAATTAACTACAGGATTTCATATGCAGTTAAGAAACGGTAAACCTACAACATAACACTTAAAACAACTTCAACAAGTGCATGCAATTTGAAAATAAATGTTGATAGAAACGAGTGTATACCTATATATTCCAAATGCATCTAAAGAACAAAAAATAATTAAACTATTTGAATGGATAAGTTAATATGTAAAAAAGAAATAAGACCATTAAAAATAATTATTTAATAATAGAAAATAGAAAACTATTCAATAATATTTTATTTAAAAAACGACCAATACACAAAAACACCGATATATCGACCGGATACTACCAATATTGATACCAACATTTTGACACACCCAACACCGTCGTTCCTAATACTGATATTTGAACCTCGGTCTATACAACTAATGGAGTTGTAGAATGTGAATTATGTTACTAATGTACACATGTTACATGCAGTCACTAATCCTATATCAAAAAAACATACTTCCAATTATAGGTCAAGAAAACATAGCCAGAAATATAAGAACATGATAAAATTCAATAATAATGTATTGCTTTATAATAATAATAAAAATAAGTCATCAATAAAATACATGATGGTTTGAGCTATCAATGCAAATCTATGGCTAAAGATTAATTTTGATAAGACTTGAGAGAACTTTCATAAACAAAAAAATAATGGACTAAAAACAGCGTGAGAAAATGCCTTGAGAAAGCATATAACTAACAAAGACAAAATGAGAAGAGAGAAGAAAGGGAGAAAAGAAAGTACCAGCAATGGACAGGAGAAATCTTGAAGACAAACCACAAAAATGAAAAATGAAAAAAAAGAAGCAGAAGCCGCAGCAACATGTTACACGTGATAAAGCATGAAAGAAGACAAAGAAATGAAGGCAAAGAAACAGTAAAGAAGAACCTTATTGCATTGGAAAAAAACTAAAGATCCGATTTATTGATTTATTGGCTTATTGGGCCAAATACACAAGAGACCCCAATCCAGAAACTCGTGTTATTTACTGCTTTTTACATCGGACTGTAATGTGTATCGATATGATATTTATTGTATTGCTTGGTATGATTAAATAAAGTTTGATATTTTAAGTTATAGATAAATAACATGTCATTCGTATCTAATTCATTAAATGGTTAGAAAAAAATCTAATTCATTTAATATCATACTCTATTCTATCAGAATAAATATCATACGATATGCACGATAATGACAATTATGTTCATGAAGCTTACTGACAGTATAAATAAAATTACGAATTTTATAGATGACAAAATGTGCCAACACAAATTGACGGGTAATAATGACAATTGAATCTTATAGGAAAGTTTTTGCCTTATTCTAAAATTTATAGAACTGTGTTTTCTCCTCCATATTTATTGCGTAATTTAATAGAGACCCCTACCGCCTATCTCAAATCAAATTACTTGTGAACTCAAAACACAAAGTTAAATTCTACACCCAAAAAATAAAATGAAATAAAATATAAAAAAAATCCCAGAAAGATGATGGAGCCTACACTAGGAATGTTGAGTGCTCCAAAAATAATCTCCACCACCTAAACAAGTGTAAATACCCATGATTAAGCCCAAGCTCAATTGGAAGTGAGATCAGTCCAACATTGCATAGGAGAAGGGATGGAGTGGGGTATGAATAATAAAGTCAAAATTCTAGGTTGCCTTTAATACTAGCTAGTTTTTAGGACGGAAGCCGTCTGGAGTCCGAATACACATACTGTATAGTACGGTGGGCTCGAGCTGTGTTATAGTGAGCCTACCTAAGGTAGGTCATCAGAATTATAGTATCTATAGGTTGTTTCAATGCGCACTTCTGAATGAGCTTTGCATGGCTCTTCAAGATTCTGAATAGTAGTAGGATACAAGTATGAACTTATGTTGTCAACTAATACGGAAAAAAAACCATTATGTTAGCATTAATAGTATTTTGGATATAAACCTCATCTCTGCACTTCACCTCTGTCTGTTTTCTTACATATTAATACCTGAAGTTCTTAAATCTCTAATATTATAATGGGAGAAGGCCTTAGTGTCATTTGTAAATGTTTTGTCATTCTACCAACAGGTGCAACGCACGTACATAACTAATATAAAGGAGGTTTCCGGTTCAAATCCTCTCTACGTTTTTATTTTTATTTTTTGAAATTATTAAAACGTGCATCGCACGTGTAAATTACTAGGTTCAAATCAAGACTATTATAAAGGTGGTCCTAGGTTCAAATCAAGACTACGTCTAAATTTTTATTTTAAAAAACTATATTTATTAAAACGTGCATCGCACGTGTAAACTACTAGTATTAATAATTAGAAACATCGGTAATATATATAGTAATATTAATTTACATGTACTATGTATCTCAATCATTTCTGATTGCTCTATAACTTACCAAATCTTCCAAAAACTTCAGGATTCTCACTAAAAGCATTCTCCTATCATGTTTTTTTGGAATAGTTGTGTTTGCGATGCCGATTCCCAATTTTGATCAAACTATGTTTTTATGTGTAACACTCAACAAATAAGCCCACGTATGTGGGTAAATTTGACACCACATAGATCATAACATGTGTCACGATATGTCTGGGCAAAATCGTCATATTCGAAGTCAATTCGGTTACTACCTAATAAGGGTCAAAACCCGAACCCAAAATTAGCAGAACCAGAAACCCAGTAAGGGTGAAGTACTGAGGTCAATAAGTTGGTTGATAAGGAATTCAAATAATGGACCTTATCCCCTAACTATTGGATACTATCCTTTAACTAGTGGTTTTGGCCCTACAAAATCCCAAAGTTCCCTTTAGTAAGAGGGTATTCAATCAATCCCACTTTTTCTTCTAATGATCATTTATCTTTACTAACTTGAGCAACGGGGGGCCTTATGCCAGAGACAACTCCAGACCTCCGATGTTTGGCTCTTTGTAGGTATTCAAAGGAGGTGAATGTCATATCGAGATTCAAAGACACAAATTCTATTGTTCCCATTTTCAATCAACTTCGAGCTCATTTTTGTTGTTCCCACTCTAGTTTTTACAGCAACAATTTGGCTCCGTCCGTGGAAAGTAGTTTATTTGGTCCGACAAAGATCTCCATCGAACACATCTCTATTCTTCTTCTCGGTTTTAGTAAAGTCATTGATCCTTATGCTTACATTGTGACAGTTTATGTAGGTAAAAACTAAGTGTTGGGATTCAGCAACTTTAAAGGTTATTCAACTCAACAAAATTGTACAGATTGGGCAGGCCAAAAACAAACTAAAGAAATCTACTTTAAAATGTGGATCTACAAGCATGACAAAGAGAAAATTAATATGCTAACGTGATCAAACAGTTAAAGTACCAAAAATTATTTTCACTAGCAACACTTCAACATGCTTGTTTACAAAAACTGAGTACAAAATATTCTTACAAGTATATAACTTCCTATGAGGTCACCTAAACAGAATTTGTATGAGATTAAAGAAGGTCATAATCCGCAAGGAAGCAAACGTGTGGCCCCTTTCAAATAAGCCACAATACGAGATCTCCAAATAGTTGAGCTTCTTCCACATCCAAGATTAACACAGGATGGTTGTTGAATGAAGGTAGGGCATAAAATTATGCTAGACGGAATTCAAAGCAGCTGATGAGCTAAAACCTTTTTTTTTAATCGTACATTCGATACATTTTAAAATTGCAAATTCTCATTAAAATGAAGCAAGACAGCAAAGTAATCAGGGCTCAAAGAACCGAATTGACCAAAGCCTATTGAAGGTATATAGATCAAGACAAATCCCTACGGCTAAACCTCATAATCATAGGACATGAGACAGATCAAGACAAATCCCTATGGCTAAACCTCATAGTTACAGGACCTCATGTCCCATATGATATTCTATACATATTTGTGTATAGGAATTTCCAAAAAAATTCCTTCCTATGATCCTTATCCATAGATGACACACCACCAGTGCCTACACTTTTCACCATCATCATTCTTTCACAGTGGCCTCAACCATTGACTCGTCGTAGTTAACCGATCCACGAAAAGCTCCCCCCCCCCCCCCCCCCCCCCCCCGCTTTGAAATGGGAAAATCGTCATCGTTGTTACATGAGTCACATTAAGATGTGTCACTGCCATAGAATCTACTCAATTCCTCCTGTAACCATGAGCATGAACGCATCTCGAGTCATTACCTTTCCCTTACTATGAAAACCCTACCGTCATTGCCTCCTATGGTCATCACTGTCATGGACAACATCACCTCCCCTCAAAAGAGGATGGATGAGATGAACGGAGGCCGAGTTGAGCCACCGAGTTTTACAATACAACATCCCTCTCAAAACTTGAACTCCCATCTCAGCCAAAACCATGGGAGCTCGAATTCTCAAATTTTAGCTCATCCATTAAGGCTGGAGCTCAGAGACGATTCAACAACTGTTTGATTCGTCTCAAAATATGTGTTGATCATCACATCACATGACAACTTAAATGAATAAAGGAGAACTCCACAGCTGTTCGATTGTACCAAAATTCGTGTGCATGAGGCGATTGCGATCAACTAAGTGGGGGTTAGGGCCCAAGCTCCATAACTATTTGATCACATCAATATTTGTGTCTGATTTGATCATTCACATTTCAAGTAAACGTGGATCTCATTCACTTGGACCGTCTGATTGTGTCAGGTTTCATGCTGCTTATTAGATCACCACAAACTAAAATGGAAGTGATGCAATCTACACCCCTCTAATCGTATTACGGTGCGCGCTATAGTTAGATTATTAAAAAGTAATTTAAACTTCTGGAGAATTTATTAAATGATTTGTACATTACCAAAACATCATAAAAACTATTTTTAAATTCGGAAAATTGTGAGAAAATCATTAAAAATGATTTAAATTCTGTAAATATATTTTAAAATTCACGAAAAGTTACTAAATTTCAAGGAACAATGAGAATTTTAAAAGTTCAAAAAAGTCGAACCAACACTCCAAATAATATACTCCAAGAAATTGATTTTAGAAAATTTTCCGGAATAAGGGGCTTATGATGGTGGGTAAAATTCGACACCACATATCATAACATGAGTCATGATTTGTACGGGCAAAATCGCCATATTCGACATCAATTCGGGTACAACCCAATACACGTCAAAACCCAAACCGAGAATTAGCAGAACCCAAAACCCCATAAGAATTAAGTCAACAAGTTGTTGGATAAGAAATTCAAATAGTTGACCTTATCCCCTAACCATTGGATCTTATCCGTTAATTGGTGGTTTTATCCTCATAAAAGACCAAAGTTCACCTTAGTTATTCGATAATCAATCAATCCCTTTCTTTCTTTCTAATGATAATTTATTTCTACTTACTTAAGCGACGGAGGGCCTTATGTCAAAGTCAATTCCAGTGTTTGGCCTTTTGTAGGTATTCGAAGGAACTATCAGATCGAGAGATTCGAAGACAAAGGTTCCACTCTTCACACATCTTCACAACTTTGAACTCACATCTGTTGTGCCCACGCCAATTTTTGCAACACCGCCCACGAATTGAAGAAATTGAAAATCATTATATAAAAAATACAAGATAGCATAATAGTAAATGTTAGTTTGATAAGTTGGTTTTTATAACTACCTAAATTTTTTATACATAACGTATTGTTTCACTACCTTTATAGAAATACTTCTTCATGCATTTTTGCTTTGCAGATTATACAAAAAGGTTTTTTTGGTATGTAATGCTCCTTGTCCGTTCAGTACATGCTTACAAACCTAATCATAGCCCACCACAGGGCTAGCCTCAACCGAAAAAACTAGCTTGTTGGATACCTTTGAGAACATAGGCAATCTTATTCTCTTCTCATTTCAATGTGGGACTAAAGTTTTCGCTTCGTACAATCTAATCACATTATATTATATACTACTAGGTGCATTTCCACAACAACTGCACAAGTTTAGGCCCAAAAACTCACTAATAATAATTTCACTAATTAATCATTAATCCTAAACCCCATCTAGGGATATTACAATCATCTCTCCTTATAGACTTAGTGCCATCGCTAAGCATGCACCCCTATCTATTCCGGACCTCCTTTCTAGTCAATGTGGTCCGCATGTATGTGACTACCCTGGCCCCACCAGCTTGCTGTTCCTGGTCCTACCAGTGTGTACACCCATTGTCGCCCCACCATCGGTATCGAAAATTGGCTCTGATACCATTTGTAATGCCTCGAGTCCACATAACCACGTGTTTACGAAAACCTAAGCCACCTCACAACGAGGCTAGCATACCCAAAAGAGCTAGCTTAATAGATAGCTTTGGGATCATAAGGCATTGTCATTATCTTCTCATTTTCAACGTGGGACTAAGGTTTCCACCTCATACAATCTAATCACATATATATTGCATGCTGCTAGGTGCACTTCTACAAGTCCACAACTTTAGACCCACAAACTCACTATTTCCTATTGGCCAACTAATAATAATTACTTAGGCTAAGCCCACTAATTAATCATTAATACTAAGCCCATGTAAAGGTATTACATAGTAAATTTAAGCAAGACATTTAATTCATTATTTCTATGCCGTTGGGAATTATAGAGATATAGTGGATTGTAATATCCTGAAATTTGAGGAGCTAATTTAAAAAGGTTAGAGGCTATTAGTAAATATTTAAATGGGTTGATTTATAAATTACATAAGTTGCAGCCAAATTGGCAAGATTTTTTTTTTATGGTAAGATGCAAAAACAGAATTTTCTTAACAAGGCAGTGGATATAGTTGTGTCTCATGCTAATTAAAAATATTATAAAGGCTTCTTGAAAAATAGTATATTATGTATGTTTTAGGGTTCTATTTGTAATTTTCCTTTAGTGAATTTTATTTTGGCCAAGGAATCGAAGGCAAAAGGTGGTTTACTAGTTTGTGGGATTCGTGCTCATCAAGGAAGATGGATGAGTGTCTATTGCTAGGGTGAGGTGTCATTTGATGACCAAGGCTCAATTAAGATACATATGGTGAGATTGGCATCTCTCAGCCTTAACAATTTACTTCATTGTTATACTTGTGGTTCAAAATGAGGACCAGAAAGAGAACTAGAGGTCTCTGGCAATTTTGGAAGGGGAAACATGAGTTCATCTCTCAATGTAGGCAGAGCAAAAATAAAGATGAGTAGATGATTTGCATGAGGGGATTTTAGTCTTATTTTAAAGCAAGTATCCATGAATATTTGTGAGTCGTTTAGATCTCGATAGAATGTTAGTTACTTTATTCACTTGTCTATTTGAGTTGTGCATATTCTTTTGTCACTAAGAATTGTTTCGAAACTCTTATATTTTATTTATCTAAGAAGTATAGATTGGGCATGGTATTTCCTTCGTGAATAAATGAGAATATTGACATGTTAACCACGTATATGAATTTGTAAATATGGCTTAATTTTTTACAATGTGTACGCTTGGCCAAGTATGGAATTTTTGCATTGAGAATAAATATTGTTTTTTAATCGTTAGCCATATGGATTCCTTAGGAGATGTTCAGTGGAGGTATTGGACTTGTGAGTTACTATAATCTTTGCTTATTTTGACCATTTCGAGATGCTTGGATGGGTTAAGTTTGGACTCAAATGAAGACGTTCAATGGAGGATTATTTGGACTCGTAAGGCTATATTTACTTTGAACAATGGCTAAATGGAATGAGTTTTTGTCATTGATATCGACTATTCGAATATTGTTTCCCGGTTGTTTTATTTGTATGGTTTTTTGAATGTTTTTACATGACAATAAAAAACACATGTTATTATTATTTGTAAACTATTATGATCCACTACCAGGCTAAAGTTGGTCCCACTGGGGCATTGGTTGCCCCCCCCCCCCAATCTATATTTTTGGAGATATGGAAATCACGAGTTTGCAAAACTTTGTGGAATGATTGAAGATGTTCAAGTATTTTGTTAAAGGATGTATATCTATATTTGGACATATTTTAAACTATGAAATTTTGTTATTGTAATTACTTATAACGTACGAATATTTGATGAAAACAGTATGTTGGATTTAGCGCTTTGTGCAATCTATTTGATGGAAGGTACTATTGTGCTCGAGTTCGAGTAATTCCAGGCTCATGGCATGACAAGGATCGAATTCAAAACGTATTGAGAGACAGGGGATCCTTTTGACGCAGCAAAAAATTGGAAACACCGAATGTAAAACTTCTCTTCCCAATAGACTTCTACATTGGTTTCCTTAACAACTGAGAGGTCCTAATCGATGGAATTTGATGGGAATTTTATTCTCATGTAAAGGACCAAAGGACTTGACGTTTAGTTATACTTCTCACCACCTGAGAAGTTAGGGAACTAACTGGAATTCTCGTACCATAACTATTGTACCCACAATTGTTATTAAAACTACTGATCTTAATGGGTCCTTAATGGGTAGGACCTAAATGGGTTACACTTAGGTTGGATCCAAATCCAGCATCCTCCCACTTGACACATGTAGACCCAAGAATGAAAAATTATATAAATACCTTTATATATAAATATTATATTAGGAAGTATCATTAGTTTCACTAAAAGGTTTACGTAAGTAGTTTTCTTTATGTAGCTCGACCTTACATTTAATCACAAAAGATTACGGTATGAGCCATACTGATCATACCATATACAACTTGTATTTCCTTCCTGAACTATGATGCCATAACTCTTTTATAATTGGTACTTCAAAAACTTTATAGATGCTATTATTCATGCCTTTCCTTTGGTCATAAATTTTATGTCATACAAGACAACTGCTAAACTTTCACCACAATTATCTAAGGAGGTAAGCATAAAATAGAGAATCTCTTTATATATGAGATCACATGAAGAAGTGTCAAATTACTCACTACATACCAAAAGAACCCTTCATACTTGTATATATTGCATATATGAGATATAACTTTTATGCTAGCACTTACATATGTTGCACCCGTGTGAATAATTGACACTAGATGATTTTTTTTCTTCTCTATTATAGAGATTTAAACTTGATTGTTTGCATAAATAAAATCTTTGTAATTGTTATAAACAAACTGCAACATTATTAGCACATAAAATCTTTAGTGGTCTCTTCAAGAATCCATGATCTTTAATTTTTGTGATTATATTCTTTAGTAGGGGTTTTATGCAAGATACTCAATTTGTAATATGAAACAAGCAGCGACTTTTCGTACTTGACGCTTCTCTGCAATATTGTCCCTTAAAATTGATGGACTTTTGCTATTTGGGCACCATGCAAACTGCATTTGAGTATCTGACAACCTCTATACGGTCAAATGCCTAATATATCAGTACAAAGAATACCTATACAAGATCTTTAATATAGACCAAAATTTATCTTGATCTATATTTGTGAACCTCAGTGGTTAGAATATAAAGGAGCTTCACAATATTCAACATATTAAACAAAAGGAAAGAAATTCTTGGTTTATGTATTAGACTCGAGTCATTGCTACAAAAAATTATGAATTTACTCCCACTAATCTTTATGTATATAAATTTACCCAAAAGGCAATATGAATTGTAGGGAACTGTATAAGCCCATATAATGACTCGTCGTGAGTGAGGAAACCATGAGGTTCTCTCATGTATACCTCTTTTGAAGTTCACATCTAAGAGAGTTGTTTCCACAACCATTTAATGTAGCTTTCAGAAATGGGTTATTATAGTCATCACTTTCCTTAAAAGAGCTTTTTTTTTTTGAAGAAATTTTGTTCATAGTCAATTTCTTTATGTGAAATCCTTTGCCACTGGTTAAAATTTTCGTTGTTGATCTTTAACCATAAAGCATGACCCTTCTTTAATGGCTTTGAGATGTAAAGAGGAATGTTCACGTTTTAGAATATGTGAAAAAAAATATAGAATCATATAAATCTTCATTATTATGTTGAAGAGAACTTCATCATTATGGTACTTTCTTTATACTTGATAATTTAACTTCCATTATTTCTTTATTTGTATTAGACAAAATTAGAGCCTTGAATAAATTCAACATCATAAAATGTATAGATAGCAAGGTAAATTTATTCAAGTGCTCCCATTGTTAGACAATCTCTTGCGCGATAATACTTTCCTCAGTAGGTGGATAAGGTTCCTCCTGCTGGAAAACTAAATCCAAAATCGAACATCCTAATGCACATAATATTCTTTCTTCCCATTGTACAAATATACTGTAAAAGTCAAAGCTAGAGGTAGTAATTGCAAACCAAATAAGTTACCCACTTTACTGCCATGTGTAAGAGGGTCTCCATGAGTCATATTCCAATAGTCTGGAGTAGGGCTGCAAACGAATTGAGCTATTCGCGAGCTATTCGGCTCGAGCTCGGTCAAAGCTCGACTCGAGCCGAGCTCGAGCTCGAAAATCGAGCTTGATAGCTTAACGAGCCGAGCTCGAGCTTGGGTTTTTTTTAATTTTAGGCTAAGCTCGCGAGCTATTCGGTTCGAATTCGGTCAAAGCTCGGTCAAAGCTCGACTCGAGACGGGCTCGAACCGAGCTCGAGCTCAAAACTGAGCTCGATTCCTTAACGAGCAGAGCTCGAGCCTGAAGATATTCGGCTCGGCTCGGCTCGGCTCGGCTCGGCTCGATTGCAGCCCTAGTATGGAGGATCAATCTATACTTTAAGTGGTTAAGGCATATAGTAAGTGAAGCAACAAAACTCGTCTTCTTGTTGCGAGAAGCGTAGCATACCATGTACAACTTAAGGTGTTAAGCAACAAACACTATGTCTCACTCGAGCCTAATCCTAACAGTAGTGGTTCTTGTTGTTATTGTACCAGATTTTCCATTTAGGTACACTAGTAGTGGTTCTTGTTGTTACTATACCAGATTTTCCATTCAAGTACACCAACACTGCTTAGTGGTTTACCCTTCCTTTACCTTTTCTCCCCCTTGTAGTATATTGACTCGGAAACCAAAAGTGATCTTTTTCTTAATGAGGGGTGACAACAAAGGATAACAATCTGGATGAGGCGGAAGAACTACATTAAAAAAATACTATGGTATTTTCGGTAAAGATCAAAATGTAAGAAGAATTCTTCAGTAAGTAAGTAATGATGTGAAACGTTAAGGTATATATCTAAAATGTAGTGTCTATGAATTTAACCAACAGTAATATTAGTGAAGTGGAAAGAACTAAAGAGTTACTTAAAATTAGTAAATTATACTTACCCAAAAATTGGATCTAAATTATTCAATAACTAAAAAGTATAACCCTTGCGCAATATAGGAATCAACCGAGATTTGTTAAAAGTGTACAATAATAGAATTCCAAAATTGCCCTTTCTACATTTAATCATATCTCAGTCCTAATCTATAACATCATTGAATTTCTCTATAGCGATGATTTAGAAAATTATATGGGGTTTTGTCTATGAGGGTTGCGGGGAATAGGTTCTTTAAATGAAGCAAAGCTGAGCTCGTTTTTACTTATTTTGATATTATTCTTGTATTATTGGAATATGTGAGAAGATAATTAAGATTAAGTTAATATTTCGTATGTGGTTTGATATTATTCATATGTGGTATGATAGAGAACTTTCGTTATGGTCAAGTTTTGTAGCCTATTTATAGATCTCTATGTTTTTCAATTGTTATCTCTATATATCAAGAAGTTCAATAATATTTTATTGTTCAACATGGTATCAGTGTTTTGATCCCCTTGAGCACTCTCGTTTCTGAGTAGCAAGAAGAGAGTCATCTCTGTTCAAAATTGTCTTTCTTCTTCATTGCCATACTTCTCAAGATGCGGATTTTCTTATCTGGTCCTCTAGATTCGAATTTTTAGATCCGATTCTGCTTCATATTCGAATTTGCAGGCGCAGTCCTCTTCAAGATGTTGGTTTCTAGATTCGGTCCTCCTCAAGATTCGAATTTTCAGATTAGGTCCACATTTGGATTTCCAGATCCGATCTTTATCCAGATTCATATTTTTATATCTGATCTAATCTAAATTGAGATTTTCTATGTGCTATCTGATTTCATCCACAACGCACAAGATCTGCACTATCTGGTTTAATCTGCAACGTGCTCGATTCCTCTATGAAGTTTGACGACAGTATTGACTTATATAGTTGAATTCTCTGAAGCTTTGTTTGCTCGGTCTAGATCTCGACTCTGTTCAAGTTTGACTTCAACTTCATCTACTTCGAACTTGAGGGGGAGTATTGAGATATGTGAGGAGATATTTTAGATTTAGTTAATATTTTGTATGTGGTCAGCTGAGATTTTATATGTGGGTTGATATTATCCATATGTGGGATGATACAGGACGTTCTTTACGCCCAAATTTTGTACTTTAATTATAGGTCTCTATGTTCTTCAATTGGTATCTCTATATATCAAGAAATTCAATAATATTTTATTGTTCAACACGTACAAAAAAGGAACTTGCTACTTGTAGCCATGTTTATGACAGAAAAGTGAAAAAGGAGTTGAAAGGAATAGGTAGGTATGTGGAATTTGATGATGAAGTGCCAAGTGGATGGGGAAGTTGAGGAATCAATTACATGGTGTTCGGTTAACAAATAAAAGGGAAATGAATTACTTGAGGGAAGCGATGATGGAGAATTAGCCTAAAATATCAATCTTAAGAAGAAAATTAATAGGGGTGTATTAGATTGGAATTTGAAAAGAATTTAAAAGAATTGAGAATCCTCGTATTTAAGGGATTTATGGGGAATTCACCAAAACTTTAACTGGGATTTATAAGGATTTTAAAATAGTTTGGTGGAATTCTTATTATGAATTTGATGGAATTCGAAAGAATTCGATGACAATTGAACTTTCATAGACAAGATTGTCATTCTCATAAGAGTAGTACGAATAAACATCAATCACAGCAATCACACGTGCAATATACGTGCAATAAAATCCCAAAAGCAATACCAGCAAGAATACTAGGCAATCCCAGCAAGATAGAGGTCACTGAAAGAATTCTCTCTGCTCGGCAAAGTACTGAAGACCGATGGATCATGGATCATCATATACTTTACGGCTAAGGCCTTTTATCAACAAACTAAATAAATAAAAAAAATAAAAAAAATCATCATATTCTTTAGATTTTTGATGGGTGATCTTTCAAACCGAGGTAGGGTTATGGTAGTTGTTCGGTAGCATTGTCATACCATTGATGAATGCAAAAGTGCGGCTGAATGCTTAGAGATTAGTCGACAGCAACAATGGCAAGGGCGACGGCCTGGTGGTCACCGGCGTCGCAAGCGGCGGGGCTCGTCAGTGGCCAAGATCTGACATTTCAACGGATATTGGATCTGCTGTCTCTAATTTAGCGTCTGCTTTCAATGGTGCTAAAGCCCTCCCGTCATGAGCATAATTGAGAGTTGGGTTAAGAGCAACTAAGGAAAATACAGAGTTGGGTAGGGATGGGACGAAAGAAACTATTTGTTTACAGCCTACCATGAACAGAGTGAAGAGTCAATTCGGTAATTAAGAGTCGATCTAGTATGGAAAATTCCTTGTTGGCCTTGAGCCTTTTGCCTGCTTCTACTTCATATGCAGATCAGATTCTCGGTATCAAATCAATAAGTCAGAGCTGGGCCTTTCGGCTCGGTATTCACTCACAAAGAAGTTAATCCAGGAGTCTGGATTTTGCTTTTGGCTTATTCCAGAGTTCTGGATTGTCAGCTTTTGGGGAAGATCTATTTCTTTAGCATCTGAGGCGTGAGCAAGAATACTAGGCTCTTGGCATCTCAGAATCAGAAGGAAGGTCTCATTCCATGCCTGCAGTAAAGACAGATAATAATATCTATTTGTGATTCAAAGCAATGTGAGTCGAACTGAATGTGTTAACCCTTCGTACTGAACGAGGATTGGGAGTTCACTTTCATCCGAATCGCCTTGCTCTTCCTCTGGCTCTAATGGATCTTCCTTTCACTCTTCCGTTGAAATGTCAGATCTTTCACTCACCGGACAGGGAAAAGGAGGAGGCAGGGGGTTTCGGGGAGGTGCTCTTGCGCCGTGGAGAGGCGGCGCCGACGAGGGGAGGTGGCGACGGGGAAGAGGTCGCCGGAGGGGGGTGAGCGCCGGGGAAGAAGACGCTACAGTGGTTGGAGGATTTGGGCCGAGAAATCACAGCGAAAGATAGAGAACGGGAGGAGAGAGGAAAAAAAACCGTCCGGAGAGAATCACATATTTCTTGAAAGTTTCTACGAAGAATGTGAGAATTGTAAAGGCCTTTGATATTTATACCTTAAACCCTAGATTCCATCTAAATCCTCCAAATTCTCGATTCTACCATAATCAATAACTTTTTGAATACACCGAGAATTGAATGGGCTCATTTAAAATCTCAATTGAATACACCAAGAATTGAATAGAATCATTTAAAGTCTCAATTGAATACACTGTGACTTTTATAAACTCCTTTAAAATCCTAATTGAATACACTAGGATTTTCACATTCTTTTAAATTCTTTTCAAATTCCAATCCAATACACCCCTGTAAGGGTAAAATTAAGTAAAATCTAGTGTTGCATATATATCTGGGTGAAAAGATTGGGTATTCAGCTTACGGCTTTGGGTATCGTAGTAGTTATAGAAGTTATCAGGTTTTGAGAATAAATCAATTTTCAATTTTGGATGTAAAATGATGCTCTCTACATAGCATAAGTACTTGATGCAACTAGTCGTACCGGTACCCATCAGTATGGGTACTGTACCAGGGACAACAGGCAAGTATTGGAGTTTTTTTTTAATAACCTTATGGGGTATGAAAAATAACGGTCTGAACCGTACCAAATTTATATTTAAAAAACCCTTATTAGTGTACTTTCGTATGGATTATGAAGTATGCCATATTTTGTAACAAAACAGACATGATTAAAGAGTATAAAACTTTTATTACGATTGGATAACTTACTTTCAATAGTTCAAAATTCTAATGTTGAATGCATTTTGGATTCTTTTTTGTTAGTGTACTAGATTTGCCCGTGGGCATGCCTACGGCACGTCTTCGGAACGATACAGCATATGAATGTCTTGTAAACAGTAAAACAACAATTATGTAGCTCAAGTTTGAATAGTATAACAATAATTAGTTGTAAATAAAAGTCCATGTTTTCATTAATATATGTTGAAAAATAATTACAAATGGGGCTGTAAAATCCAACTTCTTAGAACTTTGAGTGTGGAAAATGATGAAATTTAAATGTTAATGAGATATTTGCTATTTTCAATGTAACATGAGTAATAAAAAATGCATAAAAATTTGAAAATTTATAAACCTGAAATATGAAAATATAAATTTAGGAGTAAATAGAGAGATAGGAGAGAAGGAGAGAGAGAGAAATAATTAAATAAATAAATAAATGAGTTGTTTTGGGGGATTTGAATTTGAGTTTTAGGGAACCTTTTAGGCGGGAAAATGTCTTATAAGGTTAGATCTGGACCATTGATTTCATCTCTATTGAATGAGAGCCACTTGATAGCTTTCTTTGTGTTTTATTATATAGATGGGTTCCCTTTAATGTTTATTTTAATATATAAAGTTATAATTTAAATTATAGTTAAAATAATATAGTCGTACTACCGTACCCTATTTTAAAAATGTTTGTCGTATCGCCGTAACTGTACCCATACCGGTACCGGTATCCATACTCGTACCTATGTTGCTATGCTTCATAGGATGCTATCTAAATGACAATAATGAGACACATTAACACTTCAAATCGTCAAATTACTTCACGTATAGTAGCAAAGGTTCACAAAACATTTCTCTATGACTTATTTAATCTTTCAAAATCTTCAAAATTCCCTCTAAAAGCATTCTCATATCATGGTTTTCAATATAATTGCGTTCACGATGACGATTGCCAATTTATCGAAAGTGACAAACACAAAAAGAAAATTAGTCAAAGAAATGTTAGTTTGAACATTATATATAACTTCACCAACAATAGGTTTTAAATATCAGGTACCGGTATCATATTCGATGGTAAATTTTCATATCGAATATTGGAATATACTGGTGATTGGTGACCAAGGAAGCACAGGTACATCCAAATGGTCAACATACCCATGTCGGGATACTCCATGGGTACTCTTAGGAGCGTACCCAATGAGTATCCAATTCTTTTTATTACAATTTTGCAACTTTTGGATACAATTATGTTTAGATAAATATTTGGGGACCTAGGGACTATTCGGTTCAAAGGAGGGGATGGGAGGGGAAGGGAGGGGAGAGATTTAATGGAGGGGAGGGGAGGGAAAGGGAGGGGAGGAATTTTAATCAAGACTCTGTTTGGTTCAAAGGAGGGGAGGGAAGGAAAAATAATTATCTTCTTGTTTGGTTCACAAGGGGAAGGAAGGGATCCTATAATAAAATTACTTTTATACCCTTTTACATTTTATAACAAAACTCAACCACAAAAAAAATCAGGTGTCTCTAACAAAACTCATTCTGTAAGCCGTAAGGACATTCATTTGGATTATTATAAAAAATGCCCATGGTTGAGGAAAGCACTTCAGTCATTTATAATAAGGGAAGATGCAAAATTTAAAGTAATCAACTAAGTAAACTTATTATTGGCGTGATGAATGTTTGAAGGAGAGTAAGTTAGAAGTAGATTTGTTCATGAATTTCGATCTTAATGAAATTAATAATTATCTGTTTGCTAGTTCTGCTAATACTTTTTTTTCCTTTTGTGTTTGGTTGTTTGTAGCTGGAGCTAGTTTGATGATCTTTTTTGCATATGTTAAATATTATTGATATTATGTTAAATACTTAATATGTACTTGTTATCGATGAGAATTTATATTGATTTTTGACCTTTTTGAGGGAGTGTTTTGATCCAAACCTTTCCGATGTCTTAATTGGTTTGGGTTTTACTGCTAAAGAGAAAGGATGTTTTGATGGGCTATTGAGGAAGTACGCGTGTGATCAAAGTTATCTTCCTTGGATACTAATTTCTTGTTAATTGGTATTTTTATTATTAGGTATGATAATTGATGAATAATTTATTCAGTCATGATATCCGTTCAATTATGGAGACTAAGAAAATGCCTTATAATTGAGGAAAGTGCTTTGGTATCTTGCTGATAGTGCTTTTTTTCTTTTAAATTTATTTTTTTAATTTAAAATGGAGTGATTACAAATTTTAATGGTGTGATTAAATGAATTTAGATCTAAAGGGCAATTTAGTCCAATCACTATACAAAAATTTGACTCAATTTCTCTCCCCTCCAAATCCCCCCAATATTGGAGGGGAGCCAAAATTGACTCAGGAGGGATGCTGCACCCCTCCATTCCTCTCCCCTCCCCTCCCCTCCCCTCCTAAAAAAATGAACCAAACAAGAAATGTTTAAAAAAATTCCTCCCCTCCCTTCCCCTCGCCTCCCCTCCATTCCCCTCCAACCAAACAGGCCCCAGTGTAATTTCAAAAACTTAATGTTTCAAGTTATGATCAAGCACAAAACAAGTATACCCAAAATTTAATATTTAGATTATCATTTTTCCACAAAAAATGCTCATAATTGTAAAGTAGCCTTTATAGTTCTATGAAGTGGTTGAAATATTTACATTTTTAACATACCCATCAACACACCTGTATCCTAATTTTTTTGTAAAGTCACGTATCCCTGTACCCATGTCGTGTCAAACCCGCACTTCGTATCCGTACATGTGCTTCATTGCTGGTGACAATCAAAAAATAGCGAGTTGCTATATCCGATGAAAATATATCTCCAAAATGTGATTTAGATAGCCTTTACATACATTATATTTATGTCCCGAGTACAAATAACATAACACAAACAATAATAGTCGCATCCAAAATACTCAATTGTCTCGCCTACACGAAACTACATACAATATAATACATAAAATAAAGATATCTAGAGACTGAAGATTGAACATACTCAATAATATACGAATTAAGGAACTGATGAGGAGGTAGACTTTGGGCCGACACTGGATTGAGGGACGGCGTTATCCCCAATCGCTCCAGTCTCTACGAGTTCGTTCCTGGCCTACTGTACTTTTGTTTGGGTTGATGTATAGAGGATTGGACCCACCCCCAGGGTTTTGTTGGGGGTTTATGTTTTATTTTTTGCACGGTTTTTTGTTTCCTGCTTTGTACTTTTGTTTCTCTCCCGGTTCACCGGGGTTGTTTTATTAACTTCTTATTAATGAAACAGGGTGGCTTTATTCCACCTTTTAACTCAAAAAAAAAAAATAATAATAATAATATACGAATTAATAGTGTATGGCCAACTATTTCTGAAAGTTCATATTCAGACGATATAGTTAACGAATACTAATAAAAAACTATATTTGAATGTTCCATATAAAAACTCCAAGACTCTAGTGCATGCATGAGCTTTCTAGTACAAATCAACGCACAAATCTGAATACTAGAGTTTTTAATTAAATGAAGAAAAAGAAGTGGTTTAAAAAACCCAAAATCAAGCAATATCAGATCCGAAGATGTAATGGATATTGACTGATATAGCATCGAAAATATATCCATAACGGTATCCATTATGAAAATGTTGCATGGCTATCCTATAGAAACCGTTATAGAGGCCGATATTTAAAACACTAAACAACATGTTTTCTCCTCGTTACAAAATCTAATAGATAACCTGTAGCTCAAACCAAATTTAATTATGAACATAAATCTAACTAAAACCTTGAAAACTTACCTTCAGTGCTGCCACAATCGAAAAACTCCTTATAAAAGAAGCCTTCTTCATAATCATCTTCTGTAGTTGGTGTTGTTGCATCACCGGCAATATCACCAACGGCTTCTGCGAAACCGCATCCTTACCCAACTTCTCCGCAATCTCCTTCAAAAGCATCATCTGCTCCTTGTCCTTCCCCATCGCAGTGATCGTCTCCCTCATCACCTCTCTATCCGCCTCCAACGCCTGCAACCTCATATACAACCTCTTAATCTCCTCCTCCCCCCCTCCTCCATTCCCATTCTTCCCAAACTCCCTCGGCGTACTCACGCAACTGCTCTTCGCATAATGATGACAATGCACCTTATCCACCGTATACACCCTATCATCCCCTTCCTCATCGTCCCCATCCTCCTCCCTTTCCCACACCGGAAAGGGATACTCCTCCCCATCGACCCCAGAAAACCTCCTTGCCTGCGTCTGCCCCTGTGCAGATGAAGAATTAACCTCCACCACCCCCTTCACATGACTGCTACTACTATTACATGGCGTCTCCCCGAACGCATACTTCTCCAAATCAACACCTCCACCACCACCACCACCTCCATCCTGGCTGTGAATCCTACAGCTCAAGGGCGGCGACGGGTACTCATAGCTGTCATCCCCACAATCAAAATCATAATCGAAAGCAGCAGCAGCCATGGCAGAGGCAGGGTCGGAGCTCATCACCATCAATCTGTTCTTGTAAAACTGAATCTCGCAACTCAAGACTTCCAACGCCTCCTCCTTTCTGAAAATGAGATCTTCCAAGAACGCAATCTCTTCCTTATCGTGCGACATTTTCTCCTCGGCCAGCCTCTTGAACTGCCGGAACTCCATCTGGGTCTCGGCCTTCTCGCGCTGGAGGCGGAGGATCATCGACATTGCCTCGCTGGCGGCGGTGGCGGCGGAGGAGCGCTCCTCTTCGAGCTCGGCGTAGAGGGACTGGATGGAGGACTGGTGGGACCCCAGGGTCTCGCGGAGGGCGGCGGCCTCCGTCCCCGTTTCTATGCGAGCAGAGGAGGTGACGTCAGCGGAGGTGGTGACGTAGTCAGTGAGCTTGCGTTTGAGAGAGAGGCGCCAGGAAGCGGGAGGAGATGAGGAAGGGCCGCAGCAGAGGCAGGGGCAGGAGCAGGTGGATTCGGGTTGAGCGTCCATCAATGATCCGACAACGGCATGAGAATTGGATCCGGATCCGATAAGAATTTTTTTTTTTTTTTTAAATTGGGGTTTTGATCTTCTTCTTCTCTTCCGATTTCTCAAAAGGGAGAAAAGGGGAAGAGAAGGAGATTGTGAATTTGGGATTTGGGGAATACGGATAATAATAATAATAATAATTAATGCGCGCGAGAGAGAGAGGACAAAGAGAGGGAAGGTTTCAAACCCTAGAAAGAAAGGAAGAGCGGATTTTAATTTTAGTTTAATTCTAATTAATGTTTCTGACTCATTTTGTTTACATTTTGTTTTTGTTTTTTTAGTTTTTGTTGACTATTTCTGGAGATTTTTTTTTAAAAAAAAAAATTACTTCGTTTTCCAGTGGGGTTCCTATTTATGAATTGGATCCGAGAAGGAAGGTGGAAACAGGGACAGGAATGGTAGTAAGGCTCCAAATTTTTTAGGGGGGAGTTCCTTGATTTAAGCTTCCCGCCTAATAGGTCCAGCTCAATATTTCTTAAAAGTTAATTTATGCTTTCTAAGAGCATCCTCAGTCGTGATTGTGAAAAAATACATAAATACATATTTACATATAGCATTTTTACAATTTGCCGTAGTCGTCGAATGATATTTTATATCAATTTAATATAAAAATAATAATAATCATAATATCGGACGAAGTTTGTTGTTCCGTCGTAGGTATTTAATTATTTTTTAAATGTAAGACGGAAGTTGAAGTTGCATCGGAAGAGGGGGAAAAAACAAAAATTGAAGGACGGACCTTCAAGTTCCGTCCGAGATTTACGGAGGTCTCGGACAGATCTTGAAGATCCGCCAGACAATTTTTGCTTTTTTTTTTTGCTTTTATTTGCTTTTCCGTTATTTCAACCTTTATTTTAAGCTTTATTACAAAAATTTGAACGAAATTACCCCTAGTTAATCTTCTATATATTCATGAAGTTATATTGGTACGAGGCAAACATCAATCTGCTCTCATCAAACTCTCTATCTCAATTTCTTAATTAGTCGACATTCAGTCTTCTTCAGGAGGTCATCTCTTAGCCAAATCGAGGTATGATGTCTTCGATACGAAGATTTATTGGTCGGTTAAAATCAAAGCGGGAACAGATGCCAGCTCATGGCAACACAAGCAGCGAAGGTGAAGGAGATATTCCAAATGTCGACTTTGCCGGTCAATCCAGTTGGAATCGTGTAGTAGACGATTCGAAACATATCAGTCAATATAAAACTGTTACCGCTGAGGGTGGTTTTTGTAAATTCAGGAGAAATTGGAATGACCCAATCAAGATGTACAATCAGTACTACTCACGAGTCCCACTAACTTAACAACTAGTAGAGCATGCGGGATGGCACTGTTTCATGAAAATCAATATAAATAGGTCGTCGAATTTGCTCATCGAGGCACTCGTAGAGTGATGGTGGGACACTACCCACACTTTCCACCTACCGTGTAGTGAGTTGGGTTTCCCTCCATTGGATTGGGTTATGCTAACGGGGATTCCTATCTATATCGGTGACTTGCTTCCATGTGGCGACGAGGCCTATACTTTCCAAATTGTTCAGAATCGCTTATTTCCGGGATTTACGGAGGTCTCGGATGGATCTTCAAGATCCGCCCGACAATTTTTGCTTTTTTTTTGTTTTAATTTTGCTTTTCCGTTATTTCAGCCTTTATTTTATGCTTTATTACAAAAAATTGAACAAAATTACTCCTAGTTAATCTTCTATATATTAATGAAGTTATATTGGTACGAGGCAAACATCAATCTACTCTCGTCCAACTCTCCAACTCTCTATCTCAATTTCTTAATTAGTCGACGTTTAATCTTCTTCGGGAGGTCATCTCTTAGCCAAATCAAGGTACGATGTCTTCGATACGAAGATTTATTGGTCGTTTGAAATCAAAGCGGGAACAGATGCCAACTCATGGCAACACAAGCAACGAAGGTGAAGGAGAGATTCCAAATGTCGACTTTGCCGATCAATCCAGTTAGAATCGTGTAGTAGACGATTCGAAACATATCAGTCAATATATTGCTGTTACCCCTGATGGTGGTTTTTGTAAATTCAGGGGAAATTGGAAGGACCCAATCAAGATGTACAATCAATACTGCTCACAAGTCCCACTAATTTAGCAACTAGTAGAGCAGGCGGGATGACACCGTTTCATGAAAATCAATACAAATAGGTCGTCGAATCGGCTCGTCGAGACACTGGTAGAGAGATGGTGGGACACTACCCACACTTTCCACCTACCGTGTGGTAAGTTGGGTTTCACTCCATTGGATTGGGTTATGCTAACGGGGATTCCTATCGGTATCGGTGACTTACCTCCATGCGACGACGAGGCCTATACTTTCCAAATTGTTCAAAATCGCTTCTTTCTAGAATTAACTGTAGATGATTGGAAATCACAAGGTATACGGTATTCTTTTTTCAAAAATTATTTACCAATACTGTGATTGAAGAAGGTGAAACCGATATGGCACTAGCAATGAGGATTGCACGAGCTTTCTTTATGTACTTCCTTGGTGCATTTCTTTATCCTAATGGTGCTGGGTTAGTAAGGTGTGGTTGGCTAGCCGCAGTTATAGATCTGAATGTTGTTGCCAAATAAGATTAGGGTAGTCATGCACTTGCTCTGCTGTATTTGTCTCTGTACTCATGTAGCGGACTTAAAGTGAAGTCATTTAATGGGCCGTGGCAAGTGTTTGAGGTAATACTAAATCTATTAGATACTAATTTTAGTCAAATAATGTCATTATATTATTTCAATTGGTTTATTCGTAACATATTTGATAATTATGTTTTACAGTACTGGGCTTACGAATACACAAATTGATGTATTCCAGTTAGAGGTAGGAACATCCCTATGGAGACTCACATGGCTAATTCTGATGTATGGCCAAAAATTGTGCGATGGAATAAAGAATTCTTGGATTTAGATCGATCTGATCCTATTAGGTACAATCAATCGATGGCTCGTGATCAGTTGGAGATGCGCGCTTCTTCCTCCATCATTTGGCAGCCATATAATGGGTCATCAATTAAAGACATATATGAAATTGAAGCTGCCAAATTCATTTCATGTTATCGACATGTTTTTACGTACTGCGGCCAGGTATATTAATTTTTTTCATATTTATGTACAATACTTTTATTAAATAGTTTGGTTATGCTAAAGTAAACATTTGATTGCAGGGTGTATGGTATCTTGGTGATCGTTGAATTCGCCAACTTGCTGGAAAAATTGCTTTTCCAAAAGACCCACCTCCTCTCGTGCGTTTCATGACATCCAGTACTACACTTCCTGAACCTATCGAAGCATCAACTTTCGTACGTCGTGTAGAGCATATCACTTATGATCATTATTGGGTAAAGGTTTCAATTGGTCCGATAATGCCAACACTCTCCCATGCAGCAAATGTCGATTTCATTGGGCCAGCATCAATTAGAGATCCTTCCACTCAGTTGCCATATCTGCACCTCCATTTTGGCTACCAACCCAGTCCACTGTAGATAATTTGTTATTGCTTGGACAACCTTACATTGAAGTGCCACTTTTTCAGGCAGTACTCTTATTAAGAATTTGGACGCTAATATCAATGTCCCGTTTCATCAAAGTGGGACATCATATGTGAGTTACCAAAATCGTATATACATTTTCGGCTTTAAGAACGTTATTATGTTATAATGTATTTTACGTACTCTCATTAATATTTATATAATATAACTTTCCACGTGAGGAGTTATACACTTGTTGTCAACAATTGAGCAACAATAAAGCACAACTTCAACGAATAATACTTTCAGACATAGTTTTGATGGAATCAATTCCACCTGAATTACCAGATGTTAGACGATCTATATCGATGAGCAGACCATCTAATTCCCGACATAGACCGTTGAATCATAATTTAGAGGACACCGGAGCATCGACGTCCTCATTTGTGCCTGGTATTTGTTTTCTATATAGCATGAGGGTATTAATGTCAACTTGTACATGTCACATCTAAATGTCACATGAGGGTATTAATGTCAACTTGAAATTTGTTTTCCTCATTTGTAACCACAACATTATTGTCATAGTATTAACTTGGGGACTGTAGATAACTTGAGGGTATTTTAGTCACAATATTAATGTCATATGCCTAGTAGGTTTATACTTGGATTGTAGTGACATAGCTTTTTGTATTTATTCACTTCCATACCCATTATTCACAGTTACTTTCCTACCTACGAATGATAGGTTTTGGCTTTTTTTACACCTATTTATTAACTTTTAGATTGGACGGGACATTGATAGCGGCATGATCAGTATTTATATGTTTCCATCCTGTGTACATTTATTTCTCGACTAGACTTTGTAAAACTTCAACTCCAAAATAACCCACTGCAAATATATCTTTAACTTAACCATGGCTAATTTACATGTATCTTCTTCCTCGAGTTCATCTTCTGATTCATCAGTAGAGGACAACGATGTTGTTGCTAGGATTATTCACAACCGTCTAGTAAGGATCGGCAAGGCAATCCAATCTAGTGAACAAAAACAATCGTCGTCGTTACATTCGTCGGGAAAGAGAAGAAGGTCATAGACGGATGTGGAAAGACTACTTCGCCGAAAATTTAGTTTACCCATATTCAATTTTTCGTCGTCGATTCCGTATGCACCGACAACTCTTCAACCGGGTATTGGATGTTGTTGTGGGTTACGATCAGTATTTTCTCCAGTCCCAGGATGCTTGTAATTTGTAAACAACTTGGCTTAACTCCACATCAAAAAATTACAGCGGCATTACGATGTTTGGCGTACGGAGGTACGGCTGATGCGATTGACGAATATATACGTATAGGCGAAACAACGATATTGAAAACTCTGCGTCGTTTTTGTTTTGCAATTATAACTTTATTTAGTACTCAATATATGAGGAAACCAACACCAGCCGATGTGGAAAGACTACTCGAAGAGAACAGCACTCGAGGCTTCCCTGGGATGTTGGGAAGTGTAGATTGCATGCATTGGAAGTTGAAAAAATGTCCAGCAACATGGCAGGGCCATTACACAGAACATGTTCGGGAACCGACTATTATTCTCGAAGCAATTGCTTCTTATGATCTTTGGTTCTGGCATTCATTCTTCGGAATGCCAGGATGCAATAATGATCTAAATGTGCTGAACTGGTTAACTTTATTTAATTAGATTCTTGATGGTTGTGCATATCCAACTAATTTTGTCATAACAATCACAATTACAATATGGGCTATTATTTAGCGGATGGTATATACCCACCGTTGGCAACCATCGTCAAAACTTACACCGCACCGGATACCCAAAAAAAAAATCGTAGAAATGCAAGAGGGTGCCAGAAAAGATGTGGAACGTGCTTTTGGAGTTTTACAATCACGATTTGCGATAGTGAAGGGTCCAGCACGTATGTGGGATGCAGATAGTTTGTCATATATTATGAAAACATGTATCATCTTACACAACATGATTGTTGAGGATGAACGTGATGAAGGAATTCTTGATTATGATTATGATCAAAATCATGACTCGATTGGGATTGAACCAAGCACAGGTGGACCAACTGATGAAGAAGGCCGAATCTTTCGCAATGTCATTATACATGATCGGCAAAAACACCATGCACTTCGTCAAGATCTGGTGGAGCATATTTGGTCACAATATGGAGATGAGTAACTGCACTTAGTATGTATTACTATGTATTCTCATTTTCTTGTAATGTACTACTTTGTATTGGATAATAATTAAAAACGTAGTTGATTTACTACTTTGAACTATGATATAATATTTGAAGCGTATTGTAATCCGATAATTATGGGTATAAACTATCGAGCCATATTATGAACACAGGATACATTCGCAATTAAAATTGAAAATAATAACGTAGGATCCTTCTTAATTAAAATTCAATTTAATCACACAGGACACTATCGATCCATATTGTGAAAAGAGGAGCCTTCTTAAATTCAAATTAATTACGTAGGATACATTCGCAATTAAAATTGCATGCTTACATTATATGAAGATAAAATACAAAATTTTGGGTTAATGTTCTTTACCCAGAATTGTAACCTCGTTTTTGTAGAATTTCGTTCTGCCTACACATAAAATAATATCGTTGATTACTTAGTAATGTGTTGAGATCGATACCCATAATGCGATCTTCCTCGACCCGTTCTTTAATATTGTATTCTCGGTTTTTTATCGCATTCCTCTTTTCTTGCGATTCTTTGTATACAGATGTAAAAATTGTTGTTTCTTCGGCAATTTCTTTGTGTTCTAATGTTTCGGCCATTCTTTTTCCTTTTCTCTTAGCAGCTTTGCGACCTGGTGGTCGGGTAAGGGGTGTAGGTGAATCGGTATCAACGGGTATATTTGAGTCCCAGTTGTTTATTGTAGGAGAGTTTTGGCTACCACTCCCTTCACCGGATTATGTACCTTGTACTCGATCAAACACTTGTGTAGTACACAATGAAAACTTCGGCTGATCTTTAAGTATATCATAACATTCATCAAATTTGAAAGCTTTCCCCGAAGTTGCCATATATTATACTCTGGCTTCGCGAATCTAAGACAACATTGAAATTTCAAACGTTATTATGTACACAAATAATACAAATTATGACTTTAAATCCAATTTCTTTTACATACCTTATCTGTCTCGGTTGTTCCGCTACCGGCCCTAGTAGTTGCACTACTCAATTTTGCTATGAATAGGGCTACTTCTTTCGAAATAAGTTAAAATTGACTAGTAAGTGAGCTAACCGTTCTGTCGGTCGGAGTCCCTAATAATACCTCAAACGATAAGAAATTCACTCCCAGAACTGTGTCCCGGATTGATCGTTACCGATCAGTGGATCTTGCATTATACTAATCCAACTCTGGCAGAGAAGAACAACTTCCTGAGCCGTATATGCTCTTCCCCTTGCACCTCGGCTCGCCATTTATTTTCTTTCACAAATAACTCAGTACAAGACAGAGAGGTAATAGATGTTACTGGAGGAAATTTTTTTAGACAGTTGTGATGCTTATATTGAGTTCGGGATGGGTACTATATATAACAAAATTTTAGTGAGTTGTTTAGATAGAGAAAGAGCCGTTGGATTAATCTGGGAAAGCACAAATAGCCGTTGAATGAAGAGGGGCAAAATAGTAATTCAATTTTGTGATTTTTTTTAAAAAAAATCACAACGGACGTAACTAGTAGTTCTGTCTGAAAAATGTGCAATGGAGAGACGGAACTAGAAGTTCCGAGGGGTTGCTTCTTTTTGGGGCTTTTTAATTACGTTTTTTTTAAGGGACGGAAGTGGAAGTTGCGTTTGAGTATTAAAAAAATATTTTTTTTTTGAGAGACGGAATTTGAAGTTGCGTCCTTTAAATTATGCATAATTCTTATATCTCCTCTAATTTATAGCAATCTACTGTTGCTATTTTGCCAAAAAATGCATAAATAGCTAACGACTGCAGCTCGTCGTTTGTTATAAAATACATTAAATGGATAAATAGCTAACGACCGTGGATGCTCTAAGAGTGGGATGGCAACCGGATCGGGTTGACCCGTGACCCGCCCACGACTCGCCCATACGAACCCGGCCCGCAAATATGCGGTTCGGGTCGGGTCGAACCCGCAGGTATACCTGGGTCGACTTGGGTCGAGAAAGTAGACAACCGAACCCGTTCGACCCAGCCCGCTCGACCCGTTGACCAAGTCAAACCCGCCCGCCAACCCTCAACTGCGGGTTTGGACACATTTGACCCGAACAGGTCGAACGGTGTGAAACAGACCATTGGGGTTGTTTTTCTGTTTTTATTTTTTTATTTCCCCCCTATAAATACCCCCTTAATTCAATCTAAAAATTTCCACACCTTACTCTCTTAAAGTATCCACAATTGTTTGCTATATTTGCCAAATTGCCATATTTTGAGAAATGGACGTCTGCAGTCGTTTGCTATTTTGTCATATTTTGGCAAAATCGCTATAGTCGCTTCTCAAATTTAAGAAACGAAAAGTCAATTCTCAAATTATAGGGTTGTTTCGTCCCTTTTTTTTTTAGAGCATCCATAATCGTTTGCTATATTTGCCATATTCTCATAATATGAGAAACGTGGGTCTGCAATCATTTTCTATTTTGCCATATTATGGCAAATACGCTACAGTTCATTCTTATATTAGAAAAACGAATTGGCGATTCTCAAATTATAGGGACGGAACATGTTGTTTCGTCCCTAATATATATATATATATATATATATATATATATATATATATATATATAAAGTATCGGACAAATCATGTTGTTCCGCCAAAAAAAAAATCCCAAATGTACCAGACGGGACAGCATGTCCCGTTTGAGAAGGGAGATGTCACTTTCATGGTGTTTAACACATTGATTAAGACACTAATGTAGCTTAGGAAGTAATTAATTAAAGATTTAGTACTATTTTAATCAATAATTAATAAGATTTAGTACTATTTTAATCAATAATTAATTAACTAATTACTATTAAATAACTCACAGTAATTTAGTTTTACTACAAATTTTTATAAAAAAAACTTGAACAAAACAACATATTCCGTCCGATAAAAAAATTAATTCTTTCTCAAAATATGAGAAACAAACCAGTGTAGCGATTTCGCTTTTGTCAATTCGCATTTTGTCATATTGCCAAAAAAATATAAGAAACGATTGTGGATGCTCTTAATGGGATCAAACGAAACAAGTTGTTTCGTCTGATTTTTTTTTATAATTTATATATATATGATCGGACCGTACATGTTGTACCGTCGCATAAAATAAAATAAAATAATCGAAAAAAATCTCAAACGAGACATGTTGTCCCATCTTAAGCAAAAAAGTTGCTTGGACGGAACAACATGTCTCGTCCAAGAAACCAAGGAGGGTTTTGATTGTTTAATTATTAATCTAATGCTAATTAATCAATACTTATCCAATTTAATTACCTACTTAATAATTTAATATTCTAATTATACTACTAATTACCAATTAACTTAATCTAATGTAGAATTAAGGTTTTAAAAAATAAAAAAAATTGAAGTGAGACGGGACATGTTGTCCCGTCCGTTTAAAAAAAAATTACAAAATTATAGCAAAGAACCATTGCAAGAGATCGTCAAATTGCTATTTCTCATTTTCCATTTTGCCATTTTTTTTAGAAAACGATGGTAGATGTTCTTACTCTCTCTATTACTACTACTCAATTCAATATCAATTTAATCAAGTGTTTTCAACAAAGAAGTGAAAATTTTCAACCGTATTAAATTGTGTTGATTCAACTCTCAACTACGTTTGCTTCGACTCCTCCAACAAAGAAGTTCTCTCCCTCTCTGTCTTTCAAGTTACAACAACTACCTGATTACCGGCTACTCTTTATTTTTATTTTCTCTCTCATTTGTGTATTCGATTATCTGCGAAGTACGGTATCAAAATTTTACAACTCTCCTATTGTCTTGAATTTTGTTGTAGTTGTAATTTTTTATATCATATTTGTTTGTTGGTTTTTTGTTTTTCTCTCTCAACCCTCCTATTGTTTTTTAGATTTTATTTTTTAACATATACCTCATAAATTGTTTTCTATTATTTCACATACACTAGTAAAATACTAGAATTTTTTTTCCGCATACACTATTACCATGTCTAGATCACAAGGTAGCGGCCGTAGCTAAAGTGAACAAGATTCCACTGGTACTTCACATCGACCTTCAATAGTCTCACAAATTGAACCCGAATTTACACATAATCTTATGGTTGGAACTCATGATATCCCTACATACGAAATAGAAGAAGAAATGCATAATGTTGGTACACAAACACAACAAACCGAACCCACTAGTAGTAGAAAAACTAGGAAAGAAACAAGTGATTGACACAGATTTTATGACTATATCCTCGATGAAAATAATCCAAGTGTAGGACATAAGATTTGTAAACATTGTGTAACCCCAATTGCCCATATTTGTAATTTTAATTATATTTAATAAAATTCTTGATTATTCTAACTTATTTTTGGTTGTATTTATTTTCATTTCTTTTGCATCATGTGTTATTCTTCTCTCTCTTGTGACTCATTTTACATTGATTCAGCTTTTCATTCTCATTTATTTAATCTACAATTTGTCTTTGATCTCGTCTATTATTTAAACCTATTTCATGGCTTATTTGTCTCTTATTGAATTCTTTTCTTCCTATTGGATACTATCCAGTTCACCTAAACCCATATGGTCTCTATATAAACACCCTAATTGAACTCTAACCCTAATTACCAAACCCTAATATCCTATCTCCCTTTCTCTCATCCTCCTAGTCGTCACCCTCATCTATCCCTCATCCTCACCTCCCGACCATCTTCCCCTCTCCTCGCTGTCATCGTCTACTTCCGACGCCGGAGACCACCACCGCACCCCCTGTCCTTTTCCCTCTCCGCTGCCGTCGCCTGCTCTGTGGTCGACAACACCCCAGGCCGAGCCCCTTGCTGCCATCGTCTTATTCGAGCACACCTACGAAACCTCCAGCCCCAGGTCGCCGCGCCGTCTTCTTCCCTGGTGGTTGCTGCCGCCGACCTTATTGTTGTTGGTTGTTGTCTCTTTGGGTGTATGTGCTCGTGTATCTTGTGCACGTGTTTCGGCCATGGATTCTCGTCTTTCGTTCATTGTGTTTGTTATTCGAGATCCGTTCCCATTATTCTGTTCTTCATTTCCGTCGTCTTCATAACAGACAAGTAGCTTGTATGTGTTCTTTTTGTCATACAAGTTAATACCGTAAGTAGTCTGGTATGAAAATGTGTGTGCTCTCATGATGATCCTATCCTGTTAGTTAATTAAACCGTTGACATCATCCCTGGATCATGAGTAGTTACAAAAATTGACACCCGTTGCATGAACCAATTAGATTATATGACACTTTGACTGTATGTTGTTTGTGGCACACCGTATATTGTAGATGACCGTTACATAGATGTTTGTTGGATGCATTATCTCACTATAGACCATTTATTCACATGCCATGCTGATTTGAGTATCCCGCATATACCATGCTTTGTATGACATCTAGATTGGACCGTTTGTAGTTGAGTTGTTTGATAAAATGCATAAAAGAACTTTTGTTTCACTGCTGTCCTACTTTTGTACGTAATTTCGACTCTGTTAACATCAGTAAAATAAATAAATTTGTGAACATAATTTATAGCCTTCGTTTTCTAGTTTTCAAAATTTTTGACGGATCTGAATTCCAATTTTTGATGCATGAGTTATTGCTGTTTTACTGCAGTCTTATCGTATATTCCAGATTCTGAACTATATGCATTCTGTATGAAATATTATTTTAAAACTGATATTAAAAGTAGAATTTAAACTCTATATGTTGCGAGTATGTTTACATATGACTAGGATTAATCCCTAATTTTTGTGGAATTAGTTAATGACTTTTATATCTCATTTCATGCTTTCGAAACCAATCGAAATATTTCCAAACTGCATGTTTTTCAATAAAGAACCATGTTTTCAACCTGATTCTATTTGTTTTTTATGAAAATTGTGTAAATATGAACTGTAGCATGACTTGTCTATTTTATCATCCCTTTGACGGATCTGGATTTCGAATTAATTTTGTAAATTATCTCAGTTTTGGTACTGCTATGCCTGAACTTTCAAAATTGAGATTTTGTTGCATTACTCTGTTTTCCCAATTTTGTTGACTATACTATCTGTAATATAATTTCATGATATTTTATATTTTGAAACTAGATATATTAGGAAACCTTCCAGATTTTTCTCTGATTTAATTATGATGATTTTAAACTCTTTTCATGCTTATAAACAAGATTTTGCATTTTCTGGCTGAACATAATTTCTGTATTAAACGTTGTTTTCAACCCTGTATCTGTGGCTGATATGTGACTTATATATATGTGTTGGAATCGGTAGAGAGTCTAGTTTCTAAATTTTTTGACGGATCTAGGTTTTCTGTTATGTAGCAATGGGAATCTCAGATTTGGTACAGTAGTGTCTTGCTGTCCAGAACTGAAAGTTTCGTTGTTTTGACTATTATGAGTTGTTTTTATCAACCGTTGTAAGTAATACTTCATCTTAGACTTATCCTTTGTTCATGACATGTCTTTGTCCTGTTGTATTTGTTCACACCTGTTGTTAATCATGAAAAGAAATCAAGCAAGGGTAAAAGATCGAGTAGTGGACAATATAGAAATGCATATTCGGAGGGAACTCGTTTTCCCCACTGTTTACTGTGGTACCTACTGTTTATCTCTAAATGCATGAGGGTATGATCCATGACACCGTTTTTTGTTATTACTGTTACTGTTACTATTTGTCTGAATATACTGCCATATATATAGAAGTTCCACTACGAAATCTTAAAACGAAACTGTTTGTTGTAGCAACCATGTGGTATAATTTGGGGTGCATAAATTGCTACCTAGTTAGTAATGAATATTAGACATAAGAATAACTATTTACACTGTCACATCCTGTTACTGTTGACTTACTGTTACTGTTGATTCACTGTTACTGTTGACCCTTACTGTTACTATTATTCCGCTGTTTACTGCCATCTGTAGACTGTTATATTTACTGCTTCTCCATGTTAGTATTTCCTGTCTAGTTGGTCCCCCCCCCCACATTTCCTTACTTGTACTGCTTGCGGCCCAGACTTGCAGCTAACGTGCGTTATGTTTTCCTGTTTTCTTATTTTTCCTTGTAATTGCCATATGAGTAGGTTTTGCTGATCAATTGCCTACTGGAATTGGTAAGCAAAAGTTTTGAGCTGCGAAATTGGAATCATTTGCTTAAAATATTTTGATGAACTATTTATATTTGTGAACTGTATTGAGACTTGTATTCGGGCTTGTAGTCCCAGGATTATTATTTTGTTTCAGATCTTGTATTTGTTGAGATATTTATTATTGTTGCAATAAATGCTGTTGAGTTATGATTGTTTATGCATGCTTGGTTGGAGTATACAGTTATATTTATTGTTGTGATGAGTCAAGCAGATCCGTACAGCTTATGGTTGGTGAAAACTATCCGCTGGGCTTAGTCGCTTACCGTATTTTGTATTCTTTTGGGAAGTGGGGCGTAACAAGGTTTTCTGTGGTATCAGAGCCTCAGGTTTGTCTAATGTGTTAGTTTGACTAATACATTAGACAGACTTGACTCGATCGGATTTACTTGGCTCCCAACAAGCCATGCATTGCACAAAGAATTATTAATCAACTGGATCTGAATGCTAATTGTTTTGGGTTTTGTGCAGACTATGACTCGTGGGAATGGTTCGTCTTCGCAAGAAGGCCATCCTGAGTTGGCAGCTGTATGCATGTACTTTATGTATTTGTGAATGGGTTGATATCGTATTTAAATTATAAATTATCTTATAACAGGAGAAGACTGGAATTGAGGAGTCGTTTGGAGGACCCGTAGCTGATTATTATTTCGCCAATTGCTGTAAGTAATTGAATATATATACCTCGTAGAATGCAATTTTATAAAATGATTCTTGTTTTGTAATATTGTATGTATTCTTGATTATTTTTATGTGATGTGATGGGGTGTAGTGATGTGCAGCTATTAAATTGAGATTAATGTATTGTGGTGTGTTTGTGTGAATATGTAATTGTGATATATGAGTGTTTTGTCATCTACACGTGGATTGTAGTTAATAATATCTATGTATTTTTTATTTAAACTATAACTTTATGCATTATTGTACATAGCCTGAGTAAGGATGTATATACATGAGTAGTATTATGACATTATGAATATTGAGATGACTATTTTAGCTTATTACCATATCTACAGTTATGTTGCTCATGTGTTATGCATCCAAGTTATATACCGGTATATGAGTCTGGAATTTAAGTAACCCCTATGGGCTCTCATGTGTCCACTCTATGAGTGATGGGTTCTTTTGTGCAATAAATTGTCCTGCCACGGACTGTAGTGGTGTATACATTGTCAACCGGAGTAGTAAGTGTTGATCGCATGAGAGGCATACCTAAATTCTTTTGCACTCTAGATATTATTTTGCTGCTATTTGTATTGGCTTATGGTTGTATATTAATATGTTTAATTATTAATGTGACATTTAATAGACTGTCGGCTACTTGATATATTTATTCAATTACTACTGGGCGTCAACTCATTTTGTTGTTGATAAATCTTTTCAGATTAGTGCATTAAAGCCGGGTGCTTGGAAGCTTATATCTTTTGAGAATAAATTATTGTATAGAGTGTCACGATAACAAATTTGATTTCAAACCTTGTTTCAAAATTATTTTGTAAGGTGGAGTTGTAATGAGACTTCTTGTTTGATAGGCTCAATCATTCTTGTAATGAATTATATTTTTTGTTATTAGCCATTTCAGCTACTTCTATTGATGAAATTTATTATCATGAGATTATATAATTACTTGTTGTTGTCAATCTTGATATGGTTTGGGGGGTTACAGTTATAGTTATAGTCGTTTGAAGCCAAAATTTGACTTTATATATATATATATATATATATATATATATATATATATATATATATATATATAATTTCGAACGAAAGATGATTTTTCATCGTATAATTTTTTTTAATTTTTAAAATTTTAAAAACATCGGACAGGAGATCATTTTCCGTCCGAGAATATTTTGGGATTAAGAATCTTAATTAAATTTTAAATAAATCTTACATCTAAGTTAAAATCTAATATACACACATAATAATTTTTAGCGGCCTATTTCTGTATAAAAAAATTATATAAGAAGAAATGGGAACGGACAGGACTTCCTCTCCCGTCCGAGAATTTATTTTAAACTTTTTTTTTTGAAATATCCACGGACGGGAAATGATTTCCCGTATACAAAATTCCGATCAGACGGGAAATCATTTCCCTAGCTTGGGGGCCGGGCCGGGTTGGGCCGGTTCGGGGTTATTTTCCTCTTTTAATTTTTTTTAAAAAAAACTTTATAAATTTTGTTCACAATTGTTAAAATCATATAGATAAAAGAGATATTCAAAAATTATATTTATGAATTACAATGTGTAATATGTAATCAAATAATTGAGTAAAATTTCATTTCATTCAAATAACTTCAAAATATAATACGAAGGAAACATTTGTATTTAGAGATCGAGATGACCTCTATTTAGATTGAAGAGAAGGCAGTGGATTATTGTCGTGCACTTTTACTTAACCTACATATAGAATCTCATCCCCCTTGTAATACACCCCAAAAATTAATTTTTTTTTAATGAACAGTATTACATTAATAATTGCATAAATTGTCTTTCCCATTTGTCTTTTTATAAATATACACACATGCATACTACACCTTGCATCAAATGAAAAAGAATGATAATAATAATGAATGCTTATTTTTGTATTACTACATTTTACTAATGAAATTTTGTGTACTACTAGAAACATATATATGCATACACACATGCACTACACACTACAAATATATATATATGCATACACTACACACTACTATATAATTATATATATATGTATACATTACACTATATATTTATATGTATACATTACACACCATATATATAGGCATATAAGACACCATGGCCTACAATTTTTGACTTCAAGACTTCTAGCATACAATTTTTGACTAAGTTTTGACCTAAGTAAGCTTAGGTGAGCTTATGTGTTAGCCCTAAGGATTAGGGTCTAAGACTTAGAGTGGTGACTAAGCACCTCTAAGGAATTCTACACATCCCCACACACATCTACACTACTCTAGCCCCTTTCCTTGCCTTGGCCGGCGACTCTCATCCCCCATCTTTATATATATGTGCTACTTCATCCTATTACTACTACTTCATCTTACTTTACTTCACATTGCTAATACTACTACTACTACTACTTCCGACTACTACTACTACTTCCGACTACTATACTACTTTACTACTCCTACTATTATACTACTTTTTAGGAGCCAGAAGCCAAGCAAGCTAGGAGAAGGTGAAGTCTAGTTCACACTTAGTTCAATTTCTTCATCCTATGTTCAAATACTAATTAATTGATTATCAATTTCTTAGAGCTATTGAAGCTTGAAATCAAAAAGAAGATTGAGAATAAGCTAAAGCTAGGGTTAAGCTCTTTAAGCATTAAGTGTGTGTTCTTCCTCCTTGTATGTTCCTTTAATTATTAGTATTTGATTGTTTGATTGCTAATAGATTTTAGAAATTTGTTCGATTATTTGATTGTTAGTAGTTTGTTGTTTTAATAGTCATGTAGAAGTCTACTAGTAACAAAAGAAATTGGTAGTAGATTAAATTGTTGATAATAGATTGCTTAGGTTGTGTAGATTGTGTAGGTTGATTAATAATTTGATGGATTAACTATGAAAGCTGGAATTGTTATTGGTTGTAATCATTAATAGTAGTGATTGTTAGTAGTGATTGTTAATAGATTGAAAAGTATTGTAGATTAAAGTGTTACTAAAATACAATGGTTATCTATGCATGCTTGTATGTATGTTTGAAATTGCCAGATTAAAGAAACAAAGGAAACGAAAAAGAAACTAGGTAGATAAGATAGAAAAGATATGTTTTTGTGGATAAATCATTTCTAATCTATAAAGAATACACAATTTCGAAATTAAATAATGCATAAGTAATCATATTAGAGTGCTTATTTTTAACTAGGACTTGATGAAAATTTTTGCTACAAAAATGTTTGCATGTATACACGCATTAGAAAAAGTTTAGCAGATAAACAAACTGTGAATGAAGTTGTAAATGAATATTTGGATATTTGATGAATACAAGTTCACTCATGTACAAGTCTAAACAACATAATGTAGAAAAGTAGTTAAGAAATACGTGTGAAAAATGTTCTTTGACTTACACAAAAGAGTGTTTATACAGTGTAGAAGGACATTATAATGTAATGAATAGTAATGTTATGCATGTGAGATGTGCGAGTTAGAAATTGTTGGGTATGAATGATTTGTGGAACCGTTTGGAAAATTTCCATATGGTTCTTATGATCCGGTTTAATCAAAGTACTTTTAAATTACCTAGAACTTGAACTAGAATTTGAACAAAAGAATGGGATAAATTGGTAAGGACAAACACTAGTAGGACGTGTACTCACCTGTCAAGGGGACACGTGCAGCCTGGTCTCGTCTGGGACACGTGCGACATGGTCTCGTCTGTTAATTTTTTGGATTTAGTGATAAGGACTGTATGGTGGAAGTTAGGGAATGGACCCTCCAAATCCACCTAAGGTTCTATGTTGTTTAATGCGAATAGGGAGCAAGAGTAGGGCTCTAGGACTCTCGGTGGAGCATGTACGATTTGCAAGGTCACATTTATATTCGTAACAACTTTTAGGTAAGGTCCGGGAGTGGCGTAGGACCACAGGGGCTGGGCGGAGTATGACCGGGGAGTGGCGTAGGACCATAGGTTCTCGGCATACATAGTGGCATGATCAATGATTTCCGACTGCAGAGGCGGAACTAGACCGATCGACTGCAACCTTACTAGTCACTAGATGAATGTCATAAACATGAAAGAGTACAAGAGTAGGATGCATGGCGAGGGATTGAGCCCTATTATCTGGATAATACGAACTCGATTTGGAGAGTATGTAGTATGGGATGCATACGTTTCCAAATCAAGTTTGCATTAGATTAAGAAGCATGGTGTGCATTAGATTTATAGGTCATGACATACACCGACACTTATGTTTGCATGACTTTCACATTTTTCTTCTGCATCAATATTGATTTGTCAAGGATTTTGAATATCGCGGGTTTCATCCGTATTACGTCAGTTGCATTTAACTGACGTACCCACAATTGTTTAGTTGCAGGACTGGCTGGAGCTGGAGATTCAAATTGTGGAACATGGGACTCGAGCTACGTGGAGCATCCAAGTGTAGGACATAGTTTTCTTGTGCAATGTAAGTTTCTAATTTCCTTTAATTTTCTGTGTTGTGTACTCATTGAAGTAAAGATTCTGGGTAAGTGTTGCGAGCTTCCAGAGTGCGGAACTTGGGGCGCTACACCCCTAAATTTTCCCAATTATTTACAATACATTATACAAATTACATTCTACTAGTTCTTCACTCGTCAGTACTTGTTGATCCTTTTTGTAATTCTTGTAAATCTTGAGTCATCTCTTCCGCTTTCATCCAATTTTCGGCAGATACCAACATCTCTAAATTCTTTGACGTCAAACGATTCCTGTTCGGGCTCATAATCCTGTCACCAAGAGAAAAAGTACTTTCCGATGCAACGGCTGACACTGGTACAGCTAGAAAATCTTTAGCCATGCGAGAAAGAATACTAAAAATATTTTCATTAGTTTTCCCAAAAAAAAACACATCTACTACATCTTCAATGGAAGGTTGTGCATTATACCAATTTAACTCATTTGGTGAATTGGTTCTTGGTTTTTTTGATTTTAAGAGATTTAAAACACTACTAGTGGCAAGATCCTTTCCCTTTGATAACATAGAAGAAGAAGAAGAACCAACATTTTGTGTTAGTGTAGTGTTATATGAATAAATTCTATCGTAACTATCATATTAACTATTCAAAACATTTTCAAATTTTGTAGTGAAAACAACATGATTAAAATCATTTATTTCTTCGTGCGGAGCATAAGTATAAAAAATCTCAATTGAATTTTTTGTGCCATCTAACTTAATCATGTGATTCATTACACTAGAAACACAATATAACATAGGAAGCGGATGAAAATATTTTAAAATTTTAATATAAGCGGTATAAACAATTTCTCCAATGAAAGGGTTATTTACCAAATCTTTAATTGTTGTCATCATAGTGACAACTACAAGTAAAATACCACTAGATGTAGATGTATATGTTTTTGAAAATTGTAAAGTAGCATTATTAAAAGGTTCTAAAAATTTGTACCAACTATCGGCAAAAAACCAAAAATCATCATCTAACATACAATCTTGTATACTCATTGCAATACAAAATTCTCTAAGATTAAAACGATAGTGAAGAACAACACTTAATAAATCAAAGGTAGAATTCCAACGATGTCTAACATCTTTAGAAAAACGTTTAAATACAATTCCCCTAAGTTGACACAAATCATGAAAAACTTGATATATTGGACCACTCAACGTAATGAACACAATTTTTCATTGCCTCAATTTTATCGTGTCCATATTTAAGTGCATATTGTACACAAAGATGTAAAATATGACAAGCACACCTAACATGAAAAATTTCCGGTTCTAAAGGATTAAGTGTAATTAGCAAACTAGCAATTGTCTTAGTATTATTAGAGGCGTTATCAAAACGAATAGCAAAAACTTTATCAAAAATACCAAAATTGTTACATGCTTCCATAATGTGTATGACAATTATTTCACCCTTATGTGGGTACCTAACAAATTCGAATGAAATTATCCTCTTTTGAAGTAGCAAATCGGAATCTATCCAATGACATGTTACACACATCATTAGTACGCCGTTCACTCCTACCCACCCATCCGATGTCAAAAAACCTCTAGTGTTTAGTGACGTAAGTGTTGCTACTTAAAAATCCTTAGCCTCATTGTAAACTAATTTACAATCACCCTTTACTGCATTCCTAGGATTTTTTTTTATAATGGGGGTTTAATGTGGTTTGTGCAAACGTCTCTACATTCCTACTTTCACAAAAAGAATAAGGTAATTCATCTCTAATTACTAACTTAGCCATTTCTCTACGAACAATATCATGATCTTAGCTATGACTATCTATTTAGCCGGTCTTAGGGTGTATTTTTTATTGTATGAGGTTGTCTTTAGAAAATTCGGATTGACATTTACTTAAGTGTCGTTGAAGTGTACCCATTCCCGATCCTAGTTTAAACTTATTGGGTGATGGACACTTCTTACAAATTTTTAATCCTACATTCTTATCATTTTGTGAAGAGACATAGTCAAAATATTTGTGTACTTCGGATGTATTCCATCTTGTTTTACAGATTTGAGATGTGCCTTGTTCCGATGGTTGTGGTTCTATGTCTTCTACTTCTACTTGATCCGTGCGTGTTTCATGAATATCGGGAATATTATCATAATTGTAAAGTGTTTCTTCACTATCTACATATGAAAGAGGAATGGAAGGAATGTGACGATTACTAGTAGACTCTTGGCTACTATGTCTACCACGTGATCGGTTACTTGCCATCTAAACTAATGTATGTTATAAAATTTTTAGTGTATGTTCTAAAAATTATTTCTAATGTATGTTTTAAAAATTAATTGTAGTGTATGTTTTAAAAATTTAATTCTACAAAACAAGTAAAGATAGATAAACTAGTGTATGTTATATAAAATTATTCTACAAAGCAAATAAAACAACTATAAAATGATTATTCTAGTGTATGTTTACCAATTTACCAAAAAAAAAAAATCTAAAAAGAAGAAGAAGAAGAAGAAAGAAGAAGAACAAGAAAACCCAATTTAATTATGAGAAATAAATGATAACAAACAACAATGATAATTCTAAAAATTATATAAATACGAAAATACCGTATGAGTGTAGAATGTAGATTGAAGAATGAAGGTAGAGAGAGTTGAGAGCTTGTATTGTTGTTGTTGACAGGACCAGCCCTGAGTTTTCGGGGGCCCGAGGCAAACTCTCGAAATGGGGCCCCCCATACACTAAAAATTTTATTAAAAAAATATGTATACAAAAAATTTGCACATTGTTGAAAGCAAAATATGCAAAATATATAAATTTGTTTTAAATCACCCAAATTTAAAGTCTCAAATTCAATTCAAGTTTTCAAGCCTAAACCTAAATAATTTTTAAAAAAAAATTTAAAGGCTCAAATAATTATTTTTGGGGTCCCTGATAACAGTATTTTTTACGCACAAAATATGTGCCTATATTTACAAGGGAATTACAAATTTGGGGGCCCCTAAAATCGCAAAAATGCTGGGGGCCTGAGGCGGCCGCCTCACCCGCCTCAAGGGTGGGGTCGGCCCTGGTTGTTGATTGTTGTTGGATGTTGTTGGATGTTGTTGATGTTGAATCTTAAAAAAGAGTAGTTCAATGTTGTTGATTGTTGTTGATTTGTTGATAAAGTTGAGAGATAGTAGAGAGAGTTGAGTGAATTTATGAACAGAATTAAATGAAATGAGGTTGTATATATAGAATATGTATTTCTTCAATTTTCCAAAATACCCCCAAAAACTAGCTAGTATAAATCCGCTGGGGGTATTTTGGTAATTTTACAAACCTCTTTTAAATAAAGAAATTTCTGGAAGAAAATAAGGGTAGAAGCTAACAGTCGGCCCGCGGACCAGCCCGGATCGGCCCGGGCCGGTTCAATCCGGTCCGGGGCTAGTGTGGGTCGGGCCGCTGGCAGTTAATTTTCCGCCTTTTGTGAACCGGACCGGCCCCCATGTTTGGGGCGGTCTGACCCCGGTTCAGCTCGGGTTTGGGCGGGCCGGGCCGGGCCGGGCCTAGGACAGAGCTGACTGGGCCGGGTCGGTTCCGGGCCAGCCCGGAACCGAATGCCACCCTTAGCTAAGATGGCTAGGTATTAGTGTCTATATAACGGAAATAAATAATGAGCGGTAGTACAAGAGGGGTGGCGAAACCCTCAAAGCCTCAAACTGCTAGGAGACTGAGCCTAGGATGCATGGAGGGAGGAGAACCAAAAGGTTTAAATTTAAAAAAACAAAACAAAACAAAACAAAACTAGCTTTGTATGATAGGGAGGTGGCAGAAAAACTCTTCCCACAAAAAGTGTGGCTATTCTTTTCAAACCAAATTAGCCAAAAAAATGATGGGATAACATAATCTCACAATGGTCGTTAGGAAACATGGTGAGATCTCCATGTAGTCCAAAGCACATATATGGATGTTGTCTAGTGGGTGACGCCATGGAGGTCAATGAAAGGAGCCCATATAGCCCTCAAGTAGCCACTGGAGGAAGAGGTGCAGGGTCATATCAGGTTGAAAGACCGCATCGGGGGCATGGGATTCAAATTAGGAGGCCTCGTTGGAGGAGAATTTTTGAAGTGAGGAGGCGGTCCTTAATGGCAAGCCACATGTGGATCTTAACTTTAATAAGAGAAACCGAAGCTTACCACATGTGGATCTTAACTATGAGAGAGCTAGCCCCATCACAGGTTCCACCCAGATGAAGATGAGCTAGGGAGAAGTTGTAACGCCCCCTAATTTTTAATACAATATTTTAAATTTATGAATAATTTTTAAATCAATTTATTTAATTATTTTGAATTTTTACAAAATAGACAATTTCACACATGCAATATTTTTTAGGTGCAAATTTTCACTTTTGAATTTCTAAATAAATTCCCCTACTTATAATTGAGTATATTCTAAAATTTTGGATTTTTTTGAATAAATAAATTACTTTTGTAAATACTTTGAAAGAAAATGATTTTTGTGCAAAAATGTCGATTGGGGGGTAAAATTCGAATTAAAATTTTCGTTGTGCTGTTTTGGTAGGCCTATCTGACAATGGGGAGAATGGGGGAGAGATTTTACCCCTCTAATTTGATTTGATTTGATTTTATTGAGTAAATATATAATTATGCAATTTTGAGAATGTTAGGGACTTTATTGCAAAAATGTGATTAAAACCCTAATTTCCCAGAACCTAACTATATAATAGACATGAATAGAGGATTTACGGCTACCCATATATTTTCTATATTTTTGTGATATGTTAAGTATTTTTCTAAAATTTATCATTTTTACACGTGCAAATATTTTTTTTGGGAAATAAAAAGTCGGAAAAAAAATTATTTTAAAAATCTAATCTTTATTATTAGATAATAATTCTAAATTTTCTGGATTTTTATGGATAATTTATGGCATGTTTGCAAATATTTTAAAGTGAATGACTTTTATGTAAAATTGCGACTTGGAAGCAAATTTCGAATTTTGAAAAATTTCTGGCTGCACGAGGGCTGGTCAACTAGGAGTTTTTAGGGGAGATTAAATCTTAACCTAATTGATTTAATTAACTACTTGATTTGGAAGATCTATATATATATATGTGTGTAAATATTTGATTTTGGACGGGGATTTTGTAAAATCTTCGCAAAACCCTAGGATCTGGACCCCCGGCCTTTACTAGCAGCAGTAGCATCAGCCACCCTCCCCTGTTCACAACAAAATACTATTATTTTTAAAAATTATTTCTTGGAGTTTGGAGCCTTGGATCTTTCGATTTTTCGCAAGGAGGAGCTTTTCTTTCTTCTTCTTATTATTCTTCAATTGATCTTTTTTCAGGTGGTTGGTACTTCTTGTCTTTTGATGTATTTTTATTATATTATTGTGATGAATCTAGTAAAGATCATGTTAGGGCTTGTTGTGAATTTGTAGATCTATGTTTTGATAGTTTGATCATGATTTTAAAAAAAAATGAGCTGATGGTTGCAATGCATGATGAATGAACTTTTAGATGTTTACATAAAATAAAGATTCATTTTTTATGAGAGATGATCATGTTTTGTTAATCTTGAATGTTAGATATTAACGATGTATGATGAATCTAAATTTTTATCTATAAAATTGATTGGATGACTATAGATTTAATTATAGATGATGGAGATTTGTAGGAATAATTAGAACTTGTTGTATGCTCTTAAATTCATGCTTGATTGATTTTAAAGTTGAGATTTTTTTCATGTTTATTCGTTGTTTTTAATTATTAAAAATCCAAGCTTAATATTAGGATTTGAATAATTGTTGTATGCATAACAATTAATTTGTCTTGAACAAAGAAGTTGTTTATGCATGAAAGATTAATATTTTTTTTTGTTTAAAGAAATAAATTTAATGAGAACATATGTGATTGTAGATGTTGGATCTTGGTGTTTAATTCAAGAGGCATGTTTTAAAAGATTAAAAGATGAGATTTTTAATGTTTATTTCGATGTTTTAATACAAATAAAATTCTTGATGATAAACCCTAATTGTTGTGCATGCAAAGTATTTAAGAAAGTAGTTTATATGAAAAAATAAAAAATAAATTCAAAATTCATTGGGGGCTAGGGTTTTGAAATCAAAATCCTAGGGTTAGGGTTGGTCTCGGGTGAACAGTAATCCGAGATTACTGTTCAAACCCGAACAGTGCAAGGTTTCGGGTGAACAGTAACCCGGGGTTACTGTTCAAACTCGAACAAAGCAATAGCAACAGCTTGCTGTTTTCTTGGGTTTCGATTGGATTTTTTTGGGTGTTTCGAGTGGATTTTTGTGTGTGGCTTTGTGTGCTAAGGTTGGGGGACCCTAGTACACATATAAATGAGTATATATATGTGTTTAAACTAATATTTTTGTGAAGTTTAATGGAGTTTTGATGAATTTTAGAAGTTGTTAAATTTCATATTTTGTCGAATTCTAGTTGCAAGTTTCTAATATATTCAAGTAACGTTTTAAGGAAGTAAATCTATGTTTTTAGAGATTAAATTCTCAGTTTTGAGGGATTTTATATTCAGTTTTTGAAGATGAAAACTTTGAGTTCTAAAGGGGGTATTTTCAGTTTCTAAAAGAGGTAAATTTTAGATTTTTGGAATAAAATAATTTCAGATTTTTGGGGATGAGATCCCATATAATTAAGAGGCTTGTTTCGGTTTGAATTGATTGAATCCCTAGTTGAATAAATGGAACTTATGGATGACTGGGAAGTGAGATTTGAAAGTTGATTTTTAAAGAATTTTCGTAAAGTGATTATATTTCCATATTTGAAAGAGTCTTTTATGGTGCTATGAGTTGATTAAAAGAAATGTGATTAATGAAGAGTATTTTGTATAATTAAATCAAGTCGGGTTTTGATTTGAGGCTTAGGGTTATGATGTGGACCCTAGAAAGATTGTTGATAATATTTAGAGTTATAAGACTAGAGGTTGAGTGGGACCCTAGCATGCCGGCAAATGAGATTTTGTGGAATTTGGCAAATGGGACTTTTGTTATTGATTTAGTAAAGTTATGTACGGTAGGGTACACCAACGCTAGGGGGAACTGTGATTTTATTTAATTGAATATAATAAACATAAGAACATGCACTAGTGGAGATGTGATAGATCTTGGGAAACATAAGTATGGGCTCTGTTTCCAGCCGGACGGATTATTCCGGAACTGTGTATTTGTTGTGTCTCTCTAGTATGTTCGCACGTCGAGGGTCGGTAGGCCTATTCGCGAAATGTCAGAAGTGAGACAGATTTGGTATGTTCGCATGTCGAGAGTTGGCAGGCCTATTCATGGAACGTACGGTATGTTCGCGCATCGAGAGTCGGCAGGCCTATTCGCGGAACGTACGGTATGTTCGCGCTTCAAAGGTCGGCAGGCCTATTCGAGGAACGTACAGTAAATTCACGCGTCGAGGGAACTGTGATTTTATTTAATTGAATATAATAAACATAAGAACATGCACTACTGGAGATGTGATAGATCTTGGGAAACATAAGTATGGGCTCTGTTTCTAGTCGGATGGATTATTCCGGAACTGTGTATTTGTTGTGTCTCTCTAGTATGTTCGCGCGTCGAGGGTCGGCAGGCCTATTCGCGAAATGTCAGAAGTGAGACAGATTTGGTATGTTCGCATGTCGAGGGTTGGCAGGCCTATTCACGGAACGTACGGTATGTTCGCGCATCGAGAGTCGGCAGGCCTATTCGCGGAACGTACGGTATGTTCGCGCTTCAAAGGTCGGCAAGCCTATTCGCGGAACGTACAGTAAATTCACGCATCGAGGGTCGGCAGGCCTATTTGCACAATGTACGGTGTATCTGCGCGTCGATGGTTAGCAGACCTATTCGCGGGGTACACGGCAGGGAGGTGATTCTCCAGAGTTAGAGCGATGCTTGCGGGATGCTTGCACGTTGAGGGTGCTAGTCTGACGAGTAGATACCAGGATGGCCTATTCGCGGAGTATCTAGATCTTGTTTCTATCACCGTAGTATGTTAGTTGCATAACGAGGGATTGAACCCAACAAAATGGAGAACGATAAGGGCTTGCACCGGACCTATGTAGTATGAGATGCATAGAGAAATCACCATAGGCATTTGTGTTTCTTGATTTGTTTTATGCATACTTGCTTTCTGTTTTCATCTCATACACTTGACACTTAGCCTAGCTTCACTTATTGTTCTATATTCTATTTATTATTGTTTATGCGTTATTTTTTTATTATTATTAATATGCATCAAGTTTGTGATTATGAAATTTAGAAGTATCATTATTACTATAGTTAACATCAGTTGCATTTAACTGACGTACCCACTTTTCAATAGACTTTTGCAGGATTTCCAGATATGGATATCATCGATGTAAATAGAGCTTGGAGTACAAATGCAAATTGAAGATTCTATGTGTTGTAAAGATTTGTAATTAATGTGTTTAATTCCATTGTGTTTTGTAAGAAGAAAAGATGTAATAAAAAGTTTTAAATTTTCCGTGTATTTGATACTGCGTTTATAATTGCAATTGAAGTTAATTCTGAAAATTGTGCAACTTATTTCTAATTTTATTTATTGGAATTCAGGGCGCTACAGAAGTGGCCCAAATAGTTTAGACCCCGACTGTGATTTGCTTCACTAAACGGAGTGTGGTTGGCTAGAAGCTGGTTGGATTAGGAAACATCAAGACAAAAGATGGCAACTATTATTTTGATTAAAGCATAATGCTCAAGATATTCGAGATACCTAGCATACTGCTTCAAAGCGGAATATATAGCAGAACATTGACTTATCGAGCAAGCCATCTCACAACGGGTAAACCCGCTATTGGCCCACTACCCAATGATTCGACATTCATGATGATAGATCCATATACAACATGTGTCCCTATACAACTTAATTATACAATTATGTGCGAATATATAAAGACCAACCTTCCGTTGTGCACTAGTCATGGTGTGCACTCAGCCTTCGGGCCTTCCTATCGACGATCCGAACCGTTCACATTGAACTACACATCTAAATTAGTATAAATATGTAAAATCAAGTTATTTGAAATTCATTTTCCCATCCATCATACCATTATGGAAAAAACAATATTCAACCATACAATTTTGTAACACTTCAATGCATGAACAAATGAATTTCAAATGACTTGATTTTACATATTTAAACTAATTTAGACGTGTAGATCAATGTGAACGGTTTGGATCGTCGATACGAAAATCCGAAGGCCGAGTGCACACAGAGTGCATGCCATAGCTAGTGCACAATGAAATGGGACTCATATATAAATGTATGCCTATAGCATCAAGATATATAACATAAAAAACATAATCGAAGTCTGACAAACCACAATGTAAGTGTTTACAAGGAGATTTTCAAGGCAATCAAACAAGCCCTTTACCGTTTGGTTGGCTTGAATTTGTTTGGATTTGGATTCGCACTATAGCTACAGTACCACTCAATTTTTGTCGTTCAGCCCGATTCTTTGGCGATTTGTGCACCGAAAAAACTCGCACTTCACGGTTCATGATTATTTTATTCATTTATTCCTCCCCCAACAGACTTTTCCTTTGTCATCATCACAATTTAGAAAATACTATATAAATCATTCTATTCCTCTTTCCACACCCGATATAGGACTAAAGTCCCATATCAAATCAACTGCTTCTCTTTGTAGTGGATGGTAGGATTTAATTAAGTTTAAGTTAATATTCATTTAAGACTAGTTTGCACGTGGGCACGTGCCTACGGCACGTCTTCGGAACGATACAGCATACGAAAAGCCCTGTAAACAGTAAAACAACAATTATGTAGCTTAAGTTTGAATAGTATGACAATAATTAGTTGTGAATAAAAGTCCATGTTTCCATTAGTATTTGTTGAAAAATAATTATAAATGGGAATGTAAAATACAACTTCATAGAACTTTGAGGGTGGAAAATGATAAAATTTATCTGTTGAAGAGATTTTTGCTATTTTCATTGTAACATGAGCAATAAAAAAGTATAAAAAATCTAAAAATTTACAAATCTGAAATATGGAAATCTAAATTTCTAAGTAGAGAGAGAGAGAGAAAGAAATATGAAAAAGTGAAGAGAGAAGAGATAAATAGTAATAAAGTAATGAGTTTTTTTAGTTTTTTTAGTTTTTTTTTTTTTGGAGGGGGGGGGGGGGGGGGGGAGGGGAATTGGTTTTGGGGGAAAACTTTTTGGAGGGAAAATATGTTTTCGGAGAGTGAATCTGAACTGTTGATTTTGTTTCAATTGAAGGGGAACCACTTGATATATATATATTTTTTTCAAATTGTCATGTGTTTTATTATATAGATATATAGATTACATTAGTGATTATATTATATTAAGATTTAATTAAGATTAGATTAAGATGAGATTAAGATTAAATTCAGATTAAGATTAGATTAGGTTAAGATTTAATTAAGATTAAGATTATTTAAGACTAAGATTTAGATTAATCCAAAGTTATTAAGATTAAGATTAATCCAAAATAATTAAGATTAAAATTAAAATTAATTAAGTCCTAATTAATTGAGATTAAGCCATAATTAATTAAGATTAATTACATGTAAAACCAAAAGTTAAAAAAAGTTAAAAAAAAATATTTTCGCTATAGTGTTCTCACAGCTCAAACAAACATAATCTTTTATATAAAACTACTCTAGCTACAGTAGATCTACATCCAACCAAACCACTTTTTCAGAACTCATTTCCACAAATTTCTTTTATCTACAGTAATCTTACAACTTTAAAAAAGTTTTACAACTGACCAAACACCGAGAAAGATAGCAAATTTAGGAGTACAACAAAAAACAAATAGTCTTCATAGGGGTGGCATCAGGGCCGGTCTAACCCGCTAAGGCCTCGACCTGACCCGACCCACCCTAAGAGCGGGTTGACCCAGCCCCAAACCGCCAAAATACCAGGTCCGGTTCGAGCCAAGAAAATGACCATCGAAACCCGCACTGACCCGACCCGGTTCTTACCGGGACCAGGTTGAACCAGCCCGGTCCGGTCCGGACTGATCCACGGGACGCCATTTTTTTATTTTTTTTAATTTTTTTTTTGCAAAATATATGCATGGAAGTATATATATACTGCAAAATATATGTATACATGTATATATGCATATAGGTATACTCTAAAATACTTCAAAAAATTATTTAAAAATAAGTGTGGGCATCAAAATTAATTGATCATTACTCATTACTCAATTAACAATCCCCACCCTAGCTATTTATAGCCAACTTCACATCCTCACTTCTCTTATCTCATCAATATGGGACTAAAAGTTTTCTACTTCAAATGGTCTTAGTTATATATATTTCTACTATCAAACTTTTTATGAAATATAGTTTTAGGTTCGATTTCTTGGCCAGCACACATAAATTAGTGTGCTGATTTTGGGTTGGTCGCGGGTTTGATCATGGGAGGGTTCAGTTGATTTTATTTTTGAATGAATTAATGTTCTTTCTTTCTTTTATTTTTTATTTTTACTTTTATATTGTAATTTGATAAGATTTGTGTGAAATATTATTTATCTATTTGATTATATTTGAAATTTTGTAATTCATTAAAATAATTTAATTTATAAATATCTCTTTTATTTATATGTTCTTATAATTGTTGTCAAATTCACCGTTTCCCTTTATCTTTATATTCTTAAAACATTTTCTTAAAAAAAAATAACAAGTGAAAACCCGCCTAACCTTCGAGCTTTGAGTTTGCCTCCAATAAAAAATAATATATATGTATAGGATTGATGCAGCATATGATTGTTTTTGTATTATACTTGATTTCAATTTCACCATTCACTTCATGTTTTTCCATCTTTATACTCAATAAAATAATAATATAATAATAATAATAATAAATTAATTAATTAAATTTAGGTTAAGTATTTTTTTATCTATATGTTCTTATAATTGTTGTCTTAATTATTCACCATTTTCTTTTATTTTTGTACTCTTGAAACAACAATAACAACAACAACAAACAACAACAACACACACATAAAAGTGAAAACCCGTGAACCCGCGAACCCGCAACTACCTGGCCCCCCGAGCCAGGGGCCAGGTCCAGGCTGCCCTTTCCGCTCCCCAACCTGGGCCGGCCGGGCCCACGACTCACCTCAACCCAGCCTGCGAAAGCCCGGACCAGAGCAAACCCACGGGGTTTCGACCCGGCCCGGTCCGGTGGAACCGGATGCCACCCCTAAGTCTTCAATTCAGCCCTCAACAGCAGCAGCTGCTGAAATGAGAACTTCCAAATCTGCAACTCAGGAAAACAAAAACAACAACAGAGAAACGTCAAGTAGTCACCAACCTTCAATTATGCAAAGAACATGAAATGTGAATAAAATTTGTCCATTTCAGCTATCTTCACGTTATTTTTTTTTTTGCCTACAGGAACCAAATAACCCCAAAAAGGCAAATAATACAGAAAATTATCAATCAGAGGTTCAATAGAACCTGTCTATTAAGCAAATATTCTGTTATTCCGTTCACTCTGAATGATCATGTTAGGTATTCATGGCAATCTATATCGACATATCATACGTTCTCAAATAAATTGTATTAGAGTAAATGCATTGCGTGCATTTGAAATTGTACATTAGACTCTAGGGCATGATATATACTAACACTTGTGTTTTGTCTACACATTTTCCTTCTGCATCAATATTGGTTGTTGAGGTTTCGGGATCGCTGGTTTCATCAGTATTGTGTCAGTTGTATTCAACTGACGTGCTTACAATTTGTTAGTTACAAGATTGCTGATCGTAGAGCTGGAAATTCGAGTTGTGTGCAACGTTTAAGTGAAGATTAATGATCATTTGTAATATGTAATTTATCGATGTACTCCATGATGAAAAATTTCTTGTGTTGAACATTTTGTACATTGTAATAACATTTGTGGTAATAAAAGTTTTAATTTTCTGGTATTTTACTATGTTATGTACTCGTTTGAAGTAAGATTCTGGCTTGTGTCTCGAGTTTCCGGTTTGAAAATTTTGGGGCGTTGACATATAGACATGACATATAGAGATATCACATAAACATAAACTCTAGCATGATACTACAAGTAGAGTTAGCCTTATATTGGGTTTTGGTGAATGCGAATGCAGAAGTGGTGATCTCCTTAATTACCTGAAAACTCCTCCAAGAACTGCGCGTACGGCAACGGATCCTACAGGATGAGGATACACATTGATTCCACACCTTTGTTCCCAAGTGGCTGCACAAGAAAATCAAGTATGAAGAAGAGCAACGAAAGATAACTCCGTTGGAATTGTGTCTTGCATACTATGTGTCTTGCATACTATGGTTCGATGTGAAGAGAAGACGATGAAGCGAGAAGAGGTCGAAGCATCACAGCGAGAGGAAGAACACGCAACAGAAACAACAAGCAGCAATTGACAGTCGACTGCGTTTGGATGCAACCGACTATCCTGACTCTCTTAACTTTAGTCGACAGTCGACTGCGTTTGGATGCAACCGACTATCCTGACTCTCTTAACTTTAGTCGAGCCTATTGAAGTCGACCGCAAAAAAAGAAAAAAGAACAATAACTAAAGTAAACATACAACAAACAATTTCAGAATTAAACACAGTAATTGCATACAAAAAAAATAACTAAAATGACTAGTAATCTGATATGAAATTAAGGAACAAAAGTGACTTTTATTATTATTATTAAATAAGTAGCACAAAAAGCTGAACAATCTTGATGACAGTATATAGTTTAATGAACATTGTGTACAATCTAAAAAAAATTCCGAGTTTGAAAGATAATCTATTGAGTAGTGTAATCACACCAAAACCTTGCCATGCTTTAAGCTGCAACATTCACTACAAAAAAGAATTACCAAGAAATGTTCCACTTAACAACTTACAAGCAAATCATCTTATCTTACCCCCCACCCTTTTAGCTTGGTACAACACAACATAAGCACTAAAGTTGATTTTGAGCTGCAGCTTCATGCGGAATTCCTTCAATTATCATCTCCACAAAGAGACTAGTGGCTCAATCTATGTCATTCAACTTTTTTAGCTCCTCAATCAAGAGTCCATATGCATTGCAATCGTTATTTTGACATTCTTCAACATCTACTCCTTTAGTTGAAAGACAAGCAATTATGGACTTGCATGACATATCATTAGGTTTCCAGCCCTCTTCTATTATCTTTTCCACCCACTCTAGTGCAGCATTTACATTCCCCATCATGCAATATCCACGAAGAATTACATTATGAGTTTTAAAATTAAGGCTCAATCCCCTATTCTGAACCTCTAAAAGAAGTCTATCGACCATTTCCATCTTCCCGATCAAGCACAATCCATCTATCAAGCCATTGTATATTTCAATTTCCGGTAAATAATCTTTATCTACAATGAAATTCTTCAACTTATAAGCTTCCCTTAACCTACCACCCATGCAAAGTTGCCGCGTGAGATTGTTATAAAGGCCTACCTTTGGGTGATGCCCTCTTCGGACCATCTTTACGAATATCTTCAATGCTTTCATCCACCATCCATAACTAGATAGAGACTCCACAAGCTGAGTGTACACAAATTTCCTATCCAACCAACCAACTCTTCTCAGGTGGTTGAAGAGATCATTTCCATATTCGGGCCTACCTTGTTTACACAACTCCTTAATCAACAGGTTTATAGTATAACTATCTGGCTTTACCTTCATATCTAGCATATGCTTAAACAAACTGAACACCATCTTCACCTCTCCCTTCTCACAACACCCTTTAATCAAGATATTAAAACTGTCCAAATCTGGAGCATAGTCTTCCGATTTCATTGCCCCGAAAACTTCTAAAGCTTCCTCCAATCTCCCTTTCACACACAAGAACTTCATTACAACATTAAAGGACTCGCTTTCTAAAGCATCAACACTCCCATTTCTCATCCTATAGAACAAATCCCAACCCAAATCTTCTTGTTTTGAGTCAAAAAGCTCCCCCAAAAGAATACTACAAGAAGTAGTCGCAGGAACAAAACCTCGACCGACCATCTCATTCAACAAAGACAAACCCATATCCGACCTTCCAACCCGCGCCCACTGGTGAAGCACATAATCATAATCCGCCGCAGAAACATCTAACCCAGCAAGAATCTTCCTACGAAGCAAGGAATCAGCAATGGCAGCATGAGAAGGGTCACAGTCCCTCGTCAGGACCTTGATGATCGCAGTATAGGTTAGACTATCGTGATCAAAACCATCAAGTTTGTCCAACCAGTTAAAAAACTTGAAGGCTAATTCGGGCTTCTTGATGCGTTTGATCACTTGAACTCCTAACGGAGGGGTAATATCCGAAGAGGAAACCACACATAATTCCTTAATCATTGTATCCCAATTATCAGTCTTCTTAACTATTGAAGCCATGCTTCTGACCACTATGTTGTCTTCTTTGGCTACTCTTTTCTTCCGCGATTTAGAGTAACTTCCAGCGTCAGGAACTCCACAGTTGTTTGTAATAAATCTACTATAAGATATTCCGCATTTTGGTAGTAGAGTTTTATTGGAAAATTGCTTTAAGATGCGAGCTGAGATTTTTTTACCAAAGGAAGCCATGTATTCAGTCAATTTTTCTCATGTTGGGTTAGATGGCAAGAATAAAATCTTGCAGTTTAGAAATGGGGGGAAAAAAAAGGGTTTAAAGCTTGAAGGGATTGAAAATTAAAATTGAATGGGGGGTGGGTTTTGAGAATCAATCAATGATTTCGTACCTTGAATGAATCGAGTGAAGTAAGTAATACCTCTAGAATCGATCGATATTCTACTCGCGTTGGATTTGGAGGTAGAGATCGACGGATAAACTAAACCCTAGCAACCGGAGAGTAGGTTGGGACATGGAAAAGGGCTTAGTGGGCCATGATAAATGGGCTTTCTGAGGAGAAAAGAAAATAAATTTAAATTTTGCATTTGATCCCTTGATAAATATATGAGTCGTTTGTAGACCTGGCAAAATAATGCTGTGCCTAGGGCTGCAAACGAATGGAGCTATTCGTGAGCTATTCGGCTCGAACTTAAAACCGAGCTCGTTTCGTAAACTATTGGCTCGAGCTTTGGTTATTAAACCGAGCTTAATAACCAAAGCTCGGCTCGAACCGAGCTCGAGCTCAAAATTGAGCTCGTTTAGTAAACGAGCCGAGCTCGAGCCTGAGGTATTCAGCTCGGCTCGGCTCGATTGCAGCCCTAGCTATGCCCCCATGGTTATATACGGACGTACCCGAATGGGCCGGGTACGGGTAAGAAAAAAGTTTTTTTTAAAAAAGGTTAGTTTTAGAATCAGCCCATTAATTTGCAGGTCGGATCGGTTATATCGATAAATACCCATATTTTTAAAAATACATATTAATTTTTGTCAAGCTTTGATTTTTTTGAATGGCTAAATCTTTCCTCGAAAAGAGATATGAAAGAAATTTGTTATAGCTGTTGTTGGGTTTTTTTTTTTTCTTTTTTGTTGGAATAAGGTCAGGGTACAAGAAAAATTGGAAAAATAATTATAGTTACTTTTTAATCCGCCCATCGGTACATATGCTCGTTTGACCCGTATCCGGTCCGTTTCCTTGGTCTAGTCGTTCACCAAATAAGTTTCCCAAAAAAAAAAACTATAGATTGGTCAAATTATGCTGCCCAGGAAACAATAAATTTCACCCTTGATTTCATAAATGAACAAAGAATAAGGCAAATGCCACTAGATCCTCTCAGCTCCTTTGCTGTGAACAACATACCAAGAAGGCACGTCCTTCGGAATCTTAACCGAGCAAACGTGGTTCCGTGCGTGTAATTGGTGGAAAAACAACGCCTCAATATTCGCCTCGGAGCAAGATCCAGGCCTCAGATTGAGCCATGTCCCTCGGAACCTACACCGGGCAAACGTGGCCCCGAGCGTGCATGTCACGCCCCGCTTCCCAAAATACGGGAATACGAGTCCGTGACGGAGGCCCAGCGAATGATATTAATATCATTCATGAGCTGTACCAGTCTTAACTCAACAATATGAAAAATGAATAATCATAACCACGCAGATAAATATAATCACATAAACAACAACTGAGATTAAACATGCAATAGTTTAATATAATAACCAATAATTGGAAAAATAAACAACAGTTACGGGTCAACAAGCCCGGAATACAAAGTTTAACAAAGGAATAACAATGCGGTAAAAGAATAACATGAAAGAAGATAATTTATTTTAAAGCGACTGCTGTCCCAATCCTAGAAGAATTGCTCACCAATGCCTCCTGGCAAATCTCCTTGTGCACCTGTAACTGGATCAGCTAGAGTGGAAAAGAAAATGTCCTTAGAGCAAGTATGGACAACAAGTAGTAAAAATATAAGAGTAAGGGAGCATGGTACATCAAGGAGTATGAAGCAAAGATCAAGTACAAAAGCAATTAACAATGTCAATAAACAATGATCAAGTGCACAAGTGTCAACTTAGGTTTATTAGCATTTTGTTTTTCTTATCTAGTGCACGTACTACTGCGTCCCATACCACAAGTTCGGTGCACGCAAAACAATGTACATTTTAGACATAGTAGTGGGATCTGCAGAGCGTGTACTGGGTGTAACAAGATAACAAGTTAACAAGTTCACAAGTATTTCTCCACCTTCCATGTCAATAATACAAGTTCATAAGAAGGGGCATACCGAGTACATATTCTGAGATTATCCACTACTAAGTCAACCCTTATTAACCCTGACTTGTTTAATATTTTATTATTTTATTCATGATCATGCAAGTGTGTATACGAGTATCAAGGCGACGATAAGAATGCAACAAAATGATACAATGCATGATAAAATATAAGTAATTGTGAATCTGAAAAGAGCAGACATAGCAGTACTAAAACAGCAGTAACTCACAAACTATAACTCGGAATTCGAATCCGTCAAAGGGAAAGGAAACTAGACATCTGGGGCTACAATTCATGTTCAGCAAGTTTTTATTAATTCTGATCATAACTAGGTCAATTATCCTAATCTTTACAGGTTAACGGTTTTGGCAGCAGCTTATAGTCAAAACATTATGGGTGGAAACTAGGTATAAAATCAATATAAAAATCTACAAAAATTAGGAATGGATCCTAGGCATGTCTACTAAGTTTATGGAGAGTTTCATGTCATTACACTACTGTTATCATGGTGTTTCAACTGAAAGTTGTGTCGATATTTCAATAAATTGCAATCTGGAAAGTACAGATTTGCAGTGATTAAAACTGCGATATCTCACAGCTTACAGTTCGGAATCAAGATCCGTCAAGTTTTCTGGAAACTAGATTCATTAGGCTACAATTCTCATTTATATGGTTTTGGTTGATTCCTATTTTAACAGGGTCGAAACCTCAGTACAAAACAGAATAGGCAGCAAGACATAACAAAGATCATAATATATATTTAACAAGGTGAATAATCAACATGTTCTTGTTATCATGAAATGCATTAACATAAGGTATAGCAAGTTGAGATGAAATTCTACTGTATACAAGACAAGATTTTCATGTCACGATTCAATTATCGAGATCTCAATCAATCAACATGTATTCATATCATTGTATATTTCTCATATGGAAGTTCTAGTCAATTTGTTCATGTCGTGTATGCATGCAAGTTTGGGTTTGAATCAATGGATATTGGCATGAGTCAAGGATACTTCGGGTTAACTCGTGTAAACCCTAGATATCCCCAACGGAAGGTATACAAAGCAATCTTATGATAATCGAAGAGAACTACTTGCGGAGGAGATCAATAATCTTGAACTAGAAAAATAAATGAGTTCAAGTGGACTTGCCTTTTGTGTGAGAGATTCGAATATGCAAAAAGAATAACGGGATCGAAATCCCGGGCGAAGATCCAAGACATGTGCGAGCCACAAGCAAAATACCAAACAGCAAGAGCAACAAATCAGCAAGCACAAGATCCCCACAGCGGATCCAAGCAAAATGGCAACCGGCAAGTTGGGATCTGCTATGCCAAAACAGCAAACAACGAAAACAACCAACCCGACTTCTTCTTCCCCACTTTGATAAAGAGAGAAGGAGAGAGCGGGAGAGAGCAGGAGAGAGGACGGCGATCACGGCGCTTCGACGAGGTGAGTTGAGCGAGAGGATGAAGGCGAGGCTGGCGATGGAAGGTGAGACGATGGTGGCTCTGTTTTCGGAAGGAAAACAGAGGAAGAGAGAGACGCCATGGAGGAGCTTCGATGGGTGGCTGAGGGAGACAGTAGGCTAGAGGTTGAGCGACGGGAGGAGGATGATGGCGTGACGAGGGAGACTCGAGCGGCGACAGTGGTCGCGGTCGGGAAGCAACGACGACGGGAGGCAGCCATGAGGCGGAGGTCAAGCAGGGAGGTCGACTTCAGAATGAGCGGGGATTGCAGTCGGCAATGGTGGTTCGGGGTGGAGCAAGGTTTGGTCGACTTCGGAGTGGTGTAGTGGCGGTGATCGGGGAGGAGGAGTAGGCGGTGAAGGGTGAAGACGAGACGGAGGTGCAGGTGGTCAAGAGGAAGATGAAGGGGAAATTAGGGGGGGTCTCTGTTGGGTTTTGAAACAGAGAAGAGAGAAAGAGAGTGGAAGAGAGAGAGAATGGGAATTGAGGAGAAAGATAGTGGGGGTTGTAGTTAGGGAAACGTGCAAAGTGGGGGAATATGATTGATTTGTACAAATATAGATGGGTACTGGGTTTGGATCCAACAATATGCGGATTTGGATTTAGGGTTAGAGTCCAATAGGAGATAGGTTTGAGTAGATAATAGTATGGGCTTGAAAATGGATTGGGCTAAGAAAAGATAACAAGGATAATAATAATAACAATAATACAAGAAATAATAAATTGTAACAGAAGGCCGATAACAAGTCCAAGCCCCAAAATACATTAAAATAGAAAAGAGAACACTATAAAATACAAGGAAAAATCCGTACAACCGGAAACAGAGGTTACAGTGCAATTGGCCAAAATGCTGCCTCAACATTCACGCTCGACCCATATCAAGCGGCCCACATCGAGCTACGTCCCTCGGAAACTACACCGAGCAAACGTGGCCCCGAGCGTGCAATTGGCGAAAAACAACGCCTTAACATTCGCCTCGGTGCAAGATGTAAGGCCCAGATTGAGCCACGTCCCTCAGTGACTACATTGAGCAAACGTGGCTCCGAGCGTGCAATTGGCGAAAAAACAGTGCCTCAACCTTTGCCTCGGTGCAAGATATAAGGCCCAGATTGAGCCACGTCCCTCGGTGCCTACATGAGCAAACGTGGCTCCGAGTGTGCAAGTGGTGAAAAAACAACGCCTTAATCTTCTCCTCGGAGCAAGATGTAAGGCCGAGATTGAGCCATGTCCCTCGGTGCCTACACCGAGCAAACGTGGCTACGAACGTGCAAGTGGCGAAAAACAACACCTCAACCTTTGTCTCAATGCAAGATGTAAGGCCCAAATTGAGCCACGTCCCTCGGTGTCTACACCGAGCAAATGTGGCTCCGAACGCGTAATAGGGGAAAACGCCTTCCCCCGAAGCGCCCTAGCGCTGCCACGTCACCGAATCCTTGGCCGGCCGTCAGATGTCTTGAAAATTCGTGCCAATGCCTGATGAACGTTCCAGAACCAATGCCTGATGAACGTTTCAGATTTGGCCACGTCAATATTCGGCTGATTAATTCCTTTTTCTTATTTATTAATTCTAATTAATTATTTAAAAATTGCAAAAAATAATTAAAAATTCAAGAAAATTAATTAAAAATTCTAAAAAATAATTATAAATTTGGGAAAATATTTCTGAGCCTTCGAATAAATAGTTATTAATTAGAATGGTTAATTAGTGCTCTCGGAAAACAGATCATCGCTTTGCAAACTTGAATAAATATTTCGAAAAATAGTTAAAAATTAGGAAAAATCACCCAAAGTCCAGAAGAGCCTGAGAACAATTTAGGGCGTGTTTCCAACTCAGAAAAACACCGTTACTCCTCAAACAAGATCCAAAATCTCTTTAAGAACTCCGATAAAGTCATGTACGCCATCGAAACAGCAAAACTACTCCCCAAAGGCTGTAACACACAGTCTTTAGGAGTGGGGGATTCGTGATATGGCTAAAAATGGAATTAATCGGGACCGTTCAAATCGGACATGGATCTTAAAGCTTACAGGGGCAAAATGGTAATTTCACCTACAAACGGGTCCGATATAGGAAACCGAGTTTCTTCTCCAGAGACGAATAACCCACAAATGGATCCGCTCAATTGGATACGGGCCCAAACCCGCCACGAGTCAGTTCAAAAGGATATGGAGAAATTCTGATTCGTCCTTATCCCTAGTAGAGTAGTAGGTGGTTCTAACAACTTCTATCCATCCACACCAGGGAGTAGAGATTTGTTCTTATCTCGAAACAGATACGCGCGACGACTATAAATACCCCTCCTACCGTTACAAGGTGATCACTCTTTGCCAACCTAAAACTCTTTCATATTTTTTTCTGAGTACTGACAAGAGCGTAGGAGGGTTCATCGCCGGGATCAACACCGGTGTTTCGAACTTTGTGCAGGTCGACGGCAGCAGTAAGGGTCAAACCGTGGTGGGAGTGTTCAGATTTGACCAATTCGTTTCCTGTCGAACCCACAAATTTATCTGTTTGCCCTCACACCGAAATCAGCGGCAACAGTTGGCAAACTAAAGGATTCTTGCAGCCAAGAAATCTCCTTACCATTAGACATTCAAAGCGAGACATTTGATGAAAGTATGCATCCAAAGGTTTGCTTACACCCTGAATGTTTGTCCAGACACTGCGGAAGATATCCAAATTGTTCTGGATCGATTGGAAGATATCCAAATTGTTGCCATGCATCGATAAGTCATTGCAGGATGGGAAAATTGTGCTATCGGATTCCCCACGCAGATTCTACTCCTGGTATGATATTGAAAATGGAAACCTATTTGGCAAGCCCACCTATTCCACCCATTACCGGTTCTTGTATCTGCAGTAGCAATTCGAATCGAGAAGGATGAATGAAGTGATTTTTTGTTAGCGATTACTTTTAGAAATAAAGTGGACTAATAACTCTTTTGAGTATGGGCCGGGTTAGTATTTTTGGTTTTGTAATTTAATATTAGTGATGATCCTCCAAGAATAGAACAGTTTCAATTGATCCTATTGCTGTAGTTTAGATATATGATTCTGAGATTTTAAGGCTTGTTTCATGTTTGATGGGGTGAATGATACTGACAATCAAGCTGGGGATGATTACATGTAAGTCAGTAGAATTTTGATGTTCATATATTTTCTGCTGATTAATTACTCACCTTTTATAGTCTATATTTTGTACCTAATACTTTCTGTATTGCCCTCAAATTTTTAACTGAGCTTTTTGGAATCTTCCAACACCAACAGGGCCGGCCCTGAGTTTCCGGGGGCCAGAGGCAAACTTCTGAAATGGGGCTTTCCATATATTTAATATTAAAAAAAATATTTATACAAAAAAATTGCACATTGTTCAAAGTAAAATATGCAAAATATATATCATCGAATAACTGAGAAGAAAGAGTCAAAGAGGGTTTGTTTTAAATGCTGGTTTCGGGTTGAGGGTAAGAGTTTCAGGTTTGAATTTGAATTTGGATTTCGGATTTGAGTTTCTATTGATTTAAATGTGGATTTGTTTTTAAATCACCCAAATTTAAAGCCTCAAATTCAATCAAGGCCAAACCCAAATAATTTAAACAAAATTCCAAAAGCCCAAATATTTATTCTTGAGGGTCCCTAATAACAAATTTCTTTTTAGAGATCTATACGTGCCTATATTTACAAGAAGAGTACAAATTTGGAGCCTCTAAAATTACAAATTATTTGGGGGTCTGAGGTGGCCGCCTCAAGAATGGGACCGGTCCTGACAATGTACATCTACAATAGAATAGTCTTCATCCCAACTCTTTTGGAGCCACACTTTGATTCTTCTCCCCCTACAAAATCTACATTGAATTGTCACACCACTCTATGTCTGTACTAGAACAGTCAATGCCTGTGGACCCAAAAGTATCTGTTAAGGCCTTCACCTAACAATTATTGCGGGATCATTTTAGATGAGTCTTATCATTTTGTGTGGATACTACCCTGCTCACCATTTTCCTTTTTCTCATGTTCAAAATGTTAAAATCGGCATCAGAATGATATGTATTGAATACGAAATGAAGAAAATATGGGGTAGAAATCTTACAAAAAGATTACTTAATTTTTAAAAGGAAAATCTGTTGTTAAATCCCACTAGTCTTAAGATTAGTCATTTGGGGGCAAATGCTGGAGTTATCGAATGGATTGCTACATGTATATTTCATTTCGCGAATTTGGAACTATCTGCAAATTATTTTTTACGTTAGCAAATACTAAGTGGTCCCCTGTTAGAAAATGGGTGTTCTATACTCCATTTACGAACTGATTTTTGAGCAATTTTTTGAGTAAGATCCTTAATGAATTATTGAGAAATTTTGGTTGATTTGTGTTCAACTTCGTGAGTAGATCAAAATCATATATTGTTTTGCTAAAAATGGGTAAGGGGTGAATGAGAAATTGTCTTTCAAAGTGAGACGTTTTCATTCTTGAAAATGGGTTAAGGGAACTTAGTCTCACATCGGAAAAATCGAAGGAAATAGAAGATGATATATAGTAAGCTTCTTCTAAGCATTATAAAATAGCTAGAAGTGAGACTCTCTCTCTGTTGTGTGCGATCAGACCTGCGACACGAATGCCGGATCGTCATGACCCCATCTCATGCAGAGCCACCTTTTGCTACAGTTTTGATTTTTTCCTTGCGTAACGGTTGAAATAAATGCAGAAACAATTCTGTCTGCCGTTTCAGTGATGTGTTGAATATTTTGTTGAGCAATTTTTTGAGTAAGATCCTTAATGAATTATTGAGAGATTTTGGTTGATTTGTGTTCACCTTCGTGAGTAGATCAAAATCATATATTGTTTTGCTAAAAACGGGTAAGAGGTGAATGAAAAATTGTCTCTCAAAGTGAGACGTTTTCATTCTTGAAAATGGGTTAAGGGAACTTAGTCCTACATCGGAAAAATCGAAGGAAATAGAAAAGGATATATAGTAACCTTCTTCTAAGCATTATAAGATAGCTAGAAGAGAGACTCTCTCTCTTGCGCGCGAGCAGACTTGCAGACACGAATGCCAGACCGACATGACCCCATCTCGTGCAGAGCCACTTTTTGCTACAGTTTTGATTTTTTCCTTACGTAACTGCTGAAATAAATACAGAAACGGTTCTGTCTGCCGTTTCAGTGCTGTGTTGAATATTTTGTCTACCGTTACAGTGTAGGCATTCAATTACGTGTCTGCTGTTACACTGAGGGTATTCAAAGCCTTCTCTGCCGTTACACTAAAGGCATTCAAAGTTTTGTCTGCCGTTACAGATTTAATCCTGCCTCTATAAATAGAGGTCTCCACTCTCATTTCTTCCCAGCAACAGAAACACTTCTTTCTTCCTCTTCCGAGTCCTGTTCGTTTCTCCACTCCTGCTGTTTTGGTAAGTCGGTGATAGGATTCTGACGCTGCTGCTCAGTTCGAGAGTGCTACGTGGTGCCTACGTGAACACTCCGGTCGTTGCATCCTGGGAGACAGACGCCTTCGTTCATTCCAGCAACCGGAAGAGGCGAAATCTGTTTTAAGGACACTATGTGATACACAGGCCTTGGCTTCTCAACTTGTAATCTGATATTAGGTTTTGTAAGTTGTTTATTTATTTAATTTTTCCCCCCCTTTCGGTTTTTTTCTTTATCTCCTCTTTTCTTCTCTGTTTTCTGTGTCTCTCAATCAAATCGAGTTTATTGTAAAAGAATTTTTGTAACAAACTTAAAAAAGAATTTTTTATTTTCTTGATTTTCGGATTTGAGGCACGACTTTTCTTTTTCTTTTTTTTTTAATTTGAAAAACTTACACTCGTGTTGTGTAATTTTCAGAATCAAAATGACTACTGTATCGGACAATGTTACTGTGTCTGAAATGGTCCACGTGCCGGTTGCTGATACGACGCAAGAACCGAATGCTGCTGCGGCACGAGTGCCAATGCCCACTGTTTTACCTATCTCAGTTTCCCATGGCAAAAAACCTGAGAAGTTCAACGGGTAGAACTTCAAAAGGTGACAACAGAAAATGATGTTCTATCTGACCATACTGAATCTTGCAAGATTCTTGAACGAAGAAGCTCCAAATTTTAAGAAAGATGAGCAAGATAACCAAGTCATTGCCGCTGTGGATGCTTGGAAAAATGCTGATTACTTGTGTAGGAATTACAAAATGAACGGAATAGCCGATTCTTTGTATAATGTATACATTGACAAAAGAAAAGCTAAAGAACTTTAGGAATCACTAGACCATAAGTATAAAACAGAGGATGCTGGCGCCAAGAAATTCATTGTGGGCCGCTTTCTAGACTATAAAATGGTAGATTCTAAAACAATGATCAGTCAAGTTCAAGAACTACAACTGATCTTGCATGAGATTCATGCTGAAGGTATGAACTTATGTGAAAGTTTCCAAGTGGCATGTATAATTGAAAAATTACCACAAGGTTGGAAAGAATTTAAGAATTACCTAAAGCATAAGCGAAAAGAAATGAGCATTGAAGATCTCATTGTCAGACTCGTATTGAAGAAGACAATAGAGGATCTGAAAAGGTTGGACTCGTCAGTCATGCAGCTAAGGCAAATGTAATGGAACATAAACAACATTCCAACAATCACAACAACAAGGGTCCCAAGTTGGGGCCTAAGGGAGGAATCTCCAAGAAGCCAAAGTTTCAAGACAAGTGCTTCAATTATGACAAAATGGGTCACAAGTCTACTGAATGCAGACTTCCCAAGAAGAACAGGAAGAGAGAAGCAAACTTGATTCAAGGCATTGCTCAAGATATTTCCGATATCAACCTCTCAGCTGTGATCTCAGAGGTGAATATGTTAGGTTCAAACCCGAAGGAATGGTGGATTGACACTGAAGCTACTCGACATGTGTGCTCCAACAGAAGTATGTTCTCCACTTTTGAACCATTAGAGAATGGGGAGAAGATGTTATGGGAAACTCGGCTACTTCAGAAATCAAGGGCCAAGGCAAGGTGATCTTGAAGATGACTTCTGGAAAGGAACTAACTCTGAACAATGTTGCATATGTTCCTGAAATTCGTAAAAACCTGGTATCTGGTTCATTGCTTAAGAATCACGAATTTTGTTTAGTGTTTGAGTCGAACAAATTTGTTTTGTTAAAGAGTGGAATGTATGTTGGTAGTGGATACATGAGTGGTGGAATGTTTAAACTCAATGTAATGACCACGGTCAAGAATATCAATAAAGCTAGCTCTTCTACTTATATGTGCTTGAGTCTTTCAATTTATGGCATGGTAGACTAGGACATGTTAATTATGATACTTTGCAAAAAATAATTAACTTGAATCACATACCAACATTCCAAATTGATTCCAAACACAAGTGTGAAACTTGTGTTGAGGCAAAACTAACAAGATCATCGTTTAAAAATGTTGAAAGAAAGACTGAACCTCTTGATCTAATTCACACTGATATTTGTGATTTAAAAATGATACAAACAAGAGGTGGTAATAAATATTTTATTACATTCATTGATGATAGCACGAAATATTGCTATGTATACTTGCTTAAAAGTAAGGATGAAGCTATAGAGAAATTTGTTCTCTATAAGAATGAAGTTGAGAACCAACTCAATAAGAAAATTAAGGCGCTAAGAAGCGACCGAGGTGGAGAGTATGAATCGCCATTTGCTGACACGTGTGCTAAGCATGGAATTCTACATGAAACGACAGCTCCTTATTCTCCTCAGTCCAACGGTGTTACTGGGAGAAAGAATCGTACATTGAAAGAAATGATGAGTGCAATGTTAATAAGTTCTGGTTTGCCACTAAACTACCTTTTGAATAAGGTGCCCAAAAAGAAAGAAGAGAAAACTCCATATGAATTATGGAAAGGAAGAAACTTATCTTACACTTACTTGCGAATGTGGGATGTCTTGCCAAGGTGGCAGTACCTCCACCTAAGAAAGTGAAAATAGGACAAAAAACAGTTGATTGTATTTTCATTGGCTATGAACTTAACAGTAGTGCCTATCGGTTCTTTGTGTACAAATCCGATATCACTGAGATATCAAAGAACACGATCGTGGAATCTAGAAATGCATCGTTCTTTGAAGATGTATTTCCATGTAAATCAAAGGAGGAACCAAGTTTCTCCAAATGAACACATGAGACTATTAGTGAAGATAGTAAAGTCCAAGATGAAGAAGTTGAGGAGGAACCTCGATGCAGTAAAAGAACAAGAATGGAAAAATCTTTTGGTCCGGATTTCTTGACTTTTATACTTGAAGGTGAACCCCAAACCTTCAAGAAAGCGGTGAACTCTAGTGATGGTTCTCTATGGAAAGAAGCCATCAAGTGTGAAATTGATTCTATCTTGCAAAATCATACTTGGGAACTAGTGGATCTTCCACCAGGTAGTAAACCTTTAGGTTCCAAGGTGGATCTTCAAGAGAAAAATGAAACATGGTGGATCAATTGAAAAATACAAGGCAAGACTTGTAATTAAAGGCTATAAACAAAAGAAAGGTCTTGATTACTTTGATACATATTCTCCTGTGACGAGAATAAATTTTATTAGGATGGTACTTGCAGTAGCAGCTCTGCGCAATCTTGAAGTACATCAAATAGATGTAAATACAGCTTTTCTTAATGGAGATTTAGATGAAGAAATCTACATGGAACATCCTGAGGGTTTTTCGGCTCCAGGACATGAAAAGAAAGTGTGTAAACTGGTGAAGTCATTATATGGCTTGAAACAAACTCCAAAACAGTGGCATGAGAAATTTGACAATGTTATGATGACCAATGGTTTCAAGATTAATGAATGTGACAAATGTGTATATGTCAAAGACATAGAAAATGGATATATCTTTATATATTTGTATGTAGATGACATGCTTATTATTGGAAGCAATGATTAGATGATTAAATATGTTAAAAACATGTTGAACTCAAGGTTTGACATGAAAGATATGGGACTAGCTGGTGTTATATTGGGAATCAAAATCACAAAAACATCAGACGAGCTTATCTTAAGCCAGTCACATTATGTTGACAATATTCTTGGAAAATTTGATAAAGATAATTCTGGAATTGCTAGAACTCCAATAGATCTAACTTTACATTTATCCAAGAATAAAGGTGAGAGTATTTCTCAAGTAGAATACTCTAGAATCATAGGCAGTCTAATGTACTTAATAAGTTGTATAAGACTAAACATAGCTTATGTAGTGAGTAAACTAAGTAGATATACGAGTAATCCTGAAAGCAAGCATTGGCAAGTAATTACAAGAGTACTGAAGTACTTGCATTTTACTCGTAACTATGAGCTGCACTATACGAGATCCTCGGCTGTACTTGAAGGATACAGTGATGCAAGCTGGATATCTAGTAATAATTCAAAACCCACTACTTGGCTATGTGTTTACACTAGGTGGTGCAGCAATTTCTTGGAAATCCTCGAAACAAACAGTGATCGCTAAATCCACGGTGGAATCTGAATTTATCGCACCAGACAAATGTGGGGAAGAGGCTGAATGGTTACGCCACTTCCTTGAGGATATTCCAAGGTGGACGAAGCCTGTGCCTCGAATCTGCATATATTCAGATAGTCAATCTGTAATTTGTAGAGCACAGAGCAATATGTATAATTATAAATCTAGACATATTCGTCAAAGACATAATATCATTAGACAACTACTCTCTACTGGGGTTATCTCTGTGGACTATGTAAAGTCAAAGGATAATATTGCGGATCCACTAACCAAAGGGTTAAACAGAGAGTTAGTTGATAAATCATCGAGGGAAATTGGGCTAAAGCCCATGAAAGATTAAGTCGATATAATGGATACCCAACCTAGCTGACTGGAGATCCCAAGATCTAGGTTCAAAGGGACAAATAAATTATAAAGACCAAGTTAGATCACTGTGGGGATTTTTCCATGCCCATTCCCACGATGAAACAGTGATGCCCGTAAGGTAACAGGTTAAGCTAGGTTTTTAATGCTTCTTATGCGTCGGATATCCGAACAGAGTAATGCGGGTTACTCTTAGATAAGAAATCACCTATGTAAGAGGGAAGAAGGGCCGCTTCCAAGGGAATAATATAGGGCAATATTTCTGTTCAACTCTTGCAGAACCAGGCGTATGTTCCTGGCCAAAATGAACATAACAGTGAGAACTGAAAATGCATTAGGAAGATTTCTGTGTGAGATATGTCACAAATGACAGAAGAGTTCAAGGACATCGCGTCTACTGTTTAGTTAGTAAAGTAAACATATTTTCATAAGGAAAGGTTCAAAGGGTAACACCTACCTATCCTATACAGAAATCAACCGTTGAATTCAATCACCAAGTCTATCGAGTCAGTCTGTCATGTCTGTGATCGTCAATTTTCATTCATGTGGGGAATGTTAGAAAATGGGTGTTTTATACACTATTTACGAACCAATTTTTGAGCAATTTTTTGAGTAAGATCCTTAATGAATTATAGAGAGATCTTGGTTGATTTGTGTTCTCCTTCGTGAGTAGATCAAAATCATATATTGGTTTGCTAAAAACGGTTAAGGAGTGAATGAAAAATTGTCTCTCAAAGTGAGACGTTTTCATTTTTGAAAATGGGTTAAGGGAACTTAGTCCCACATCGGAAAATTCAAAGGAAATAGAAGATGATATATAGTAACCTCCTTCTAAGTATTGTAAGATAGCTAGAAGAGAGGCTCTCTCTCGCGCGCGCAGGGTGGTGCAAATCCCGGACCGGATTACATGCGACTTGTGTGCGCCCGCACGACCTGCGGACACGAATACCAGACCGACATGACCCCACCCCGTGCAGAGCCAATTTTTGGTACAGTTTTGATTTTTTTCTTGTGTAACGGCTAAAATAAATACAGAAATGATTCTGTCTGCCGTTTCAGTACCGTGTTGAATGTTTTGTCTGCCGTTACAGTGTAGGCATTCAATTACGTGTATGCTGTTACACTGAGGGTATTCAAAGCCTTGTCTGCCATTACACTAAAGGCATTCAAAGCTTTATCTACCGTTACAGATTTAACCCTGCGTCTATAAATAGAGGCCTCCCCTCTCATTTCTTCCCTGCATCAGAAACACTTCTTTCTTCCTCCTCTGCGGCCTGTTCATTTCTCCACTCCTGCTATTTTGGTAAGTCGGTGATAGGATTCTGACGCTGCTGCTCAGTTCGAGAGTGCTACGTGGTGCCTACGTGAACACTCTGGTCGTTGCATCCTGGGAGACAGACGCCTTCGTTCATTCCAGCAACCGGAAGAGGCGAAATCTGTTTTATGGATACTGTGTGATACACAGGCCTCGGCTTCTCAACTTGTAATCTGATATTGGATTTTGTAAGTTGTTTATTATTATTTTTCCCCTTTCGGTTTTTTCCTTTCTATCCTCTTTTCTTCTCTGTTTTCTGTGTCTCTCAATCAAATCGAGTTTATTGTAAAAGAATTTTTGTAACATCCCCCACTCATAAGACATGTATAGTTCATTGTGTATGCAACAGTATATAATATTTCATTCATGTTGGCCAACAGTCACCTTTACAATTTGTGTATGCAACACTATATAATTTTTCCAATCATGTTGGCTTACTCACAGGGGGCGGCCCTGAGTTCCCGGGGGCGATGCGAACTTTCACAAAATTTAAATTTGGAGATCCAAAAAAAAATATACAAATTATAATCTGACTTCAACGCAAAATACTTATATATATATACTTATATATATATATATATATATATATATATATATATATATATATATATATATATATATATAGGGTAAAAGGGATATGAGCTAATCATGGCCGTTCATTTTAAAAAAAAATAAAAAAAAATAAAGGGGAACGACGGGATATGATATCCCGTTTGACCTTTTTTTAAAAAAAATAATAATAATAAAATTTACCAGACGGTATAAGATACCCCGTCTTATGATAATAAAATATATTAAAATTTGAGAGACGGGGAATCATTCCCCGTTCGGGGAATCATTCTCCGTCCTTTATAATTTGAGAAACTACATTTCGTTTCTCATATTTGAGAAACAAGAATAGAACGTTTGCCATAAAATGGCAAAATGAGAAACCGTTGCAGAGATTCGTTTGCTATAATATGGCAAAATGGCATTTACAGAAAACGACTGTGGATGCTCTAAAGGATTAAGCTCCACGCACTGTTCACATCTTTAAGGAGAATATATGAGGATGAATATCTAGATTAGTAAGTAGAATGTATGACCTAGTGATTCGTTTCTACATGATAATGAGTAAGTAGAATGTAATTCAAACCTAGCTTGGTTCTTTTTTATTCCTTTCTTCCTTGTATTTTTTGAATCAAACTTTTCGATTCTGTAGGATGCGGTACAACAACACATATGAGAACTTTCCTGGAGACATTTTCTTTTTTCTCAGCATACTGGTAATTCCTTAATTTATTGTAGCCTCAACTATTTAATTGCATTTTGGGAAACGGGGAGGGGGGATTTCTGCCTTAATTGTCCTGAACAGGGGTTTATAATTGAAAAGTGTCCGTCACATTTGTAGAGGGTGATTCGCATCTCTAATCTCTAATATTATAATGGGAAAAGGCCTTAGTGTTATTTGTAAATCTGTCAATATGTGCAACATACGTACATAACTAATATAAAAAAGTCTCAAGTTCGAGTTCTCTCTACTCAGAATTTGTATTTTTATTTTTAAAAATTATTAAAACGTGCATTGTACGTGTAAATTACTAGTACAAATAATTATAATCACCACGTGAGCTTTTTTACGGATGGTCCACACTCTTCATCATGGTTTTCAGGTTAAAAAATGCATCCGTGAAAAAATCAACTGGTGTAGTGGTCGTTTTTACCCATTCTTTAAAATTTATGCAAAATGACAGATTTTCAATCATAGAACAAATAAAAAATAGAGAAAAAGATTTAAAAAAAAATCAAAAATCATAAAGCTAAATATTTTTTGGGTAAAAATCAAAATAAACCGTAACATTTAAAAAAATAAAAAAACTCATGACGTTTATTTTGAGTCAAAAGACCTCCCACCGTTTAAAATAAAGCAAATTTTATACTTTCCCATTTTAGTGTAAAAAGCAAAAAACCCTCCTAATATGTTTTACAGAATTAATTTTTTTTTATATAATATTTGTTTTGAGTAAGCAACTGTTAATAAAAGAGGAAATAGTAAAATTATCATATTTTAAACAGCGGGTTCTTTTGACTAAAAAACAAATTAATATTTTTTTATATAAAAAGATGACCAGTCATCGCTTCATTAATACGATATTAAAATAGAGGCCTCCCCTCTCATTTCTTCCCTGCATCAGAAACACTTCTTTCTTCCTCCTCTTAGGCCTGTTCATTTCTCCACTCCTGCTGTTTTGGTAAGTCGGTGATAGGATTCTGATGCTGCTGCTCAGTTCGAGAGTGCTACGTGGTGCCTACGTGAACACTCTGATCGTTGCATCTTGGGAGACAGACACCTTCGTTCATTCCAGCAACCGGAAGAGGCGAAATCTGTTTTAAGGATACTGTGTGATACACAGGCCTCGGTTTCTCAACTTGTAATCTGATATTGAGTTTTGTAAGTTGTTTATTATTATTATTTTTCCCCTTTCGGGTTTTTTCCTTTCTATCCTCTTTTCTTCTCTGTTTTCTGTGCATCTCAATCAAATCGAGTTTATTGTAAAAGAATTTTTGTAACATCTCCCACTCATAAGACATGTATAGTTCATTGTGTATGCAACAGTATATAATATTTCATTCATGTTGGCCAACAGTCACCTTTACAATTTGTGTATGCAACACTATATAATTTTTCCAATCATGTTGGCTTACTCACAGGAGGCGGCCCTGAGTTCCCGGGGGCGATGCGAACTTTCACAAAATTTAAATTTGGAGATCCAAAAAAAAATATACAAATTATAATTTGACTTCAACGCAAAATACTTATATATATATATATATATATATATATATATATATATATATATATATATAGGGTAAAAGGGATATGAGCAACTTGTTCATTTAGTAAATGAGCAATTGATGATGTGGCATGCATGTGATACATTGGTCAACTAACCCTTTAAGGATTTTCCAAGCAAGCATATATATATATAGGGTAAAAGGGATATGAGCAACTTGCTCATTTAGTAAATGAGCAATTGATGATGTGGCATGCATGTGATACATTGGTCAACTAACCCTTTAAGGATTTTCCAATCAAATGCTTGCCGCATCATCAATTGCTCATTTACTAAATGAGCAAGTTGCTCATATCCATTTTACCCATATATATATATATATATATATATATATATATATATATATATATATATAGGGAAAGCTTCGGTTGTGCACTACCTCTAGTGCACACGGCATGTGCACTAGGCCTTCGGGCATTCATATCGACGATCCGAACCGTTCACATTGATCTACACATCTAAATTAGTCTAAATATGTAAAATCAAATCATTTGAAATTCATTTACCCATCCATTGAACTGTTACAAAATTGTATGGCTGAAAATCATTGTTTTTTATAGTCACATGATGGATGGCAAATGATTTCATAAATGAACAAAGAATAAGGCAAGTGCCACTAGATCCTCTTAGCTCCTTTTCTATGAACAACATACCAAGAATAAGGCACGTCCCTCGGAATCTAAACCAAGCAAACGTGGTCCCAAGCGTGCAATTGACGAAAAACAACGCCTCAACATTTGCCTCCGAGCAAGATCCAGGGCTTAGATTGAGCCATATCCCTCGGAACCTACACCGAGCAAACGTGGCCCTGAGCGTGCATGTCACGCCCCGCTTCCCAAAATACGGGAATACGAGTCCATGACGGAGGCCCAGCGAATGATATTAACATCATTCATAAGCTGTACCAGTATTAACTCAACAATATGAAAAATGAATAATCATAACAACACAGATAAATATAATCACATAAACAACAACTGAGATTAAACATGCAATAGTTCAATATAATAACCAATAATTGGAAAAATAAATAACAGTTATGGGTTAACAAGCCCGGAATACAAAGTTCAACAAAGGAACAACAATGCGGTAAAAAAATAACATGGAAGAAAATAATTTATTTTAAAGCGGCTCCTGTCCCAATCCTAGAAGAACTGCTCACCAATGCCTCCTGGCAAATCTCCTTGTGCACTTGTAGCTGGATCAACTAGAGTGGAAAAGAAAATGTCCTTAGAGCAAGTATGGACAACAAGTAGTGAAAAGCAAAGAGTAAGGGAGCATGATACATCAAGGAGTATGAAGCAAGTTCAAGTACAAAAGCAATAACAATGTCAATAAACAATGGTCAAGTGCACGTGTCAACTTAGGTTTATTAGCATTTTGTTTTTCTTATCTAGTGCATGTACTACTGCTAGGGCTGCTAACGAATCGAGCTATTCGGCTCGAGCTCGATCAAAGCTCGGCTCGAACCGAGCTCGAGCTCAAAATTGAGCTCGTTTCGTAAACGAGCCGAGCTCGTGTTTGGGTTTTTTCTAAGGCTAAGCTCGCGAGCTATTCGCTCGAATACGGTCAAAGCTCGGCTCGAACCGAGCTCAAGCTCAAAACTAAGCTCATTTCGTAAACGAGCCGAGCTCGAGCTTGAAGGCATTCGGCTCGGCTCGGCTCGATTACAGCCCTAACTACTGCGTCCCATACCACATGTTCGGTGCACGCAAAACAGTGTACGTTTTAGACATAGTGGTGGGATCTGCAGAGCGTGTACTCGGTGTAACAAGATAACAAGTTCACAAGTATTACTCCACCTTCTATGTCAATACAAGTTCACAAGAAGGGCCCTACCAAGTACATTTTCTGAGATTATCCACTACTAAGTCAACCCTTATTAACCCCGACTTATTTAATATTTTATTATTTCATTCATGATCATGCAAGTATGTATACGAGTATCAAGGCGATGATAAGATTGCAACAAAATGATACAATGAATGATAAAATACAAGTAATTGTGAATCTGAAAAGAGCAGACACAGAAGTACTAAAACAGAAGTAACTCACAAACTATAACTCGGAATTTGAATCCGTCAAAGGGACAGAAAACTAGACATCGGGGGCTACAATTCATGTTCAACAAGTTTTTATTAATTCTGATCATAACTAGGTCAATTATCCTAATCTTTACAGGTTAACGGTTCTGGCAGCAGTTTACAGTCAAAACATTATGGGTGGAAATTAGGTATAAAATCAATATAAAAATCTACAAAAATTAGGAATGGATCCTAGGCATGTCTACTAAGTTTCTGGAGAGTTTAATGTCATTACAATACTGTTATCATGATGTTTCAACTGAAAATTGTGTCGATGTTTCAATAAATTGCAATATGGAAAGTATAGACCAACAGTGACTAAAACTGCGATATCTCACAGCTTACAGATCGGAATCAAGATCCGTCAAGTGTTCTGGAAACTAGATTCATTAGGCTACAATTCTCATTTATATGATTTTGGTTGATTCATATTGTAACAGGATCGAAACCTTAGTACAAAACATAATAGACAACAAGACATAACAAAGATCATCATATATATTTAACAAGGTGAATAATCAGCATGTTCTTGTTATAATGAAATGCATTAACATTTAGGTACAACAAATTGAGATGAAATTCTACTGTATACAAGGCAAGATTTTCATGTCACGATTCAATTCTCGAGATCTCAATCAACCAACATGTATTCATATCATTGTATATTTCTCATATGCAAGTTCTAGTCAATTTGTTCATGTCTTGTATGCATGCAAGTTTGGGTTTGAATCAATGAATATTGGCACGAGTCAAGGATACTTCGGGTTAGCTCGAGTAAATCCTAGATATCCCCAACGGAAGGTACACAAAGCAATGAGAACTACTTGTGGAGGAGATCAAAAATCTTGAACTAGAAAAATAAACGAGTTCAAGTGGACTTGCCTTTTGTGTGAGAGATTCGAATATGCAAAAAGAATAATAGGATCGGAATCCCGGGCGACGATCCAAGACACGTGCGAGCCGCGAGCAAAATACCAAACAGCAAGAGCAACAAATAAACAAGCACAGGAACCCCACAGCGGATCCAAGCAAAATGGCAACCGGCAAGTTGGAATCTGCTATGCCAAAATAGCAAACGGCGAAAACAACCAACCCAGCTTCATATATTGATGTTCATTTATTTTCTGCTGATTAATTACTCACCTTTTATAGTCTATATTTTGTACCTAATACTTTCTGTATTGCCCTCAAACTTTGATGTTGAGCTTTTTGGAATCTTCCAACCCCAACTTCGTATAGGGCCGACCCTGAGTTTCCGGAGGCCAGAGGCAAACTTCCGAAATGGGGCTCTCCACATATTTAATATTAAAAAAAATATTTATACAAAAAAATTGCACATTGTTCAAAGCAAAATAAGCAAAATATATATCATCGAACCAAAGAGGATTTGTTTTAAATGCTGGTTTCAGGTTGAGGGTAAGAGTTTCGGGTTTGAATTTAAATGTTGATTTCGGATTTGAATTTTTATTGATTTAAATGTGGATCTATTTTTAAATCACCCAAATTTAAAGTCTCAAATTCAATCAAGGTCAAACCCAAATAATTTAAACAAAATTCCAAAAGCCCAAATATTTATTCCTGAGGGCCCCTAATAACAAATTTCTTTTTAGAGATCCATACGTGCCTATATTTACAAGAAGAGTACAAATTTAGGGCCTCTAAAATTACAAATTATTTGGAGGGTCTGAGGTGGCCGCCTCACCGGCCTCAAAGGTGGGGCTGGTCCTGACTATGTACACCTACAATAGAATAGTCTTCATCCCAACTCTTTTGGAGCCACACTTGGATTCTTCTCCCCCTACAAAATCTACAGTGAATTGTCGCACCACGCTTTGTCTGTACTAGAACAGTCAATGCATGTGGACGCAAAGTATCTGTTAAGGCCTTCATCTAACAATTATTGCGGGACCAACTAAAATGAGTCTTATCATTTTGTGTGGATACTACCCTGCTCACCATTTTCCTTTTTCTCATGCTCAAAATGTCAAAATCCGCATCAGAATGATATGTATTGAGTACGAAATGAAGAAAATATGGGGTAGAAATCTTACAAAAAGATTACTTAATTTTTAAAAGGAAAATCTGTTGTTAAATCCCACTGCGCTTAAGCTCAGTCATTTATTTGGGGGCAAATGCTGGAGTTATCGAATTTGGAACTATCTGCAAATTATTTTTTACGTTAGCAAATACTAAGTGGTCTCCCACTCATAAGACATGTATAGTTCATTGTGTATGCAACAGTATATAATATTTCATTCATGTTGGCCAACAGCCACCTTTACAATTTGTGTATGCAACACTAGATAATTTTTCAATCATGTTGGCCTACTCACCGGGGGCGGCCCTGAGTTCCTGGGGGCGATCTGAACTTTCACAAAATTTAAGTTTGGAGATCCAAAAAAAAAAAAATACAAATTATAATTTGACTTCAGCACAAAATACTTATATATATATATGATATGGCTAAAATTGGGGTTAAATCGGGACCGTCCAGATCGAGCACGAATCTTGAAGCACGGGGGTAAAAAGGTAATTTCACATGCAGATGGATCCAAAACGGGTATTGGGCCTCCTTCTCACGAAACCAACCGCCCGCGAATAGATCCACTTCAACTGGGCACGGGTCCCGACCCGATACAAGCCCGGTCCACCAAGAGGAGAATCAGGGCACTGATTTGATTAAATCAAATCAACAAACTTGATTGGCTCCCACCAGGGAATCAGGGTCTAACTTCCTAAAACAGAATAGGAGGATTTTTCTCCTAGCTGTTAGGCAGGAAATCAGGGCCCTAATCATTCCAGAAGGCGACTATAAATACAGCCCCTCTACCACCAAGACGAGGTTAATCACTTTTTCACCACTTAAGCTCTTTCTTAATCTTTTGCTGATTACTGACAAGAGCGTCGGAGGGTGCGTCGCCGGAATCAACCCCGGTGTCTCGCACTTCCTTGCAGGTTGCGGCGGGAGCAAGAAGGCCGAGTCAGTTGTTCAGGTTTTCCTCGGATCCACAAATTCTATCTGTTTACCCCCACACCGAAATCAGCGGTAACAGATTGGCGCCGTCTGTGGGAAAACCACACGAACAGTCTCAGCCCATTCTCCGTCGTCATCTGCAGCCATGCCGCCGAAGAAGAACCGATCCAGAGGGTCGAACCGTGGGGGCAACCCCACCGACCCGGCAAATGAAGCTCCGGTCAATCCTATCCTTCAGTCTGACCTCCCTCCGCTGACCCAGCAGGTCCCACCTCCTCCTCCTCCCAAGCAGCAGCCCAACAACGGTCCGTCCGGTCATAACGGTTGGAAGGAGAAGCAGCCTCTCAATCCGGGCCACGTCTCGGTCCACAACGGGTCCTCGGACTCGATGGCTTCTCATCACCCCGACCTCCGCATCACACTTCTGAACCGTCAGAAAGACGACGACCTCCGTACCCATCTTGACGAGAGGCGGGCCCGAGAGGGAGCCTCCCGCCAGCGTCAAGGTGAGCGGTCACCACGTCGTCGGAACGGCAGAAGGACACCGGAACGTAGAGGCCGAGCGGCGTCACCCGATCGCCGAAGGAGGAGGTCCCGTTCCCCCAGGGATCGGCATCATCCGAGGGACCGGGAGGCCCCTATCAGCCGAGCCGAATTCCTCCAGTTCCAGGAGACCGTTCTGCAGGCCCTCAATCTCCGACAGAACGCCCAGAATGCTCAGAGGGTTCCGACGCCCCCCAGGGATCCCAGTCCTCGGCGCCGAACCCGGAGTCCTTCCCCGACTCCCAGCCGACAGCAGCGGCAACAGAGCCCTCGGCGGTCCCAGGAGTACCGGCGCCGCAGTCCACGCTCCCCTTCCTATGGAGAGGAGTCCGGGGGGTCGTACGACTACCAGCGGAGGGACGACGCCCTCATCCGCCGTATCCATGAGGTGGAAAGGCGCATCGGCCGCATGGACAGGGAGGAAGAGTCCCGAGCAGGAACCTTCCGTCCTAGCCGACCCCCCTTCTCGCGGTCGATCATGGAGGCCCACATACCGAGGAGTTTCAAACCGCCGCAGTTTGAAACATACTCTGGGGAATCCGACCCGGTCGACCACGTCGAAAGCTTCAAGACCCTGATGCAGATCCACCAAGCTTCCGACGCGGTGCTCTGCAGGACCTTCCCTGCCACCCTCCGGGGGTCGGCTCGGGAATGGTATTCTAGGCTCGCCCCCTTGTCCATCTTCTCATTCGAACAGTTTGAGACACTGTTCATTACTCACTTCGTGAGTAGCCGACGAGCCGAGAAGAAGAGTCTTTCCTTGCTGAACCTGCGGCAGGAGAAGCAAGAAAAGTTACGGAACTATGTGAAAAGGTTTACCGCGGAAGTCAGGTCAATTGCTTCCTTGGACCAGTCCGTGGCTACCGTGGCGTTCCAGTCGAGCGTCCTTAACGCCAACCTCCGATCATCCCTGGCCAAGAAGCCCCCGCATGACTTCGCCGACCTCCTCCTGAGGTGCGAGAAGTACATCCGGGCGGAGGAGGCCGAAGCCCTTCCGAGCTTCGGGGGCACCGCCGCGGGGTCAAAGAGGAAGGCAACGGGAGAAGAAGGGTCCAAGAAAGCTCAGAAGGACATGGGCGGTCAGCGCCGCCCTCCCACCAGGTTCGAGAAGTTCACTCCCCTCACCACTAATGTCTCTACTATCCTCATGGAGGTAGAGAAGGAGGGAATCATCCCTCCAGCCCCGAGGATGCACACTCAGGCGAAGAGGAGGAACAAAGATAAGTGGTGTCGTTACCACCGAGACCATGGGCACGACACGAACGACTGCCGAGCTCTGAGAGATGAGATCGAAGCACTCATTCGGAGGGGGCAGTTGGCCAAGTTCGTGAAAGCTAACGATCGAACAGATCGGAACTCACCTCCCCCTCGGGGGGCTAACAAGCGCTCCGAGCGGCGCGAGGAGACACCCGAGTTCGAAGAAGAACGGGTTTTGCACATGATCCACGGAGGCCCAATGGGGGGCTCCTCTAATTCCTCCCGAAAGGCCTTCGTCCGGGAAGTCAACTCGGTCCACAGTGCCCCTCCCCCGAAGGGTCTCGGCGTCCCTGTGTCTTTCTCCGATGCCGACCTCGAAGGAGTCCGAACCCCCCATTGCGATGCCCTCGTCATCGACCTCCGCATGGCCAATTTCAAGGTGCAGAGGATTTTGGTGGACAATGGGAGTTCGGTCAACATCCTATTCCTCTCGGCCTTTCAAGGCCTGCAGCTGTCCCGGGACCGTCTTAAGCCGGCCGGTTATACTCTCCACGGGTTCACGGGGGTCCCGGTAACCGTCGAAGGGGTGATAACCCTAGACGTTACTGCGGGAAGCACCCCTACTATCCGGACCGAGCCGATGGACTTCATGGTCGTCGACGTCCCGGCAGCATACAATGTCATCCTAGGCCGTCCCGGCCTAGCCGCTCTGGAGGCTGTCCCCTCGGCATACCACTTGAAGATGAAATTCCCCACTCGCTCGGGAGTAGGGGAAGTCAGGGGAAGCCAGGAAACAGCTCGGAAGTGCTACATGACTTCCACCGGGGGACCAGTGCTCTCGCTCGAGACACTAGAGATCCCCGAGCCGAAGGCCCGTCCAACGTCCGAGCTGGCGGACGAGTTAGAAGAAGTACTCTTCTCCGACGAGGATCCGAGCCGAAAATTCCTCGTCAGCAAGTCCTTGCCGATCGTGCTGTTCTCCGACTTGGTGAGGTGCATCCGGGATAACCGCGACCTATTTGCTTGGTCGGCCGCGGATATGCCCGGCATCTCTGAGGACTTGCTCGTCCACCGCCTAAGCGTCGAACCGGGGTGCAAACCGGTTCAGCAGAAGAGGCGAAAGTTCGCTCCCGAGCGACAGCAGGCAATCAAGGAGGAAGTGGATAAGCTGCTGAAGGCCAAGTTCATCCAGGAGGTAAATTATCCCGAGTGGCTGTCGAATGTCGTAATGGTCAAGAAGTCCAATGGCTCGTGGAGGATATGCATCGACTTCACCGATCTCAACAAGGCGTGTCCGAAGGATCCCTTCCCTCTCCCGAACATCGACACCCTTATCGACGCCACCTCGAGCCATGAGCTCCTCAGCTTCATGGATGCCTTCTCGGGGTACAATCAAATCCGGATGTTCCCTCCGGACATCCCGAAGACCTCCTTCGTCACCGACCAAGGCCTCTACTGCTACCGAGTAATGCCGTTCGGTTTGAAGAACGCAGGCATCACCTACCAGCGCCTCGTCAACAAGGTTTTCCAGCATCAGATCGGCCGAAACATGGAGGTGTACGTTGATGACATGCTCATCAAGAGCATCCGCGGCACTGACCACGTAGCCGACCTCCAGGAGGCCTTCGGCGTGTTGAGGAAGTACAACATGCGGCTAAACCCGAACAAGTGTGCGTTCGGAGTCTCCTCTGGCAAGTTCCTCGGTTTCATGGTGAGCCAGCGGGGAATTGAAGCTAACCCCGAGAAGATTAAAGCCATATTAGACATGGCCCCGCCTCGGAACGTCAAGGAGGTGCAGAAGCTCACCGGTCGGCTCGCAGCCATCGGTCGGTTCCTCTCCAAGTCAGGGGAAAAGTGCCTCCCCTTCTTCAAAGCACTCCGGGGGGCTAAAGGATTTGAATGGGGCCAAGCACAGCAAGAATCGTTCGACCAGCTGAAAGCCTATCTGGTGAACCCCCTTCTGCTCAGTAAGCCAGTCCCGGGCGAGCCTCTCTTCATCTACTTGGCCGCTTCCGAGCAGACCTTGAGCGCTGTTTTAGTAAGAGAAGAAGACCGGACCCAAAGGCCCATTTACTACGTGAGCAAGGTGCTTCGGGATGCCGAGCTCCGCTATCCGAGGATAGAGAAGATAGCCTACGCTCTGGTCATGGCAGCAAGAAAGCTTCGGCCCTACTTCCAATCTCACTCGGTCGTCGTCCTCACCGATCAACCCCTTAAGCAAGTCCTCCACAAGCCCGAAACCTCGGGCCGGCTGATGAAGTGGTCCATAGAGCTAAGTCAGCATGACATCTCCTATCAGCCTCGGACGGCAATTAAGGCACAGGCTCTCGCCGACTTCATTGTAGAGTCCACCATCCCTGAGGTCGGCCACGTCCTAAATGGGCCCCCCATTTGGACAGTCTTCGTGGACGGATCCTCTTGCAGTGAAGGAAGCGGCGCCGGCATTATCCTGAACGGCCCTGACAGCTTCGTCCTGCAGTATGCGATCTGCATGAACTTTAAGGCCTCGAACAACGAGGCGGAGTATGAGGCTCTCATAGCTGGTCTCGGACTCGCACGAAGTGCTGGGGCGCAACGCCTTCGGATTCACAGTGACTCCCAGCTAGTCGTGAACCAGGTCTTGGGCGAATATGAGGCCAGGGACGAGCGAATGGCGAGGTACCTCGCCAAGGTCCGGGACCTCATGGGCCGGTTCGAAGAAGCCATCATCCAACGGGTCCCCCGGGAGGAGAACTCACAAGCTGACGCTCTCTCCAAGTTGGCCTCGTCTTCTCTACAAGGTCTCGAACAGACCGTATTGATTGAAGTCCTCTCTAAACCGAGCATCAAAGACGAGACACCTAGCTCGGTGGAGTCATTGCCGGTCATGCTGCAGGACAATTGGATGAAGCCACTGGTAGAATTCTTAAGGGATGGAGTTCTGCCCTCAGATCCCAAAGAAGCACGCCGAGTCAGAACTCGGGCCGAGCGCTATGTCTTGATCGAGGACATCTTATACAAACGCTCCTTCTCTCAAATAGATGGCCGACCTTACCTAAGGTGCCTCTCTCCGGATCAGGCCGAATATGCCCTACAGGAGCTTCATGAAGGCATCGGAGGGGCGCACTCCGGATTCAGGTCTTTGGCCCGGAAAGCTTTGAACTATGGGTACTTCTGGCCGACCCTTCTTCAAGATGCCGAGCGACATGTTCGGCAATGCAGCTCCTGCCAGAGACACTCCAACATCCGACGTCTCCCCCAGGCCAACCTCACCTCCCTATCGAGCCCTATCCCCTTCGCGATGTGGGGAATGGACTTACTAGGGCCTTTCCCTCCAGCTCCGGGTCAGCTCAGGTTCTTAGTCGTAGCCATCGACTACTTCTCGAAGTGGGTCGAGGCCGAGCCCCTCGCCACTATAACCGAGAACAAGGTGGTGCAGTTCTTCTGGAAGAGCATCATATGCAGATTCGGCGTCCCCCGCGTCCTCGTGACGGACAACGGGACTCAGTTCACTGGCACAGCATTCCGAGCCCTATGCGACGACCTCGTCATTCAACAGCGCTTCTCGTCCATCTCATACCCCCAGTCGAACGGGCAGGCCGAGAATGCTAATAAGCAGATCCTCGCAGGAATCAAGAAGAGGTTGGACAAGTGCTCCAAAGGTTTGTGGGTCGACCAACTCCCTAATGTGTTATGGAACTACCGCACTAGCAAGCGGACACCCACCGGAGAGTCCCCTTTCAACCTTACTTATGGGGCCGAGGCCGTGATACCCCTCGAGGTCGGAATACCTTCCCCTCGGCTCATGGCCTATGACGAAGCGCAGAATGCCAGGGACCTCAGGGGAAACTTGGACCTGATAGATGAACTGAGGGAAAGGGCATCGATTCGGCAACAGAATTACAGAAGGAGGGTCGAGCTAGCGTACAACAAGAAGGTCCGACCCGCCAACCTTGAGCAAGGAGATTTGGTATTGAGAAAGCTAGCCATATCCCTCCCCAGTTAGAGGAGCAAGCTAGCTCCGAATTGGGAAGGGCCGTACCGGATCACAAAAGTTGTTCGGCCTGGAGCATACCGACTTGAAGACATGGATGGCAAAGAGCTTCCGAGGACCTGGAATGCCGACCACCTCCTGAAATACCAAGAGAGCGCTCCGGCGCCTCTCTAAGTAATCCGAGGTGTCGAACCATTCCTCTCCTCTAACTTGTAACCTGTCCCATGAATTGTACTATGTAAAACGGTTCGCCGTCAAATATCAATAAAGAAAAGTTCTATTATGTTTTTGAATTCACATGTTTTTCTCCCCTCTTATTTAACCAATGGTTCGGAGTCCAACACTCGGCTCGACTTTACCTCCTCGGCTCGTCTCCGGACGAACCAGGGGTAGATCGCCGTTCGGAATTGCTCCCACAGCCGTTGAACTACACCGATGGTTCGGAGTCCAACACTCGGCTCGACTGTACCTCCTCGGCTCGTCTCCGGACGAACCAGGAGTAGATCGCCGTTCGGAATTGCTCCCACAGCCGTTGAACTACACCGATGGTTCGGAGTCCAACACTCGGCTCGACTTTACCTCCTCGGCTCGTCTCCGGACGAACCAGGGGTAGATCGCCGTTCGGAATTGCTCCCACAGCCGTTGAACTACACCGATGGTTCGGAGTCCAACACTCGGCTCGACTCTACCTCCTCGGCTCGTCTCCGAACGAACCAGGGGTAGATCGCCGTTCGGAATTGCTCCCACAGCCGTTGAACTACACCGATGGTTCGGAGTTCGACACTCGGCTCGACTCTACCTCCTCGGCTCGTCTCCGGACGAACCAGGGGTAGATCGCCGTTCAGAATTGCTCCCACAGCCGTTGAACTACACCGATGGTTCGGAGTCCAACACTCGGCTCGACTTTACCTCCTCGGCTCGTCTCCGGACGAACCAGGGGTAGATCGCCGTTCGGAATTGCTCCCACAGCCGTTGAACTACACCGATGGTTTGGAGTCCAACACTCGGCTCGACTCTACCTCCTCGGCTCGTCTCCGAACGAACTAGGGGTAGATCGCCGTTCGGAATTGCTCCCACAGCCGTTGAACTACACCGATGGTTCGGAGTCCGACACTCGGCTCGACTCTACCTCCTCGGCTCGTCTCCGGACGAACAGGGGTAGATCGCCGTTCGGAATTGCTCCCACAGCCGTTGAGCTCCAGCGATGGTCCCGGGGTCCAACACTTGGTTCCTAGTCCATCTAAACTACTCCGGTAGGTCGATGCCGGACCTTCGTTCGAACGCAAAAGTCCGAACTCTCCTAACTATTACCCGAAGCCCGAAGACCCACACATTCGGTCGGCTCCCGAGTAAGTGCCTTCCCGAGCGTGTAAACGGGGAAAACACACTTTCCCCTCAACTTTCGTACGTGATCTCGATCAGACGGCTCAGATCAAGCCACCTGCGCAAAACGACAAGATAACATTTTCTTGGGAACTGAGCCGCATCGAGATTCGCGCCTACGTTCGACGGCTCAGATCTCGCCACCTACTCTATGCGACAAAATAACACTTTCTTGAGTACAGAGCCGTGCCGTACCGTGTCAGATCCACTAAACGACAAAAAGCCGCACCCCTGGAGATCCATTCGGCTAAACAGGCGCGCTCGGTTCAAAGATCTCGGCACGACCGAGACGGTTATAAGCAAAGACAAACATGCAAAGCAACGAAAGGGAATTTTATTAATTGTCGGCACATAATACAAAACATTCCATTACAAAGTGTTGGCGAACAAAACACACAATGCCCGACCCACTACACTTGTCTCTCATATAAAAACATCCTCACTAAACTGTTCATCCTCCTCGGCTGACAGCTCCTCCTTCTCCCCCCGGAGCCTCGCCATCACACCACGCAGATGCCACATCTCTGAGAGCAGGTCATCCCGCTCGGCGACGATCTTCGACTGAATGTGCCGAATGCTTTTGACCCGAAGAGCGTTGCTGAATGCGATCTGCAGGTCTTCATCCTCCCCTGGGAGGCTCAGCTCGACGATCTTATTCTCCAAGCGTTGGATCTCGGCTTCCCGGAGACTGAGGACCAACGAAAGGTGGTCCCACTCACTCTCGGCTCGGCGTAACTTCATATCGGCGCTCCTAGGGCTCAGAACCACTGTTCCAGAGGTGGCCTCGGATTCAGAGTCATCGTTCGAACGCTCGGAGTCCGAGCCATGAATCGTCACAACGAGCTGAAAAGAAGAGAAAACGAATAACACAGTTTCAATACACTGCCGGAGTCTAACACTTGAAAATTTTTCAGAACTATTTGCATTCAGACATGATAGTGTTACAGACGGTAGGTCGACCCTACAGCTAAGTTGTTACAATGGTCAACAAAAATAGGAAAACGACAGAATCAGAGCCTCTTCGGAAGGGGAATGCTTCGGTTTAGGGAAACACGAGGACGGCGAGGTCTACCCTCCGAACCCGACCCTAAACCAACGAAGCGCGACCCCCCTTCGCTACTAGCTCTAACTGCGACGCCAGCCGAAGCCCCGCTCGACGAGGCGGCCGCACTGCTCTGAGCGTCGGCTGGACTCCGCCTGGTCAACGGCGAGCGCATCGCAAGTTCGTGAAACGTAATCCCCCTCTCGCTTTTTTCGCGAGTGCACGAAGTGCTGCGAACGTTAGCCCTGACCGGTGCCGGCTTGAGCGATGCGATCTCTTCCTCCAGTTCGATAATCCTATCCCTCAAGACGTCGTCCTTCACCAACTTCTTCGGTCGCGGGGCCGTCAACGAGCCCGAGGCATTGGCGTTATCAGTAGCGAGCCGTCGGTAATGGGTGACTTCAATCCCCCTATCTATTGTGATCCTTCTGAGCCTGTCGACTTCGGCCGATAGCCTCTTGCGCTCGGTCGACGCTTTCTCCAGTTCGGAAGCCAGCTTCTCCCACTCCGCCGAACGCTCTTTTTCCGCTAGCTCCAAGTATTGGACCTCGGCCAAAAGGTCGTCATTCTTCTGCTCGGCGGAAGTAAGCTCCCTACGGAGGTTCTCAACTTCGCCTTCGGGATAGGGGGCTGATGAGCGTTTCCTATACCGGTACAGCTCGTGACCATACCTCCGCAGAGCCGCCTTCGTATCCTCCAGCCTGCCGAGCAGGAGATATCGCTTATACCGGCTCTGAGAGAGCTCGTCCTTCGTTTTCACCAGCTCCTGCCGAAGGTATTCAGCCTCCGTGATCGGACCGAATCTCACCTGAAATGCAGTGATAAATCTGAGGCCCAACACTTGGAGAAAGTTACGCCAAAACAAACACTAAGTCCGAGACTCAATACTTGGGCAAATTTTGGCCAAACAAAATATTTTTTCATTCAAAATTCGAAGAGTTCTACAACAGCGGTGGCCAGTCCGCAGTTAGGCTTACAAAAACAAAAAAAAAGAAGAAAAGAAGACAACCGAGTCAGGGGTCGACCTTTTTGTCGTTCGGGTCCGTCGACCCCTCGGCCTTGTCCTTGCCCTCGCCTCCGCCACCTCCTTCGCTCCAGCTCTCCTCCTCGGAGTCGTCCTCCTTCTCCTCCTCGGCCGCGGCCTTCCACGGGTCCTCGACGGGTTCCGTCTCCCCCTCGGGGCCGATCAACCCCTCGGGGACAACCTCCTCCCCTTCCACGAGGTCATAGAAGTTGTAGGAGGACGTGTCGAAGCCCGGGTTCTTGGCGACCACATGTTGCAAGGCACGGCCGTAGGCGTCCAGCATGTTCTGGATCATGTGCATCGCGGCTTCCCCCTGCACGGCTTTCTTCACCCTCTTCACCTTCCTGAGGTGTTTTGCCTTGATCTTCTCGGCCCTCTTCCGAGCGTCCTCCGCCTCCGACCGAGCCTTGGCCAGCTCCTCCCTCAGGTCGGCAGCCTCCTTCACCGACGCCTCGAGCTTGGCCGCCGAATCCTTTAGCTCCGCAGCCTCCTTCTCCGAGGCCTCGAGCTTGGCCGCCGTATCCTTTGACAGCTGAACAGCATCGGCCAACTGCTTCTCCAGCCCCTCCACTTCGGTGGCCCTCTTCGTCGAAAGAAGCAACTCGGAATCAAGCCGCTTCGCGACCTTGACGCGTTCCGCCCTCTCCTTCTCCTTCTCCTGATCCTTCTTCGCCATCTCCTCAAGCAGGAAATTGAAGTGGCAGATGGTCTGAAAGAGAACAACAGAGTTACAATCCGAATCCAAGAACTTAGAAAATTTTCTAAGGAAGAAATTCAGATGAAGAAGAAATCAGCCTACTTACCGACATGGTATCCCGGGCGATCTGCATCACGGCGTCCCCTGCCATCCCGGCCTTCAGGGTCGCTCGATCCTTCGGGGTCGGCAAGTGCCTTATCGCCTCCATGCAGATGTTCCCGTCGCCCAGGAAACCATCGGCGTTCATCACCTGCCAGTCGGGGACGAAGATCTGCTTGTGACGCTCGGTCAAGATCTTCTCCGCCTCGGCAGTGAGGGGCGGAACCTGCATGGACAGCGCATCCTTCACCCCGAACACGCCGCTCGACGAACCCGGAGCATCCGTCCCCGGGGTTGGCTCAGGTGCATCCGAGGTAGGGGGATCGGAGACAATGGCCTCCCCCTGCTCGGGGACCACGACCTTCGTCGGAGAGACGAGGACCTCAATCTCCCCCTCCTTGAGGACCGCGACCTTCGGTTGGTCGGCAGCCTTTGCGACCGAGGGCTTCTTCGAAGCCCGGCTGTCCTGAGGCGCTGCCGACGGCCTCTTCTTCTTCTCCTGCTCTGCCCGACCCTTCGCCACCAGAGCCTTGTAATCAAGCTTCATTGTCTCTGCAAAAGCCGGATGAAAAAACTTAGAAAATTTTTCATGAACTTTAAACAAGGAGTATAAATACCAGATGCATACGAGGGTCGATCGGACTGAGACCCCCACGGAACAGATGCTCCTCCGTAATATCCTTCCAGCTTAGCGCTGGCAGGGCGAGAAGCTTCCTCTGGACCTCAGCCTCCTCAGCATTCAGTGGGATTATCCTTCTTTGTACACTTGGGCAAGCTGTCCTTCGCCCAAACTGTCGGTATCACCCACGGCGTCAGATTTCGGACGAGGAAGTATTTATCCTTCCAATGTTTGATCGAGTCCGGGTTCTCGATCAACTTAACTCCCGTCCGAGGAGAAAGGAAAAATCTCTGCTCGTCACGCCTCGGCTGGCAAGGTCGGAATGGACTCCGAAAGAGGAACATAGTCGGCTTGGCGTCGATCTCTTGACATCGGAGGAGGAACGCCACGACATGCCTCCAAGTGTTCGGCATCAGTTGGGCGGGACTTAGACCGTACCAGACCAAGACTTCGACCACGAACGGGTGTAGGGGAAAGCAGAGCCCGGCGATGAGGGAATCGACCGGGAAGACGCATACATCCGGCGAGGACTTTGTGTTGGCTCGGAACCCCGGCCCAGGAAGAAGCAGCACATACTCAAGCGGGATCCGGAAACCCTCTCGGATCATACGGAGATCGGTCTCGGTGAGAGTCGAGATCCTGTGGTCGACCTCGGACAGCTCCCTAGGCTCGTTCTCCTCCACCAGCTTTGCCGTACCTTGAGTGACCCTCTCCAAGGTGTCCTCGGCGTAATCCCGGACGCCTCCCACGCTCGATACGGCGATGGGCTGCCGACCGAACGCCCCCGCTCTCCTCGGCGTTTCCACTATTGTGATCACGGCTTTACCCTTTCGGGACTCCGCCGCGACTTCCTCGGGCACTTCGGCCACTTCACCCTCTTTATCCGGACGAACAACATCTTGCCCGCTCGGCTCCATTGCTCCCTTCCCCTTGTCCCCTCGGCCAACGGCTTGCTCCGAGGCGGGGGTCTCAGCCGAAATCTTAACCATGTTTTCCTAAAAAGAGAAGGGAAAGAAACTGACCTTGAAGTGACAGGTGCGGTCGGAAAGTTCGCCGGAACTAAGAACGCTACTGCGACAGCTAGCAACGCCACCAAGGGAGCTAAAAACTGCGAAGCAAAGTAAAAACAGAAGAGAGAGAGTAAAAGTGAAAAGTGAAGACTTGGTCTTGGGGGGGGTGAAGATTTATAGTAAAATTGGGACGTCCCTTGGACTTCCAATGAAACTTCGCGACTTTTGGGCTACTCTCGAAACGTCACGAAGGCCCATCACCACTACTCCTCTCACCAAGTCAACTGGCTCGGCCCCGACGGATCCAAATCCGAACTATGAGCGATCCAAACACGCCGACAGTGGGGTCCGCTCGGAATCCGCGCAAGTGCCTTCCCGAGCTGGTAAACGGGGAAAACTCACTTTCCCCTCAACTTTCGCGCCCGATCTCGATCAGACGGCTCAGATCTCGCCGAGAGCACTAGACGACAAGATAGTGTTTTCTTGGGAGCTGCGCCCGTCTTGAGATGCGCACCATCATCCAGCGGCTCAAGGTGCGCCACGTCGCTCGGACGATTGAACCCTCGGACGCCTCACCTATGCTTAAAGGAACCTGGAAAAATTTTGATTCAGTTTTGAGGCGCCGCCTTCGGCGAGCGCCCCCCAGGTCCCGTGCATCAGTCGGTATTCCACCGACCATGGGCCCCGGTCGGGAACAGATCGGCGCTACTCTCATCTCTAACTCCCCCGGGCTGACATCCAACAGAAGCCATCAGCCCGGAAGGAAGACAGAGATGAGAGGGGACCCATCAACACTCAGAGACCAGGAGAAACACACCGTTCCGAGCCTGTTGTTTACAACTGGAAGGCGCGGCTTGTCAGAGGAATCCGACCGCAGCGCCTTCACAGTTGAAAACAACGGGCTCGGACGGTCCAGAAGCCCGAGCTGCGACTCACGATAGAGAAGCGCGCCATCCCGAGCTAGTTGGTTGCAACTGGAAGGATCAGTTTGTCAGAAGGCCCTGACAACGGCGCCTTCGCAGTTGCAACAAACGGGCTCGGATGGCCCGGAAATCGGCATCGGACATGGATCACCACTCTCCCACCAAGACCTCCGCCTACTTCGACACTCGCTTCGGAGCAACCAAAGAAGGCAGAAGATCTTGGTGAGAGAACGACCACCCGTCCTCCCGAGACAGCCCATCCCTCGGATCCGGACTATGGTCGTCACCACTCTTGCCTTATTCTCCCCCGCTCCTGACATCCACTTAGGGACCGTCCGGAACGGGAGAAGATAAAGGTAAGAGAGCGACCACCCGTCCTTCTGAGACAACTCATCCCCCGGTTTCGGACTACGGTCGTCACCACTACTACCTCGTTCCCCCTCGCTCCTGACATCCACTTTGGGGCCGTCAGGAACAAAGGGAAAACCAGGCAGAAGAGCGACCACCTCTCCGAACCTCAAGAGAGAAGCTACCCAAGGCAGATGCCTCCGAGGTCTGGAACTCAATTTGGTTGTGACCAAAATGACAAAGGGAGTGGAGTACTTATAGCCTACCTCCAAGAACCAGCCATTATGACCCTCGGAAATTGAAGCGCCGCGTTTTAATTAAGGGGATTACTGATCCTCGGAAGTTGAAACACCACGCATTAATTAAAGGAATTATCCTTAATGACATCGGGAAGGCGAAACGCCGCACAAGTCACGAAGCGCCATTAACACCGTTGGAAACAGAGCAATCTCAGATTGCCAAAAACCACAGGCCCTCGGTCGGCTGCCGAGCAAGTGCCTTTCCGAGCATGTAAACGGGGAAAAACCACTTTCCCCTCAACTTTCGCATCTGATCTCAATCAGACGGCCCAGATCTCGCCGAGAGCACTAAAAGACAAGATAGTGTTTTCTTGGGAACTGCGCCCGTCTCGAGATGCGTGCCGACCTCCAACAGCTCAGATAACGCCACGTCGCTCAGCCTGCCGAACACCAATGCCTTCGGTCGGCATCCGAGCAAGTGCCTTCCCGAGCTGGTAAATGAAGAAAAAAAGACACCGAGCTACGTGGACCGCTGGATCTCTCAAAAACTCGCGCTCCCAATGATGAAGAGCCCAGATTGCGCCACGTGCGCTAAAAGACAAGATAGTGTTTTCTTGGGGACTGCGCCCGTCTCGAGATGCGTGCCGACATCCAACAGCTCAGATAACGCCACGTCGCTCGGCCTGCCGAACCCCCTAGTCTCCGGTCGGCAGCCGAGCAAGTGCCTTTCCGAGCTCGAAAATGGAGAAAAACGCTGCCGAACTATAACAGCCGCCAGATCTTTCCGAAATTCGCGCCCATCCACGATCGACGGCTCAGATCAAGCCAAGCCATTAATCGGTATTTAAACCGTTTTTTATTTATTTTAATCGTTTTATTTGTTTAAAAATTGCGAGAAAATTGCTAAAAATTTGGAAAAATTAGCTAAAAATTCTGGGAGATAATTGAAAATTCGGGGACACACTTTCGGACCCCGGAGCGAACAATTATTACCCTGAATGCACCGCTAAAGCCCCCGAACGATTAGCAAACACATCGCAGAATTAAACAAATACTTCGAAAAAAGTAGATAAAAGACTGTCAGATACCCGACGCAGCTCAAGAACAGCACACGGCGTCAAAAGTTACCTCACTACCCCCTTTCTAGATTCAAAATCCCACATTTGGACTCCGATACAACTCCACCAGCCACTGAAACCGCTGAACTACTCCTCAAAGTCTGATCACGCTCAGTCTTTAGGAGTGGGGGGCTCGTGATATGGCTAAAATTGGGGTTAAATCGGGACCGTCCAGATCGAGCACGAATCTTGAAGCACGGGGGTAAAAAGGTAATTTCACATGCAGATGGATCCAAAACGGGTATTGGGCCTCATTCTCACGAAACCAACCGCCCGCGAATAGATCCACTTCAACTGGGCACGGGTCCCGACCCGATACAAGCCCGGTCCACCAAGAGGAGAATCAGGGCACTGATTTGATTAAATCAAATCAACAAACTTGATTGGCTCCCACCAGGGAATCAGGGTCTAACTTCCTAAAACAGAATAGGAGGATTTTTCTCCTACCTGTTAGGCAGGAAATCAGGGCCCTAATCATTCCAGAAGGCGACTATAAATACAGCCCCTCTACCACCAAGACGAGGTTAATCACTTTTTCACCACTTAAGCTCTTTCTTAATCTTTTGCTGATTACTGACAAGAGCGTCGGAGGGTGCGTCGCCGGAATCAACCCCGGTGTCTCGCACTTCCTTGCAGGTTGCGGCGGGAGCAAGAAGGCCGAGTCAGCTGTTCAGGTTTTCCTCGGATCCACAAATTCTATCTGTTTACCCCCACACCGAAATCAGCGGTAACAATATATATATATATATATATATATATATATATATATATATATATATATATATATCTATCTATCTATCGGTATAACGGAAAAAATAAATTGGAGGGCATAAAAAAATGCGCACAAATTGGGGGCTTGAGGCGGCTGCCTATTTGGCCTCTACCTCAGGGCCTTGCGCAAAAATTGGAGGCCTGAGGCGGCCGCCTGTCTGGCCTCTAGGCCCTGCCTACTCATCATTTATTGCATACACAAATATCACGTACATGCATAAATGACACAAAATTTTTTTTAGCATGATACTACACGAAGGTTAGTCTTACATTAGGCTGATGAACTGGTAGTGGAAGCGATGTCCTTTGTATCCGTTGTACTCTTCACGATCAGCCTCTTGTATATAGTAGTGAATCAATCCTACAGGATGAGAAGCTTCACGCACTGTTCACATCTTTAAGGAGATTATATGAGGATGAATATCTAGATTAGTAAGTAGAATGTATGACCTAGTGATTCGTTTCTACATGATAATGAGTAAGTAGAATGTAATTCAAACCTAGCTAATTGGTTCTTTTTTCTTCCTTTCTTCCTTATATTTTTTGAATCAGACTTTTCGATTCTGTAGGATGCGGTACAACAACACATATGAGAACTTTCCTGGAGACATTTTCTTTTTTCTCACTGGTAATTCCTTAATTTATTGTAGCCTCAACTATTTAATTGCATTTTGGGAAACGGGTGTTAGAATATAAATATTAAAACCCTCACCCTTACCACAACTTCGAAGTTTTGGTCCATCGGTAGGGTCATTAATATGGTATCAGAGCAACCCAGGTTCGAATCTCACCGGCTGCGCTATTTAAATGCGGATTGAAAAAAAAAAATACCGCTGCGTATAGTCCAGGTCTTGGCCCAAAAAGATGGCCCTCAACTTGCGGGGGCGTGTTAGAATATAAATATTAAAACCCTCACCCTTACCACAACTTCGAAGTTTTGGTCCATCGGTAGGGTCATTAATAACGGGGAGGGGGGATTTCTGCCTTAATTGTCCTGAACAGGGGTTTATAATTGAAAAGTGTCCGTCACATTTGTAGAGGGTGATTCGCATCTCTAATCTCTACTATTATAATGGGAAAAGGCCTTAGTGTTATTTGTAAATCTATCAATGTGTGCAACATACGTACATAACTAAAATAAAATAGTTTTAGGTTCGAGTTTTCTCTACGTCAGAATTTTTATTTTTATTTTTTAAAATTATTAAAACGTGCATCGCACGTGTAAATTACTAGTACAAATAATTATAATCACGACGTGAGCTTTTTTACGGATGGTCCACACTCTTCATCATGGTTTTCAGGTTAAAAAATGCATCCGTGAAAAAATCAACTGGTGTAGTGGTCGTTTTTACCCATTCTTTAAAGTTTATGCAAAATGACAGATTTTCAATCATAGAACAAATAAAATGTCAGGATCGTGGGATTCCGACAGCTGAATTCCGGCCAGCTACAAAGAATTAGACATTAATGGAGAGGAAAGAGGTTGAGGATTGAGAGAGGAGAGGAGATTAGATCTGAGATTGGGAAGAGGGTTTTGAGAGGAAGAAGATGATATTTTCTTTATTGATTTTTCCCAATCAACATTACAGCCTTTTTTATAGGCGGTTAGAGAGGAGTGAGATATTTTCAGCCACTCCAATCTCCCGCCAATTTCTATTACAAAGAAGTGTGCTATAAGCACGTAAAAAATAAAGAAAAACAGAGCATTATACTCAAACTGATTCATCTCAGCACCTATAACTCTCAGCAGCATTTCAGAGCATTTCAGATACTACTGTAGCAATCTGATACCATCTGATACACTTCGGATACATTCCCTGTAGCACCTTGATACCACTTCAGCCCATTTATTCTTCATTAGCAACTAAACTCTTCCTCCATGAACAGCACTCAGCAATGGTTTCACTGCATCCCTGACAACTCCACCCCCCTTAAAAATGAGCTTGTCCCCAAGCTCACACTCAGAAAATTCCTCCCAGCATCAAACCCTCCCATTGCATATGCATTGACTTCAGTTGCACGAGTCTCCAGAGCACCAGTCGTCTTAATACCTTCTGAATAATTTTCTGAAGTAAAGAAAGCATGCCGTCTTCAGTAGTGTTCGATACTTCCTCCATCCCGAGAAATACTTCCCAATAACCTTTTTGTTACTAGGCCTATGCTTCACCAATTCATAGTATTCTGCTATCTTAGGCCTGCAATTAATATACTCCTCCTCCAAGTCCAGTAGTGTTAACCGTGCTAAAACTGGAACGAACATCATGTCAGCCAAAGTGAACTCTTCGCCAGCAATATAAGGTGTCTCATTCAGCTTCTTTTCAGCATCATCAAGTCGTTTAATCAGTTTCTCCTCACTTTGCTTCAACAGATCTGGGTTCTTCAACTTGTCTTCCATCTCCTGGGCATCTCGAAGCTTCGTATGGTAAACACTAGCCAAATCTGGGGCTTCTGACATCCTAGCAATCATAACGCGCCGAACAAATTTGGAATCAAGTACCCTGTATTTTTCAGTAATGTGACAAAGGGTGAATATTTTGGGATTCCACTCTTCGATCTTTAGCATCCCGTCCATGACATCAGTAGTAATAGAAGAAGCCTTGCCATCCAAAGAGATAATGAGTCGGTCTATGTACATGATTATATCCTGCATGGGGGCACCACCAGAAGCTAGAACTAATGGTTTCAAGCATGGATTTATCATCATCAGATTCACTTCCAGTGTCCCCATCATCCTTGACTCCATGGCCCTCATCATCCTCATTATCCGAGCTAGTTGAGGAATCTGAAGCAGAAAAATGAACATTCTCCGCTGCTTCCACAACCAAACCATTGGTTGCATTTCCTCATCTTCAGTATCATTCCCCTTGTTGTCAATAAAGAAGTAATCAAAATAAGCTCCATCAATGTTGCCTGGGTATTTGGATCTGGGATAATAAATATCTTCACACTTGGGGTAGTAGATTTTCACAGTACTTGACAACGCCACATAGCATCGAGCATCGCTGGGATCGAGCTCAAGCAGATGTTTCGCAGCATACTCACCCATCTCTACATCACCAACCCTACTCGAAGCCTCAAGCAAAGCACCCCACATGGCAACACTGAACTCCATTCCTGAATTTGCATCACTTATCTCTCTTGCCTCATATAAAAATTGAGCCCTGCAAAGAAGATCTACCATGCATCCAAAATGCTCGGCTCTTGATGTTATCCCATGAACCTCTTGCATAGTGTTAAAGATCTTGTGTCCTTCTCTGACTAAACCAGAATGTCGACATGCGCTCAAAACACTCAAGAAGGTTATCTCATCGGGTTTCAATGGAGCTTCTAGCAATCTGAAGAAGAGTCGTAATGCTTCTCTGCCTTTGCCATGAATTCCTAGATTTGAGATCATTGAGTTCCAGGCACTAATGTCTTTCCTGTCTATACCAGTAAAGACAGTGATAGCTCTCCTTATCTCTCCACATTTTGCATACATATCTAATAACGCCGTTCCCAACACTGCATCCAGATTAATACTTGATCTATCAATGTATAAATGAACCCACTTCCCTTGTTCTAATGCCAAGAGTTGAGAACAAGCAGAGAGCGCATTCACTAGAGTGAAATTATTAGGTTCAATCCCCAATGCGAGCATCTCATTGAAGATCACCAAAACCTCTTTTGAATCTCCCCTCTGAGAATACCCATCAATCATCGCATTAAAAGTAATCAAATCCTTGATCTCCCTCGGCATTCTTCCAAGCAACCCACGCGCCTCTTCCAATCGCCCACAGCCTGCATACCCACCAATCAAACAATTCAAAGAAGCGACATTCCTCTCAGGCATTTCATCAAACAACTCTCGTGCTTTCCCCATCGACCCCCAATCAACCAACCACCTCCTCAAAAACAAAACTCTTTCATGCCATGTACAAGTCAAATGTGCTAGTTTAACTTGATAGTGTTCACCTCCCAGCAAAATAGTGACTGTCTTCACACTACCATGATCAATTGCATCTTCTATAAGCTCACACTTGTTACTCTTAAACACAAGTTTATCAGACTTCAAGAACTGCAAAAAAAATGATTGAACAAAATTTTCTCGCATAGGAGGGGGCCATCCATTGAGCACTACTTTTTCCTGGTTAGGTATGAGAACTTCCAATTTCGTCTTCTTGACATTTCGTCGAACATACAATAGACGCTGAAGATAAAGCAGTTGTACCTTTGAAACATTGTCACGTACACTTGGTAGCTGATCAACAAGTGTTGTTCGAGCACTGTCTTGCCTCACTGCATTCAGCTTCTGAACATCTGCTCGAAGCTTTAGTAATTTGTTCCTTAACGGCTCAGAAGCTCTCAGATCAGTTTCGAGCTTTAAGCCCTTCTCGATCAACTTCCTGGTCTGAACTTCTTTTTCAGCACGGATCTCTTGAATTTCCTTTCCCAGATCAGCATCATCAATTTCAAATTCAAGAATGCCAAATTGATCAATCAATTTCTCCTCTTCTTGATTTTCCATTTCAACAAACACTTTCGATGACTTATCACTTCTATAATCTTCCACTTCAAGATTCATCAAACTATCAAAAACTACTTCATCACTGTCATTGTCTTCATCGTCACTCTCATCTCTAGAATTGGAAGGAGCGAAGTTAGGGTTTGATACCTCGATTGATGGGTTTAGATGAGGAGTTGATCGCTGAATTTGCTGAGAATTTGGCTGTTGCATTGAGAACAACATCACCTCCAACATTGCGTCAAGTTTCTCTTCCATTTTGGTCGCCGACGCCTCAAATCTTTCTTGGAGTGAATCAAGTTGCTTCTCAATCAATTTCGATTGCAGATTCATCGTTCGTATCCCTTCAGTCAAGGACCGGATTCCCATCCTCACGGTCGACATGCTTCCGGTGAAGGTTGGCTCTGATACCAATTGTCAGGATCGTGGGATTCCGACAGCTGAATTCCGGCCAGCTACAAAGAATTAGACATTAATGGAGAGGAAAGAGGTTGAGGATTGAGAGAGGAGAGGAGATTAGATCTGAGATTGGGAAGAGGGTTTTGAGAGGAAGAAGATGATATTTTCTTTATTGATTTTTCCCAATCAACATTACAGCCTTTTTTATAGGCGGTTAGAGAGGAGTGAGATATTTTCAGCCACTCCAATCTCCCGCCAATTTCTATTACAAAGAAGTGTGCTATAAGCACGTAAAAAATAAAGAAAAACAGAGCATTATACTCAAACTGATTCATCTCAGCACCTATAACTCTCAGCAGCATTTCAGAGCATTTCAGATACTACTGTAGCAATCTGATACCATCTGATACACTTCGGATACATTCCCTGTAGCACCTTGATACCACTTCAGCCCATTTATTCTTCATTAGCAACTAAACTCTTCCTCCATGAACAGCACTCAGCAATGGTTTCACTGCATCCCTGACATAAAAAATAGAGAAAAAGATTTTTAAAAAAATCAAAAATCATAAAGCTAAATATTTTTTGGGTAAAAATCAAAATAAACCGTAACATTTAAAAAAATTAAAAAACTCATGACGTTTATTTTGAGTCAAAAGACCTCCCACAGCTTAAAATAAAGCAAATTTTATACTTTCCCATTTTAGTGTAAAAAGCAAAAAACCCTCCTAACATCTTTTACAGAATTAAATTTTTTTTATAATATTTGTTTTGAGTAAGCAACTGTTAATAAAAGAGGAAATAGTAAAATTATCATATTTTAAGCAGCGGGTTCTTTTGACTAAAAAACAAATTAATATGAAGGTTTTTAATTTTTTGGAAAACACTAGGGGGGGCCTTTTGACTCAAGAATAAATCAAAGCTACGAATAAAAAACAGTAGGGGGTCTTTTGCTTTGATCTATTTTTTCAAGTATACGATGCATGGGTGAAGCCTTTCTATATATAATATAAGTGCACTTTTAGATGGACCTTCATGATGAATGGGTAACAGCCAATAAACCACTTGATTAATTTAAAATTTTAAAAACACTAATCATTTTATGATATAATAATCTTGATGCATCGTGTGGATCATCCCTGAAGGATCCCACCATGAATTATTGGCTTGGTTTGTAAGAATTATTTGCCTAGAAGGATCCCACCATGAATTATTGGCTTGGTTTGTACGAATTATTTGCAAAACATATGTGGATCACTTCGCTCTTTTTCTCTGATCTCTAATATTATAATGAAAGAATGTCTTAGTATCGTTTGTAAATTTATCAATACGTGTGATGCACGTATTTAAGTAATATGAAGAAAGTTTTAGATTCAAGTCTTTCCTACGTCAGAGTTTTTATCTTTATTTTTATAAAAATAATTATTAACATATGTAAATTACTAGTATACATAAGGTCAAAACTTTGATAATCTAACTAGTTGGTCATGCATTTTTATAACTTTGAGGTTTCAATTTGCTCTTCCCATCATACTCCAAGAGGTGACTATAGTTTTAAAGGATTTGTGACTCCCACAATATTAGGTTCAAGATATTTTCCTAACTATTTTTTTTTTTTTTGATAACAGGATGGAATCCAAAGGGATTCCAGCCACCTAAAAAGTATTTATAAACCAACCAAAACAGAAATACAACCACCAAAATGGCACTAACTGATGCATCAGAAGCTGAAAGCTTCAAAACAAAATAGCACCAGTAGGCAAAGAGTTTCAAACAGAGTATCACTAAGTATTACAGAACAAAAGAAAGAGAACAAACACATCTAACAGTCTTAGGGGTCTAAAATGTTGACAGGACTATCCAGGCTAGCGCCCCTTTCATACACAGACTGATACGAAGACACCAGAAGGATCCCTGTAATATATTCTTGCTCATGAGCTGACATAGCAGAGATGGACTCCAGAGTAGCAGAAATTGGATCAGTATCCATATTGGCATCATCATGAACAGGTACCTCCACGGGAGCATCAGGGATAGTAGAAGAGGAGGCATCAGCAGATAAAGGAGGAACATGAGCAACTTGAGAGGTGTCTTCATAGATGTCTACAAACATATCTTCAGTATCAGCAGTTGGAGCATTCACCATAGGATGAGTAGCCACTCCCTGAGATCCATAAGTAGCAGACCCCGTGTTTGAAGAAGCACCTGCCATAGAAACATCATGAATAAAATTTTAAATAGCAAGATTGATCGGAGTAAAATCAACAAGAAGCTTTTTAGATTGAGGAAGAATATCCGACCAAAGAGAGCAAAAATAGAGAAGGGAATGAAGAATAGAAATAATATCAGAGCTCTTTTTGAGGAAAATCCTATGATTACGTTCTTTCCAAATAATCCAAACCAAAGCCATCATAAGAATGTCCCAAAAAAGATGCAGTTTAGGTTTGATCCTTTTCTTTCTCCAAGTGCTCCACCAAGATTTGATCGAAGGGAGATAACCTTTAATATTCCAGGCCTTTTTTTAACAACAACCAAATATTCCTCACAAAAGGACATTTGACGAAAAGATGAAAAGCATTTTCAGAGCCATGAGAGCAAAGAGAACACTTTTGGCCCAGAGCTAAATTCTTTTTGTTAAGATTGTCCACAGTAAGAAGCTTATTATTAATAGCTAACCAAACAAGGATCCTAACCTTTAAAGGAGCAACATTTTGCTAGATAATTTTAAAAAAAGGACAAATAACCCCACCAGAATTAAGAAAATTATAGAAAGATTTAACAATAAAGGATCCAGAAGAGGACCATCTCCACTTAAAAGATTTCTAGTCGACCAATCATAATTGCTGATGAGATGGATCAGTTCTTCAAACTTATGAGATTGAGAAGTAGAGAGAGTTCTTCTAAAAGTGATGTTCCAAATTTTGCCATAAGAATTTGTGCTATAAACGGAAAAAACAGTAGCATTTGGATTGGAGGCAATTTTAAAAAGAGACGGAAAAGAAGTAGCAAGAGAGCAATTCTCAATCCAAAGATCAGTCCAAAATCTTACAGTTCTACCATCCCCACAATTTTTTTGAATACCACACTTAAACATTTCAGCAGTTCTCCAAATACCTTTCGAAAAAGAGGAGGATATAGAAGGGGGTTTCCCAGAGAAGTCCCAAATATTCTGCATCTAAAATATTTTTGATGGATGATCCTTATCCAAGTAAGATTCTCCGCAGAAATACTTTTCCAGAGCCACTTACCAAGCAAGGCCAGATTGTGGTTGTGCAAGTTAATAATACCTAAACCTCCTTCCTTTTTATCCTTACAAACTCTCTTCCAATTCATCAAACATTTGCCACTATAAGAGATGGAAGAACCAGTCCAAAAAAATTTTCTTCTAATAGAATCAATTTTCTTAATAACCCAACAAGGAACATAGAAATAAGAAAGAAGATAAAGAGGAATGCTAGAAAGGACAGAATTAATAAGAGTAAGCCTCCCACCCCTAGATAAGGATCTACCAGCCCAAGAGCTAAGTCTTTTTTCAATTCTTTCGATAATAGGAAACCAATCAAATTTGTGAAGGTTACCAATTCTAAGAGGGATACCCAGATAAGAAAGAGGAAAGTCACCTCTAGGGCAATTGAAAAAAGCAGAGATTTCCATCTGTCTATCAGAATCACCTTCCAACCAAATAGTACAAGATTTGGTGAAATTGATCTTCATGTCAGAATACTCTCAAAACAATAAAGAATAAGCTTCAGATTTCTTAATTTAATGCCATCACAGCAAGAGAACAAAATAGTATCATCAGCATATTGTAAGTTGAGAATACCTCTAAAAGAAGGGAAACTACCCAGCCCTTCAATGAGACCATTGTCCCATGAAGTGAGCATTCTATTGAACACATCAGCAATGAGAACAAAAAGAAAAGGGGAGATAAGGTCTCCTTGGCGTAAACCACGCTTACAAGAGAATTTTCTTCCTTCATTATTATTAACAATGACTGAAGAGATGCCAGAAGAAAGGCTAGACATAATCCAGTTGATCCATTTACTACCAAAACCTCTGGCTTTAAGCACCATAAAAAGAAAGTTCCAATTTACACTATCATAGGCTTTTTCAAAATCCAACTTCAATAATATACCTTCTTTTTTTCAATATGAATAGAGTGGATAACCTCTTGTGCTGCAGCCACACTGTCTAGAATAAATTTATTTTTAATGAAGCCAGACTGAGAGAAGTCAACAAGATTACCAATCACAGAACCAAGTCTATTGGCAAGTACTTTCATAATAATTTTAAAAATAACATTGAGGAGACTGATAGGTCTAAACTGATGAGTTTCATTAGCCCCAGAAATTTAGGAATAAGAATGATATAAGCATAATTAATTCTACTAAAATCCAAAGAGTTATTAAACAGTTCTTCAAAAATACCCATAATGTCATCCTTCAAGTCACTCCAGAAAACCTTGTAGAAGAAAGTTGGAATACCATCAGGACCAAGGGCTGAGTCCAGAGGAAGATCATTAATAGCTTTAAAGACTTCTTCCTCAGAGAAAGGGAGCTCAATAGAAGATAGGTCCTGATAAGAATGAGGAGGGTATGAAGAATCCCAATTAACATCCAAAGAAGTATGACCAGAGTGGCCCATAAGATTTTTGTAAAAGGAGAAGAATTCAGAATGAATTGAAGAGATATTAGAAGTCTCACCATGCGGAGTAAGAATAGAGGAAATAGTATTGCATCTTCTCCTATGAGAAGCATAGCTATGGAAAAATTTAGTATTACCATCCCAAAAAGAGAGCCATTTAATTTTAGCTCTTTGAAACCACTTAATCTTCTCCATTTGAAGAATTTGTAAATATTCTTTCTGTACGTCAATTCTTTTAGACCTAAGAGAGACAGATAAAGGGGAATTTTCTTCCAAGCAATCAATCCGAGAGATTTCCTCTTTCAACAAATTTTTCTTAGAACTCAAATTACCAAATTTATCTTTTCTCCAATATTTACACTTAGACTTGATCATTTTAAGAGTAGAAAGAAAGTTATGAAGATAAGAAGGAGATTGCAGGTGAGAAGAGAGATATTGAGAAATCATAGAGGAAAAAGAAGGATCCTCTAGCCAAAATTTCTCAAATTTGAAGTTAAGAAATTTAGGAGCAGGAGAATTGGTAGAGAGAAGAATAGGGGAATGGCCAGAGATGATATTAGAACAAACTTTAACACAAGAAAGAGGAAAAGAGATGTTCCATTCTTGTGAAACCAAAAGTTTGTCTAATTTAGCAAAACTAGGAACCAACCTTTTATTGGACCAAGTAAATCTTTTACCACTAATAGGATAATCAATAAGTTGAAGGTCTCTGATAACAAAATTAAAATGATCAGAGTCATTACTATTGAAAGACTAACCACCTTTTTCAGAGAGAAATCTAATAGAATTAAAATCCCCACAAAAAATAGTCCAGCCAGACATAATATTTTTTCAATCAATGAATTCTTTCCAAAATTCCTCTTTAAATTCATTAACACAAGGGCCATAAATAGAGATAAAGAGCAGGTTACAATTAAAGGCAAAACACTCAAGCTGAACAGTAAGGAAGAATCTCTTTTTAATCTTATCCAAGCATTTAAACAAATTGTCTTTGAAACCAATCAACATACCACCAGAAGCACCTAGAGAATCAAGGTGAATCCATTCTGAAATCACAGATCCTCCAAGAGCTCTAAAGAAAGAGGAGGAGGGAGAAGAGACTTTGGATTCTTGAATAGCAATAACATCACAATGAGAGGAGTTGATAATATAAAAAATAACCATTTTTTATTATCATCTCCTAACCCTCTAATATTCCAAGAGAGAAAATTCATTTAAAACCAAAAGAATCCCCTCTAACCTTTTACAAATTAACAAGATTAATGAACTCCTCATTATCAAAAGGTCTAAGACCAATAGCACAGGCAAAATCATTTAATTCAGCAGTGCAAAAACTATCAAAGTGACATTTGTAAATAGAGCCAAGTTGAGTACCTTCCGCAGAAGCAGACATAGCCGGAATCTCAAGGTTACGAATCTTAGCAATCAAAGCAGCTTTCTCCATGATTGGTTGGTCAGCATCACCCCTTGTTTCCCACCCTCAAACTTCTTCTAAGAGGAACATAAGCTTTCCTTTTTCGATAATTCTTTCTAGAGTAAACAGCTGGGGAGAAGAAACCACCATCTTCCAAATTGTTCTATGAATCCAAGGAAGAGGGAAAATTAGTAGGATAAGGGATAACTTCATCAGAGTTAGGGTAACAAATAGAAAGAGGAAGTGGTGAATCAAACTCAGCATCAGTTGAAAACTCATCAGATGAAGTTGAAATTTGAGGAGAGACAGGTGAAGTGGAACTGCCATGAGCAGGAGGTAAAATCTGATCTGAAAGGATGTGGTCAAAATTAAGGCAAGGAACAATGGGAGACCTCAGAGTGAGATCTTTAATAAAATTAGATTGAAGATCTAAAGTGTAGAGAAACTCCGATAGTGCTTAGCACTAGCCCAAGACCGTAATACCCGAGAAACCCGAGTGAAACCAAGAGAAGAAATTCTCTAAGTATGAAGAATGATATGGAAGAATACTTAGAAAAGAGAGAATTAGAGAACTTATGAAGAACACTCTTTCTTTAACTTGCTTTTATTTATTTGTTCAACTTGTTTACAAATGGGAGAGGAATGAGCTATTTATAGGCTCCAAGAGTACAAAATATCTTTCTAGAACTCTCTACCATAATATCTAGATTTTATGTCTTACAATTCCTAGAATTTTCTACACAATCTTTAGATAATTATTTTATAGAATTCTCTAGAACATCTAGAGGAGGTGATAATGTTTTATGATGTTTCTAGAGACTCTCTAGAACTTGGGCTTAATTTTGGGTTTGGATTATGAACCCATAATTAATCCTAACTCAAAATCAAGTTTAATTTCAATACTCCCCCTTAAACTTGATTTTGTCAACCATACCGAGCTTCGAGCGAAGTAACTCGAATTTACTTTTTGGTAATGACTTGGTGAAGATATCTGCAACGTTGTCATCGCTTCGAACTTCCAAAGCTTCAATTGTTCCATCAAGCACCTTCTCCCTTATGAAGTGATGCTCTAACTCGATATGTTTCGTCCTTGCATGAAACACCGGATTACTAGCCAACTTGATAGCACTTTGATTATCTCCATAAATTTCAACCGGCTTATTGATTGGCTCGAACAAATCTTCAAGGAGTCTTCGAAGCCATATACACTCTTGAGCTGCGAGTGTTGAAGCTTTATACTCTGCTTCAGTGGTAGACAATGACACCGTTGCTTGCTTCTTGCTGCACCATGAAACACTTGTGTCTCCACATAAGAACACATAGCCTGAAGTTGATCTTCGATCATCAAGATCTCCACCAAAGTCAGCATCTGTGAAGCCATGAAGAGAGGTCTTGGCATTGTACTTATACACCAAACCCATGCCAAGAGTTGTCTTCACATACTTCAAGATCTTCTTTGCCGCTTCTAAATGTGGTTTCCTTGGTTCTTGCATAAAACGGCTTATGAGACCTACCGCGAAGGCAATGTCAGGTCTTGTAATGGTTAAATATAGAAGACTTCCCACAAGAGAGCGATAAGGTCGAGGATCGGGTAGCAAGGACCCTTCATTGCGCTTAAGCCTTATGTTCACATCCATCGGAGTAGTACGTGTCTTTCCTTCGTGTACCCTGAACTTCTCAACAATCCTTCTTGCATAGCTTTGTTGACCGATGAAGATTCCATCCTTTACCCTTTCAACCTCCAAACCAAGAAAGTTATTCAACTCACCTAACTTCTTCATCTCAAATCTCACCGACATATCTTCTTGTAGACGAGCAATTTCAGCATCATCGTTTCCGGTGATTATCATATCATCCACGTAAAGAAGAACTACCACGTGGACTCCTCCATTCTTCTTGAGGAATAGACTTGGATCCGAATTTGATGGTACATAACCGCAAAACTGAAGGAATTGAGCAAGTTTTCCATACCATGCTCGAGGAGCTTGTTTTAACCCGTACAAAGCCTTCTTAAGCTTACACACATAATCAGGATGCTCTCGTGATTTGAAACCAAGTGGTTGCTCCATGAAGATACTCTTATCAAGCTCACCGTATAGAAACGCATTCTTCACATCTAGTTGCCATAACTTCCAACCAAAGCTTGCGGCTAAAGATAGAAGTAAACGTACCGTAGTCATCTTAGCCACAGGACTGAAAGTTTCATCATAATCTTCTCCATACTTCTGAGAGAACCCCCGAGCAACCAATCTTGCTTTAAATCTATCAATGCTTCCATCCGCTTTCCGCTTAATTCGATACACCCATTTACATGAAACGGGTTGAACATCCTTGGTTTTCGGAACCAAATCCCAAGTTTCATTCTTTATAAGGGCATTCATCTCCTCTTCCATTGCGGTCTCCCACTCTTGAACACCTTTAGCTTCATCATAAGATGATGGCTCTTCTTCATCTAATGGAGCGGCAAAATAACATGAGTAAGTAGTGACAAACCTTTCATCTCTGAACCGGGCAGGCTTAACAATGTTCCTTTTAGGCCTTTGATTAGCCATGGAACCATGATCTTCATCATCATCTTCCTCTTGATTAGTGCTCCCCCTTTCACCTTGCGTCTCTTTTTCAAGACTTCCGCTCTCACTTGGCATTTGAGGAACTGGTTCATCAACCTTGAAGGAATCTCCACCTTCTTGTTCGACCAAGACTTGAGGTTGTCCATAATATGAGGAAACTTCATCAAAGACAACATCACGAGACACGACGTACCTATGTGTCTCAGGATCCATGCACCTCCACCCTTTCCTTTGTTCATCATAACCGACAAATATGCATTTCTTCGCCTTTGCCTCCAACTTTGTTCTCTGAGAGTCGAACACATGGACGTAGCAGATTGATCCAAATATCCTGAGATGTTTCACCGTTGGCTTCTTCCCATGAACCATCTCATAAGGAGACTTCATGTTGTTCGGACTTAGTGGCATTCGATTGATGACATATGCTGCACATCTCATGCCTTCCGCCCATAAGGCCTTAGGCAAATTCTTGCCATGTAACCAACTTCTACACGTCTCGCTTAGATGTCTGATCTTCCTTTCCGCTACTCCATTTTGTTGAGGTGTATATGGACATGAAAATTCTCTCTTGATACCATGCTCTTGACAAAAAGAGAGGAACTCCTTTGACATAAACTCTCCTCCATTGTCCGTCCTTAGGGTCTTGATCTTCCGACATAACTCGCCTTCCATGGTAACCTTGAATTCTTGAAATCTTGAAAATACTTGTGATTTTTCCTTCACAAAGTATACCCAGGTGTACCGTGAGAAATCATCAACGAACAACAACATGTAACGAAACCCGGAATAGGAGGGTGTTCTTGTTGGACCCATCAAATCGCTATGGATCCTCTCCAACGGAGTGCTGCATCGTGAAGTGGAGTTGTCAAATGGAAGCCTATGTGATTTTCCATATTGACAACCTTCACAAAGTTTTCCTTCATCTTGAATCTTCAACCTTGGGAGCCCATTAACCAAATCCTTATTTACCATAACTTTGAGCTTAGTCATATTTATATGACCAAGTCTAGCATGCCATATAAAGACATTATCATTGGTGCTCATCTTCTCAACATATGAGTTGGAGGCCGATAAAACATATAGATCTTTAACTCGTGCTCCGGTGTGAACCACATCCGTCTTTAACTCTTTAATATTCTTTAAGAATTTGACGTCACTTGGGCCAAATAAAACGTAGTTACCTGAGTCCACCGCATTCACCACAGAGAGAAGATTCTTCCGTACTCCAGGGACATGGTATACGTTCTTGAGAGTGATTGGGCTTCCATCATCTCCTTTGATGACAACAGTCCCTTCTTTCTCAACATGGTGGATTGAGTTATCTGCGGTAATGATGGCTTCTTTTCCGTCATGGCGCTGAAGACTGGAAAATAACTTCTCGTCTCCGGTAATATGATGGCTACAACCAGAATCTACAATCCAATCATTTTCTAGATTTTTGGTTGTAGTGGTACCTGAAGATGCAGCCTCCACCGTGAAACATTTTCCCCATGCTTCGTCTTCAGTGTGACCCTTTGATTCCGCCATATTTGTTTCTTTCAACTTCACTCGGCAATCCTTTTTGAAGTGCCCAAGTTTCCCACACCGGTAGCACTTGAATCGCTTCTTGTCTCCCATAGAAGATCTTTCTCGTTCATCATTATTTTTTGTATCACTATCCTTGAACTTGGCTCTAAAACTTTGTTGCCTCCGAGCTACAAACGCGCTCCCCGAGTCATCATTGACTTTAACTCCCGCCATTTGCATGGCTAGTGATTCTTGCGAAGCTAGTAGATTTTCGAACTCCTCCATGGAAGGTTGTGTAGCCCATCCTTGAACTGAAGTAACAAACGGTGTATATTCGGGTCGTAAACCACGAATAATAGACCGCTTCATCCGAGCTTCTGAGATCGACTCCTCCGGATTAAGAGTATTAATCTCTGAGCAAAGGTTTTTTACCTTGATAAAGAACTCTGAGATTGAAGACTCCCCCTGCTTCGCATTCGCCAGCTCATTCTCTAATAGCTGTAACCGAGCCTCATTCTTCTTGTTGAACAATTGATCTAGCGCCTTCCATATGGAACTTGCGGATGTGCACCTTGAGACATGCTCAAATACTCCCGAGGATATTGACCTCTTCAAAGCAAACTCCGCCTTGGCATTCTTCCGTGTCCACTCCTTTGTCGCTTCCGCAGTTGCAGCATCTCCCCTTGGTGGTGTTGTGCTACAACCACCGACGACATCCCATAAGTCCTCACTAACCAAGTATGACTCCATACATGACTTCCATAACCGGTAGTTAGATTGGTTTAAGATCTCCATTCCCAATCCAACGACACGACCCATTGATTCCATACTTAGAATAAACCGAGCTCTCTTAAACCCCGATCTTGATGAGCACAAGATTAGAATGGCTCTGATACCATGTAGAGAAACTCCGATAGTGCTTAGCACTAGCCCAAGACCGTAATACCCGAGAAACCCGAGTGAAACCAAGAGAAGAAATTCTCTAAGTATGAAGAATGATATGGAAGAATACTTAGAAAAGAGAGAATTAGAGAACTTATGAAGAACACTCTTTCTTTAACTTGCTTTTATTTATTTGTTCAACTTGTTTACAAATGGGAGAGGAATGAGCTATTTATAGGCTCCAAGAGTACAAAATATCTTTCTAGAACTCTCTACCATAATATCTAGATTTTATGTCTTACAATTCCTAGAATTTTCTACACAATCTTTAGATAATTATTTTATAGAATTCTCTAGAACATCTAGAGGAGGTGATAATGTTTTATGATGTTTCTAGAGACTCTCTAGAACTTGGGCTTAATTTTGGGTTTGGATTATGAACCCATAATTAATCCTAACTCAAAATCAAGTTTAATTTCAATATAAAGGAAGACCACGAGGAATGGATTGAATTGAAGACAACCAACTATGAGTATATTGGAAATCATTTTCCACAGCCAAGCAAACACAGAGATCAGGCCAGGAAACACCAATGGGGAGGTTGTTCCTGAGTAAGAGAAGATTCCTGAGAAAAAGTTCTTTATTGTCCAAGGAAGCCACTGGAGGGGAAGGACAATGAAGAGAGCTAGGGGTGGGATCTTTGGAGGATGGTGGAACAAGAGATGACACCATTAAACCAGGAGAGATATGAGGAATCTTCTCACACTCAACTAAAACCTTATCAGATGAGGTCTTACCCTTACCCTGACCAGAGGAGACATCAGATTTCTCAATGAGACCTGAATTTTGAAAATTAGCAGAAGAGGAGAGATTAGGAACAACAGGATTACCCCAATTATCCCAACCAGAGTTCAGAGTGGAGGATTGAATAGGAGCAACCGGAGCACTATCAGAAGAATGGAGGACAGGTAAATCAGGATAGGAGACTGAAATGGTAAAAGCTCTAGATCACCCAAAGGGTGTATTCTTTGATCAGATCCAAAGAAGGACATCTGAGAAAATCAGCCACCACTTCAAGATGGCCATTGCTCATCCTATTCTTAGAGGAGAAACCCACAAAATCCCCGATACATTTAGAAATCAAACTGAAAGAGGAGAAAGAGTCACAGTACGGTGGAACCCCAAAAAGGATACATTTAGTTTTCACTAAACTCAGAGATCTCTTACTGATACCAAACTGAGGCCAATTCTTGACTCGAAAGATGGCTTTACCAAAGCCAAATAAATCCTGACCCCTAAGGTTTTCATGACATTGAATATTAGGGTAATCATTTTTCTTCACAATTTTAGTGAAACGATTTGGTCACAATACTTTTTCTTCACAATTATATCAAGTTGAACCTTAACCTAGTGTACTAATTGAACATAACTAATGTGGTATGAATCTCATTCTTAATGGAAAGCTTTGTTTTTAGAATCTCGCAACATGCAGGAAAATGATTTCTCAACCGAAAATTTATTGAAACTAATCTAGAGCAAGCTTCAAAGTCAAATCCCTCCCTCTCACCAACAGAAAATGACTGAGAGTAACTTCAAGAATAAATTTCTAGAACATGAGCTATATTATTGTCCATACAGTGACTAAGTGATGCCTGTATCGTTACTCTGTATCCTAAAATAACTGATGTTAGATCTAGGCTAAATTTAATAAACCCACCATCTGAGTTCAACTTTTTTTATAAATTTTTTTTTAAAAAAATAAAAATCTCCTCAAACTTAGTTTCTCAAATGCCTCAACTTTCTTTGGACAAAAATGCTCCTATTTTAAAATGAAGGATAATTCTACACCAACTATCGAATGAGTAATGCTTCATCCACTATCCATTTTACTACCATTTTGTTCACTACATCCCTTACCTATTAGAGTGTGCCACCTAAGATAGTGAAGAGAAATGTGGTGAAATCGGTAGTAGATGTAGCATTACTCTTTGGTTGATTAAATTATAAATATTCGTTAATTAAGGGACTAAATTATAAAAAAAATTTCATTTTAGGATAATGTTATACCTACTACCAAATCCACTACCTTTCTCTTTGCTACCTTAGGTTACACACTATTAGTAGAGGCTAATGTAGAGTAGGTGATAGAAACATCCAATAGTATTGTGCCATCTAAGGTAATAAAGAGAAAGGTAGTAGATTCGATAGGAGCAATACTATTGGATGTTACTACCACCTACTCTACAATAACCTCTACTAATAGCGTGTCACCTAAGATAGTAAAGAGAAAGGTAGTAGATTTGGTAGTAAGTATAGCATTACCCTAAAATGAAATATTTTTTTTATAATTTAACCTTAATTAACGAATATTTATAATTTAATCATCCAAATCATAACATTTATAATTTAGTCTCTCAATTAGAATAACTTATGAGTAATGCTACACCTACTACTAAATTTACTACATTTTACTCTAGTATCTTAGGTGACACACTATTATTGGAGGTTTCTACCACCTACTCTGTACCTACTCAATAATGGGCATTTGCAATTTAGTACCCTAAATCGTAGCATTTGTGATTTGGTCTCTTAATTAGAATGACTTAATCAATTTAGAAATATCAAATGCTATGATTTGGGGGGTCTAAATTTCAAATACTCATCAATTGAGGGATTAAAATGTCTAATTAAGTCATTTTATTTGGGAGAATGTACAAATGCTATAATTTGGAAGACTAAATTACTGTTTAAAAAAAGATGGGTTAAACCTGAGTGCACCAAATGAACCTTATGAGAATGACTCTAGAGTTGATCTGCTATAGGAAGAAAGTGAAAAAAATGGCTCGCAGCGTGGGTTGCACTTTCTTTAAGAATCTATTTGGCCGATTCTGAAGATCAATCATTGATCACCAAACACTTCTCCCGGGATATAACGAGCTTCTGTCTACAGTACTGTTAATACTCCAATAGCAGCACGTACCAACTTGCACCATCAAAATCAATGCAAAAATCGCTCAAAATAGAATTGAAGAAGAAAATGAATGATTGTTTTTCTGTGCACTTTTCCCAAAAAATAGTCCTTTTTATAACTTGTAACCAGGTTGGAACTGTATATGCATTTAATCAAAAAATGGCTATATCAATATATCATAAAGATCCTTTAATTCTTGTAATGGCTATAACATAAAGCTCCTTTAATTCTTGAAACAGATATATTATTAATTGAAAAAAATGTTTTTTATCTGTTTGAAATTCGAAATTTCCAAAATTAAAAATAGATTTTTTTTTCTTTCAAGAAACCCCAAGATCCCCAAGGCCCTGCTGGTCATATATATATAAAAGGGCTAATATTTAAGGGGAGATTCTGTCAAAATTTTTACTACAATTTCTAAAAATCTATTACGTTTTCAGACAAAATCTAGGTTTTTATTTTGTATCTTGGTTAATATGAAAATTTTAGGAGATGATTAATATTAACTGCTTGTAACATTTTAGAGCAACTGTTGAAATTTTTACCTAAAAACTTAATTAATTAATTATTCTTCGCGATAACGTGCCGTAGGAAACAATTTAAAGGTGATTGTATTAGAAAACAATCAGGAAACAATAAAATTTCCAGGGAGGGCTGTACAGAGAAGATGATTGTATTAGAAATGTTGTTATATTTGTTTATACTCAGAATTTTTTTCTTCTGGCATGGTCCATATTTTTAATGGATGTGCTCACATTTCTTAAAAATAGCTAAGTTTTTGGAGAATTGGATAAGTCAATATTGAAAAATTTAAGGGCAATAAAAATAAAATAACTAAAAAACTAAAACAATTTAACGAATATTTATTAATGAGGTATAGTGAATGAATTTTGATCTTAGCATGTATAATGTATAAATTTATGTGCAGCTCACACAGCCAAATAACTTCAAATAAATTTTTATGCAATTCCGAATATGTGCCGTAGACACGTGCCCACGGGCATACCTAGTATATATATATGAAATGTAGGAATTGAACACCCAACCTCATGTGAACTCAAAACTTTAACCGTTGGGCCATAAGACATTGTTGTTAACAAGAGAAGTGTTTTGAATGTATACTCAATTCCAACAATCCTCAACTTATATATTTAAAACACTGATTTGAAAAGAGGTGGTTTTTCAAAAATATAGAACCATGCATAAGTAAGGTGTCCGATGATTTGAACCTTACATAGTGGACAATCCCCAAAATGCAAGAATAATGAGTGATCTTAAGTCTTGAACTCATTACCCATTTTTACATAGTAAAGGAAAACCACGTGTGATTCTACCAGGTGCAAGTTCTAAATGCCAGCACATTCCGGTCTTGAGCTTATCCCAGTATAGGTGAATGTTTTAAAAAATCAGCCCGATTCTCATAGAAGTTGCCACACTTGATAATCACCCCGGTGAGTCTATCAAGAGTGCTCTGTAGCTAGGCACTCCTCTCATTCAGAGATATAGAGCTCATTAAGAGCCAAGCTGATCCTTACTAACGCTACAAGACATCATGCGTATACACATCAAGATGGACTAAGGAGTGGTAAACTCTTAGGTTGCATGATTCCAATCACAGTATGGCTTGTTTTCCCCATTGAACCTATGTCTTGGGACCTCCAGTCGTATAAGTTGGGTTCCCACCAATTGTGATCCTAAATATGCTAGTCTCATCCTTATCGATGTGTTCCAAACTTTGTCTCGAGACAATCCTTTCGTCAAAGGATCTGCATGGTTACTTTCCGATCTAACAAAATCCACAGTAATAGCACCAGACATGAGGAGCTCTCTCACCGTAGTGTGCTTGCGATGAATCGCAAATATCTTACCGTTACAGTAAGCATTTTGTACTTTAGCTATGGCAGCAATACTATCTGGGTGGATTAAGATCGGAGGTATAGATCTACTCCATGAAGGAATGTAAGACAAGAGGTTCCTCAACCAGCTTGCCTCCTCACTAGCCGCAGATAGAGCAACTAACTCAGACCCCAAATTAGAGTAATTTAAAATAGTATGTTTCTTGGACCTCCATGAAACATCACCACCAGCGATACTAAAAAAGTATCCACTTGTGGCCTTAGAATCATCTGAAAATAAATTCCAATCTGCATCGTTGAATCCCTCAAGGACAGCGGGAAACCTCTCATAATGTAGTCTTAAGTTCATGGTCGTTTTCAATTACCTCATGACTCTGTCAATACCATTCCAATGCTCAGAACTAGGACAACTCGTAAATCTACATAATACCCCTACAGCATATGCAATGTCAGGTCCAGTGCAGTCAGTAGCGTAGCGAAGACTACCAATAATACTAGCATATTCTTTGTTTCTAACTGCAACACCAGAATTTTTCAAAAGTTTAACATAAGGGTCACTAGGTGTACATGCATGTCTACGGTCAAAATAATTGTATTTCTTCAAGATCTTCTCAAAGTAATAAGATTGATCAAGAGTAATACCAGTCTAAGTACGTGTAATTTTCATGCCTAAAATAACATTGGCCTCACCTAGCTCCTTCATATCAAAATTTTGACTAAGCATAGTTTTAGTCTCTGAAATCAATTCAAGCGAAGAACCACAAATGAGTAAATCATCTACATATAGAGAAAGCATAATGCAACTATCACTAGATGCTTTATAATAACGGCATTTATCAACATTATTAATAGAAAAACTATTTGAGAGTAATAATTGATCAATTCTGTCGTGCCACTGTTTAAGTGCTTGCTTAAGACCATATAAAATTTTATTCAGCTTGCAGACTTTGTGTTCCTATCCTGGAATCACAAAACCTTCAGGCTGATCCATTTAAAGTTTCTCTTCAAGTTCTCCATTAAGAAAAGTTGTTTTAACATCCATCTGGTGAATCAACAAATTATGCACATCAGAAATAGCTAATAAAACTCTAATGGTGGTCACACGAGTCACAGAAGAGTAAGTGTCGAAGAAATCTATATTTTTCCTTTGTACATATCCTTTAGCTACTAATCTGGCTTTAAATTTTTCAATAGAAACATATCGTTTTAGTTTTCTCTTAAGAATCCATTTGCACCCTACAGTACGACTACCGCGAGGTAAGTCCACTAACTCCCAAGTACCATTAGAGGTTAGTGAATCCTTCTCGTCATTTATGGCTTCTTGCCACAAATCGGCATCGGGTGAGGTTAAAGCCACATTGATGGAACTAGGGTTAGATTCTAAAGCATATACAACATAGTCATCACCAAAATCTTTAGCAGTTCTAGCACGTTTACTTCTACGAGGCTCAGAATCTATATCAACATTAAAATGTGTACTAGTTTAAGGTATGCTAGAGGAAGTAGAGGGTTGTGAACCCACTACTATCCCCACCGTTCTTCAATAAGTAAGAAAATTTATCCTCATAAAAATCAGCATCTAAAGATTCAATAATCACATTATTATTCAAGTCTAAAAATTTGGAAGCCTTACTGTTATCTGCATAACCAATAAAAATACATTCATATGCTCTACTTACAAGTTTGATTCTTTTAGGGTCAGATTTTCTGACATATGCTAAACAACCCCAAACTGTAAAATAATCAATATTGGGATTTCTATTTCTCCATAACTCGTATGGTGAAGTATCTGAAGATAGATGCGGAATTCTATTTAAAACATGACATACAAATAAAAGAGCTTCATCCCATAGAAATTTTTGTGCATTTGAACTATTAAGCGACGCAACTACCAATTCAGTAAGAGTTTTATTCTTTCTGCTTGACTCCAAGAGGTGCATTTCTCAAATTCATTTAAGTTAACTTTGGTATCATGTCAAGTTTGCTCATATTATTTACCAATTTCTTGTTAACATGACATAGTCTAGAGTTTCATAAATTAAAAGAAGACAAGTAGTAAACAGAAGTATTATTCTTATTCATTTCAATACTGAGTTTAAATATCCCATTACAAGCAAATTCCTTTCCCACAAAAATCCCATTTTTATTTATAACATACTGGTCGGATCTGATGCTCTGATGAAACCCAGCCTTGTTGAGAAGGTATCCAGAAATTAAGTTCTTCCTCATATCAGGTGTGTGCAAGACATCCTTGAGGGTTACAATCCTGCCAGAAGTAAACTCCAAGTCCACCTCTCCAGTGCCCATCACATTGATGCAGTGTGAATCACCAAGTTGCACTTTCTGACCTTCAGTCTCCTTATAAGTTTTGAACTAGCTCATAGCAAACTTGCCTAGTAGCGCCCGTATGAGCCCACCACCCATCGGTTATACCAACCATGTTGATCTTAGTGATCATAGCCACTAAAGGCCCTTCGATAGCATTTTTCTGTGGTGCAGGCATACGCGATTGGAAGTTCCTAGCGATATGTTCGAAGCGATGACACTTCCAACACTCGATAGGATCTGTTCCATTGTTGTTGGTTTGGGCTTGCTGGTTATTTTCCTTACTCGGATTCTGACGTCCATTCTGACCATTCTGACGAAAGTTCGAATTGAACTTCCGACTAGCATTCTTCTTGAAAGACTTGTTTTTTGGTTTCAAATGGACCTTCGCTTTATTCTGTTGAACAAGCAGAACTTCTTCTTTCTGGTCTTGTTTTCTGGATTCATCCTCAACTCTAAGCCTAGTAATCAAATTCTGCATGGTTAGTTCATTGGATTTGTGTTGCAGGATATTCTTTTAGTCTTTCCAACCAGGCCCGGCTCGGTCCGGTCCGGTCATATACATACATACATACAAACATACATACAGATATATATATATATGTATGTATGTATGTGTGTGTGTGTGTGTTTGTGTGGAATGTAGGAATTGAACCCCCAACCTCATGTGAACTCAAAACTTTATCGTTGGGCCATAAGACTTTGTTGTCAACAAGAGAAGTGTTTTGAATGTATACTCAATTCCAACAATTACAAATACTCATCAACTAAGAGGCTAAATTTTATTTTTTTAAATTAAATAATTCTAAATGGGAGATTAAATTATAGATGCTATGATTTTAAGGGCTAAATTGCAAATATCTATTAATTAAAGAACTAAATATGCAGAAAATCTTTTAGTTCCAAATAGGGGAATTTTTTATATGGGGGCATATAAGAAACCAAGTTTGAGGAGGGTTAAAAAAAAACCCTTGTTAAGGAAGGTTTATAAAAAATGAGCAATTGAGGGAGATTTTATTAATTAGTTTAGCCCCAAAAAAATGAGTAAGGAAATATCTTTACTTGTTTCTGCAAACAGGTGAGGCTAAGTGACAATTACACATATTTCCAATTTAGATTCAGAATATAGATTGAAAAGCCTGTAAATGACCCAAGTTGTGGTAAGAATTGAGAATTTAGTATTTATACTCTAACATGTCCCCAATGTCCCAGAAGTTAAGGATCATCTTGTGCGCCAAGATTTAGACTGCCATGTAGGGTAGGGGCAGGGCCAGCGAGGTGCCAAACTCTCTAGTGTCCAATAGATTTTCTGGGGACTCCTACGAAATACTACGGCAAGGCGAGGAGGGAGGGAGGGAGGGAGGGAGGGAGGAAGCGCTAGCTTCTGACTGTAAATCTTAATTTTGTATAGTAAGTTTTTCAGAGCATCAATATTCGATAGCCATATGAAGTTCCTGTATTTTCTACGATGGGTCGGTAGAGTGAATGGTCCAGACAAAAAGCTAATTTCTCTAATTTTTATTTACATATATTTTCTTCAGATTTATTCCTCATCTTTCCTAATCAATACTCTTTCGTAGCTCTTTCCAACTTGTCTGCACACTTCAATTGAGTCTCTTGGTATCTTCCAACAACAACTACATCAACAATACAGGAGTCTTTATCCCAAATCTTTGGGATTAGCACTTCTAAGACTCTTCTACACCAGCACAATCTAACATAGATTCTAGTACCTATAAAGTATTCATTTTCAATATACTGGAGCAATTCAGTTCACATAGTTATATGTACGATTGTCGTTAGTCTAAGTAATCGTCCATATATACTTTTCCGTGATTTACATGTCGCACAGTGGTACCAATAGTTGTCTACAATAAACAAAACAACTCATGTGGACCTAAAACCTGCTGCTTATGTGTTAAAGTCTTCTGACAATTGCTGCGGACCCCAACTGAAATGATGAATCTGTCATTTGTATTGTTGTGTTGATACTACCGTGCTCACCAATTGGTTATCTTGCTCATATTCAAAATCCGAAAATTGGCGTCAGAAGGACGTACTGAGTACATAGCCAAAGAAAATCTGCGTTTAACACACTGTTTTACAGTTTTAGGGCAAAAAGCTGGAATTCTAATCATTGACTATTAATTGTTCTTAAAAAAAAAAAGAGCTTTCTCTCTCTAAAATTCTAGAGAGAGAAGCTCCCCGCACCCGTTTTACAGTTTTACTGGAGTTCTAATCAATGACTATTAATTGTTCCAAAAAAAGAGCTTTCTCTCTCTAGAATTCTAGAGAGAAGCTCCCTAATCCCCCCCCCTCCCCCCTCCGTTCCCAACTTCACCTCTTTCAATGATCTCTTAGATCTCTTCGTCTTCTTCCTCATCTTCTTGTTTCTCTTCAAATCCCTTATTATCACATTCGGTAGTTCGACGTGGTGTCAATCCTGACCTGCAAGGCGAGATGGAGGGGGGTTGGCGGTTGCCGCCGTTGGGGGTTCGATCTGGCTGCGGTCAGTGGGGGGCGCCAAGATTTGGCTTGGCATCGATGGTGCACTACAAGAAATTTGACGTATACTAACGGATACCTGTAGCGACGGTCACTAAAACCGTGGGTATAGGCATCATATACCTACAAACGCGTAGTAAACTGTAGGTATATGTATCCTATAGTTTTAGAGCTTTTAATCCATAACTATTATATTTACTTTCTCCCTCTCTCACCAAACCCTATCACCAAATACCCCTCTCTCACCAAACCCTATCTCCAAATCCCCCTCCTTCCCCCGCCGTGCCCCCCTTCCCGCCGTCGTGCCCCCCTCTCCGCCGCCGTACCGCTCCCAGCCCAATCTCATCTCTCTCTCCCTCTCACCCAACCACTGCACCTCCGTCGTCATCGTCCCCCACCCTCCGTTCCCCATCGCCGTCCCCCCCTCCCCCAATCTCTCTCTCTCCCTCTCACAAACTGCACCTCTTCCTCCGTCCTACTCGACATGTTCTTCCACAAATTCCTCTGGAAGTTAGGTTTGGGATCTCTTGATTTCTTTTACATTCTTTTTTTTAAAAAAAAATTTAAGTCAAATTATACTTTTTAGGATCTTATTCATAATGAAATCTGATAAAGAATTACATACCAGCGCTTTCCTTCATTAGAAATTCTATGTGATTTTTTTTCTCCCATGAATATGATAATGTGCAGGGAATATCTTCCAATAGACTTAACTGAAGGAAAGCTGCAAGCTCTTTGTATGCATGCAGATGGTCAGGTATATGGTCATCGTCTTTTCTCAATATTCCCCATGTTACCTGGTAGGCTACTACATTGCATTGTTGCTTTCACTATGAATATCATTACCTAACCAGATTAAAAGGTAATTTGTTAACAAGTTGTTTACATCAAATAAGGAATCCCAACACTTCAAAAAATCGCATGGCAGTTTTAGTGTGGAATTACCATCAGTGAGTATGCCACTAACTGTAGAATGGTGATAATGACAAGAACAAATTTTAAGATTCATCTTTGTAATAAATTATTGAGAAGATTTCATTATTGCACTCACAGTGATACAACCCAAAAAACAACAAACTCGGAAAGATCTTTATAATAAATTTACTTTAGTTTATGATTGGGGTTGAAAAAGAGATTAAGGTGAAGAAGTTTGAAGATGGAGATGATGGAGGCAAAGAGGAGGAGGATTTTTTGAAGGAGATTTGAGTTAAGGTTAAGATTCAAACACCTTGCAAAGAACTTCTGAGATTCACCTTACAAAGTTATCCCATTTCCCCCTTATTCCTGAACAATGGCTTAGTATGTTAAGGGCCCTGTTTTCATATTGTAATGACACCTGAGAATATTGTCCTTTTCATTTTCCCTTCTTTTTCTTCTCAAGTACTTCCAGAACTGTCCAATCCCTAGCATTTACTTCCAGAACTCCTACCTAACTGTCCAATCCCTGGCATTTACTTCCAGAACAGTCTTAATGTCCCATTTAAGATTACTAAATAATCAGTTAGAATGTTCAGATGTTAATGTGCTTCTGAAATCTGATCTGTACTAGAGTTAATAAACTAGTAATGCTACTTGTATTGGAAGTCTGATTGTAACTATAGTCTGAGTTAAAGAAAACTACCCTTCCGAATAAAGCAACTAACTGATATGAATAATTCGTATTGGTTTTCTTTGTAATTGTTTGACGTTTAGTTTGCTTTGATATACATTGCACACAGCCTCTATAGTGAAGTAGTTTCGACATTATATGGGAGAATAATTGGAAAAAGGCCAGAATATGTCTGTCTACTTGACTACTTCCATTTATTTTGCCAACCAAGCATTAATCTGTTCTGGCATTATACAGTCAGTCATCTTAGTATCTTTTTTAAAGTTAATTATTAGATAATTAGTAAAATGCAATGTGCCAAAATGAGTAGGACCTTATTTCTAGATAAGTATATAGTTGTGTTGGAATCTGTTGCTTCATGTATATGCTTTTCGGTTACACAAATGTATTTATGTCAGAATTTTATGTTATATATACTCAATTGATTTAATTTTTATTGTTTGCTTTGATATGTACGCTGTCATTATCAGATTTAACTCTTAACCGCGGTTAAATATCACCTCAGCCATCAGACTTTACTTATAGAATGCTATACACTTAATCAACTTAGCTTGTTCTTGTCGAGGCACCCTTCTACTTGAATCATGACACATGTAGAAAAAAAGCATTGTAGCTTTTACCGTCACTTCATCATGTGCTAAAATTATTTTCATTAGTGCCCAAATTTGCACATTCATTATGGTTTTGGTCTTTGGAAAGGCTCAGTTAACTCTTAGAGTGCCTCGAGAATTGATTAACATTTTAAAAAAATCTTAGCATGTTAATTGGATAGGAGAAATAATTGATTAGCTTTTATTTAGAAGTTGTTAAGACATGTGAGCAGTATTTGTAGTTTGCATAGATGTTTGTGAACCCTGATAGATGTCAACATGATCCTATCCAATAAGGTTATGATAGTATAGATTTGGAGCATTCCATGTTTAGCCCCCTTTCACTTGCATTATTTTTCAAGCTTTCAAGCTTCTCCAGCATGTGCGTTGATTTTTTTTTCTTCTGAATTTTGTTTTTTTATGTTTTTCATTTTTCAGGCAGAGAAGAGAGATGTGGTTGGTTTGCAAGAGCAGGTTTGTTCTTTCTTCTTATTCCTTAAAATCCTTTGGGTTTCTCATTCTATTAAACAACTTATCTCTGATCTGTCAGATGTTTGTTAGAAATGTAATTGAGCTGCATGATAAGTATTCTGGCTTATGTGAATGAATGCTTCCAGAACCACTCTTTATTTCACAAGGTAAGACACTCTGAATTGATATTGGTGGCATTGTTTCCTTTGTGTAGTATTTCCTAATTAACATTTGTGGCATATTTTAATTCATAATAAACTTAATATCTGGCAGGCACTTAAAGAGGCTTTCGAGGTCATTTACAACAAGGGTGTTGCAAGTAGCTCAAGTGCTGAGCTGCTGGCTACATTCTGCGATAATATACTGAAAAATGGTGGAAGTGAGAAACTAAGTGATGAAGCCATTGAGGAGACACTTGAAAAGGTTACCTTTATTCTTAATGGTGTACACTTTTTTTTGTTGTATTTTTCTTGTCAATCTATAAATACTTTTCAGTACATTTTGTTTCATGTACATCACTACAAGAAATTTGCATATTGTCTTAATTGAGTTTCTATCTGATATGTTGTTAAATTGGTTTTCGGTTTGTACTGTTTTACTCTTTTCACTCATTAGAAAATTGAGCTTACTCTAATTGGTAATAATGAGGGAGAACTGATTGTGATGGTTTTGGATGTGCAATGAAGGTCGATAGTAGTGTCAATTTTTAGTTAGGATGAGTAATACGGTTATAGTTATGGTGCAAATGGACTTTGATTGAGTTGATTAAGGACTAGTGTATGTGATAATTTGATTAAGGTCTTCACGAAGTAAAGTGGACACTTTTGGCCACCCCAAAGATTTCGAATTACAGTTTTATTGTTGTTGTGTTTGAAAAAAATGAAAACATGCTTCAGTATATGGAAGTTGATTTTATGTCAGATATGTAGATGGACACATATTCCCGGTCCCTTTTAATGTAGATTATAGTATTCATGATACTAGTTTTTGTCTGAAGTCTACCAGGTCAGTGAAATATGGTTTAGAAATATATTTGCTAGGTTTACCAACTTATATGATTCTGTCTATTTTGTGCTTATTCTTTTGATTTCACTCTAACAATTAATCAGCTAGATCTTATCTGTTTTTTTCTCTTGCAGCACCCACCATCATCATTGCTCATGAATTTTATGATGCTTTACCTGTACATCAGTTTCAGGTGTGTCAAGAAATTCCTTTAATATATTTTTCTGCTTATCATTAATCATAATATATCCTGTATAAAAATATTTCATCCATTACAAAGTGTATCTTTTTCGTTGGCAATGCATTAGTGTATCTGAAACCATATTTCTTTTTTGTTGGCTAGAATAGGATTACAAAGTGTATCTCTTTTGTTGGCAATGCATTAGTTTCTTCAATTCTCGCCACGTATTAGTAGATTGGTTCCTATCAATCAGATCTAGAGTACACTGTTCTCTTTTTGACTATTTGTTGATGACCAAAGTTGGATCTTTTGCTTTGTTTTGTTTGTGAAGGGATCTCAACAAGCGAGAAATGATTGAACTCGCTCAAAATGCAGCCGAGTTTGTGTTTGCCGACGATAAAGTGAAGAAGGTTGTAAAGGAGATTTGCAGGATGCTAAAAGAAGATTACTCCAAAGAGAATCAAGATCAATCAAGATCTGGTTGCCGTAAAATAAGAAAATTGTTAGTGTCGTATCTCAAGTGAGAAGTCAAATGATTGTTATCTTATAATGTCATTGAATATATTGATCGTAGTTTAAAGTATTGATTCTCATGTCTGCACACATGAATTCAATTGTGTATTTGGTTATTAACTATTTTGTAATTTGACATGCTTGTAATACTTCATTAATTTTTAATATGATTGAAGTTTAATTTTTTTTAATTTTGTTTCATAAACACATTTATCTATTTCATTGTGTATTTAGTTTATAATTGGATTAATATTATAAAAGAAAATATTAAATTATCATACGCGTAATTAATAAGATATTTTTTTGTATAGAGCAATGGGTATATATTTAAATATTTGGAGGCGAAAACCATCACTAAAACCTATAGCAATGGAGTTTCAACCGTGGGTATAGGAAAGCAAGTGGTGTCCTTAAAACCTATACTAACGGATACGAAACCGTGGGTATAACACCGAGGTTTTGTCCAACGGGTAAAAAAACCATCTCTATAAGCTATAGTGACGGCATTTTGCCGTGGGTATAGCTAATTAAAAACGACGGAAAAATATGTCCGTTGGTATAGGTTTTACGGGCTATACCTACGGTTTTTCGCCTTTTACCCACGGATTTTTGCTGTCACTATATGTCAAATTCCTTGTAGTGGTGCAGTGGCAGTCAAGGTGCTGTGCGTCGCATCTTCGGCGGGGTCGAAGATGCCGCGTGGGGAGTGAACGCGAAGGCACTGTTGCTCGTGTTTTGCCGATCTTTGGAAGATGGTGTGCTGACTGGGGGCTAGCGTGAAGGCAGGTCGAGGCGACCGACGCAACCCTCAGTTGGGGTTCAGGTTGGTGGCACCGGGGCTGGCGGCGGGAAAGCGGTCAGACGCCGGCGTGGGGTTGCACACGGCGAACATCGAGGGTGTTGGCACTGCCGTAGAGGTATGTGGGGGAGAATGGTGAGAGAGTCAGGAGGGAGGGGAAATTCTGAGTTTCAAAATTGATTTTGAAACTTCGAAATTGATTTTGAATTTTTTTTGGGGTTTGGGAGTTTTGTTGTTAGGGATTCGATTTTCGAATTCATGTTTGAAAGTCGTGTTGAAGTTGAGGAGCCCCTAATATCCAAATTATTGGGGTCGGATTAGGAGGCATCAGTTGATGCGGGGATGATGCTGACATGGTTCTAGCATCATCGGGGCTTCGTCGGGAGGTGTTGGCATTGCTGGTGGCGTTCGTCGGGGAGGACGACAGCTGGGGTCGGGATAGGATGCATCGGTTGATGCGAGGATGGTGCTGGCGGGGCTTCGTCGGCAGGTGCTGGCATTATTGGTTAGGGGATTGGTCGGCTGTTACTAGTGTTGCTGGTTCGGGACTTCATCTTCTACGGAGAGGCGGAAGAGGTCGACGGCATATGACAGAAGAGGTCGATGGCAGCAACTGGTGCTGCTGGTTTGGGGATTTATCGGTTACTGTTGATGTGGCCAATGGAGAAGGTGGGAGAGGGTGGTGTGAGATTTTCCTCCACTAAAATTTCATCCACAATATTTAAATGATTTTCCCTAATATCCAAATTACAATCGATTTATAATTCGCAGTGAAATGAATTCTAGTTGGTGTGGGCAATGATTGCCAGACAATTTTATAGTTTGGGCTCTGTTTTAACTTGGTCTGGTTAAAATGAGGGGTGCCTTTGGTCTCTCTCATGTCAGGGGGCTTGAAGTAGTCAGGTGTGAAGTCTGCCTTCGTCGCAAAATGGCGGTGAGAGTCAACAAGGGTTAAGCGAGGGGATGAGAACGAAGACTCAATCTGGACAGAGAGATGTCAGATTGGTAGAGTGTCTGTGGTGTCTTTCATATGGTGCATAGTGTTGACATTTGAGTCACTACTGGGGGCGACGAAGGAGATCGCGCGATAGTTACAGAGGATATACTGTGTACAAGTGAGAGCCTGAGTGAGAGAGTGAGCTCAAATTGGCACGAGAAAATTGCTCAGACGAGGTCGACCTGTAATACCTCGAATTCCAAATAAGGATGAATTCGAGATTCCACAGGATCTTTACTTCACTTCGTACAATTTTACAAGGAAATTAAAACTTTTCTCAATAATACATCAGAGTTTGTTTACATTGATACACAGCGGAAGACAAAATAAATTACAATGAATATGATTACAACATCTTTAACTTTAAACAAAACAGCAACATCATATCCACTTTATAACTCCATGAACATCCATACCTGCATGTAAGACTGTGGGTACGTCAGTCGCTTACAACAGACGAAATGTTATATACGGCTATCCTCTCTATGCTGGAAACAGTATAACGATCTCATTACTTTAATAAAAACACAGCAGTTTGAATGAATAAATAAAGTATAGAATGTGACTATGCTAAACATGTTAGTGTATGTCATGCCTTAATGCTGAATGCACACAATTTATACTAGGATGACACTAATGCACACTTGTTTGGATTCTATGCCTCCCATACTACATAGGTCCAAGGGCAAGCGCCTACGTACTCCAAAATAAAGAGCTCGATCCCTCGCCATGAAAACTACCCGGTAATAAAACAAGGTTTAGATCATTCCACGAATATGGGTCCCAGCCCGACGGCTATTTTAACGGTTCCCACATCATGCGAATCATCCCGCAAGTGCCCTCTAGCCCCGGTATACATATATACTTTGGAGACGGTAAACTATCCGCCAGAATTCGACAAGTCCCGGGTTTAAATATAAACAAAAACCCGTCTCCCACAGAGCAACCTCAGCCCGACGACTGGATCTATAGCCTCGGTGAATCGCTGCCGACGCAGTCAACCCACTGCCGACTATATAGAGGCAACCCACTTACGTTTGCCCAAGTTTACTACATCTTCTCCTAAGTGCCTAATCATTTTTAATTCACGACATGGATAAGTTATTATTCCAAAAATCAGTATTACCTCCTACCAGATTTGTTCTCAAAATATGAGATCGCCCGACGGCAATATCTCGAACTCATATCTCAAAATTCTTTCTTTCAAAATTATCGGTAACCGAGGTCTTACTAATTCTTAATCATAAACTTTCATACACAAGAAAAATATGGGTACGCATACCCTTTAATAATCATGTCTTAAACCTAAGTAATTTCATCTTTCAATTATTCTAAAAAATGATTAATGTCTCATCTCAACTCTTATTCATGATTCCTCATTCATAAATCATCAAATAATAATTCTTTTCACCAACGTAATATGATCACTTGCAAGTCTAATGACCAAGTATAAAATGAACCATTCCCATCAAAGACAATTAACTCACAAATCAATAATTTACTTTTCTTTTAATAATGCAAATCATGCTCTTGAATGATTTAGTTTTTGAAGACAAAACACAATATTTCTCAAAGTTACTTTTCTTTAATTTTCTAAAACCATATTTTCAAATAATCCCCTTTCATTTTATTTGAGTACTAGGATCTATTCTAAACGTTTTAATCTATCTCAAACTCAAAAAATAATAAACCCACAAAAAGAAAAGCTCACAATGGGCTTTCCACCCGTGAGCTCCTAGCCAGCACCCAAAGACCCCACCGAAAGCCATTTAGTCCATATGGACTTGATGTCTAAAGTATAACCCGAAATCTCTTCTCTTTATCTCTACTCTCTGATTTAATTTTTTTAAAAAATAAACACAAAAGTTTGGGATCCACAGTCGAACCCGAGCCAGCTAGAAGGCCAGCGCAACGCCAGACTGCTAGGCCGAGCGTGCTCATCGATACAAGGGTTATCACTAAGTTTTTATTAAAGTCCTCTGTTATTCAATTTCTTTCCCAAAGAATGTATTCGATTCCCATTGATTCTAATTCTCTTATTAGACTGAAATAAACTTATAAAACTGAGATAAAAATCTTTAACAGCAACTCATATTTTTCCAATCTATATTTCGTGTGATTGGTCTAACTTTTAATGTTTCTTCTTATTAGAAACAATATTTGCATCTAATGATTATTGGAATCAATTTGTTTCTTTTATAACCAATTGCATGAGTCCATTAGCGAAACTAATCAAAAATTATTATATTTGCTATTGTTACCGCTGAATCTAGTGTGGGGGTAAACAGATAGAATTTGTGAGTTCGTAAGAAACCTGAATAGCGGATCCGAACATGTTTCGCCGGAGACGGACTGCTAGCTCCCGCCGTTCACCTGCAAGGAAGTGCGAGACACCGGGGTAGATCCCGGCGACGCACCCTCCGACGCTCTTGTCAGTAACCAAAAGAGGTTAAGAAAGAGCTTAAGCAGGAAAAAGAGTCATTACCCTGTAACAGTGGTGGATCGGAGGTATTTATAGTCGCCCTGGGGGAGATAATTAGGGATCTGATTAGAGATTTGATTTCCTGTGATAGGAGTAAAATCCTCCTAATCAGTTTAGGAAACTGATCCCCTAATTCCCGGTGAGAGGATAGCGGCGAATCAGGCCCGTTGATTTAGCTAAATCAGAGACCCTGATCTCCTCTGGCTGATCTGGGTTTGTATCGGGTCGGAACCCGTATCCGGTTGAGGAGGATCCGTTCGCGGGTTATTGGATCTGTGAGAAGGAGACCCAGTACCCGCTTCGGACCCGCTAGTAGGTGAAATTACCGTTTTACCCCTGAGCTTTGAGATTCGCGTCCGATGTGAACGGTCCCGATTTAATCCTATTTTTAGCCATATCACGAGCCCCCCACTCCCGAAGACTGAGTTTGATCAGCCTTTGAGGAGTAGTTTTACTGGTCTAATGGCGTACGGGATTTTATCGGTGTTCTTAAGGGAGTTTGGAATCTTGGTCAGGGTGTAACAGTATTATTATGGGCTTGTAAAATGCCCAAAAATGTCCTTAGAATTTTCTGGATTTTTGGTGATTTTTCCAGATTTTTTCTCAATTTTTTTGAATTTTTTATTCATTTTTCGAATTAAATAATTAATTATTGAAAATATTAATTAATTATTCTAATTTAATAATTATTTTTTCAGAATTTAAAAATATTTTTTCTGAATTAATAATTATTTTTAGAATTTTTAATTAATTTTTTTTCGATTTTTAAATATTTTTTCCGGATTTTTTAAATAAATAATAAAAAACAAACAAATAAATAAATAAATAATTTAAATATTACCTGGACACGTGGCGTGTTCCTGACCGTCGATCATGATCAGATGTGAGCGCATCGTGAGGCAGATCACGATCTGGACACGTGACGCGTTTCTGAGCGTCGATCGTGTCGCGACGCGAATTTTGAAACGATCGGACGGATCGTGTGGGTCGGCCAGTTTTTTTCTCCAATTACGAGTTCGGTGCTTCGGCACCTCGGCTCGGCGCTTCTTATGCTGCCACGTGGCAATGCCATGTGGCCCCCCTTTTTATTTCTTTTCTTTCTGTTCTGTTCTTCTCCCTTCTTCTACTTCTTTCTCCTCCGTCTTCTTCGTTCGACCAAGCCGACTCAAGCCGCCTCAAGCTCGCCAAGCGGCGATCGTGGTGTAGCTTGGAGCGTGAGGAGCGTGACGAGCTTGCCGAATCGTGGGGAGGTCGACAGTGGAGAGGCGTTGGCGCTCGGCGACGTGGAGCTCGAAGGAGAGGAGCTCGGTTCGAGAGCTCGAGCTTGGAGGTTGGTTGGCGAGCTTTTGACGAAGAGGAACTTGATGATGGAGCTCGGCAGAGGGAGGCTCAGCGGCGAAGGTGATGAGCTCGAAGCTTTCGGAGGCGGCGAAGTAGTTGCGGAGGCGAAGCTCTGGCATCGGAGCTTCGAAGCTCGACGTTGACGGGGAGGCTCGGAGCTCGCTATCGGAGCTCGGAGGTGGAATGTTCGGAGCTCGCCATTGCCATGGTGATGGGTTCGAGATTAGTACGGCGGGCTCGACGTTGGCGAGGCTTGGGTTCTTCGTCGGAAGGGAGCTCGTCGGAGGTGGTGGAAGCATGGGCTCGGCCCCGGAGCTCGACTGGAGGAGAGCTCGGTATGGGCCGAGGTGGATCGCAGCATTGGTGAGCTCGACCTGGGCATCGGCTCCTTGCTCGGGGGGGAGCTAGATGCCTTGGAGTTCGGCAGCGAGCTTTTGAAGAAGATGGGTTCGGCTTGACGTCGGAGGGAGCTCGGCGAGAGTGAGAGCACGAATGTGGTCGTCGGAGCTCGACCTCGCCATATTCCGAAGCTCGAGCTCGTGTGAAGTCGAGGTGGAGCTTCGAGCTCCGTCGATGGCTCGGCGATGGAGGTTCAACGACGGGGCTTGAGCGTTGTCTTGGAGTTCGGAGGATGAGGTGAATGTTGGCCATGGCGACGCTCGAGATGAGGGAGGAGCTAGGAGTTTGGAGCGCTGTTGGGTTTGTTCCGCATGGACCCTTGGTGAAGAAGAAGAGGTGAGCTGCTTTTTTTTTTTTGGCCTTGGCGGGAGCGTGCGGAAGGAGAAGAAGTGGGTTGATGGGTTCGGATCCCTTAACGGGTCGACCCCGGCCCACGTGCCTCTTTTTTTTTTTTTTTTTCTTCTCCTCCTCTGCTCTGCTTCTTGCTCGGCAAATCCGAGCACGGATTTTGAGGAGCATTTTTTCCATTTTGCTGTTCGGTAGGTCGGTAGCTCGGATTTGAGATCCGAGCTACGTGGCTCAATCTGAGCGGTTGATCACGATCGTGGCGCGAATCACGAGACAAGAGGCTCAAATTTCGAGAAAACGTTATCTTGTCATTTTGTGGAGACGTGGCGAGATCTGAGCCGTTCATCATGTTTTAGCACGAATTTTGAGACAATCCGACGGTGAGATGGGATCGGCCGAATTTTTCTCCATATGTGGAGGTCGGTACCTCGGCACCTCGAATCGATGGGATCGGCAGCTCTTCTGAGAAGAAAGAGGAAGGGGAGGAGAGGCATTTGGGTTCTCTCCTTTACCTTGTTCTTTCGCACAGTGGAGAAGAGGAGAAGAGGAAGGGGAGGAGAGGCATTTGGGTTCTCTCCTCTGCCTTGTTCTTTCGCACAGTGGAGAAGAGGAGAAGTGCTAGATACTTTTTGGAGAGGTGACTGAAGAAGGAGGAGAAGAATGGAGAAGCCAAGAAGGGTATGGGCCGGATCGTGGGTATCGGATCCGACCCCGACCCATTAGCCTCTTTTTCTTCTTGCCCTTCATCTGCTTTGCTGCTCGGCAGATCCGAGCACGAATTTTGAGGCACATTTTCAACCACTTTGTTGCTCGGTAGATCGGTAGCTCGGATTTCAAATCCGAGCTATGTGGCTCCATCTGGACAGTTGATCACGATCGTGGTGCGAATCACGAGACAAGAGGCACGAGTTTCGAGAAAACGTTATCTAGTCGTTTTGTGGTGACATGGCGCGATCTGATCCGTCCATCACGCTTAAGTGCGAATTTTGAGATGATCTAACGGCGAAGTTGGTTCGGCAGAATTTTTCTCCATATACGAGGGTCGGTTCCTCGTCCGCTCGGCTTGGTAACTCAGTAGTTCACCTTCTGCCCGTAGTAGCTCGGTGTTGTGGAGCTCGGAGTTCGGACGGCTCGAGCGTGAGGAGAAGCTCGGTGAGTTGATGAAGGGGATGGGTCGATGAAGCTCTGCTCCTCGGCTCGGGAGGATGGGTCGGCATATGGGAGAGGTGAGGGGCTCTGAAGCTCTGCCTCTAGTCTGTTTGGTTTTGGAGATTTTTTAAGAGGAGCTCCACTCCTAGGAGAAGAAGTGCTAGGAAGAGGTGCTGGGAAGACCCATTCTTTGAAGTGAGTGCAAGGAGCAACTCCAGGGGAGAGTTATGAGCTCAGAACTCGTTGAGAAGAGGTCCGCTTCGGAAGCGAGCGGAGTGAAGAGCTTGACTCTAGGAGAGAGCCATCTGGAAGACGAGTTTTAAGAAGCAACTCTAGGAGAGAGTTGTGCTCCGAACTCGTTTGAGAAGATCTCCGCTTTGGAGGCGAGCGGAGTGAAGAGCCATTTGAGAGACAAGTTTTGAGGAGCAACTCTAGGAGAGAGTTGTGCTCCGAACTCGTTTGAGAAGAGGTCCGCTTTGGAGGCGAGCGGAGCGAAGAGCTCGGTTCTAGGGAAGAGCCACTTGGAAGACGAGTTTGAGGAGCAACTCTAGGAGAGAGTTTTAGCTCCGAACTCGTGGAGAAGAGCTCCGCTTTGGGGGCGAGCGGAGTGAAGAGGTCGGCATTAGAAGAGCTATTTGAGAGACAAGTCTGAGGAGGAACTCTAGGAGAGAGTTGTGCTCCGAACTCGTGGAGAAGAGCTCCGCTTTGGAGGCGAGCGGAGTGAAGAGCTCGGCTCTGGGAGAGAGCCATTTGGAAGACGAGTTTGAGGAGCAACTCTAGGAGAGAGTTTTAGTTCCGAACTCGTGGAGAAGAGCTCCGCTTTGGAGGCGAGCGGAGTGAAGAGCTCGGCTCTGGGAGAGAGCCATTTGGAAGACGAGTTTTGAGGAGGAACTCTAGGAGAGATTTGTGCTCCGATCTCGTCGAGAAGAGCTCCGCTTTGGAGGCGAGCGGAGTGAAGAGCTCGGCTCTAGGAGAGCCATCTGGAAGATGAGTTTGAGGAGCAACTCTAGGAGAGAGTTTTAGCTCCGAACTCGTGGAGAAGAGCTCCGCTTTGGAGGCGAGCGGAGTGAAGAGCTCGGCTCTGGGAGAGAGCCATTTGGAAGACGAGTTTTGAGGAGGAACTCTAGGAGAGAGTTGTGCTCCGATCTCGTCGAGAAGAGCTCCGCTTTGGAGGCGAGCGGAGTGAAGAGCTCGGCTCTAGGAGAGCCATCTGGAAGATGAGTCTTGAGGAGCAACTCTAGGGAAGAGTTGTGCTCCGAACTCGCTATTTAAGTGACAGAATCAACGGTTGTGGGAGCAGTTCCGAATGGCGAACCACTTCTAACCCGCTGAAGAGCAGGTTATTTGAAGAGGAATCGAGCCAAGTGTTGGACTCCGAACCATCGGTAGAGGTGTTCAACGGTTGTGGGAGCAGTTCCGAATGGCGAACCACTTCTAACCTGCTGAAGAGCAGGTTATTTGAAGAGGAATCGAGCCAAGTGTTGGACTCTGAACCATCGGTAGAGTTGTTCAACGGTCGTGGGAGCAGTTCCGAATGGCGAACCACTTCTAACCCGCTGAAGGGCGAGTTATTTGAAGAGGAATCGAGCCAAGTGTTGGACTCCGAACCATCGGTAGAGTTGTTCAACGGTTGTGGGAGCAGTTCCGAATGACGAACCACTTCTAACCCGCTGAAGAGCGAGCTATTTGAAGAGGAATCGAGCCAAGTGTTGGACTCCGAACCATCGTTAGAGGTTAGTAAGTTGTGGGAGCAGCCATGTGGAAGAAGCTGGACTCCGAACCCACCGTGACTCAGAGAGATAGAGAAGCAAGAGTAATAATTTTCAATGAAAAGATGTAAAGTTTGAAATAAACCAAGTGGCCGCTTCAATAGGGCGAGCCATTATTACATGCTATTGGCCGGGTTACAAGCGTCGGCCTTATTGAAAATCAAGATCCTACTTCTACAATAAGGTGGGAGGAGCTGAGTGTTGAAGCTCGGCGGGCCCTTCTGTTTGTTTGTTGGCTCGTCAGGGGAGAAGCTCGGCCCCCTCTTTTTGGACGAACCTGGTCAGGTGCCCCCGCCGTATGAGTTCTTCAATCTCCTCCTTGAGAGTCCGAAAATCTTTCGTGTCGTGGCCGTGGTCCCTATGAAAGTGGCACCACTTATCCTTGTTCCTCCTCTTGCCAGGGGTATTCATTCTAGGGGGAGCGCGGAGTAGTCCCTCCTTGTCCACTTCCATGAGAACTTCTGATATATTAGCAATGAGGGGGGTGAAGTTCTCAAACCGAGGAGTCGAGCGATGCTGTCCATTGCTGTCCTTCTGGGATTTTTGGGACCCCTCTTCTCTTGTGCTCTTCCGTTTGTTCCCGGAAGATGTCTCCTCAAAGCCCGGGAGATTCTCAGCTTCTTCAGCCAGAATGTACTTCTCGTTTCTAAGAAGGAGGTCGGAAAAACTATGTGGGGGCCTCTTGGCAAGGGAGGAGCGAAGGCTAGAGTTGAGGACATTCGATTGGAAGGCGGCCGCTGCAACTGGCTGGTCAATGGAAGCGATGGATCTCACTTCTGCAGTGAACCTCCTCACATAGTCTCTCAACTTCTCTCCCTTCTCCTGGCGGAGCTGGAGTAATGAGATGTTGATCTTCTCCGTGCGTCTGCTACTCATGAAGAAGGTGATGAAGAGGGTTTCGAACTTCTCGAAGGAAAAAATAGAAGAGGGGGCGAGGCGGGAGTACCATTCCCGAGCCGAACCCTTAAGAGTGGCGGGGAAGGTTTTGCACAGCAAAGCATCGGAAGCTTGGTGGATTAGCATGAGGGTCTTGAAGCTTTCGATGTGGTCCACGGGGTCCGACTCCCCCGAGTAAGTTTCGAACTGCGGGGGTTCGAAACCTCTTGGGATAGGAGCCTCCATGATTGTTCGGGAGAAAGGGGGTCTGCTCGGACGGATGGTTCTGCTGTTCGACTCCTCCCCCTCATGCATCCGACCGATTCGCCTCTCCACCTCATGGAGACGGCGGTATAGGGCATCATCCCTCCCGCGGTAGTCGAACGAGCCTCTGGACTCGTCTTCGTAGGAGGGAGAGTCGGGGCTACGACATCGGTCGTCCCGGGAGCGGCGATGGCTAAGATCATGCTGCTGGTGGTTAGGAGCTGGCGGAGGAGAGGCGGACCTAAGGCGAGGACTGGGACCCCGTTGGGGCGAAGGGACCCTTTGGGCGTCATTGTTGTTGGGTCGGAGGTTAAGAGCCTGCAACACCGTTGCTTGAAACTGCAGGAACTCGACGCGAGTGATGGGCGCCTCATTGTTCCTCGGCTGATGCCGACCGGTAGGAGAATGGCGCCTCCTCCTGTGATGCTCGGGTGACTCTTTCCGCCCTCTCCTGGTAGGAGACCTTCTATACTCGCGGTGGTGAGGATTCCGCTCATCTGGACGTTGTAGGCGGGAGGCTCCCTCTCGGGACCGCTTTTCGTCCAGACGGCGGCGGAGGTCCTCATCCTTCTGCCGGTTGAGAATAGTATTTCGAAGGTCGGGGGCCTGAGGACTGTGGGAGGCGTAAGAGTCTGTAGAGGCGTTGTGTACCGATATGCGGTCTTGATGGAGAGGTTGTTTTTGCCTCCGTGGATCGGGACTGTTTGGGGGTTGCTAGTTCGGAAGAGGAGGTTGGTCCTGCTGGACACGGTCCTCGGTGGGCGGAGGGAGCCCCCCCCAGTTGCTGAGAGGGATGGACAGGGACTTCTTGCTGGTCCGCGGGGTTGGGTGCACGATTGGACCCTCTAGATCTGACCTTTCTGGGAGGCATGGCCGGAGAAGAGCTAGTCGACAGGAAGAGGAGAGGCAGCTATTCGTATGGTTTCCTACAGACGGCGCCAATCTGTTACCGCTAAATCTGGTGTGGGGGTAAACAGATAGAATTTGTGAGTTCGTAAGAAACCTGAATAGCAGATCCGAACATGTTTCGCCGGAGACGGACTGCTAGCTCCCGCCGTTCACCTGCAAGGAAGTGCGAGACACCGGGGTTGATCCCGGCGACGCACCCTCCGACGCTCTTGTCAGTAACCAGAAGAGGTTAAGAAAGAGCTTAAGCAGGAAAAAGAGTCATTACCCTGTACCAGTGGTGGATCAGAGGTATTTATAGTCGCCCTGGGGGAGATAATTAGGGATCTGATTAGAGATTTGATTTCCTGTGATAGGAGTAAAATCCTCCTAATCAGTTTAGGAAACTGATCCCCTAATTCCCGGTGAGAGGATAGCGGCGAATCAGGCCCGTTGATTTAGCTAAATCAGAGACCCTGATCTCCTCTGGCTGATCTGGGTTTGTATCGGGTCGGGACCCGTACCCGGTTGAGGAGGATCCATTCGCGGGTTATTGGATCTGTGAGAAGGAGACCCAGTACCCGCTTCGGACCCGCTAGTAGGTGAAATTACCGTTTTACCCCTGAGCTTTGAGATTCGCGTCCGATGTGAACGGTCCCGATTTAATCCTATTTTTAGCCATATCAGCTATCAAGAAATATTTCTAACCTTTTTCATAGAATCTATTCTTTCCTTTTGTTCATGCATGGCAAAATAGTCAACTCTTACTTTTTCTCATTTTCCATCTACATGATTTGCTACTAATTTTTCATCACAAAAGTGTAAATTAAATCTACTTTTTATTCAAAAATATACATTTACCAAACATGAAGTTTTATAAGTACTTTAACATGAATCATGGTATCAACTCTTACATCAAAATTTTCTATTATTTAATCACACCCATATTATTCATAGCATGTATTTTAGCATGAAATTTACCTACATAACAATATCATCTCATAAAACAAATTCATAATTGCTAGCATGATTTTCATTCATAATCTCTCATTGCAATTATTCACATATGTTAACACTATTGTAAACACAAGGCCAACAAATTAGCATGATTCATAACAACAAGTAATTCTTTCTCTTTGGTTAGCATGATACTTTTTCTTCACAACAAGAACATATCTTTTTATATTAACATGCATCGATCTATCTATTCATACCAATATTCTTCTTATAGCATGCAATATTCTACACTAGAAAATAAGGAGATCACCCACCTTATAGAAGCTTGATCAAATGAAAGAATGAACACCTCTCCTAGCTCCAAGACTCCTAGTTCCTCTTCTCCTCCTAGCAATAGCCTCCAAGCACAAGAACACTTCTTCTCTTACTCACTTTTCTTTTCTTTCTTTCTTTCTTTCTTTCTTTCTTTCTTTTTGATAATATTTTTGGTGCAATGAAAAAGAGAAAAAATAGGGTACTATTTATAGGGTTTTGGGAGAATTTATTTTACAAATTTACACCCCTAATAACTCTCCTAATTAACTCATATGACTCTTTGTTTTCCAAACTCCTAAAACTTACAATCCTTCATCTCCCCACTCTTCATGAACACTAACTCAACTCTCTCCCTCCCTTGTATGAAAAACCGGCCTCCCCTAGTCCTAGAACCCGGTTAGATACATTTGTGCTTGTGCACACATGCACATACAACTAGGTACAAATTGTTATGACTCTAAATGTGTGCTAATACTAGTAACTTATCATGTGTTAGTGCTTGATCAACTTTAAACTAGATTTTAATTTATGGGCTTGATCATGGGCCTTGACTTCATATTTAATTTACTACTTTGATGGACATCTTTTTAATTTAATCTAATGGGCTAAATTTTATCCATGGGTCAAAAGAGATTAATTAATCCTATGCATGCAAACCAAAATAGACAAATGAGAAATAAAATTTTGAAAAGAAATAACACGTGCATCATACGTGCACAATTTAGAAAAATGCATTTTTACTAAAATAAAATGCGGGATGTTACACGGCCGATCAGTAGGACTAGATTTCATTATATGTTTTGTTTGTTGGTTGGGGTATATGAGTTCTAGAACCCAGCCTGTTGGGATCTGAACTTCATAAGCCTTATTTTTGGTTGTATGTTTTGTTAAATTCTTTTTAATAGAATGCGGGGGGTATTCAACCCACTGTTAAACGATAAAAAAAAACTATTAAATGTTCTATTGCATATTATGTATAAACAAGCACTACTGAAATAATGTTAGGGTAGAAAATACTAATTAACCATTTTTCGCAAACGACGCGGAGTCCTATGCAATGGAGTATTATTTGTACCGTTGCATATTATGTGTGGATCCTCGTACAATTTAAAAATAAATAATGTATACATACTCCCTCCATTTCACTTTAAGTGATATTCAGGAGTTTTGCACACAGATTAAGGAATGGTGAGATAAACATTTGTTTCCCTCCACACCCTTAATTATTAATAAGTCTCCATGATTTAATTACTAATTTTTTTTTCCAATAAAGATTCTGATTTCAAGAAATTGTAATTAATGTTTTCTCAATACAAATTCTGTTTTCAAGAGAAAATAGAATTACTAATTCTTCTTCCAATATAGTTGGCATTAAATTTTTGGAGAAAATAAAATCTGGAAAGTTGAAACTACAATTTTCTAAGAATATTTGATAGGATTAAGATGAGTAATTAAGACAAAATTTCAACATAAATAAGGGTTTTCTTGGAAAAAAATGGGAAAAATTTGGATAATATCACTTAAAGTGAAACAAGAAAAAAAAAACCCTAAATATCACTTAAAGTGAAACGGAGGGAGTAAATAACAGTTGTAGCTCAAGATGATAAGAGTTTGGGAGATAAGAATGTATATCTCTAATCTCTAATAATCTCTAATTATATAATGGAAGAGTTGGGGTTGTGTCTAATCTCGACCACTCATTTTAAGTGGAAGTTATATTAACCACCCATTTAGTCAATTGTTGTCAGTTAGCATAATATCCTTAAAGTTCAAATTTATCTGGTAAAGTTAGTGCCATTAAGGATAATTGTAAAGAGTTTGGTAAGAGTTTGAGACGGGTAAAAGGAGTTATCTGGTTCGAGGCCAAACTACGCCGTAGTCTTTACTTAAAAAAAATTCTTAGGGCGTGCATTGCACGTGCAGATTACTAGTAATAATAATAATAATTATATATAATATAATATCTCTAATATCTAATATTTTAATGGGAGGGCTGGGGTTGTGTAACCAAAAAAATACATGCATTGTAACCTAACAAACACGTGCAATGCACATGCATAACTAATATAAATGAGGTCTTAGGTTCGATGTTAGACAACGTCGGAATTTTTACTTTTTAAAAAAATATCTCTAATATTTAATGCGAGAGTTGAGGTTATGTAACCAAACAAACACATGCAATGCACATGCATAACTAATATAAATGAGGTCTTAGGTTCGATGCCAGACAACATCAGAATTTTTATTTTAAAAAAATATATTTACAAAGACGTGCATTACACGTGTAAATTATATTGGGAGAGTTGGGGTTGTCATTTGTAGACAATCTGTAATTTGTAAACAACCAACGAACCATCTAATCTCAACCATTTATTTTTAAGTGGAAGTTATATTAACCATTCATTTACTCAATTGTTGTTAGTTACCATAATACTCTTAAAGTTCAAATTATTTACCACATAATTAATTACAAAAGTGTCACTCATATAAAATAAAAATTGATGCCATGAGGGTTAATTTGTAAAGAGTATGTGATGAGTAAACGAAGGTCTCAGGTTCGAAATTAGACTATGTCTTAGTATTTACTTTAAAATGAAAAAATAATTTATTAGGACGTGCATCGCACGTGCAGATTACTAGTACTACTATAACGGGAGAGTTGGGGTTGTCATTTGTAGACAATCTGTAATTTGTAGACAATCAACTATTTAATCTCAATCATTCAGTTTTAAATGAGAGTTACATTAACCGTTCATTTACTGAACGGTTGTTAGTTACCATAATACACTCAAAGTTTAAATTTAATTATGACATAATTATTTACAAAAGTGTTACTCATATAAAATAAAAGTTTGTACTACTGAGAGTAATTTGTAAAGAGTAAGTACAAGTAAAGAGGGGTCTTTGGTTCAAGGCCAGATTACGTCTTATTATTTACTCTACAAATTTTTTTTGATTAAAACGTACTTTGCACTTGTAGAATACTAGTCTAACTGAGTTATATATATAATAAAACACAAAGAAAGCTATCAAGTGGCTCACATTCAATCCCCGCAAAATCAAAGGCTCAGATCTAACATCACAAAACACATTTTCCCTCCCAAAATTTCAAACCCGAAAACCAAGAATTTTCTCCCAAAACTAAAAAATTCATTACTTTATTACTATCTCTCTCTTCTCTCTTCACTTTTTCATATTTCTCTCTTTCTCTCTCTCCCTATCTCTCTCTCCCATTCTTTTTTTATTTACTTAGAAATTTAGATTTTAAGATTTCAGGTTTGTAAATTTTCAGAATTTTTATGTTTTTTTTATTGCACATGTTATATTGAAAGTAGCAAATATTTCTTCAACGGTTAAATGTCATCATTTTCCACACTTAATGTTCTAAGAATTTAGATTTTACACCCCCATTTATAATTATTTTTCAACATATACTAATGCAAACATGGACTTTTATTTACAACTAATTATTGTCATACTATTCAAACTTGAGCTACATAATTGTTGTTTTACGGTTTATAGAGCTTTTCGTGATTTGTATTGTTCCGAAGACGTGCCGTAGGCACGTGCCCACGGGCAAATCTAGTAACTTTACAACTTAGATGGTAAGAATGTATATGTAAAGGGAGATCTGAGGTTCGGTTAATGTTATTACTTTTCAAGAATTTTGAACGTACATATTAGTTAAATTATGGCCCATACTACCTTTTGAACTTTAGAGACTAGCTGCCTATTGCCTTTGTCTTTTTCAATCTCTTTTTGTAGAAAAGGGAGTCATTCTCTTCTACTTGGTGCTTCCTATTCTCTTCTACCAACCAGTGTATGCAGCACTAAAGATTGTTCTCTTAATTATGGTGGACCACAAAATTTTTACTGATGCCGAGCAAATATAATGTAATTCAACATTTAACTTGGCCGCTACAACAAATAGTTAATTGTGGTCATTTTCTTCTTTCATTTCTAAAATCAAGTCCTCTATTATCTCAAATTGAGTTGGTCAGTAAATATCAAGTTCTCAACTTCTGCAACTTGAAAACTGTTAGATGTACGACTGAGATTATACTTGTATCTTATGCATACTGAACTTAAAGTCCAAAATCAAGTCCTCTATTATCTCAAATTGAGTTGGTAAGTAAATATCAAGTTCACAACTTCTGCGACTTAAAAATTGTTAGATGTACGGCTGAGATTGTACTTGTATCCTATATATACTGGACTTAAAGCTCAATAATATTCATTCATCTTTTCTCTCAATCTCTCTGTTAACCTAACATGGTATCAGAGCAAACCCTAATCTCAAATTTCAAACCATAATCCCTAATCTCAAATCCCTAATCCTTAATTTTCTTCTTCCACCTCTGCCTCCAAACCCATCCAACCTAAATCCCACCACCCCTCCTCAGTCGGCGTCTCCTCCCCTCACGACGCCCCTCCTCCTCCCGCCATCCCTCTCCAGCCACGACCTCCTTCCCTTCCATGCCCCTCCCCCTCTTGCAGTCCCAATCGATAGTAGACTTACCGTTACCTTCGATTCTTTAAGCTGTTCTATAGAGGATCCTCAGATTGGATAGGCGATTGTGCATGCTAACCATCGCGGTCGTCTATATCATCTAGATTTTCTTCATGAACATGGTTCTCATTCTAGTTTTGCAGGTGTCTTGTCATCTAATTCTGATATGTGGCATAGACGTTTAGGTCATGTTAGTGAGTCTTGCCTAAAGAGTTTAGCCCGTAGTGATGCACTTGGTCATCTTTCTTTTACACATTTGTCCATCTGTTAGGGTTGTAAGTTAGAAAAACACATAGTCCTTTCTTATAAAAGCATTTCTCAGTCCACTCATGTTTTTCAGCTTGTTTATTCTGACATATGGGGACTCTCTCCTGTACATTCTAGTAAAAACTATCTCTATTATGTTGGCTTCATATATGTCTTCACTCACAAGGGTGTTCCTTGTACGTCAACGATATGAGATTCATGTCATTTACCAGGCCTTTACGACCATGATTCATACTCATTTCGGTGTGTGCATCAAGATATTTCGCTCCGACGATATTATTGAGTACACTTTCACTACTATGCGATCGATTGTTCACTCTCACGGTACCATTTTTCAGCAATAATGCACTCACACATATGAACAAAATGTTGTAGCCGAACGCAAGCAATGCCACATTTTTCAAACGGCTCGCGCTCTTTAAATCTCTTTCTCTGTTCCCTGTACCTTTTGGGCTAAAGCTGTCATGACTTCTGTCAGCCTCATTAATATCACTCCCTCGTCTACTCTATCTGGTAAGATGCTGCACGAGGTTTTTCACCACTCTCCTCTGGACTACAAAATGCTTCGTATTTTTGGGTACACCTATTACGTCCATTTCAGCCCCCCTAAACGCACAGAGCTGACTGCCCATGCTGCTAAGTGCATTCTCCTAGATATCAGTTTTGAGCAAAAGAGATATTGTTGCTATAATCATTTGGCGTAGTGCCCCGAATTTCCAATATAATATCTCAGAAATATGTGGCACAATTCTCAGCATCTATCTCAATGTAATAGTAAACATAGCCAAAACACAGAATAATTTATCAACTTTTATTACATCAATTCTTTACAAAATACAGCGAAAAATTAAACACCTTGAATTACAATTCTTTCTTTTACAACACATTCTTTTACAATTTACATAAGACACATTATCATTCTTCCACATGCATCCAAATCCCATGCCATAGGTACCTACCTGTAAAACATGAGGCTAGAGATAACCCTAACCCCCAAAACTACAGGGGTCAGCCATATCGGTGTGAGTGACATCAAAATAAGTACAATATAAATAAAACGTAAAGAATAAAGTCATAAACAACACATACCAATGGTATTAACAAATGGAATATAAAATAACAATAAATAAAATATGGAAACATCAAGTGAAACTAGACTAAGTGTCAAGTGTGGAAAAACAGAAAACATACATGCATAAAACCAAGTCAAGAAAACACAAATGCAATATGATGATTCTCTAATGCATACTTGCCAGATTCTATGCATTCCATACTGCATAGGTCAGGTGCAAGCCCATATCGTTCTCCACTTTATAGGGTTAAGTCCCTCGTTATGCAACTAATCCTACTACGGTGATAGAAACAAGATCCAGAATACTTCGCGGATAGGCATCACAACCCTCGACGCGCATGATGTAAGAATAGCTCTAACCTCCAGGAAGAATCATTTTCCTGGCGTGTACCCTACGAATAAGTTGGCGAAACTCTCGATGTGCAGATACACTAGTACATCCCGTGAATAGGCCTGCCGACCCTCGACATGCGAATGCACCTGTATACTCCGTGAATAGGCCTGCAGTCCATCGACACGCGAACATACCAAATGTCCTCTCGAGAAAGAACAACACACAGTCCTGGAACGCATTCGTTGGACTAGACCCCTAGAGCATATACTTACGTTTCCCAAGTTTTATCACATCTCCATTAGTGCATGTCCTTAAGTTGATTATTATTAAAACACAAATTTCCCCTCTCTAGAGTTATTTTTGTTGTGCGGAATACAAACTAACCAACAATCAAACGAGAGAAACAGCGAGAAAAACAGAAAAGCAAGCAACACAAGAACACAAGATTTAATGTGGTTCGGCAAAACACATGCCTACATCCACGGAGCGGTTGGGGTTTCTTCTTGCTATAATCAACGATGGGCAAAAACAAAGTTTACAAGAGATGACGGCTGCAAAATCCGAAAAGAGGTCTCTAATTTCGTCACTAATTACAAAACCCTAACAAGTGTATTTATAGGGAAACTACTGGGCCTTTTCGAATTGGGCCTTTTCTAGTTCAAAATCCCGTACACAGTCGACTGGTCACCTAAGCAGTCGACTGGTCTTGTTCAGGGCAGTCGACTGGGCAGTCGACTGCTGCTGCTGTATCCCAAGCCTTTGAAACTTCTCTGGACAGTCGCCTGATCCTCCAATTCAGTCGACTGATATACTGTAACTTTCATTTGCTGCAGATACTCCAAAACAATCTGAACCAGAATCGAGCCATTATCCTACAATCTCCACCTTGGCGAGATCTTCCAAGTATCCAACAATCTCCACCTTGGTGAGATCTTCCAAGTAGCCCAAGCAATCTCCAAAAATACTCCAAAACAAATGCTCATCACCAAATGTAACAAAACAAACTCCACCTTAGTATGATATCACATACTAACCAACCAAAACGAAGTACCATTCCAACTGCCCATTCCAAATCATCAAGCATGCAAAATATTAGCCAGGTTCATGCAATGCTTGAACTTGGCTGCCCCAACAATTTTGGTCAACATATCAGCAGGATTATCAGCTGTCCCAATCTTCACCAGAAGAATATCACAATCCTTTATCAAATCACGCACAAAGTGATAACGGACATCAATATGTTTGGTCCTCGAATGATGAACTTGTTTCTTCGCTAAATGAATAGCACTCTGACTATCACAGTGTACCTCCACCTTCTCCCGATGAATTCCCAAGCTCTTCAAAAGTCCATGTATCCAAATGGCTTCCTTCATGGCCTCAGCAACCGCCATGTATTCAGCCTCAGTAGTAGACAACGCTACAGTGGACTGCAAATTGGACCTCCAACTTATAGGTGCTCTAGCCATAGTAAACAAATAGCCTGTAGTAGACCGCCTCTTATCTAGATCACCTGCATAGTCAGAATCAACATAACCCACCAATAACCTGCTAATATTGTCATCCCTTTCAAACTTCAAACCCACATCTGTGGTGCCACTTATGTACCTCAAAATCCATTTAGCTGCTTGCCAATGCTCTTTGCCTGGATCATGCATATATCGACTAACCATACTCACCGCCTGAGAGATGTCTGGTCGAGTACAGACCATGGCATACATCAAACTGCCAACCACACTAGTGTAAGGTACATTAGCCATATACTGTCTCTCTTCATCTGTACTTGGAGACTAAGAAGCACTAATTCTGAAATGAGGGGCTAAGGGTGTACTGACTGGTTTAGTTTTCTCATCTATACCAAACCGTTTCAGCACCTTCAAAAGATATTGCTTCTGTGTCAAACTTACTATGCCCTTTGCCCTGTCTCTAGCTATCTCCATCCCAAGTATCTTCTTGGCTTCACCAAGATCCTTCATCTCGAATTCAGAACTCAGCTGATTCTTCAAATTTTGAATCTCCTTAGCATTTTTAGAGGCAATCAACATGTCATCCACATATAATAACAGATATATAAAAGAACCATTCTGCAACTTCCTGAAGTAGACACAATGATCATACTCACTTCTGGAATATCCCTGCACTTTCATAAACTGGTCAAACCTCAAATACCACTGCCTTGGAGATTGCTTCAACCCATAGAGAGACTTCTTCAACCTGTAAACACAACTTTCCTTCCCAGCTGTCTTAAACCCATCTGGCTGCAACATATAAATTTCTTCATCTAGATCCCCATGTAAGAACGCAGTCTTCACATCCATCTGTGTCAATTCAAGATCAAACTGTGCTACCAATGCCAACAAAATCCGAATAGAAGGATGCTTCACAACTGGAGAGAACACTTCATTATAGTCAATACCTTCCTGTTGAGCATACCCCTTTGCAACTAGTCTAGTCTTGAACCGAACACTACCTTTTGGACCCTCTTTCTTCGTATACACCCACTTGCAACCAATTGCTTTCTTCCCCTTTGGTAGTTGCACTAGATCCCAAGTCTTATTCTTATGAAGAGAGTTCATCTCTTCATCCATAGCAACTTTCCAATCTGCATTTTCAGAACTTCTAGTAACTTCTTTGAAGTTGGAGGGAACTTCATCATCCACAATGGGAAGAGCAAATGCAACTGTATCTGTAAAACGAGACGGTCGTTTGATATCTCTTCTTTGCCTTCTTACTGCAATTGATTCTACCTGCTGGATAGGAACTTCTTCATCATTCTCAGTATCAACCACATCATCTTCATCTTGGACAGGAACAGGATTTTCAACTGACAACTTTTCTAACTCCACCTGTTGGAGAACTCTCCTACCAGTCAACTGGTAATTGCCAACAGTCGACTGTCCCGAGCTCCCACTCTTCTGCTGTTCTGGACCACCAGTCGACTGCTCCTGTACACCAGTCGACTGTCCCGAGCTTCTGCTACTCACCTGTTAGAGAACTGTCCTACTCTTCTGCTGCTCACCATTCGACTGTCCTATACCACCAGTCGACTGTCCCGAGCTAATCATGCTGGTCTCATCAAAAGTCACATCCCTGCTGATTACTAACTTCTTCTGTTCTGGACACCACAACCTGTAACCTTTGATACCAGTACTAAAACCAACAAATATAGTCTTTTTGGCTCTTGCATCAAGTTTAGTTTCAGTTACATGAAAATAAGCAGGACAACCAAATATATGCAAAAAACTATAATCAGATGCAGGTTTACCACTCCATACCTCAATAGGCGTTTTGCCTTGAAGTACTGCTGATGGTAAACGGTTGACAATGTGGCTTGCATATATAACAGCTTCTGCCCAAAATGTCTTCTTCAATCCAGACTGTGCTAGCATACTTCTCACCTTCTCAAGTAAGGTTCTGTTCGTCCTTTCTGCAACCCCATTTTGCTGTGGAGTCTTCCTAACTGTGAAGTGCCTCTGGATCCCTTCATCTTCACACAATTTCAGAAACGGATCATTCTTGTATTCCCCTCCATTATCTGATCTCAGAACCTTAATCTTCCTACCAGTCTGATTTTCAACTTTCTTCTTCCAACTTGTGAACAATGTCAAAACTTCATCTTTGTGCTTCATGGTATATACCCAAACTCGTCTGGAGTAATCATCCACAAATGTAACAAACCAGTGTCTACCACTCATAGAAGGTGTCTGAGTAGGGCCCCAAACATCTGTGTGCACATAATCGAGGATACCCTTTGTCTGATGTACAGCTGTACCAAATTTCACCCTAGTTTGCTTACCCAAAACACAATGTTCACAAAATTCCAACTTGCACCCTTTAGCATCTTTAAGCAACCCTTGCTTCACAAGCCCCTGCAAGGCCTTTTCTCCTGCATGCCCGAGTCGCATATGCCACAACCTAGTAGAGTCGGGAACAACCTGTTTAGGCCTTTCAGTTACACTGGCAGCCTGACCCAAATATATTTTTCCCTGCAAGAAAAACAAGTTCCTTTTTCTTTGCCCTTTCATCACCACGAGTGATCCGCTAGTCACCTTCAGAATGCCACCTTCACTAGCAAATTTCAATCCACTGGCCTCCAAAGCACCAAGTGAAATCAAATTCTTTTTCAAATCTGGAACATACCATACATCTGAAAGCTCCCTAATAAGACCATCGTGCATTAGCAATTCAATCTTTCCGATTCCTACCTTCTTACAAGGTGCATCATTTCCCATCAAAACTACACCACCATCCATATACTCCAAAGAAGTAAACCACTCCTTTTTCCAAGACATATGATAGGAGGCTACTGTATCAAGAAACCATACTTCTTGATAAAGTGAGGGACTAGAAGCTAGTGCAAAAGAAAAATCCTCGCCACTATCTACATTATCAACAATCACATTTGCAGTCGAATTTCCCTTATTTCGTAGCTTTGGACAATCCTTTTTCCAATGCCACCTTTCATGACAGAAAGCACATTCATCTTTGGCCGGTATTTTCCTGTCCTTCGAAACTCCTCTTGATTTGGAACGAGATTTGTTTCCCCTTTTTCCAGATTTGGACTCAGATCTTGTCTCAGTCCTGCCTCTTACAATCAATGCTTCAGAAGTTTCTCTATCAACCATTTTATCCCTTCTCCTAGTTTCATTATTCAACAAAGCATTTGCAACATCTTCATATTTCACAGTATCTTTTTCATATATAAACGTTGTTGCTAAATGATCATAACTTTCAGGTAATGAATTCAACAGAATTAGGGCTTTATCTTCATCTTTAATTTGCTCATCCAAATTTAACAAATCAGCCAATAGTTTATTAAATGATTCAATATGAGCATTCATAGACATACCTTCTGTATAGGTGAAGCGAAAAAACCTCTTCTTCAAATACAGCCGATTCTCCAAACTTTTCCTCATGTATTTGTCTTCGAGTTTCTTCCACAACACCGCAGCAATGGTATCCCTCATCAAATCATACTTCTGAGCCTTCGCAATAAAGAGCCGAATAGTCCCACACGCTACTCGATTCAACTTCTTCCAATCTGCTTCGGACATATCCTTTGGTTTTTCTTTCTCCAAAGCAACATCTTGTTCTTGTTGAACAAGAACATCCAACACCTCACATTGCCACATCCCGAAATTGTTTGTCCCATCAAATTTTTCAACTTCAAATTTTGCGTTGTGAATCGTTGTTCTAGACGAACTTGATCCCACAACATCCTTGGTTGCATCTGCATCACTCGCCATCTCCCTCTAGGTCGAACCAACAGCTCTGATACCACTTGTTGTGCGGAATACAAACTAACCAACAATTAAACGAGAGAAACAGCGAGAAAAACAGAAAAGCAAGCAACACAAGAACACAAGATTTAATGTGGTTCGGCAAAACACATGCCTACATCCACGGAGCGGTTGGGGTTTCTTCTTGCTATAATCAACGATGGGCAAAAACAAAGTTTACAAGAGATGACGGCTGCAAAATCCGAAAAGAGGTCTCTAATTTCGTCACTAATTACAAAACCCTAACAAGTGTATTTATAGGGAAACTACTGGGCCTTTTCGAATTGGGCCTTTTCTAGTTCAAAATCCCGTACACAGTCGACTGGTCACCTAAGCAGTCGACTGGTCTTGTTCAGGGCAGTCGACTGCTGCTGCTGTATCCCAAGCCTTTGAAACTTCTCTGGACAGTCGCCTGATCCTCCAATTCAGTCGACTGATATACTATAACTTTCATTTGCTGCAGATACTCCAAAACAATCTGAACCAGAATCGAGCCATTATCCTACAATTTTATCTTGCCGGACTTAATTCCACAACAAAAACCCCAAGACCCAACTGGCCAAATCCCACAAAACCTCATTTACCGGTTTACAGGAATCCCACTCAACTTCTAGAGACTCATAAATCGAATATCAAAACCAAAACTTTCAATAAAACTCTTAATTCTAAATCTCAAAATGTTTATATCAATGGATACTTCTTTAATCAACAAAACCAAATTCATCCAGTATACCCACAAATTCCAGAATTGAAATAAAGTATTAAACCCATTAAATAACCGAGGATCATATTTTTAAGTCGTAGAAAGTCACAAAACATCAATTTCTTCAAAAACCATATATATTTCACTTTATAAAGTTATAGAAATACAATTTAAATTCTATTAAAATTAAAATATAACTTTCTGTAAAATACTGTAGTCTGTAGCAAAACATCATCTAAAACAGTAGGTCAATAATCCATAATATCGAAGAAATAATAGTTCAAGAAATCAACAGAAAAACAACATAGACAGTAGGTGTTGGTCGACTGTCAAAACAGTTCAAATTAATGACGGTCGACTGCACAATCCCAAAAAATTCAATTTTTCAAATGACGGTCGACCGCACATTTTATTTAAAAATGGAACCGGTCGACTGACATGTCAAGAAAACACAGCTTTGAATTCCGTGCACATTTTATATGAAACTTCATTTAATCTTTGTAAAATCATAAATTTGTTAAACAAAATTCATGAGAAGTTCAAATACAACTTGTTTAATATACTAGAATTTATAAAACAAATCAGAACTTCTTCAAATTCGTAAAAGAGCAATTTTTGACAAATTCTTTAAAACAGGACATATCTATATATGTAAGTGTATATATGTGTGTTTACATCAGTTAAAGCTTCAAGAAAACATCGTATATAGGTAATATATTATCCTAATCAATCTCAGGATCAAGACAACTCAAGATCCAATAAAAAATTTCATAAAACTCAAAAATCAAACTTCGGCCATACATAATCATACCTGAATTAAAACAACAACTCCACCTCTTCAGAACTTGATCTCTTTTGATCCAAAACCCCTCTTGTAATTGATTAAACACATACACCACTACTCAAATCAGTATACCCGTGAATATGTACAATTATAACATGTGAATAATCAAGTTTTACTCATCAAAATTCCCAAACAGATCACATCTATAACATACACAGTGAAAACTAGGTTTTTACTCATTTTTTGCAATAACCAACATATACCTCATTAAACTCAATAAAATCAGCAAGCATATGAAAGAAAACAACCTACTCATGGTTTCTATTAGGTTCTTAACAATCTCAAGTCATCTATGTAGAATTTTAATCATCAATAGCATCGTTTTCATGAAAAGATTCAATTTTTATTCATCCACATCAAATCAATATATCATCATACAATCCCCTAACATGCTTTCAAATAAACAAATCATCACATACAACATGTAACACCCCGAATTCCAAAACAGACTGAATTCAAAGTTCCATAGGATCTTTACACTTCTTTCGTACAATTTTACAAGGAAAATAAAAACTTTCATTACATCAGAGTTATATCTTAAAATTATATTTAAACAGCGGAAGCAAATTATAATAATTACATGAATAAAATGTACAATACTTGAAACATTCTTTAAGCAGCTTGCATACTTATTCTTGTCAATCTCTTTACCCTGCATAGAAACTGTGAGCTCGTCAGTTCATTCAACCGACGCAAGGATATAAAACATCAATTTTCTCTTACTTAGAAAACACACACTTGTCACAAGCAAAACTACGGGGACTATCCTATAGATGTCATGTTGTGTTGTGCACTTAGTCCTTAATGCAGTTATTATGTTATATGACACTAATGCGCACTTGTTCGGATTCTATGCATCCGATACTACATAGGTCCGAGGACAAGCTCTTAATCGTACTTCATCTTATAGGGTTCAATCCCTCACCATGACTTAAACTACTATGGTAACTACGGCAAGTATCCTAGATGTTCTATGATCTACGAGCCCAAGTCCAGACAGTCTGGAGGGAAATCCCACGCACTGACATGACGCATCAAGTAGGCAGACTATGGACAATTCAACCTCTACCATGGAACGATGGCACCACCCGCAGTCACCAAACACCCCATAAGCATCGCCACCGGGACGATAATTCCGGAATAGTGCTCACGCCATGTCATGACACATCAAGCAGGTAGTCTGTGAATCACTCTCACACCGCCAATCCGATGGCCCTCATACTCGTGTTTTTCTCTCACTTTCGTCACATCACCACTATGTGTCTAAATCCTTAGTTTATTTGAATCATGAATAAAATCAACCCCTAGAGTTAGCTCTTTCCTCCATATCGGTCTTAATCATCAACATGACCAACTTGGTCTTTCATCTCAATAATTTAACTTTACAATTTTAATTCATTCAATTGCCGGTAATAGGATTTTAGCTACCCTCTAGTTAAAAATCTCATTTCATGTTCATAACATTGGTGTATTCATATTCATAAGACCTTTCATAATTCATCAGGATATTTGACTTCACTTTCATGTACAATTTTCATGCATAAGACAAATAAATTCATTTTTTAATTGTCCCATTCATAATTCATTCCTTCCACATCATTCTCTTATTCTCTCTTACATTCAAACTTTCGATTTTCCTTTAACAAAATCTCTTTTTAATACTTTTTCTTTATCCAAAGACACTTCAAAATAACAAATTATAATAAATTCTTTCTTGCAAAAATAGTCTCAATTTCTCTTTTACACTAGGTCAAGGGTTATAGAAAATTATTTCACGAAAATCCAGATATTATTTGAAACTTCCGGGCAGTCGACTGTTAAAACATGGCCAGTCGGCTGTTCTGTAAAGATTTAAAAACTCAAAAATAAAAGGATCATGGCAGTCGACTGTTAAATGTGGCCAGTCGGCTGTTCTGTAAAGGTTTAAAAATTCGAAAATAAAAGGATCAGGGCAGTCGACTGTTAAACATATACGGTCGACTGTTTTGCGACAATTACAACTCGAAGAACTAGATATTAAGGACGGTCGACTATTTACGCCTATTCGGTCGACTGCTCAGCAACAAAATCCAAAAATTTGAATCATTTCTTCTTTCTAACACACAAACTGTTCATTTCTAGAACTTGGCCTAAACTACAAAATGTTCATTTTTTCGATAACTAACATACAGCTTTTGGATTATTTAGCATCAATCACAATAAGCATAATTTACTAACCAATCTTATTTTAATAATATATAGGTTCTTACGATTAACATTTTCCTTATAAACACAATTTCTAAAATTTGCATTTTTTCACATAAACCCAATTATTTCGACATGGAGAAACATTTATTCTAATTTAGCATGCTAGATCAATATCCAAATATCACACAACAACAGACATATCATTCAATCAAGTTCACTTGTTCATTTCATGCAATTTCACATATGTTCCATTTTCACCTTAATCATGGTATTATCAAAAAGTAATATTTTCACTTATTTATTCTAGCATGATTAGCACACCACCTAGCATGATATTACTTAGAAGTCAGAGAAAATTGCCCACCTTATTGGAAAAAAACGAATGTACTCCTAAGAACTCCTAGATTGATCAAAAGAGGCATTCTCCTCCTAGTTTGCGCCATCACCAGTCGTCTCCTCCTAGTATTGAAGCAAACTCGAGCCTCCTTGCTCTCTTTAAAAATCGGCCACCAAAAGTGAACACACAACGCAACTCTCAATCTTTTACTCTCTAATTGTATTTCTTTGTCTTTCCTTTTTTTTTGATATAGATTATGTGTGAATATACTAATGTAGGGGGGGTATTTATACCTAATTTTAGTGGAAATAAAGGGCTAGGATTAAATCAAGTGGTTTAGGATCAAGGGCTTAGATGAATTAGGGAGTTGCTATAACTTTTCGTGATGCAAATAACCACCTCACTCACCTTATTGAAGAATCAACTTAAATAATAAAGAGAATAATAAAATTAAGTCATTCCTTTTGCAAGAAAACCAAGATCCTCGCTTCGAAACTCTAAGAAATCAATAATAAAGAAAACACTTTGTGAAGTTCAGCAAAGAGACGGCTGCAATCTCTTTTAAATAGGTCGAAAATTAGGGTAGGGTTTTGAATAGGTTTTTAAAAAAAAATCATTTTGAATATATCTTTACATATATAAATTCTTATACTTGGAAATTAGATTAACTAATTTAATTTAAATTTAAAAACAAAAATAACCACCCTAATACTGGCCGGCACTGGGTTTAAATCCAGAAAAATAAATTTGTAATTTTTGCCTCTAAGTGACAATTTTGCAAAAAGACTATTCTTTAAGAAATTTGCGAAATAAACCAAATCTTTATAAACAAAAAATAAACCTTTTACCTCTGAGTTGGCTAGCCATCATGCTCAGCCCAAAAATATGAAAATTTGGAGTGTTTACTCCAAGTGGTAATTTTGCACAAAAGCCCCTCTTTTGTAATATTTGCAAATATGCCAAATAAATATCAGAAAAATCTAGAAAATTCATAAATAATACCTATTAATAAATAATAGGTTTCCCCAAAATAATTTCTGACTTTGAACTTCCCAATAAAATATTTGCACGTGTAAAAGATAATTTTCAGAAAAATGTTTATTAAATCACCAAAATCATTTTAATTCATTTATACACCTCAAAAACATTATTCAGAAATCTAGGGTCCCCCCCCCCCCTCCTCTCAAATTTTTTTTTTAATATTTAAATGGACGGAAATCATTCCCGGTCCCTTCGATTTTTTTTCTTTAAAAAAAATTCGACGAATATCCTGTCTGTTTTCGTGAGACGGAAAATGATTTCCCGTCTTTTTGATTATTGTTTTTAAAGAAATTCAACAGACGATAAATCATACATTGTTCATTCAATTTATAATTTTTTTAAAGGAGAAATTATCTATCGTTAGTCGATTTTAAAATCCAAAATTTTGGTTTGAACGACTGCAGCACAAACCAAAAATTCCTCTTCCTAAATGCCAAATACCCAAAATTTGGCATTGAACCACTACAGATGCTCTTAGCGTTCACTGTTAAGCTAGTTTAGTTGATGAACATATTTGAGTTAACCCTACTAAAGTTTATATCTTTAACAGTTTATCCTATTGAAGATTATTTTTGGCTATTAATCTTAATGAAGTCAACTTTTTTGGATGTTTTGGCATACTCCATCCGTTTTGAATAGTTTTGCCTACTGTTTTACTTTGCAATGACCAAATTACTCTTATTTATTATTGTTATTGATATTGACCAAATTAATGATGATGAAGGAGATGATGATGGACATGGTAATTTAGTAATTACTTTGAATCAATAGAGGTATTTTAGATATTTTACACAAAAATTAACGGCATCAATTAGTCAAAGGTATGCTTAACGGAAAATAAACTTCAGTAGGGTTAATTGCCAAAATAAAAACTTTAGTTGGGTAAACTGTCCAAATTATAAACTTCAGTAGGATTAACTGAAATTTATACATAGTTGATTGGTCTCTCCCTTCTCTCGTAATTATCTCATTAATTGGCATTGTACTGTATGAAAAATATTAACATCATTAAAGGAGTATATCTCTGCGTCTACCGTCTTCGTGCGCAGGGTTCCAACATTAAGCATTGAGATATAATCACTGCTATTATTAGTGGCAGTAGTTATGATTGAGATAAAATAGAGGTTTATAAATTTTAGTTATCACACCTTTACCTCCACGGTTGGCCATGAGCTCATAGGGACCTGAGGCGAACTCTCAAAATGAGACCCTCGTACATAATGTGAGAAAAAATTAAAAAAATTATATATAAAATAATAATAATATATAGGTATAAAAAATTTTGGGGCCCCTAAAAATAGTGAGAAATCGGGGGCTCAAGGAGGCCACCTCTCTCGCCTCCCCTAGGGCCAGCCATGTCCACCTCCATTCAAAATATCGTCTTAAGTCAACTTATTTTGGAATGTTTAGCAAGCCATTAAAGTTAGAAAAACTCCATAATTTACAAGTTTTTACCAAATTTTAGAAAAATTAAATCATAATAAAATCAAGATAACAGGAATTATCTTTAACTTTTAGGTTGAAAAAAGTTTTAACAATTAATTGGTTCCTTAATAACTCAAAAATAAGAAAACTTAATTATAAAAAATAACTCTCTAAAACTCTAATTTTTTCCAATGGACTCGCATTCTTAAAAAGTGAGAGAATATGCTAAGACAGTTTCATGATACATGCAAGTAGGGATGCTTTCGGATCGGATACGGATCGGATATTGGCTATACCAATATCCGTATCCGCATTCAAAAGACGGATTCGGATACGGATACGGATATGACTCAGAAAATAAAAATCATATCCGTATCCGCAATTTTCAGATACGGATGCGAATCGGATACGGTCTACCGGATAACGGATTCGAATTCGGATATCAAATATAAAGTTTTTGCTATTTATTTTTCTTAACTAGTGCTTAAGACATGTATATAACTGAATTGTGGATATTTATTTTCATATCTAATCACAAAATGAAAATCAACAGAATAAAAGAGGTGAATGAAAATTTATTTCAAATATATACAACTCTTATAAAAATGAATACAATATTCACTTACCTGTCTATTTTGCATTGGTTTAAATCTGACTCTTAACCTTTTTCACCAGGATGGTGTGGCGTTATTGAAAAAGATAGTACTTCGGAAGAACTGCAATAATGAAGGAATGACGACTTGTGCCCCTGCAAACATTTTTGGAAAAATGTATAAGAGCATGTACTCAAAAAAATGTTTGTCAATCCTATACATAACAGAAAATCCACTAAAATAGGAAAATAAGTTGTGGTTTATGAAGACTGTCTTCCTACAGTATGAAACAACATGAAATGGTTGTAAAAGATGTTGAATTAAAGTACTAGAGGGGGGCTCTATACAGTTGGTGACTGATATTGTACTACATGCGCTAAACGTGCTAAAGTACTCTCCCTACGAAATAAAATTCAAGTCTTTGTACTCCCAAGTAAAGACCACCACCCCTTTAGCATGGAAGTTGAAAGATAATCTGAAAAGCAAAAAATGTCAGCTGTAACTCTTTTAAGTCTACTTCTTGCAAAAACAAAATGGCTTGGCTCTTGCTACTAGAGATGCTTCTCAGTTCTAACGTATCTTTTCCTATCCTCACCAAAATCCAATTATATGTAACAAAATGTGATTCTCTCTCATTTTTCAACCACGGTAAGCTGATTAGCTAAAATACAGAGCACCATGAATTCATTCCCATTGCACACATTTTTCCTACTTATTACCAGGCTCTAGTTCTAGTTTAGACAGAGAATACTTAAACAAGAAAGAAACAAGACTTGTTCACAGCTTTTGTCACTGGCTGAATTTTGTACCTTCGCGCATCCTTTCCTTATTGCCACATTATTCCCAGCTCTTGCTGCTATATCTCTGTTGGGCTCTTTAAACTTGGAATGAGCAGACGTTCCTAATTTCCAAAACCCAAGAACCTGCGAATTTGGTTATGCGACTTACCTGGAAGACAATGAATGATCAGGTACTCAGATGCAAAAACAACCATGAATACGATCAGGATAATTTATGGCTATGGCAGCACGTACAATTTTTGTGTCTTCCTGCTAAACTTCCTACTACATGTTTTCATTTATCTTCAATTGGACTTTTCAATTTTTCTTTAGTCGAACATCATCTTAAAATAAATTTATAAAAAAAAACAAAAAAAAGGAAAGAGAACAACAAACCTTTCTCACCCCCTTATGCAGTAGCTTTCGAATTTCCCTTCACATGTACATCCAACTATTGCTTCTATGAACCATAACTTGGAAACATCAGGAACAAGTTGTGACAACTCCCCCTCAAAGAGAAGCTGCTTCACTTTCAGAAGTTACTAACTAATGAGCATAACCATAGCCTCTTTGAGACAGAAGTTGAATGAAAATACACACTTATTACAGAAGAGATATAAGAAAATTCTTCATCTCTATCCGGATCCAAATTGTCTGCCTTAAAGCATAAATAGCAAAAAGGCATGGTCAGATAAATCAGAACCGGATATAGCTAGAAATGTTTTTGACACCTCACCAAAACAAACCTATGAATGACACTACGCCATCCAAACAGATAGAGGAAGATACCAAAAAGAATGATAAACTATAAAGTATATGGATCATACACCGGTGTCTTAACAACCAGCCTTAACTTAAACTACCGGTTCAAAGCTACAAAGAACTAACCTAATTCCAAAAAAAATCTTTAATATTGACAGTAAAAGTTAATGAATGTGGCATAGGGAAGCAACTGAGCCTGAGCAAACCCAGTGCCTACATCCTCCAATTCTTAACAGATCATGTATAGAAAACCACATTCACGCAGAAGTAACATGCCAAATAATCTCATCACCAATTAAATAAGAGGAACAAGACCAACAGCTCGCCTCCAAGAAAAAACCAAGTTTATCCAGTTGAAGACGACACCCAACTAACAATCCCTGTAAGTACTATTTTCAACTGCATAAAATCTATTATTTACCATTACTATACCACCAAAATACAGTGAATAATATATTCAAAAATAGAGTGAGATAGAGAGAGATTTATACCGTCTCTTGAACTAAGTGCGACTCCGACGGCGGCCAGGGGGACAGGGGGAGGCACGACAGGACGGGGACGGCGGTGCTGGAGGGTGGGAGGCGCGGTGTTGGAAGTGGGACAGCGACGAGAGGTGCGTCGCGACTGCTGGTTGGCGTGGATGCAGGTGCTGCTGCCGTCAACTCTGGCTGCGGGAGAGGAAGGGGAGAAGAGGCAGGGGCTCTGGCGACTGGCGTGGCTGGGCTTCACTGGCGGCGCAACAGGGGTCACGAGGTCGATGGGGAATTGGGGATGGGGACTGGGGCCGAGTCGTCGAGAGGAATGGTCGATTTGGGAATTGGGGATTAGGTTAGGGCTGGGAGAAATAGGAAATTAGGAATAACCGAATAAGTATATAAGTGTATAACTATTAGCTATTAACTATATTTATTAAATAAATATATATTAAATTAAGCGGATATCCGTATCCGAATCAGCATTTTTAGGAATATCCGTATCCGTATCCGAATCCGAATTTTTTTGGATTTGGATATCCGAATCGTATCCGTATCCGCCCGGATACGGATTTTTTATATCCGTATCCGCCAAAAAATCGGATTCGGATACGGATCGAATCGGATATATCCTTATCCGAGAGCATCCCTACATGCAAGTGCTGCTGTCTACCAAACGCAGAATGATTCGAAAATTTTGCCGTACTCACCCACTTTTTGAAAATATTGGCGCTCGGGCCCACTTTCAAAAATAATTAGCGAGCTGATCCAGTTTTAGACACGTCGGCAAAAATCGTTATTAAGAAAAACGACATAAGTTATTTACATGCCGTTTTTCTCAATAACGGCATCTATATTAAAAAAAAGTGTCATGCCGTTATTTAGAGTAACGGCATAGGTTATTTTGTTTTTCGACAGCTTGTAGTCTCCATTTAGAGAAAAAATTGCAAGTGCGAGAACCTTATAACAGATGCCGTTATTTCAAATAACGGCATTCTCAATATTGATGCCGTTATTTGGAATAACGGCATCAGTTATAATTTTTTATATATAAAAAAGTAACTTATTATTCATCCTCTATAACGAATAAGTTAATTTAAAAAAAAATAAATTATAACTGATGCCGTTATTTGGAATAACGGTATCAGTTATTAATTTTTTTAATAAAAAATTAACTTATTATTCCTCCTCTCTGTTTCCAAACAACGGCAACAGTTTATTTATATATAACTAATGTCGTTATCTCCAATAATGGCATCAGTCATTCGAATGCCGTTATTGGGGATAACGGCATTATTAATAAGTTTTTTTCACACTTAGAATTTTTTTAAAGTTAGAAGATTCATACTTGTAAGAGAAATATACTGATGCCGTTATTTAGAATAACGGCATGGTAAAAAAAAATATAAAATAGATGCCGTTATTGAAAATAACGGCACGTAAATAACCCATGCCGTTATTTTCAATAACGGTTTATGTTAACCTGTCCAAAACTGAATCAGATAGTTAATTGATTTCGAAAGTAGGTCAGACCTCTAAATATTTTTAAAAAGGAGATCAGCACAGCAAAATTTTCGAATGGTTCATGTATTTTTGGGTGGTTAGGAAAGTGACAGGATACATAGAGAGAGTGGCTCCTCCTGTCCTTACATGCGGCAGCATATAATGTGCCGTAAACGTGGCGTGATCTGTATGGGATAATGGACTGTCCTCCTCAGTGCTGGGCCCCACTGAGTTGGCTTGGCTATCAGCTCGCTCGCGCTCGCGCTCGCGCTCGCGCTCGATCTATCTCTCTCCGTGTACTCTCGATTTTGTCCAATGTACGTCCACCACTCTTACCCTTACATTGAGGGCGGCACCGACGCAACCAATAACTGATCGTGTCTCGTTGTGCCATTCCCATCTTATCTCATATAATATCGCATGCATGAGTTGATGATTAATTTTTGTTCAACTTGTTAATTATCACTAAATTATTCACATCGAGCTTTAATCAATTCTGGATAGATATTCATGCATATGCTGCAATTTCATGTCCACAAGTATATTCTAAAAGTTTTCCAGTCAAGACCAAAAAAAAAAAAAAAAAAAAAAACTACATATTCTAGAAGTTTTCTATTGATCTGCTCCCCTAGATTAGTATTAATTACCTACGATATGAAAATAGCTATTATTAGCATTACTACCATCTTTTGGGGGCGAGTCTGAAGGAACGGGTAGCTTCTAAGAAGTGAGGCTACGTACATGCAAAAGATTTTGATGCAAATAAAACTAGACGGCGCTTACAGACATGCATTTAACTATTTCAATTGTCTACTTAATTAGTAATTTTCATGCACAGGAGCGAAGCCAGAATAAATTTTTCAGGAGGTCCAAGTAACTATATATAAACATATAGGTATTTTTTAATAATTTTTAGGGGGGCCAAATAATAAAATTTAATAGATTTGAGGGGGGTTTTAAAAAATTTCAAAAATTTTAAAGGAATTTTTAAAATTTTGGGAGGGCTCGGGCCACCCGAGCCCCCACATAGCTCCGCCCATGTTCATGCATAATAAGAAATAATGTAAGGTGACTAATTTACTCCTATTTAGATAACTATATTACTTTTATCACTCTCTCCATATTTCTTAAAGACACTCATATTTCTTTAATTTTTATTATTAGTGGCTCTTTTCATTTATTTTTATTTTCTTAAAACCTGAAACTTTTAATAAAGTTATAATTGACATGTGGGATACAAAATTCTGAAAAAAACAAGAAAGCCGACAAAGATGAAGATCAAATTCAAATATAATACCTATCAATCCCGTAGTAGTATCAAGTCACTAATAAATAAGTTCGGTGACTGGTAATTAAGTAAGTTTGACAACTTGGACCTGTTTTCCAATGGAAAGATAAAGAGAACACAATTTCATTCTATTTCATTTTTTACTTTTTATTTTTTATCTATGGGTTTAAGGATTTTGGCAGATGAAATACTTTCAAATGAAAGTTGACATTTTGTCATATTACTAGATTTGCCAATGGGCACGTACCTCCGGCACGTTTTCGGAACGATACAAAACACGAAAAGCCATGAAAACAGTAAAATAATAATTATGTAGCTCAAGTTTGAATAGTATGACAATAATTAGTTATAAATAAAAGCCTATATTAAAAAATATTTATAAATGGGGGTATAAAATCTAACTTCTTAGAACTTTAAGTGTGGAAAATAATGAAATTTAATTGTTGAAGAGATATTTGCTATTAAAAATTCTGAAATTTTACAAAACCGAAGTCTTATAATCAAAATTTCTAAGTAAATAAAGAAAGAATGAGAGAAAGATAGACAGAGAGAGAGAAAGAGAGAAATATGAAAAAGTAAAGAGATGAGAGGGATAGTAATAAAGTAATGAGTTTTTTAGGGGGAAAAATTTAATTTTGGGGTTTGAAATTTTGGAGGAAAAATGTATTTTGTGTGGTTTAATATGGACCTTTGATTTTGGAGGGGATTGATTGTGAGCCACTTGATAGCTTTTTTTGTAATTTATTATATAGATTTCATGGAAGTGAAACCCAACTGAGATACAGTAACTGTCAGAGTTATGGGAGAAAAATTTTGTCCAGCACAAACCAAAGCAAATACAAACGGTCCTCATGCTACGTTGATGTTCATGCCTTCAAACAAACATATACTTTTTAGAGATAAAAGATCATGAATGGGACAAATTCTGAGGAGATGTAATTAATCTTTCGCCTATTAATCGACTCTTGCACCGTCCTACTAACTTATTATTTTGCTTAAATTTATTTCTAGTCCTTGATTGTACAAAAATTGTACTGTGCATATATGACAAAAACTTATAGGACCAACATAATTCCACCTAATAAAACTGATCAATTATTATAAACCAGTAGTTTATACGTGCAATGCACGTTTTAATAAATATAATTTTTTAAAATAAAAATTTAGACGTAGTCTTGATTTGAACTTAGGACCTTCTTTATAATAGTTATACACGTGTGTTACACGGGTTAGTAGATTGACCAAGCATTTACAAATGACACTAAGGCCTTCTTCCATTATAATATTAGAGATATAAGTGATTTTTTTGCCGTTCTGACCCAAATTTTGAAAATACTGAGAGATCTGACTCACTTTCAAAAATATTGGCGATCTGACCCAGTTTTAGACACGTCAGTATAAACCGTTGTTGGGAACAACGACAGAGATCATTTAGGTGTCGTTGTTTCCAATAGCACCACCTGTTTAAAAATAATTTCTTGCCGGTATTTGGAAACATGACATCAGCTATCTTATTCTCAATCGCTTGCTTTCTGACTTGGGAAAAAAATTGCAAGCATGAAAAAAGCCTATAACAGATGCTGCTATCACCAACAACGGTATTCGCATTACAGATGTCGTTGTTAGGAATAATGACAAGGTTATAGAATTTTTTGCATATAAATAGTGGCCCCCTCTTCTCCTTCCCCTTTCACTTTACATCTGTTTCCTCTATTCTCTCATTGCCGAAATCCCAAAATCCTAGAACTCTAAAACCCAAAATCCCAATTATTGGAGTGCTTTTTTACATCCCAAACAAATTCACTAAATACTCATCCATAAACCCTAATTGTGATTCCCTCCTATCTCCGTTGACATTGATATTGGTGCTCATTTCTTCTACTACTCTTATAAAATCCGAAATTGTTGTATGTATTCAAAAACCATAAATTTCTTTTAAAATGTTCATTTTGATGATTTAGAGCTATATTGGTATTATAGATATGTAGATGGAATTCATCTAAGTTGTAGTATGAATGGATTGTTGTAGCTGATGTAGTCTATAATTAACAATGTTATATATTAGAGAAGTATGAAAAATTTGTCATATATTAGAATTGCTATATTTTTAATCATTATATTCATAGTTGTGTATATATCAATGGATGTTCATATGAGATTTGTTTATATAGATAAATATGTAGTGTTTGTAGATGCTATGGTGGGGATTGTTATGAGTAGTAATTCGATATGAGTACTAAGAAATTGTTGTTATCTTCACACACCGTTCATTAATTTTGTTGAAGAAACATGACTTATCAAATTTTTTATCTTCACATCTCGTTTATTAATATTGTTGTTGACACATGTTTATTTGATGTTCACAGATAAATGGATGCTAGTCAACCATCTTCTTCGCATGTCGTGGGCGCATCATCTTTGCACGCACAACAAGGAATTCCGGGTCCATTAGACCCAACCGTACTTTATTTGCAAGAAGATCATAGGTCTCAGGCGGTGTGAAATGGGAAGACCGAGAATATGAGTTTCCAAATGCATACCATATTGCCGATGCACCATCGTATACAACTATTTAGTAAATTATGGGTTCTATGGAATATCCATGTTGGCCAAAGTGAAATACAACCATTCATTACTTACCGCTCTTGTGGAGCGACGGAGGCCGGAGACACACACGCTCCACCTACCCGCTAGTGAGATGACGGTCACGCTACAAGAGATAGCCATCATATCAGATCTTCCAATCGATGGGGTGGCAGTGACCGGGAACCTCTAGTTCAATAAAGTAATGTTGGTTAGAGATTACCTTGGGAGAGAGGTTGAAGAGGATGGCAAAGGTGTATTCTTCGGCGAATCAATCCGACGTTCGTGGATCTTTTCAGAGTTCAACAATAGTTTGGGCGAGGAACCGACGGATTTTGAAATTCAATGTTACACGCGGGCGTATCTTATGTCGATGATCAGAGGTATTCTCTTTCCGAATTCTTTCAGTGATGTAGTCCATTTAATGTACCTTTCCTTAATTGCCGCCATACATAGCGCCGGCCGATATAGTTGGGGAAGTACGACGTTGGCTTCTCTTTACCGTGCCATGTGCAATTATTCAATGGGATCGATCCAAATGACAGGGCCGAAGGGGATATTACAAATTTGGTATTGGAAACGAATACCCCTTTGTCGGCTCTGAGTAACTGTTCTTTCAAATAATTGGAGAGTGCTTGAGAAAATTTACAGTTGAGGGTCCATTGGGTGTGTATTGGACCCGTAAACTCACATGGAGAGATAACACACGTGGTGTGTTGACGTATTATAGGGATAAGCTCGATCAGCTTCAGGAAGAGTACGTCAATTGGACATCGTACACGGCCAAAAGGGTACAACGTCTACCCTCACTATGCACGGCAAACAATCAACTTTGGTTAACATGAGATCTACTTATAAATTTCTCTGTCATGGTGTTCTATTATGCCGATCGATTCCTCTGACAATTTAATGCACAATAATTTATCTCGAAGAATATGATGTACGATCAAAGACTTCAAAATATTACCGGTCAAGGTCGATTGCCAAGTATGGATCGGGCCGATCATCACCGTTCTCATGTAGTAATGTAGAATGAGAGAAAATATGATTTTGTGGTAGAAGGGATTGTACCATATGACGGGTCATTACAAAATGCTTATATGGCGTGGTACCATCGTATTACACATTTTTTATTGCTCCACGATCGGCTATCCCCACGGGTATCCAAATACCGATCATGAAGCACCAAGTCGAACCACAACCGGCACATTCCACTTTGCAACCTATGTATCAACCAAATGCCTCCTCGTACCGACTCATTGTAAAAATATGCTTTTGTTAACAAATATTAATTTTGTAATATCCCGCCCTGTGAAATAATAAATATTTTTATTTTTATTTTATTTTTATTATTATTTTATTATTATTTTTTTTTATTTTTCGGAATTGAAATATTTTTGGATATTACTTAGCTTAAATTATTAATCATCATTTGTATATATATACCAGTCCATATGCATGTACGGTATACTGTTTTGGTACTAGAAACTCCTGACCCGATAATAAAATTTATTTTTGCAGAATCAATTTATTTTTATACAGATTGTGCAGTTTTACAAACAAAAATTATTGGTACGCTTATTAATCTACACGTGCGCTTATTGTATCGATTTCTTACATTCGTATGAATTATGTAGTATGTGTTTTGGACACAAAGAAAATATCTTTTGTCATGATGGCTAGGTTTTAATTAAGGGTTTAAGCATAGAGATGGGATTATTTAGGACTACATAAGAGATTAAAGAAGACTTCTACTACAAGTCTCCACCTCCACCTCACCATGCCACCTCACCCCCCCCCCCCCCCCCCCCCCCCCCCCCCCCCCCCCATTGTGGCCGGCCACACTATTCCCCAAGGGGGATTTTGAAAAAATGCCAATGTGCATTTTTCACTCTCCACCCTCTCCTCCCTCCTATAAATAACCCCCCCCCTCACCCCTTGCCTCATTTACCATTTCTTGAGAGAAAAAGAAAGAGAGAAAAACCCTAGAGTTCTCTTGTAGTTTGGAGCTTTCAAAGAAAAACAAAGGGGAAGGAGAAGGTTGCTAGGCTAGTTCTTCCTATTGAAAAGAAAAGGTGGGGGTTTCTCTACTTTCTTATGTGTTGTTTGTTTAGATTTGTTCTCTACTTAAGTCTAAATATGTGTATGTATGCTTTATGTTGCCTAAAACAAACTTGGACTAAACCATGTGCATATAAGGAGTAACATGGATCAAAAGGATCCTATGAAAAGTATGAATGGTAGAACTTGAGAAAATAACATAAAGATGAGATCTTTAGCTTATCTATGGTTATGTTGTCTCCATGGTTAAATTTCACTAGTTGGACTTAATTTTTATGCATAAGGAAAAGTTGGAAGGATGGGACTCACAAAAAAGTTTCCAAAAATGGGACCTTGAACTTGTTATGTTGTTTTTGTTATTTTTGGTTACCTTGTTAAACATAAAGTTAACAACTTGGACTAATACTATGTGCATATGAGGCTAAGTGAGTAAGAATGGTCACATACCCATTTTGGTGGTGGTAGAACTTAACATGCTAATCAAAGACAAATCCCTTGTTGTATGTAGTTTCCTACTTTATTAAAGATCATGTCTTTACTAACTTTTGTTCATAAAAAGGCAAGTTTTCTTGATGTAGGAATTGTAGGATTGAAGGAAAGTAAGTTTATTTATTACCAAATAAGAGTTGATTATTGTTTATGTAGGAACATGTAATTTTGGTAAAATTAGTTCATTGTAATAAATGGGGCATGTAATCCCTAAAGGAAATAGGTTTGTAATAAGTAGTTAACTTATCATGCTTGAGTTAGTATGTAGGACTACCATGCTTGAGTTAGTAAGTAGGACTACCATGCTTGAGATGTGTTAAATCATGCTTGAGTTGATTGTCTATGTCAAAAAGAAACCCATTCATGCTATGTGACATTCTAGTAACTTATCATGCTTGAGTTAGTATGTAGGACTACCATGCTTGAGTTAGTAAGTAGGACTACCATGCTTGAGATGTGTTAAATCATGCTTGAGTTGATTGTCTATGTCAAAAAGAAACCCATTCATGCTATGTGACATTCTAATTAACTATCATGCTTGAGTTAGTGAGTAGGACTACCATGCTTGAGTTAGTAAGTAGGACTACCATGCTTGAGTTGTGTTGAATCATGCTTGAGTTGTTGTCTATGTCAAAAAGAAACCCATTCATGCTATGCGACATTCTAGTTAACTATCATGCTTGAGTTAGTAAGTAGGACTACCATGCTTGAGATGTGTTAGATCATGCTTGAGTTGGTGACTATGTCAAAAAGAACCCATTCATGCTATGTGACATTCTAGTAACTTATCATGCTTGAGTTAGTATGTAGGACTACCATGCTTGAGTTATATTAGATCATGCTTGAGTTGTTATCTATGTCAAAAAGAAACCCATTCATGCTACGCGACATTCTAGTTAACTATCATGCTTGAGTTAGTAAGTAGGACTACCATGCTTGAGTTGTGTTGAATCATGCTTGAGTTGTTGTCTATATCAAAAAGGAACCCATTCATGCTATGTGACATTCTAGTTAACTATCATGCTTGAGTTAGTATGTACCATGCTTGAGTTATAATAGATCATGTTTGAGTTTGTATGCTATGTCAAAAAGAGAACTACCATGCTAAAGATTTGTTGTAGTTAATGATTCTAAGAGATGGACCAATGCTCCATGATTGTTCTAGCCAACTCTTAAAAGAGAAACCCATGAGACTAGCTCCATGATGGTTCTAGCTAATTTGATAAGAACCCATTCACATAGGTTCTATGTGATTCTAGCTCAACTTGAGAAAGAACTCATGAATCTAGTGTATGTAGTTCTAGTTCAATTTAGGGCATAAAGAACCCATGAGTTCTAGTAGTGTGAGGTTCTAATTAAAGTTGGAGCCTATCATGAGAACATTCTTCATCTTCCTTGTATGGGAAATTAATGGATTGAGAAAGTTACTAGTGTGGATAGCTTGGTGAAAGTTCGTCTAGGGTCTTGTAGCTACCCTAGGGGTCATTGATCATCAAGACTCGTATCTTACCGCCTTGGGAACTAGGATAAAATCTCACCTTGGGCACCGACGGATCTAACTGGTGTGGGTTGATCGTGGGCCGAGGGTGTTGACGAGATCCAAGTTAGGGGTAGTGATGAATAAGGGAGATCCCGTCGCTAATGTCTTGGATCAATAGGCCATAGGGTGGGACCATGATGAAATCAAGAATTTCTTAGTTAAAGTCTCGTAGTTCGTTAGGGTTAGTGACATTGTTAGGTTAGTAACGCATAAAGATCATTACTTAACCATTTAGCCAGAAGGAGAGGAGTTGGCAGTAGGGGGCACCTTACGACCAACTCGTCCTTGGGGCTGACCTTAGGTGGTGTTATTGGGTTGTACCTTCCCGTCAAAGGGATACGTACGGTGCCTTCTCACGAGTTGGGAGCACGGGATGCGTATCGCACACTGTTAATTCCTGAAGTGCCATGATAAGGCGGGCGGAGCTAGGGGGATGGATCCCGGAACTTCGTCGGGTCCTTGGCCAGGGGGAAGCGAACAGGCCATAGATTGCGGTCTATGAGTTATGGGCTCGGAAGGCCCTGTGTTCGTCTGGTTTTGAGTGAGGTCCGGTGTACCGGGTAGTAGTGGCAAACATAGACACCATGAGCCTACTGCAATGGTGGGACTTGACCACATGTGCAACCTCATCAGTCATGTAGTATCTGTCAGGAACAGGTTGTGTACAATTAGAAATTCATAACGCGGGTTCAAATCCCTATATTTGGAGAAACGGCTTGAGATGGGCGTATGTAGTATGGGATGCATACTGTTCCGGAGACTTGCTTGCACTGGAATAGGAGCATCCTAGATAAGTTGACATTGCATTAGATTCTAGTCATTGCACTCACGAACACTTAAACTACACCGACATATTTCACCATGCTTTATATGTTTGTTTTTGGAGATTCGCTGCTATATGATCAGCCCTTAAGCGTCAGTGAATACTGACGTCCCCACTTCAATAGGTACCGCAGTATAGAAGTACAGGTATTGGACCGCCGTCGTGGATACAGGATCACCAACCGGGAGGACTCCAGTAAAGGCATGGCTACAAATGAAGTGCCTGATATTGTCATCTTTCATTCTTATATACTCTGATGTAATGTGGAATCAATAGAACCACTCGGTCTGTAATATTGTAGTAGTAAAAAGTTTTAAAATTCTCCACAAATCTGTGTATTGTGACTAATTGAATGTAAAGGTCCTGGCTCATGTCTCGAATTCTTCATATAGGAAGTTCGGGGCGTTACAAATTTAAATTTTTTGCAGAAATTTTGCTTAAACTTGTTTAACAAATTTTGGTTTACTTCTTCTATTATATTTTATTGGTGTTGTAGATTGACAACACATGGGATATTACGCAGAAATGTGCTCGTGTGTTGAAAAGCAATGCTTCGAAAGCTTGCAAGGAGATAGCCCGAGAAATCCTCCATCCTTGTCATTTCTCACTTGAAGAGGTTGGAGACAGCCCGACCTTCGCTGCTCTTTTAGGATCAACCAAAGTTACAACTCAACCGCCTCGACCAAGTACTAGACGAACTCAACCACCCCCACCACCAACAACACAAGTTCAACCTCCCTCACCACCACCAAGACAAGGTCAATCGCCCCCACCCCCATCTAAACAAACAGAAACTTCATCTTCACATGGGCAACGACGGAAGAGTGTCTGACATCCTCCTACGGCTTCTCAATTAGCATCACAATAGATTGTAAAAGAAGAAGCGGAGCATGAAGAAGAGATGGGCCCCCGTGTACCTGGGACACATGATATTGTAGAACTTAGGAGGAGAGTCCCATCTCAGAAGAGGAGGCAGCCACAACACTATAGCCTAGTTAGGTTAAATGTGAAAATGTGTTATTTTGTAAGATTTGAATAACCCAATTATTAGGATGTGTTTTAAATGTGAAACTTTACTAGATTTTGTAAATTTGTTAACCTTGGTTGAATGTCAATTTTTGCGGTTTATATTGTGTTACAAATAGAAAACTTGTTGCTATGTATTTTCCAATGAATTGTTTGTTGGTATTAATTATTCTGTTTATTTTATGGTGTTCATAATTGCATTTGTTGATCATATTCAAATTGAAGTCTTAAACTACTTCGATTAGATATGTACATGTTTGTGCATGTTTTGAAGCAAATTAAAGGTAGCAGATCCGTTGTTGAGAATAACAGCATCAGTTACCTGTAACGTTATTCCCAATAACGGCAACAGTTCAAAACATGCACAATCTACTTTAAATTTTAACCTTACTTATTGCTGCTTTCCAGAACAACGACAACAGTTAAATTATTGTCGTTGATTAGAACAACGACATCAGTTATCTTTATTTTTTTGGTGGGACACATTGGCTGCCAAACTCTCAACCTCCACAGACGTTCTCTGCGATAACGACATCATTGCAAATAGTGCCATTATTCTGAACAACAATATCAGTTAAATCAATATTTTTCTACCAAATAGATTCTTTGCCAAATTCTCTGTCTCCACAGACGTTACTATAAATAACGACATCAATTAACAGATGTCATTATTTGGAACAACGACAACAGTTCAAATTTATAACTAACCAAGATTCTTTAATAAATTTGAATTGTTGCCGCTGTTCCAAATAACGACATCAGTTAACTGATGTCGTTATTTACAGTAATGCGAATGCGGTTATTGGTGGATAAGAGTGGTTGAGATATATGCCTGAAAGGAAGATGAGGTCAGTACGTTGGTAGTATGACCAGGAGCAGTACGCTAGCACAATCAGGGTACTCCACACCACATTGGCTAGAAAGGGATTATGTGCTAGATTGCAAGTTTCGGGCTCAGCGAGGATGCTGAGTTCTCAATATGGGGTGTATGTAATACCCCGTATGAGACGTGCCTTCATGGTGGGCTTAGTAATTAATTCATGGTAAGATGGGCCTATAGGTTTGGTAGTGTGTGTATAGAGCCTATAGAAAAAATGAATTAATTACTATGGGATCATGGTGTTCATGGTAGGTGGTGATGACTTAGTCCCAAATAGAATGTGAGTTAGGATTGTGTGTGTATATATAGGAATGCCTATGTTCAAGAGGCACATACTAGCCAGGACACATTTTGAAAGGCAGCATGTGCTGGGCAATTGTTAGAATTTGTTTGAGTGAGGCCCGGAGCGTTACAAATGGTATCAGAGCCGAAATTCGGCATCGATTTTGGGTAAGAGGGGTTAAAGTTCGCCTGAGAGGGAGCGGTCACTGGTGCGGCCAGCGGCCAGGGCATATTGCTAGCTAAACCGGGGTATGCCTGAGAGGGAGTGGTCACTGATGCAGTCAGCGGCCAAGGTAATTTGCTTGCTGAATCAGGGTACCCTACTCCACATCGACTTGAAAGGACAATCTTGGATCAGGTTGTAGGTCCCGGGCTCAGCGAGGATGTTGAGTTTTTAAGGGGGGGTGTGTGTAACACTCCGTACTTAAGAGGGTATATATATATATATATATATATATATATATATATATATATATGGGTAAAAGGGATATGAGCAACTTGCTCATTTAGTAAATGAGCAAGTGATGAGGTGGCATGCATGTGATACATTAAGTATCTAATCACTTTTAGGATTTCCCAATCACATGCACGCCACCTCATCACTTGCTCATTTACTAAATGAGCAAGATGCTCATATCCCTTTTACCCTATATATATATATATATATATATATATATATATATATATATATATATATATATATATATATATATATATATATATATATATATATAAGTGAGAATTGGTTGGTTGACCTATAGATGAGTTCTATATGGTGTGGTGTATTGGATTTAATGCATGAGATGAGGAAGTGGTTGGTGGCTGCCTTGTGTGTGCTGACATGGGGGGAAGTTGTTGGCTGCCTTGTGGAGCCCTCCCTCGGGGTGCTACGTTGCTCATGTGAGCAACGCATGGTGGTGTGGGGATTTCTTAGTCCCACATCGGTAGGGAGCTAGAGTAATTAAAATAATAAATATTAATTACCTATGACCAAGAGTCACCAAATTGGTTAACCACATTTTGAAAGGCAGTATGTGATGGACAGTTGTACTAATAAATAAATAAATTATCTGAGTTTGGGGCCGGGGCGTTACACAGAAAGTAACACAATCTACCAAAATCTTTAATATGGAACTGCTAGTGAAGGTATTTCTGGGTTGATGCAATGCCTGCGGAATCAACCTCAGTAATAATCATGTCATCGACATATAATAATAGAAGGACCCTCCCCTGCGGTGATGGTTGCATAAACATAGAGTGGTCATGGGAACTCTGACTGAAAACAGTCGGGTGATAACACTGCGAAAACACTCAAACCAGGCTCGAGAGGTTTGTTTTATCCCATATATATCTCGATGTAGACGACAAACATGACGAGGAGTAGTGGGAATGCTAGGAGGAGGATGCATGTAAATAACAACAAATAAGGTACCGTGAAGAAATAAATTCTTCACGTCCATATGGTATAATGGCCACTGACAAACGGCGACAACGGCAAGGAAAGTGAAAACTGTAGTCATCTGTGCAACCAAGGCAAAAGTATCATCATAATCAATGTCATGCTCTGAGTAAATCCCTGGGCAATTAGACGAGCCTTGTGCCGCTCAACGGAGCCATCTAATCGATATTTGACCTTAAAGATCCACTTACAGCTAACAGTCTGGACGCCCACAGGCAGTTGAACAATATCCCAAGTGTCAGTCTGATCAACCAAAACTATTCCTTGAACTCCGAATGCAACCTTTTTTTGACCCCTGCTTTACCAGTGTATGCTTGAGGGTCTCTTTCCATCATGGATGTAGTTTTGGTGGTATTTGGACTGTATGTATCTTCTTAGTTTATGGTATCTCCTACGATGACTTATCTAGATTTTACCATTGAGGCAGTTTGTAATATTTTGAATGATGTTGTTTCTTTAATTCTTCATTAATGAAACAGGTGATCATTGGGCCACTTCGAATTTAAAAAAAAAAAGCTTCCCACCACTCAGGATATTGAATAGATTCATGACAGGTCCTGAGCTCACATGTGGACTGTATAGCAGTGAGATATGCATGAAACTGTGGTGTATAAGAGGCTAGGGTGGCAAAACCAAACTGGTCAGGAGGACCAGTGGTATCAGGTGTGTAACGTGCCGGTGGGATACCCAAAGTAGAATGTGTAGACTGATGGACCAATGGCAGATGGACAGCGTATGGGGGTGAGATAGGTGGTGTGTCAGCATGCAGCTGTAGGGATGCAGGTTGTCAGGGTGCATAATATTGTGGGGATGCAGGTTGTGTCTCTATAGGAGGAATAATACGTGGAATGTCAGTATAAGATTGAAAAGGAGCCAAATGAGTGGGATCAAAGGGAATTCAGGAAGGTATGGCTAGGGAGATAAGCCCAACAACTAGGGACTTGAGAAAACTAGCATCCTCAGGAGATGTCAAGTTGTAGGGAGAGTCTTCCACAAAGGAAACATGTCGAAAAATACCAATACGACCAGCAACAGGATCAAAACAACGATATTCTTTATGCTTAGGACTGAGACCTAGGTGAACGCACTTGGCAGTTCGGGCGGTGAGCTTCGTTCGCTCAGTGGGAGGGAGAAGGACATAACAGGTATACTCAAAGGTACGGAGCATACTGTAGTCCAATTGTGAGTGGTGAAGAGCCTCATAAGGTGAAGTGCCAGATATGATAGACGAAAGAGTGATGTTAATGAGTCTGATAGGCTTCATGACAACTTCGGTCCAGAAGGAACGAGGAACAAAAGAGAAGAGAAGTAGAGCGCGAACCGTCTCAAGGATGTGACGATGCTTGCTTTCAGCTACACCATTGTGCTCATGCATGTGAGGTCATGATTGCCGAAAGAGTATACCATGAGAATAAAGGATCGATCTCATAGCAGCGAAAGTGTACTCACGTGCACCGTCTAAGCGAAATATTTTAATACGCACACCAAACTGAATGTGAACCATGTTCGCAAAGAACTGGTAAATGTCAGGTATTTCAGAGCGTTGATGCATGAGAAAAAACTCATGTGTATCTAGTGAAGTCATCGATGAAACTAACATAATAGATTTAACCATTGTGAGAAGGTGTAGAAGATGGTCCCTATAAGTCAGAGCGAAAAAGTTGTAAATGATGTATGGTTTAAGAAGTGCTCTTGTTATTAAAAGGGAGTGTTATGTGTTTGGCCAAATGATAACCATGGCAATCAGACAAATAAGTAAAAGAAAGAGGACCAAAGGCATCACTACGAGCTAAAGTCTTGAGTCGAGATTCACTAATATGTCCTAAATGTCTGTGCCACAGATCAGCATCAGAGAACACAATACCAGCAAAATGAGGATGAGTTTTATGTACATGAAGAAAATGTAGATGATATAGACGACCCTGTCGACTAGCACGCCCAAACTTCTGACCAGTGTGTAAATCGGTAATAAAACAACCTAAAGAATCAAATGTAACGATAAGACCACTATCACACAACGCACTAATGGAAATAAGGTTTATAGATAAATGAGGAGCGTAAAGAATATAAGGTAATGTGAGAGTGGGAGAGGTAATAGACCCTGAGTGTTTAGTGAGAAGTTGTGAGCCATCGGCTATGTGTAGGGATGGAAAGTGAGGGAAGTGCAGTGCTGGTGGAGAGCATTGCATAATTACTAGTAAGATGACTTTTAGAAAGTATTCATACCGGGAGTAACAGAGAATGCAGGGGCAGAGAGACCAACTGTGACTGACTGACCCAAGAGATGCAGTTCCAGCTGAGCGAGGCGATGCTAAAGATTAGCCCAATCAGCAAGAGTCGGCAAGGCTGGAGTAACGGTCATGGCCGAGGATGTAAGGAAAAAAGTGTCGTGTGGATGAATGAGACGGGTGTTGTTGCGGCATGGATCGAAATGAGGTCGAAAATGCTGCTGGTGTCGGGATCGGGATAGAGAGCTGGATGGTGCTACTAGTGTAGGAGGAGGGAGGAGGCCGGAATCAGGATAATGGCTGAGGTTCCATTGGAGAAGAAAGAGTACCTGCAATTTTTTTTTCCTTTTTTTTAAACCTTTTTTCTTTTGAGTGACGGCTGGCGGTGGCGACGACGATGACAACAACAACAGCAAAGGATGGTCGGGTCGGGTTGGATTGGATTGCAGTTTGGATTTGGATAACGGTAGGGGATAACGGCAGGGATAGGAATAAGGTTAGGGTTTGGATTTTAGGTGTGGATATCGTTGTTTTTTTTTCTCTTTTTTTTTGGGGGGGGGGGGGGGTGGTTGGGCAGGTTTTCAGATTTGGGTTTGGTTGAGTTTTTGGCTGGGATGAAAGAAAAAATAGAGAGAAATAGGGTTTTGGATATATAGAAAGGAACTAAACATTATACTAATGCACAACCGATATAGAACTAAATATACTAGTAATTTACACATGTGACGCACGTCTTAATAAATATATATTTTTTAAAGTAAAAATTTCGACGTAGTCTGGCCTTGAACCTGAGACTTCTTTTATATTAGTTTTGTACGAACAATGCATGACTTAATAAAAAAAATTAAATAAAAACTCTGATGTAGTGATGACTCGAACTTGAAACATCCTTAATATTAGTTATGTACGTGCGTTATACGCGTTAATAGATTGACAAATAACACTAAAACATTCTCTCATTATAATATTATTACTAGTATTTAACATATGCGATGCACATTTTAATCAATATATAGTTTTTAAAGTAATATAATATAGCACGTGTTAATAAATGCATATTTTGAAAAATAATATAAAGAATATAATGAGAGAGTTTGAGTTATACGTGTAATGCACGTAAATTGATAAATTTAAATAAAGTATATAATGGAAGAGTTGAAATTGCACGTGCAATACACGTAAAGTGATAGATTTACAAATGACACCAACACCTTTTCTCATTATAATTACTAGTAGTTTACACGTGCGATGCACGTTTTAATAAATATAGTTTTTTAAAATAAAAATTTAGAGGCAGTCTTGATTTGAACCTAGGACCTCTTTTATAATAGTTATGCATGTGCGTTGCACGGGTTGGTAGAATGACAAAATATTTACAAATAACACTAGGACTTTCTTCCATTATAATATTAGAGATAATATTAGAGATAAAAAATTAGAGACATATTTCAATAAATAACAAGAATATTGCGCAATGCCAACTAAATGCAGAGAGGATATTCTTAGTGCTGAATGAGGTTATAATTGTGCTCTGAGTCTCTGACAACAAATATATTAACACCGAGGAAAAATAGCCACGTATACATGGGATTCCAAATTCTCGGATGTAAAATAAATAAAACTTTTTTGAAAAAAGATTAAAAAAAGGTTGGGTGCCCACAGACAAGGAATTGGGACTTATCAAGAACAGACCAGCATTAATGCCGCGATTAAGGGCAGCCTTCCACCTCGCTTCTTTTGCTGTCCACAGCCAGCAAATCTCAGCCGTGGGGGTCCACCACACTTCTCATGTCGGTATCGGCCACCCACTTGGCAGTGACCAATTTCTTCGCTTTATCATTCATAACAAATGCACAGCCACTCACTCATAATGATAGAGGGAGAGAAAGAGTGACGAGAAAGCTACATCTCTTAAGTTTACATGAATGCCCCTTCTTGTTTTCCAAAAAAAAACAACAAATTTTATTAATTATATATCTATGTAATAAATTACAAAGAAAGCTATCACGTGGCTCTCATTCAATCTTCCCTAAAACCAATGGTTAGATTGATTCTTACAAAATATATTTTTCCGCTCAAAATTTCAAACTCCAAAATTAAATTTTTTCCCCCAAAACTAAAAAACTCATTACTTTATTACTATCTCTCTCTTCTCTCTTCAATTTTTCATGTTTTTCTCTTTCTCTCTCTCCCATTTTTTCTTTATTTACTTACAAACTTACAAATTTAGATTTTAAGATTTCAAGTTTGTAAAATTTTCAAAATTTTTATGTTTGTTTATTGCACATGTTGTATTGAAAATAGCAAATATCTCTTCAATAGTTAAATTTCATCATTTTCCATTCTTAAAATTCTAAGAAGTTGGATTTTATACCTTCATTTATAATTATTTTTAACATATACTAATAGAGACATGGATTTTTATTTACAACTAATTATTGTCATACTATTCAAACTTGAACTACATAATTGTTGTTTCACTGTTTACAGGGTTTTTCGTGTGTTGTATCGTTCCGAAGACGTGCCGTAGGCACGTGTCCACGGGCAAATCTAGTCTATATAATAAATTACAAAGAAAGCTTTTAAGTGGCTCTCATTCAATCTTCTCTAAAACCAATGGCCTAAATTGATTCTCACAAAATATATTCTTCCGTCCAAAATTTCAAACCCCAAAATTAAATTCCCCCCCCCCCCCCCTCAAAACTAAAAAACTCATTACTTTATTACTATCTCTCTCCTCTCTTCACTTTTTCATATTTTTCTCTCTCTCTCTCTCTCTCTCTCTCTCTTCCATTTTTTCTTAACTTACTTAGAAATTAAGATTTTAAGATTTCAGGTTTGTAAAATTTTCAGAATTTTTATACTTTTTTTGTTGCACATGTTATATTGAAAATAGCAAATATCTCTTCAACAGTTAAATTTCATCATTTTTCACCCTTAAAGTTCTAAGAAGTTGGATTTTACACCCTCATTTATAATTATTTTTCAACATATACTAATAGAAACATGGACTTTTATCTACAACTAATTATTGTCATACTATTCAAACTTGAACTACATAATTGTTGTTTTACTGTTTACATGGCTTTTCGTATGTTGTATCGTTCCGAAGACGTACCATAGGCACGTGTCCACGGGCAAATCTAGTATATATATATATATATATATATATATATATATATATATATATATATATATATATATATATATAAACAGTTACTGATTAAGGAGTAATAGTTCAAATGGTAAAGAGTTCACAATATGGAGGGGTAAAGGAAAGTCCTAGCTTTGAGCAAAGGTGGAGCCATGAATTTTTTTTTCAAAGGGGTTAAAGAACAACTTGAAAAAAATTTAGGAAAATGAAGAAGGGTCAATTGTTGTAAAAATTTACAAAAATATTAAAATTGTTTATAGTATCAATATAATTTTTAAAAGTTTTGTAGTGCCCAACAATGTTCACCAAGATCTTGATACACCAATAACAGATTCAATCACAAACACAGGATCTCATAAATACAAGGACAAACGATATGCACGATATGCACAGATAACTAAATACTTCTTAGCCAATAAATACAAAGATATAAAAGATGTCTCTCTTTTATCTCTCTTTCTTATATTTAACACTCGGTACAAGAATTCTCTTGAAGTTGTTTAAACGGAGGTGAATCCGAAGTGTTCTTCTTACTCACAATTCAGACAATTCTCCGTGTCAAACACATATTCCTTGATGAGTCCATAACGTGGTTTAAGAACTCCGGGAGTGTTTGGACGGATATTAGTGTTAGAATCAGCTTTTAGAAACAAAGTCAGTAGCTATTTATATCAAAAGAAAAGTGATTATATGGGCATTGTGCTCCTTTGCTTTGATCTTCCACCGGCTACAGTGCAAAAGATTGCAGCCACTGATTAAGGGGAAGGGATGGTAAATGTTGCATGCTCCACAATGTGAGTTGATAGTTAAATAGAGTTAATTTGGCTGTAACTCTCCTTTTAAAGCCTCTCCAACAGCTATGCAAAATAAAGAGACATAGTTAGTTTTGATGAGCCACAATCATTTGCATCTCCAACGGCTAGGTATAATGACTCAATATTTTCTCGAGCATGAACAGAAAGAGGCAAAATAGATGCATAATCAATTTAGTTATTAGCATGGTTGAAGATAAAGCATAATGGCTAACTAAATTCACTAGACAATAATACTATTTGAACAATTTGACTGGCTATTTTGCTATTTTAGATAGTATAATTGTATATGCTCTTATACCGTCATGTTATGTTGCAAAAATATCTCGATCTTTTGATATTTATCACTACTTTTAGTATTTTGGACCATATTTTTGAATATCAAAATATTAAAGTGAGTGATTATGTCAGGATGCTTGGGATGAAGTTATCTCTAATCTCTAATATTATAATGGGAGAAGGGCTTAGTGTCATTTATAAATGTTTTGTCATTCTACCGATCCGTGCAATATACGTGCATAACTATTATAAAGGAGGTTTTAAGTTCAAATCCAGACTACGTCTAAATTTTTATTTAAAAAAACTATATTTATTAAGACGTGCATCGCAAGTGTAAATTACTACTGCTAATTAATTATATATAATGTTTGATAAATATGGAATTCTGAATAAAAAATGATTTTGGATCCGAGATCAGACCGCCGAAGGAGACCTTTATTTAAATAAAAAAAATGTTCAGCAAATTTTATAAAAATACTCCACCCATTCAAAAATATAAGTGATTTAGGTTTCTATATAAATATTTATGAACACCCTTGGTTAATATAAAAATAATAAATATTATTGGTTATTGAAGCTTCTAAATGGGATAGCTATTATAAAATGTTATATTTGTTGTCCTCTTAAATGCAAGGCCGGCACCCACCTTGAGGCCGGTAAGGCGGCGGTCACCTCAGACTTTCAATTTTTTTGCACTTTTAGGAGCTTCCAAATTTGTACTCCCCTTGTAAATATAGGCATGTATTTCGCACGTAATTTTATTTTATTGTAATTAGGAACCCAAAAATAATTATTTGGGTCTTTCATCTTGGACCCCGGTAACTCAGGACCGGCACTACTTAAATGAGCTAGTATTTTGTTAATGTGAGATATTAAATGGCAAGACAAGGATAAAATTGAAAATTTTATAGAAAATTAATTAATGAATATTTAAGAATGTTAAAACATCTTCAATTCAAAATTTATATTTTGAGGGAAAAAAACCTAAAATGAGTTATATTCCAAAACGGAAGGAGTAGAAAAACAGAAGACTTGTCCATGTGTTTTTGTACATTTGAGCACCTTTTATATGCTTTGAGTAGATTAAGGTTGATCTGATCATTGGTTCACAAATCCACGAGAATAAAGCAGATTGGCTGAAGAACACAGAGAGAATAAAACAGATGAAGGCTTTCTAAGGGCAAGTTGTTCTCAAACCCTTATTTGATTCTGATTTTTCTATACATCCATTTGATACTTGTCATATGATATAGATATTTAAAAATCTTCTCTTCCTTATACAAAACAGTTAAAATTTTGAACTAAGCAACGAGATTGTTGCGTATCTTTACAACTCTACGTGTGAGACAGTGACAAGCACATTTCATTACAACTGAGAGCATAATTGTTTGTTAGGATTCCCTTCATTCTCTCCGTGCGGGTAACTATGATGGAAGGAATTTTTTTTGTTCTCCTTTTTTCTTTGTTTAACTAAAACTATAAGATTGTGACTGATAAAAGAATAAAAGTTCAAACATAAAATTCATAATAGCCAATCAAATGCATTTGCGTAAAAGAGATATGAACAACTTGCTTATTTAGTAAATGATTAATTGATAAAGTGGTATGCATGTGATACATTGAGCAACTAATTATTTTTAGAATTTCTCAATCACATGACATCATTACTTGCTCATTTACTAAATCAGCAAGTTACTCATACCCCCAATACTTTTATGCATTTGGTAGAGTACTACAAATAATTTGGATTATTAAATGTTAAGTATGCAAAGATGTCGGGCGGCTACAATCCCAACAATGCATGACTACATCATTTACATGCATGATAATGATATGATCAAGTCTATACCTAAAGTATAATGTAATAATCAAGTAAACAACTTATAGCATGATACTACTGGTAAGTTGTCTTACTTTGATTGGATGCGGAAGCAGAATGTTAGCGGACATCTTTCTTACGAACAAACCTTGCATGGCGACATCTCCTACTGGGTGAGAACAAAACATTAATCACACTGTCACAACCTCGAGACCGGAAGGGAGTGGCGATTGGGAATGAGCTATAACGGAAGTGTAGTGTTAGGAAATTATCGCCCGCGGAAGCGCCAAGATGTCGTTGAGTCACGCAATGCAATCAATACAAACTACCAAGCAAATTCTATACCACACCAATCACACAATGCACACAAGAATTGTCCCGATCGAAGATGAAAAGAGTCTAGAAGAGTAAATTACACAGGTGTGAATTAATCATAGTATACAATCCAAGGTAGAGATTGTTCGGTTTATATGTCTTGCATATTATCTCCGAAGTGAAGATAAGATATTGATACGAGAAGAGGATTTGAAGTGAGGCAATTGAAGGAAAAGATGCAGCAACGAACAGAGAAGGGGACGGTTGACTGTCACCCCCTTGGGTCTGGAAAGACTCAGGTGCAGTCGATTGCAAGGCGGCTGATGCAATTTCGAGTGCCGGCCTTGTGAGATTCGTTTGGATTCTGACTTTTTCTCCAAGTTAGATTGTACGGATCTCCTTATATGGCTATCTTTACAGGAAACATCGGTTGATTAATGTATCAAGTGTATCAAACTAGGATTTCTCTAAATCTCTATAATCAATGTAAATGGCTTAAAGAACGATATGATTCTATTGAGTGCTGAATTAAAAAAGATAATACTTCATCTGAGAGGTGAAAGATTCTCCATTGTAAACAGCAAGTAGTTTCAGTTATACTTGAGAGATGGTCGTGGTGAGAATTATAATATTCTTGTATATTCTCTAGTTGAATAATATCTCGGTTCATCCTCCCCGGGTTAACTCAAAAGTCCCAACCAAGACAATTCTTGTGTGCTTTGAGTAATTAGTGTGATCAGTATTTGCTTGGTAATTTGTATTGATTGCATCACGCAACTCAACAACATTTCAGCACTTCCGTAGACGATAATTCCCTAACATGTAGGAGGAAGAATTTTGGTTTTTTCTTCTCTAAAATATGGACTTGTATGTCTCGTATGACATTCGAAAGTATATTGGTTTTTTGACCTTTACTTAGCCTCTGGGGTAACCTTTTCTGATGGGTCTGTTTATTTTCTTTTAGCAGCATCTCGACCATAGCCTTCAATTATTGATTCGGATGCTCTCTCTATCCATGGGCTGCTATTCTCAGATGTTTTCTTGATGCAATGGGCATCTGTATTTTTGTAGACTTTGCTAAATCTGATCTCTCTTTTTTCCAGTCTGTGGATAGGGTATGGTTATGATATAGCCTGATGTTTTCTTATGCTGATCATCTGTTTCTCTGGGTGTGCTATGATTTGCTGTCTCATTTTTGCATATGTGCTGTGGTTGTGATTTGCTGTGATTATTCACAGTGGTTTGTTGTCTCATTTTATTGTGACTGAAGTGTTTATTGGCTCTGCCATCTCTTTTTCTTGCATACGTGCTGTGTTGAATTGTTTCTGGGGACATTCTCGCCTCTCGTTTGAGGATGTCCGATTATGTTGCCTTCGGCTGTTCTCCTTGTATCTCAGATTTTTTCCCTCCAGCTCAATTTTGGTGGTGATGGGTTGTCTTTCGATCTTCCAGCGGCAGTTCTCGAGGAAGCTCGTTTCTAGAGTCGCTTGGTCCCCTCGATACGTTGACATCCCAGTTTGTTTGCTAGAGTGATCCGATCCAGTCGGAGTGGACAGTCCTCTGCTTCGTTGCTCCTCTTTCGTCGAGCTCTAGTGGTTTTTTGATGTATCTTTTATCGATTATTTCTCTGTCTTCTTAGCTGCATTTTACGGCTTGTAAAATTTACATTTTAATTGCATTAATATATTTTTGATCTGATGGCTGGGGTCGCAAGACCCTATCCGATTCATCAAAAAGACATTCGAAAGTATATCTCATGGCATAAGAAAACCCAAACCTCCACCTACACATATAGAGGAAGGCTAGAGCTAGATCTAGTCCAGTGGCTAAGAGCTATTCCAAAACGATCATAGGCCTCCACCTACACATAAGAAAACCCAAGCCTCCACCTACACATATAGAGGAAGGCTAGAGCTAGATCTAGTCCAGTGGCTAAGAGCTATTCCAAAATGATCATAGGCCTCTCCTTCTTCCTATTAAAAGAGAATGTTGTCATATCCCTAATTAGGAAGAAACTGGAAAACTTCCCCAACGCAGTCTCAACCAAATCTCGATGTGGAATTTGGCCAGCCTACCAATTACGATAAGGGAACCGGTCGGACCCCATTGGGCCCAAATTGACTAACAAAAGACACATACGTTGTAGATACCAAATGAAAAAAATGAGATCCCATAAGGACTTTTTTCAAATTTCTCTCTTTTCAAATTTCTCCATCTAGCCAGTTAGCATTTTCCTGTAGTATGTTCCACCACCTTTTTTGGAAAAGAAGACTCTGGACTTTTGAGATGTTATCAGGGAATAAAAGCAGTAAAATGTAGGGGCATGAATAAGACTTGTTAGGTAATTCAAGGGCAATTATGTCAATTAATCATAATTGGGTTCCCTTGTTCACACGACATTGTTTAACTTTGTGTGGATGGTTACATTCTTATAAGAGGAGGGCGTGGGGGGAGGAGAAGGCAACTTGGTGGGCATTCATATTGGCCTTCCATTTTTTCTTACTCTTTCCTTCCCTTTAATTTGGCTCCTTGTTGAAAAAAAAAAGGGAGACAAGTATAGCTATAGCTCCAACCTCTTCCTCCTCTTCTTTGTTTTCTATACCAAGGTAATTCAAACTTGTTTCTCTTTATTTGCAATCTTGTCTCTCTTTGGTTTGGTAAAGCACTTAATTTGTCAATTGTCCTTGATTGTCAAATTTATATGATCAAATAAGTTCTACTGTTTTCTCCTTTAATTGGTTTCTATTGTGCTTTAAGTCATTACCTAGTTGAGGGAATCAAGTAATACACATTCATATATATAAATCTATTGGTTTGATAGAGGTAATTTGGTTAGGAAAGAAAAGATAAAGGTAATATGTTGAACCAGGTTCTTATAAATTTTATGAGTTAGTAATTAAGTTTGTAGGAATGCATGGGAAAATACTTGTAATTAATCTGAATTATAATGTAAATTGTCACATTAGAAAACGGAAGAGTTAAAGATAATATCAATATTGAGAAGGCTTGGAAAATAAATTACAATTGTCAGTAGTAAGAAGACTAAGAAGAAGGGGGGCACACCAGCTGCGGAGTGATCGACGGACGGGGTGGAAGACTTAACACTATTTTGGGATGTTCCGGTGAGAGAAATTTTTTTTGTATCATCTGTAATTATTTCATTTTTTGGAAAGGGATCTCCTATATATGGGATGAGTGTGCTATTTTTTGGATTGGGTAATGAGTATCATGACCCACTGTTGGAACGCATGAATATCATCTCTTCTACTTGATTGTTTGTTGAATTAAAATCTCTTTAATGAAGCGCAGGATCTAATACCCACCGTTTTCAACTACCAAAAAAAAAAAAGAAGACTAAGAAGAAGAGGAAGAGTTATCTGAGTTGGATTATAAATTGTTCCATTAAAAAGGGGAAGAGTTAATATATTATAATAAAGATAAGGCTAGATACATTACAACAATGATTAGTAAGAAGAAGAAAAAGAAGAAGAAGAAGGAGAATTATCTGAGTTAGATTATAAATTGTCCCATTCAAATGGGGAACAGTTAAGGATAATTATCATGATGAGAAGTAAAACAAATTACAATAGTGAGTAGTAGCAGTAGCAGTCGTAGTAAGAAGAAGAGTAATTAATCTGAGTTATACTATAAATTTTCACATTAGAAAGGGGAAGATTTAAAGGATAATTATAATATAAATTTTCACATGGAAATATAGGATTCAACTTCGCTTTCTTTCTTTCTTTTCTTTCTTTCAATTATTCTGTCTAGAGATAGAGTTTCCAGCAGGGGAGGAAGTTAGAAAAATCAGAGCGTACTATAAATAAATGGGAAATATTGTAGTAGTCTATTAAAAGAACAACCTTTTGATATATATGCAATCCAAAAGGAAAGCTAGCTAGCAAATATGAACTCTAATTATAGAAATATTGAAAAGGATATGACGTGCAAGTATTTTTAGCTCCCTATAATTTCATCCACATTCGGCATTGTTTAAAAAATGCATAAATGCATATAGTATTTGGCCAATTCGTTGCAGTTGTCGATTGGTATTTTTTACCAATTAAATTAAAAAAAATTCAAACTGAACTTCACTTTGCGTCGCACGATTTTAAAGATTTTTAAAGATTTTTTTATTAATTAAAAACGTTATTTAAGTTTTTTTTAAAAAAAAAATTTTAAAAAATTGTGGCCCCCTCTGTTGGACGCAACTTCATGTTGCGACCAAGGAGATGCCACCTCTGCCCATTTATTATAAATGTTCATACTATATTTATTAAATTCCTTTTTTCTGGGAGCGATGGAACTCGAAGTTGCGTTCGACGATTTTAAAATAATATTTTTTGAGCGACGGAACTCGAAGTTGCGTCCTTTAAATTATGCATAATTCTCATACCCGCTCTCATTTATAGCAATCTAATGTAGCAAAATATACAAAATATCCATATTTAGCAAACGACTGCAGCGATATTTTTAAGAATTATGCATATTTAGTAAACGACTACAGAAGCTCTTAGGAAAAAGACGAACGAATAATTTAGCAAATGCCCCAATCAAAATGTGGAAACTAGCATAAACCCCATTATTTTAAAAAAACTAAGAAATAGCTCAAGTTTAGATGGAACCGTTAAAATTCCCGTTAAGTGAATACACGTGTGTCACATGTGATAAGTAAAATGACCTAAATATCGACGATAAAATGTATTGTGGCAAATACCTCCAATTAGAATGCGGAAACTAGCATATATCGCCACTATTTAAAAAAATGATATTTGGGATATTTCAACAAATGCCCCCTTTCAAAATGCGGAAACTAGCATATACCCTATTATTTCAGTGTTAGATGTTGTGAAAAATGTCAGTGTTATGTATTGTTACTCAGTTTGAATAACTTTCTTTCTGTACTGATGATAATAATGTAATGGAAAGAGGTTCTATGTTAGATTTTGACAAAAATAACACTAAAACCATTATCTATTACAATAGATTGTTGTGCAGTATCACTAGCTTGTCTATCATCATCTATTATAACAGATTGTGCAGTCTCTTGTTTCACTCTAGAATGTGCATCATCATTTCCATCATCTTCATTCACAATAGGTTCAATAGTAGCTTGTGTATTACCCATAGTTACAAATTCGTCGTCTATAAATAATTCGACAAAATTTAATATTCGGAAATCAACAAAAATTCGGCAAATTCAGAAAAAAAATTCGGCAAAAGTTCAGGGAAAAAGAAATACAAAATTTAATGCATCTAAGTAGTTAGTACTCATCACCTAAGTAAAAAAATATATAAATCCATAAATATTTCTTGTATAATTCGCTAAATTAGCAAATTATTCGCCAAACATTCGTTTAATTCGTGAATAATTCGTGAACTGTGAGAATTAAATGCAAAAGTGCAAATAATTCGCGAATTTGTTCAGCAAATTATTTCTTCGTGAATAATTTGCGAATTTAACTAATTATTCACGAACTTTGTTAATATGGTAATACCTACTGTCATACTAGGTTGTACATCATCTTCAACAACACCAAAGTTGAGATGTAGAAACAAAGCATTGATATTTTTTTGTGAAAACGACAAACACATATTACATACTATTCAAAACCCTAAAATTGTTCCGTCCAAATTGACGGTATTTCTTTGTTTTTTTTTTAATATTTTTATAAATAGTAGGGATATATGCTAGTTTCTGCATTTTGAATGAGGGCATTTGCTCAAATATCCCTTCTTTTTAAAATAGTGAGGGTATATGCTAGTTTCCACATTCTGAATAAAAATATTTGCTAAAATACATTTTATCATGAGTATTTAGGTCATTTTACATATCACGTGTTACACACTGAGTTAACTTAACGGATATTTTAACGGTTCCGTCCAAACATGGCGCATTTCTTAGTTTTTAAAATAGTGGGGGTACATGTTAATTTCTATATTTTGAATGAGACATTTGCTTCTAAAGACAAACAGAAGATATTTTTTTCATTGCAAACGCAAATATAGCATTTGCAATTTGCAAACCACTTAACCTGTCATTGACAATGACGGTTAAGGCAAAATATAAAATTTTGTCTTATGCCTTAACATGTTATCGCCAATGACGAATTAAGTGGTTTGCATGTGTTTGCACAATATTTGCGTTTGCAAGAGAAGAAACCCCCAAACAGAAATCTGTATAGTTTCACACACAAATTTTTAAGCGCGCAGTTGCGTACAAGTTTCAATTACTTGGCATTTTCTTTTTTAGTTCTTATCATGAATTTGCATTTCTTAATCACGATCACTTTTAGAGTATGGAGTCACCGGCGCCATCCATGATACCAAGAACTAAATCCGACCAACTGGAGTTAACGAATCCAACGGCGAGACAATTTCTTAGCCGAACTGCATCTGCCGAAGCATTATCCACAACTACTCCAATTGCTCACAGTGGGGAGCTCAATGGTGGGCCCGGACTCCCAAGAAAGACGGGCGTTGGGAAAAGAGTGGTGGGGTCTTCGCCAGGTAAGAAAGGGGCCCGCCACATTCGTAAGGCAAGGAGTGCACAGCTGAAGCTTGATTTGGAGGATGTTACCAGCGGGGCTGCCCTGAGCCGGGCATCCAGTGCTAGCCTCGGCTTCTCCTTCTCCTTTACCGGGTTCACGGCCCCACCTGAAGATATCCTTGCTGACCTCAAGGGCTTTAGCGATGAGGAAAATGGTACTTATATATATAATCTTTTTCTTTTCCTAATTCCCTTCTTTGTCAGTTCTGTTTGTAGCTTATCTTATCCTTTTTAATACTAATACATGATACTAGTATACCCTCTCTGTAAATTTGGACATACTCATAAAATTATATGTAACTCTAAAAAAATGTCTAAAAAAGTTCACCTATATGATGGTTGGTGATATCTATCTGTAATAAGTTCAACTACAAATATGTCATTCCAGACCTTTTTTTTATCATTCGCTAGCTTTTTAAAATAGTGGGGATATCATGGAAAACTTTAGAAAATGTAATTTTTCAAAGGACACGATTCGTGTAATATTTCTTTAATTTTTTTTCCCCTATACGTACTTAAGAAGTTGTTGGTTCCTGAATAGGTACATCTGAATTTTACTTCTCGTCACGCAAATAACTTCTTGTGTTTTGATTGTCCGTGTCACAAATTTGTTAGATGCTTTTATTAAAACAAAACTACAATAAAAACAAAAGAAAAATACGGTGTTTGTAATTGATGCCACATTCACATTCATTGTAAACTAGTATAATATACATGCGATGCACGTCTAAAAAAAGTAAAGTCATCAAATGAAATGAATATATATTGAATAAGAAAAAAATAGTTTATATTTGAATGTTTTGATTTGGTCTACACGTGCAGGGCCGGCCCTCACCTTGAGGCCGGTGAGGCGGCCGCCTCAGGCCTCCGATTTTTTTGCACTTTTAGGGGCCCCCAAATTTGTATTCCCCTTATAAATATAGACACGTATTTTGCCCGTAAAAAAATTATATTGTAATTAGGGGTCCAAAAAATAATTATTTGGGTCTTTTGCCTTGGGCCCCCGGGACTCAGGGCCAGCCCTGTAACATGTGCAATGTACATTTATATTTGTTGTATATAATTTGGACGTGTATTATACGTGTTTATATAGTTACAAAGTTAGGATTTATTTGTTACAAACCCCAACTCTCCCATTAAAATAGTAGAGATTTTGGCAAAGTTTCATCTGAATATGAAAGTCTTTCCTTGGATGCATATATCATGTGTATCGCTTCTAGAAGTAAAACAGTTAGAGGACAATCATTTCTCAATAAATATGGATTTATACACTTCCATGCACACAATATTAGAACAATAGAATCATTTTCGATACTTAAAAACACATCTTTCTCAAAAAATTATGACTCAAAACTAAAAAAAAAAGAATAAATATCATAGAAAAAGTTCAATGAACATGCCAGGGAACCAAAATAATGAACATTACAGAGAATATTATAATCCAAGGGTGGGTAAAATCACTTGTATGTACCTAACTCTCATTATTTCTAGATGACAATAAATAAGAATTGTAAATATAAATAATAATTCAATAGATATCAAACTTTTTTCCTGGATACAAAAAACAATTACAGGACAGTCAATAGCCAATAAACATGGATTTATACACTTACATTCATCTAATTTATACACTTACATACGTCTGATTTCCCTTGAATCACATACATCTATCTTATTTAACTAAATGAAATCATCTTTCTCAGTAAAATAGCACCCACCCTCCATTTTCATTCAAACTGCCGCACCAAATAGATATGAGCCTAGATTTTGCATGAAAAGAGGTGGGTTTAAAGAGGAGAACTGGCTCGATCAAGAGAATGTTGAGTTTGTGGAGAACTGGAGATGAGGAAAAAAAAGGAGAGTTTAAATTTTGTAAGAGGTAAGATTTTTTGGAAGTGGGGGCTTTATTTTTGGCATAAAGAGATAGAGGAGACAGTTAGAAATAGATGGGGCTGGATAGAGGAAATCTCTATATTTAAGAAAGTGATTAATAAGATTATTGAATTTCGAAGTTAGAATTATATCTTACTTTTCCTCATTTTGCTCTCCTTTCTCTATTTCAAAATGAAGAAAGAAGAGAAGGGGTAGACCTTTTTGCTTAATATTGAACTAATCCACAGATGGATAAATGTGCAAGAAGATTAGTATAAACATGTCTCCATGCATTTTGTTACTTAATCTATGGGCACTCTTCAGTAGTTACTGACAGTTTGTACTATATAACACTATATATAACATCTGTTTGATTTATTATTCAGTTAATAGTGCTTTATAGCTCTCCTCTTTCTGACAGGGTTGTGTGAAATTTAGTTGTAGTATTAATTGCTTACTATCTCCAAGTGCTACCGGTTTGCCTGTTTCTGTTGTTTGCCATATGTAGTACATGTCGAGAAATGCTAGACTTACAAGAGATTCTATCCCAAACTTACATGGGGCTTGTCTTTTAGTGATTGTTGGGTCATATCCATTTGTCTTTTAGTGATTGATGGACACACCAACCACTAAAAGACAAGCCTCATGTATGTTTAGGATAGAATTTCATGTATGTATAGCATTTCTCGTACATGCCTGGAAAGAGTTGGGTATTAAAGAAGATTCCTAAGGGATAAAATCAATACATGTTAACTGCAGGGACTGTATATTATTTTCTCTGCAAATTAGAAAACCCCTCCATATAATGTTTTATTTATATTATATGGATGGCAGGTTACTGTATAAAAACAATGAGCTTTAGTACAGTAAATAATTATACAGTTGGATGACAGGTTCAGTATCACCCTGAACTTAATTATACTGCCTACATAACATTGCAGTAATTGAACCTGATGCTAGGAGGGAGCACAAAAGGATAATTACAGAACCAACCTTGCCAATTTATCTGAAGGTAATCTTCAGCTTGAGGTATCATATCTTCTGCTCTCATTTTCAGATACTTAGATTTTTTATTTTTTGGATTGGTGTACTTCTCAGATGAATTATTATTTACTGAGAAGGCTGAGGTCTGATGAAGTATACTGAGCTTGTGAAACCTCCACGAGCTCGAACTAACTTCTGTTGTTTAAATTTATATCTACTGAAAGGTATCACCGTTGCCCCATTTTCTCCCTCTTTTTCTGTCAATGTTGCAGTTTACAGAGATTAAATACAAGGTTATCCTTAAAGGCGTAACAACGACAACTGAGAAAGATGTGCTTAACGGAATTACAGGTTCAGTAAGCCCTGGAGAGGTTTTGGCTTTGATGGGACCATCTGGCAGCGGTAAGACAACTCTACTTAGTCTTCTTGGAGGAAGAGTACGTGGTGGGATCATTGAAGGATCCATCACCTACAATGATGAACCGTACACAAAATCTCTGAAAAGAAGGTATGTGATTCGAAACAAGAATGCTAATATATTGTTTATGTCGCATCATATGTTAAAACTTTCTGAAGGTTGCATCGAAGTTGCACAATCTTAAACTGTGCATGTACTAGAATAGTTGTCTTAGCCAGGAACAACATATTATGTTGGGGTTTGTGTGGATATGCAGAATATGTAAGATAACTGGATGGGGTGTTTGAGACGCCCAAGTCGTTTGGGACTTCATTCAGAGTCGAGATACCTCCACTTGTCTCTACCCAAAATCAAGATATATGGAGTTTTCTGAACTCCAATACAACCTTATCTAGTTCATACCTCACACTATCACTCTTTCTCAAAGATCAAAATCTGAACTCTAATTCCAAACACACAAATTTTCAGGGTAGGTTTCGTCACTCAAGATGATGTTTTGTTTGCACACCTAACTGTGAGAGAGACACTAACATATGCGGCTCGCCTTCGTCTACCAAACACAATGACGAAGCAACAAAAGGAGCAAAGGGCTTTAGATGTCATATACGAGCTTGGCCTGGAAAGGTACTAAGTTTCAGTGCTCTATATAGTGCAATTTTACTGAATGATACAATATATGCTAAAAGTTTGCAAATATTTGTGCACAGGTGCCAAGATACGATGATTGGGGGATCGTACGTTCGAGGGGTTTCAGGAGGTGAGAGGAAGAGGGTTTGCATTGGGAATGAAATTTTAATAAACCCTTCTTTGTTGTTTCTTGATGAACCAACATCTGGTCTGGATTCGACAACTGCCCTCAAAATGGTTCAAGTTTTACATGATATAGCTGAGGTAGTTGCTGCTAAATTAAACTAATATACTATCAGGTAATAAATTATTACTGTTGTAATATTTTGAGCTTATGGTGCAGGATGGGAAAACAGTGATAACTACAATTCATCAACCATCGAGCAGACTCTTCCACAAATTTGATAAACTGATCCTTTTGGGGAAAGGGAGTTTGCTATATTATGGGAATGCTTCAGAAGCTATGGCGTACTTTTCATCCATTGGATGTTCGCCTCTAATTGCAATAAATCCAGCTGAATTCCTGCTCGACCTCGCAAATGGGAATATAAGTGATGTCTCTGTACCCTCAGAATTAGAAGACAGAGTGCAGCTGGAAAACTTGGGCAGTGACACAAGAAATAACAAGCCGACTGCAAAAGATGTGCATGAGGTAATGAAATTTTCAAATAACCTTATCTAAGTGCATGTTTTACATTGAGAACATTGTTCTTTGCTTGAAAAATTTTATGGTTTTACAATAGATAAATTTACTCAATATAGGATCCATCATTAAAGGTTTAGAATGATGAATATTTCACTACCTTACTATTGCGCTCACACCAAAATGGGACACAGATACGGCATGATACAAACATGTCAAGACAACAAGTTTCAAAATTTTAGTATGTGAGTACGTACCTGTATAGCCTGTTATTCTATCTGCATATGTGTATACAGACAGATATTCCACAACCCTGATACGGATACAGAACTTTAAAACAGAAAATTTCGGACACAAAGACATAACTATGTTTATTTAGTCCGCATGTCTATTTATACGACACTGATTTACTTTTTGTATAATATTTCCTCCCATATGATATTTGCCAGAGATACCACTGGATGTTGATCATTACGGTAAGTTTGAATGGATGGATTCATATGCAATTGCTAAAGACTAGATCATATACAACTATTTCCCATTAACTATAATGCTTACACATATTTGTTTTTTAGTTTAATATCCCATAATTATTTCTTATCATAATTAATCATAACCACTAACTCTACCTAAACTTGCTAAGTTATTCTCCATTCCCATACATCTCTTCCGAGTTGTGTCACTTGTTGCATCTCTGTCAGCCGCATTGACATATTTTCCTCCCTCAACATTGATGCAACTGTGGCAAATGTTACTATAACATGACACTGATACGGGTCAGATATGTCACATGTTCATGTTTTGACCTGATTTGATGTATCAGTTATATGTATAGAAAGTGTCGGCTAAGCATTGGTGATGAGTATTGTTCAACATGAACACGGCCTCCATTTGAAAATTTTAATGTAATATAGCTCCATGGCAATGTTGGGAAAAAATAAGATCTATAATAGTAGAATGAAAATACCAACTCAAACCACAAATTGAAATATGCAAGAAAATAAAAGAGCAAGGGATAGAGAACACCAAATATAACGTGGTTCGGCAAGGTGCCTATATCCACGGGGCCACAAGAACCTTCACTATGAAAGTAATGGGTACAAAGATGTCCAACTTCAAGAACACCACTTGAAGGAAATACTCTCCCACAATTGTTTTGCTACTATAACACTCAACACTCTCAACTTGGAGTGAACACTCTTTTCTCTCTACTTGGATGAAGATGATTCTTTCATAATGTGTTGTTGGAATGAGCAAATGACCTCTCCTTATATAGGCTAAAGAGAAAACCTCTAGATACATTCATTAATGCTCATTCATGAATCTTTCTACTTCCTTCATGAACCTTCTACATTGATCTAAGTTTATGCACTTGATGATGAATCTAGAACCACTAGCAGGTTCTAGAGAAGACCAATACTTATGCAAGCCCAAAATATTATTTATGGATTACTTGATGTTGGGCATGGATATTTTATGGGCAATTCGTTCAGAATAGAAATGGAATAAGAATAGCCAATTTTAGAATTTTCTTGTTTTATCCATTATATTATCACTTTTGACTGGAATCTGATTACGATGAGAAATGAATGGTACAGTACTTGGTGGAAGCGTATGAGACTCGGGTTGCTGATAAGGAAAAGAAAAAACTTCTAAGGCCTATTCCCATCAGCGAAGACGTGAAGGCAAAAGTGTCGTCAGCAAGGAGAGATTGGGGAGCAAGCTGGTGGGAGCAATACTCAATATTATTTTGCAGGGGGCTGAAAGAAAGGCGCCATGATTACCTGAGTTGGATGAGAATAACCCAAGTTATTGCAACTGCTGTCATCCTTGGTTTACTTTGGTGGCACTCAGATAGCACAACCCCTAGAGGTTTGCAGGATCAGGTAAAAAAACTCATTTATTTTTCATTTGTTTGTTGGATTTTTCTTAGGCTATATAATTTTCAGTATGATTTCAGCTTATGTTTTAAGGCATTTTTTAAAATTTACCCTGGTCAGTAGAAATCACCCATAGATTCTATGGCCTAGTCGAACTGTTAGCTAGAAGATTTTTAATAGGAAAATGCTTGCTAGAATGAGCTACATAATTTTGTGTATCCGGCAAGCATACAGTCTGTAATTTTCAGAAAGAGAAAGCCTATTAAGTGCCAATTAAGGAAGGACAGTAACCAGAACATGTGAATTTGATATATGGACGTCCATCAACGAGCTAGCCATTAATTAACCCAAGAAAACATCATATTTATAAAACATACTAAGGCTAAATGGAATGTAACATGTTGCTAGACTAGTAGAAAATAAACACAACAGAAAAGGAATATGCCTAAGAAATTTTTGAATGGAAACAATATTACATAGTAAACATTGAGAAAGTAATGAACTAGATTACATCTTTTAACTCTTTTATTTCATATTGCAGGCAGGTTTGCTTTTTTTCATAGCAGTCTTCTGGGGCTTCTTCCCAGTATTTACGGCAATATTCACATTCCCTCAAGAAAGAGCAATGTTAAATAAAGAGCGAGCAGTTGACATGTACCGATTGAGTGCATACTTCATGGCGAGGACAACAAGTGATTTGCCATTAGATCTCTTCCTGCCGATAATTTTTCTGGTAATTGTTTACTTCATGGCAGGCTTAAGACAGAGTTCTGAGCCCTTCTTTCTTAGCATGCTAACTGTATTCCTCAGTATTGTTGCTGCACAGGTGTGTATTATCACTTTATCAAAGATATCAAATTTATTTTAACCTATTCCTTGTAAAAATAACTACTGGCTGAAATCTACAGGGTCTTGGTCTGGCAATTGGAGCTACTCTAATGGACATAAAGAAGGCAACCACTCTGGCTTCAGTCACTGTCATGACCTTCATGTTGGCTGGTGGGTTCTTCGTGAAGGTAAGAATTTGAATGGCCTAAAAAAAATGACACAATAGGCCTACTAGGATGAAACCGGGAAGAGTAATTGTCAAGTGGTTCTCCAGACAATCAATAATATATTTAGTCAAACAATTCGATAAAGAATTAAGGGGAGAGTTTGATCATTATAAGAAAGAAAGACAGATTCCAAGGATGTAGAGTATTTTCACTTTTTTGGAAGAACATATACGACGAGTTTTCTTCAATGTCAAAAAAGAGAGGATTCCTTCTCAGGGATAAAGGATGTCAATAGCTGTACAGAAAAACTAAATTTAGGGTTAATTTCCAAAATTTGTGAACTACCCACAGTAGGTTTTGCCCGTTTTCATCAACCTTCGTGGCATCCACACTAACCCATTAAGTGGAACAATCGCACTTAGTAACATGCAAACTGATAATGAACTCTGGCATATGTAAAGACCCCTCAAGATAAAACTCATATGCATTTTTTCTTTTACTGAACAGTTGATGAATGCCTTGTTATGCCGAGTATTGAAACTAATGTCGTTTGTGATTTGCAGAGAGTCCCGGTGTTTGTATCATGGATTCGGTATCTATCTTTCAACTACCACACATACAGGCTCTTACTCAAGGTGCAGTATGATAATGTTCCTCCAATAATAAGGGTTAGTAATCTTGACAATGGTGCCAAGGAAGTGGCCGCAATGATCGCCATGGTTTTTGGCTACCGGCTCTTGGCCTATATTTCCTTGAGGAGAACAACAGTCCAAACTGTTTAGGCAAAAACATAGGAAGCATGGTATCAAGAGGCAATTGGAGAAGATTTTACTGCTATCTCCACTCACTCACAGTTTCGAGAGAAGAGGCTTACGGGGAACCGCAGGAGAAAAATTAGTGAAGGAAATAATAGGTTAATCAACTCGGGCATACATACGGTATTTGAACTGTGTATATATTTGTGTGTATCATCTTGGTTGTTCATATGTTCCTTTTTTGGTTAATATTCCCAGATTTCTACTGTTATGATAAATTCCAGTATGCCAGAATGTGGAAAAGCATGCCTTACAGTTTAAATCTTGTTTATAATCTAAGATATGGTTTAGTTTAGAGAGGAATCTACTGTTAGAATCGATATAAATATATTTTGAGGACTAACGTATCATGCTTGGATTGAGTTCCCTTCTCTTTTTTGCTCTTCCTACTTTTGAATTGAGTTTCAACTGGATAAAAGAGTTAAATTTGTTGGTGACAGTGGAAGAGATGAAACATAGAATACGATTAAAAATTATCTCAACCACTCGTATTATTCTATAATCATATCTCTAATCTCTAATTTCTAATATTATAATTTGAAAGTTGGGGTTGGCATTTGTAGACAACCTGTAATTTGTAGACATGCATTCAACCATCTAATCTCAATTATTCATTTTTAAGTGGGAGTTATATTAATTATTCATTTACTCAACTGTTGTTAGTTACCATAATACCCTCAAAGTTTAAATTTATTTACGACATAATTATTTACAAAAGTGTCACTCAAAAAATAATTTTTTTTGCAATTAGGGACAATTTGTAAAGAGTATGTGATGAGTATAGGGAGGTGTCAAGTTCGAGGTCAGATTACGTATTATTTTTTACTATTGATACTGCTTGTTTTTTTAGTGTGGGGGGCAACATGTATGAGTTATTGTAATTTGTATAGTGGAAGGGACTGGTCTTGATCCTAGCTCGGGTTTGGTTCCTTAAGGTCGGCCCGGAAGAGAGGCTGATAGCTGGGTCGAAAGGTTGGAAGCTGGGTCGGGCAGCTGGAAGCTCGGTCGGCCAGAGTACATGCAAAAGGCCTAGAAACACCAAGAGAAGTCCCGGCGATAGGCCCTCCGACGATCTAGTCAGTCACTGAAAAAGAGACTGAGCAGCAAGGGTTCAGATGAGGAAAGTTCATTACCTGCTGCAGTGTGGAGGGGGTCTGGTATTTATAAGCAGGGGTAAACGGGCCTGGGACCGTAACGGGCCGGGTCGGACCCGTTTGCCAGTGGTCGGTCCTGAGATGGCAGAAGCCCGTTGGACTTTGTTGACTTGATGATCTGGGATGCACAAAACCGGAGGAGATCTGACGGCTCTGATTGGGCCATGTCATCTATACCACATCATAAGCCCCCCACTCCTGGAGGGCTGTGTAAACCAGCCGTGGAGGAGTAGTTTGTCTCTGTGGGAAGAGCAGAGTGGCGTATTTGGTGTAGATTGGACAGGCTCAAGCTCGCCGGTTACACGCTCCATGGATTCACGGGAGTACCAGTGACTATCGAAGGGGTTATTACCCTCGACGTAACTGCTGGCAAAACTCCTACATGATATCAACATATTATCGATCAATATGGATCTGCATTAAAAAGAAGGTTAATTTCACTAAACTATACTCAAATTCACCAATTTGCAGATAGCATACTTTTTTTAGGGATGAATGTACTCTGTCCACATTTTTGGGATGGACACTATACCACGTCAAAATCTAATATCGTAACGAGTTTTGGGAGTATTTTGTAATTTTCTTCCTAATATATCCCTACTTTTAGTTTTTAATTAGCTCATTTTCTCTAATTAAATATGTTTATTACTTTATTTAAGGAAGGCCGTACAGTAGAAAGAAAAAAAAAAATAAACAAATGAAGAGGTATTTTAGAGATGTTTACTTCAATTACTAAAAAATAATTAAAAGATAATTGTGTGAGAGAGAGAGATATTAATCAGAATTATTCAGATAAACTGAAGGGGTATCACGGTCAATTTTCTATAAAATTGATGCCTTTACGATATAAGCAATGAACTGCAACAACTTAAATGGTATAACATACATATTGGAAAAAATATATATATGTGTGTATATAATTATCAGCAAATTTGTAAAACTTGGGTAGAATTTAGTTTTTACTCATAAACAAATGAAGGCTAAATTTTACTAACCTCTTCAGTTTTGACCATTTTGCATCGAGATAATTTGACTTTGAATTTAAGCAGTTCACCGGCTGTAGTTTATTTTCAATTACAACCCTTTTTAACTGTGTTAATTTTTATGTAAAATAGTAGTTTACCCTTGGAATTAAGAAGTTTACTGCCAAGGTCTTTTCATACATACTTCTACTATGAAATTTTTGCAGTTGGAAATTGTTGAATCAGTAAATTGAAATAGTTTGACTGATGCATGATTAAGGTAAAGAGAAATCTGCGAAAACAATATTATGATAAAGTTTAAACCCTAATTGTTTATACAATGTTAAATATATGATGATCTTTCTAAGCAACAACACAACTTTTATAAAATGCTTATCAAAAGCATGACAACAAAAATTATAAAAAGTGACAAATTATTTAGTCGATAAAGGTCAAATTGGTTCTCCTGATAGATATATTGATATAACCTCCCCAAAATTCGAATTTCTATATCTATCTGAAATTTTAACAAATATGCATACGACAAATATGTTAGTCTGAAAATTTAAAAATATAGCTAAGCTAAAATTATAGGAAATTATCACAATCTTTCTCTGACTTTTGAATAAATACATTAAATTTCACTTTAGTTACCAATTTTGATCATGTTTATCCTTAACTTAAGTTTATCTTGCCGTAAAGATTATGATATATCTTTTTTAAAAAAGATTGTGATATATATTTTAAAACAAGTAATCAAATTCACAAATACAAATACTCATCATGTTATTTATTTTATCCACTTTATTAAATCAATAATGCTACACTCTATCTTGTTGACAATTTTTTTTTATAACAAATTTATGAGGCACCAAACGGTTTGGACTACTGTTACGATTTTCACCCTTGGTCCTATAAATAGAGGCACCTCTCCCCTAAATCAAAATACCAGAAACTCTTCTTCTTCCCAAACCCTCTGTTTTGTGCTTAAGGTTGAGATCAATTCTTTGGTCGTGTGGTGATATATTTCAGACGCTGTCCTGGGAGACAGTGTCACGTGGTGCTTGCGCCAACTTTTCTATCGTTGCATCCTGGGAGGCAGATGTATACTCAAATTTCAGCACTCGAAAGAGGCAAAATCTGTTTTAAGGAGATTGTGTGGTACACAAACCTCGACGCAAATTGTTTGGTTTGTAATTTGGTTATTTTCTCTTTCTTTTCTTTTTATTTGTTGGTTTTTTCTCCATCTTCTTCTTCTCTGATTTTGTGCTTCTCAATCATATTTGATTTATTACAAACATTTTGTACCCAAAGTTGTAACAAAGAGAAAAAGTTTCTCTAAGTTGGTTTTATTTTAAACAAAATCTTATAACAAACTTTTTGAAAAAGGATTTTTCTTCCTTTCTGATTTCGAGGCACTCTTTTTATTTTATTTTTCGTTCTGAAAATTTACACCCGTGTTGTATATTTTCAGATTAAAAATGACAAAAACATCGGAGAATGCTATTGTGGCTGAAACGGTCCAAGTATCAGTTGCTGATAAGACACAAGTGACGACTGTTGCTGTGGCACGAGTGCCAATGCTAGCCGTTGTATCTATCTCAGTCTCCCATAAGGAGAAACCTGAGAAGTTCAACAGGCATAATTTCAAAAGGTGGCAACAGAAAATGATGTTCTACTTGACCACCTTGAATCTCGCAAGATTCTTGAACGAAGAAGCTCCAAATCTTATGGAAGATGAGTTTGATAACCAAATCATCACCGTTGTGGATGCTTTGGAAAATGCTAATTACTTATGTAGGATGATAAGGTTAATAGAAAGATTGGAAAATATTATTGGATTGTTGGAATGATTATAACTGAGTACAATGACTCCTATATATATGAGGGAGCCAAATACTAAACTGATACATAACCCGATATGAGACTAAATATATATTACAATATCTAACACATCCTCTCAAACTCACGATGGGTTGAACAGTGTGAGTTTGCCAATCAAGTAACGAAATCTCTAAACAGCGTGAGATTTGGTAAAGAAGCCTATTGTCTGCTGTGAAGATGTAACAGAATGAAGGGAAATGGTCCATGCTTCAAAGTGCTCACGAACATAGTGGCAATCTATCTATGTGTTTTGTTCTCTCATGAAGGACCGGGCTGTTTGCAATGTGCAATGCACTCCGGTTATCACAATGAAGAGGAGTAGCTCCTATGAGAGTGACACCCATATCTGATAACAACCAACGAACATGAACAATCTCTCTAGTAGTAGCTGTCATTGCTCTGTACTTAGCTTCGGTAAAAGAACATGCAACAACTGTCTGTTTCTTACTTTGCCATGAGATCAGTGAATCACTAAGAAACATATAGAAACCTGTGGTAGACCATCTGGTAGTAGGATCACTCGTCCAGTCTAAAAAAAATATGCACTGAGCTCCAGTTTGGATGTAGAAGGCATAAATAATGAGCGAATGATAGTGCCTCGAAGATATCCGAGGATCCGAAGAAGAACACTGTAGTGAACTAATGTAGGAGCAAAAACAAACTGACTAACAACACTGACTGCATGAGCAATATCAGGTCTGATCATGCATAAGTAGACAAGCTGTCCAACAATCTGTCTGTATCTAGTAAGATCTGGAAGGAGCTCACCATCTGTGGGATGAAGCTTCACATGAAACTCTAAGGGAGTATTGGCTGATCGACTGTCAGAGAGACATGCAGCGGAGATAATATCTGATGTGTATTTTTGTTGAGAAATGAGTGTCCCATGGTCCATGGGCAATCTCTAGACCTAGAAAGTAGCATAGTTTACCAAGATCTTTCATATGAAACTGCTGGTGAAGGTAGTGTTGGGTGGATGCAATACCTGTGGAGTCATCCCCAGTAATAATCATATCATTAACATACATAGTAGTAGTACTCTCCCCTGCAGTGATGACCGCATAAATGTAGAGTGGTCCTGTGAACTTTGACTGAAACTAGCCTGGGTGATGACACGGTGAAAACACTCAAACCAGGCTCGAGGGGCCTATTTCAGGCCATATATAGCACGACGGAGACGACAAACATGACGAGGAATGGTAAGGCCAGAAGGAGGATGCATGTAAATATCCTCAGATAATGTGCCATGAAGAAATGCTTCTTTCACATCTATCTGGTATAACGGCCACTGACGAACAGAGACAACGGCAAGGAGAGTAAGAACTATAGTTATCTGTGCAACTGGGACAAAAGTCTCATCATAATCAATGCCATGTTTTGAGTAAATCCTTGGGCAACTGATGTTGATATTTGCAAGTGTACAAAATCGCACAAGTAATATAGATAGGTGAGTAGAGTGTCGAACCCACAGGGACTAGATATTTTACTGAGTACCGATATCACTAGATTAATCACTATTTGGATGATCGAATTTTATAAATAATAAAATAACTAAATTAAAATAATCTAATTAAATCTAACTAAATTGGTGAAGAGGGAGAGGGCTGTGAAACAGTGAAGCTCTTGTAATTTGTTTAATGGTAAAATTAGTTCTAAGGCTCTTGGTTCACCTCGTTTATCACACACACAAATTATAATTCCTTATAAATAAAAATATTATCTTTCCCAAATTGTCGACCAAAATCCAAAAGATATTAACCACTCTATCAACGTAGTCTAAAAATTATTCTCAACTAATTCTTCGCCTATCCATCAAATTATTAATTGAGAAATGGGATTTCTTAACGATCACGTCCTCCAATATACGGTCTTAATTTTTATTAATCAAAAATCACCTGTTCGGTCTCTTTATGATTTGAAAAATCATACAAATGTCTATCCACCATGTTGTACGCATAAATAATAAAAATTAAAACACAATCAGGAAAAATAGAGTAATAATAAGGATTTAAAATTTGTGTTCTACAAAACTCGGCTACATCTTAGCCTCTAGAACAATAAATTCAGTTCATATTTAAATTTTAATCAATAGAAATGTTTGGATTGCATCTAGAAGAAATTGGAGAAGAAAATGAGATACAAAAAGGAATACAAAAAATTAATTCAAACCAGTCCTTTCTCTCTGTCTCAAAAAATCCGAACCCGCTGCTGCCTTGAAAACCGTGTTGACTTCAGCCGAACGTCACGTGCAGCAGCACACCTGTCTGCGTCACCTCGAAGCCCGCACCTGTCGACTCCGTGCAGGGGTCACGTCAGCACTGGGTCCACGCGTCAGGTCAGAGCTCAGAGGTTTCTGTCGTCGCACGTGCCGCCTGCTGCTTGGTCTTTCTTGTTGTTTGTCCACGCCAGGAGAAAGAAGAAGAATGAGTCGCACGTCACTGTGGAACACTTCGCTGTCACCGAACGCCGCACGTGCCGCCTCTGCTTCTCTCTCTCCCTTTGGTTCTGTGCGCGTCGACAGAGAGAAGAAGAGGAATCTTCTCTCTCTGACTATTCTTTTTTTTTTTAAATTTTAAATGATGAGCCATCACCTCTTGGGTTTCTTTCTCCTTCTTTGGCTTGTATTTATAAAGTACGGGAATAAGATTTAGGGTTTGCACTTTTTGCAGAAAACTCCACTCTTTTCCTTTATTTGCTTCCTTTAATTGATCTGAACTTTATTTCTTTCTCTTTCTTTTTTTTTCTGCCTTTTCTGCCAACCACGTGCTTCTGCATACACACAATAATACCAGAAATTAGGATTTTTAAATAAAATAAAATTAATTAGTTTAAAATGAATTAAACTGACTATAAATCATATTAGCGTATAAAAATCCTTTTAAACATTATTTGTCGCACTTTTAAGTCAACAAAACAATAAAAATTGATAAATCGATTATTTTACTCTGTTTGTTGATTTTTTTCCACAAATCTTTACTTTTTGCATCAAAAATATTATTTCTTCAAAAATAATTAATTAAATGAAATCATATAGAAATAAGATGAATTATAGACAATATCAACGAAAACAAGCCATTTTTATTGGTAAATGAGTACAAATATTTGTTTATAAATTAAACACATCAAATACCCCAAACTTAAGATTTTGCTTGTCCTCGAGCAAAAAGTAGAATCATGAACAAGGGAATAATAGTAGACTCAACCCATCACACTAAGAGATCTCATCATGTAAGTATCAAATTTTCAATTAAAAATATAAACAATTGCAAATAAAGTAAAACTAAGCATACCCACTTTCTCCAGTGCAATTATTTATTCATATTTCCCAACCCAATCGCATTTGTCATGCAATTAATGTAATTGTAGTATGCAACAACTTAATCTGTAATTATCCCTTCTCACTACTACAAACCGAGTAGCAAACTAGAGTTTTTATTTTATTTTATTTTATTTTATTTTATTTTATTGTCTCTTCTCTAAGTTGTCACTTGCCTTTTGACGCGAATGCAAAACATTTGTGATGAATTCACCCGGTTACTCAACAAGTCACAAACTTAAAGTGCTTTGCATACTCATATTTCAAGTTGCTGTTCTACATAAGTGTAAACATTTGTGATGAATATCCCTAGTTACTAAGCAACTCAAAACATTGGAGTAGATTGACTTTATTCATAAACAAATTTTTTTCTTTCATTATTACTCTATTTACTTAAACTCTGTTTAGGACTAGATCAAAGGGGATAATCACGAGAAAAAGCATCACATTTGTCTTTTATGTATAATAGCATGACCCACACAATTTTGTAAGGAATTTTGAAAGTCAATAATCCTAAAGTAAATAAGTATGCTTAATATTGCTTTATAAAAAAAATTGTTTATCCCAAAAAAATTGTTTCAATGCTTATCACAATAAAGAACTCAAAAGTGTAGAGGTAAGCCTAATTATAATCCTTTTGTTTTGTTTTTCTTTTCAAAAATAATAAAAATAAAAATGAATTTTGTAAACCTCCCCCCCAAACTTGAATATCACATTGTCCTCAATGGGAAAGAAAAAGAAAAACAAAAAGAATGCAAAAAGTTTAGAATATCTCCCCGGATTCGTCTTTAAATTTCTGCACGCGCAGCGTTCAGTATTTTGGCGATATCTGGAGCTGTAGATGTCGAAATGGACTGATTTTTTTTTTCTGGAAAGCTAAGACAATTGTCTACAACTTCTCTTTGAATCACTTTTCCAGATTCTAACTTTATACTGCTAAAAAACAGCCATCAATGAAGGTGTTCAAAACAGCTCCGCCCGGCGATTTCCAAAATTTATGCAATCCTACAAGATAAAATCGAAAATTAAAATAAAATAAACTAAAAGATAAATCAAAACTAAATGCAATAAAATAAAACATGGGTTGCCTCCCAAGAAGCGCTAAGTTTTAAGTCTTCAGCCAGACTTTCTTCATCTTTTCATTATTGTTTGGCCTTCTCGATGTGCATGATTTCCTTGCCAACTTCATTACCCATGTATGGCTTCAATCGCTGTCCATTCACCTTGAATGTCCCTTTTTGCTCATCATAAATTTCTATTGTTCCATATGGAAACACTCGTGTGACAACAAATGGACCCGTCCACCTAGATCGCAATTTTCCTGGAAAAAGTTTAAGTCTTGAATTAAATAACAATACTTTCTCCCCTTCCTTGAATTTCCTTCTCAAAATATGCTTATCGTGCCATCGTTTAGTCTTTTCTTCATAGATCTTGGCATTTTCATAAGCATCATTGCGAAACTCATCCATCTCATTTAGTTGCAACATTCGTTTTCCGCCAGCATCTTTCATGTCAAAATTTAGTGTCTTTATTGCCCAATAACCGCGATGCTCAAGTTCAACTGGTAAGTGACATGCTTTACCATACACCAATCTATATGGGGACATTCCAATTGGTGTTTTAAATGCCGTCCTATAGGCCCATAATGCATCATCCAATTTTCTTGCCCAATCTGTTCGTGCCATATTCACTGTTTTCTCAAGTATTCGCTTCAACTCTCTATTTGAAACCTCCACTTGACCACTTGTTTGAGGATGATATGGTGTGGCCACATGATGAGTGACTCCATACTTAGCAAGTAAAGCATCAAATTGACGGTTGCAAAAATGTGTTCCTCCATCACTAATAATTGCCCTTGGAGCTCCAAATCGTGGAAAGATATTTTTTCTAATGAAGTTCACCACTACTCTTGCATCATTTGTTGGTAGTGCAACAGCTTCCACCCACTTGGAGACATAATCTACAGCAACCAAAATATATTTATTAGAAAATGAGGATGGAAAAGGACCCATAAAATCTATCCCCCAAACATCAAATAATTCAATCACTAAAATATTATTTAGGGGCATCTCATGTTTTCTAGAAATATTTTCCACCCTTTGGCAATTATCACATAATTTAACAAAATTAAAAGCATCTTTAAAAATTGAGGGCCAAAAGAATCATGATTGTAAGATTTTTGCTGCTGTTTTTGTTCCACTAAAATGGCCACCACATTCCAATGTATGACAATGTTTGAGTATGCTTTCCATTTCCTCTTCAGGCACACATCTCCTTATTACCTGATCTGCACAATGGCGAAATAAGAAAGGTTCCTCCCAAAAATAATATTTCAAGTCAGAGAAAAATTTCTTCTGTTGTTGATAAGTAAAATCAGGAGGTAGAATTTTTGATACCAAATAATTTACTATATCGGCATACCATGGAGAAGTTTTTATCATCATCAAATACTCATCTGGAAATTCTTCATTGATTGGTGTAACCTGCAATTTGTTTTCATCTTTTGGTTCAGTGCGAGATAAATGATCGGCAACCACATTTTCCACACCCTTTTTGTCTTTTATTTCCACATCAAATTCTTGTAAAAGTAGAATCCAACGAAGCAATCGAGGTTTGGCTTCCTTCTTTGCAAGCAAGTACTTGAGGGCTGAATGATCGGTGTACACAACCACCTTTGAACCTATCAAATAAGATTGAAATTTGTCAAAAGCATATACAACAACTAATAATTCTTTTTCAGTAGTAGCATAATTAAGCTGTGCTTCTGTTAAAATTCTACTTGCATAATAAATGGTGTGAAAACATTTATCTTTTCTTTGCCCCAAAACAGCACCTATTGCCACATCACTAGCATCACACATTAATTCAAAAGGCATATTCTAATCTGGTGCAATAATAATAGGTGCTGAAATCAATTTCTTTTTCAATGTTTCAAAAGCATGCAAGCAATCATGAGAAAAATTAAAAGGTGTGTCTTTATTTAAAAGTTTGCAAAGAGGTTTAATGATTAATGAAAAATCTTTTATAAATCTTCGATAAAATCCTGCATGACCCAAGAAACTTCTCACTCCTTTAACATTAGTTGGTGGTGGTAGCTTTTCAATGACATCAATTTTAGCACGATCCACTTCAATTCCCTTAAAGAAAACTTTGTGCCCTAAAACAATTCCTTCTTTCACCATAAAATGACATTTCTCCCAATTTAGAACCAAATGTGTTTTCTCGCAACGCTGCAAAACCAAAGATAAGTTAGATAAACAATTATCAAATGAATAACCAAAAACTGAAAAATCATCCATAAAAATTTCAATAAATTTCTCAACCATACCCGAAAAAATTGACATCAAGTAGCGTTGAAATGTGGCGGGGGCGTTACAAAGACCAAAAGGCATCCTTCTATATGCAAAAGTTCCACATGGGCAAGTAAAGGTTGTCTTTTCTTGATCTTCTGGTGCTATAGCAATTTGATTGTACCCCGAATACCCATCAAGAAAACAATAGTAAGAATGGCCTGCAAGTCTTTCAAGCATTTGGTCAATGAAAGGTAATGGAAAATGATCTTTTCTAGTTGCATCGTTTAGTCTTCGATAATCTATGCATACTCGCCATCCTGTGACTGTTCTTGTTGGTATTAGCTCATTATTATCATTTTTTACTACAGTTATCCCTCCTTTCTTTGGCACAACATGTATAGGACTTACCCATGCACTATCTGAAATTGGATAAATGATACCTGCATCTAAAAGCTTCAATACCTCCTTATGCACCACTTCTTACATTGATGGATTTAATCTTCACTGTGGCTGCACAATAGGTTTAAAATCATCCTCCATTAGAATTTTATGCATGCAAATTGAAGGACTAATCCCTTTTATATCAGAAATGTTCCATCCCAAGGCAGTTTTATGTTTTCTTAAAACTCTCAACAATTTTTCTTCTTCAAAATTATTCAAAGAATCATTGATAATAACAGGAAAAGTAGAGTTTTGGCCTAAAAATGCGTACCTCAAACTCGATGGGAGTTGTTTAAGCTCAAGCTGTTGTGGTGATGAAAAAATGAGTGGTGTATCTTTCAAATTTTTATCATAATCACAAATCTCTTCATTTTCTAATTCAAGTATTTCGGAATTTGTTACGCATTCTTCTAAATGTAATTTAGCAATTTCATCCAAATGTGTTTCTTCCATGACTTTACTTACTAGAAAGCATGCATGAACTTCTGAGGGAAGTTCCATGCATTTAAATACATCAAATGTTACCTGTTCGTCGTCAACCCTTAGAATAAGTTTATCTTGTTGCACATCAATCAATGTTCTTCCTGTTGCAAGAAAAGGTCTCCCCAAAATCAAAGGGATTTGTTCATCTTTCTCCATGTCAAGTACAATAAAATCAGCTGGAAATATGAATTTGTCAACTTTCACCAAAACATCTTCAATGATCCCTCTTGGATATTTAATTGACCTGTCCGCCAATTGCAAGGAAATTGTTGTAGGCTTTGCTTCTCCAATACCTAGTTTCCTGAAAACAGGATATGGCATGAGATTAATACTCGCTCCTAAATCGCATAGTGCTTTATGAAAAGGTGAATTTCCAATGGTGCAAGGAATTTTAAAACTCCCTGGATCTTTAAGTTTAGGTGGTAGCTTCTTTTGCAAAATTGCACTACTTTCTTCAGTTAACATTACCATCTCATGCTCTTCTAGCTTCCTCTTGTTTGATAGAATGTCCTTCAAAAATTTAGCATATTTAGGCATTTGTTCTAAAGCTTCAATAAGAGGAATATTAATATTTAATTGCTTGAAAATATTTAAAAATTTTGCAAATTGATTATCAAGCTTATTCTTTTTTTAAGTCTTTGTGGAAAAGGAATAGATTGATCATAAGGAGAATTAGCACAAGTGTTAGAATTTAACTCCCCTGAAATGGTTTGGCTTGCCTCTCCTTTTTGCTGAGTTTGTTCTTCCATTGTTTGTTCATTCTCACATTGTTTTTCATCCACATCTCGTTCTACATTTTTGGTTTGTGGCTGCCCAATTGTTGCCCCACTTCTAAGTGTTATTGCCTTCACATGCTCCTTGGGGTTTACAACTGTGTTGCTTGGTAAAGTTCCTGCAACTCTTTCATTAAGAATATTAGAAATTTGACTAATTTGTACCTCGAGATTGTGGATAGAAGCCGAAGTTGAATTTGCAACATTTTGAATTGCTTGATCTGTCTTTTGCATGTATTGCTTGAACATTTCTTCTAATGTTGGCTTCTTTTCTTGTTGTTGAAAATTTTGTTGTGGTCTAGCTCCTCCTTGATTATTGTTCCAAGAAAAATTGGGGTGATTTCTCCATCCTGAATTGTATGTGTTTGCATAAGGGTTGTTTTGCCTTTAAAAATTTGACACATAATTTGCTTGTTCTGCATTTGATGGAGCAAAAGGGTTCCCCACTTGGCAATCTGCATTAGAATGATTTCCTGCACAATAGTCGCAAGTGATATGAGATTGAATATCATTAACATTCATATTACCTATTTGCTTAGATAAAAATCAATTTTTGCATTTAAATTAGAAATAGGGTCAAGTTCAAAAACTCCCGCCACTTTTCTTTGCACTGTTCTTTCTGAGGACCACTGATAATTATTAGATGCCATTTCTTCTAAAAGGTCATAAGCTGTTTCATGAGTTTTGCTCATTAAGGCACCTCCAGCTGCTGCATCTACCATGGATCGATTTGTAGCCCCCAAACCGTTGTAGAATGTTTGCACTTGTAGCCATTTTGGAAGTTCATGATGAGGACACTTTCTTAATAGATCCTTGTACCTCTCCCATGCATCATATAATGACTCTGTCTCAAGTTGAGTGAATGTTGTGATGTCATTTCTTAACTTTGCTGTTTTTGCTGGGGGAAAGTACTTTGTCAAAAAATTTTGTGCTAAACCTTCCCAAGTTGTAATAGCTCCCTGTGGCAAAGAATTCAACCAAGCCTTTGCCCTATCTCTAAGTGAGAAAGGGAAAAGTCTAAGTCGAATAGCATCATTCGAAACTCCATTGTGTTTGAAGGTATCACATATTTCAAGAAAGTTTGCGATGTGAATATTTGGATCATCATGTGCTAGTCCTCCAAATTGAACTGTTTGCTGAATCATTTGAATAATTGCGGGTTTGATTTTAAAATTGTTTGCTTCAATTACCGGCCTTGTGATACTTGATAGCGTTCCTTCAACTGAGGGCATTGCATAATCCCTCAAAGCCTTGTTCTCCTCTCTGTTCGCCATAGATAAAGAGGATGTGGTCTTTTCTTTCTTTTCCTTTCTAATTTTTCGTAAGGTTCTTTCAATTTCTGGGTCAAAAAGTTTAGGTTCCAATGGGTTAGATCTGGGCATACACACCTAAATCCTGAAAAACAAGTAAATAAAGAAAAAAAAGAGAAAAAAAATAAATAAATCAAAAGGATAAAGAAGTAAGAAAAATAAAACAATAAATAAAAATAATAAAAATAATAAAAATAAAAAGTCAAAAAAAATAATATAGAAATCAAAGAATACAAATAAAAATAAAAAGAAAAATAAATAAAAGTAAAAGTTAGTCAAAAGAAAATAAAAGATGTAAAATAATAATAAAATAAAAATAATTACAAAAAAAAAAAAAAATCCAAACTAGCAATAATCTAGCAATTTTCAATATCAATAAACGAATAACTAATCCCCGGCAACGGCGCCAAAAACTTGATGCTGATATTTGCAAGTGTACAAAATCGCACAAGTAATATAGATAGGTGAGTAGAGTGTCGAACCCACAGGGACTAGATATTTTACTGAGTACCGATATCACTAGATTAATCACTATTTGGATGATCGAATTTTATAAATAATAAAACAACTAAATTAAAATAATCTAATTAAATCTAACTAAATTGGTGAAGAGGGAGAGGGCTGTGAAACAGTGAAGCTCTTGTAATTTTGTTTAATGGTAAAATTAGTTCTAGGGCTCTTGGTTCACCTCGTTTATCACACACAAAAATTATAATTCCTTATAAATAAAAATGTTATCTTTCCCAAATTTTCGACCAAAATTCTAAAGATATTAACCACTCTATCAACGTAGTCTAAAAATTATTCTCAACTAATTCTTCGCCTATCCATCAAATTATTAATTGAGAAATGGGATTTCTTAACGATCACGTCCTCCAATATACGGTCTTAATTTTTATTAATCACAAATCACCTGTTCGGTCTCTTTATGATTTGAAAAATCATACAAATGTCTATCCACCATGTTGTACGCATAAATAATAAAAATTAAAACACAATCAGGAAAAATAGAGTAATAATAAGGATTTAAAATTTGTGTTCTACAAAACTCGGCTACATCTTAGCCTCCAAAATAATAAATTCAGTTCATGTTTAAATTTTAATTAATAGAAATGTTTGGATTGCATCTAGAAGAAATTGGAGAAGAAAATGAGATACAAAAAGGAATACAAAAAATTAATTCAAACCAGTCCTTTCTCTCTGTCTTAAAAAATCCGAACCCGCTGCTGCCTTGAAAACCGTGTTGACTTCAGCCGAACGTCACGTGCAGCAGCGCACCTGTCTGCGTCACCTCGAAGCCTGCACCTGTCGACTCCGCGCAGGGGTCACGTCAGCACTGGGTCCACGCGTCAGGTCAGAGCTCAGAGGTTACTGTCGTCGCACGTGCCGCCTGCTGCTTGGTCTTTCTTGTCATTTGTCCATGCCAGGAGAAAGAAGAAGAATGAGTCGCACGTCACTGTGGAACACTTCGCTGTCACCGAATGCCGCACGTGCCGCCTCTGCTTCTCTCTCTCTCCCTTTGGTTCTGTGCGCGTCGACAGAGAGAAGAAGAGGAATCTTCTCTCTATGACTATTCTTTTTTTTTTTAATTTTAAATGATGAGCCGTCACCTCTTGGGTTTCTTTCTCCTTCTTTGGCTTGTATTTATAAAGTACGAGAATAAGATTTAGGGTTTGCACTTTTTGCAGAAAACTCCACTCTTTTCCTTTATTTGCTTCCTTTAATTGATCTGAACTTTATTTCTTTCTTTCTTTTTTTTTCTGCCTTTTCTGCCAACCACGTGCTTCTGCATACACACAATAATACTAGAAATTAGGATTTTTAAATAAAATAAAATTAATTAGTTTAAAATGAATTAAACTAACTATAAATCATATTAGCGTATAAAAATCCTTTTAAACATTATTTGTCGCACTTTTAAGTCAACAAAACAATAAAAATTGATAAATCTATTATTTTACTCTGTTTGTTGATTTTTTTCCACAAATCTTTACTTTTTGCATCAAAAATATTATTTCTTCAAAAATAATTAATTAAATGAAATCATATAGAAATAAGATGAATTATAGACAATATCAACGAAAACAAGCCATTTTTATTGGTAAATGAGTACAAATATTTGTATATAAATTAGACACATCAGCAACTAGACGAGTCTTGTGCCGCTCAATGGAGCCATTAGGTCGATATTTTACCTTGAAGATCCATTTGCAGCTAACAGGCTGAACGCCCACAAGCAGTGGAACAACATCCCAAGTGCCAGTCTGATCAAATGCACGAAATTCCTATGCAATAGTTTTCCGCCACTCGGGAAATTGAATAGCTTCCTGATAGTTCTGGACTCACGTGTGGAGTGTATAGTAGTGAGATATGCATGAAATTGTGGCGAGTAGGAGGCAATGGTGGCAAAACCAAACTGATCAGAGGGACCAATGACATCAGGTGTGTAACGGGCCGGTGGGATGCCTGAGGTAGACATGTAGACTGACGGACTGGTGGTGGATGGGCAGTGTGTGGGGGTAAGATAGGTGGAGGGGGGAATGCAGATGTGGGGAGTAGGTGGTGACGGTGCAGGATGCTGTGTGGATGCAGGTGGTGTCTCCATAAGGGGAATAATAGATGGAACATCAGTACGAGGTGGGAAAGGAGCCAAAGGAGTGGGATCATATGGAATGTGTGAAGGTAGGGCCGGGGAGATAGGTCCAACTACAGGAGAATCAAGAAAACTAGCATCCTCAGGAGAAGTGAAGTAGTAGGGAGAATCTTCCACATAGAAGACATGTCGGAAAATACGAATACGACTCGCCACAGGATCAAAACAACGATATCCTTTATGTTCTGGACTGAGACCTAGATGAACACACTTAGTAGCTCGAACGGTGAGCTTTGTGCACTCAGTGGAAGGAAAAAGGACATAACAGGTGCACCAAAAAATACGAAGCTATTGTAGTTCGACGGTGAGTGTCGAAGAGCCTTATGAGGTGACTTGCCAGATAAGGCAGACGAGGGAGTGATATTAATGAGACAGACAGACATCATGACAGCTTCAATCCAGAAAGAACGAGGAACAAAAAAGGAGAGTAGAAGAGCACGAGTTGTCTCAAGAATGTGACGATGCTTGCATTCGGCTACACCATTCTGTTCATATGTGTGAGGGCAGGATTGTTGAAAGAGTGTACCATAAGATTGAAGGATTGATCTTATAGTAGTGGAAGTATACCCATGAGCATCGTCTGAGCGAAAGGTTTTGATACGCACACCAAACTGAGTGTGAACTATGTTTGTAAATAACTGATAAATGTCAGGTATCTCATAGCGGTGACGCATAAGAAACACCCATGTGTAGCGAGTATGGTCATCTATGAAACTAACATAATAGAAATAACCTTTGTGAGAAGCTGTAGGTAATGGTCCCTATATGTCAGAGTGAATAAGCTAAAAAGAATGGGTGATATGAGAAGTGCTTTTGTGATTAAAAGGGAGTGCTATGTGTTTGGCCAAATGACAGCCCTGACAATTGACTAATGAGTAAAAGAAAGAGGACCAAGGGCACCACAACGGGCTAATGTCTTGAGTCGAGACTCGCTAATATGTCCAAATGTTTGTGCCACAGATCAGCATTAGAGTGCACAACACCAGCAAAAGGAGGATGAGATTTATGTGCATGAAGAAAATCTAGGTGATATAGACGATCTTGTCGACTAGCATACCCAAACTCCTGACCAGTGTGAGAATCAGTAATAGAACAATCAATCAAACGTAACGACAAGGCCACTATCGTACAGTGCACTAATGGAAATAATGTTTATGGATAAATGAGGAGCATAAAGAATATAGGACAACGTGAGAGAAGGAGAGCTAATAGACCCAGAGTGTGTAACGAGAAGTTGTGAGCCATTGGCAGTGTGTAAGGATGGAGAGTGAGAGGGAAGGGTAGTACTGGTGGTAGTGTATAATTACTAGTAAGATGTTGTGAAGCACATAATCTAAAATCCAGAATTCTTACCGAGAGTAACAGAGATTGCAGGGGCAGAGGGGCCAGCAGTGATAGACTGACCCAAGAGTTGGAGTTCCAGCAGAGCGAGGCGATGCTGGAGATTGACCCAATCAGCAGGAGTCAGCAAGGCTGGAGTAACAGTCATGGCCGAGGATGTAAAGGAAGAGGTGTTGTGAGGAGGAATGAGACTGATGTCACTGTGACAGAGATCGAAATGAGGGTGGAACTGCTACTGGTTGTGGGATCGGGATAGGGAGCTGGATGGTGCTATTGGTTGTGGAAGGGGTGTGGCAGTGGCGAGGATGACGTTGGGAGGAGAAGAGAGGAGGCCAGAACCAGGATGATGACAGTGTTGCATTTGTCTGAATCTAGATGGAGATCGGGATGTGAGGGAGAGTGAAGAGGGAGATGTAGCAGTGGGGAAGCCGGTGGAGAATGAAGCGGGAAAGCCAGTGAGATTGAGGTTCCATTGGAGAAGAAAGAGTACCTGCAAATTTTCTTTTTTTTTGCTTTTTGTCGTTTTTGTGTGGAAAACCGGGTAGGGTTTGGAATTGGAATCCGGGTTGGTGGGTTTCGGGTTGGGTACAAGTTGAAGTAAACCGAGTTTAGTAGATTCGGATATAGGGTTTAGTGGGTCGGGTATAAGGTATAGTGGATTTTGTGTGTAGATGGGGAAAAAGAACAGAGGAAGTTAGGGTTTGGGGTTAAGGGTGGAGAGAAGTGGTAGCTAGGGTATGTGAGGATTTCGGGTAGGGTTCCAGCAAAGGTTTCAACAACGAGATGTATGGTTGGCATCGGGAATGTGCAGAGGATTTTGGATTATGAATGGGACTGGGGATTGATTTGGAAGGGGAACAGGGATGGGTTTTCGGAGATCGGTGATCAGGTTTGCAGTTGCGAGTATGGCGACAAGATGTCGCCATACATTTGGAGTTGCTGGTGTTGCTGGTGACTGCTCGGAGATGGCAGAAAGAAGACACAGACGGGGATGGTGAAGTTGGGATTTTGATGCTGCAGATGTGGAGATTGGGTTTTGCCGGAGTTGTTGGGATCTGCCGCTAGAGTTGTTGATAGGAGATGGTGGATTTATTATTATTATTATTTTTATGGATCAGGCGCAGATACCATGATAAGGTTAACAGAGAGATTTGGAAAATATTATCGGATTGTTGGAATGATTATAACTGAGTACAATAACTCCTATATATAGGAGGGAACCAAATACTAAACTGATACATAACCCGATATGAGACTAAATATATATTACAATATCTAAAATAGGAACTACATAATGAATGGATTAGCTGATTCTTTGTACAATGTTTAAATTGATAAAAGAATAGCTAAAGAACTTTGGAAATTTCTGGATCATAAATATAAAACTGAGGAGTGCTGGCACCAAGAAATTCATTGTGGGCCGCTTCCTAGACTATAAAATGGTAGATTCTAAAATGGTAATTAGTCAGGTTCAAAAAATTCAACTGATCTTGCATGAGATACATGCTGAAGGTATGAACCTAAGTGAAAACTTTCAAGTTGTGTATTATTGAAAAATTGCCAGCAGGTTGGAAAGACTTCAAAAATTACTTGAGACAATAGAAGTTTTGAAAAGCTCGGAGCCATCAGTCATGCGGCCAAGGCTAACGTGGTGGAACATAGTCAATGTTTTAAAAGGCACAATAACAAGGGGTCCAAGCTGGGGCATAGGGGAGGAATCTCTAAGAAGCTGAAGTTTTAGGGCAAGTGCTTTAACTGTGACAAGCTAGGTCACAAGTCTACTGATTGTAGATTAGCCAAGAAGAACAGGAATAGAGAAGCAAATATAGTTGAAGTGTAATACCCCAAACTTTCATTTTAAGAAAAATATTATTTTCTTTTGCGTGTTGTGCACGTGCAAATTTCATGTGTATTTTATTTTATTTATTTTTATATGAAATCTCATTTTTGTATGAACAATTATTTTCATTTTTTTTAAAAGCTTATTTCTAAAGTCTAAAAACACTATTTATTTATTTTAGCCCACTTTGACTAATTATAGATGTGGTTGTCTTGGCCCACAACCTAAGCCCACTATTTATGAAGCCCACAATTTAATTAATCAATTAAAGGGCTCACACTTCTCATGTAGAGACAAATAGTGAACAAATTGATTTATTAAAGTTGTACATTTTTTTAATATGGGGACTGGGTGGCACGTGCGAAGCACGTAGTGTGCAATGCACACCAATTCTTGGTGGCCGGATATGGGTTTGAATGATGGAGAGTGGGTTTGTGCACATGGGTAGTTACTTGATGTGTGGGTGGTTACTACAACTTCCCTTCTTATCCTAGCCCTCCATTCTATAACCATTCATTGAATCCTAGCCTTCCAATCTACTTCAAAGTTAGTATAAATACCCCTTCCATCTATTTGTATTTGACACTAGTAATCTATTGAAAGAAGAGAAAATTTTATAAGAGACATATTAGTGTGAGTTAAGTTGTTCTTGGAAGCCGGCCACCACATCTTGGAGCTTTCGGTGTTGGCAAGGAGGAGGAGGCATGCATTGCAATCTAGGAGGCTCTAGGGGATATTTCTTAATTGGGTTTTCTTCAAAAAGGTGGGTGTTTCTCAGGACTTCTAAAGTAGAAATCATGCTAGGATTGAAATTGAATTGTTTTTGTATGTGTGATAAAGTTAGATTGATTGAATGACTGTTAATAGATGTAATGACAATCTTCCATGCTATATATCATGTGACATTTTTGAATGAATGGGAATAATTAAAGACATCTTTGAGCAATTGGGAAATTAGCGGTACAGTCGACCGATCCGTCGAACAGTCGACTGGTCTAAGAAAATGAAATACATATACAGTTCGAAACTCCATGAAATGATAGGATTAATGTGTGCTATTATTTTGATTTTAATCTAGCATGCTAAATCGGAGTTGATATTTATCTCTGTAGATAGACAATGAGTAAAAGAAAAGTGTATGGTTAGAAATCGTAATTGTGTGAAAGAAAAATACTAGTTATGAGAATTCTACATTAGATTGTAAACTATGTTTATGGTGATGATAACCGCATACAATTGCATGTTTGTATCGATATTGAATATACTGTAGTCTAACAAAATGCTGTGTGCTAATCGAAAGAAAGAAGGAAGAAATATTTCCCTAATTCGAAGTTAACTCTTTTCAGTCGACCGAATAAATGTAGTAGTCGACTGTCCTGAACAATGAAAGTTTTCGAATCAAAACCTTGTAGAACAGCCGACTGGGTTGAGTAACACTCGACTGACCCGTGATTGATATTTTAGAGTTGTTAACACAGCGGCACAGTCGACTGGTCATGTGCAGCAGTCGACTATTCCGAAACTTTTCCTTGAATAATCTCCCTTGCTGAACAAGTCGACTGAATGTGGTTTGAGTCGACTGTCCAGACCATTTTTGACATCTGAGAATTTTAAATTTGCTTTGAGATAAAGATTATGAATCTACTGTTGATGAATGATTATTTGTTGTGACAATTTAGAAGATGTAAATTCTCTTTGTCTTTGCATGAATTTTAAATCATTTTATTGAATTTATGAAAGTTTTATGATTGTGGAAGCTACGAACATGAAAAGGGAAATCTACTGTGATTATGAAAATGAACTCATGAGTTGGAAATGCTCAATTTTTGGTAATTGTGAATTGAAATTGAAACAAAAGAGTAGCTAAGTCTCCCACCGGCAATTGGAAAGAAATAAAATGAAATGAAATTTGAAATGAAAGACCAAGGTTGGATCATGTTGAATGAATGATTAAGTCCAGTATAGTTGAGAGGCTAACTCTAGAGCTTTGATTTTGTTCATGATTCTAGTAAACTAAGGACTAGACACATAGTGGAGATGTGATGAAAGTAAGAGAAAAACATGAGTATGAGGGCCATCGGATTGGCGGCGTGAGTGTATTTCACAGGCTGTCTTCACGATACGTCGTGACATGACGTGGATACTACTCCAGGGTACCGTCCCGGTGGCGACGCTTGTGGGGTGTTTGGTGACTGCGGGTGGTGTCATGTCCCATGACGGAGGCTGAATTGACCACATGCTATCTTCACGATGCGTCGTGACATGACGTGGGATTCCCCTCCAGGCTGTCTGGACATGAGCTCGTAGATCATAGAACATCTTGGATACTTACCGTAGTTACAGTAGTAGATTAAGTCATGGCGAGGGATTGAACCCTATAAAATGAAGTGCGATTAAGGGCTTGCCCTCGGACCTATGTAGTATGGGATGCATAGAATCCGAACAAGTGCGCATTAGTGTCATATAACATAATATTTGCATTAAGGACTAAGTGCACAATCAGAACACGACATCAACAGGATAGTCCTTTTAGCTTTGTTTGTGAACAAGCTTGTGGTTTGTTAAGAAATGAGAATCATTATACTGTTTCTGGCATAGAGAGGATGGCCATGTATAATTTTCGTCGGTTGAATAAACTGACGTACCCACAGTTTTGTATGCAGGATAAATGGCTTGATAAAGATTAAAGGAGAACTGATGCTCATAGATAATTCGGTGTTGTATCTTTGTATAATGTTGTAAATTGCTTCCGCTGTCATTACATGTAAATTATTTGTGATATATGCTTCCGCTGTAAAAGTGTAAAAATCTCATGTAACTCTGATGTAAAGTGAAAAGTTTTTATTTCCTTGTAAAATTGTACTAAATGAAGTGTAAAGATCCGTGGAATCTCGAATTCAGTTGTATTTTGGAATTCGGGTGTTACAGGTTGGTATCAGAGCCACGCTTCACACTTGTACAAATTTATAAGGAACGACACCCTAGAAGTGGACATTAGAGTGAGCGTTTGAGTCTAGAGATTTAAATGTAAATGACTTACATTTGTGTTGCTCTATGACTTATGCTTCTTCCTTCTTATTTCTAAAGATGGCTGATCACTTCGATCCTGCTGGCGACGACAATTGGCATATCATTGAGGAAGAGTACTATCCTGGACACGCAGATCCCGAGGAAGAGTATCACCCTTGGCAAGCAGATTCTGACGAAGAGGAATGGCCTGAATCTCGAGAGATTACCCCACCTCCAGACTCGTCTGATGATTCTTCTTCTGATGAAGAAGAGAGACCAGTTTCGAATAGTCTTGTTGCATCTCTTCAGAGGCAGGTAGAAACACTGCGGGAGAGAGTCGGATTATTGGAGGCTCAGTTGGCAAAGCGTAAGGACGACTTCGCAGTTCTCAGTCATCGGGTTTGGGAACTCGAGAAGAGGAAGAATGTGACCGATGTGCTGAAGGAAGAAGTTGATGAACTACGGGGAGAACTTCGAGAAGCGAAGAGGGACCGTAGGAGTTAGACTGTTATAGCTTCTACTATTTTTATTCTGATGTTAAGAAATGTTTTTCAATTCGAATGTATAAAGTTTGGAATTCAATGAAATGCAAGTTGATTTAAAATTCATGTCTTATACTTCGAATTTAATGGATCTTTTGCATCAGAATATGGCTAGAAGAGGAGCTAGAAACGGTGAAGGTCTGGATCTGGAAACGGAATTTACAAGGGTCTATCAGATGCTCAACACCGTGGCCATGAATCAGAACCAAGGAAGGGTACCTGTGAATCCAGTGCCCGAGGCAATTAAACTCGTAGAATCGTTCAAACGGATGAAACCACCTATGTTCGAAGGGAAGTCAGACCCTGATGCGCCTGACAACTGGATTCGTCAGGTAGAGACCATCTTCGAAGTGCTGGAGACCCCTGAAGGCAGCAAACTCAAGTTGGCCACTCTGCAGCTTGAGAAGAATGCTGCTGTTTGGTGGCAGTCGATGAAGCGGACAATGGGAGGCATAGTTCTTGTCTAGGAGGAATTTTTGGAGGAATTCCACTGTCATTATTTCCCCTCCGACGTCCAGGAGAAGAAGGCTATGGAGTTTCTGTAACTACAGCAAAGTGGCATGTCAGTTAGGGAGTATGAGACCAAATTTACTCAACTCTCTAGGTATGCTCCGGAATTAGTGATGGATGAGGCGAAGAAGGCTCGTAAGTTCGAGCATGGATTAAGGCCGAGCTTGAGGTCCCGGATGATACCTCTTGGTATCAGGAGATTTGACAAGTTGGTCAAGCGAGCAGCAGCCACGGAGGCTGATATGGAGCAGTTCCATGTTGTTCAAAATAGGAGGAACAACTGACAGTCTGGAAAGAGGTCCGCCAATTCTGGGAATTTCAAGGAACAACCATCTGCACAAAGGTTCAAACCGACAGGGGCGAACGCTATTAGTGTGGCTGGAGGACTCAGAAACAATTGGGTAAGAACTCCTGCGGTAACTTGCTTCAACTGTGGTGAGACGGGACATTACATATCTCAATGCTCTAAGCTGCGGAATGTCACCCGTGGGGGATCAACTCAGCAGGCCAGGAAGAAGCCGTACCAACCGGCACGAGTATTTGCCTTGACAGAAGCTGATGCCGATGAGGTTGATCACGCCATCACGGGTACGAGGGCAGATGTTTAGAGGTTCATGTGTTTTCCTTTCTCGCTTATTTAGTGAACTGTTGCGTAATAAGTATGTATTATGTAACAGGCAAACTTTATTTGAATGGAATGAAAGCTGTTGTGTTGTTCGATACTGGATCTTCTCATACTTTTGTGTCTCCTAAATTTGCTAAAGTGTTGGGAGTTGAACCGAAGATTTTTTCAGGCAAGATCTTAGCAGTAGCTACTCCATTAGGAGAAACTTTAACCACTTATCGGTACTATGCGGATTGCGAGATTGTGATTGGAGACAGAATCTTCGAAATTGATCTAATCGAGCTGACTATCTTGGGAGTTGATGTTATCATTGGCATTGATTGGATGTCGGTGTACAGTGCAAGCATCGAGTGTAAGACCAAGACGGTAACAGTGAAGGCTCCAGGTGGACCTGAAGTCACTTTCCAAGGGAAGAAGAAGTGTTTTAGGCTGGTGGCAGCTATCTGCAAGGAAGAGATTCCTGTGGAAGTACAAAGGATTCCTGTGGTTCGGGACTATCAGACTGTGTTCTTGGATGATTTTCCTAGGTTACCCCCGCATCGTGATGTAGAGTTGAGCATCACTGTTCAACCAGGGAGTGCACCCATTTCTAAGGCACCGTATAGGATGGCACCAGTGGAACAGGATGAAGTAAAACGACAGATTGAGGAACTATTGGGGAAAGGCTTTATTCAACCTAGTGCATCACCTTGGGGAGTACCAGTGCTTTTGGTAAAGAAGAAGGATGGATCGATGAGAATGTGTATCGATTACCGAGAGCTGAATAAGGTTACTGTTCAGAATAAGCATCCTATTTCCCGAATTGATGACTTGTTCGATCGTCTACAAGGAGCAGCTGTTTTCTCCAAAATAGATCTTCGATCAGGATATCACCAAGTTCGAGTGAAAGCTGAAGATGTGCATAAAACTACATTTAGAACTCGACATGGGCATTACGAATTCTTAGTTATGCCATTTGGAGTGACGAATGCACCCGCAATCTTCATGGATTTGATGAACAGAGTTCTGAGGCCGTTCATTGATTCTTTCGTCGTGGTGTTTATCGACGATATTCTCGTGTACTCCAAGTCAGAAGCGGAGCACACTGAGCATCTGGCAGCAATTTTGGGGAAGCTGGAAGAGCAGGAGTTGTATGCCAAGCTATCCAAGTGTGATTTCTGGAAATCTGAAGTGGCATTCCTAGGTCACATCCTTTCTAAGGAGGGAGTGGCAACTGATCCTCAGAAGATAGAGGCAGTGAGAGATTGGGCAAGGCCTACTACAGTGAAGAAAGTCAGAAGTTTTCTTGGAATGACTGGATACTACAGGAGATTCATTCAAGGTTATGCTAAGTTAGCTGTACCGCTTACTAGTTTGACCAAGAAGAATGTGAACTTCAAGTGGACTGAGCAATGTGAGGCAAGCTTTCAGGAGTTGAAAGAGAAGCTGACTACTGCACCTATTTTGGCTTTGCCTAGAGCAGGTGTTGAGTATGATGTTCACAGCGATGCTTCACATCGTGGGCTTGGATGTGTCTTAATGCAAGAGGAAAGAGTAATCGCGTATGGGTCTAGGCAACTATGACCACATGAGAAGAATTATCCGACTCATGATCTGGAGTTGGCTGCGATTATCTTTGCCCTGAAGCAATGGAGGCACTACGTGTACGGTGAGAAATTGAACATGTACACGGACCACAAGAGTTTGAAGTACATATATCAGCAGAAGGATCTGAATTTGAGGCAGCGGAGATGGTTGGAAGTGCTCGAGGACATGCGACCTGAGATCAAGTATCATCCTGGGAAGGCTAATATTGTTGCTGATGCACTTAGCCACAAGAGCAGTCTGGCGAGTTTGATTACAACTCAGTGGCAGCTGGTAGAGGAGTTAGATCGGGCTGGTATTGAAGTCGTTCTGCATGACTTGGGAGCATCCTTAGCTCAGTTGAGGTTTCAGCCTACACTGAATGGAAGGATCATTGCAAGTCAAGAGGTTGATGCTGATATCTTGGAGATGAAGGAGCAGGGTGGTGCTGGCAGGTTGTCCGGATTTCAAATCAGGGATGGAGTGCTGTGGTTTGGAGAGAGGTTGTGTGTTCCGGATCAGGCGGACCTGAAAGAGAGTATCCTTCAGGAGGCGCATGCTACTCTTTTGTCGGTACATCCTGGGAGTACTAAGATGTACAGAGACATCAAACCGCATTTCTGGTGGTCAGGTTTGAAGCGGGATGTGGCTGAATTTGTGTCGAAGTGTGAGGTTTGTCAGCAAGTCAAAGCCGAGAATCAGAGACCCGGAGGTCTATTACAACCGTTACCTATTCCGAAATGGAAGTGGGATAACATCAGTATGGATTTCATTACGGGTTTACCTAAGAGTTCTAAGGGCAATGATGCGATTTAGGTTATAGTCGATCGACTAACCAAGTCCGCTCACTTTTTGGCAATGAAACTTACTGCTTCGATGGACAAGTTGGCTGATATGTATGTTGGCGAGATCATCAGGCTTCATGGTGTTCCGTCAACTATTGTGTCTGATCAAGATGCGCGGTTTACTTTGCATTTCTGGAGGAGTCTTCAGACAGCTTTGGGTACCAAGACAGATTTTAGCACTGCTTTTCATCCCCAGACCGATGGGCAGACCGAGAGAGTCAACCGTATTCTTGAGGATATGCTTCGGTGTTGTGTACTAGACTTTGGAGGTAGTTGGGAAAGGCATTTACCTTTGGTAGAGTTTGCCTACAACAACAGTTTTCAGGCTAGCATTGGGATGGCGCCGTACGAAGCTTTGTATGACAGGAAGTGTAGGACGCCTGTTTATTGGTTTGAAGTTGGGGAGCGTCAATTGTTTCGGCCTGAGCTTGTGCAGCAAACCTCTGAAAAGATTGACTTGATCAGGAAGAGGTTGGTAGAAGCTCAGAGCAGGCAGAAAAGCTATGCAGACAACCGGAGAAGGGACCTTGAGTTTGAGGTTGGTGACTTCGTCTTTCTGAAAGTATCGCCCAGTAAAGGCGTGATCCGTTTCGGCAAGAGTGGGAAATTAGCTCCGAGGTTTATAGGACCGTACAAGATATTGAAAAGGATCGGAAAAATTGCTTACCGGCTTGAGTTACTGGAAGAGTTATCTTAGGTGCACAATGTCTTTCATGTGTTTATGCTGAGAGGTTATATTCCAGATCCGAGTCATCATTTGCCTGAAGTGCCGGAAGGTTTGCAGTTGGATCTGAATTACATCGAGTCTCCTGTCGAGATTGTTGATCGTCGAGAGAAAGTCTTGAGGAATAAGACGATACCGATGGTCAAGGGTAGTCTGGAGAAACCATTTGGTTGAAGAGGCTACTTGGGAATCTGAGGAGAGGATGATGAAGGATCATCCTGAGCTTTTCGCTTGATTTGTATTTTGTATTTTCTTGTGCTTGTTTTTGTTTCTCGCTCTTGACTGTAGTTCCGGGGACGGAACTATTCTAAGGAGGGAGTGTTGTAATACCCCAAACTTTCATTTTAATAAAAATATTATTTTCTTTCACGTGTTGTGCACGTGCAACTTTCATGTGTATTTTATTTTATTTATTTTTATATGAAATCTCATTTTTGTATGAACAATTATTTTCATTTTTTCTAAAATCTTATTTCTAAAGTCTAAAAACACTATTTATTTATTTTAGCCCACTTTGACTCATTATAGATTTGGTTGTCTTGGCCCACAACCTAAGCCCACTATTTATGAAGCCCACAATTTAATTAATCAATTAAAGGGCTCACACCTGTCATGTAGAGACAAATAGTGAACAAATTTATTTATTAAAGTTGTACATTTTTTTAATATGGGGACTGGGTGGCACGTGCGAAGCACGTAGTGTGCAATGCACACCAATTCTTGGTGGCCGGATATGAGTTTGAATGATGGAGAGTGGGTTTGTGCACATGGGTAGTTACTTGATGTGTGGGTGGTTACTACAACTTCCCCTCTTATCCTAGCCCTCCATTCTATAACCATTCATTGAATCCTAGCCTTCCAATCTACTTCAAAGTTAGTATAAATACCCCTTCCATCTATTTGTATTTGACACTAGTAATCTATTGAAAGAAGAGAAAATTTTATAAGAGACATATTAGTGTGAGTTGAGTTGTTCTTGGAAGCCGGCCACCACATCTTGGAGCTTTCGGTGTTGGCAAGGAGGAGGAGGCGTGCATTGCAATCTAGGAGGCTCTAGGGGATATTTCTTAATTGGGTTTTCTTCAAAAGGTGGGTGTTTCTCAGGACTTCTAAAGTAGAAATCATGCTAGGATTGAAATTGAATTGTTTTTGTATGTGTGATAAAGTTAGATTGATTGAATGACTGTTAATAGATGTAATGACAATCTTCCATGCTATATATCATGTGACATTTTTGAATGAATGGGAATAATTAAAGACATCTTTGAGCAATTGGGAAATTAGCGGTACAGTCGACCGATCCGTCGAACAGTCGACTGGTCTAAGAAAATGAAATACATATACAGTTCGAAACTCCATGAAATGATAGGATTAATGTGTGCTATTATTTTGATTTTAATCTAGCATGCTAAATCGGAGTTGATATTTATCTCTGTAGATAGACAATGAGTAAAAGAAAAGTGTATGGTTAGAAATCGTAATTGTGTGAAAGAAAAATACTAGTTATGAGAATTCTACATTAGATTGTAAACTATGTTTATGGTGATGATAACCGCATACAATTGCATGTTTGTATCGATATTGAATATACTGTAGTCTAACAAAATGCTGTGTGCTAATCGAAAGAAAGAAGGAAGAAATATTTCCCTAATTCGAAGTTAACTCTTTTCAGTCGACCGAATAAATGTAGTAGTCGACTGTCCTGAACAATGAAAGTTTTCGAATCAAAACCTTGTAGAACAGCCGACTGGGTTGAGTAACACTCGAATGACCCGTGATTGATATTTTAGAGTTGTTAACACAGCGGCACAGTCGACTGGTCATGTGCAGCAGTCGACTATTCCGAAACTTTTCCTTGAATAATGTCCCTTGCTGAACAAGTCGACTGAATGTGGTTTGAGTCGACTGTCCAGACCATTTTTGACATCTCAGAATTTTAAATTTGCTTTGAGATAAAGATTATGAATCTACTGTTGATGAATGATTATTTGTTGTGACAATTTAGAAGAAGTAAATTCTCTTTGTCTTTGCATGAATTTATACATGAAATGAAGTAAATCATTTTATTGAATTTATGAAAGTTTTATGGTTGTGGAAGCTACGAACATGAAAAGGGAAATCTACTGTGATTATGAAAATGAACTCATGAGTTGGAAATGCTTAATTTTTGGTAATTGTGAATTGAAATTGAAACAAAAGAGTAGCTAAGTCTCCCACCGGCAATTGGAAAGAAATAAAATGAAATGAAATTTGAAATGAAAGACCAAGGTTGGATCATGTTGAATGAATGATTAAGTCCGGTATAGTGGAGAGGCTAACTCTAGAGCTTTGATTTTGTTCATGATTCTAGTAAATTAAGGACTAGACACATAGTGGAGATGTGATGAAAGTAAGAGAAAAACATGAGTATGAGGACCATCGGATTGGCGGCGTGAGTGTATTTCACAGGCTGTCTTCACGATGCGTCGTGACATGACGTGGATACTACTCCAGGGTACCGTCCTGGTGGCGACGCTTGTGGGGTGTTTGGTGACTGCGGGTGGTGTCATGTCCCATGATGGAGGCTGAATTAACCACAGGCTGTCTTCACGATGCGTCGTGACATGATGTGGGATTCCCCTCCAGGCTGTCTGGACATGAGCTCATAGATCATAGAACATCTAGGATACTTACCGTAGTTACAGTTGTAGATTAAGTCATGGAGAGGGATTGAACCCTATAAAATGAAGTGCGATTAAGGGCTTGCCCTCGGACCTATGTAGTATGGGATGCATAGAATCCGAACAAGTGCGCATTAGTGTCATATAACATAATATTTGCATTAAGGACTAAGTGCACAATCACAACACGACATCAACAGGATAGTCCCTTTAGCTTTGTTTGTGAACAAGCTTGTGGTTTGTTAAGAAATGAGAATCATTATACTGTTTCTGGCATAGAGAGAATGGCCATGTATAATTTTCGTTGGTTGAATAAACTGACGTACCCACAGTTTTGTATGCAGGATAAATGGCTTGGTAAAGTTAAAGGAGAACTGATGCTCATAGATAATTCATTGTTGTATCTTTGTATAATATTGTAAATTGCTTCCGCTGTCATTACATGTAAATTATTTGTGATATATGCTTCCGCTGTAAAATGTAAAGTGTAAAAATCTCATGTAACTCTGATGTAAAGTGAAAAGTTTTTATTTCCTTGTAAAATTGTACTAAATGAAGTGTAAAGATCCGTGGAATCTCGAATTCAGTTGTATTTTGGAATTCGGGGTGTTACATGAAGACATTGCTCAAGATGTTTATGATATCAACCTCTCAGCTGTGGTCTCAGAGGTGAACATGATGGGTTCAAACCCCAAGGAATGGTGTACTGACACTGGAGCTACTTGACACGTGTGCTCCAACAGAAGTATGTTATGCACTTTCGAACCATTAGAGAATGAGGAGAAGATGTTTATAGGGAACTCAGCTACCTCATAAATCAAGGGCCAAGGCAAGGTGACCCTGAAGATGACTTCTGGAAAGGAACGGACTCTGAACAATGTTGCATATGTTCCTGAAATCCGTAAGAACTTAATATCTGCTTCGTTGCTTAATAATCACGGATTTCGTTTAGTTTTTGAGTCAAACAAATTTGTTTTGTCAAATAGTGAAATGTATGTTGGTAGAGGATACATGAGTGGTGGAATGTTCAGACTCAATGTAATGACCATGGTAAAAAATATTAATAAAGCTAGCTCTTCTACTTATATACTTGAGTCTTCCAATTTATGGCATAGTAGATTATGACATGTTAATTATAATACTTTGCGTAGACCAATTAACTTGAATCACATACCAACATTCAAAATTGATTCCAAACACAAGTGTGAAACTTGTGTTGAGGCAAAACTAATAAGATCATTGTTTAAAAGTGTTGAAAGAAACAATGAACTACTTGATTTAATTCACACCGATATTTGTGATTTAAAAATGATACAAACAAGATTGGTAATAAATATTTTATTACCACAGTTGATGATAGCACAAAATATTGTTATGTGTACTTGCTTAAAAGCAAGAACGAAGCGATAGAGAAATTTGTTCTCTATAAAAATAAAGTTGAGAATCAACTTAACAAGAAAATTAAGGCACTAAGAAGTGACCGAGGTGGAGAGTATGAATTGTTATTTGCTGAAACTTGTGCTAAGCATGGGATTATACATGAAATCACAGCGCCTTATTCTCCTCAGTATAACAGTGTTGCAGAGCGAAAGAATCATACATTGAAGGAAATGATGAATGCAATATTAATAAGTTCTGGTTTGCCACCAAACTTGTGGGGAGAAGCTATTCTTTCAGCCAATTATCTTTTGAATAAGGTAAAAGAAAGAAGAGAAAACTCCATATGAGCTATGAAAAGGAAGAAAGTCATCCTACAATTATTTGCTAATGTGGGGATGTCTTGCCAAGGTGGTAGTACCTCCACATAAGAAAGTGAAAATAGGACAAAAAACGGTTGATTGTATTTTCATTGGCTATGCACATAATAGTAATGCTTATCGGTTTTTGGTATGCAGAACCGATATCCTTGATATACCAAAGAACACGATAATAGAGTCTAGAAATGCATCGTTTTTTGAAGATGTATTTCCATATAAGTTTAAGGAAGAACCAAGTTTTTCCAAACGTTTACATGAGACTATTAGTGAAGATAGTGAAAACCAAGATGAAGTTGAGGAGGAACCTAGACATAGTAAAAGAACAAGAACGGAAAAATCTTTTGGTCCAGATTTCTTGACTTTTATGCTTGAAGGTGACCCCCAAACTTTTAAAGAAGCGGTGAGCTCTAGTGATGGTCCGCTATGGAAAGAAGCCATTAAGAGCGAAATTGATTCTATCTTGCGAAATCATACTTCGAAACTAGTGGATCTTCCACCAGGTAGTAAACCTTTGGGTTCAAGTGGATTTTCAATAGAAAAATGAACCCGATGGATCAATTGATAAATACAAGGCAAGACTTGTTCTCGAAGGATATAGACAAAAGGAAGGTCTGGATTACTTTGATACATATTCTTCTGTGACGAGAACAAATTTCATTAGGATGGTACTTACAATGGTAGCCTTGCGCAATCTTGAAGTACTTCAAATAGATGTGAAAGCAACTTTTCTTAATGGAGATTTAGATGAAGATCTACATAGAACAACCTGAGGGTTTTTCAGCTCCAGGACAAGAAAAAAAGTTTGTAAATTGGCGAAGTCATTATATAGCTTAAAATAAGCACCAAAGCAATGACATGAGAAATTTGACAATGTCATGATGACAAATGGTTTCAAGATAAATAAATGTGATTAATGCATTTATGTCAAAGACACTGAAAATGGATATCTCATAATATGCTTGTATATAGATGATATACTTATTGTTGGAAGCAATGATAAGATGATTAAATCTACAAATAATATGTTGAACTCAAGATTTGACATGAAAGACATGAGACTAGCTGATGTTATATTGGGAATTAAAATCACAAGAACATCAAACGAGCTTGTTTTAAGCTACTCACATTATATTGACAATATTCTTGAAAATTTTGATAAAGATAATTCTGGAATTGCCATAACTCCAATAGATCTAACTTTACATTTATCCAAGAATAAAGGTGAGAGTATTTCTCAAGTAGAATACTCTAGAATCATAGGTAGTCTAATGTATTTAATGAGTTGTATAAGATCAGATATAGCCTATATAGTGAGTAAACTAAGTAGATATACGAGTAATCCTGGAAGTGAGCATTGACAAGCAATTATAAGAGTACTGAAGTGCTTGCATTTTACTTGTAACTATGAGCGGTATTACATGAGATATCCGGCTGTACTTGAAGGATACAGTGATGCGAACTAGATATCTATTAATAATTAAAAATCCACTATTGGCTATGTGTTTACATTAGGTGGTGCAGCAGTTTCTTGGAAATCCTCGAAACAAACAGTGGTCACTAAATCCACGATGAAATCTGAATTTATCGCACTGGACAAATATGGGGAAGAGGCTGGATGGTTAAGCCAATTCCTTGAGGATATTCTAAGGTGGACAAAGCATGTGCCTCCAATCTATATACATTCAGATAGTCAATCTGTAATTTGTAGAGCACAGAGCAATATACATAATGGTAGATCTAGACATAATCGTCGAAGACATAATACAATTAAACAACAATTCTCTACTGGGGTTATTTATGTGGACTATGCAAAGTTAAAGAATAACATTGTGGATCCGCTAACCAAAGGGTTAAACAGAAAGTTAGTTGATAAGTCATTGAGAAGAATGAGACTAAAGCCCATGAAAGAATAAGCCGATACAATGGACACCCAACCTAGTTGCCTGGAGATCCCAAGATCTAGGTTGAAAGGGACAATTAATTTGTAAAGACCATGTTGGATCACTGTGGGGATTTTTCCATTATGAAACAGTGATTCCCGTAAGGTAAGAGATTAAGCTAGGCTTTTAATGATTCTTTTGAATCGGAAATCCGAGTAGAGTAATGCGGGTTACTCTTAACTAAGAAATCACCTATGTAAAAGGGAAGAAGGGCCGCTTCTAAGGGAATAGTTTAGGACAACATTCATGTTAAGCTCTTAAAGAATCAGACGTATGTTCATGACCAAAACAAACATAACAGTGATAACTGAAATGCGTCAGGAAGATTTCTATTTGAGATATGCCATCGTTTACATAAATGACAGAATAGTTCAAGGACATCGCATCTACTGTTTAGTTAGTAAAATAAACATATTTTCATAAGTGAAGGTTCAAAGAGTAACACCTACCTATCCTATGCAGGTCTTGACCACTGAATTTTATCACCAAGTCTATCATATCAGTCTGTCATGTCTGTGGTCGTCAATTTCATTTATGTGGGGAATGTTAGAAAATGAGTATTTTATACACCATTTACGAACCAGTTTTTGAGCAATTTTTGAGTAAGATCCTCTATGAATTGTGACAGATCTTGCTGGATTTGTGTTCTCCTTCGTGACCAGATCAAAATCAAATATTTACTTGCTCAAAACGGTTATCGGGTGAATGAGAAATTGTCTCCCAAATTGAGGCGGTTTCATGAAAATAAGTTGATGGATTTTAGTCCCACATCGGAAAAATCAAAGGAATTAGAAGGGGACATATAATAACCTCTTTCTTGGCATTGTAAGATAGCAAGCCAAGAGGCTTTCTCGTGCGCGTGCAGGGGGAGGGGGTGTAAATTTCGGACCGAATTACATGCGACTTGTGTGCGCCTACACGTTTCATGGACACGAATGTCGGACCGACGTGAACCCACTCCGTGCAGAACCACTTTTTTCTACAGTTTTTTTTCCCGATCTCTAACAGCCGAAATAAATGCAGAAACAGTTTTTTCTGCCATTTATTCACGCTTTAAACTGCACGAACGATTTTTTCCACCGTTACAATGGTGCATTTAAGCTCATGTCTGCCGTTACAAATGATACAGTCAATGAGTTGTCTGCCGTTACGATTTTCACCCTTGACCCTATAAATAAAGGACCCTCTCCCCTAAATCAATACACCATAAATTCTTCTCTTCCCCAAATCCTCTGTTCTGTGCTTAAAATCGAGATCCATTCTTCGGTCTTGTGGTGATATATTTCAGACGGTGTCCAGTTCGAGAGTGTGATGTGGTGTCTACGCCAACTCTTCTGTCATTGTATCCTCGGAGACAGATACCTACTCAAATTCTAGCACCCGGAAGAGGCAAAATCTGTTTTAAGGAGATTGTGTGGTACACAAGGCTCGATGCAAATTGTTTGGTTTGTAATTTGGTTATTTCCTCTTTCTTTTATTTTATTTGTTGGTTTTTTCTCCCTCTTCATCTTCTCCGATATTGTGCCTCTTAATCATATTTGATTTATTGCAAACATTTTGTAACTAAAGTTGTAACAAAGAGTATAAATTCTCTAAGTTGGTTTTATTTTAAACAAATCTTACAACACTACTCCTCGCCTTCTCTATCAGGATCCTCCTCCGTCCGGCTCCACCTTGTAGGTGGACGTAGCAATATAGGCAAACCGTTTCTTGGCCTTTTTCCTGGCCCAGTACCTGCTGTTGAGACTATACTAGCCATAGTACCATGAAGAAGAGTGTTTGTGCCTAAAGATTCTATGATTCTTCTCAACCCAAATTGCCCAGCATGTAGTAGCCATCATGATCTCCCAAAGTGCATCGTCACCTTTCTCCCCCCCATAACAAGAAAAAAAAACATAATGTTTGTACTGTTTGCTCCATCGGGGGTGAGATCCCACAATGGCTGCATAGCGCTGACTATATCCCATTGGCGAATGGGTATAGTAGTAGTAGTAGATGATCCCCCATCTCGTCTTCCAGGGTGCAAAAGACACTCTGTAGGGCCCTGCCATTTCCTTTTGATCAGATTATCCCTAGTTAGGATGACATTCCTACCCGCCAGCCAATTGACGATCCTGGTCTTAAGAGGCACACCTAAGCCTTCCAAATATCGCAGTGTACTGTAGGATAATGGCTCGATTCTGGTTCAGAGTGTTTTGGAGTATCTGCAGCTAAAGAAAGTCACAGCATATCAGTCGACTGATAGAAGGATCAGGCGACTGTCCAGAGAGTTTTCGAAGGCTAAAGATACAAGCAGCAGCAGAGGATCAGACGACTGATCAGTCGACTGCCAGAAGGATTGCCAGTCGACTGGTAAGTCGACCAGTCGACTGTCGACGGGATTTTGAACTAGATCAGGCCCAATTCGAAAAGGCCCAATAGTTTCCCTATAAATACACTTGTTAGGGTTTTGTAATCGGTGACGAAAATTAGAGATCCCTATTTCGGTTTTGCAGCCGTCATTATTTGTAAGGGTTTGTTTTCGCCCATTGGTGATAATTTGAAGAAGAAGAAACCCCAACCGCCCCGTGGATGTAGGCATGTATTTTGCCGAACCACATTAAATCAGTGTGTCCTTGTGTTGGTTTGTTTTTGTGTTTTCTCGCTGGTTCTCTCTTTGTATTCCGCATTGGTTTGATTATTGATTAGTTTGTATCGCGCACAACAAGTGGTATCAGAGCTGTTGGTTCGACCTAGAGGGAGATGGCGGGTGATGCAGATGCAACCAAGGATGTTGTGGGATCAAGTTCGTCAAGAACAACGATTCACAACGCAAAATTTGAAGTTGAAAAATTTGATGGGACAAACAATTTCGGGATGTGGCAATGTGAGGTTTTGGATGTTCTTGTTCAACAAGAACAAGATGTTGCTTTGGAAGTTGAAAAACCTAAGGATATGTCCGAAGCAGATTGGAAGAAGTTGAATCGAGTTGCGTGTGGGACTATTCGGCTCTTTATTGAGAAGGCTCAGAAGTACGATTTGATGAGGGATACCATTGCTGCGGTGTTGTGGAAGAAGCTCGAAGACAAATACATGAGGAAAAGTTTGGAGAATCGGCTGTATTTGAAGAAGAGACTTTTTCGCTTCACCTATACGGAAGGTATGTCTATGAATGCTCATGTTGAATCATTTAATAAATTGTTGGCTGATTTGTTAAATTTGGATGAGCAAATTAAGGATGAAGATAAAGCCCTAATTCTGTTGAATTCATTACCTGAAAGTTATGATCATTTAGCAACTACTTTATTATATGGAAAAGATACTGTGAAATATGAAGATGTTGCAAATGCTTTGTTGAATAATGAAACTAGGAGAAGGGATAAGATGGTTGATAGAGAAACTTCTGAAGCGTTGATTGTAAGGGGCAGGACTGAGACAAGATCTGAGTCCAAATCTGGAAAAAAGGGAAACAAATCTCGTTCCAAATCGAGAGGAGTTTCTAAGGACAGAAAAATACCGGCCAAAGATGAATGTGCTTTCTGTCATGAAAGGGGGCATTGGAAAAAGGATTGTCCAAAGCTACGAAATAAGGGAAATTCGACTGCAAATGTGACTGTTGATAATTTAGAAAGTGGCGAGGATTTTTCTTTTGCACTTGCTTCTAGTCCCTCACTTTATCAAGAAGTATGGTTTCTTGATACAGCAGCCTCCTATCATATGTCTTGGAAAAAGGAGTGGTTTACTTCTTTGGAGTATATGGATGGTGGTGTAGTTTTGATGGGAAATGATGCACCTTGTAAGAAGGTAGGAATCGAGAAAATTGAATTGCTAATGCACGATGGTCTTATTAGAGAGCTTTCAGATGTATGGTATGTTCCAGATTTGAAAAAGAATCTGATTTCACTAGGTGCTTTGGAGGCCAGTGGTTTGAAATTTGCTAGTGAAGGTGGCGTTCTGAAAGTGACTAGTGGATCACTTGTGGTGATGAAAGGGTAAAGGAAAAGGAACTTGTTTTTCTTGCAGGGAAAAACATATTTGGGTCAGGCTGCCAGTGTAACTGAAAGGCCTAAACAGGTTGTTCCCGACTCTACTAGGTTGTGGCATATGCGACTCGGGCATGCAGGAGAGAAGGCCTTGCAGGGGCTTGTGAAGCAAGGGTTGCTTAAGAATGCTAAAGGGTGCAAGTTGGAATTTTGTGAACATTGTGTTTTGGGTAAGCAAACTAGGGTGAAATTTGGTACAGCTGTACATCAGACAAAGGGTATCCTCGATTATGTGCACACAGATGTTTGGGGCCCTACTCAGACACCTTCTATGAGTGGTAGACACTGGTTTGTTACTTTTGTTGATGATTACTCCAGACGAGTTTGGGTATATACCATGAAGCACAAAGATGAAGTTTTGACATTGTTCACAAGTTGGAAGAAGAAAGTTGAAAATCAGACTGGTAGGAAGATTAAGGTTCTGAGGTCAGATAATGGAGGGGAATACAAGAACGATCCGTTTCTGAAGTTGTGTGAAGATGAAGGGATCCAGAGGCACTTCACAGTTAGGAAGACTCCACAGCAAAATGGGGTTGCAGAAAGGATGAACAGAACCTTACTTGAGAAGGTGAGATGTATGTTAGCACAGTCTGGATTGAAGAAGACATTTTGGGCAGAAGCTGTTATATATGCAAGCCACATTGTCAACCGTTTACCATCAGCAGCACTTGAAGGCAAGACGCCTATTGAGGTATGGAGTGGTAAACCTGCATCTGATTATAGTTTTTTGCATATATTTGGTTGTCCTGCTTATTTTCATGTAACTGAAACTAAACTTGATGCAAGAGCCAAAAAGGCTATATTTGTTGGTTTTAGTACTGGTGTCAAAGGTTACAGGTTGTGGTGTCCAGAACAGAAGAAGTTAGTAATCAGCAGAGATGTCACTTTTGATGAGACCAGCATGATCAGCTCGGGACAGTCGACTGGTGGTATAGGACAGTCGACTGGTGAGCAGCAGAAGAGTGGGACAGTTCTTCAACAGGTGAGTAGAAGAAGTTCGGGACAGTCGACTGATGAACAGGAGCAGTCGACTGGTGGTCCAGAACAGCAGAATTGTGGGAGCTCGGGACAGTCGACTGGTGGCAATAACCAGTCGACTGGTAGGAGAGTTTTCCAACAGGTGGAGTTAGAAAAGTTGTCAGTTGAGAATCCTGTTCCTGTCCAAGATGAAGATGATGTGGTTGATACTGAGAATGATGAAGAAGCTCCTATCCAGCAGGAAGAATCAATTGCAGTAAGAAGGCAAAGAAGAGATATCAAACGACCGTCTCGTTTTACAGATTCAGTTGCATTTGCTCTTCCCATTGTGGATGATGAAGTTCCCTCCAACTTCAAAGAAGCCACTAGAAGTTCAGAAAATGCAGATTGGAAAGTTGCTATGGATGAAGAGATGAACTCTCTTCATAAGAATAAGACTTGGGATCTAGTGCAACTACCAAAGGGGAAGAAAGCAATCGGTTGCAAGTGGGTGTATACGAAGAAAGAAGGTCCAAAAGGTAGTGTTCGGTTCAAGGCTAGACTAGTTGCAAAGGGGTATGCTCAACAGGAAGGTATTGACTATAATGAAGTGTTCTCTCCGGTTGTGAAGCATCCTTCTATTCGGATTTTGTTGGCATTGGTAGCACAGTTTGATCTTGAGCTGACACAGATGGATGTGAAGACTGCGTTCTTACATGGGGAACTAGATGAAGAAATTTATATGTTACAGCCAGATGGGTTCAAGACAGCTGGGAAGGAAAATTGTGTTTGCAGGTTGAAGAAGTCTCTCTATGGTTTGAAGCAATCTCCAAGGCAGTGGTATTTGAGGTTTGATCAGTTTATGAAGGTGCAGAGATATTCCAGAAGTGAGTTTGATCATTGTGTTTACTTCAGGAAGTTGCAGGATGGCTCTTTCATATATCTGTTATTATATGTGGATGACATGTTGATTGCCTCTAAGAATGCTAAGGAGATTCAAAATTTGAAGAATCAATTGAGTTCTGAATTCGAGATGAAGGATCTTGGTGAAGCCAAGAAGATACTTGGGATGGAGATAGCTAGAGACAGGGCAAAGGGCACAGTGAGTTTGACACAGAAGCAATATCTTTTGAAGGTGCTGAAACGGTTCGGTATAGATGAGAAGACTAAACCAGTAAGTACACCCTTAGCCAGTCATTTCAGAATTAGTGCTTCTCAGTCTCCAAGTACAGATGAAGAGAGACAGTATATGGCGAATGTACCTTACACTAGTGTGGTTGGCAGTTTGATGTATGCCATGGTTTGTACTCGACCAGACATCTCTCAGGCGGTGAGTATGGTTAGTCGATATATGCATGATCCAGGCAAAGAGCATTGGCAAGCAGCTAAATGGATTCTAAGGTACATAAGTGGCACCACAGATGTGGGTTTGAAATTTGAAAGGGATGACAATATTAGCAGGTTATTGGTTGGATATATTGATTCTGACTATGCAGGTGATCTAGATAAGAGGCGGTCTACTACAGGCTATTTGTTTACTATGGCTAGGGCACCTATAAGTTGGAGGTCAAATTTGCAGTCCACTGTAGCGTTGTCTACTACTGAGGCTGAATACATGGCGGTTGCTGAGGCCATGAAGGAAGCCATTTGGATACATGGACTTTTGAAGAGCTTGGGGATTCATCGGGAGAAGGTGGAGGTACACTGTGACAGTCAGAGTGCTATTCATTTAGCGAAGAACCAAGTTCATCATTCGAGGACCAAACATATTGATGTCCGTTATCATTTTGTGCGTGATTTGATAAAGGATGGTGATATTCATTTGGTGAAGATTGGGACAGCTGATAATCCTGCTGATATGTTAACCAAAGTTGTTGGAGCAGCCAAGTTCAAGCATTGCATGAACCTGGCTAATATTTTGCATGTTTGATGATTTGGAATGGGGGGTTGGAATAGTGCTTCGCTATTTGTTCGCCTAGTATGTGATATCATACTAAGGTGGAGTTTGGATTTGTTGTTACATTTGATGATGAGCATTTGGAGTATTTGTGGAGATTGCTTGGGCTACTTGGAAGATCTTGCCAAGGTGGAGATTGTTGGATACTTGGTGGAAGATCTCGCCAAGGTGGAGATTGTAGGATAATGGCTCGATTCTGGTTCAGAGTGTTTTGGAGTATCTGCAGCTAAAGAAAGTCACAGCATATCAGTCGACTGATAGAAGGATCAGGCGACTGTCCAGAGAGTTTTCGAAGGCTAAAGATACAAGCAGCAGCAGAGGATCAGACGACTGATCAGTCGACTGCCAGAAGGATTGCCAGTCGACTGGTAAGTCGACCAGTCGACTGTCGACGGGATTTTGAACTAGATCAGGCCCAATTCGAAAAGGCCCAATAGTTTCCCTATAAATACACTTGTTAGGGTTTTGTAATCGGTGACGAAAATTAGAGATCCCTATTTCGGTTTTGCAGCCGTCATTATTTGTAAGGGTTTGTTTTCGCCCATTGGTGATAATTTGAAGAAGAAGAAACCCCAACCGCCCCGTGGATGTAGGCATGTATTTTGCCGAACCACATTAAATCTGTGCGTCCTTTTGTGTTGGTTTGTTTTTGTGTTTTCTCGCTGGTTCTCTCTTTGTATTCCGCATTGATTCTTGTTGGTTTGATTCGTATTCGCTCACAACATGTTCCACCTACATAAGTAATTAAATCTGCAATAACAAGTGCCTCTAGATTTTGATCAATAATGGCAGTTATGACGTGCAATGCATGTTTATAAAGTCTATTATTAACTTCTGAAACAGAAAAAAGTGGACTTTAAAATTAAGCATTTTTAGTAATGAATCAATCTGTCGTACTTTTATTTTTGTCAATTAAACATAAGGTACTTCTGTCATTTTACGCATCCAAAAAAATACGATTATACAATACAACTTTTCATTGCTAATGGCATTCTTGTAGTCATAACAATAAACAACTTCCTCAAAATCTCTCTGTGGGACGTAACTTGAATAGGAACATCTGTAAACTGACTTTTTCTAATAGTACTGAATAAGAGTTTTGGCAATTAAATGTTGGAATTACCTTCTCCATTATCATCAGCCATCAGTATTATGAAAATATACTTCACAAAGGAAACCAATGTAAATGTCTAGAATATGAAGGACATTAGGCCATATACCAACTCGTCTGAGTCAAAGCCATCGGCGGCTGCAACCCTATACACATAGAGAGGATCAATGCTCAAGTTACCAAAAACCACACCAAGGCTTTGAAATGCTAGAGCCTAGAAGTAGTGTATGCTTCCATGATTCAGTCTGTGTTTTTTTCTTTTGATAAAAAGGTGACCGCGTCACCGCTTCATTAATAAATCATTAACGAAACAAGTATTACAAATATATAACATCTATCTATTCCTAGAACGCAACAACAGAAAACAATTACCCAGTAAAGCCTATAACATTAACTAGTCCCTCCCCTAGCTAAACTTATAGACGATGACACCTGTAATCTGTTTTCCCCCCAATTAGATGTGACGCATGCAAATTTCCTATTGAACAATCAGATACCAACTCATCGAGCGCCAACTATAGTTACGACTTGCCCATGCACCTTCAAGCGACGTCTAACTGTGTGCACGTGTATGTGTACATACAATTGGGTATGTATGTATGTGTGTATATATACATCTGTGTGCGCGTGTATTTACATACATTTTCTCAAAGGTATTTATTTGCTAACTGTACTTGTTCTTGTGCTGTAACAACACAGACTGAATCATGGAAGCATACACTACTTCTAGCATTTCAAAGCCTTGGTGTGGTTTTTGGTAACTTGAGCATTGGTCCTCTCTATGTGTATAGGGTTGCAGCCGCCGATGGCTTTGACTCAGACGAGATGGTATATGGCCTAATGTCCTTCATATTCTGGACATTTACATTGGTTTCCTTTGTGAAGTATATTTTCATAATACTGATGGCTGATGATAATGGAGAAGGTAATTCTAACATTCAATGGCCAAAACTCTTATTCAGTACTATTAGAAAAAGTCAGTTTACAGATGTTCCTATTCAAGTTACGTCCCACAGAGAGATTTTGAGGAAGTTGTTTATTGTTATGACTACAAGAATGCCATTAGCAATGAAAAGTTGTATTGTATAATCGTATTTTTTTGGATGCGTAAAATGACAGAAGTAACTTATGTTTAATTGACAAAAATAAAAGTACGACAGATTGATTCATTACTAAAAATGCTAAATTTTAAAGTCCACTTTTTTCTGTTTTAGAAGTTAATAATTTACTTTATAAACATGCATTGCACGTCATAACTGCCATTATTGATCAAAATCTAGAGGCACTTGTTATTGCAGACTTAATACTTATGTAGGTGGAACGTTCGCATTGTACTCACTTGTGTGCAGGCATGCCAAAGTTGGTCTCCTCCCTAATAATGAAGATGATGGTTACCTTTGCTTATGTAAGGATAGCGAAGATTCCAAGGGTAAATTGACAACTGAGAAGAAAAAAAAAAGAGACTATTTCATGTTGTTCATGGCAATGCTTGGCTCATGCACTATTATTGCTTGTGGGAATCTTGTTCCGACCATATCAGGTCTAGAAATCCTTCACAAACTTTTTCTTATTTGAAATCTGTTGTAGCACATAATTTTGACAAATCGTGCGTTATGCACAGTGATAATCGCATCGTGGGATTTCAACAAATCTGCCGAGGAACTATCTTCATTACGTAAGACTACATATTTTAACTACACCGAACTTCTCTTTTGGTAAAGGTCTCAAAGAATTGTTTTTCTTTCACTGTATTTTTCTGTGAAATTACCAGTGCTGACTGCAAGAATTGAACCCATCCTTACCCATCCTTACCACCTAGAATTTCAAAGGGTAGTTGGGAGTTCCATAGAGATGAAATAGTTCATCAGACTAAACTACTGTGAAGAATACAAGAAAGGATTATAGTTGACTACCATACTCGGTATATAACTGGTTTCCATAGAAGTTTTACCTTTCCAATTCCACTGTTTAGGAATGAATAGTCTGGATCAAATTTTCCAACCAGAGTAATGTGTTCAATACTAAGTGCAACTTGCATTACTTAGGAATCATAGTTTATCATGAGAAGTGTATGCTTTGGTCTATAGAATCATACTGTATCTTTAACCCTTTCTCTTCTGACTGCATATATTCTCAGTTAAGAATTAAACAATGATACTCTGGTTAGCTTGTTTAGTCGGCAACGCCATTCATTCCTGCTTTCAAGCCTCCATTACGAACGTCTACAATACCCAACCCACCACCAACAAGGAACTGTATCAGGTGGCTCACCTGGTGCAGAACACGAATTAGCCGACCCCTCTGTGCAGGAATCAACAACATGCGCTCACTATTTCTACAGATGGCTCTTTTAGGACTTCTCGGAGGTAAAGTATTTTTTCCAAGCTCCGAATCAGTCACTAATTCAATACAGAAATTGTCTTGGAAAAGGAGATTATTAGAGTAGTGAATTAGTTAAGAGTTTTGGCTAAATTTGGTCCAATTCAATTCAAAGTAAGACAAAATTGAAAATTTTGAGTACTTTTGGTGTTTCTCTACCAGTCTAAGTCATCGAAGACACTAGATATTCATTTTTAGCAGGTAAGTTTCTTGGCCTCCCCAAGTAACTTAAGCATGTTCCCATGTAAAATTCATGTGTATAAACATCTCTGAATCCTCTATGGTGTGTTACGGAGCTACTAATACCTACGAATAACTTGTAAGCGAGAGATTATCAAATTTTACATCTTGTATACTTTAGCTCTTTGCCGCAAATTCTACATCTTACCACACTTCTGCACCAGAAAACTACATCTCTACCCCCCATCAACAGCACCAAAAACTCACAAAAACACCATACTGTCTATTCCATTACCCATCTAACTCCTCCCAAAGCACCAATCTCAATTTAACAAAAACCAACTAACGTTAAATGCAGAAATTATTTACTACAATACAAGACCAGCATATAGCATTCTACAATATCCATACGACTACCAAATATGTTATAAAACCAAGTAAAAACAAATTACATGTAGTACACGGCTAAGACTATTCAAAGTTTCAATGTAAAACAATGATTTGCCGATATATATATATATATATATATATATATATATATATATATATATATATATATATATATATATATATATACATACGGTGCAAATGCAAACAAGCTCTGAAAGAACAAGAGTCCAATAAATTGATGAGAACTATACATTATACAACTATTTAGTAACATCTCAGCTTTGGGATAAAACAATCTGTTTCTGCAGCACATGCCTGTATATTTCTTGAAATAGTTGAACCAACAGCTCTTCGGCTTTCTGTTTTATAAAGTATACTGCTCTCTAATTCTATAAGCATTTCATCCTTTTTGAAATGATCAAATGGGGAAAAAAATTTGAGGTCCTTGGATGAAATCATATTTACAGATTATGTAGACATCATATTTACAGATCTCTTAAGATAATACCCGTTGCCCCTTTCTTGTTGTTGGTTGTGTAGGCCTTGCTTCAGCACATCGTTCAATCCGCCGCCTCTTTGCTGCATATAAGAGTTTAACAAGATTCAGTTTTACTCTAATTCCTATATTTAAATAAAAAATGCCAAAAAAAAAATCACATGGGAAGAGAAAACAACACAGACCGTTAATCTCCTCATATCTGTCACGAAGCTTCCTCTTTGTGACCTCTAACTTATTTTGATAGGTTAACTCCTCATTTTCCTTTGCTACCTGAAACATAAACCAATATGAGACCAAAATTCGTTCATATTACTAAAACTTGACCTAAATGGGTGATCTCATTTAGCTAAAGCTATGGTCTTTTTAGTCAGCAAATGGATCGAAATCAATATTGATAGTCCTGGGCATGTTTAGTATTTTTTTTTCTGTATCTCCTTTTAAGTTACCTAAACAAACCTTGACCTACATGCACCCCACATGTCATCACTTGGAAATCTACTGCAGTGGGCTAGGCATGGGATAAGACATACTCAACCTCTTAAGGAATTATAATATTAGAGATAAAAATGCAGTTCTTCAAGGTCAGTTATACTTACATCCTTTGTAAGACGAAGCATTGCTGGATCGCTTGAAGATTTCTGCCTCCCTTGCGTGCTCCTATCTGCAGCCGCTTTAATTGCAGTAACCTGTGATTTTGGGGAAGTTTGTACTAATTCTGGCATCCTTAACTCTTCACAAGGGTTTTGCCTTTGTGTGTCTCTCATAGGCAAGATTTTAATTTTAAGTCTTTTAGGCAATAAGCTCCTCTGGATTTCCTGCTGATTTAATTCTTCTCCCTTCATACTACCCTTATCTTTCCTCGATGAATCGCTTTCTTCTATTTGAGGCCTTCTTCCATTTTCTGTGAATTCTCTAGTGCATGCAGGTTGTGCAGCTACCTCAGGAAGCTCAGACGATGCAGGTTGTGTAGCTAGGAGGGATTCCATGTTTGATGGAGGCACTTTGAGCTCTGAAAGGTGCAAAGACTCTCTTTTTGAAGTAGATGAATTGACAGAGCCAGAGATAGTCACTGCAAAATGAATTTTTTTTTGCAATTTATTAATTGAAAGAGTCAGGGATAATACCATGGGTCTTTCTCATGATAAATTCAAAGTTTTTTTTTTCTTTTTTTTTTCTTTTTACTTACATGTAGTACCATTAGCCGCATTCTCCCACTCTTCATGAGCGAGACGTTTCCAACGGCTACAAGCAAAAAAAGAAAACCCTAAATGAGTGCATTATTCGCATTGATGCTTATATGTTGAATGTGCATTAATTCATCCTGAGATTGATCATGCAAGATCCTGTTCAAGGTCAGGTCAACTGACCGATCACCTTAATCACATACAAATCCCAGATAGCAACAACAATTCGTAAACCTATGAAAGTGTGGAACATGGATGTATTTACAAAGGGGATGAGAGGGACATCTGTCGAGTGTGCACTCGACGAACTAAGACTCATGAACAGAACAGTACTTCACATTTTTTAATGCATACACATTAATTTATACTGAAAATAGAAAACAAGGGTGAAAAAGGTAACATTTACGGCGGACAGTAGAAAAATATTTCCTGCACTTTTGACTAGTGAAATTATACTTACATATATAATATCGACATATTTATATCTAGATGTATACTTGTAGCTATACTTTTACCTTACTACCATATAATGGGAGAAGGCATTGTTTTCATTGGCCTCCTTCCATTTTGATTTGTGCCACTGAACTCCTTCTATTATGATAAGTCACTATATGTGCATATGATATTACGCTTACTTTTAGTATACCGAATTTTTATCCTCTGGAAAATACATTTAAGTCTTTTTATTTAACAATTTTTGTTATGTAATGCATTTACTTTTATTAAGAATTATGTACACTATATTTTCAGTTTTAAATTTATTGTGCATTTACATGTGGTGAACACCGAAACACCAAATTCATGTTGGATAGAAGTATATATATATATATAAACCTTCTACAGTATTATATGAAACTAAATTAACTATCAGTAAGATATATATATATATATATATATATATATATATTTCAAAACTTACTCGACAAGAGTCCGCGCAAGTTGCTGGATTGGTTTTGATTTGTGCTTTTGAACACCTCTAACAGCAATTCCAATTTTGGTATCCTAATTAATGTCAAAAGATGGCAGCAACCAATAAGAAACAATACAATGTATGACTAAATAAAGTTTTGGAACGGATCAAAGACCAAACCAGGGTGTGGAAAGTTACGTACCCTGAGGATTTTTACTGACATCTCCATCAATTGCAACCATCTTAGCAACTTGGATAGAACATCTTCCGACTTCAACAAACGAAGCATACCCCCAGAACCAAAAAAAAAAATTGAAATCAAAATTAGTATCACAATTAGACTCGAAAAAACAATTAGTTTCTAAAACAATACAAATATTCAGACATACAATCTCAAGGCTGTTGGGTAGAGCTTGGGAATAAGAATATAAGAGAGGAGTGGGGGATAATAGCGTCGGCTTCGTTGTGGTGTATATGGCTTGTGCGAAATGACTTATGCTTTCGGAACATCAAATGTACTTTTTCAGGGCTTATGCATAAAATTCTAACATTTTCTCATGAGTGGGCAGGCAACAGGGGACCTATTAAACGCCTCAGGATGGAGGAAGAGGAAGAGGAGGCAAGGAGGGTGAAGGACCATCCATGCTACTCAGATCGGTGGCTCATGAACAGATATGGAGGGAGTTGGTGTCAAGGGTAGAGCTTTAGCGCATCTATGTCTCAGTAGCGTGCAGTGGTGGTCTTAGTACTTTCTGTATCTTTTTGCTCTCTAGTTTGTTTGTTAGTTTGCCTCAATAGTTTGTCGTTGTTTTTGTGAGTTGTATTGTCTACTGGATAGACTATGTATGGCAAGTATTAAGTATGTAAGTAGCACTGCTCTGTTTCTTTAATATTGTATTAATGAAATGATGACGGGGTCATCTTTTATCAAAAAAAAAAAAAAAAAAAAAATCTCCAGGCTTTTTAGAAAGAAGATGCACAAACCTCCTCTTCCCAGTTATCGAGCACCCGCTTGATCCTATGCACTTCAGCAAACGTTTGTTGTTGCTTGTCAATCTTGCCGGTCAGAGAGCCAAACTCACCAATGTTCAAGCACTCCGATGCATTGCTAGTGCTGAAATCATTACTCCCCTTCGGTGTCTCTTCACTACTCACTTTACCTCCATCCCTACCACCTTCAGGTGTTTGAATTTTGGTCCGACAATCAGAACCCTGCATTTGCAAGCAGGTATACATAACTCTGGCGATCTCATCACGGCGGGCCAAGAACTCATCAGGGCGATCTGATGATGCAACAAGGATTGCGTTCTTGATCACTTCGCAGATGTCAGTGTCAGAACATCTAAAGAACTTTCTCCAGTAATCCAGTGACTTCGAAGAACAGTACGTTTCTCCCATGGCTGATTTTCTGCTCAATTACAGAACTCGACGTAAGATTTTGAACGATAAATCCAATTGGGTAACTTTTATTTACTACACTAAATTCTAAAAAGAAAAACCCAAGGTGTAATTTTTATGGAGAGTCCAGAACCAGAGGGGGGGATTTTATTATAATTTTTTACTGCATGGCCAAAGTCGGTTCCTGAATCCTAATACAAGTAGGTCTATTTATGGCAAATAGGTTTGTATTCTATTAGTTTATTTAATAATGTGGATAAAATAAATAAAATGATTAGTTGATTCTAGTGTATTTGTGGATTTGATTGCTTGTTTTAAAATAAATATCACAATCTTTTTTAAAGAAGATATACCATAATCTTCACAGGCAAGATAAATTCAAGTTAAGGATAAACATGGCCAACAATCTCTTACCACTATTTAATGGAAAAGTTTTGTCACAAATAAATAATTTTTTTTAAAAAAAAATTTATCACACAACAAATATAATTTTGTTACCAAATAAATCAGTGCATCGCACGTATAACTCCAAATCTTTTTACCAATATGTGTATCGCACGTACAAATTAAAGTTTTTCCTTCTTAATTAAAAAAAAAATATATGTGTATCGCAGGTTCAGCTCCAACTTTTTTAAAAATTAAGACATTCATCGCATGTACTAATTACTACCGACTTACGTGTATCGCATGTTCAACTACAACTCTTTATCAAAACGTGCATTGATTGCACTTTAAAAGTACTAATTACTACCCGACTTATGTGTATTGCATGTTCAATTAAGGGTTCGCGCCAATTGCCATCCTTAATTTTGGAGAGGTTTACTTTAATTACTAAAAATAATTAAATGGTAAGGTTTAAGAGAGTGTGATGACTTAATCAGATCAACTGTGGGGTATGACAGTCAATTCACTCCGTTAAGGCATAGGCAATGAAGCACAACAGCTTTAAGGGTACATTATATATCTGTCAGCAAAAAAGATATGTGGATGATTATCTGCAAATTGGTGAAATATAAGTATAGTTTAGTTTTTACCAATAAAAAATGAAGGCTAAATTTTACTAACCTCTTGGGTTTAAAGTTTAAACCAATTTGCATAGAGCCAATTCGACTTTGAACTTATGCAGTTCACCGACTATAGTTTATTTTCAGGGTTAATTTTTATGTAAAATAGTCGTTGACCCTTGAGAATTTAGGAAGTTTACTGCCAAATTGTCTTTTCATACCTACTTCTACAATGAATTTTTTGCAGAGGGAAATAGTTTGGCTGATGCATGATTAAGGTAAAGAGAAATCTTCGATGCAAATATTATGATAAAGTTTAAACCCTAACTATCTATACAATGTTAAATATATTCTGATAAAATGCTTATCAAAAGCACAACTACAAAAATTATAAAGAGAAAAATTATTTTGTGGATAAAGGTTAAATAGGATTTCCTGATAGATATATTGATATTACTCCACAAAATTTGTATTTCTATGCTAATCTGAAAAATTAACAAATATGCATACGACAGAGATGTTAAATTGAAAAATTAAAGATATAGCTGAGCTAAATTTCAGGAAATTAATACAATCTTTCTCAGATTTTTGAGTAAAACATCCACTTTTTTTTTATAGCATTTAGAAAGTACTTTGCACAAACATGTGTATCGATATATACTTCAATCACTTTAGTTATCATTAGTATAAAGCACGTGTGATGCACGGCTAAAAAATTATATGAGCATTTCATAATATATTATCAAAACGGAATGAACTATACGACGAAAAAAATGTTATGTTGATAAATTTGTGATTGATGTTGAACTATTAAATGTTAGAGCAATCGAATCACTTCCTTAGAAAGCAGTAACCCAAATAGAACACATATATGTTCTTAGTTTGTAACAATAATTACTAGCATTGCATACTAATTATTGTAGTTGGTTGGAAGAAAGAGGGGGGGGGGGGGGGGGGGGGGGGGGTTAAACAAATAAATTGAAGCTTTTAAACAGTATCAAAGAAATGTGTATATAAATTTTAAACATGGTTCAAGTTAAAGGCTTGAGAACCATGCAAATTTTGATTGCTTGTTTCTTTCTAGAAGATTAGTTCATAATCTCTATTAGTTATTGAGCTTTTTTTTTAATTTGTGATGTTTTTTGTCAATACAGTATGTTGCTTACTCGGTTTCAACATGATTATGTACTACTAATTCATCAAAACATTCAAAAATATAACAATGTTAAGTATAGTAGATGAATATGGAAACCACTGCATACACACCTATAAACGCCTGCCTACTTTTACCTTTATCAAAACCCTAATCAAACTACTCATCCATAAATCGAAACCGTAAATGTCAAGTAATAAGAGAAAACTCACTTAAAATGTCACCAACTGGTAAAACTTAAAATCGAAACTATAAAGTCACAACCATCAACATACCAAACTAGATCCGCACAAATTGCATAAAATCCAATATTTCCAATCAAAGCCTTAACAATCTACAATGTTGTTGCCTCAAATTCCACCGATTCAAACAAACAGAACAAAAAGAAACCAATCTTTTAAAATGAGATCAAGATTAAAACCATCTCTTCTACTATAAATCAACAATGTACCTTACATCTTCATGAAATTCTTCATGAGCATATCATCAACCACCTTATGAGCATTAACAAATTTAATCATTACTACTTTTCAATTAAAATTTAGATTGCTTTATTCCTCATACCACTGTTTTGGAAAATGAGATTTAAGAATTAAAAAGAAGATATTTCCAAGTGAGTAGTGAAATTTAATTGAAGTGCGGTGTTACCTATATTATAATCAATTTCAACTGCATCATGTTCTAACAAACTTTTTCTAATTGATTGTTGATTGTAACATTAAAAAAGAATTACAAATATAGTCTAAAAAATGAAATTGCATGTCCAAATTATTTGAATTTTAAAGAAGACAATCGTTTTCTTCACCTTCGTATCTTCAATCTCAACTTGGATACCAAAACAACTTTAACATTCTCACATGCATTTCAAATAGATAACATGCAAGAAAACCATCCACACTTTCACAAAATAATGAATTTTAAAATTTAGTGAAACTTTGTTATAGTATCTGTTACCGCTAAATCTGGTGTGGGGGCAAACAGATAGTATTTGTGGATTCTTGGAAAACTTTGAATAGCATACCTGTTACTTGTTCTGCCAGAGTTTAACCGTTGACTCCCGTCGTTTACCTGCAAAAAGTGCGAGACACCGGGGTTGATCCCAGCGGCACACCCTCCGACGCTCAAGTCAGTAATCAGGAAAATTATGAAAGACCGTAAATTGGCAAAAGATTGATTACCTCTTAATGGAGATGGATGGAGGGTATTTATAGGCGCCGTTGGGGTCAGATTAGGAATGTAATCCCTGTGGTTAGATAAGGAATGTGATCCCTAATCCCCAGTGAAAGGATAGATATGAATCAAGACCGTTGATTAGGTTTAATCAGAAACCCTAATTCTACCCTGCTGGACTGGGTTTGCTGCGGGTTGAAACCCGCACTCAGTTGAGGTGGATCCGTTCGCGGGTTAGTGGGTCTTCGAGGAGGAGAACCAATACCCGCTTCAGACCCATTGGTAGGTGAAATTACCATTTTACCCCTAAGCTTTAAGATTCGTTCATGATTTGGACGGTTCTGATTTAACCCCATTTTTAGCCATATCACGAGCCCCCCACTCCCAAAGACTGAGCTTGATCAGCCTTTGAAGAGTAGTTTGACTGTTTTCATGGCTTACGGGGTTGTATCGGAGTCTAACGGGGAGTTTCGAATCTTTGTATGAGGTAGTATGGTAATTTTTCGAGTTGGATGTGCGCTCTGAGTTGTTCTTAAACTCTTCTGGACATTTGGTGATTTTTATCTATTTTTTCGGATTATTTATTTAATTTTGCGAAGTGTCGATTCGTCGTTCGGGGGTCTTAATAAATTGTCCTGGGTAATAATTATTTACTCGGGGGATCAACAATATTTTCCCGATTTTATAATTATTTTCCGGGATTTTTAATTAATTTTCCCAGATTTTTAACCATTTTTTTGCAAATTTTTAAATAAATAAAACGATTAAAATAAATAAAAACCAATTTTTAATACCGATTTATGGCGTGGCGCGATCTGGGCCCTCCATCAGCTTCGAGCGCGATTTTCTGGGGGATCGGACGATCCAAGTTGCTCGGCAGATAGTTTCTCCGTATGAGAGGGTCGGTGCCTCGGTTGCTCGGTTCGGCTCCTCGGCAGCTCGACTCGGTGCCTCGGAATCTGCCGAACTACGTGGCAAGATCCTGAGCGTCCATCTCAGCACGGATCCCCAAAAAATGCTATCTTGTCGTTTAGTGAATGTGGCAAGATGTGAGCCGTCCATCGCGTCGAGCGCGTTTTTCGACAAGATCCAATGGCTGAGGAGGGTCGGTTTAATTTTTCTCCATATGTGGAGGTCGGTACCTCGGCACCTCGGTTCGGTTCCTTCTGCAGCTCAGTCCGGAGCCTCAGGACCTACCGAGCTACGTGGCGCGATCCTGAGCGTCCATCATGGCGTGAATCACGAGGACGGGGTTCAGATCATGAGAAAACGTTATCTTGTCGTTTTGTGGGCGTGGCGCTATCTGAATCGTCCATCAAGTTTTGACACGAATTTTGGAACAATCCGACGGTGATTCGGCCTCGGCAGAATTTTCTCCATATGTGGAGGTCGGTACCTCGGCACCTCGGTTCGGTTAGAACGGTGGTTCGGTGGCACGTCGAGGTGTTGTTTGCCGAGGGATGGAGTTAGGTGTTTTGAAGAGTTCTGGTTTTGAACCGTCGCCATCCTCCGACCCAGTAGCTCGGTCGCTTAGCCAAGCTGTTCGATAGCTCGGCCATGTACACCGGTGGCTGGCAGCTCGGAAGGTACGCGTGTCTAGATCTGGAGCGATTATCACGGTGTGAATCACGAGGACGGGGTTCAGATCACGAGAAAACGTTATTTTGTCGTTTTGTGAGCGTGGCGCTATTTGAACCATCCATCAAGTTTTGGCACGAATTTTGGAACGATCCGACGGTGATTCGGCCTCGGCAGAATATTTCTCCATATGTGGAGGTCGGTACCTCGGCACCTTGGCCCGGTAGCTAGGCGAGGCCTACCATGGGTTTGGCAGATTGTTCTTCCACCCAGTAGCTTGGTTGCATAGCCATACTGCTCGGTAGCTCGGCTAGGCACTCCGATGGCCGAGTCATGGACTTTTAAATGCCCAAGAAAGCCCAAACGTCGCTTTGAAGAGTCTTTGTTTCGAAACGTCGCAACCCTCCGTTTTGGCGCTTTGCCTTCTCTTAGTGGGCTTTTTAAATGCCCAAGGAAGCCCAAACGTCGCTTTGAGGTTATAAATCCTCACCCCCTTCACCTCTTGGCTCATTCTCACTTTTACTCTCTAGTTTTTACTTTCACTGTCAGTTTGCTCTGCTAGCGGCGATTTGTGCTCTAAGGTGGTTGCGCTAGCTGTCGCGTGGGCCAGGCAATTTTTGGTGATTTAATTCCGGCCGTTAACATCACTTCAAGGATACGTCACCTCAAGGTTAGTGTGTTTGCCTTATACTTTTTTAGAGATGGCAAGGGTAAACTCGGGAAGTGAGGCCTCATCCTCGGACGATAGCAGTGCCGAGGCAAGGAGGCAAGTGGCGAGCCGGAGCAAGGGGAAGGAGGTGGTAGGACCTTCCGTGGCCGTGGAGAAGAGGAAGAAGGTAGTGGCCCGGTCTCCTGTAGTCGAGGAGATCGTGGAGACTGAGAGGCGAGCCCCTGAGTCGGGCCGGTACCCTAGCGTCTTGTCCGGCCATGCCGGTATTAGGCGGTACGAGGGTGATCTTCTGAAGAAGGCGATCGTTGGTAGGTCGGAAATTTACGAGGAAAACAATCCGAGAGAGACTACCGAGGTGGACGAAATTGCCTCGGTATTGTCTGAGAAGGACTTGCTCCGGATTAGAAAGGGGTTCGCCATCCCTCCGGAGTACAAGCTGATCCTCCCCGGCCCTGGGATGCGGGCGAACTCCGAACTGTCGCCGGATACGTGTGTGTTCGACGTCGACTCTTTGAGCGCCGGCTTGCGGTTCCCCCTGCATCACTTTGTGTTGGAGGTACTTCCGTGGTATTGCCTGGCGCTGACCCAGTTTATGCCGAACTCCTGGCACCACGTGCTCGCCTTCTTGTTGCAATGCCACAATGCCAAGGCCGAGCCTGACTTAGTGGTCCTCCGGAGCTTGTATCGAATCCACCGGATGAATAAGGCCGAGCCTCGCTACTACCTGTCACCTCGGAAAGGCGTTAGGCTCATAGAGAATCCGGATTCGATAAAAGGTTGGAAGGAGAAGTTTTTTCTGTTAAAGGGGCCCTCGACGTTGGACTTTCCGAAGCGGTGGAAGGTAGAGGTGCCGAAGTTCGCAAGGGTCGACCCAGTGCTGACTGCTGCCGAGGAGGAGGTGGCGGCGAAGCTCATTGCTCTCCCCATGTTGAGTTGGAGAGAAATGACCGAGGAGGTGCGATACGGGTCGGGCCTTAGTCCGATCGACCCGAGTATGCCCCTGACATCTTGTAGCAAATTTTTTTATTTTATTTTATTTTATTTTATTTTATTTATTTATTTATTTATTTTTTTTAAGTTTCTTGTTCGTTTTTCTAACTTGTTGTTTGTTTGGTTGTCCAGAACAGAAGCGCCTAAGATGGATTTTCTGGGGATGATGAATGAGCGAGGCAAGGTTGCCGACGGTAGGAAGAGGAAGAGGACGGGCACGGGTCCCTCGTCTGGCCGCCCTACCAAGGCTGCTTCGGTAGTTGCCGACCATGCCCCCGCTACTCAAGCTCCATCGTTGGTGGTGGCTGCTCCCGTCAACCCTTCGGCTCCGGCTTCGTCTGCCGCGGTCGGTGAGGTCTTCTCCATTTCGGCGGTGCTGTCGCTCGAGGTACCTCCCCTGATGACTCAGGTCGAGGAGATTCTAACCGAGCGGCACAAGAAGCTATCGTCCCCGACTAGCGGGTGAAGAACCATGATGACTTCCTCGGTGACTCGCAGATGTGTATGCAGGCCGTCAAGCATCTCGCGACCCCCAAAGACCGGGCTGCCCTGAAGGCGGGGACGACTGGCGACGACACCTACGAGGTCGCCCGGTCGCTTATGTCGGAAAGTCTTGATTTTCATCTCTTTATGATTTTCGTCTAAGTTCCTAGCTCGGCTCTAACTCCATCTTGCCACAGGCCACTTGTCACTTCCGCCTTCTAATTCAAGAGTTCGCCGAGCAGGAGCGGGAACTGAAGGCCGCCTGTGACAAGGACCGGGCGGAGAAGGCGAGGGCGGTTAGGCAGCTCGAGGCAGAGCAACGCCGCTCGGAAGGCTTGGAGGTTCGAGTCGCTGACCTCGAGGCGGACTTGGAGCGAACCAAGTAGCAGCTTGCCACGGAGGTCGCCAAAGCTGCTAAGGCTGCCGAGGAGTTGGCAGAGTCAGCGAAGGCCCTGGAGGCAGCGAAGTTGGAGAAGGACGCCGTGGCGGTAGTTCTAAGGGCGGAAGTTGAGGCCGAGGCGAAGAAGCATATGGCTTCGAATATGGAGAAGTCCTATGCCAGGGCGCTCGACCACGTCGAGGCTCGGGTCCCCGGCTTTCAGAGGGTCGGGTACCGGCTGTGGCCTGTCATCGAGGGTGAAGGCGAGGAGGTCGAGGAAGACGACGAATGGGAGGAGGAGGATGGACCTCGGGATGGGAAGGCGCCAGCCGACCCCAAGACCGCGTCGGCCGATCCTCGAACTGAGGTGTCGAGGGGCGAAGGGCCATCTGTCGAGGTGCCGGTATTTGAGCTGCCGCCCCAGGTGGACCCCTGATTCTTTGTATTTTTGTAATTTTTTCTTTCTTCTTCTCCGTGTAAGCCTTATAGTAGACTGGCCACTGCTCTTTTGATGTGAATGAAAAGGCTTCTCTTTGAAAATTTTGTTTCAAATTTGTCTAAGTGTCTGGCCCGACTATAGTCTTTCAATGTGATGCCTTCGTCTTTCAGATCGTCAAACTTGATTCGGACACCGTAGCAGCTCGGCGCCGTGCAGAACTGTTCAAGCGGTCTCGCGAAGCTCATCTCGAGGACGAGATTGACCTGATCCGAAGAGTGCTGTTCAACGTGGAGAAGAAGAACAGCGAATTACTGGCCGAGGTGCATCACCTGCGGATAGTCGATGAAGAACTCTCCGCTAAGGAGGAAGAGTTGGCCTCGGTGCTGGCCAAGCGAGACCAGCTCGCGACGAAGGTCGAGCAGCTGCAGAGGGTTACAGTTGACAAAAGCATCGAGGTGACCCCCCTGCGTCGCATCATATCCGATAGTGTTGAGTACCCGGGTTTGGCAAAACTCCCTCGGCTAAAGATATCGGTGAAGGACGACACCTTGAAAGATAGGATCGTCGAGCTCGAGGAGGAGGTCGCTCGTCTAAGGCCTCAACCCGCGAGGGCCAACGTCTGCAGCACCTCGTGTACACGCAAGGAGTGCGAACGAGGTATTTCCTTCTACGAGCTCGCGACTCGTCCTCTCGCCACAAGTCGGACCGCGGCCGATGCCCAAAGTGGCATAGCAGTTTCCTCGAGCGGAGCCTCAGTCGGAGCCACCGTTAGAGTTAGCGGTGAAAAGGCGTCTCGGTTCGTCGGCCTAGAGACGAGCTCGGAGGTTAAGCGACGCCGACCCCATGTGTCTCTGAACCGGAATGTCCCTGTTCCGAAGAGGCGTTGAAAAAGTTGTACTGGTCTCTTGAGTCTTTGTAACGCCCTTTTGTAGCAACCTTGCCTTGTAAAATTGTTAAGTTGTTTTAATAAAATTGGAGTTCGTCTGCTTGCTATTGTGCCGTAGCTCCTTTACTTTTGAAACGATCCATAAGAGCCAACAGTTAGCTCCTTTTACTCGTCCTAGGTGTAGAACTGTCTTTTGCTCGGAATGTGCCAAAGTCTTTTTGCGCTTCGGCAGTTAGGTAGCTTGGATTTATGGCCGAACTACGTGGCGTGATCTGGCGGTGGATCATGATCAGGGTGCGAATCATGAGACAAGAGGCTCAAATTTCGAGAAAATGTTATCTTATCGTTTTGTGGAGGCGTGGCGCGATCTGAGCCGTTCATCGCGTGTTAGCACACATTTTGAGGCGATCAGACGGTGAAGCTGGCTCGACGGCTTTTTTTCTCCATATGTGGAGGTCGGTACCTCGTCCGCCCAGTTCGGCGACTCGGTAGCTCTGCCTCTACCCAAAGTAGCTCGGTTGAACCAAGTGTAACGCCCCGCACTCAGCTCGTACGCACGCAATTAACTAAATTCTAGCCACGCCCACCACAGGCTGCCTCAAAAGGGTGTCCAGACGTTGGGTAACCTTTATCATAGGCTTTCCTAATATATCCTTTCTTCTCTTCCCTTCTATAGCCGATATGGGATTATTTCCCCCTAGGTCAACCTGTCAAAGCACACACACACATCCATCCTTTCTTCATTCATTCAATCCTTCCTTCATTTATTCCATATATGGTCAACCAGTCAACACCACACCACACACACACTTTCCTTCTTTTCCATGCCACATCATCATTCAATCCAACTATTCTTTCTTTCTTCTTATTCTATATACTACTATATATATATATATATATATATATATATATATATATATATATATACCATGCTGCCCTCCTAAGGTCTTAAGCATCTCATACATATATTGCGTTCCACGCACTTCCTATATACAAGTCCTACATTCGATGTCGAAAGTTGGCTCTGATACTATCTGTAACGCCCCGCACTCAGCTCGTACGCACACAATTAACTAAATTCTAGCCACGCCCACCACAGGCTGCCTCAAAAGGGTGTCCAGACGATTGGTGACCTTTATCATAGCCTTTCCTAATATATCCCTCTTCTCTTCCCTTCTTATGGCCGATATGGGAGTATGTTTCCCAAGGTCAATCCCGGTCAAACACACCACACACACACTTCTTCATCTTTCATTCATTCATTTAATTCTTTCCTATGTCCCATAGGAAATCATCTAGGTCCATCATGTCATCACATTCCATAGGATCATCCTTTAGGTCACCACTAATTAATACCTTCTCCACTTTCTTTTTCTTTCCTTCTTTCCTTCCACGTCACCATCTTTCCATTCTTTCTTCGTTCTTCTTCTAATATACTATATATATACTATACTATATACTAGTATATATATTCTCTAGAAATACAGGGTCTCACATTCACCCCCTCTTAAGAATTCAGCGTCCTCGCTGAATACGGGACGTGCAATCTAGTACAAGATCAACTTTCGACATCGAATGTAGGACTTGTATATAGGAGGTGCGTAAGACCCTGTGTGGGTAGCGATATGTGTATGAGATGCGTAAGACCCTGTGTGGGCAACAATTAGGAGACAAGTCTACATTCGACTAGAAAGATGATCCTGTACTAGATTGAACGTCCCGTATTCAGCGAGGACGCTGAATTCTTAAGAGGGGATGAATGTGAGACCCCATATTTCTAGAGAATATATATACTAGTATATAGTATAGTATATATATAGTATATTAGAAGAAGAAAGAAGAAAGAATGGAAAGATGGTGACTGTGTGGGCAGCAATTAGGAGACAAGTCTACATTCGACTAGAAAGAAGATCCTGTACCAGATTGCACGTCCTGTATTCAGCGAGGACGCTGAATTCTTAAGAGGGGGTGAATGTGAGACCTCGTATTTCTAGAGAATATATATACTAGTATATAGTATAGTATATATATAGTATATTAGAAGAAGAAAGAAGAAAGAATGGAAAGATGGTGACGTGGAAGGAAAGACGGAAAGAAAAAGAAAGTAGAGAAGGTATTAATTAGTGGTGACCTATAGGATGATCCTATGGGATGTGATGACATGATGGACCTAGATGATTTCCTATGGGACATAAGAAAGAATTAAATGAATGAATGAAAGATGAAGAAGTGTGTGTGTGGTGTGTGGTGTGTTTCACCGGGGTTGACCTTGGGAAACATACTCCCATATCGGCCATAAGAAGGGAAGAAAAGAGGGATATATTAGGAAAGCCTATGATAAAGGTCACCAATCGTCCGGACACCCTTTTGAGGCAGTTTGTGGTGGACGTGGCTAGAATTTAGTTAATTGTGTGCATACGAGCTGAGTGCGGGGCGTTACAGATGGTATCAGAGCCAACTTTCGACATCGAATGTAGGACTTGTATATAAAAAGTGCGTGGGACGCAATATATGTATGAGATGCGTAAGACCATGGGAGGGCAGCGATTAAGAGGCAAGTCTACATTCGACTAGAAAGAAGATCCTGTACTAGATTGCACGTCCCGTATTCAGCGAGGACGCTGAATTCTTAAGAGGGGGTGGAGTTGGTATTAATTAGTGTGGACTATAGAAGATCCTATGGGAATTGATGAAGTGATGGGCCTATGAGATTATCTATGGGGCTTAAGGAAGGATTGAAGGAATGAAAGATGGAATGTGTGTGTGTGGTGTGCTTTGACCGGGGTTGACCCTAGGGAATAATCCCATATCGGACAAGAAAGAGAGGAGAAAGAGAGATATATTAGGATTACCAAGTGATAAAGGTACCTAACGGGTATACCCACCTTTTGATGGTGCCTGTGGTGGGCATGACTAGAATTTAGTTAATTATGTGCGTACGAGTTGAGTGCGGGGCGTTACACCAAGTGTTGAACCCCGAACTGGTCGTTAGAGTTGAGTTCGAAGGAGTTTGTTCAACGGTTGTGGGAGCAATTCCGAATGGCGACCCACTCCTAGCCCGCTTAAGAGCGAGCTTGCGGAGCAGAATCGAACCAAGTGTTGGACTCCGAACTCGTCGTTAGAGTTTGTTCACCGGTTGTGGGAGCAATTCCGAATGGCGATCCACTCCTAGCCCGCTTACGTGCGAGCTTGCGGAGCAGAATCGAACCAAGTGTTTGACTCCGAACTCGTCGTTAGAGTTTGTTCAACGGTTGTGGGAGCAATTCCAAATGGCGACCCACTCCTAGCTCGCTTAAGAGCGAGCTTGCGGAGCAGAATCGAACCAAGTATTGGACTCCGAACTTGTCGTTAGAATTTGTTCAACGGTTGTCGGAGTAATTCCGAATGGCGACCCACTCCTAGCTCGCTTAAGAGTGAGCTTGCGGAGCGGAATCGAACCAAGTGTTGGACTCCGAACTCGTCGTCAAAGTTTGTTCAACGGTTGTGGGAGCAATTCCGAATGGCAACCCACTCCTAGCTCGCTTAAGAGCGAGCTTGCGGAGCAGAATCGAACCAAGTGTTGGACTCCGAACTCGTCGTCAGAGTTTGTTCAACGGTTGTGGGAGCAATTCCGAATGGCGACCCACTCCTATCTCGCTTAAGAGCGAGCTTGCGGAGCGGAATCGAACCAAGTGTTGGACTCCGAACTCGTCATCAGAGTTTGTTCAACGGTTGTGGGAGCAATTCCGAATAGCGACCCACTCCTAGCTCGCTTAAGAGCGAGCTTGCGGAGTGGAATCGAACCAAGTGTTGGACTCCGAACTCATTGTCAGAGTTTGTTCAACGGTTGTGGGAGCAATTCCGAATGGCGACCCACTCCTAACTTGCTTAAGAGCGAGCTTGCGGAGCGGAATCGAACCAAGTGTTGGACTCCGAACTCGTTGTCAGAGTTTGTTCAATGGTTGTGGGAGCAATTCCGAATGGCGACCCACTCCTAGCTCGCTTAAGAGCGAGCTTGCGGAGCGGAATCGAACCAAGTGTTGGACTCCGAACTCGTCGTTTGGGTGAAAAGTGAAAGCAGAGAGATACAAACAATTTTACAAGTAAAATATAAAAAAACTTTCTTTATTGATAACTAATGGTTGGCTGCTTCTAAGTTGCGAGCCGTTATTACATGAGAGAAATAAAGAAAAAAATACAAGTAAAAGGAGAGGAATGGTTCGACATCCCAGAATACTCAGAGAGGCGTAGAGGCTCTCTCTTGGTATTTCAAAAGATGGTCGGCATTCTAAGTCCTGGGGATCTCTCTGCCTTCGAGGTCCTCTAGTCTATATGTCCCGGGCCGAACTACTTTGGCGATCTTGTAGGATCCCTCCCAATTTGGAGCTAGTTTACTCTTTTGACCAGGAAAAGAGATCGCTAACTTTCTGAGGAACAAGTCCCCTTCTTTGAGGTCGGCAGGACGGACTCTCTTATTGTATACCAACTCGATCCTTCTTCGGTAGCTTTGTTGACGAATGGCAGCTCTTTCACGGTTCTCATCAATCAAGTCTAGATTTGCTCGGAGCTCTCTGGCATTTTGTTCTTCTTTATAAGCCATTAGATGAGGAGAGGGCATACCAACTTCTAGGGGGATCATAGCTTCGGACCCGTAGGTGAGATTGAATGGGGACTCTCCTGTGGGGGTCCGTTTTATGGTGTGGTAGTTCCACAGCACGTTAGGGAGCTGATCGACCCATAAGCCTTTAGAGCATTTATCCAACCTCTTCTTAATACCAGAGAGGATCTGTCGGTTAGCATTCTCCATTTGGCCATTCGACTGTGGATAGGAAATGGAGGAGAATCGTTGTTGGATGGCGAGGTCTTCACATAGAGCTCAGAAGGCAGCCCTGGTGAACTGGGTTCCGTTGTCTGTTATGAGGACCTGAGGGACTCCAAATCGGCAGATTACGTTCTTCCAGAAGAACTGGAGTACTTTGTTCTCGGTGATTATGGCCAAGGGCTCGGCCTCTATCCACTTCGAGAAGTAGTCGATTGCCACGACTAAAAATTTGAACTGGCCGGGAGCTGGTGGGAATGGCCCTAGTAAATCCATCCCCCACATTGCGAAAGGGATAGGACTTGATAGGGATGTGAGTGGAGCTTGTGGGAGGCGACGGATATTGGAGTACTTCTGACAAGAGCTGCATTGCCGAACGTGCAGTTTGGCGTCTTGTAAGAGAGTGGGCCAGAAATATCCATAATTCAATACTTTGCGGGCTAGGGATCTGGACCCTGAATGTGCCCCACCGATGCCTTCATGAAGTTCTTGCAGGGCGTAGTCGGCTTGTTCCGGGGAGAGGCATCTCAAATAAGGCCTATCATCCACTTGTGTGAAGGAGCGCTTGTACAGGATGCCCTCGATAAGTGTGTATCGCTCTGCTCGGGTTCTCACTCGGCGAGCTTCCTTAGGGTCTTTGGGGAGGAGCCCATCCCTCAGAAATTCGACGAGGGGTTTCATCCAATCATCTTGAAGCAGGACAGGTAGCGACTCCATCGAGTCGGAAGTTTTATCCTCTATACTTGGCTTCAGGAGTACCTCTATCAAGACGGTCTGTTCGAGACCTTGGAGGGAGGAGGAGGCTAGCTTGGAGAGGGCATCGGCTTGGGAATTCTCTTCTCGGGGGATTCGCTGGATGAGAGCTTCTTCAAATAGGGCCATGAGATTCCTGACCTTTGCTAGGTACTTAACCATTCGGTCATCTCGTGCCTCATATTCGCCAAGGACCTGATTTACGACCAGGTGCGAGTCGCTAAAGATTCGGAGGCGCCGCGCCCCTACATTGCCAGCCATTCCGAGGCCGGCTATGAGTGCCTCATACTCTGCTTCATTGTTCGAGGCCTTGAAGTTGATACGGAAGGAGTATTGGAGGATGAAATCATCTGGGCCAGCCAGAATGACCTCGGCTCTGCTTCCCTCGTTACAAGAGGATCCATCTACATAAACCGACCAGACAGTCGGTCCCTTCATTGCTTGGTTGACTTCTGGGATGGTGCTTTCAACTATGAATTCTGCTAAAGCCTGAGCCTTGATCACGGTCCGAGGCTGATATGTTATATCATGCTGGCTCAGCTCGATAGACCACTTCACAAGGCGACCAGAGGTCTCTGGCTTGTGGAGAACTTGCTTTAGCGGTTGGTCGGTAAGAACGACCACCGAATGGGACTGAAAATATGGGCGGAGCTTCCTTGCGGCCATGACTAGGGCATATGCCATCTTCTTTATCCTCGGGTAGCGGAGCTCGGCATCCCAAAGTACCTTACTCACATAATAGATGGTCTTTTGGGTCTTATCTTCTTTCCTCACGAGAACGGTGCTGAGGGTCTGCTCGGAGGCTGCTAGGTAGAGGTAGAGGGGTTCACCAGGAATTGGTTTGCTGAGGAGAGGATGATGGACTAGGTAAGCCTTGAGCTGGTCGAATGAATCTTGTTGCTGCTGATCCCACTCGAAGCCTTTAGCCCCCCTGAGAGCCTTGAAGAAGGAAAGGCACTTCTCCCCTGATTTGGAAAGAAAACGCCCTATGGCTGCCAGGCGACCCGTTAGCCTTTGAACCTCTTTGGCATTCTTCGGAGGAGCCATGTCTAATATGGCCTTGATCTTCTCGGGGTTGGCCTCGATTCCTCTCTGGTTGACCATGAAGCCTAAGAATTTTCCCGACGAGACTCCGAATGCACATTTGTTTGAATTGAGCCTCATATTGTGTTTCCTGAGTACGTCGAATGCCTCTTGCAGATCGACCACATGATCGGCCCCGTGGATGCTCTTTACAAGCATATCGTCAACATATACCTCCATATTCCGGCCGATTTGTGCTTGAAAAACCTTGTTGACGAGGCGTTGATAGGTGGCACATGCATTCTTGAAACCGAAGGACATTACTCTGTAGCAGTAGAGGCCCTGATAGACCCCCCCTTCTTTCCCTCTCCTTACCATCTCCGCTAACCCGTCTGCGACAATGGTAAACAACATAGATGAAATAGGGTCCCCCTGCCTGAGCCCTCTAAGGCATCTAATTTCTTTTCCCCTCCACCCGTTAGTCTGCACATTTGATTTACCTCGCTTCAAGCACATTTGGATCCACTGTCGCCATTTTACCCCGAAGCCTTTCAGCAATAGAGCCTCATCCACCGCTTCCCATTCCACCGAATCATATGCTTTTTGAAAATCTAACTTGAGCACTAACCCGTCAGCTTTGTCTTTGTGTCCTCTATACACCACCTCGTGGGCAGAAGCGATACTATCCATAATGTCTCTCCCCTTGATGAATCCACTCTGAGCCTCCCCAACCACGTCCCTGAGGTTTGAGGCTAACCTTCGTGCAAGAATTTTAGTGATAATCTTAAACAACCCATTTAGGAGACTAATTGGCCTCAAATCATCAATCGACCGCACCTCTTTCTTCTTTAGAATTAAGACAATATTAGCATAGTTAAGCCTATCTACCTGAGCTGTGCCTTCGAAAAATTCTTTTAGAATGTTCATGAAGTCAACTTTTATAATGGCCCAAAATAGTCTATAAAATAACAGAGGAAAACCATCCGGCCCCGGCGCTTTATCTTGGCCCAGCTCTTTAATTGCATCAAACGCTTCTTCCTCTGTGAAAGGACCTTCGATTCCCTCGCTTCCTCCTATCCTTGAGGACTCCCACATGTCCGCACAGAGCTCACATCTATATTTAGCCGTACCCCCAAGCAGTCTTTTGAATTTATCATCTATATGACTCCTCATTAAGTCTTCATTCTCAGTCCAAACACCTTCGATGTCCAACCCATTTATCTTGTTAAATCTCTTCCTCTCATTTGCTGTCTTATGAAAAAAATTTGTATTTGCATCCCCTTCTTTCAACCACTGTATTCTAGACCGTTGCTTCCAATACAGTTCTTCCATCTACTCTATCTGAATAATTTCTTGTCTACTTGACCTGAGCTCCTCGTCCGCCTGTGACTGTAGGGTCCCTTGCTCCTGTAATAATTCCAACTCCACTACTCTAGCTTCCAACTTCTGCACCTTACTCTTCCTTTTCCCAAATTCTTTAAAAGCCCACATCTTCAAACATCTGCGCAACCTTCTGATTTTTCCAGTCCAAATTCCTACCGCTCCTTCGTTCTTGATCCCCCCATTCCAAGACTCCTTAATGATCGAACGCAAGTCTGGATGTGATGTCCACATCTTTTCGAAACGGAATTGATGTTGAACTCCTTTAAGACCGATGCCACAATCTAGCCCTAAAGGACAATGATCCGACGTCAAACGGGACAGAGATTTGACGAAAGCCTGCGGGAACTCCTCTTCCCATTCGGCTGAAACTAGAACTCTGTCTAGCTTAGCAAGAATGGGGTTTGTCTGCATATTCGACCATGTGAATCTTCTATCGGTACTACTTATCTCCAACAACTCTAGTTCCTCTATGATGTAGTTCCAAGGATGTAGAGTATTTTCACTTTTTTGGAAGAACATATACGACGAGTTTTCTTCAATTTCAAAAAAGAGAGGATTCCTTCTCAGGGATAAAGGATGTCAATAGCTGTACAGAAAAACTAAATTTAGGGTTAGTTTCCAACATTTGTGAACTACCCACAGTAGGTTTTGCCCGTTTTCATCAACCTTCGTGGCATCCACACTAACCCATCAAGTGGAACAATCGCACTTAGTAACATGCAAACTGATAATGAACTCTGGCATATGTAAAGACCCCTCAAGATAAACCTCATATGCATTTTTCTTTTATTGAACAGTTGATGATTGCCTTGTTATGCCGAGTATTGAAACTAATGTCGTTTGTGATTTGCAGAGAGTCCCTGTGTTTGTATCATGGCTTCGGTATCTATCTTTCAACTACCACACATACAGGCTCTTACTCAAGGTGCAGTATGATAATGTTCCTCCAATAATAAGGGTTAGTAATCTTGACAATGGTGCCAAGGAAGTGGCCGCAATGATCGCCATGGTTTTTGGCTACCGGCTCTTGGCCTATATTTCCTTGAGGAGAACAACAGTCCAAACTGTTTAAGCAAAAACATAGGAAGCATGGTATCAAGAGGCAATTGGAGAAGATTTTACTGCTATCTCCACTCACTCACAGTTTCGAGAGAAGAGGCTTATGGGAACCCCAGGAGAAAAATTAGTGAAGGAAATAATAGGTTAATCGACTCGGGCATACATACGGTATTTGAACTGTGTATATATTTGTGTGTATCATCTTGGTTGTTCATATGTTCCTTTTTTGGTTAATATTCCCAGATTTCTACTGTTATGATAAATTCCAGTATGCCAGAATGTGGAAAAGCATGCCTTACAGTTTAAATCTTGTTTATAATCTAAGATATGGTTTGGTTTAGAGAGGAATCTACTGTTAGAAGAGTAGCAGTTCAAGTATTGCGGCAGTTCAGTAGAATGGATATAAATATATTTTGAGGACTAACGTATCATGCTTGGATTGAGTTCCCTTCTCTTTTTTGCTCTTCCTACTTTTGAATTGAGTTTCAACTGGATAAAAGAGTTAAATTTGTTGGTGACAGTGGAAGAGATGAAACAAAGAATACGATTAAAAATTATCTCAACCACTCGTTATTATTCTATAATCATATCTCTAATCTCTAATTTCTAATATTATAATGGGAGAGTTGGGGTTGGTATTTGTAGATAACCTGTAATTTGTAGACATGCATTCAACCATCTAATCTCAATTATTCATTTTTAAGTGAGAATTATATTAACTATTCATTTACTCAACTGTTGTTAGTTACCATAATACCCTCAAAGTTTAAATTTATTTACGACATAATTATTTACAAAAGTGTCGCTCAAAAAATAATTTTTTTTGCAATTAGGGACAATTTGTAAAGAGTATGTGATGAGTATAGGGAGGTCTCAAGTTCGAGGTCAGATTACGTCTTATTATTTACTATTGATGTTGCTTGTTTTTTTAGTGTGGGGGCAACATATATGAGTTATTGTAATTTGTATAGTGGAAGGGACTGGTCTTGATCCTGGCTCGGGTCTGGTTCCTTAAGGTCGGCCCGGAAGAGAGGCTAATAGCTGGGTCGGAAGGTTGGAAGTTGGGTCGGGCAGCTGGAAGCTTGGTCGGCCGGAGTACATGCAAAAGGCCTAGAAACACCGAGAGAAGTCCCGGCGATAGGCCCTCCGACGATCTAGTCAGTCACCGGAAAAGAGACTGAGCAGCAAGGGTTCAGATGAGGAAAGTTCATTACCTGCTGCAGTGTGGAGGGGGTTTGGTATTTATAAGCAAGGGTAAACGGGCCTGGGACCATAACGGGCCGGGTCGGACCCGTTTGCCAGTGGTTCTGAGATGGCAGAAGCCCGTTGGACTTTGTTGACTTGATGATCTGGGATGAGCAAAATCGGAGGAGATCTGACGGCTCTGATTGGGCCATGTCATCTATACCACATCATATGTAATACCCCGTATTTGCAGCGAACAGTCGACTGGTCCATTTAGCAGTCGACTGCTACTGTATAGTTGGGCCAGATTGGGCCAGATTGGTTGAGAAGGATTTGAGAAGGATTTTGTAACGCCCCGCCCCAATACTCAGACAATTTATAAGACAAATTAGATACTTTGAGTATAAATATAATTAGCCAATGATCAAGAGTCACCTAATTGGTTAACCACCTTTTGAGAGGCAGCCTGCGGTGGGCAGTTGTACTACATAGTATCTAATTTGTCTTCTAAAAATATTAAAAATTGTCTGAGTATTGGGGCGGGGCGTTACATCATAAGCCCCCCACTCCTGGAGGGCTGTGTAAACCAGCCGTGGAGGAGTAGTTTGTCTCTGTGGGAAGAGCAGAGTGGCGTATTTGGTGTAGATTGGACAGGCTCAAGCTCGCCGGCTACACGCTCCATGGGTTCACGGGAGTGCCAGTGACTATCGAAGGGGTTATTACCCTCGACGTAACCGCTGGCAAAACTCCTACATGATATCAACATATTATCGATCAATATGGATCTGCATTAAAAAGAAGGTTAATTTCACTAAACTATACTCAAATTCACCAATTTGCAGATAGCATACTTTTTTTAGGGATGAATGTACTCTGTCCACATTTTTGGGATGGACACTATACCACGTCAAAATCTAATATCGTGACGAGTTTTGGGAGTATTTTGTAATTTTCTTCCTAATATATCCCTACTTTTAGTTTTTAATTAGCTCATTTTCTCTAATTAAATATGTTTATTACTTTATTTAAGGAAGGCCGTACAGTAGAAAGAAAAAAAATAATAAACAAATGAAGAGGTATTTTAGAGATGTTTACTTCAATTACTAAAAATAATTAAAAGATAATTGTAAGAGAGAGAGAGAGAGATTAATCAGAATTATTCCGATAAACTGAACGGGTATCAGGGTCAATTTTCTATAAAATTGATGCCTTTACGATATAAGCAATGAACTGCAACAACTTAAATGGTATAACATACATATTGGAAAAAATATATATATGTGTGTATATAATTATCAGCAAATTTGTAAAACTTGGGTAGAATTTAGTTTTTACTCATAAACAAATGAAGGCTAAATTTTACTAACCTCTTCAGTTTTGACCATTTTGCATCGAGATAATTTGACTTTGAATTTAAGCAGTTCACTGGCTGTAGTTTATTTTCTATTACAACCCTTTTTAACTGTGTTAATTTTTATGTAAAATAGTAGTTTACCCTTGGAATTAAGAAGTTTACTGCCAAGGTCTTTTCATACATACTTCTACTATGAAATTTTTGCAGTTGGAAATTGTTGAATCAGTAAATTGAAATAGTTTGACTGATGCATGATTAAGGTAAAGAGAAATCTGCGATGCCAATATTATGATAAAGTTTAAACCCTAATTGTTTATACAATGTTAAATATATGATGATCTTTCTAAGCAACAACTCAACTTTTATAAAATGCTTATCAAAAGCATGACAACAAAAATTATAAAAAGTGACAAATTATTTAGTCGATAAAGGTCAAATTGGTTCTCCTGATAGATATATTGATATAACCTCCCCAAAATTCGAATTTCTATATCTATCTGAAATTTTAACAAATATGCATACGACAAATATGTTAGTCTGAAAATTTAAAAATATAGCTAAGCTATAGGAAATTATCACAATCTTTCTCTGACTTTTGAATAAATACATTAAATTTCACTTTAGTTACCAATTTTGATCATGTTTATCCTTAACTTAAGTTTAACTTGCCGTAAAGATTATGATATATCTTTTTAAAAAAAGATTGTGATATATATTTTAAAACAAGTAATCAAATCCACAAATACAAATACTCATCATGTTATTTATTTTATCCACTTTATTAAATCAATAATGCTACACTCCATCTTGTTGACAAATTTTTTTTATAACAAATTTATGAGGCACCAAACGGTTTGGACTACTGTTATGATTTTTACCCTTGGTCCTATAAATAGATGCACCTCTCCCCTAAATCAAAATACCAGAAACTCTTCTTCTTCCCAAACCCTCTGTTTTGTGCTTAAGGTTGAGATCAATTCTTTGGTCGTGTGGTGATATATTTCAGACGTTGTCCTGGGAGACAGTGCCACGTGGTGCTTGCGCCAACTTTTCTATCGTTGCATCCTGGGAGACAGATGTATACTCAAATTTCAGCACTCGAAAGAGGCAAAATCTGTTTTAAGGAGATTGTGTGGTACACAAACCTCGACGCAAATTGTTTGGTTTGTAATTTGGTTTTTTCCTCTTTCTTTTCTTATTATTTGTTGGTTTTTTCTCCATCTTCTTCTTCTCTGATTTTGTGCTTCTCAATTATATTTGATTTATTACAAACATTTTGTACCCAAAGTTGTAACAAAGAGAAAAAATTTCTCCATGTTGGTTTTATTTTAAACAAAATCTTATAACAAACTTTTAAAAAAGATGATTTTTCTTCCTTTCTGATTTCGAGGCACTCTTTTTATTATTATTTTTGTTCTGAAAATTTACACTCGTGTTGTATATTTTCAGATTAAAAATGACAAAAGCATCGGAGAATGCTATTGTGGCTGAAACGGTCCAAGTACCAGTTGCTGATAAGACACAAGTGACGACTGTTGCTATGGCACGAGTGCCAATGCTAGCCGTTGTATCTATCTCCGTCTCCCATAGGGAGAAACCTGAGAAGTTCAACAGGCATAATTTCAAAAGGTGGCAACAGAAAATGATGTTCTACTTGACCACCTTGAATCTCGCAAGATTCTTGAACGAAGAAGCTCCAAATCTTATGGAAGATGAGTTTGATAACCAAGTCATCACCGTTGTGGATGCTTTGAAAAATGCTGATTACTTATGTAGGATGATAAGGTTAATAGAAAGAGTGGAAAATATTATTGGATTGTTGGAATGATTATAACTGAGTACAATGACTCCTATATATAGGAGGGAACCAAATACTAAGCTGATACATAAAGCGATATGAGACTAAATATATATTACAATATCTAATACATCCTTTCAAACTCACGATGGGTTGAACAGTGTGAGTTTGCCAATCAAGTAACGAAATCTCTAAACAGCGTGAGATTTGGTAAAGAAGCCTATTGTCTGCTGTGAAGATGTAACAGAATGAAGGAAAATGGTCCATGCTTCAAAGTGCTCACGAACATAGTGGCAATCTATTTATGTGTTTTGTTCGCTCATAAAAGACCGGGTTGTTTGCAATGTGCAATGCACTCCGGTTATCACAATGAAGAGGAGTAGCTCCTGTGAGAGTGACACCCATATCTAATAACAGCCAACGGACATGAACAATCTCTCTAATAGTAGCTGTCATTGCTCTGTACTTAGCTTCGGTAAAAGAACATGCAACAACTGCCTGTTTCTTACTTTGCCATGAGATCAGTGAATCACTAAGAAACATACAGAAACCTGTGGTAGACCATCTGGTAGTAGGATCACCCGTCCAGTCTAAAAAAAATATGCACTGAGCTCTAGTTTGGATGTAAAAGGCATAAATAATGAGCGAATGATAGTGCCTCGAAGATATCCGAGGATCCGAAGAAGAACACTGTAGTGAACTAATGTAGGAGCAAAAACAAACTGACTAACAACACTGACTGCATGAGCAATATCAGGTCTGATCATGCATAAGTAGACAAGCTGTCCAACAATCTGTCTATATCTAATAAGATCTGGAAGGAGCTCACCATCTGTGGGACGAAGCTTCACATGAAACTCTAAGGGAGTATCGGCTGATCGACTGTTAGAGAGACATGCAGCGGAGATAATATCTGATGTGTATTTTTGTTGAGAAATGAGTGTCCCATGATCCATGGGCAATCTCTAGACCCAGAAAGTAGCATAGTTTACCAAGATCTTTCATATGAAATTACTGGTGAAGGTAATGTTGGGTGGATGCAATACCTGTGGAGTCATTCCCAGTAAAAATCATATCATTAACATACATAGTAGTAGTACTCTCCCCTGCAGTGATGACCACATAAACGTAGAGTGGTCCTGTGAATTTTGACTGAAACTAGCCTGGGTGATGACACGGCGAAAACACTCAAACCAGGCTCGAAGGGCCTGTTTCAGGCCATATATAGCACGACGGAGACGACAAACATGACGAGGAGTGGTAAGGCCAGAAGGAGGATGCATGTAAATATCCTCAGATAATGTGCCATGAAGAAATGCTTCTTTCACATCTATCTGGTATAACGGCCACTGACGAACAGAGACAACGGCAAGGACAGTACGAACTGTAGTTATCTGTGCAACTGGGGCAAAAGTCTCATCATAATCAATGCCATGTTTTGAGTAAATCCTCGGGCAACTAGACGAGTCTTGTGCCGCTCAATGGAGCCATTAGGTCGATATTTAACCTTGAAGATCCATTTGTAGCTAACAGGCTGAACGCCCACAAGCAGTGGAATAACATCCCAAATGCCAGTCTGATCAAATGCACGAAATTCCTATGCAATAGTTTTTCGTCACTCGGGAAATTGAATAGCTTCCTGATAGGTTCTGGACCCACGTGTGGAGTGTATAGCAGTGAGATATGCATGAAATTGTGGTGAGTAGGAGGCAATGGTGGCAAAACCAAACTGATCAAAGGGACCAATGACATCAGGTGTGTAACGGGCCGGTGGGATGCCTAAGGTAGACATGTAGACTGACGGACCGGTGGTGGATGGGCAGTGTGTGGGGGTGAGATAGGTGGAGGGGGAATGCAGATGTGGGGAGTAGGTGGTGACGGTGCAGGATACTGTGTGGATGCAGGTGGTGTCTCCATAAGGGGAATAATAGATGGAACATCAGTACGAGGTGGGAAAGGAGCCAAAGGAGTGGGATCATATGGAATGTGTGAAGGTAGGGCCGGGGAGATAGGTCCAACTACAGAAGAATCAAGAAAACTAGCATCCTCAGGAGAAGTGAAGTAGTAGGGAGAATCTTCCACATAGAAGACATGTCGGGAAATACGAATACGACTCGCCACAGGATCAAAATAACGATATCCTTTATGTTCTGGACTGAGACCTAGATGAACACACTTAGTAGCTCGAACGGTGAGCTTTGTGCACTCAGTGGAAGGAAGAAGGACATAACAGGTGCACCAAAAAGTACGAAGCTACTGTAGTTCGACGGTGAGTGTCGAAGAGCCTCATGAGGTGACTTGCCAGATAAGGCAGACGATGGAGTGATATTAATGAGACAGACAGACGTCATGAAAGCTTCAATCCAGAAAGAACGAGGAACAAAAAAGGAGAGTAGAAGAGCACGAGTTGTCTCAAGGATGTGACGATGCTTGCGTTCGGCTACACCATTCTGTTCATGTGTGTGAGGGCAAGATTGTTGAAAGAGTGTACTATAAGATTGAAGGATTGATCTTATAGCAGTGGAAGTATACTCATGAGCATCGTCTGAGCGAAAGGTTTTGATACGCACACCAAACTGAGTGTGAACTATGTTTGTAAAGAACTGATAAATGTCAGGTATCTCATAGCGGTGACGCATAAGAAACACCCATGTGTAGCGGGTATGGTCATCTATGAAACTAACATAATAGAAATAACCTTTGTGAGAAGCTGTAGGTAATGGTCCCCATATGTCAGAGTGAATAAGCTGAAAAGGATGGGTGATATGAGAAGTTCTTTTGTGATTAAAAGGGAGTGCTATGTGTTTGGCCAAATGACAACCCTGACAATTGACTAATGAGTAAAAGAAAGAGGACCAAGGGCACCACAACGGGCTAATGTCTTGAGTCGAGACTCGCTAATTTGTCCAAATGTTTGTGCCACAGATCAGCATTAGAGTGCACAACACCAGCAAAAGGAGGATGAGATTTATGTGCATGAAGAAAATCTAGGTGATATAAACGATCTTGTCGACTAACATGCCCAAACTCCTGACATCGAAAGAATCAAACGTAACGACAAGGCCACTATCGCACAGTGCACTAATGGAAATAATGTTTATGGATAAATGAGGAGCTTAAAGAATATAGGACAACGTGGGAGAGGGAGAGCTAATAGACCCAGAGTGTATAATGAGAAGTTGTGAGCCATTGGCAGTGTGTAAGGATGGAGAGTGAGAGGGAAGGGTAGTACTGGTGGTAGTGTATAATTACTAGTAAGATGTTGTGAAGCACATAATCTAAAATCCAGAATTCTTACCGGGAGTAATAGAGACTGCAGGGGCAGAGGGGCCATCAGTGATAGATTGACCCAAGAGTTGGAGTTCCAGCAGAGCGAGGCGACGCTGGAGATTGACCCAATCAGTAGGAGTCGGCAAGGCCGGAGTAACAGTCATGGCCGAGGATGTAAAGGAAGAGGTGTTGTGAGGAGGAATGGGACTGATGTCACTGTGACAAGGATCGAAATGAGGGTGGAACTGCTACTGGTTGTGGGATTGGGATAGGGAGCTGGATGGTGCTATTGGTTGTGGAAGGGGTGTGGCAGTGGCGAGGATGACGTTGGAAGGAGAAGAGAGGAGGTCAGAACAAGGATGATGATGGCGTTGCATTTGTTTGAATCTAGATGGAGATCAGGATGTGAGGGAGAGTGAAGAGGGAGATGTAGCAGCGGGGAAGCCGGTGGAGAATGAAGCGGGAAAGCCGGTGAGATTGAGGTTCCATTGGAGAAGAAAAAGTACCTGCAAATTTTCTTTTTTTGCTTTTTTTCGTTTTTTGTGTGGAAAACCGGGTAGGGTTTGGAATTGGAATCCGGGTTGGTGGGTTTCGGGTCAGGTACAAGTTGAAGTAAACCGAGTTTAGTAGATTCAGATTTAGGGTTTAGTGGATCGGGTATAAGGTATAATGGATTTTGTGTGTAGATGGGGAAAAAGAATAGAGTAAGTTAGGGTTTGGGGTTAAGGATGGAGAGAAGTGGCAGTTAGGGTATGTGAGGATTTCGGGTAGGGTTCCAGCAAAGGTTTCGACAACGAGATGTATGGTTGGCGTTGGGAAGGTGTAGAGGATTTTGGATTATGAATAGGACTGGGGATTGATTTGGAAGGGGAACAGGGATGGGCTTTGGGAGATCGGTGATCAGGTTTGGAGTTGCGAGTATGGCGACAAGATGTCGCCATACATTTGGAGTTGCTGGTGCGGTTGGTGACTGCTCGGAGATGGCAGAGAGAAGACACAGACGGGGATGGTGAAGTTGGAATTTTGATGCTGCAGATGTGGAGATTGGGTTTTGCCGGAGTTGTTGGGATCTGCCGCTAGAGTTGTTGATAGGAGATGGTGGATTTATTATTATTATTATTTTTATGGATCAGGCGCAGATACCATGATAAGGTTAACAAAGAGATTTGAAAAATATTATCGGATTGTTGGAATGATTATAACTGAGTACAATAACTCCTATATATAGGAGGGAACCAAATACTAAACTGATACATAACCCGATATGAGACTAAATATATATTACAATATCTAAAATAGAAACTACATAATGAATGGATTAGCTGATTCTTTGTACAATGTTTAAATTGATAAAAGAACAGCTAAAGAACTTTGGAAATTTCTAGATATAAATATAAAACTGAGGAGTGCTGGCACCAAGAAATTCATTGTGGGCCGCTTCCTAGACTATAAAATGGTAGATTCTAAAACGGTAATTAGTCAGGTTCAAAAAATTCAACTGATCTTGCATGAGATACATGCTGAAGGTATGAACCTAAGTGAAAGCTTTCAAGTTGTGTAATACTGAAAAATTGCCAGCAGGTTGGAAAGACTTCAAAAATTACTTGAAGCATAAGCGAAAGAAAATGGGCATTGAGGATCTCATTGTCAGGCTTCGTATTATAAAAGACAATAGAAGTTTTGAAAAGCTCGGAGCCATTAGTCATGCGGCCAAGGCTAACGTGGTGGAACATAGTCAACATTCTAAAAGGCACAATAACAAGGGGTCCAAGTTGGGGCATAGGGGAGGAATCTCTAAGAAGCTGAAGTTTTAGGGCAAGTGCTTTAACTGTGACAAGCTAGGTCACAAGTCTACTGATTGCAGACTAGCCAAGAAGAATAGGAATAGAGAAGCAAATATAGTTGAAGACATTGCTCAAGATGTTTATGATATCAACCTCTCGGCTGTGGTCTCAGATGTGAACATGATAGGTTCAAACCCCAAGGAATGGTGTATTGACACTGGAGCTACTTGACACGTGTGCTCCAACAGAAGTACGTTATGCACTTTCGAACCATTAGAGAATGAGGAGATGATGTTTATGGGGAACTCAGCTACTTCATAAATCAAGGGCCAAGGCAAGGTGACCTTGAAGATGACTTCTGGAAAGGAACGAACTCTGAACAATGTTGCTTATGTTCCTGAAATCCGTAAGAACTTAATATCTGCTTCGTTGCTTAATAATCACGAATTTCGTTTAGTTTTTGAGTCAAACAAATTTGTTTTGTCAAATAGTGAAATGTATGTTGGTAGAGGATACATGAGTGGTAGAATGTTCAGACTCAATATAATGACCATGGTCAAAAATATTAATAAAGCTAGCTCTTCTACTTATATACTTGAGTCTTCCAATTTATGGCATAGTAGATTATGACATGTTAATTATAATACTTTACGTAGACTAATTAACTTGAATCACATACTAACATTCAAAATTGATTCCAAACACAAGTGTGAAACTTGTGTTGAGGCAAAACTAATAAGATCATCATTTAAAAGTGTTGAAAGAAACAATGAACCACTTGATTTAATTCACACCGATATTTGTGATTTAAAAATGATACAAACAAGATGTGGTAATAAATATTTTATTACCACAATTGATGATAGCACAAAATACTGTTATGTGTACTTGCTTAAAAGCAAGAACGAAGCGATAGAGAAATTTGTTCTCTATAAAAATAAAGTTGAGAATCAACTTAAAGAAAATTAAGGCACTAAGAAGTGACCGAGGTGGAGAGTATGAATTGTTATTTGCTGAAACTTGTGCTAAGCATGGGATTATACATGAAATCACAGCGCCTTATTCTCTTCAGTATAACGGTGTTGCAGAGCGAAAGAATCATACAGTGAAAGAAATGATGAATGCAATATTAATAAGTTCTGGTTTGCCACCAAACTTGTGGGGAGAAGCTATTCTTTCAGCCAATTATCTTTTGAATAAGGTACCCAAAAAGAAAGAAGAGAAAACTCCATATGAGCTATGGAAAGGAAGAAAGTCATCCTACAATTATTTGCTAATGTGGGGATGTCTTGCCAAGGTGGTAGTACCTCCACATAAGAAAGTGAAAATAGGACAAAAAACGGTTGATTGCATTTTCATTGGCTATGCACATAATAGTAGTGTTTATCGGTTTTTGGTATACAGAACCGATATCCTTGATATACCAAAGAACATGATAATGGAGTCTAGAAATGCATCGTTTTTTGAAGATGTATTTCCATATAAGTTTAAGGAAGAACCAAGTTCTTCCAAACGTTTACATGAGACTATCAGTGAAGATAATGAAAACCAAGATGAAGTTGAGGAGGAACCTAGACGTAGTAAAAGAACAAGAACGGAAAAATCTTTTGGTCCAAATTTCTTGACTTTTATGCTTGAAGGTGACCCCCAAACTTTTAAAGAAGCGGTGAGCTCTAGTGATGGTCCGCTATGGAAAGAAGCCATTAAGAGCGAAATTGATTCTATCTTGCGAAATCATACTTCGAAACTAGTGGATCTTCCACCAGGTAGTAAACCTTTGGGTTCAAGTGGATTTTCAAGAGAAAAATGAAACCCGATGGATCAATTGATAAATACAAGGCAAGACTTGTTATCGAAGGATATAGACAAAAGGAAGGTCTGGATTACTTTGATACATATTCTTCTGTGACGAGAATAAATTTCATTAGGATGGTACTTACAATGGTAGCCTTGCACAATCTTGAAGTACTTAAAATAGATGTGAAAGCAACTTTCTTAATGGAGATTTAGATGAAGAAATCTACATAGAACAACTGGGGCGAAGCCAGAACAAAATTTTCATGGGGGCCAAGAAAAAATTCTATAACTATATATAAATATATAGGTATTTTTTTATAATTTTTAAGGGGGCCAAATAATAAAATTTAATAGATTTAAGGGGTTTTACAAAAAAATTTCAAAAAATTTAAGGGATTTTTCAAAATTTTGGAGGGGCCCGGGCCACCCCGGGCCCCCACATAGCTCCGCCCCTGTAGAACAACCTGAGGGTTTTTCAGCTCCAGGACAAGAAAAAAAGTTTGTAAATCGGTGAAGTCATTATATAGCTTAAAATAAGCACCAAAGCAATGACATGAGAAATTTGACAATGTCATGATGACAAATGGTTTCAAGATAAATAAATGTGATTAATGCATTTATGTCAAAGACACTGAAAATGGATATGTCATAATATGCTTGTATGTAGATGATATACTTATTGTTGGAAGCAATGATTCGATGATTAAATCTACAAATAATATGTTGAACTCAAGATTTGACATGAAAGACATGAGACTAGCTGATGTTATATTGAGAATTAAAATCACAAGAACATCAAACAAGCTTGTTTTAAGCCAGTCACATTATATTGACAATATTCTTGGAAAATTTGATAAAGATAATGCTGGAATTGCCATAACTCCAATAGATCTAACTTTACATTTATCCAAGAATATAGGTGAGAGTATTTCTCAAGTAGAATACTCTAGAATCATAGGTAGTCTAATGTATTTAACGAGTTGTATAAGATCGGATATAGCCTATACAGTGAGTAAACTAAGTAGATATACGAGTAATCCTGGAAGTGAGCATTGACAAGCAATTACAAGAGTACTGAAGTGCTTGCATTTTACTCGTAACTATGAGCTGCATTACATGAGATATCCGGCTGTACTTAAAGGATACAGTGATGCGAACTAGATATCTATTAATAATTCAAAATCCACTCTTGGCTATGTGTTTACACTAGGTGGTGCAGCAGTTTCTTGGAAATCCTCGAAACAAACGGTGATCACTAAATCCACGATGAAATCTGAATTTATCGCACTGGACAAATGTGGGGAAGAGGCTGGATGGTTAAGCCAATTCCTTGAGGATATTCCAAGGTGGACAAAGCATGTGCCTCCAATATATATACATTCAGATAGTCAATCTGTAATTTGTAGAGCACAGAGCAATATATATAATGGTAGATCTAGACATAATCGTCGAAGACATAATACCATTAGACAACAATTCTCTACTGGGGTTATTTATGTAGACTATGCAAAGTTAAAGAATAACATTGCGGATCCGCTAACCAAAGGGTTAAACAGAAAGTTAGTTGATAAGTCATTGAGGAGAATGAGACTAAAGCCCATGAAAGAATAAGCCGATACAATGGACACCCAATCTAGTTGCCTGAAGATCCCAAGATCTAGGTTGAAAGGGACAATTAATTTGTAAAGACCATGTTGGATCACTGTGGGGATTTTCCCATTATGAAACAGTGATTCCTGTAAGGTTAGAGATTAAGCTAGGCTTTTAATGATTCTTATGAATTGGAAATCCGAGTAGAGTAATGCGGGTTACTCTTAACTAAGAAATCACCTATGTAAAAGGGAAAAAGGGCCGCTTCTAAGGGAATAGTTTAGGACAACATTCATGTTAAGCTCTTAAAGAATCAGACGTATGTTCATGGCCAAAACGAACATAACATTGATAACTGAAATGCGTCAGGAAGATTTCTGTTTGAGATATGCCATCGTTTACATAAATGACAGAATAGTTCAAGGACATCGCATCTACTATTTAGTTAGTAAAATAAACATATTTTCATAAGTAAAGGTTCAAAGAGTAACACCTACCTATCCTATGCAGGTCTTGACCACTGAATTTTATCACCAAGTCTATCATATCAGTCTGTCATGTCTGTGGTCGTCAATTTCATTTATGTGGGGAATGTTAGAAAATGGGTATTTTATACACCATTCACGAACCAATTTTTGAGCAATTTTTGAGTAAGATCCTCTATGAATTGTGACAGATCTTGCTGGATTTGTGTTCTCCTTCGTGAGTAGATCAAAATCAAATATTTACTTGCTCAAAACGGTTATTGGGTGAATGAGAAATTGTATCCCAAATTGAGGCGGTTTCATGAAAATAAGTTGATGGATTTTAGTCCCACATCGGAAAAATCAAAGGAATTAGAAGGGGACATATAATAACCTCTTTCTTGGCATTGTAAGATAGCAAGCCAAGAGGCTCTCTCGTGCGCGCACAGGGGGAGGGGGTGTAAATCTCGGACCGAATTACATGCGACTTGTGTGTGCCTACACGTTTCGCGGACACGAATGTCGGACCGACGTGAACCCATTCCGTGCAGAACCACTTTTTTCTACAGTTTTTTTTCCGATCCCTAACGGCCGAAATAAATGCAGAAACAGTTTTTTCTGCCATTTATTCATGCTTTATACTGCACGAACGATTTTGTCCACCGTTACAATGGTGCATTTAAGCTCATGTCTGCCGTTACAAATGATACAATCAATGAGTTGTCTGCCGTTACGATTTTCACCCTTGACCCTATAAATAAAGGACCCTCTCCCCTAAATCAATACACCATAAATTCTTCTCTTCCTCAAATCCTCGGTTCTGTGCTTAAAATCGAGATCCATTCTTCGGTCTTGTGGTGATATATTTCAGACGGTGTCCTGTTTGAGAGTGTGATGTGGTGTCTACGCCAACTCTTCAGTCGTTGTATCCTTGGAGACAGATACCTACTCAAATTCTAGCACCCGGAAGAGGCGAAATCTGTTTTAAGGAGATTGTGTGGTACACAAGGCTCGATGCAAATTGTTTGGTTTGTAATTTGGTTATTTCCTCTTTCTTTTATTTTATTTGTTGGTTTTTTCTCCCTCTTCATCTTCTCCGATATTGTGCCTCTTAATCATATTTGATTTATTGCAAACATTTTGTAACAAAAGTTGTAACAAAGAGTATAAATTCTCTAAGTTGGTTTTATTTTAAACAAATCTTATAACACTACTCCTCGCCTTCTCTATCAGGATCCTCCTCCGTCCGGCTCCACCTTGTAGGTGGACGTAGCAACATAGGCAAACCGTTTCTTGGCCTTTTTCCTGGCCCAGTACCTGCTTTTGAGACTATACTAGCCATAGTACCATGAAGAAGAGTGTTTGTGCCTAAAGATTCTATGATTCTTCTCAACCCAAATTGCCCAGCATGTAGTAGCCATCATGATCTCCCAAAGTGCATCGTCACCTTTCTCCCCCCCACAACAAGAAAAAAAAACATAATGTTTGTACTATTTGCTCCATCGGGTGTGAGATCCCACAATGGCTGCATAGCGCTGACTATATCCCATTGGCGAATGGGCATAGTAGTAGTAGTAGATGATCCCCCATCTCATCTTCCAGGGTGCAGAAGACACTCTGTAGGGCCCTGCCATTTCCTTTTGATCAGATTATCCCTAGTTAGGATGACATTCCTACCCGCCAGCCAATTGACGATCCTGGTCTTAAGAGGCACACCTAAGCCTTCCAAATATCGCAATGTACTATTATCCCCCCGAAAATGAAGGGGTTTTCAGAGAACAAGACAAACAATATCACTAGATGCGTGATTGAAATATGTCTAAATTTTAGGAGTTTTCCTTCAAGCTTTGGTTTATGCCATGTAGGCCACTTTAAAATGGTGGATTATGAGTCTGGTATAATAAATTATTTTTGAGGATGATATAGGAAGAAGTGTAGTTGCTAACCTTCCATTTTCTCTTGCTCTCTCCACTTATATATACATAAACACAAGTTATCTTGAAGCTCCCCTCACACATAAAGATATGGGATGAAATTTCATACTAATGGTTACTGACCTCCCTCTCTCTCACGTGCATGCACTTGTGAAGGAGAGAGACACGCACAAGCACATGTAGCAGTATGTAAATATACATACAGATACAACTGTTTGTATATATATGGTTTGTTTAATAAATGTGTGCACGTGTATGTGTACATACAATTGGGTATGTATGTATGTGTGTATATATACATCTGTGTGCGCGTGTATTTACATACATTTTCTCAAAGGTATTTATTTGCTAACTGTACTTGTTCTTGTGCTGTAACAACACAGACTGAATCATGGAAGCATACACTACTTCTAGCATTTCAAAGCCTTGGTGTGGTTTTTGGTAACTTGAGCATTGGTCCTCTATGTGTATAGGGTTGCAGCCGCCGATGGCTTTGACTCGGACGAGATGGTATATGGCCTAATGTCCTTCATATTCTGGACATTTACATTGGTTTCCTTTGTGAAGTATATTTTCATAATACTGATGGCTGATGATAATGGAGAAGGTAATTCCAACATTTAATGGCCAAAACTCTTATTCAGTACTATTAGAAAAAGTCAGTTTACAGATGTTCCTATTCAAGTTACGTCCCACAGAGAGATTTTGAGGAAGTTGTTTATTGTTATGACAACAAGAATGCCATTAGCAATGAAAAGTTGTATTGTATAATCGTATTTTTTGGATGCGTAAAATGACAGAAGTACCTTATGTTTAATTGACAAAAATAAAAGTACGACAGATTGATTCATTACTAAAAATGCTTAATTTTAATGTCCACTTTTTTCTGTTTTAGAAGTTAATAATTTACTTTATACATGCACTGCACGTCATAACTGCCATTATTGATCAAAATCTAGAGGCACTTGTTATTGCAGACTTAATTACATATGTAGGTGGAACGTTCGCATTGTACTCACTTGTGTGCAGGCATGTCAAAGTTGGTCTCCTCCCTAATAATGAAGATGATGGTTACCTTTGCTTATATAAGGATAGCAAAGATTCCAAGGGTAAATTGACAACTGAGAAGAAAAAAAAAAGAGACTATTTCATGTTGTTCATGGCAATGCTTGGCTCATGCACTATTATTGCTTGTGGGTTTCTTGTTCCGACCATATCAGGTCTAGAAATCCTTCACAAACTTTTTCTTATTTGAAATCTGTTGTAGCACATAATTTTGACAAATCGTGCGTTATGCACAGTGATAATCGCATCGTGGGATTTCAACAAATCTGCCGAGGAACTATCTTCATTACGTAAGACTACATACTGCATATGTATCTGAAATTCTGGATAGCCCATAGCCCATCATTCTTGATTTAGTTTCAAAATTTCCAACTTTTTCACTTCCAATTTTTTTTTTTTTTTCAGTTGCCAGACGAAGTGTGACTTTTGCAGAGCGTAAGACTTCTACCAGAGAATTTTCAATCACTAGTATCTTGGTGGCTGCCTTTTCGACCACAATTTTACAGTTCATTCAAGAACTATTTAATTTAATTCTAAAAGCTCTTTTATTTTTTTATTCCTCATTATATTTTATCCATGTGAAAGGGATCAGCTAGGCTGAATATACTAAGGGGGTGTTAGTGGGAAGGGATTTCAAAAACACACGTTTAAAATCACCATGTTTTGAATGAATAAAAAATAGTGTTTGTTCCAATGTTCCTCAAGAATTGGCATAAACGTTTTTCATAATCCATAACATGCGTAATATCTCAAGATTTAGTAAGCATTGCAGCATATTTATCCTACGCAAATATTCTAAAGATTATCAATCCTTAGTCTGCTTTTAGATTCTGTTTTTATTATGTTTTGCATAATTTGGTTTTTATTTGTGCTAGTTGGGTGACATATGAGAATGCTTTTCTTACATTATTCAGTGCATGTTGCTCATTTCATTGATGTTTTAACTTTAAACCTGATATATTTTAACTACACCGAACTTCTCTTTTGGTAAAGGTCTCAAAGAATTGTTTTTCTTTCACTGTATTTTTCTGTGAAATTACCAGTGCTGACTGCAAGAATTGAACCTAGGACTCTCCACAACCCATCCTTACCACCTAGAATTTCAAAGGGTAGTTGGGAGTTCCATAGAGAAGAAATAGTTCATCAGACTAAACTACTGTGAAGAATACAAGAAAGGATTATAGTTGACTACCATACTCGGTATATAACTGGTTTCCATAGAAGTTTTACCTTTCCAATTCCACTGTTTAGGAATGAATAGTCTGGATCAAATTTTCCAACCAGAGTAATGTGTTCGATACTAAGTGCAACTTGCATTACTTAGGAATCATAGTTTATCATGAGAAGTGTATGCTTTGGTCTATAGAATCATACTGCATCTTTAACCCTTTCTCTTCTGACTGCATATATTCTCAGTTAAGAATTAAACAATGATAGTCTGGTTAGCTTGTTTAGTCGGCAACGCCATTCATTCCTGCTTTCAAGCCTCCATTACGAACGTCTACAATACCCAACCCACCACCAACAAGGAACTGTATCAGGTGGCTCACCTGGTGCAGAACACGAATTAGCCGACCCCTCTGTGCAGGAATCAACAACATGCGCTCACTATTTCTACAGATGGCTCTTTTAGGACTTCTTGGAGGTCAAGTATTTTTTTCCAAGCTCCGATCAGTCACTAATTCAATACAGAAATTGTCTTGGAAAAGGAGATTATTAGAGTAGTGAATTAGTTAAGAGTTTTGGCTAAATTTTGTCCAATTCAATTCAAAGTAAGACAAAATTGAAATTTTTGAGTACTTTTGGTGTTTCTCTACCAGTCTAAGTCATCGAAGACACTAGATATTCATTTTTAGCAGGTAAGTTTCTTGGCCTCCCAAAGTAACTTAAGCATGTTCCCATGTAAAATTCATGTGTATAAACATCTCTGAATCCTCTATGGTGTGTTACAGAACTACTACCACCTACGAATAACTTGTAAGCGAGAGATTATCAAATTTTACATCTTGTATACTTTAGCTCTTTGCCGTAAATTCTACATCTTACCACACTTCTGCACCAGAAAACTACATCTCTTCCCCCATCAACACCACCAAAAACTCACAAAAACACCATCCTGTCTATTCCATTACCCATCTAACTCCTCCCAAAGCACCAATCTCAACTTAACAAAAACCAACCAACGTTAGATGCAGAAATCATTTACTACAATACAAGACCAGCATATAGCATTCTACAATATCCATACGACTACCAAATATGTTATAAAACCAAGTAAAAACAAATTACATGTAGTACACGGCTACGACTATTCAAAGTTTCAATGTAAAACAATGATTTGCCGAGATATATATATATATATATATATATATATATATACATACATACGGTGCAAATGCAAACAAGCTCTGAAAGAACAAGAGTCCAATAAATTGATGAGAACTATACATTATACAACTATTTAGTAACATCTCAGCTTTGGGATAAAACAATCCGTTTCTGCAGCACATGCCAGTATATTTCTTGAAATAGTTGAACCAATAACTCTTCAGCTTTCTGTTCTATAAAGTATACTGCTCTCTAATTCTATAAGCATTTCATCCTTTCTGAAATGATCAAATGGGGAAAAAAAATTGAGGTCCTTGGATGAAATCATATTTACAGATTATGTAGACATCATATTTACAGATCTCTTAAGATAATACCCGTTGCCCCTTTCTTGTTGTTGGTTGTGTAGGCCTTGCTTCAGCACATCGTTCAATCCGCCGCCTCTTTGCTGCATATAAGAGTTTAACAAGATTCAGTTTTACTCTAATTCCTATATTTAAATAAAAAATGCCAAAAAAAAAAATCACATGGGAAGAGAAAACAACACAGACCGTTAATCTCCTCATATCTGTCACGAAGCTTCCTCTTTGTGACCTCTAACTTATTTTGATACGTTAACTCCTCATTTTCCTTTGCTACCTGAAACATAAACCAATATGAGACCAAAATTCGTTCATATTACTAAAACTTGACCTAAATGGGTGATCTCATTTAGCTAAAGCTATGGTCTTTTTAGTCAGCAAATGGATCGAAATCAATATTGATAGTCTTGGGCATGTTTAGTATTTTTTTTCTGTATCTCCTTTTAAGTTACCTAAACAAACCTTGACCTACATGCACCCCACATGTCATCACTTGGAAATCTACTGCAGTGGGCTAGGCATGGGATAAGACATACTCAACCTCTTATGGAATTATAATATTAGAGATAAAAATACAGTTCTTCAAGGTCAGTTATACTTACATCCTTTGTAAGACGAAGCATTGCTGGATCGCTTGAAGATTTCTGCCTCCCTTGTATGCTCCTATCTGCAGCAGCTTTAATTGCAGTAACCTGTGATTTTGGTGAACTTTGTACTAATTCTGGCATCCTTAACTCTTCACAAAGGTTTTGCCTTTGTGTGTCTCTCATAGGCAAGATTTTAATTTTAAGTCTTTTAGGCAATAAGCTCCTCTGGATTTCCTGCTGATTTAATTCTTCTCCCTTCATACTACCCTTATCTTTCCTCGATGAATCGCTTTCTTCTTTATGAGGCCTTCTTCCATTTTCTGTGAATTCTCTAGTGCATGCAGGTTGTGCAGCTACCTCAGGAAGCTCAGACGATGCAGGTTGTGTAGCTAGGAGGGATTCCATGTCTGATGGAGGCACTTTGAGCTCTGAAAGGTGCAAAGACTCTCTTTTTGAAGTAGATGAATTGACAGAGCCAGAGATAGTCACTGCAAAATGAAAAAAAAAATTGCAATTTATTAATTCAAAGAGTCAGGGATAGAACCATGGTTCTTTCTCATGATAAAATCGAAGTTTTTTTTTTTTTTTCTTTTTACTTACATATAGTACCATTAGCCGCATTCTCCCACTCTTCATGAGCGAGACGTTTCCAACGGCTACAAGCAAAAAAAGAAAACCCTAAATGAGTGCATTATTCGCATTGATGCTTATATGTTGAATGTGCATTCATCCTGAGATTGATCATGCAAGATCCTGTTCAAGGTCAGGTCAACTGACCGATCACCTTAATCACATACAAATCCTAGATAGCAACAACAATTCGTAAACCTATGAAAGTGTGGAACATAGATGTATTTACAAAGGGGATGAGAGGGACGTCTGTCGAGTGTGCACTCGACGAATTAAGACTCATGAACAGAACAGTACTTCACATTTTTTAATGCATACACATTAATTTATACTGAAAATAGAAAACAAGGGTGAAAAAGGTAACATTTACGGCGGACTGTAGAAAAATATTTCCTGCACTTTTGACTAGTGAAATTTTACTTACATATATAATATCGACATATTTATATCTAGAAGTATACTTGTAGCTATACTTTTACCTTACTACCATATAACGGGAGAAGGCATTGTTTTCATTGGCCTCCTTCCATTTTGATTTGTGCCACTGAACTCCTTCTATTTTGATAAGTCACTATATGTGCATATGATATTACGCTTACTTTTAGTATACCGAATTTTTATCCTCTGGAAAATACATTTAAGTCTTTTTATTTAACATTTTTTGTTATGTAATGCATTTACTTTTATTAAGAATTATGTACACTATATTTTCAGTTTTAAATTTATTGTGCATTTACATGTGGTGAACACTGAAACACCAAATTCATGTTGGATATATAGAAGAATATATATAAACCTTCTACAGTATTATATGAAACTAAATTAACTATCAGTAAGATATATATATATATATATATATATATTTCAAAACTTACTCGACAAGAGTCCGCGCAAGTTGCTGGATTGGTTTTGATTTGTGCTTTTGAACACCTCTAACAGCAATTCCAATTTTGGTATCCTAATTAATGTCAAAAGATGGCAGCAACCAATAAGAAACAATACAATGTATGACTAAATAAAGTTTTGGAACGAATCAAAGACCAAACCAGGGTGTGGAAACATTACGTACCCTGAGGATTTTTACTGACATCTCCATCAATTGCAACCATCTTAGCAACTTGGATAGAACATCTTCCGACTTCAACAAACGAAGCATACCCCCAGAACCAAAAAAAAACAATTAGTTTCTAAAACAATACAAATATTCAGACATAAAATCTCAAGGCTTTTATGTCTGAGTCCATATCGCTTGTATTGTGGGTCCATATCGCTTTCTTTTTCCTTATCTGTATTTTGGATTGTTCTTATGGGTCTTCCATAAAATAAAGAGGGACTTACATTTTGGTGGACAATGAGTATCATGGCCTGTATATAGGACACATGAGCATCATTGACCGTTTTGGGAGTTTTTGTTCTGTTTTATTAAAGGCTTTTTAATGAAACAATGGGGGGGGGCGTATGCCAACCTTTTATGATCAATGAAAAAAAAAATCTCAAGGCTTTTTAGAAAGAAGATGCACAAACCTCCTCTTCCCAGTTATCGAGCACCCGCTTGATCCTATGCACTTCAGCAAACGTTTGTTGTTGCTTGTCAATCTTGCCGGTGAGAGAGCCAAACTCACCAATGTTCAAGCCCTCCGATGCATTGCTAGTGCTGAAATCATTACTCCCCTTCGGTGTCTCTTCACTACTCACTTTACCTCCATCCCTACCACCTTCAGGTGTTTGAATTTTGGTCCGACAATCAGAACCCTGCATTTGCAAGCAGGTATACATAACTCTGGCGATCTCATCACGGCGGGCCAAGAACTCATCAGGGCGATCTGATGATGCAACAAGGATTGCGTTCTTGATCACTTCGCAGATGTCAGTGTCAGAACATCTAAAGAACTTTCTCCAGTAATCCAGTGACTTCGAAGAACAGTACTTCTCTCCCATGGCTGATTTTCTGCTCAATTACAGAACTCGACGTAAGATTTTGAACGATAAATCCAATTGGGTAACTTTTATTTACTACACTAAATTCTAAAAAGAAAAACCCAAGGTGTAATTTTTATGGAGAGTCCAGAACCAGAGGGGGGATTTTATTATAATTTTTTACTGCATGGCCAAAGTCGGTTTCTGAATCCTAATACAAGTAGGTCTATTTATGGCAAATAGGTTTGTATTCAATTAGTTTATTTAATAATGTGGATAAAATAAATAAAATGATTAGTTGATTCTAGTGTATTTGTGGATTTGATTGCTTGTTTTAAAATAAATATCACAAGAAGATATACCATAATCTTCATTGGCAAGATAAATTCAAGTTAAGGATAAATATGGACAACAATCTCTTACCGCTATTTAATGGAAGAGTATTGTCACAAATAAATATTTTTTTAAAAAATATTTATCACACAACAAATATAATTTTGTTACCAAATAAATCTGTGCATCGCACGTGTAACTCCAAATCTTTATATCAATATGTGCATTGCACGTACAAATTAAAGTTTTTCCTTCTTAATTTTAAAAAAAAATATATGTGTATCGCAGGTTCAGCTCCAACTTTTTTAAAAATTAAGACATTCATCGCATGTACTAATTACTACCGACTTACGTGTATCGCATGTTCAACTACAACTCTTTATCAAAACGTGCATTGATTGCACTTTAAAAGTACTAATTACTACCGACTTATGTGTATCGCATGTTCAATTAAGGGTTCGGGCCAATTGCCACCCTTAATTTTGGAGAGGTTTACTTTAATTACTAAAAATAATTAAATGGTAAGGTTTAAGAGAGAGTGATGACTTAATCAGATCAACTGTGGAGTATGACAGTCAATTCACTCCGTTAAGGCATAGGCAATGAAGCACAACAGCTTTAAGGGTACATTATATATCTGTCAGCAAAAAAGATAGTGGACGATTATCTGCAAATTGGTGAAATATAAGTATAGTTTAGTTTTTACCAATAAAAAATGAAGGCTAAATTTTACTAACCTCTTGGGTTTAAAGTTTAAACCAATTTGCATAGAGCCAATTCGACTTTGAACTTATGCAGTTCATCGACTATAGTTTATTTTCAGGGTTAATTTTTATGTAAAATAGTAGTTGACCCTTGAGAATTTAGGAAGTTTACTGCCAAATTGTCTTTTCATACCTACTTCTACAATGAATTTTTTGTAGAGGGAAATAGTTTGGCTGATGCATGATTAAGGTAAAGAGAAATCTGCGATGCAAATATTATGATAAAGTTTAAACCCTAATTGTTTATACAATGTTAAATATATGATGATCTTTCTAAGCAACAACACAACTTTTATAAAATGCTTATCAAAAGAATGACAACAAAAAATATAAAAAGTGACAAATTATTTAGTCGATAAAGGTCAAATTGGTTCTCCTGATAGATGTATTGATATAACCTCCCCAAAATTCGAATTTCTATATCTATCTGAAATTTTAACAAATATGCATACGACAAATATGTTAGTCAGAAAATTTAAAAATAGAGCTAAGCTAAAATTATAGGAAATTATCACAATCTTTCTCTGACTTTTGAATAAATACATTAAATTTCATTTTAGTTACCAATTTTGATCATGTTTATCCTGAACTTAAGTTTATCTTGCCGTAAAGATTATGATATATCTTTTTAAAAAAAGATTGTGATATATATTTTAAAACAAGTAATCAAATCCACAAATACAAATACTCATCATGTTATTTATTTTATCCACTTTATTAAATCAATAATGCTACACTCCATCTTGTTGACAAATTTTTTTTATAACAAATTTATGAGGCACCAAACGGTTTGGACTACTATTACGATTTTCACCCTTGGTCCTATAAATAGAGGCACCTCTCCCCTAAATCAAAATACCAGAAACTCTTCTTCTTCCCAAACCCTCTGCTTTGTGCTTAAGGTTGAGATCAATTCTTTGGTCGTGTGGTGATATATTTCAGACGCTGTCCTGGGAGACAGTGTCACGTGGTGCTTGCGCCAACTTTTCTATCGTTGCACCCTGGGAGACAGATGTATACTCAAATTTCAGCACTCCAAAGAGGCAAAATCTGTTTTAAGGAGATTGTGTGGTACACAAACCTCGACACAAATTGTTTGATTTGTAATTTGGTTATTTCCTTTTTCTTTTCTTTTTATTTGTTGGTTTTTTCTCCATCTTCTTCTTCTCTGATTTTGTGCTTCTCAATCATATTTGATTTATTACAAACATTTTGTACCCAAAGTTGTAACAAAGAGAAAAAATTTCCCTATGTTGGTTTTATTTTAAACAAAATCTTATAACAAACTTTTAAAAAAATGATTTTTCTTCCTTTCTGATTTCGAGGCACTCTTTTTATTTTATTTTTCGTTCTGAAAATTTACACTCGTGTTGTATATTTTCAGATTAAAAATGACAAAAGCATCGGAGAATGCTATTGTGGCTGAAACGGTCCAAGTACCAGTTGCTGATAAGACACAAGTGACGACTGTTGCTGTGGCACGAGTGCCAATACTAGCCGTTGTATCTATCTCAGTCTCCCATAGGGAGAAACCTGAGAAGTTCAACGGGCATAATTTCAAAAGGTGGCAACAGAAAATGATGTTCTACTTGACCACCTTGAATCTCGCAAGATTCTTGAACGAAGAAGCTCCAAATCTTATGGAAGATGAGTTTGATAACCAAGTCATCACCGTTGTGGATGCTTTGAAAAATACTGATTACATATGTAGGATGATAAGGTTAATAGAAAGATTGGAAAATATTGTTGGATTGTTGGAATGATTATAACTGAGTACAATGACTCCTATATATAGGAGGGAACCAAATACTAAACTGATACATAAAGCGATATGAGACTAAATATATATTACAATATCTAACAAATCCTCTCAAACTCACGATGGGTCGAACAGTGTGAGTTTGCCAATCAAGCAACGAAATCTCTAAACCGCGTGAGATTTGGTAAAGAAGCCTATTGTCTGCTGTGAAGATGTAACAGAATGAAGGAAAATGGTCCATGCTTCAAAGTGCTCACGAACATAGTGGCAATCTATCTATGTGTTTTGTTCGCTCATGAAAGACCAGGTTGTTTGCAATGTGCAATGCACTCCGGTTATCACAATGAAGAGGAGTAGCTCCTGTGAAAGTGACACCCATATCTGATAACAGCCAACGAACATGAACAATCTCTCTAATAGTAGCTGTCATTGCTCTGTACTTAGCTTCGGTAAAAGAACATGCAACAACTATCTGTTTCTTACCTTGCCATGAGATCAGTGAATCACTAAGAAACATACAGAAACCTGTGGTAGACCATCTGGTAGTAGGATCACCCGTCCAGTCGAAAAAAAATATGCACTGTGCTCCAGTTTGGATGTAGAAGACATAAATATTGAGCGAATGATAGTGCCTCGAAGATATCCGAGGATCCGAAGAAGAACACTGTAGTGAACTAATGTAGGAGCAAAAGCAAACTGACTAACAACACTGACTGCATGAGCAATATCAGGTCTGATCATGCATAAGTAGACAAGCTGTCCAACAATCTGTCTGTATCTAGTAAGATCTGGAAGGAGCTCACCATCTGTGGGACAAAGCTTCACATGAAACTCTAAGGGAGTATCGGCTGATCGACTATCAGAGAGACATGCAGCGGAGATAATATCTGATGTGTATTTTTGTTGAGAAATGAGTACCCCATGATCCATGGGCAATCTCTAGACCCAGAAAGTAGCATAGTTTACCAAGATCTTTCATATGAAACTGCAGGTGAAGGTAGTGTTGGGTGGATGCAATATTTGTGGTGTCAACCCCAGTAATAATCGTATCATTAACATACATAGTAGTAGTACTCTCCCCTGCAGTGATGACCGCATAAACGTAGAGTGGTCCTGTGAACTTTGACTGAAACTAGCCTGGGTGATGACATGGCAAAAACGCTCAAACCAGGCTCGAAGGGCCTGTTTCAGGCCATATATAGCACGACGGAGATGACAAACATGATGAGGAGTGGTAAAGCCAGAAGGAGGATGCATGTAAATATCCTCAGATAATGTGCCATGAAGAAATGCTTCTTTCACATCTATCTGGTATAACAGCCACTGACGAACAGAGACAACAGCAAGGAGAGTACGAACTGTAGTTATCTGTGCAACTGGGGCAAAAGTCTCATCATAATCAATGCCATGTTTTGAGTAAATCCTCGGGCAACTAGACGAGTCTTGTGCAGCTCAATGGAGCCATTAGGTCGATATTTAACCTTGAAGATCCATTTGTAGCTAACAGGCTGAACGCCCACAAGCAGTGGAACAACATCCCAAGTGCCAGTCTGATCAAATGCACGAAATTCCTATGCAATAGTTTTCCGCCACTCAGGAAATTGAATAGCTTCCTGATAGGTTCTGGACTCACGTGTGGAGTGTATAGCAGTGAGATATGCATGAAATTGTGGTGAGTAGGAGGCAATGGTGGCAAAACCAAACTGATCAAAGGGACCAATGACATCAGGTGTGTAACGGGCCGGTGGGATGCCTGAGGTAGACATGTAGACTGACGGACCGATGGTGGATGGGCAGTGTGTGGGGGTGAGATAGGTGGAGGGGGGAATGCAGATGTGGGGAGTAGGTGGTGACGGTGCAAGATGCTGTGTGGATGCAGGTGGTGTCTCCATAAGGGGAATAATAGATGGAACATCAGTACGAGGTGGGAAAGGAGCCAAAGGAGTGGGATCATATGGAATGTGTGAAGGTAGGGCCGGGGAGATAGGTCCAACTACAGGAGAATCAAGAAAACTAGCATCCTCAGGAGAAGTGAAGTAGTAGGGAGAATCTTCCACATAGAAGACATGTCGGGAAATACGAATACGACTCGCCACAGGGTCAAAACAACGATATCCTTTATGTTCTGGACTGAGACCTAGATGAACACACTTAGTAGCTCGAACGGTGAGCTTCGTGCGCTCAGTGGAAGGAAGAAGGACATAACTGGTGCACCAAAAAGTACGAAGCTACTGTAGTTCAACGGTGAGTGTCGAAGAGCTTCATGAGGTGACTTGCCAGATAAGGCAGACGATGGAGTGATATTAATGAGACAGACAGACGTCATGACTGCTTCAACCCGGAAAGAACGAGGAACAAAAAAGGAGAGTAGAAGAGCACGAGTTGTCTCAAGGATGTGACGATGCTTGCGTTCGGCTACACCATTCTGTTCATGTGTGTGAGGGCAGGATTGTTGAAAGAGTGTACCATAAGATTGAAGGATTGATCTTATAGCAGTGGAAGTATACTCATGAGCATCATCTGAGCGAAAGGTTTTGATATGCACACCAAACTGAGTGTGAACTATGTTTGTAAAGAACTGATAAATGTCAGGTATCTCATAGCGGTGACGCATAAGAAACACCCATGTGTAGCGAGTATGGTCACCTATGAAACTAACATAATAGAAATAACCTTTGTGAGAAGCTGTAGGTAATGGTCCCCATATGTTAGAGTGAATAAGCTAAAAAGGATGGGTGATATGAGAAGTGCTTTTGTGATTAAAAGGGAGTGCTATGTGTTTGGCCAAATGACAACCCTGACAATTGACTAATGAGTAAAAGAAAGAGGACCAAGGGCACCATAATGGACTAATGTCTTGAGTCGAGACTCGCTAATATGTCCAAATGTTTGTGCCACAGATCAGCATTAGAGTGCACAACACCAGCAAAAGGAGGATGAGATTTATGTGCATGAAGAAAATCTAGGTGATATAGACGATCTTGTCGACTAGCATGCCCAAACTTCTGACCAGTGTGAAAATCAGTAATAGAACAATCGAAAGAATCAAACATAACGACAAGGCCACTATCGCACAGTGCACTAATGGAAATAATGTTTATGGATAAATGAGGAGCATAAAGAATATAGGACAACGTGAGAGAGGGAGAGCTAATAGACCCAGAGTGTATAATGAGAAGTTGTGAGCCATTGGCAGTGTGTAAGGATGGAGAGTGAGAGGGAAGGGTAGTACTGGTGGTAGTGTATAATTACTAGTAAGATGTTGTGAAGCACATAATCTAAAATCTAGAATATTTACCGGGAGTAACAGAGACTGCAGGGGCAGAGGGGCCAGCAGTGATAGACTGACCCAAGAGTTGGAGTTCCAGCAGAGCGGGCGATGCTGGAGATTGACCCAATCAGCAGGAGTCGGCAAGGCTGGAGTAATAGTCATGGCCGAGGATGTAAAGGAAGAGGTGTTGTGAGGAGGAATGAGACTGATGTCACTGTGACAGGGATCGAAATGAGGGTGGAATTGCTACTGGTTGTGGGATCGGGATAGGGAGCTGGATGGTGCTATTGGTTGTGGAAGGGGTGTGGCAGTGGCGAGGATGACGTTGGGAGGAGAAGAGAGGAGGCCAGAACCAGGATGATGACGGCGTTGCATTTGTCTGAATCTAGATGGGGAAAAAGAACAGAGGAAGTTAGGGTTTGGGGTTAAGGGTGGAGAGAAGTGGCAGCTAGGGTATGTGAGGAATTCGGGTAGGGTTCCAGCAAAGGTTTCGACAACGAGATGTATGGTTGGCATCGGGAAGGTGTAGAGGATTATGAATGGGACTGGGGATTGATTTGGAAGGGGAACAGGGATGGGTTTTCGGAGATCGGTGATTAGGTTTGGAGTTGTGAGTATGGCGACAAGACATTTGGAGTTGCTGGTGCTGCTGGTGACTACTAGGAGATGGCAGAGAGAAGACACAGACGGGGATGGTGAAGTTGAGATTTTGATGCTGCAGATGTGGAGATTGGGTTTTGCCAGAGTTGTTAGGATCTGCCTCAACACAAGTGTGAAACTTGTGTTGAGGCAAAACTAATAAGATCATCGTTTAAAAGTGTTGAAAGAAACAATGAACCACTTGATTTAATTCACACCGATATTTGTGATTTAAAAATGATACAAACAAGATGTGGTAATAAATATTTTATTACCACAGTTGATGATAGCACAAAATATTGTTATGTGTACTTGCTTAAAAGCAAGAACGAAGCGATAGAGAAATTTGTTCTCTATAAAAATAAAGTTGAGAATCAACTTAAAGAAAATTAAGGCACTAAGAAGTGACCGAGGTGGAGAGTATGAATTGTTATTTGCTGAAACTTGTGCTAAGCATGGGATTATACATGAAATCACAGCGCCTTATTCTCCTCAGTATAACGGTGTTGCAGAGCGAAAGAATCATACATTGAAGGAAATGATGAATGCAATATTAATAAGTTCTGGTTTGCCACCAAACTTGTGGGGAGAAGCTATTCTTTCAGCCAATTATCTTTTGAATAAGGTACCCAAAAAGAAAGAAGAGAAAACTCCATATGAGCTATAGAAAGGAAGAAAGTCATCCTATAATTATTTGCTAATGTGGGGATGTCTTGCCAAGGTGGCAGTACCTCCACATAAGAAAGTGAAAATAGGACAAAAATCGGTTGATTGCATTTTCATTGGCTATGCACATAATAGTAGTGCTTATCAGTTTTTGGTATACAGAACCGATATCCTTGATATACCAAAGAACACGATAATGGAGTCTAGAAATGCATCGTTTTTTGAAGATGTATTTCCATATAATTAAGTTTAAGGAAGAACCAAGTTCTTCCAAACATTTACATGAGACTATCAGTGAAGATAGTGAAAACCAAGATGAAGTTGAGGAGGAACCTAGACGTAGTAAAAGAAAAAGAACGGAAAAATCTTTTGGTCCAGATTTCTTGATTTTTATGCTTGAAGGTGACCCCCAAACTTTTAAAGATGCGGTGAGCTCTAGTGATGGTCCGCTATGGAAAGAAGCCATTAAGAGCGAAATTGATTCTATCTTGCGAAATCTTACTTCGAAACTAGTGGATCTTCCACCAGGTAGTAAACCTTTGGGCTCAAGTGGATTTTCAAGAGAAAAATGAAACCCGATGGATCAATTGATAAATACAAGGCAAGACTTGTTATCGAAGGATATAGACAAAAGGAAGGTATGGATTACTTTGATACATATTCTTCTGTGACGAGAATAAATTTCATTAGGATGGTACTTACAATGGTAGCCTTGCGCAATCTTGAAGTACTTCAAATAGATGTGAAAGCAACTTTTCTTAATGGAGATTTAGATGAAGAAATCTACATAGAACAACCTGAGGGTTTTTCAGCTCCAGGACAAGAAAAAAAGTTTATAAATTGGTAAAGTCATTATATAGCTTAAAATAAGCACCAAAGTAATGACATGAGAAATTTGACAATATCATGATGACAAATGGTTTCAAGATAAATAAATATGATTAATGCATTTATGTCAAAGACACTGAAAATGGATATGTCATAATATGCTTGTATGTAAATGATATACTTATTGTTGGAAGCAATGATAAGATGATTAAATCTACAAATAATATGTTGAACTCAAGATTTGACATGAAAGACATGAGACTAGCTGATGTTATATTGGGAATTAAAATTACAAGAACATCAAACGAGCTTGTTTTAAGCCAGTCACATTATATTGACAATATTCTTGGAAAATTTGATAAAGATAATTCTGGAATTGCCATAACTCCAATAGATCTAACTTTACATTTATCCAAGAATAAAGGTGAGAGTATTTCTCAAGTAGAATACTCTAGAATCATAGGTAGTCTAATGTATTTAATGAGTTGTATAAGATCAGATATAGCCTATACAGTGAGTAAACTAAGTAGATATACGAGTAATCTTAGAAGTGAGCATTGACAAGCAATTACAAGAGTACTGAAGTGCTTGCATTTTACTCGTAACTATGAGCTGCATTACACGAGATATCCGGCTGTACTTAAAGGATACAGTGATGCGAACTAGATATCTATTAATAATTCAAAATCTACTATTGGCTATGTGTTTACACTAGGTGGTGCAGCAGTTTCTTGGAAATCCTCGAAACAAACGGTGGTCACTAAATCCACGATGAAATCTGAATTTATCGCACTGGACAAATGTGGGGAAGAGGCTGGATGGTTAAGCCAATTTCTTGAGGATATTCCAAGGTGGACAAAGCATGTGCCTCCAATCTATATACATTCAGATAGTCAATCTGTAATTTGTAGAGCACAGAGCAATATATATAATGGTAGATCTAGACATAATCATCGAAGACATAATACCATTAGACAACAATTCTCTACTGGGGTTATTTATGTAGACTATGCAAAGTTAAAGAATAACATTGCGGATCTGCTAACCAAAGGGTTAAACAGAAAGTTAGTTGATAAGTCATTGAGGAGAATGAGACTAAAGCCCATGAAAGAATAAGCCGATACAATGGACACCCAATCTAGTTGCCTGAAGGTCCCAAGATCTAGGTTGAAAGGGACAATTAATTTGTAAAGACCATGTTGGATCACTGTGGGGATTTTCCCATTATGAAACAGTGATTCCCGTAAGGTTAGAGATTAAGCTAGGCTTTTAATGATTCTTATGAATTGGAAATCCGAGTAGAGTAATGCGGGTTACTCTTAACTAAGAAATCACCTATGTAAAAGGAAAAAAGGGCCGCTTCTAAGGGAATAGTTTAGGACAACATTCATGTTAAGCTCTTAAAGAATCAGACGTATGTTCATGGCCAAAACGAACATAACATTGATAACTGAAATGCGTCAGGAAGATTTCTGTTTGAGATATGCCATCGTTTACATAAATGATAGAATAGTTCAAGGACATCGCATCTACTATATATTTAGTTAGTAAAATAAACATATTTTCATAAGTAAAGGTTCAAAGAGTAACACCTACCTATCCTATGCAGGTCTTGACCACTGAATTTTATCACCAAGTCTATCATATCAGTTTGTCATGTCTGTGGTCGTCAATTTCATTTATGTGGGGAATGTTAGAAAATGGGTATTTTATACACCATTTACGAACCAATTTTTGAGCAATTTTTGAGTAAGATCCTCTATGAATTGTGACAGATCTTGCTGGATTTGTGTTCTCCTTCGTGAGTAGATCAAAATCAAATATTTACTTGCTCAAAACGGTTATTGGGTGAATGAGAAATTGTCTCCCAAATTGAGGCGGTTTCATGAAAATAAGTTGATGGATTTTAGTCCCACATCGGAAAAATCAAAGGAATTAGAAGGGGACATATAATAACCTCTTTCTTGGCATTGTAAGATAGCAAGCCAAGAGGCTCTCTCGTGCGCGCGCAGGGGGAGGGGGTGTAAATCTCGGACCGAATTACATGCGACTTGTGTGCGCCTACACGTTTCGCGGACACGAATGTCGGACCGACGTGAACCCATTCCGTGCTGAACCACTTTTTTCTACAGTTTTTTTTCCGATCCCTAACGGCCGAAATAAATGCAGAAACAGTTTTTTCTGCCATTTATTCACGCTTTATACTGCACGAACGATTTTGTCCACCGTTACAATGGTGCATTTAAGCTCATGTCTGCCGTTACAAATGATACAATCAATGAGTTGTCTGCCGTTACGATTTTCACCCTTGACCCTATAAATAAAGGACCCTCTCCCCTAAATCAATACACCATAAATTCTTCTCTTCCCCAAATCCTCCGTTCTGTGCTTAAAATCGAGATCCATTCTTCGGTCTTGTGGTGATATATTTCAGACGGTGTCCTGTTTGAGAGTGTGATGTGGTGTCTACGCCAACTCTTCAGTCGTTGTATCCTCGGAGACAGATACCTACTCAAATTCTAGCACCCGGAAGAGGCGAAATCTGTTTTAAGGAGATTGTGTGGTACACAAGGCTCGACGCAAATAGTTTGGTTTGTAATTTGGTTATTTCCTCTTTCTTTTATTTTATTTTTTGGTTTTTTCTCCCTCTTCATCTTCTCTGATTTTGTGCCTCTTAATCATATTTGATTTATTGCAAACATTTTGTAACTAAAGTTGTAACAAAGAGTATAAATTCTCTAAGTTGGTTTTATTTTAAACAAATCTTATAACACTACTCCTCGCATTCTCTATCAGGATCCTCCTCCGTCCGGCTCCACCTTGTAGGTGGACGTAGCAACATAGGCAAACCGTTTCTTGGCCTTTTTCCTGGCCCAGTACCTGCTGTTGAGACTATACTAGCCATAGTACCATGAAGAAGAGTGTTTGTGCCTAAAGATTCTATGATTCCTCTCAACCCAAATTGCCCAGCATGTAGTAACCATCATGATCTCCCAAAGTGCATCGTCACCTTTCTCCCCCCCCCCCCCCCCAAACAAGAAAAAAAACATCATGTTTGTACTATTTGCTCCATCGGGTGTGAGATCCCACAATGGTTGCATAGCGCTGACTATATCCCATTGGCGAATGGGCATAGTAGTAGTAGTAGATGATCCCCCATCTCATCTTCCAGGGTGCAGAAGACACTCTGTAGGGCCCTGCCATTTCCTTTTGATCAGATTATCCCTAGTTAGGATGACATTCCTACCGCCAGCCAATTGACGATCCTGGTCTTAAGAGGCACACCTAAGCCTTCCAAATATCGCAATGTACTATTATCCCCCCGAAAATGAAGGGGGTTTTCAGTGAACAAGACAAACAATATCACTAGATGCGTGATTGAAATATGTCTAAATTTTAGGAGTTTTCCTTCAAGCTTTGGTTTATGCCATGTAGGCCACTTTAAAATGGTGGATTATGAGTCTGGTATAATAAATTATTTTTGAGGATGATATAGGAAGAAGTGTAGTTGCTAACCTTCCATTTTCTCTTGGTCTCTCCACTTATATATACATAAACACAAGTTATCTTGAAGCTCCCCTCACACATAAAGATATGGGATGAAATTTCATACTAATGGTTACTGACCTCCCTCTCTCTCACGTGCACGCACTTGTGAAGGAGAGAGACACGCACAAGCACATGTAGCAGTATGTAAATATACATACAGATACAACTGTTTGTATATATATGGTTTGTTTAATAAATGTGTGCACCTGTATGTGTACATACAATTGGGTAAGTATGTATGTGTGTATATATACATCTGTGTGCGCGTGTATTTACATACATTTTCTCAAAGGTATTTATTTGCTAACTGTACTTGTTCTTGTGCTGTAACAACACAGACTGAATCATGGAAGCATACACTACTTCTAGCATTTCAAAGCCTTGGTGTGGTTTTTGGTAACTTGAGCATTGGTCCTCTCTATGTGTATAGGGTTGCAGCCGCCGATGGCTTTGACTCGGACGAGATGGTATATGGCCTAATGTCCTTCATATTCTGGACATTTACATTGGTTTCCTTTGTGAAGTATATTTTCATAATACTGATGGCTGATGATAATGGAGAAGGTAATTCCAACACTTAATGGCCAAAACTCTTATTCAGTACTATTAGAAAAAGTCAGTTTACAGATGTTCCTATTCAAGTTACGTCCCACAGAGAGATTTTGAGGAAGTTGTTTATAGTTATGACTACAAGAATGCCATTAGCAATGAAAAGTTGTATTGTATAATCGTATTTTTTTGGATGCGTAAAATGACAGAAGTAACTTATGTTTAATTGACAAAAATAAAAGTACAACAGATTGATTCATTACTAAAAATGCTTAATTTTAAAGTCCACTTTTTTCTGTTTTAGAAGTTAATAATTTACTTTATAAACATGCATTGCACGTCATAACTGCCATTATTGATCAAAATCTAGAGGCACTTGTTATTGCAGACTTAATTACTTATGTAGGTGGAACGTTCGCATTGTACTCACATGTGTGCAGGCATGTCAGAGTTGGTCTCCTCCCTAATAATGAAGATGATGGTTACCTTTGCTTATATAAGGATAGCAAAGATTCCAAGGGTAAATTGACAACTGAGAAGAAAAAAAAAGAGACTATTTCATGTTGTTCATGGCAATGCTTGGCTCATGCACTATTATTGCTTGTGGGTTTCTTGTTCCGACCATATCAGGTCTAGAAATCCTTCACAAACTTTTTCTTATTTGAAATCTGTTGTAGCACATAATTTTGACAAATCGTGCGTTATGCACAGTGATAATCGCATCGTGGGATTTCAACAAATCTGCCGAGGAACTATCTTCATTACGTAAGACTACATACAGCATATGTATCTGAAATTCTGGATAGCCCATAGCCCATCATTCTTGCTTTAGTTTCAAAATTTCCAACTTTTTCATTTCCAATTTTTTTTTTTTCAGTTGCCAGACGAAGTGTGACTTTTGCAGAGCGTAAGACTTCTACCAGAGAATTTTCAATCACTAGTATCTTGGTGGCTGCCTTTTCGACCACAATTTTACGGTTCATTCAAGATCTATTTAATTTAATTCTAAAAGCTCTTTTATTTTTCTATTCCTCATTATATTTTATCCATGTGAAAGGGATCAGCTAGGCTGAATATACTAAGGGGGTGTTAGTGGGAAGGGATTTCAAAAACACACGTTTAAAATCACCATGTTTTGAATGAATAAAAAATAGGGTTTGTTCCAATGTTCCTCAAGAATTGGCATAAACGTTTTCCTTAATCCGTAACATGCGTAATATCTCAAGATTTAGTAAGTATTGCAGCCTATTTATCCTACGCAAATATTCTAAAGATTATCAATCCTTAGTCTGCTTTTAGATTCTGTTTTTATTATGTTTTGCATAATTTGGTTTTTATTTGTGCTAGTTGGGTGACATATGAGAATGCTTTTCTTACATTATTCAGTGCATGTTGCTTATTTCATTGATGTTTTAACTTTAAACCTGATATATTTTAACTACACCGAACTTCTCTTTTGGTAAAGGTCTCAAAGAATTGTTTTTCTTTCACTGTATTTTTCTGTGAAATTACCAGTGCTGTGCAAGAATTGAACCTAGGACTCTCCACAACCCATCCTTACCACCTAGAATTTCAAAGGGTAGTTGGGAGTTCCATAGAGAAGAAATAGTTCATCAGACTAAACTACTGTGAAGAATACAAGAAAGGATTATAGTTGACTACCATACTCGGTATATAACTGGTTTCCATAGAAGTTTTACCTTTCCAATTCCACTGTTTAGGAATGAATAGTCTGGATCAAATTTTCCAACCAGAGTAATGTCTTCGATACTAAGTGCAACTTGCATTACTTAGGAATCATAGTTTATCATGAGAAGTGTATGCTTTGGTCTATAGAATCATACTGCATCTTTAACCCTTTCTCTTCCGACTGCATATATTCTCAGTTAAGAATTAAACAATGATAGTCTGGTTAGCTTGTTTAGTCGGCAACGCCATTCATTCCTGCTTTCAAGCCTCCATTACGAACGTCTACAATACCCAACCCACCACCAACAAGGAACTGTATCAGGTGGCTCACCTGGTGCAGAACACGAATTAGCCGACCCCTCTGTGCAGGAATCAACAACATGCGCTCACTATTTCTACAGATGGCTCTTTTAGGACTTCTCGGAGGTCAAGTATTTTTTTTCCAAGCTCCGAATCAGTCACTAATTCAATACAGAAATTGTCTTGGAAAAGGAGATTATTAGAGTAGTGAATTAGTTAAGAGTTTTGGCTAAATTTGGTCCAATTCAATTCAAAGTAAGACAAAATTGAAAATTTTGAGTACTTTTGGTGTTTCTCTACCAGTCTAAGTCATCGAAGACACTAGATATTCATTTTTGGCAGGTAAATTTCTTGGCCTCCCCAAGTAACTTAAGCATGTTCCCATGTAAAATTCATGTGTATAAACATCTCTGAATCCTCTATGGTGTGTTACAGAGGTACTACCACCTACGAATAACTTGTAAGCGAGAGATTATCAAATTTTACATCTTGTATACTTTAGCTCTTTGCCGCAAATTCTACATCTTACCACACTTCTGCACCAGAAAACTACATCTCTTCCCCCCATCAACACCACCAAAAACTCACAAAAACACCATCCTGTCTATTCCATTACCCATCTAACTCCTCCCAAAGCACCAATCTCAATTTAACAAAAACCAACTAACGTTAAATGCAGAAATCATTTGCTACAATACAAGACCAGCATATAGCATTCTACAATATCCATACGACTACCAAATATGTTATAAAACCAAGTAAAAACAAATTACATGTAGTACACGGCTAAGACTATTCAAAGTTTCAATGTAAAACAATGATTTGCCGATATATATATATATATATACATACATACAGTGCAAATGCAAACAAGCTCTGAAAGAACAAGAGTCCAATAAATTGATGAGAACTATTTATTGATGAGAACTATACATTATACAACTATTTAGTAACATCTCAGCTTTGGGATAAAACAATCTGTTTCTGCAGCACATGCCTGTATATTTCTTGAAATAGTTGAACCAACAACTCTTCAACTTTCTGTTTTACAGATCTCTTAAGATAATACCCGTTGCCCCTTTCTTGTTGTTGGTTGTGTAGGCCTTGCTTCAGCACATCGTTCAATCCGCCGCCTCTTTGCTGCATATAAGAGTTTAACAAGATTCAGTTTTACTCTAATTCCTATATTTAAATAAAAAATGCCAAAAAAAAAAAATCACATGGGAAGAGAAAACAACACAGACCGTTAATCTCCTCATATCTGTCACGAAGCTTCCTCTTTGTGACCTCTAACTTATTTTGATACGTTAACTCCTCATTTTCCTTTGCTACCTGAAACATAAACCAATATGAGACCAAAATTCGTTCATATTACTAAAACTTGACCTAAATGGGTGATCTCATTTAGCTAAAGCTATGGTCTTTTTAGTCAGCAAATGGATCGAAATCAATATTGATAGTCTTGGGCATGTTTAGTATTTTTTTTTCTGTATCTCCTTTTAAGTTACCTAAACAAACCTTGACCTACATGCACCCCACATGTCATCACTTGGAAATCTACTGCAGTGGGCTAGGCATGGGATAAGACATACTCAACCTCTTATGGAATTATAATATTAGAGATAAAAATACTGTTCTTCAAGGTCAGTTATACTTACATCCTTTGTAAGACGAAGCATCGCTGGATCGCTTGAAGATTTCTGCCTCCCTTGCATGCTCCTATCTGCAGCAGCTTTAATTGCAGTAACCTGTGATTTTGGTGAACTTTGTACTAATTCTGGCATCCTTAACTCTTCACAAGGGTTTTGCCTTTGTGTGTCTCTCATAGGCAAGATTTTAATTTTAAGTCTTTTAGGCAATAAGCTCCTCTGGATTTCCTGCTGATTTAATTCTTCTCCCTTCATACTACCCTTATCTGATGGAGGCACTTTGAGCTCTGAAAGTTGCAAAGACTCTCTTTTTGAAGTAGATGAATTGACAGAGCCAGAGATGGTCGCTGCAAAATGAAAAAAAAATTGCAATTTATTAATTGAAAGAGTCAGGGATAATACCATGGGTCTTTCTCATGATAAAATCAAAGTTTTTTTTTCTTTTTACTTACATATAGTACCATTAGCCGCATTCTCCCACTCTTCATGAGCGAGACGTTTCCAACGGCTACAAGCAAAAAAAGAAAACCCTAAATGAGTGCATTATTCGCATTGATGCTTATATGTTGAATGTGCATTCATCCTGAGATTGATCATGCAAGATCCTGTTCAAGGTCAGGTCAACTGACCGATCACCTTAATCACATACAAATCCTAGATAGCAACAACAATTCGTAAACCTATGAAAGTGTGGAACATAGATGTATTTACAAAGGGGATGAGAGGGACGTCTGTCGAGTGTGCACTCGACGAATTAAGACTCATGAACAGAACAGTACTTCCCATTTTTTAATGCATACACATTAATTTATACTGAAAATAGAAACCGAGGGTGAAAAAGGTAACATTTACGGCGGACTGTAGAAAAATATTTCCTGCACTTTTGACTAGTGAAATTTTACTTACATCTATAATATCGACATATTTATATCTAGATGTATACTTTTTTTTTTTTTTTTTTTGATTTAACTGAGTATCCTCCCTCCTCAGTTGGAAGACTAATCTCAGTCCCGTAGCGAGGCTTTGCAAATGGGGCCCACTTTTTAGGCCCCATGGCTACTGGCCACAATATAATGTTAACCACGGGTTTCGAACCCAGGATCTCGGAGGAGCATACTCCTGGTCCTGGCGTCTTCCAACCACTAGGCCACTATGTTGTGGTTTTAGATGTATACTTGTAGCTATACTTTTACCTTACTACGATATAACGGGAGATGGCATTGTTTTCATTGGCCTCCTTCCATTTTGATATGTGCCACTGAACTCCTTCTATGTTGATAAGTCAGTATATGTGCATATGATATTACGCTTACTTTTAGTATACCGAATTTTTATCCTCTGGAAAATACATTTAAGTCTTTTTATTTAACAATTTTTGTTATGTAATGCATTTACTTTTATTAAGAATTATGTACACTATATTTTCAGTTTTAAATTTATTGTGCATTTACATGTGGTGAACACTGAAACACCAAATTCATGTTTTTTTTGATAAAACACCAAATTCATGTTGGATAGAAGTATATATATATAAACCTTATACAGTATTATATGAAACTAAATTAACTATCAGTAAGATATATATATATATATATATATTTCAAAACTTACTCGACAAGAGTCCGCGCAAGTTGCTGGATTGGTTTTGATTTGTGCTTTTGAACACCTCTAACAGCAATTCCAATTTTGGTATCCTAATTAATGTCAAAAGATGGCAGCAACCAATTAGAAACAATACAATGTATGACTAAATAAAGTTTTGGAACGAATCAAAGACCAAACCAGGCTGTGGAAACGTTACGTACCCTGAGGATTTTTACTGACATCTCCATCAATTGCAACCATCTTAGCAACTCGGATAGAACATCTTCCGACTTCAACAAACCGAAGCATACCCCCAGAACCAAAAAAAAAAAAAAAAATCAAATCAAAATTAGTATCACAATTAGACTCCAAAAAACAATTAGTTTCTAAAACAATACAAATATTTCAAGGCTTCTTAGAAAGAAGATGCACAAACCTCCTCTTCCCAGTTATCGAGCACCCGCTTGATCCTATGCACTTCAGCAAACGTTTGTTGTTGCTTGTCAATCTTGCCGGTGAGAGAGCCAAACTCACCAATGTTCAAGCACTCCGATGCATTGCTAGTGCTGAAATCATTACTCCCCTTCGGTGTCTCTTCACTAGTCACTTTACCTCCATCCCTACCACCTTCAGGTGTTTGAATTTTGGTCCGACAATCAGCAGAACCCTGCATTTGCAAGCAGGTATACATAACTCTGGCGATCTCATCACGGCGGGCCAAGAACTCATCAGGGCGATCTGATGATGCAACAAGGATTGCGTACTTGATCACTTCGCAGATGTCAGTGTCAGAACATCTAAACAACTTTCTCCAGTAATCCAGTGACTTCGAAGAACAGTACTTTTCTCCCATGCCTGATTTTCTGCACTAAATTCTAAAAAGAAAAACCCAAGGTGTAATTTTGATGGAGAGTCCAGAACCAGAGGGGGGATTTTATTATAATTTTTTACTGCATGGCCAAAGTCGGTTCCTGAATCCTAATACAAGTAGGTCTATTTATCGCAAATAGGTTTGTATTCTATTAGTTTATTTAATAATGTGGATGAAATAAATAAAATGATTAGTTGATTCTAGTGTATTTGTGGATTTGATTGCTTGTTTTAAAATAAATATCACAATCTTTTTTAAAGAAGATATACCTTAATCTTCACAGGCAAGATAAATTCAAGTTAAGGATTAGGGTTTTTAACATATATGCCCCTAACAAATATGTGAATATCATGTATGTCCCTCATAAATATGTATTTTTATATTTGTCCCGAACAATATATGCCACATCTCTTAATTACCCCTCTAGTTGAAAAAACTCAAAACAATGGAAATTTTCAGTTTTTTTAAAATGGACTTGATGAAAAATGACTGAAATATTTTCTTCTCTACCATTCAAACTATATATTCTTCATCTTTGTAAATCCGGTCAATTGTTAATCTAACCGAGACTCATTAACTTTTATCAAATTTTCTTCATTTTTTTCAAGTAATGGACAAACTAATAGTACATCTTTAAAAACTACATTATCTTCCTCACGTTACTTCTCCAAAATTGTCTTCAATCTTGTTTTTAATGATAGATTATAAGCTTTCTCATTTATTTTCCTTAAAACTCTTAAATTTTTTATCATTTGATTGTCTAGTCTGATCTTTTAATTTGATTTCTATTTGTCTCGTAAGGGTAAAATCATAGTTAACTTAGCGATATCTAACATAAGGGTAAATATGAAATAAAGTCCAAATTGTTAGGGGTATATATGAAAATATATATTTGTGAGGGATATATATGATATTATCATATTTGTTAGGGGTATACATGTTAAAAACCCTAAGGATAAACATGACCAACAATCTCTTACCGCTATTTAATGGAAGAGTTTTGTCACAAATAAATATTTTTAAAAAAAAAAAAAATTTATCACACAACAAATATAATTTTGTTACCAAATAAATCTGTGCATCGCACGTACAAATAAATCTGTGCATCGCATCGTACGTATAACTCCAAATCTTTTTACCAATATGTGTATCGCACGTACAAATTAAAGTTTTTCCTTCTTAATTTTTAAAAAAAGAATATGTGTATCGCAGGTTCAGCTCCAACTTTTTAAAAAATTAAGACATTCATCGCACGTACTAATTACTACCTACTTATGTGTATCGCATGTTCAATTAAGGGTTCGGGCCAATTGCCACCATTAATTTTGGAGAGGTTAACTTTTTTTTTTTTTTTTTTGATCCAAAGATGACTAAGTCATCGCTTCATTAAAGAGATGTTAACGAAACAGTTCATACAAAAGCAGCCCGTAGGCAAGCAATAAGGACAATCCCACACCTACGATACAACATCTAAGCAAAGAACAAGAAACATCAAAATACAAAACAACTAAACTAGAAGCTTTGATGTCTCCATCTCCATCTTTTGGAGGAGATAACCCAACCTCCGATGAAACTACTCCTCCTCTCCTAATTGCATCTTCTTCCCGGTCCTCAGCAGTCCTGTACATTCATAACAACATAAAAGAATTTTGTGCATCAGAAAGGAAAATCTATGATTAACACTATTGAAACAATAATCATTCCGATCTAGCCACAGGTTCCACATAATTGAGGCAACAGCCAAATCCCAATCTAATCTCACTTCCTTTCTAATCCTGCTCGATCTAATGTCCCCCCAGACCTGTGCACTAGACCCCGGACACTGTAAAATCCCGAACGTGTGACCCACTTTCTCCCAGACCCCTCTAGCTCTATGACAATTGAAAATGATGTGATTCGTATCTTCCTCGTGATTTATACATCTATTACAGCTCACATTATCTGTAATTCCACGCTTCCTCAAATTAATCTTAGATAGAATCGCGTCGTTCTCCACTAACCACAGAAATACTTTGACTTTGGAAGGCACATTGATACCCCATATAACATCCGCAATCTCGCTTCTAATCCCTCCGTCATTCAGCCATTTGTATGATGAGGCAACCGAAAACTTACGATTCACCTCCAACGTCCACCATCTCTCATCCTCCGACTGGTTAGTGTAACTTCCTTCTATACGAATAAAATTGTTCACCCGCTGTAATTTAATAATTGAGTCGTGATCTAGAGTATCCTTTACTTCTAGTCTCAGCTTTTGGTTCTTCAACATCGCTGACAAGGGTGTCAGAATTCAGGACTGCCTCTGCCGCCGAAGGGAACAATCCCATCAGCGAGTTACTGCCACACCATTTGTCTTTCCAAAATCTTGTACAATTGTTGCTCCCAACCCTACACAGAGTGTTGCTATGATATAAATCGCCCGTCTTGTATACCCCTTTCCAAAAGAACTATTGAAATCAGAATTGGGGAAAATCATATTTTCTTATTCTTTATTTCTTTGCTATATACATCTATATATAGAATTACATTCTTGGAGAAGAAGAAAAGAGATTGAGAGAAGATTGAGGAGATGAGAGATTTGGGGAATCTGTTTCCTATATATTAGGAAACAGAATATACAATTGCTATATTTCAACACTCCCCCTCAAGTTGGTGCATAGATATCGAACATGCCCAACTTGTCAACAAATTTCAAGAATAACCGAGTCGAAACAGCCTTGGTTAGGATATCTACGAGTTGATCTTCTGACTTTACTTTGGATATCTCAATAACTTTCTCATCTAATTTTTCTTTGATGAAGAATCTGTCCACCTCTACATGTTTCGTCCTATCATGCTGAACTGGATTAGCCGCAATATCTCATGCCGCTTGACTGTCACAATACACCTTCATAGGTTCCTTTGGACCATAGCCTAAGTCCTTCAATAGGAGTTTCAGCCATAAGGCTTATGTTATACTCAAAGCTACTCCGCGATACTCAGCCTCTGCACTAGAGCGTGCAACAACATTTTGCTTCTTGCTCCTCCATGTAACTAAATTTCCTCCAACAAAGGTGAATTATCCTGAAGTGGAGCGCCTATCGGTTGTAGATCCTGCCCAATCAGCATCAGTATATGCCTCAACCTTCAAGTGACCATATTTCGCAAATAAGACTCCTTTTCCTGGGGCTGACTTAATGTATCTTATAATTCTCATTACTGTGTCCATATGTTGTTCCCGAGGTGCATGCATAAACTGACTTACCACACTTAAAGCATATGACATATCTGGCCGTGTATGTGCAAGATACATCAGTCGCCCAACCAATCTCTGATATCTTTCCTTATCACAAGGCAATTGATCAGTTTCGTTGCATAGTTTTAGTCCTTCTTCCAATGGTGTACTAATCGGTTGACAAGCGGACATTCCAGTTTCCTTTAATAAATCGAGAGCATATTTTCTTTGAGAAAGAAATATTCCCTTTCTTGAGCGAGAAACTTCAATACCAAGGAAGTATTTCAAAGGACCAAGGTCTTTCATTTCGAACTCTTGTGACAAGTGGTTCTTTAATGCCTTCATCTCCTCAGGATCATCTCCAGTTACTATCATATCATCAATATAAATAATGAGAGAAGTAATTTTACCTTCTTTCCTTTTTAGGAATAGAGTATGATCAGAATTACTCTGATCGTATCCGAATATCCTCATTGATTTTGTAAATCTCCCAAACCAGGCTCTTGGTGACTGCTTCAATCCATACAATGTTTTCTTCAGACGACATACTTTGTTGCTGTGTTGGACTAGTCTGTTCGACCCTGGTGGATGATCCATATAGACTTCTTCTGTCAATTCCCAATGCAAAAATGCATTCTTCACATCAAATTGCTCCAGTCAAGATTTGCAGCAAGTGACAGTAGAACTCGAATAGTGTTGAACTTTGCCACAGGTGCAAATGTTTCGTCATAATCAATTCCATAAGTTTGAGTGTACCCTTTTGCAACCAGCCTTGCCTTGTACCACTCTATCGAACCATCTGATTTATATTTCACTGTATAAATCCATCTGCATCCTACTGGCTTCTTCTCTGCTGGTAGCTCGACTATCTCCCAAGTCTCGTTCTTTTTCAAGGATTTCATCTCCTTATCCATAGCTGCTTTCCACCTTGGATCAGTAAGGGCTTCCTGCACACTATTAGGAATAGATACAGTAGATAATTGATTTACAAATGACTTATTTGATTCCGACAAGCGGTGAGTGGATACATAATTACTCATGGGATATTTGACATTACTAGTGGGATTAGGTTCATAAGTGGGTTTTGGAATACCTCTATTAGTTCGGTACGGGAGTTCTCTTCTAGGAGGTTCGGACAACGATGATGATTGGTTTTGGGGTTCTGATGGTTCACTCTCACTGAAATTCGGTACTGGTTGCAATTCTTCAAGAGGGTCTTCTTGCAATTCTTCATGAGGATCTTCCTCCCTTGCTATATCTTCATTCAAGTTCTCAGAAGTGACAATGGTGGTGAGTACCTAAATACAGATCTACAACAATATTTGGTGGAACATGGAATTGTTCACCAGACTACATGTTCATATACTCCTCAACAAAATGGCGTGGCCGAAAGGAAGAACAGACACTTGCTTGAAGTAGTCCGTGCTTCACTTATTTATGGCAATCTCCCACTCATGTATTGGGGAAAATCATATACCTCCTACAACCTGGCTCTAATACCATATTGAAATCAAAATTGGGGAAAATCATATTTTCTTATTCTTTATTTCTTTGCTGTATACATCTATATATAGAATTACATTCTTGGAGAAGAAGAAAAGAGATTGAGAGAAGATTGAGGAGATGAGAGATTTGGGGAATCTGTTTCCTATATATTAGGAAACAGAATATACAATTGCTATATTTCCACAAGAACGACTTCTTGTTGTGAACTCTCTTACCCCCAAATCTGAACTTTTTCCTTGCCCGATAATTGTGAGCGACTTACACCACCAATTGTTCCGTCGACTTGCCATCTTCCACCACCACTTACTGAGAAGGGCACTGTTCATTTCCTTAAGATTAATGATACCCAAACCACCAAATTCCTTCCATTTGCAGACCCTCCCCTAACTAAAAAGATGGATCCCTTTACCTCCCTCGTTTGCGCCTTTCCAAAGAAATCTCCTTCTACATCTATTTATCCTTTGAATTACCTAACCCGGTAGTTCATAAATAGACATAAGGTAGATCGGTATGATGTTGATAACTGAATTGAGCAAAGTGATCCTGCCCCCCAGAGTTAACATTCTCCCTTTCCAATCAGCAAGTCTTTTCTCTATCCTATCGATAATCGGCTCCCAATCCTCCTTAATAAGCTTCCCATGCCTGATAGGAATCCCTAGATAAACGAGCGGGAAGTCACCCTTTTTGCATCCAAGCAATTGCTGAATCTCTGTGATGGGAATGGAACAGTTGTCACTAAGTTGTATGACACAGCTCTTATTGAAGTTAACCTTCATGCTGGACCATGCCTCAAAGCACTTCAGCACAGCTCCCATTGCAATGACATCCTCTTTCGTTGCCGAACCAAACAAAAGGGTATCGTCCGCATACTGAAGGATTGAAATTGGCTCATTAAATCCTTTGATATGTATTCCGAAATAAGCACTCTCCTTTTTGCCATTAGCTATCATCTCTGGTAACCCATCTGCAACAATTACAAACAACAGCGACGACAAAGGATCACCTTGTCTAAGCCCTCTCTTGCATCTGATTTCTTTTCCTTGTGCTCCGTTAATGATAATAAACGATTTGCCTCCTCTAATGCATTGATAGATCCATTTCCTCCACCTTTCCCCGAAACCTTTCAGGAGCAAAGCCTCGTCAACAGAGTCCCATTCTACCGAATCATAGGCCTTTTGAAAGTCCACTTTAAATAAGAAGCCATCCGTTTTTTCTTTGCTTCCTCTGAAGATGATCTCATTAGCCGAAGCGACGCTGTCCATAATGTCTCTTCCTTTAATAAAACCGCTCTGTGACTCCCTAATGATATCCTGTAAAAGTGGACCTAACCTATTAGCCAAAACTTTAGTGATGATCTTGAAGGATCCATTTAGTAGACTGATGGGCCTCAAGTCTCCAACCTCTTTAACCTCAGTTTTCTTTGGGATCAGAACAATATTCGCGTAATTTAGTCTTTCTAAATCCACCTCCCCCTTATAAAAATCTTGAACAATGCGCATGTAGTCTGTTTTGATGATATTCCAATAGATTTTCTAGAAGAATAACGGAAAGCCATCAGGTCCCGGCGCCTTATCCTGACCCAAACTATTGATGGCGTTTACCACTTCCTCTTCCTTGAAACAATTTTCGATGTTGTCGCTCCCGTCAATCCTTGACTCCATCCACATATTTTGATTCAACGAACACCTATGGTCTTTTCTTTTACCCAGCAATTCCTTATATCTCTCGTTAATATGCAAACTAATTCTTTCCTCGTTCTCGCACTAGACTCCGTCTAACATTAACCCCGAAATGTGATTGTTACGTCTTCTTCCGTTGGCGATTCTATGAAAAAATTTAGTGTTAGCGTCTCCCTCCTTCAACCAATGAATTCTGGAGCGTTGCTTCCAATAATTCTCCTCCATCCTTCCAATTTGAAAAATATCTTGTCTACTCCTAAAAAGCTCATCGAATTCTGCCTCTATTAAGTCCCTTTCCTCCTCTATAAGCTCTAATTGCTCAATCCTCTCCCCTAATTCAGCTTTGATTCTTTGGTTCTGACCGAATTCCATCCTAGCCCACTGCTTCAGCTTGATTCTTAGTCTCCTAATCTTCTCCATCCAACATCCCATCGCCGAGTTGGACGCGGTAGGTGCTTTCCAGCACTCCTCAATAATCTTTTGAGCTCCCTCACATAACGTCCACGACTTCTCGAATCTAAACTGGTGTAGTCTCCCTCTCTGTCCATCTCCACAATCTAAGGCTAACGGAGTGTGATCGGAGGTAAATCTGACCATTGCCTTGGCCCTTGCTAATGGGAATTTGTCCTCCCATTCGCAGGAAACTAAAATTCTGTCTAATTTCTCCAACGTTGGAGCTGCTTGTAAATTCGACCAGGTGATTTCCTATTCGTAACATCAATTTCCAATAAATCTAACTCGTTGATTAATGTGTTGAACTGCTCCCTATCTCCCCTAGACGCTCCCCTACCAAGGTGTTTGAATTGAAATCTAGTTATGTTGAAATCCCCTCCCACCACCCATGGTCCCCTACATCTTCCTCTAATAGTCTTGAGCTCGTCCCAGAACAAGGACCTTTGAGCCGACTCGTAAGGACCGTATATCGTGGTGACAGACTGGATCCAACTATCAACACGTCTTCTAATAGTAATCGTGACCGAGAACGTCCCTGCAATTTCGTCCATAATCTCAAACAGTCTAGGATCTACTCCAATAGCTATACCCCCTGAAAACCCTCTCGATGCTTTGTACCTCCACTCAAAAGATCCTATACCCTTAATGTTCTGAAACTCTTCCGTGGTCGGAGATTTGACTCTAGTTTCCTGAAAGGCACATATACTCGGCCTATGCCTAATTATAGTGTCGCTAATGAGCCTCTTTTTTGATTTCTGTCTCATCCCCCTAACATTCCAAAAAATGTATAACATTAAAAATATACTCGACCTCCTACAATCTACCCCCCCCCCCCCCCCTGGAGAGGTTTACTTTAATTACTAAAAATAATTAAATGGTAAGGTTTAAGAGAGAGTGATGACTTAATCAGATCAACTGTGGGGTATGACAGTCAATTCACTCCGTTAAGGCATAGGCAATGAAGCACAACAGCTTTAAGGGTACATTATATCTGTCAGCAAAAAAGATATGTGGATGATTATCTGCAAATTGGTGAAATATAAGTATAGTTTAGTTTTTACCAATAAAAAATGAAGGCTAAATTTTACTAACCTCTTGCGTTTAAAGTTTAAACCAATTTGCATAGAGCCAATTCGACTTTGAACTTATGCAGTTCACCGACTATAGTTCATTTTCAGGGTTAATTTTTATGTAAAATAGTAGTTGGCCCTTGAGAATTTAGAAAGTTTACAGCCAAAATGTCTTTTCATACCTACTTCTACAATGAATTTTTTGCAGAGGGAAATAGTTTGGCTGATGCATGATTAAGGTAAAGAAAAATCTTCGATGCAAATATTATGATAAAGTTTAAACCCTAACTATTTATACAATGCTAAATATATTATGATAAAATGCTTATCAAAAGCTCAACTACAAAAATTATAAAGAGAAAAATTATTTTGTGGATAAAGGTTAAATAGGATTTCCTGATAGATATATTGATATTACTCCACAAAATTTGTATTTCTATGCTAATCTGAAAAATTAACAAATATGCATACGACAATGATCTTAAATTGAAAAATTAAAGATAGAGCTGAGCTAAATTTCAGGAAATTGATACAATCTTTCTCTGATTTTTGAATAAAACATCAGCTTTTTTTTATAGCATTTAGAAAGTACTTTGCACAAACATGTGTATCGATATATACTTCAATCACTTTAGTTATCATTAGTATAAAGCACGTGTGATGCACGGCTAAAAAAGTATATGAGCATTTCATAATATATTATCAAAACGGAATGGACTATACGACGAAAAAAAATGTTATGTTGATAAATTTGTGAATGATGTTGAACTAATAAATGTTAGAGCAATCGAATCACTTCCTTAGAAAGCAGTAACTCAAATAGAACACATATATGTTCTTAATTTGTAATAATAATTACTAGCATTGCATACTAATTATTGTAGTTGGTTGGAAGAGAGACGTGGTGTCTGCGCCAACTCTTCTGTCGTTGTATCCTCGGAGACAGATACCTACTCAAATTCTAGCACCCGGAAGAGGCGAAATCTGTTTTAAGAAGATTGTGTGGTACTCAAGGCTCGACGCAAATTGTTTGGTTTGTAATTTAGTTATTTCCTCTTTCTTTTATTTTATTTGTTGGTTTTTTCTCCCTCTTCATCTAATCCGATTTTGTGCCTCTTAATCATATTTGATTTATTGCAAACATTTTGTAACTAAAGTTGTAACAAAGAGTATAAATTCTCTAAGTTGGTTTTATTTTAAACAAATCTTATAACACTACTCCTCGCCTTCTCTATCAGGATCCTCCTCCATCCGGCTCCACCTTGTAGGTGGACGTAGCAACATAGGCAAACCGTTTCTCGGCCTTTTTCCTGGCCCAGTACCAGCTGTTGAGACTATACTAGCCATAGTACCATGAAGAAGAGTGTTTGTGCCTAAAGATTCTATGATTCCTCTCAACCCAAATTGCCCAGCATGTAGTAGCCATCATGATCTCCCAAAGTACATCGTCACCTTTCTCCCCCTCACAACAAGAAAAAAAAAATGTTTGTACTGTTTGCTCCATCGGGGGTGAGATCCCACAATGGCTGTATAGCGCTGACTATATCCCATTGGCGAATGGGCATAGTAGTAGTAGTAGATGATCCCCCATCTCGTCTTCCAGGGTGCAGAAGACACTCTGTAGGGCCCTGCCATTTCCTTTTGATCAGATTATCCCTAGTTAGGATGACATTCCTACCCGCCAGACAATTGACGATCCTGGTCTTAAGAGGCACACCTAAGCCTTCCAAATATCGCAATGTACTATTATCCCCCCGAAAATGAAGGGGTTTTCAGAGAACATGACAAACAATATCACTAGATGCGTGATTGAAATATGTCTAAATTTTAGGAGTTTTCCTTCAAGCTATGGTTTATGCCATGTAGGCCACTTTAAATGATGGATTATGAGTCTGGTATAGATGATATAGGAAGAAGTGTAGTTGCTAACCTTCCATTTTCTCTTGCTCTCTCCACTTATATATACATAAACACAAGTTATCTTGAAGCTCCCCTCACACATAAAGATATGGGATGAAATTTCGTACTAATGGCTGTTGTGCGGAATACGAATTAACCACCAATCAAAAAGAAGGAAATAGCGAAAAACAGAAACAAGCAAACACAAGAACACAACGATTTACGTGGTTCGGCAAAAACAAATGCCTACATCCACAGGGCGGTTGGGGTTTCTTCCACTATAATCACCAATGGGCGAAAAACAAACCCTTACAAAGATGACGGCTGCAAAATCCAAATAGAGGTGTTACACCTTACAAAACCCTAAAGGGTGTATTTATAGGGAAACTACTGGGCTTTTCGAAATGGGCCTATTCTAGTTTACAAACCCGCCTACAGTCGACTGGTAATTAGTTCGGGACAGTCGACTGAGACCCATATTCAGTCGACTGATGTACCCTGCTGCTGTATCCTTAGCCTTTGAAACTTCGTTCGGGACAGTCGACTGAGACCCATATTCAGTCGACTGGTGTACTGGAAATTTCGATCGCTGCAGATACGACGGATATGAACAAGCTGAACCAGAATCGAGCCATTATCCTACAATCTCCACCTTGGCGAGATCTTCCAAGTTGCCCAAGCAATCTCCAAAAATACTCCAAGACAAATGCTCATCACCAAACGCAACAAAAACCCAAACTCCACCTTAGTATGATATCACATACTAAGCAAACAAATAGCAAAGCACCATCCCAACCGCCCATTCCAAATCATCAAACATGCAAAATACTAGCCAGGTTCATGCAATGCTTGAACTTGACTGCCCCAACAATTTTGGTCAACATATCAGCAGGATTATCAGCTGTCCCAATCTTCACCAGAAGAATATCACCATCCTTTATCAAATCACGCACAAAATGATAACGGACATCAATATGTTTGGTCCTCGAATGATGAACTTGGTTCTTCGCTAAATGGATAGCACTTTGACTGTCACAGTGTACCTCCACCTTCTCCCGATGAATTCCCAAGCTCTTCAAAAGTCCATGAATCCAAATGGCTTCCTTCATGGCCTCAGCAACTGCCATGTATTCAGCCTCAGTAGTAGACAATGCTACAGTGGACTGCAAATTGGACCTCCAACTTATAGGTGCTCTAGCCATAGTAAACAAATAGCCTGTAGTAGACCGCCTCTTATCTAGATCACCTGCATAGTCAGAATCAACATAACCCACCAATAGCCTGTTAATATTGTTATCCCTCTCAAACTTCAAACCCACATCTGTGGTGCCACTTATGTACGTCAAAATCCACTTAGCCGCTTGCCAATGCTCTCTGCCTGGATCATGCATATATCGACTGACCATACTCACCGCCTGAGAGATGTCTGGTCGAGTACAAACCATGGCATACATCAAACTGCCAACCACACTAGTGTAAGGTACATTAGCCATATACTGTCTCTCTTCATCTGTACTTGGAGACTGAGAAGCACTAATTCTGAAATGAGTGGCTAAGGGAGTACTGACTGGTTTAGTTTTCTCATCTATACCAAACCGTTTCAGCACTTTCAAGAGATATTGCTTCTGTGTCAAACTCACTATGCCCTTTGCTCTGTCTCTAGCTATCTCCATCCCAAGTATCTTCTTGGCTTCACCAAGATCCTTCATCTCGAATTCAGAACTCAGCTGATTCTTCAAGTTTTGAATCTCCTTAGCATTTTTAGAAGCAATCAACATGTCATCCACATATAATAACAGATATATGAAAGAGTTATCCTGCAATTTTCTGAAGTAGACACAATGATCATACTCACTTCTGGAATATCTCTGCACTTTCATAAACTGATCAAATCTCAAATACCACTGCCTTGGAGATTGCTTCAACCCATAGAGAGATTTTTTCAACCTGCAAACAGAACTTTCCTTCCCAGCAGTCTTAAACCCATCTGGCTGCAACATATAAATTTCTTCATCTAGGTCCCCATGTAAGAATGCAGTCTTCACATCCATCTGTGTCAATTCAAGATCAAACTGTGCTACCAATGCCAACAAAATCCGAATAGAAGGATGCTTCACAACCGGAGAGAACACTTCATTATAGTCAATTCCTTCCTGTTGAGCATACCCCTTTGCAACTAGTCTAGCCTTGAACCGAACACTGTCTTTTGGACCTTCTTTCTTCGTATACACCCACTTGCAACCGATGGCTTTCTTCCCCTTTGGTAATTGCACTAGATCCCAAGTCTTGTTCTTATGAAGAAAGTTCATCTCTTCATCCATAGCAACTTTCCAATCTGCATTTTCAGAACTTCTAGTGGTTTCTTTGAAGTTGGAGGGAACTTCATCATCAACAATGGGAAGAGCAAATGCAACTGTTTCTGTAAAGCGAGATGGTCGTTTGATATCTCTTCTTTGCCTTCTTGCTGCAATTGATTCTTCCTGCTGGGGAGGGTCTTGGATAGGAATTTCTTCCTCATTCTCAGTATCAACCACATCATCTTCATTTTGGGCAGGAGTAGGATTTTCAACTGAAAGCTTTTCTAACTCCACCTGTTGGAGAACTCTCCCAATCTTCTGCTGCTCTTGATCACCAGTCGACTGACCATGAGTCTCAGTCGACTGTCCCGAGCTAATTATGCTGGTCTCATCAAAGGTAACATCCCTGCTGATTACTAATTTTTTTTGTTCTGGACACCACAACCTGTAACCTTTGACACCAGTACTAAAACCAACAAATATAGCCTTTTTGGCTCTTGCATCAAGTTTAGTTTCAGTTACATGAAAATAAGCAGGACAACCAAATATATGCAAAAAACTATAATCAGATGCAAGTTTACCACTCCATACCTCAATAGGCATTTTGCCTTCAATTGCTGCAGATGGTAAACGGTTGACAATGTGGCTTGCATATATAACAACTTCTGCCCAAAATGTCTTCTTCAATCCAGACTGTGCTAGCATACATCTCACCTTCTCAAGTAAGGTTCTGTTCATCCTTTCTGCAACCCCATTTTGCTGTGGAGTCCTCCTAACTGTGAAGTGCCTCTGGATCCCTTCATCTTCACACAATTTCAGAAACGGATCGTTCTTGTATTCCCCTCCATTATCTGACCTCAGAACCTTAATCTTCCTTCCAGTCTGGTTTTCAACTTTCTTCTTCCAGCTTGTGAACAAGGTCAAAACTTCATCTTTGTGTTTCATGGTATATACCCAAACTCGTCTGGAGTAGTCATCAACAAATGTAACAAACCAGTGTCTACCACTCATAGAAGGTGTTTGAGTAGGGCCCCAAACATCTGTGTGCACATAATCGAGGATACCCTTTGTCTGATGTACAGCTGTACCAAATTTCACCCTAGTTTGCTTACCTAAAACACAATGTTCACAAAATTCCAACTTGCAACCTTTAGCATCTTTGAGCAACCCTTGCTTCACAAGCCCCTGCAAGGCCTTTTCTCCTGCATGCCCGAGTCGCATATGCCACAACCTTGTAGAGTCGGGAACAACCTGTTTAGGCTTTTCAGTTACACTGGCAGCCTGACCCAAATACGTTTTTCCCTGCAAGAAAAACAAGTTTCTTTTTTTTTGCCCTTTCATCACCACAAGTGATCCGTTAGTCACCTTCAGAATGCCACCTTCACTAGCAAATTTCATTCCACTGGCCTCCAAAACACCAAGTGAAATCAAATTCTTTTTCAAATCTGGAACATACCATACATCTGAAAGCTCCCTAATAAGACCATCGGGCATTAGCAATTCAATCTTCCCGATTCCTACCTTCTTACAAGGCGCATCATTTCCCATCAAAACTACCCCACCATCCATATACTCTAAGGAAGTAAACCACTCCTTTTTCCAAGACATATGATAGGAGGCTGCTGTATCAAGAAACCATACTTCTTGATAAAGTGAGGGACTAGCAGCAAGTGCAAAGGAAAAATCATCATCACTATCTAAATTATCAACAGTCACATTTGCAGTCGAGTTTCCCTTATTTCGTAGCTTCGGACAATCCTTTTTCCAATGCCCCTTTTCATGACAGAAAGCACATTCATCTCTGGCCGGTATCTTTCTGTCCTTTGAAACTCCTCTCGATTTGAAATGAGATTTGTTTCCTTTATTTCCAGATTTGGTCTCAGATCTGGTCTCAGTTCTGCCCCTTACAATCAATGCTTCAGAAGTTTCTCTATCAACCATTTTATCCCTTCTCCTAGTTTCATTATTCAACAGAGCATTTGCAACATCTTCATATTTAACAGTATCTTTTCCATATATTAAAGTTGTTGCTAAATGATCATAACATTCGGGTAATGAATTCAACAGAATTAGGGCTTTATCTTCATCTTTAATTTGCTCATCCAAATTTAACAAATCAGCCAATAATTTATTAAATGATTCAACATGAGCGTTCATAGACATACCTTCAGTATAGGTGAAGCGAAAAAGTCTCTTCTTCAAATACAGCCGATTCTCCAAACTTTTCCTCATGTATATTTGTCTTCGAGTTTCTTCCACAACACCGCAGCAATGGTATCCCTCATCAAATCGTACTTTTGAGCCTTCGCGATAAAGAGCCGAATAGTCCCACACGCAACTCGGTTCAACTTCTTCCAATCTGCTTCGGACATATTCTTTGGTTTTTCTTCCTCCAAAGCAACATCTTGTTCTTGTTGAACCAGAACATCCAACACCTCACACTGCCACATCCCGAAATTATTTGTTCCATCAAATTTTTCAACTTCAAATTTTGCGTTGTGAATTGTTGTTCTGGACGAACTTGATCCCGCAACATCCTTGGTTGCATCTGCTTCACTCGCCATCTCCCTCTAGGTCGAACCCGACGCTCTGATACCACTTGTTGTGCGGAATACGAATTAACCACCAATCAAAAAGAAGGAAATAGCGAAAAACAGAAACAAGCAAACACAAGAACACAGCGATTTACGTGGTTCGGCAAAAACAAATGCCTACATCCACAGGGCGGTTGGGGTTTCTTCCACTATAATCACCAATGGGCGAAAAACAAACCCTTACAAAGATGACGGCTGCAAAATCCAAATAGAGGTGTTACACCTTACAAAATCCTAAAAGGTGTATTTATAGGGAAACTACTGGGCTTTTCGAAATGGGCCTATTCTAGTTTACAAACCCGCCAACAGTCGACTGGTCTACTTATCAGTCGATAGGTAATTAGTTCGGGACAGTCGACTGAGACCCATATTCAGTCGACTGATGTACCCTGCTACTGTATCCTTAGCCTTTGAAACTTCGTTCGGGACAGTCGACTGAGACCCATATTCAGTCGACTGGTGTACTGGAAATTTCGATCGCTGCATATACGACGGATATAAACAAGCTGAACCAGAATCGAGCCATTATCCTACAAGTTATCTTCAAGCTCCCCTCACACTTAAAGATATGGGATGAAATTTCGTACTAATGGCTACTGACCTCCCTCTCTCTCACGTGCACGCACTTGTGAAGGAGAGAGACACACACAAGCACATGTAGCAGTATGTAAATATACATACAGATACAACTGTTTGTATATATATGGTTTGTTTAATAAATGTGTGCACGTGTATGTGTACATACAATTGGGTATGTATGTATGTGTGTATATATACATCTGTGTGCGCGTGTATTTACGTACATTTTCTCAAAGGTATTTATTTGCTAACTGTACGTGTTCTTGTGCTGTAACAACACACACTGAATCATGGAAGCATACACTACTTCTAGCATTTCAATGCCTTGGTGTGGTTTTTGGTAACTTGAGCATTGGTCCTCTCTATGTGTACAGGGTTGCAGCCGCCGATGGCTTTGACTCAGACGAGATGGTATGTGGCCTAATGTCCTTCATATTCTGGACATTTACATTGGTTTCCTTTGTGAAGTATATTTTCATAATACTGATGGCTGATGATAATGGAGAAGGTAATTCCAACATTTAATGGCCAAAACTCTTATTCAGTACTATTAGAAAAAGTCAGTTTACAGATGTTCCTATTCAAGTTACGTCCCACAGAGAGATTTTGAGGAAGTTGTTTATAGTTATGACTACAAGAATGCCATTAGCAATGAAAAGTTGTATTGTATAATCGTATTTTTTTGGATGCGTAAAATGACAGAAGTAACTTATGTTTAATTGACAAAAATAAAAGTACAACAGATTGATTCATTACTAAAAATGCTTAATTTTAAAGTCCACTTTTTTCTGTTTTAGAAGTTAATAATTTACTTTATAAACATGCATTGCACGTCATAACTGCCATTATTGATCAAAATCTAGAGGCACTTGTTATTGCAGACTTAATTACTTATGTAGGTGGAACGTTCGCATTGTACTCACATGTGTGCAGGCATGTCAGAGTTGGTCTCCTCCCTAATAATGAAGATGATGGTTACCTTTGCTTATATAAGGATAGCGAAGATTCCAAGGGTAAATTGACAACTGAGAAGGAAAAAAAAGAGACTATTTCATGTTGTTCATGGCAATGCTTGGCTCATGCACTATTATTGCTTGTGGGTTTCTTGTTCCGACCATATCAGGTCTAGAAATCCTTCACAAACTTTTTCTTATTTGAAATCTGTTGTAGCACATAATTTTGACAAATCGTGCGTTATGCACAGTGATAATCGCATCGTGGGATTTCAACAAATCTGCCGAGGAACTATCTTCATTACGTAAGACTACATACTGCATATGTATCTGAAATTCTGGATAGCCCATAGCCCATCATTCTTGATTTAGTTTCAAATTTTCCAACTTTTTCACTTCCAATTTTTTTTTTTCTCAGTTGCCAGACGAAGTGTGACTTTTGCAGAGCGTAAGACTTCTACCAGAGAATTTTCAATCACTAGTATCTTGGTGGCTGCCTTTTCGACCACAATTTTACAGTTCATTCAAGAACTATTTAATTTAATTCTAAAAGCTCTTTTATTTTTCTATTCCTCATTATATTTTATCCATGTGAAAGGGATCAGCTAGGCTGAATATACTAAGGGGGTGTTAGTGGGAAGGGATTTCAAAAACACACGTTTAAAATCACCATGTTTTGAATGAATAAAAAATAGTGTTTGTTCCAATGTTCCTCAAGAATTGGCATAAACGTTTTTCATAATCCGTAACATGCGTAATATCTCAAGATTTAGTAAGCATTGCAGCCTATTTATCCTACGCAAATATTCTAAAGATTATCAATCCTTAGTCTGCTTTTAGATTCTGTTTTTATTATGTTTTGCATAATTTGGTTTTTATTTGTGCTAGTTGGGTGACATATGAGAATGCTTTTCTTACATTATTCAGTGCATGTTGCTTATTTCATTGATGTTTTAACTTTAAACCTGATATATTTTAACTACACCGAACTTCTCTTTTGGTAAAGGTCTCAAAGAATTGTTTTTCTTTCACTGTATTTTTCTGTGAAATTACCAGTGCTGACTGCAAGAATTGAACCTAGGACTCTCCACAACCCATCCTTACCACCTAGAATTTCAAAGGGTAGTTGGGAGTTCCATAGAGAAGAAATAGTTCATCAGACTAAACTACTGTGTAGAATACAAGAAAGGATTATAGTTTTTTTTTTTTTTTTTGATTTAACTGAGTATCCTCCCTCCTCCTCAGTTGGAAGACTAATCTCAGTCCCGTAGCGAGGCTTTGCAAATGGGGCCCACTTTTTAGGCCCCATGGCTACTGGCCACAATATAATGTTAACCACGGGTTTCGAACCCAGGATCTCGGAGGAGCATACTCCTGGTCCTGGCGTCTTCCAACCACTAGGCCACTATGTTGTGGTTCAAGAAAGGATTATAGTTGACTACCATACTCGGTATATAACTGGTTTCCATAGAAGTTTTACCTTTCCAATTCCACTGTTTAGGAATGAATAGTCTGGATCAAATTTTCCAACCAGAGTAATGTGTTCGATACTAAGTGCAACTTGCATTACTTAGGAATCATAGTTTATCATGAGAAGTGTATGCTTTGATCTATAGAATCATACCGTATCTTTAACCCTTTCTCTTCTGACTGTATATATTCTCAGTTAAGAATTAAACAATGATACTCTGGTTAGCTTGTTTAGTCGGCAACGCCATTCATTCCTGCTTTCAAGCCTCCATTACGAACGTCTACAATACCCAACCCACCACCAACAAGGAACTGTATCAGGTGGCTCACCTGGTGCAGAACACGAATTAGCCGACCCCTCTGTGCAGGAATCAACAACATGCGCTCACTATTTCTACAGATGGCTCTCTTAGGACTTTTCGGAGGTCAAGTATTTTTTTCCAAGCTCCGAATCAGTCACTAATTCAATATAGAAATTGTCTTGGAAAAGGAGATTATTAGAGTAGTGAATTAGTTAAGAGTTTTGGCTAAATTTGGTCCAATTCAATTCAAAGTAAGACAAAATTGAAAATTTTGAGTACTTTTGGTGTTTCTCTACCAGTCTAAGTCATCGAAGACACTAGATATTCATTTTTAGCAGGTAAGTTTCTTGGCCTCCCCAAGTAACTTAAGCATGTTCCCATGTAAAATTCATGTGTATAAACATCTCTGAATCCTCTATGGTGTGTTACAGAGCTACTACCACCTACGAATAACTTGTAAGCGAGAGATTATCAAATTTTACATCTTGTATACTTTAGCTCTTTGCCGCAAATTCTACATCTTACCACACTTCTGCACCAGAAAACTACATCTCTTCCCCCCATCAACACCACCAAAAACTCACAAAAACACCATCCTGTCTATTCCATTACCCATCTAACTCCTCCCAAAGCACCAATCTTAATTTAACAAAAACTGTTAGGATTTGATTGGGTTGTGGATTGTTAGGGTTTGAGAAGATTGGAAGAGAAGAGAGGAAGAAGATGAGAGTCGGCTGCTTGAAAAGAGGATTAGGGCAAAAAATGTTGATTAGTTTATTCATTTGATTCTTTGTTACATATATGTGGATACAAAGCCCAATGGGCCCAAAGGCAATTTGGGTCATAACATAACAATCTCCACCTTGAACCAAATTGCATCTAAAACAAACTAAAACATAAAGCAAACATAACCTAAAACAAACTAGCAACTTGCTAGAAACAAAACTAGCTCAAACTAGCTAGAAACAAACCGACATCAAACTTGAACAAAGCTTGAACTTTGCAATTGGAAGAGGCTTTGTGAGCATATCGGCCGGATTCGATTCGGTACCAATCTTCTTCACGGCAACCTTGCCTTCCGAGATCACATCTCGAACAAAATGGTATCGAATGTCAATGTGCTTCGTCTTCTCATGGTACATGCGGTCCTTAGTCAAATGAATAGCACTTTGGTTGTCACAAAACACCACAACAGGACCCTCAAGTGAAGACATCTCACCAACAAACGCCTTGAGCCAAATAGCCTCCTTAATAGCCTCAGTAATTGCCATATACTCGGCCTCAGTGCTTGAGAGTGCAACGGTGGCTTGAAGTGTAGACTTCCAACTAATTGCACAATCTCCAAGGGTAAAAACATAACCCGTCAAGGAACGCCTCTTGTCCAAATCACCCGCAAAATCCGCATCCACAAAGCCCGTCAGTTTCTTGCCATTACCAAACTCCAAGCAAGCATCAATAGTACCTCTCAAATAGCGGAAGATCCACTTCACTGCTTCCCAATGCCCTTTCCCCGGACAAGAGAGATATCTACTTACCACACTAACGGCTTGAGCAATGTCTGGTCGAGTGCACACCATCAAGTACATGAGACTCCCAACTGCACTCGAATATGGAACCTTTTCCATATATTTCTTCTCATCATCGGATTTCGGGCTTAAAGCGGCCGAAAGCTTGAAATGCGCCGCAAGAGGTGTTGAAACAACTTTTGCTTTCTCCATGCCAAAGCGGCGTAGCACTTTCTCGGCAAAGCTCTTTTGTGAAAGAAATAACTTTCTCTTGGACCTATCCCTTGTGATCTCCATCCCGAGAATCCTTTTGGCGGCCCCCAAATCTTTCATCTCAAATGCCGAACTGAGTTGCTCTTTCAACCTCCTAACTTCTTTCAAGTTCGAGGATGCAATCAACATGTCATCCACATAGAGCAACAAGTAAATGAAATTCTCACCATCCAACTTCTTCAAATAAACACAACTATCAAAATTGGAACGATGGAAATTAATACTCACCATGAATGAGTCAAACTTCTTATACCATTGCCGCGGCGATTGCTTAAGGCCATAAAGAGACTTCTTCAAAAGACACACACGGTCCTCCTTTCCCGCAACCTCAAAACCCTCCGGTTGGCTCATGTAAATCTGCTCCTCCAAATCACCATGCAAGAAGGCAGTTTTCACATCCATTTGCTCCAATTCCAAATCCTTCATTGCCACCAAAGAGAGCAAAACTCGAATGGAGGTGTGCTTAACTACGGGAGAGAACACATCATTGAAGTCCACACCTTGGACTTGACTGTACCCTTTAGCCACTAGCCTTGCCTTGTATCGAAAATCCGCGGGATTTGAGCCATCAATCTTCCTTTTAAACACCCACTTGCAACCCACAATCCTCTTACCACTGGGAGGCTTCACAAGAGACCAAGTCTCATTTTGTTGCAAAGATTGTAACTCTTCATTCATAGCGGCAACCCAATTGGCCGCATCTTTAGAAGAAATAGCTTCTCTGTAGGAAGATGGCTCACAATACTCCACATCCTCTGCAATTGCCAAACAATAAGCAAAATCGGAGTATCCATATCTCGTAGGTGGTCTTGTTTCTCTTCTAGCTCGGTCCCTTGCCAATGCATATGGTTGTACCTCTTCTTGAGCTTCCTCCAAATTGACATCATCATGTGAGATCAAATCATCACCTTCTTGGACCGGCACCTCAAACTCCACCTTCTTCTCAACCTTCTCATTCTCCTTAATAGTCGGCTCGGGTGCAACATCATTTGCCTTCAACATGGCCGACTCATTGAAAATGACATCTCTTGAAATGAGGAACTTGGATGATTCGGGACACCACAACTTATACCCCTTCACATTTCTGGGATACCCAACAAAAATACACTTCTTCGATCTAGGCTCCAACTTTCCTTCATTCACATGCACATAAGCGGGACAACCAAACACCCTCAGATTCGAATAATCGGCCGTCTTACCCGACCACACTTCTTCGGGTGTCTTCAACTCAATTGAAGTGGTAGGAGATCGATTCACCAAATAGCAGGATGTGTTAATGGCTTCCGCCCAAAACTCCTTACCCAAGCCCGCATTTGAAAGCATACTTCTAGATCTTTCAAGTAGTGTCCTATTCATCCTTTCTGCAACACCATTTTGTTGTGGAGTGTTGACCACCGTCTTGTGCCGAACAATCCCTTCAGCCTTGCAAAAGTTGTCAAACTCACGGTTGCAGAACTCCAAACCGTTATCGGTTCTCAACCTCTTAACTTTCCTTCCCGTTTGGTTCTCCAAAAGTGACTTCCATTCTTTGAAGGTGCTAAACACATCACTTTTCTCTTTCAAGAAATAAACCCAAACCTTCCTTGAGAAATCATCAATGAAAGTAAGCATATAACGAGAACCATTACCTTTGGAAGGCTCACGAGAAGGTCCCCAAAGATCCGAATGGATGTAGTCAAGTGTTCCCTTGGTCGAATGAATGGCCGTGGAGAAGCTCAACCTCTTATGCTTGCCAAATACACAATGCTCACAAAACTCCAAGTTGCCCGTGCATTGGCCACACAACAAGCCTCTCTTGCTCAAAATGGTCATTCCTCGCTCGCTCATATGCCCCAATCTCATATGCCAAAGCCTAGTAGTCTCCTCATCCGACATAGTACCCGAACGTGCAATGGCAGCCGAGCCCGTGACCGTGGAACCTTGTAAGAAATAAAGAGTTCCAATTCTCTTCGCCTTCATGATTGTGAGAGCCCCTTTAGAGACTCTGAGGACTCCACCTTCACTTTGGAACTTACACCCCTTTTCTTCAAGAGACCCCAAAGAAATCAAATTCTTAGACAAATCGGGTATATGCCTCACACCCGTCAACCTTCGGACCTTTCCATCATGGAACTTAATTGTCACCGAACCAATCCCGGCAACCTTACACATATTGTTGTTCCCCATGAGAACCTTACCATCCGTAGGCTCATAAGTCTCGAACCAATCTCTATTCGGAGTCATGTGTTGCGAAGCACCCGTATCCATCACCCAACAATGCATATCATCAACATTAGTGTCTGTCACACAAAGAGTATCAACCGTGTCACATTCAGCCACATTGGCCTCCTCCGAAGAAAGACCTTTACTATCCGCCTTTTGTTTATTTTTGAGCTTGAAACAATCGGCCTTAATGTGTCCCTTCTTCTTACAATAGTTGCACGTCAAATTCTTGTGCCTAGACTTCGAACGGGTCCTTGTATCTTTCGAGTTTCGGTCCCATGACCTACCTCGATCAACAACTAAACCAACACCTTGGCTCCCTTTCTCATTATTGGTCATCTCACTATCAATGTGCAACTTGGCTTGCAAATTGCTCTTAACATCTTCTAGAGAAATTTTATCTCTACTATAAATCAACATATCTCTAAAAGCCTTATATGATGCGGGCAATGAGCATAATAACAAAAGGGCTTGGTCCTCATCCTCCACCTTAACATCAATCTTACTTAAATCATTCAAAATAGATGCAAACTCCGTAATATGATCGGAAATTGATGTACCTTCAACCATGCGAAGAGTGTAGAGGCGCAACTTCAACCGCAGTCGATTGGTGAGGGACTTCTTCATGTAGATGTTCTCCAACTTCTCCCACAAAGCCTTAGCGGTCTTCTCCGATAGGACCTCTTGCAATGTCGAATCGCTCAAGCACAATTGGATAATAGAGAGCGCTTTATCATCCATCTCTCTCCATTTCTTATCCGGCACCGCATCAATCAACTTTTCTCGACCAAAAATGGCATCCTTAACGCCTTGGCTCGACAAAATCGCTGCCATACGTACTTGCCATAATGCAAAACTCGTCTTCCCATCATACTTCTCAATATCATACTTCCCCGACATATCCATACAAATTTCTTGAACCCAAATTCAGCAAAACACCAAGATTTTCCCCCAAAAATTGATTACTTAAATCACAAAGAACAATCAAACCTTCCTTCTTGAAATCCTTCTCCTCCAACACTCAGACGAAGCAATCACCACCAGAGAGATCTGGACGAAGGAATCAACCAGCAACCAGACCTGGATGTACGGAACGGCACCAAATCGACGACGGATCTGATCTGGACGAACGGAACGGCACCAAGTCTCTGGACGAACGGAACGGCACCAAGTCTCTGGACGAACGGTGACTGAAAAGATCGGGACTGATCTGGGGCGATCTGATCGGTCGATAGGTGCTCCGGACGGGAAAGGGATCGGGACTGTGATGCTGGTGGTCGGAAGTGATTGGGAGTAGGGATCTGAGTTTGGTGTTGGCTCTGATACCAGTTTGTTAGGATTTGATTGGGTTGTGGATTGTTAGGGTTTGAGAAGATTGGAAGAGAAGAGAGGAAGAAGATGAGAGTCGGCTGCTTGAAAAGAGGATTAGGGCAAAAAATGTTGATTAGTTTATTCATTTGATTCTTTGTTACATATATGTGGATACAAAGCCCAATGGGCCCAAAGGCAATTTGGGTCATAACATAACAAAAACCAACTAACGTTAAATGCAGAAATCATTTACTACAATACAAGACCAGCATATAGCATTCTACAATATCCATACGACTACCAAATATGTTATAAAACCAAGTAAAAACAAATTACATGTAGTACACGGCTAAGACTATTCAAAGTTTCAATGTAAAACAAATCATAAAACAATGATTTGCCGATATATATATATATATATATATATATATATATATATATATATACATACATACGGTGCAAATGCAAACAAGCTCTGAAAGAACAAGAGTCCAATAAATTGATGAGAACTATACATTATACAACTATTTAGTAACATCTCAGCTTTGGGATAAAACAATCTGTTTCTGCAGCACATGCCAGTATATTTCTTGAAATAGTTGAACCAACAACTCTTCAGCTTTCTGTTCTATAAAGTATACTGCTCTCTAATTCTATAAGCATTTCATCCTTTCTGAAATGATCAAATGGGGAAAAAAATTTGAGGTCCTTGGATGAAATCATATTTACAGATTATGTAGACATCATATTTACAGATCTCTTAAGATAATACCCGTTGCCCCTTTCTTGTTGTTGGTTGTGTAGGCCTTGCTTCAGCACAACGTTCAATCTGCCGCCTCTTTGCTGCATATAAGAGTTTAACAAGACTCAGTTTTACTCTAATTCCTATATTTAAATAAAAAATGCCAAAAAAAAAAATCACATGGGAAGAGAAAACAACATGTACAGACCGTTAATCTCCTCATATCTGTCACGAAGCTTCCTCTTTGAGAACTCTAACTTATTTTGATAGGTTAACTCCTCATTTTCCTTTGCTACCTGAAACATAAACCAATATGAGACCAAAATTCGTTCATATTACTAAAACTTGACCTAAATGGGTGATCTCATTTAGCTAAAGCTATGGTCTTTTTAGTCAGCAAATGGATCGAAATCAATATTGATAGTCTTGGGCATGTTTAGTATTTTTTTTTTCTGTATCTCCTTTTAAGTTACCTAAACAAACCTTGACCTACATGCACCCCACATGTCATCACTTGGAAATCTACTGCAGTGGGCTAGGCATGGGATAAGACATACTCAACCTCTTATGGAATTATAATATTAGAGATAAAAATACAGTTCTTCAAGGTCAGTTATACTTACATCCTTTGTAAGACGAAGCATTGCTGGATCGCTTGAAGATTTCTGCCTCCCTTGCGTGCTCCTATCTGCAGCAGCTTTAATTGCAGTAACCTGTGATTTTGGTGAACTTTGTACTAATTCTGGCATCCTTAACTCTTCACAAGGGTTTTGCCTTTGTGTGTCTCTCATAGGCAAGATTTTAATTTTAAGTCTTTTAGGCAATAAGCTCCTCTGGATTTCCTGCTGATTTAATTCTTCTCCCTTCATACTACCCTTATCTTTCCTCGATGAATCGCTTTCTTCTTTTTGAGGCCTTCTTCCATTTTCTGTGAATTCTCTAGTGCATGCAGGTTGTGCAGCTACCTCAGGAAGCTCAGACGATGCAGGTTGTGTAGCTAGGAGGGATTCCATGTCTGATGGAGGCACTTTGAGCTCTGAAAGGTGCAAAGACTCTCTTTTTGAAGTAGATGAATTGACAGAGCCAGAGATAGTCACTGCAAAATGAAAAAAAAATTGGAATTTATTAATTGAAAGAGTCAGGGATAGAACCATGGGTCTTTCTCATGATAAAATCAAAGTTTTTTTTTTTTTTTTTCTTTTTTACTTACATATAGTACCATTCGCCGCATTCTCCCACTCTTCATGAGCGAGACGTTTCCAACGGCTACAAGCAAAAAAAGAAAACCCTAAATGAGTGCATTATTCGCATTGATGCTTATATGTTGAATGTGCATTCATCCTGAGATTGATCATGCAAGATCCTGTTCAAGGTCAGGTCAACTGACCGATCACCTTAATCACATACAAATCCCAGATAGCAACAACAATTCGTAAACCTATGAAAGTGTGGAACATGGATGTATTTACAAAGGGGATGAGAGGGACGTCTGTCGAGTGTGCACTCGACGAATTAAGACTCATGAACAGAACAGTACTTCACATTTTTTAATGTATACACATTAATTTATACTGAAAATAGAAAACAAGGGTGAAAAAGGTAACATTTACGGCGGACTGTAGAAAAATATTTCCTGCACTTTTGACTAGTGAAATTATACTTACATATATAATATCGACATATTTATATCTAGATGTATACTTGTAGCTATACTTTTACCTTACTACCATATAACGGGAGAAGGCATTGTTTTCATTGGCCTCCTTCCATTTTGATTTGTGCCACTGAACTCCTTCTATTTTGATAAGTCACTATATGTGCATATGATATTACGCTTACTTTTAGTATACCGAATTTTTATCCTCTGGAAAAAACATTTAAGTCTTTTTATTTAACAATTTTTGTTATGTAATGCATTTACTTTTATTAAGAATTATGTACACTATATTTTCAGTTTTAAATTTATTGTGCATTTACATGTGGTGAACACTGAAACACCAAATTCATGTTGGATAGAAGAATATATATAAACCTTCTACTGTATTATATGAAACTAAATTAACTATCAGTAAGATATATATATATATATTTCAAAACTTACTCGACAAGAGTCCGCGCAAGTTGCTGGATTGGTTTTGATTTGTGCTTTTGAACACCTCTAACAGCAATTCCAATTTTGGTATCCTAATTAATGTCAAAAGATGGCAGCAACCAATAAGAAACAATACAATGTATGACTAAATAAAGTTTTGGAACGGATCAAAGACCAAACCAGGGTGTGGAAACGTTACGTACCCTGAGGATTTTTACTGACATCTCCATCAATTGCAACCATCTTAGCAACTTGGATAGAACATCTTCCGACTTCAACAAACGAAGCATACCCCCAGAACCAAAAAAAAAAATCAAATCAAAATTAGTATCACAATTAGACTCGAAAAAACAATTAGTTTCTAAAACAATACAAATTTTCAGACATAAAATCTCAAGGCTTTTTAGAAAGAAGATGCACATACCTCCTCTTCCCAGTTATCGAGCACCCGCTTGATCCTATGCACTTCAGCAAACGTTTGTTGTTGCTTGTCAATCTTGCCGGTCAGAGAGCCAAACTCACCAATGTTCAAGCACTCCGGTGCATTGCTAGTGCTGAAATCATTACTCCCCTTCGGTGTCTCTTCACTACTCACTTTACCTCCATCCCTACCACCTTCAGGTGTTTCAATTTTGGTCCGACAATCAGAACCCTGCATTTGCAAGCAGGTATACATAACTCTGGCGATCTCATCACGGCGGGCCAAGAACTCATCAGGGCGATCTGATGATGCAACAAGGATTGCGTTCTTGATCACTCCGCAGATGTCAGTGTCAGAACATCTAAAGAACTTTCTCCAGTAATCCAGTGACTTCGAAGAACAGTACTTTTCTCCCATGGCTGATTTTCTGCTCAATTACAGAACTCGACGTAAGATTTTGAACGATAAATCCAATTGGGTAACTTTTATTTACTACACTAAATTCTAAAAAGAAAAACCCAAGGTGTAATTTTGATGGAGAGTCCAGAACCAGAGGGGGGATTTTATTATAATTTTTTACTGCATGGCCAAAGTCGGTTTCTGAATCCTAATACAAGTAGGTCTATTTATGGCAAATAGGTTTGTATTCAATTAGTTTATTTAATAATGTGGATAAAATAAATAAAATGATTAGTTGATTATAGTGTATTTGTGGATTTGATTGCTTGTTTTAAAATAAATATCACAATCTTTTTTAAAGAAGATATACCATAATCTTCACAGCAGGCAAGATAAATTCAAGTTAAGGATAAACATGGCCAACAATCTCTTACCGCTATTTAATGGAAGAGTATTGTCATAAATAAATATTTTTTTTAAAAAAAAATTATCACACAACAAATATAATTTTGTTACCAAATAAATCTGTGCATCGCATATGTAACTCCAAATCTTTTTATCTATATGTGCAATGCACGTACAAATTAAAGTTTTTTCTTCTTAATTTTTTAAAAAAATATGTTTATCGCAGGTTCAGCTTCAACTTTTTTAAAAATTAAGACATTCATCGCACGTACTAATTACTACCGACTTACGTGTATCGCATGTTCAACTACAACTCTTTATCAAAACGTGCATTGATTGCACTTTAAAAGTACTAATTACTACCGACTTATGTGTATCGCATGTTCAATTAAGGGTTCGGGCCAATTGCCACCCTTAATTTTGGAGAGGTTTACTTTAATTACTAAAAATAATTAAATGGTAAGGTTTAAGAGAGAGTGATGACTTAATCAGATCAACTGTGGGGTATGACAGTCAATTCACTCCGTTAAGGCATAGGCAAGGAAGCACAACAGCTTTAAGGGTACATTATATATCTGTCAGCAAAAAAGATATGTGGACGATTATCTGCAAATTGGTGAAATATAAGTATAGTTTAGTTTTTACCAATAAAAAATGAAGGCTAAATTTTACTAACCTCTTGGGTTTAAAGTTTAAACCAATTTGCATAGAGCCAATTCGACTTTGAACTTATGCAGTTCATCGACTATAGTTTATTTTCAGGGTTAATTTTTATGTAAAATAGTAGTTGACCCTTGAGAATTTAGGAAGTTTACTGCCAAATTGTCTTTTCATACCTACTTCTACAATGAATTTTTTGCAGAGGGAAATAGTTTGGCTGATGCATGATTAAGGTAAAGAGAAATCTGCGATGCAAATATTATGATAAAGTTTAAACCCTAATTGTTTATACAATGTTAAATATATGATGATCTTTGTAAGCAACAACACAACTTTTATAAAATGCTTATCAAAAGAATGACAACAAAAATTATAAAAAGTGACAAATAATTTAGTCGATAAAGGTCAAATTGGTTCTCCTGATAGATATATTGATATAACCTCCCCAAAATTCGAATTTCTATATCTATCTGAAATTTTAACAAATATGCATACGACAAATATGTTAGTCTGAAAATTTAAAAATAGAGCTAAGCTAAAATTATAGGAAATTATCACAATCTTTCTCTGACTTTTGAATAAATACATTAAATTTCATTTTAGTTACCAATTTTGATCATGTTTATCCTGAACTTAAGTTTATCTTGCCGTAAAGATTATGATATATCTTTTTAAAAAACGATTGTGATATATATTTTAAAACAAGTAATCAAATCCACAAATACAAATACTCATCATGTTATTTATTTTATCCACTTTATTAAATCAATAATGCTACACTCCATCTTGTTGACAAATTTTTTTTATAACAAATTTATGAGGCACCAAACGGTTTGGACTACTATTACGATTTTCACCCTTGGTCCTATAAATAGAGGCACCTCTCCCCTAAATCAAAATACCAGAAACTCTTCTTCTTCCCAAACCCTCTGCTTTGTGCTTAAGGTTGAGATCAATTCTTTGGTCGTGTGGTGATATATTTCAGACGCTGTCCTGGGAGACAGTGTCACGTGGTGCTTGCGCCAACTTTTCTATCGTTGCATCCTGGGAGACAGATGTATACTCAAATTTCAGCACTCCAAAGTGGCAAAATCTGTTTTAAGGAGATTGTGTGGTACACAAACCTCGACACAAATTGTTTGATTTGTAATTTGGTTATTTCCTCTTTCTTTTCTTTTTATTTGTTGGTTTTTTCTCCATCTTCTTCTTCTCTGATTTTGTGCTTCTCAATCATATTTGATTTATTACAAACATTTTGTACCTAAAGTTGTAACAAAGAGAAAAAATTTCTCTATGTTGGTTTTATTTTAAACAAAATCTTATAACAAACTTTTAAAAAAATGATTTTTCTTCCTTTCTGATTTCGAGGCACTCTTTTTATTTTATTTTTCGTTCTGAAAATTTACACTCGTGTTGTATATTTTCAGATTAAAAATGACAAAAGCATCGGAGAATGCTATTGTGGCTGAAACGGTCCAAGTACCAGTTGCTGATAAGACACAAGTGACGACTGTTGTTGTGGCACGAGTGCCAATACTAGCTGTTGTATCTATCTCAGTCTCCCATAGGGAGAAACCTGAGAAGCTCAACGGGCATAATTTCAAAAGGTGGCAACAGAAAATGATGTTCTACTTGACCACCTTGAATCTCGCAAGATTCTTGAACGAAGAAGCTCCAAATCTTATGGAAGATGAGTTTGATAACCAAGTCATCACCGTTGTGGATTCTTTGAAAAATACTGATTACTTATGTAGGATGATAAGGTTAATAGAAAGATTGGAAAATATTGTTGGATTGTTGGAATGATTATAACTGAGTACAATGACTCCTATATATAGGAGGGAACCAAATACTAAACTGATACATAAAGTGATATGAGACTAAATATATATTACAATATCTAACAAATCCTCTCAAACTCACGATGGGTCGAACAGTGTGAGTTTGCCAATCAAGTAACGAAATCTCTAAACAACGTGAGATTTGGTAAAAAAGCCTATTGTCTGCTGTGAAGATGTAACAGAATGAAGGAAAATGGTCCATGCTTCAAAGTGCTCACGAACATAGTGGCAATCTATCTATGTGTTTTGTTCGCTCATGAAAGACCAGGTTGTTTGCAATGTGCAATGCACTCCGGTTATCACAATGAAGAGGAGTAGCTCCTGTGAGAGTGACACCCATATCTGATAATAGCCAACGAACATGAACAATCTCTCTAATAGTAGCTGTCATTGCTCTGTACTTAGCTTCGGTAAAAGAACATGCAACAACTATCTGTTTCTTACTTTGCCATGAGATCAGTGAATCACTAAGAAACATACAGAAACCTGTGGTAGACCATCTGGTAGTAGGATCACCCGTCCAGTCTAAAAAAAATATGCACTGAGCTCCAGTTTGGATGTAGAAGGCATAAATAATGAGCGAATGATAGTGCCTCAAAGATATCTGAGGATTCGAAGAAGAACACTGTAGTGAACTAATGTAGGAGCAAAAGCAAACTGACTAACAACACTGACTGCATGAGCAATATCAGGTCTGATCATGCATAAGTAGACAAGCTGTCCAACAATCTGTCTGTATCTAGTAAGATCTGGAAGGAGCTCACCATCTGTGGGATGAAGCTTCACATGAAACTCTAAGGGAGTATCGGCTGATCGACTATCAGAGAGACATGCAGCGGAGATAATATCTGATGTGTATTTTTGTTAAGAAATGAGTACCCCATGATCCATGGGCAATCTCTAGACCCAGAAAGTAGCATAGTTTACCAAGATCTTTCATATGAAACTGCAGGTGAAGGTAGTGTTGGGTGGATGCAATACCTGTGGAGTCATCCCCAGTAATAATCATATCATTAACATACATAGTAGTAGTACTCTCCCCTGTAGTGATGACTGCATAAACGTAGAGTGGTCCTGTGAACTTTGACTGAAACTAGCCTGGGTGATGACACGGCAAAAACACTCAAACCAGGCTCGAAGGGCCTGTTTCAGGCCATATATAGCACGACGAAGACGACAAACATGATGAGGAGTGGTAAAGCCAGAAGGAGGATGCATGTAAATATCCTCAGATAATGTGCCATGAAGAAATGCTTCTTTCACATCTCTCTGGTATAACAGCCACTGACGAACAGAGACAACAGCAAGGAGAGTACGAACTGTAGTTATCTGTGCAACTGGGGCAAAAGTCTCATCATAATCAATGCCATGTTTTGAGTAAATCCTCGGGCAACTAGACGAGTCTTGTGCCGCTCAATGGAGCCATTAGGTCGATATTTAACCTTGAAGATCCCTTTGTAGCTAACAAGTTGAACGCCCACAAGCAGTGAATCAACATCCCAAGTGCCAGTCTGATCAAATGCACGAAATTCCTATGCAATAGTTTTCCGCCCCTCAGGAAATTGAATAGCTTCCTGATAGGTTCTGGACTCACGTGTGGAGTGTATAGCAGTGAGATATGCATGAAATTGTGGTGAGTAGGAGGCAATGGTGGCAAAACCAAACTGATCAAAGGGACCAATGACATCAGGTGTGTAACGGGCCGATGGGATGCCTGAGGTAGACATGTAGACTGACGGACCGGTGGTGGATGGGCTGTGTGTGGGGGTGAGATAGGTGGAGGGGGGAATGCAGATGTGGGGAGTAGGTGGTGACGGTGCAGGATGTTGTGTGGATGCAGGTGGTGTCTCCATAAGGGGAATAATAGATGGAACATCAGTACGAGGTGGGAAAGGAGCCAAAGGAGTGGGATCATATGGAATGTGTGAAGGTAGGGCCGGGGAGATAGGTCCAACTACAGGAGAATCAAGAAAACTAGCATCCTCAGGAGAAGTGAAGTAGTAGGGAGAATCTTCCACATAGAAGACATGTCGGGAAATACGAATACGACTCGCCACAGGGTCAAAACAACGATATCCTTTATGTTCTGGACTGAGACCTAGATGAACACACTTAGTAGCTCGAACGGTGAGCTTCGTGCACTCAGTGGAAGGAAGAAGGACATAACAGGTGCACCAAAAAGTACGAAGCTACTGTAGTTCGACGGTGAGTGTCGAAGAGCCTCATGAGGTGACTTGCCAGATAAGGCAGACGATGGAGTGATATTAATGAGACAGACAGACGTCATGACAGCTTCAACCCAGAAAGAACGAGAAACAAAAAAGGAGAGTAGAAGAGCACGAGTTGTCTCAAGGATGTGACGATGCTTGCGTTCGGCTACACCATTCTGTTCATGTGTGTGAGGGCAGGATTGTTGAAAGAGTGTACCATAAGATTGAAGGATTGATCTTATAGCAGTGGAAGTATACTCATGAGCATCATCTGAGCGAAAGGTTTTGATATGCACACCAAACTGAGTGTGAACTATGTTTGTAAAGAACTGATAAATGTCAGGTATCTCATAGCGGTGACGCATAAGAAACACCCATGTGTAGCGAGTATGGTCACCTATGAAACTAACATAATAGAAATAACCTTTGTGAGAAGCTGTAGGTAATGGTCCCCATATGTTAGAGTGAATAAGCTGAAAAGGATGGGTGATATGAGAAGTGCTTTTGTGATTAAAAGGGAGTGCTATGTGTTTGGCCAAATGACAACCCTGACAATTGACTAATGAGTAAAAGAAAGAGGACCAAGGGCACCACAATGGACTAATGTCTTGAGTCGAGACTCGCTAATATGTCCAAATGTTTGTGCCACAGATCAGCATTAGAGTGCACAACACCAGCAAAAGGAGGATGAGATTTATGTGCATGAAGAAAATCTAGGTGATATAGACGATCTTGTCGACTAGCATGCCCAAACTTCTGACCAGTGTGAAAATCAGTAATAGAACAATCGAAAGAATCAAACGTAACGACAAGGCCACTATTGCACAATGCACTAATGGAAATAATGTTTATGGATAAATAAGGAGCATAAAGAATATAGGACAACGTGAGAAAGGGAGAGCTAATAGACCCAGAGTGTATAATGAGAAGTTGTGAGCCATTGGCAGTGTGTAAGGATGGAGAGTGAGAGGGAAGGGTAGTACTGGTGGTAGTGTATAATTACTAGTAAGATGTTGTGAAGCACATAATCTAAAATCCAGAATTCTTACCGGGAGTAACAGAGACTGCAGGGGCAGAAGGGCCAGCAGTGATAGACTGACCCAAGAGTTGGAGTTCCAGCAGAGCGAGGCGATGCTGGAGATTGACCCAATCAGCAGGAGTCAGCAAGGCTGGAGTAATAGTCATGGCCAAGGATGTAAAGGAAGAGGTGTTGTGAGGAGGAATGATACTAATGTCACTGTGACAGGGATCGAAATGAGGGTGGAATTACTACTGGTTGTGGGATCGGGATAGGGAGCTGGATGGTGCTATTGGTTGTGGAAGGGGTGTGGTAGTGGCGAGGATGACGTTGGGAGGAGAAGAGAGAAGGCCAGAACCAGGATGATGACGGCGTTGCATTTGTCTGAATCTAGATGGGGAAAAAGAACAGAGGAAGTTAGGGTTTGGGGTTAAGGGTGGAGAGAAGTGGCAGCTAGGGTATGTGAGGATTTCGGGTAGGGTTCCAGCAAAGGTTTCGACAACGAGATGTATGGTTGGCATCGGGAAGGTGTAGAGGATTTTGGATTATGAATGGGACTGGGGATTGATTTGGAAGGGGAACAGGGATGGGTTTTCGGAGATCGGTGATTAGGTTTGGAGTTGCGAGTATGGCGACAAGACATTTGGAGTTGCTGGTGCTGCTGGTGACTGCTAGGAGATGGCAGAGAGAAGACACAGACGGGGATGGTGAAGTTGAGATTTTGATGCTACAGATGTGGAGATTGGGTTTTGCCGGAGTTGTTAGGATCTGCCGCTAGAGTTGTTGATAGGAGATGGTGGATTTATTATTTTTTTTTTTTATGGATCAGGCGCAGATACCATGATAAGGTTAACAGAGAGATTTGGAAAATATTATCGGATTGTTGGAATGATTATAACTGAGTATAATAACTCCTATATATCGGAGGGAACCAAATACTAAACTGATACATAACTCGATATGAGACTAAATATATATTACAATATCTAAAATAGGAACTACATAATGAATGGATTAGCTGATTCTTTGTACAATGTTTAAATTGATAAAAGAACAGCTAAAGAACTTTGGAAATTTCTAGATCATAAATATAAAACTGAGGAGTGCTGGCACCAAGAAATTCATTGTGGGCCGCTTTCTAGACTATAAAATGGTAGATTCTAAAACGGTAATTAGTCAGGTTCAAAAAATTCAACTGATCTTGCATGAGATACATACTGAAGGTATGAACCTAAGTGAAAGCTTTCAAGTTGTGTATTATTGAAAAATTGCCAGCAGGTTGGAAAGACTTCAAAAATTACTTGAAGCATAAGCGAAAGAAAATGGGCATTGAGGATCTCATTGTCAGGCTTCGTATTATAAAAGACAATAGAAGTTTTGAAAAGCTCGGAGCCATCAGTCATGCGGCCAAGGCTAACGTGGTGGAACATAGTCAACGTTCTAAAAGGCACAATAACAAGGGGTCCAAGTTGGGGCATAGGGGAGGAATCTCTAAGAAGCTGAAGTTTTAGGGCATTAACTGTGACAAGCTAGGTCACAAGTCTACTGATTGCAGACTAGCCAAGAAGAACAGGAATAGAGAAGCAAATATAGTTGAAGACATTGCTCAAGATGTTTATGATATCAACCTCTCAGCTGTGGTCTCAGAGGTGAACATGATGGGTTCAAACCCCAAGGAATCGTGTATTGACACTGGAACTAATTAACACGTGTGCTCCAACAGAAGTATGTTATGCACTTTCGAACCATTAGAGAATGAGGAGAAGATATTTATGGGGAACTCAGCTACTTCATAAATTAAGGGCCAAGGCAAGGTGACCTTGAAGATGACTTTTGGAAGGGAACGGACTCTGAACAATGTTACATATGTTCCTGAAATCTGTAAGAACTTAATATCTGCTTCGTTGCTTAATAATCACGGATTTCGTTTAGTTTTTGAGTCAAACAAATTTGTTTTGTCAAATAGTGAAATGTATGTTGGTAGAGGATACATGAGTGGTGGAATGTTCAGACTCAATGTAATGACCATGGTCAAAAATATTAATAAAGCTAGTTCTTCTACTTATATACTTGAGTCTTCCAATTTATGGCATAGTAGATTATGACATGTTAATTATAATACTTTGCGTAGACTAATTAACTTGAATCACATACCAACATTAAAAATTGATTCCAAACACAAGTGTGAAACTTGTGTCGAGGCAAAACTAATAAGATCATCGTTTAAAAGTGTTGAAAGAAACAATGAACCACTTGATTTAATTCACACCGATATTTGTGATTTAAAAATGATACAAGCAAGATGTGGTAATAAATATTTTATTACCACAGTTGATGATAGCACAAAATATTGTTATGTGTACTTGCTTAAAAGCAAGAACGAAGCGATAGAGAAATTTGTTCTCTATAAAAATAAAGTTGAGAATCAACTTAAAGAAAATTAAGGCACTAAGAAGTGACCGAGGTGGAGAGTATGAATTGTTATTTGCTGAAACTTGTGCTAAGCATGGGATTATACATGAAATCACAACGCCTTATTCTCCTCAGTATAACGGTGTTGCAGAGCGAAAGAATCATACATTGAAGGAAATGATGAATGCAATATTAATAAGTTCTGGTTTGCCACCAAACTTGTGGGGAGAAGCTATTCTTTCAGCCAATTATCTTTCGAATAAGGTACCCAAAAAGAAAGAAGAGAAAACTCCATATGAGCTATAGAAAGGAAGAAAGTCATCCTATAATTATTTGCTAATGTGGGGATGTCTTGCCAAGGTGGCAGTACCTCCACATAAGAAAGTGAAAATAGGACAAAAATCGGTTGATTGCATTTTCATTGGCTATGCACATAATAGTAGTACTTATCAGTTTTTGGTATACAGATCCGATATCCTTGATATACCAAAGAACACGATAATGGAGTTTAGAAATGCATCGTTTTTTGAAGATGTATTTCCATTTAATTAAGTTTAAGGAAAAACCAAGTTCTTCCAAACATTTACATGAGACTATCAGTGAAGATAGTGAAAACCAAGATGAAGTTGAGGAGGAACCAAGACGTAGTAAAAGAACAAGAACGGAAAAATCTTTTGGTCCAGATTTCTTGACTTTTATGCTTGAAGGTGACCCCCAAACTTTTAAAGACGCGGTGAGCTCTAGTGATGGTCAGCTATGGAAAGAAGCCATTAAGAGCGAAATTGATTCTATCTTGCGAAATCTTACTTCGAAACTAGTGGATCTTCCACCAGGTAGTAAACCTTTGGGTTCAAGTGGATTTTCAAGAGAAAAATGAAACCCGATGGATCAATTGATAAATACAAGGCAAGACTTGTTATCGAAGGATATAGACAAAAGGAAGGTCTGGATTACTTTGATACAAATTCTTCTGTGACGAGAATAAATTTTATTAGGATGGTACTTACAATGGTAGCCTTGCGCAATCTTGAAGTACTTCAAATAGATGTGAAAGCAACTTATCTTAATGGAGATTTATATGAAGAAATCTACATAGAACAACCTGAGGGTTTTTCAGCTCCAGGACAAGAAAAAAAGTTTGTAAATTGGTGAAGTCATTATATAGCTTAAAATAAGCACCAAAGCAATGACATGAGAAATTCGACAATGTCATGATGATAAATGGTTTCAAGATAAATAAATGTGATTAATGCATTTATGTCAAAGACACTGAAAATGGATATGTCATAATATGCTTGTATGTAGATGATATACGTATTGTTGGAAGCAATGATAAGATGATTAAATCTACAAATAATATGTTGAACTCAAGATTTGACATGAAAGACATGAGACTAGCTGATGTTATATTGGGAATTAAAATCACAAGAACATCAAACGAGCTTGTTTTAAGCCAGTCACATTATATTGACAATATTCTTGGAAAATTTGATAAAGATAATTCTGGAATTGCCATAACTCCAATAGATCTAACTTTACATTTATCCAAAAATAAAGGTGAGAGCATTTCTCAAGTAGAATACTCTAGAATCATAGGTAGTCTAATGTATTTAATGAGTTGTATAAGATCAGATATAGCCTATACAGTGAGTAAACTAAGTAGATATATGAGTAATCCTGGAAGTGAGCATTGACAAGCAATTACAAGAGTACTGAAGTGCTTGCATTTTACTCGTAACTATGAGCTGCATTACATAAGATATCCGGCTGTACTTAAAGGATACAGTGATGCGAACTAGATATCTATTAATAATTCAAAATTCACTATTGGCTGTGTTTACACTAGGTGGTGCAGCAGTTTTTTGGAAATCCTCGAAACAAACGGTGGTCACTAAATCCACGATGAAATCTGAATTTATCGCACTGGACAAATGTGGGAAAGAGGCTGGATGGTTAAGCCAATTCCTTGAGGATATTCCAAGGTGGACAAAGCATGTGCCTCCAATCTATATACATTCAGATAGTCAATCTGTAATTTGTAGAGCGCAGAGCAATATATATAATGGTAGATCTAGACATAATCGTCGAAGACATAATACCATTAGACAACAATTCTCTACTGGGGTTATTTATGTGGACTATGCAAAGTTAAAGAATAACATTGCGGATCCGCTAACCAAAGGGTTAAACAGAAAGTTAGTTGATAAGTTATTGAGGAGAATGAGACTAAAGCCCATGAAAGAATAAGCCGATACAATGGACACCCAACCTAGTTGCCTGGAGATCCCAAGATCTAGGTTGAAAGGGACAATTAATTTGTAAAGACCATGTTGGATCACTGTGGGAATTTTCCCATTATGAAACAGTGATTCCCGTAAGGTAAGAGATTAAGCTAGGCTTTTAATGATTCTTATGAATCGGAAATCCGAGTAGAGTAATGCGGGTTACTCTTAACTAAGAAATCACCTATGTAAAAGGGAAGAAGGGCCGCTTCTAAGGGAATAGTTTAGGACAACATTCATGTTAAGCTCTTAAAGAATCAGACGTATGTTCATGGTCAAAACAAACATAACAGTGATAACGGAAATGCGTCAGGAAGATTTCTGTTTGAGATATGCCATAGTTTACATAAATGACAGAATAGTTCAAGGACATCGCATCTACTGTTTAGTTAGTAAAATAAACATATTTTCATAAGTGAAGGTTCAAAGAGTAACACCTACCTATCCTATGCAGGTCTTGACTACTGAATTTTATCACCAAGTCTATCATATCAGTCAGTCATGTCTGTGGTCGTCAATTTCATTTATGTGGGGAATGTTAGAAAATGGGTATTTTATACACCATTTACGAACCAGTTTTTGAGCAATTTTTGAGTAAGATCCTCTATGAATTGTGACAGATCTTGCTGGATTTGTGTTCTCCTTCGTGAGTAGATCAAAATCAAATATTTACTTGCTCAAAACGGTTATCGGGTGAATGAGAAATTGTCTCCCAAATTGAGGCGGTTTCATGAAAATAAGTTGATGGATTTTAGTCCCACATTGGAAAAATCAAAGGAATTAGAAGGGGACATATAATAACCTCTTTCTTGGCATTGTAAGATAGCAAGCCAAGAGGCTCTCTCGTGCGTACGCAGGGGGAGGGGGTGTAAATCTCGGACCGAATTACATGCGACTTGTGTGCCCCTACACGTTTCGCGGATACGAATGTTGGACCGACGTGAACCCACTCCGTGCAGAACCACTTTTTTCTACAGTTTTTTTCCGATCTCTAACGGCCGAAATAAATGCAGAAACAGTTTTTTCTGCCATTTATTCACGCTTAAAACTGCACGAACGATTTTGTCCATCGTTACAATGGTGCATTTAAGCTCATGTCTGCCGTTACAAATGATACAGTCAATGAGTTGTCTGCCATTACGATTTTCACCCTTGACCCTATAAATAAAGGACCCTCTCCCCTAAATCAATACACCATAAATTCTTCTCTTCCCCAAATCCTCTGTTCTGTGCTTAAAATCGAGATCCATTCTTCGGTCTTGTGGTGATATATTTCAGACGGTGTCCAGTTCGAAAGTGTGATGTGGTGTCTACGCCAACTCTTCTGTCGTTGTATCCTCGGAGACAGATACCTACTCAAATTCTAGCACCCGGAAGAGGCGAAATCTGTTTTAAGGAGATTGTGTGGTACACAAGGCTCGACGCAAATTGTTTGGTTTGTAATTTGGTTATTTCCTCTTTCTTTTATTTTATTTGTTGGTTTTTTCTCCCTCTTCATCTTCTCCGATATTGTGCCTCTTAATCATATTTGATTTATTGCAAACATTTTGTAACTAAAGTTGTAACAAAGAGTATAAATTCTCCAAGTTGGTTTTATTTTAAACAAATCTTATAACACTACTCCTCGCCTTCTCTATCAGGATCCTCCTCCGTCCGGCTCCACCTTGTAGGTGGACGTAGCAACATAGGCAAACCGTTTCTTGGCCTTTTTCCTGGCCCAGTACCTGCTGTTGAGACTATACTAGCCATCGTACCATGAAGAAGAGTGTTTGTGCCTAAAGATTCTATGATTCTTCTCAACCCAAATTGCCCAGCATGTAGTAGCCATCATGATCTCCCAAAGTGCATCGTCACCTTTCTCCCCCCCCACAACAAGAAAAAAAAACATAATGTTTGTACTGTTTGCTCCATCGGGGGTGAGATCCCACAATGGCTGCATAGCGCTGACTATATCCCATTGGCGAATGGGCATAGTAGTAGTAGTAGATGATCCCCTATCTCGTCTTCCAGGGTGCAGAAGACACTCTGTAGGGCCCTGCCATTTCCTTTTGATCAGATTATCCCTAGTTAGGATGACATTCCTACCCGCCAGCCAATTGACGATCCTGGTCTTAAGAGGCACACCTAAGCCTTCCAAATATCGCAGTGTACTATTATCCCCCCGAAAATGAAGGGGTTTTCAGAGAACAAGACAAACAATATCACTAGATGCGTGATTGAAATATGTCTAAATTTTAGGAGTTTTCCTTCAAGCTTTGGTTTATGCCATGTAGGCCACTTTAAAATGGTGGATTATGAGTCTGGTATAATAAATTATTTTTGAGGATGATATAGGAAGAAGTGTAGTTGCTAACCTTCCATTTTCTCTTGCTCTCTCCACTTATATATACATAAACACAAGTTATCTTGAAGCTCCCCTCACACATAAAGATATGGGATGAAATTTCATACTAATGGTTACTGACCTCCCTCTCTTGCACGCACTTGTGAAGGAGAGAGACGCACACAAGCACATGTAGCAGTATGTAAATATACATACAGATACAACTGTTTGTATATATATGGTTTGTTTAATAAATGTGTGCACGTGTATGTGTACATACAATTGGGTATGTATGTATGTGTGTATATATACATCTGTGTGCGCGTGAATTTACATACATTTTCTCAAAGGTATTTATTTGCTAACTGTACTTGTTCTTAACATGAATTTCCAAACTCAAAAAAATTTAAACTGAATGAGAGCTCCAGCTAAGGGTTACTTCAGAGCTACAACCCCTTCCTCTTCCAAACTACCCCCTCAAGCTAGTCCAGAGTACGCAGCCATGGTCAAGAGGAGCAGGGAAAGCGATAGGGAGGAGAGGCCTGACAGACGAAGGCATCACTATGCCGTCGACGTGGAAAGGGAGCGAGGGAGAGGCGCCTCTAGGGGAAAGCTCGAGAGAGTCGATCAGAGAGATCGATCGAGGGACCATCAGAGATCCAACGCAGTCAGAGTCAACTCGCGTTATGGGTCGATTGGAAGAGAGAGATCCTATGTAGAGGTTGCCAGAGGAGTGGATCGTAGGGAGGTCGACCTAAGAGCTCCAAGAACATCGCGTCTCTCACGTTCGCCGGAATCGACTGAGCCAAAGAAGAAGGAGGATGAAGAAGGAGAATGGGTACTTGTTAAGGCCAAGAGGAGCAAGGGTAGGGCTGAGGGCTCTGACAGAGCCAGGAGCGGTGACTCCATGGGGGGATCTGGGTCCGGCGGTAGAGCTCTTTGCCATAAGTGCGCCCAGAGAGGGCACACGATCAATCAGTGCAAGAATCAGTGGTTCTGCTTTAGTTGTAAGCAATATGGTCACATATCCACTGCGTGCCCTCACGGCATATTCGTCAATCGCTCCGGGAAGGGAGCTTCTTCTCCGGTGGTCTCTGTGAAGTCTCAAAATAGCATCACTGAAGAGAGTGCGGCAGGGAGACGGAAGTTGGCAACGGCAAAGATCACGCCGACCCCGATTATGGCTGAGTTTGAGAGAAGATATAGCAGGAATATAGTAGTTAAAGCTCACACCGGTCACCCAACAAATACAGATATCAACGATCTTATTTCCGCCATTACCGCGAGCTCTCCGGGCTGGAATTGGGCAGCTCAACAGAGTGCAGAGAACGTCTTTTTGCTTCAATGCAAGGATGAAGAAGGCATGGCGGAGTTACTTCTTATGAAAGGCATGGAAGGTAAGGGAAGTGATGGTATGGAGTTCTACGTCACGTTTAGGAGGTGGTCGAGAGTCGAAGGCGCCCTCAAAGCTAAGTCTCTATATTCAGTTTGGATTCGACTGTTCAATCTACCTCTCCAATGCTGGGTTAGATCAGGGTTCCAAGATGCAGTGAGGAGTTTCGGGCTAGTTATTGACATCGACAGAGGAACGCTGGTTCACTTGAATATTCAATTTGCGCGTATTAAGGTCGGAGTGGTGAATAAAGTCGATATCCCGTCCATTATCAGTGTCGACTTCGAGGACGAGCGCTTCGAAGTGAAGGTTATCACAGAGCTTAAGAAAAGCGTGTCTTTCAGAGGAGAACATATTCGAGATGAGGCGGTGATCGATTTGGGTGGCGAGGAGTTGGAGGTAGACGATGGAGGCAGGCCACTGGATCAGAGAACACTTGATCCCAGTCGTCCAATCCAATCTAACAGTATAGTGCTGTCTAAGCCATCGATTCTCACCAAATCAAATCCGAGCCTTCCAAAAATTGCAGCTCAAAAGACAGTGGAAACAGACCCAAACCCAGCGGTTCATAGGAAGTATGAAGGGACTGGAGGTAACTTGCGGGTTTCAAGGGATCAAGTCGGCGCAAAAGGAAACGAGTTGACTCCCTTAAAACATGGTATTCTCAAAAGTTATAAAGATGTTGATGCTCCCGAGGCCATTAATGTTGATGGTGATCTGAGAGAGACCTTGTCCTTCTCTAAAGAAGATGTAGCTGTCTCCATACAGCTAGCTATCAAAGCCTTAATGGCTCAGAAGCGTACCGGACAGCATAGGAAACCGGATCAAGTCAATGTTGAAGGGGTTTTTTCCAAAGTATTGGAAATGGGCGGGCCGTCAACTGCTATTGGGCTCGATAGATCTTTCAGAGCGGATCGTAGTATTTCAAGCCCAACGAAAAATGTTTTGGGTATTCCAAATGTTCTTATGGGTGATATGGGGGTCGGGGTGCTGCAGCAGTCCTCTGAAGTGGGTGAAAATAATTTTCAAGTTGAGGACTTTGATTCTGGAAGGCTTTTGTCAAGAGAGAGGGAGGAAGAGGATGTAATGATAGGCGCTTTGCAAGGGATTGGAGAGGATAACGTTATCTCTGTTACAGAGGTAGAAGATGGTGATATTGATGCGTTGCCGGTTGAGTTGGGAAGCACGGGTAAGAAAATCACTGAGTATCAAAGGAAAAGCAAAAGACAATTAGATAAATGGGGTTCGCAGGGCCCTAGGGAGGAGGACCTTATCAGAGTTGCGGCAAAAGGGAAGGAACCAGCGTCCGCCTGTGGAGGTACTCTTACTTCTAATTTTTCAGTGTTAAATTTACTTAACGATGATTCTCTTATCTACTTTGCTAGCTTGTACGGGTTAGACATGGGGGTAAGTAGAGAGGATCAGGTTAGGATCGCTGTCAGGATTAGAGAGGACATTACGTGGGGAAAGCCATAGGATCCACGGATTCGTCGTGGTTAGTTAGATAGGGGGGACGCGTTATTTTATGTCGTACATATTTTGGAATGTTAGGGGTATGCGTCAAAAAGGGAAAAAAAATCTCATTAATAATACAGTGGGTAGATTGAGGCCATCTTTTTGTGGTCTTCAAGAGACTAGGATAGAGAATCCGTCAGAGGAAGAGTTTCTACAACTGTCTTGGGCTAAGAACTTCGAGTGGAGGTTTAAGCCGGCAGTGGGTTTTTCGGGGGGTATTGCGTTAGGAGTAGATGTTACGCTCTTCGAAATTTTGGGGCATCGCACAGGGGAGTTCACGGTGTCTATGAGAGTGAGAAGGATATGTGACGACTGGATTCATGTGGTGACGACGGTTTACGGTTCTTACGACTCTAGGAGGCGAGATAGATTTTGGAAAGAGATTAGAGATATCAAGCAAGTATGGGCGGATCCATGGGTCGTGGGGGGAGACTTCAACATTACAAGATTCGGCTACGAACATGGGGGCAGGGGAGCAAGCAGAATCGATCAGGCCGGGTTCAATGACCTGATAGATGAGCTAGCATTGATGGAGTTGGAGCAGTCAGATAGAAGATTTACGTGGTCTAATATGCAGGCGAAACCAATTTTAGCCAAGCTAGACAGGATCTTGGTGTCTACCGATTGGGACGATGCCTTCCCAACTGCATCTGTAAGGTCTGTAGTTAGGTTCACCTCAGACCATCTTCCTTTATTGCTGGATTGTGGAGTAGGATATATTAAGAATATGACCCCCTTCCGTTTCGAGAAAGCTTGGACATTATCACCAAATGCGCGAGTCATTATTCAAGAGTCATGGGAGGAACATACCAGGGAGGTATCGGTGATAGGTATCTGGATCGAAAAAACGAGGAGACTTCGTAAACGGCTTAAAGAGTGGGCAAAGTCAGAATTCAGGGGTTACAAGGATAGATATCAAGAGTTAGGGACTAAGATAGCAGAGCTCGAAACTGCACAAGAAGAGAGGGATCTGTCGGCGGAGGAGCTCGAGGAGCTGTTCAGTAGCCGAACACAGGTTAAGCAGATTGGGGATATGGAAGAGCAATATTGGAAACAAAGAGCTAGAGTGCAATGGCTAAGAGAGGGAGATGCTAACACTAAATTCTTCCACAAAATGGCTAACAGTAGGAGGAGACAAAATCGTATATCAGGGCTGAACATAGAAGGTGTCTGGACCGAGAAAGAAGGCATAATCAGGCAGGAATTCGATAGAAGGTTCAAGAATCTATTTGGAATTAAGAACAGTGGCCGGTGTCCCCTCTCGCAAGGTATGTGGGACTCGTCTAGAATTCAAGGAAGCGCAGGATTAGAGGGAGTTTTCACAGAGGAGGAGGTGCATCATGCTGTTAAGTCTTTGGGCCAGGATAAAGCTCCGGGGCCAGACAGATTTCCAATCTTTTTCTACAACGTCTATTGGGAAATCATCAAGGGGGATTTGATGAATATCTTTCACTACTTCCACACTGGGGGGTTGGAACTGGATAGAATTAATTATGCGAACGTCGTTTTGATTCCGAAAAAGAAGGAGGCTAACAGGGTGGACGATTACAGACCCATTAGTCTTCTTAACGGTTCATTCAAGATTATCACGAAAGTTCTTGCTATGAGGATGTCACCCCATTTGAACGATGTCGTTAGAGCCTCCCAAAGCGGGTTCATCAGGGGAAGAGATATCATGGATAGTGTGGCATCCGCTCATGAAGCGGTGTTCAGGGGTAATAAGGACAAGGTGGATGGCTTTCTCTTGAAGATAGATTTCGAAAAGGCTTACGATTCGGTAGATTGGGAGAGTGTGGAGGAAGCGCTTAAACTAAAAGGATTTGGGCATAGGTGGATTACGTGGATTATGAGATGTGTCCAGGGGGGAAAGTCGTTCATCCAAGTTAACGGAAAGTCGGGGAAGGAGATCAAATGCAAGAGAGGGCTCAGGCAGGGAGACCCCTTGTCCTCTATGTTGTTCGCTCTAGTCGCTGATGGTTTGGCAGAAATGGTTAGTAGGGGACGGGATCAAGGTATTATAAAGGGTATCAGGGTAAAAGGTATCTCTGAAGCAATCTCTATTCTCCAATATGCCGATGACACGCTCGTGTTCGGCGCAGCCAAGGAGGAGGAGATGAGAGCTATTAAATTGGCCTTGCAATGCTTTGGGGCATGGTCCGGGCTTAAGGTTAATCTTGGTAAGATGGCTGCGATCCCGATTAGCGATCAACTGTCAGTTCCGATCGAAGATATTCAGAGATGCTTCGGTTGCGATAGAGGTAATTTCCCTCTGACCTATTTAGGGGTTCCTATTAGGCCGGGTGCTCTCCACAGATCTGACTGGGAACCGCTCATTGAAAAGATAGATAGGAAGTTAGCCGGATGGCAGGGACGGATACTTACGCTAGGCGGTCGAGTCACGCTGCTTAACTCGGTACTAAGTAGTCTGCCAACTTACCTTATGTCGATCTATGAGATGCCGCAGTGGGTTATCAAGAGGATTGACAAAACCAGAAGAAGATTCTTATGGAAAGGGGCGAACGAATCGAGCAAAGGCCTGCCACTAGTGAAGTGGGGTAGAGTCTGCAAAAGAAAAGAATTCGGCGGATTAGGGATCCTTAATCTGAGAGACATGAATAAGGCTCTGTTGTGTAAATGGTGGTGGAAGATGAGGAGGAGACGCAATTATTGGTGGTGTAATTCCTTTCAACGGTATAGAGGGAGGAAGGCCTTTCGCTTCGGAGGGAGAAGCGCATCCGGGAGGTATTCAGCACTTTGGAAAGGGGTCGCTAAGGTAGGCTCGTTATTCCATGCTCATACCAGATGTCGAGTTGGTAAAGGAATGGATACGAGATTTTGGATAGACAAGTGGTGTGCTGACTCAAGCCTGAGTAGTCTATTCCCAGAAGCAGCTGAGGCAACGATTAACATCAACACTTTAGTCGCGGACGTGTGCCGTTATCGGAGTATCTCGTTGGAGATTAGGGGACAAATATCACAGACTCAAATCGGTGACTTCACTAGACTTAACAGGTTCGTTCAGGACGAGGGGAGATTTAAAGAAGGGACCGAAGATAGTAGAGATTGGTTGTTAGAGCCTACGGGGGAATTCACGGTATCTTCAATGTACAAGCGCATTAACGACGGTGGATTGCGATACAAGGACGCCAAGATTATCTGGAATCTGTCCATTCCTCATAGGGTTAGGATTTTCGCATGGCTAGTGTCGAATAACGCAATCTTAACTAAGATCAATCTCCTGAAAAGGAAGGTGCCAGTCGTAGCGTTATGCGGGGTTTGCGAGATAGAGGATGAGGATACCGATCATCTTTTATTCACATGTCCTATGTCTAAATTAGCCTGGGAATCTGTTTGCCTACGGTTTGGGGTGTCTCAGAGTCCGAGATGTAGTACAGAGGTCTGGGGTAGATGTTGGGTACAGTTAGGGAGCATTAAGGGTAGAGATGATTGGGGGATAGCCGCGTCAGCTACTATGTGGGGGATATGGCTGATGCGGAATGATTTATGCTTTCGCAATTCCAAATGTTCCATGACAGGGCTTATGCATAGAATTCTAACTTTTGCTCATGATTGGACAGGTAACCGGGGCGCTATGAAACGATTGCGGATGGAAGAAGTGGAAGAAGAGGAATAGGAGCCCAGGGTCCCGATTCAGAGGGATTACAGCTGGAGACAGTGGGGTTACTATCAGGGGGTGGTGTCCATCGTTGAGCTGTCGCATCTGTTTGCTCTCGGGCGTTGTATCACTTGTATCTTACTGCTTTTTAGATTGTACTCTTGTTGTTGTTGTTAGTTCCGTGTAGTAGATGTTTCTTTGCCTGTCTTTTGGCGTTCCTCCTTCGGGATGGACGAGGTTCGGCTTCATCTATGTATGTAGTACTACTTTGTTTCTTTAATTTCGTATTAATGGAACGATGACGAGGTCATCTTTTATCAAAAAAAAAAAAAAAAAAAAAAAAAACTGTACTTGTTCTTGTCCTGTAACAACACAGACTGAATCATGGAAGCATACACTACTTCTAGCATTTCAAAGCCTTGGTGTGGTTTTTGGTAACTTGAGCATTGGTCCTCTCTATGTGTATAGGGTTGCAGCCGCCGATGGCTTTGACTCAGACGAGATGGTATATGGCCTAATGTCCTTCATATTCTGGACATTTACATTGGTTTCCTTTGTGAAGTATACTTTCATAATACTGATGGCTGATGATAATGGAGAAGGTAATTCCAACATTTAATGGCCAAAACTCTGTCCAAAACTCTTAGTCAGTACTATTAGAAAAAGTCAGTTTACAGATGTTCCTATTCAAGTTACGTCCCACAGAGAGATTTTGAGGAAGTTGTTTATTGTTATGACTACAAGAATGCCATTTGCAATGAAAAGTTGTATTGTATAATCGTATTTTTTTGGATGCGTAAAATGACAGAAGTACCTTATGTTTAATTGACAAAAATAAAAGTACGACAGATTGATTCATTACTAAAAATGCTTAATTTTAAAGTCCACTTTTTTCTGTTTTAGAAGTTAATAATTTACTTTATAAACATGCATTGCACGTCATAACTGCCATTATTGATCAAAATCTAGAGGCACTTATTATTGCAGACTTAATTACTTATGTAGGTGGAACGTTCGCATTGTACTCACTTGTGTGCAGGCATGCCAAAGTTGGTCTCCTCCCTAATAATGAAGATGATGGTTACCTTTGCTTATATAAGGATAGCGAAGATTCCAAGGGTAAATTGACAACTGAGAAGAAAAAAAAAGAGACTATTTCATGTTGTTCATGGCAATGCTTGGCTCATGCACTATTATTGCTTGTGGGTTTCTTGTTCCGACCATATCAGGTCTAGAAATCCTTCACAAACTTTTTCTTATTTGAAATCTGTTGTAGCACATAATTTTGACAAATCGTGCGTTATGCACAGTGATAATCGCATCGTGGGATTTCAACAAATCTGCCGAGGAACTATCTTCATTACGTAAGACTACATACTGCATATGTATCTGAAATTCTGGATAGCCCATAGCCCATCATTCTTGATTTAGTTTCAAAATTTCCAACTTTTTCACTTCCAATTTTTTTTTTCAGTTGCCAGACGAAGTGTGACTTTTGCAGAGCGTAAGACTTCTACCAGAGAATTTTCAATCACTAGTATCTTGGTGGCTGCCTTTTCGACCACAATTTTACAGTTCATTCAAGAACTATTTAATTTAATTCTAAAAGCTCTTTTATTTTTCTATTCCTCATTATATTTTATCCATGTGAAAGGGATCAGCTAGGCTGAATATACTAAGGGGGTGTTAGTGGGAAGGGATTTCAAAAACACACGTTTAAAATCACCATGTTTTGAATGAATAAAAAATAGTGTTTGTTCCAATGTTCCTCAAGAATTGGCATAAACGTTTTTCATAATCTGTAACATGCGTAATATCTCAAGATTTAGTAAGTATTGCAGCCTATTTATCCTACGCAAATATTCTAAAGATTATCAATCCTTAGTCTGCTTTTAGATTCTGTTTTTATTATGTTTTTCATAATTTGGTTTTTATTTGTGCTAGTTGGGTGACATATGAGAATGCTTTTCTTACATTATTCAGTGCATGTTGCTTATTTCATTGATGTTTTAACTTTAAACCTGATATATTTTAACTACACCGAACTTCTCTTTTGGTTACGGTCTCGAAGAATTGTTTTTCTTTCACTGTATTTTTCTGTGAAATTACCAGTGCTGACTGCAAGAATTGAACCTAGGACAATCCACAACCCATCCTTACCACCTAGAATTTCAAAGGGCAGTTGGGAGTTCCATAGAGAAGAAATAGTTCATCAGACTAAACTACTGTGAAGAATACAAGAAAGGATTATAGTTTTTTTTTGATTATACTGGGTATCCATCCCCCCTCTGGGGGTCCGACTATTCCCAGTCCCGTGAGCTAGGTTTTGAGCAGGCCGTTAAACAGTCCCACTGCCACTGGCCATCACATAATGCTTGCACCCTCCGGGTTTCGAACCTGTGACCTCTGGGAGGAGCATACTCCAGGTCACATCATTCTAACCACTGGGCCATCCTGTGATGGTTAAGAAAGGATTATAGTTGACTACCATACTCGGTATATAACTGGTTTCCATAGAAGTTTTACCTTTCCAATTCCACTGTTTAGGAATGATTAGTCTGGATCAAATTTTCCAACCAGAGTAATGTGTTCGATACTAAGTGCAACTTGCATTACTTAGGAATCATAGTTTATCATGAGAAGTGTATGCTTTGGTCTATAGAATCATACTGTATCTTTAACCCTTTCCCTTCTGACTGCATATATTCTCAGTTAAGAATTAAACAATGATACTCTGGTTAACTTGTTTAGTCGGCAACGCCATTCATTCCTGCTTTTAAGCCTCCATTACGAACGTCTACAATACCCAACCCACCACCAAGGAACTGTATCAGGTGGCTCACCTGGTGCAGAACACGAATTAGCCGACCGCTCTGTGAAGGAATCAACAACATGCGCTCACTATTTCTACAGATGGCTCTTTTAGGACTTCTCGGAGGTCAAGTATTTTTTTCCAAGCTCCGAATCAGTCACTAATTCAATATAGAAATTGTCTTGGAAAAGGAGATTATTAGAGTAGTGAATTAGTTAAGAGTTTTGGCTAAATTTGGTCCAATTCAATTCAAAGTAAGACAAAATTGAAAATTTTGAGTACTTTTGGTGTTTCTCTACCAGTCTAAGTCATCGAAGACACTAGATATTCATTTTTAGCAGGTAAGTTTCTTGGCCTCCCCAAGTAACTTAAGCATGTTCCCATGTAAAATTCATGTGTATAAATATCTCTGAATCCTCTATGGTGTGTTACAGAGCTACTACCACCAACGAATAACTTGTAAGCGAGAGATTATCAAATTTTACATCTTGTATACTTTAGCTCTTTGCCGCAAATTCTACATCTTACCACACTTCTGCACCAGAAAACTACATCTCTACCCCCCATCAACACCACCAAAAACTCACAAAAACACCATCCTGTCTATTCCATTACCCATCTAACTCCTCCCAAAGCACCAATCTCAATTTAACAAAAACCAACTAACGTTAAATGCAGAAATCATTTACTACAATACAAGACCAGCATATAGCATTCTACAATATCCATACGACTACCAAATATGTTATAAAACCAAGTAAAAAAAAATTACATGTAGTACACGGCTAAGACTGTTCAAAGTTTCAATGTAAAACAATGATATATATATATATATATATATATATATATATATATATATACATACGGTGCAAATGCAAACAAGCTCTGAAAGAACAAGAGTCCAATAAATTGATGAGAACTATACATTATACAACTATTTAGTAACATCTCAGCTTTGGGATAAAACAATCTGTTTCTGCAGCACATGCCTGTATATTTCTTGAAATAGTTGAACCAACAACTCTTCAGCTTTCTGTTTTATAAAGTATACTGCTCTCTAATTCTATAAGCATTTCATCCTTTCTGAAATGATCAAATGGGGACAAAATTTGAGGTCCTTGGATGAAATCATATTTACAGATTATGTAGATATCATATTTACAGATCTCTTAAGATAATACTCGTTGCCCCTTTCTTGTTGTTGGTTGTGTAGGCCTTGCTTCAGCACATCGTTCAATCCGCCGCCTCTTTGCTGCATATAAGAGTTTAACAAGATTCAGTTTTACTCTAATTCCTATATTTAAATAAAAAATGCCAAAAAAAATCACATGGGAAGAGAAAACAACACAGACCGTTAATCTCCTCATATCTGTCACGAAGCTTCCTCTTTGTGACCTCTAACTTATTTTGATAGGTTAACTCCTCATTTTCCTTTGCTACCTGAAACATAAACCAATATGAGACCAAAATTCGTTCATATTACTAAAACTTGACCTAAATGGGTGATCTCATTTAGCTAAAGCTATGGTCTTTTTAGTCAGCAAATGGATCGAAATCAATATTGATAGTCTTGGGCGTGTTTAGTATTTTTTTTCTGTATCTCCTTTTAAGTTACCTAAACAAACCTTGACCTACATGCACCCCACATGTCATCACTTGGAAATCTACTGCAGTGGGCTAGGCATGGGATAAGACATACTCAACCTCTTATGGAATTATAATATTAGAGATAAAAATACAGTTCTTCAAGGTCAGTTATACTTACATCCTTTGTAAGACAAAGCATTGCTGGATCGCTTGAAGATTTCTGCCTCCCTTGCGTGCTCCTATCTGCAGCAGCTTTAATTGCAGTAACCTGTGATTTTGGTGAACTTTGTACTAATTCTGGCATCCTTAACTCTTCACAAGGGTTTTGCCTTTGTGTGTCTCTCATAGGCAAGATTTTAATTTTAAGTCTTTTAGGCAATAAGCTCCTCTGGATTTCCTGCTGATTTAATTCTTCTCCCTTCATACTACCCTTATCTTTCCTCGATGAATCGCTTTCTTCTTTTTTAGGCCTTCTTCCATTTTTTGTGAATTCTCTAGTGCATGCAGGTTGTGCAGCTACCTCAGGAAGCTCAGACGATGCAGGTTGTGTAGCTAGGAGGGATTCCATGTCTGATGGAGGCACTTTGAGCTCTGAAAGGTGCAAAGACTCTCTTTTTGAAGTAGATGAATTGATAGAGCCAGAGATAGTCACTGCAAAATGAAAAAAAATTTGCAATTTATTAATTGAAAGAGTCAGGGATAATACCATGGGTCTTTCTCATGATAAAATCAAAGTTTTTTTTTTTTTTTTTTCTTTTTACTTACATATATTACCATTAGCCGCATTCTCCCACTCTTCATGAGCGAGACGTTTCCAACGGCTACAAGCAAAAAAAGAAAACCCTAAATGAGTGCATTATTCGCATTGATGCGTATATGTTGAATGTGCATTCATCCTGAGATTGATCATGCAAGATCCTGTTCAAGGTCAGGTCAACTGACCGATCACCTTAATCACATACAAATCCCAGATAGCAACAACAATTCGCAAACCTATGAAAGTGTGGAACATGGATGCATTTACAAAGGGGATGAGAGGGACGTCTGTCGAGTGTGCACTCGACGAATTAAGACTCATGAACAGAACAGTACTTCACATTTTTTAATGCATACACATTAATTTATACTGAAAATAGAAAACAATAGGGTGAAAAAGGTAACATTTACGGCGGACTGTAGAAAAATATTTCCTGCACTTTTGACTAGTGAAATTTTACTTACATATATAATATCGACATATTTATATCTAGATGTATACTTGTAGCTATACTTTTACCTTACTACCATATAACGGGAGAAGGCATTGTTTTCACTGGCCTCCTTCCATTTTGATTTGTGCCACTGAACTCCTTCTATTTTGATAAGTCACTATATGTGCATATGATATTACGCTTACTTTTAGTAAACCGAATTTTTATCCTCTGGAAAATACATTTAAGTCTTTTTATTTAACAATTTTTGTTATGTAATGCATTTACTTTTATTAAGAATTATGTACACTATATTTTCAGTTTTAAATTTATTGTGCATTTACATGTGGTGAACACTGAAACACCAAATTCATGTTGGATATATATAAACATTCTACAGTATTATATGAAACTAAATTAACTATCAGTAAGATATATATATATATATATATATATATATATATATATATATATATATATATATATATATTTCAAAACTTACTCGACAAGAGTCCGCGCAAGTTGCTGGATTGGTTTTGATTTGTGCTTTTGAACACCTCTAACAGCAATTCCAATTTTGGTATCCTAATTAATGTCAAAAGATGGCAGCAACCAATAAGAAACAATACAATGTATGACTAAATAAAGTTTTGGAACGAATCAAAGACCAAACCAGGGTATGGAAACGTTACATACCCTGAGGATTTTTACTGACATCTCCATCAATTGCAACCATCTTAGCAACTTGGATAGAACATCTTCCGACTTCAACAAACGAAGCATACCCCCAGAACCAAAAAAAAAAAATTAAAACAAAATTAGTATCACAATTAGACTCGAAAAAACAATTAGTTTCTAAAACAATACAAATATTCAGACATAAAATCTCAAGGCTTTTTAGAAAGAAGATGCACAAACCTCCTCTTCCCAGTTATCGAGCGCCCGCTTGATCCTATGCACTTCAGCAAACGTTTGTTGTTGCTTGTCAATCTTGCCGGTCAGAGAGCCAAACTCACCAATGTTCAAGCACTCCGATGCATTGCTAGTGCTGAAATCATTACTCCCCTTCGGTGTCTCTTCACTACTCACTTTACCTCCATCCCTACCACCTTCAGGTGTTTGAATTTTGGTCCGACGATCAGAACCCTGCATTTGCAAGCAGGTATACATAACTCTGGCGATCTCATCACGGCGGGCCAAGAACTCATCAGGGCGATCTGATGATGCAACAAGGATTGCGTTCTTGATCACTTCGCAGATGTCAGTGTCAGAACATCTAAAGAACTTTCTCCAGTAATCCAGTGACTTCGAAGAACAGTACTTCTCTCCCATGGCTGATTTTCTGCTCAATTACAGAACTCGACGTAAGATTTTGAACGATAAATCCAATTGGGTAACTTTTATTTACTACACTAAATTCTAAAAAGAAAAACCCAAGTTGAAATTTTTATGGAGAGTCCAGAACCAGAGGGGGGATTTTATTATAATTTTTTACTGCATGGCGAAAGTCGGTTTCTGAATCCTAATACAAGTAGGTCTATTTATGGGAAATAGGTTTGTATTCTATTAGTTTATTTAATAATGTGGATAAAATAAATAAAATGATTAGTTGATTCTAGTGTATTTGTGGATTTGATTGCTTGTTTTAAAATAAATATCACAATCCTTTTTAAAGAAGATATACCATAATCTTCATTGGCAAGATAAATTCAAGTTAAGGATAAACATGGACAACAATCTCTTACCGCTATTTAATGGAAGAGTATTGTCACAAATAAATATTTTTTTTAAAAAAATTTATCACACAACAAATATAATTTTGTTACCAAATAAATCTGTGCATCGCACGTGTAACTCCAAATCTTTTTATCAATATGTGCATTGCACGTACAAATTAAAGTTTTTCCTTCTTAATTTTAAAAAAAAAATATATGTGTATTGCAGGTTCAGCTCCAACTTTTTTAAAAATTAAGACATTCATCGCATGTACTAATTACTACCGACTTACGTGTATCGCATGTTCAACTACAACTCTTTATCAAAACGTGCATTGATTGCACTTTAAAAGTACTCATTACTACCGACTTATGTGTATCGCATGTTCAATTAAGGGTTCGGGCCAATTGCCACCCTTAATTTTGGAGAGGTTTACTTTAATTACTAAAAATAATTAAATGGTAAGGTTTAAGAGAGAGTGATGACTTAATCAGATCAACTGTGGGGTATGACAGTCAATTCACTCCGTTAAGGCATAGGCACTGAAGCACAACAACTTTAAGGGTACATTATATATCTGTCAGCAAAAAAGATATGTGGATGATTATCTGCAAATTGGTGAAATATAAGTATAGTTTAGTTTTTACTTACTAACCTCATGGGTTTAAAGTTTAAACCAATTTGCAAAGAGCCAATTCGACTTTGAACTTATGCAGTTCACCGACCATAGTTTATTTTCAGGGTTAATTTTTATGTAAAATAGTAGTTGACCCTTGAGAATTTAGGAAGTTTACTGCCAAATTGTCTTTTCATACCTACTTCTACAATGAATTTTTTGCAGAGGGAAATAGTTTGGCTAATGCATGATTAAGGTAAAGAGAAATCTTCGATGCAAATATTATGATAAAGTTTAAACCCTAACTATTTATACAATGTTAAATATATTATGATAAAATGCTTATCAAAAGCACAACTACAGCTATACGACGTAATAATTGGTGGTGTAAGTCCCTGACTAACTACAGGACAAGGAAGAAATTCAGATTTGGGGGTAAAGGAATCCATAGTAGGAAATCGTTCTTTTGGAAAGGGGTCTACAAGACGGGCGAGATATTTCACAATAACACCAAATGTAGGGTGAAAGATGGCAGGAGCACAAGATTTTGGAAAGACAAGTGGTGCGGCAATAACACGCTTATGGGTCTTTTTCCCGCAGCGGCGGCGCAACTTTGAACCAAGATTCTCTGGTGCACGACGTCTGGAGGAACAATAAATTGAGATCGGAGGTCAAAGACACACTTGATCAGGTAGCGATCGCTCAGTTAGAACTGGTTAATGATTACATTCGTATACAAGCCGACTATACACAGCAGTCGGAAGACGAGAGAGGGTGGACGTTGGAGGCAAACTATAAGTTCTCGGTGGCCTCTTTATACAGAAGGCTGAACGATGGTGGTATTTGGGGTATCAGTGTTCCTTCCAGAGTTAAAGTTTTTTTATGGTTGGTGGAGAATGATGCAATTCTCTCCAGGGTTAATTTGAGGAAACGGAGAATCGTGGACAATGTCATATGTACTACGTGTACGACTGAGGAAGAAGATACGAACCACATTTTATTCAAGTGTCATAGAGCTAGATGGGTTTGGGGGGAAGTGGGTTCAACGTTTGGAGTGTTACACTGTCCTGGGTCGAGTGCTGAGGTTTGGGGGGACATTAGATCCAACAGGATTAGAAAAGAGGTCAAATTAGATTGGGATCTTCTTGTGGCGTCAGTACTGTGGAACTTATGGCTAGATCGTAATGATTTCTGTTTCAATAGCGTTTGCCATACACTTTCCTCGTTGTTGCAAAAAATTCACTTATGTTGTTATGATTGGACAGGGCTTATCAGATCAAGGAAGAAGCTGCGAGTAGGAGAGGAGGAAGAGTAGTTCACAAGCCGGGGGACTGTACTCTGCATGGGATTGGGATAGTCAGCTTCTGCTCTTTTGTTATAGATGCTCTTATTTTGATGTATTTTGTTTTTTGTTAGGGTTGTATTGCCCTAATTAGAAGTCCTTTGGTGTTGTTCGCCTACGGGCGCTTTATGTAATAGCTATCTCTGTTTCGTTAAGTACTTTTTAATGAAGCGATGACTCTAGTCATCTTTTAATCAAAAAAAAAAAATTATAAAGAGAAAAATTATTTTGTGGATAAAGGTTAAATAGGATTTCCTGATAGATATATTGATATAACTCCACAAAATTTGTATTTCTATGCTAATCTGAAAAATTAACAAATATGCATACGACAAAGATGTTAAATTGAAAAATTAAAGATATAGCTGAGCTAAATTTCAGGAAATTAATACAATCTTTCTCTGATTTTTGAATAAAACATCAACTTTTTTTTATAGCATTTAGAAAGTACTTTGCACAAACATGTGTATCGATATATACTTCAATCACTTTAGTTTTTTGATGAACCGGATAGAGCCCAAAAGCTCCAGCCACGCATTCAATCACTTTAGTTATCATTAGTATAAAGCACGTGTGATGCACGGCTAAAAAAGTATATGAGCATTTCATAATATATTATCAAAACGAAATGAACTATACGACGAAAAAAAATGTTATGTTGATAAATTTGTGAATGATGTTGAACTATTAAATGTTAGAGCAATCGAATCACTTCCTTAGAAAGCAGTAACTCAAATAGAACACATATATGTTCTTAATTTGTAACAATAATTACTAGCATTGCATACTAATCATTGTAGTTGGTTGGAAGAGAGAGGGGGGGTTAAACAAATAAATTGAAGCTTTTAAACAGTATCAAAGAAATGTGTATATAATTTTTAAACATGGTTCAAGTTAAAGGCTTGAGAACCATGCAAATTTTGATTGCTTGTTTCTTTCTATGAGATTAGTTCATAATCTTTATTAGTTATTGAGCTTTTTTTTTTTTTTGAATTTGTGATGTTTTTTGTCAATACAGTATGTTGCTTACTCGGTTTCAACATGATTATGTACTACTAATTCATCAAAACATTCAAAAATATAACAATGTTAAGTATAGTAGATGAATATGGAAACCACTGCATACACACCTATAAACGCCTGCCTACTTTTACCTTTCTCAAAACCCTAATCAAACTACTCATCCATAAATCGAAACCGTAAATGTCAAGCAATAAGAGAAAACTCACTTAAAATGTCACCAACCGGTAAAACTTAAAATCGAAACTATAAATGTCACAACCATCAACATACCAACCTAGATCCGCACAAATTGCATAAAATCCAATATTTCCAATCAAAACCTTAACAATCTACAATGTTGTTGCCTCAAATTCCACCGATTCAAACAAACAGAACAAAACGAAACCAATCTTTTAAAATGAGATCAAGATTAAAACCATCTCTTCTACTATAAATCAACAATGTATCTTACATCTTCATGAAATTCTTCATGAGCATATCATCAACCACCTTATAAGCATTAACAAATTTAATCATAACTACTTTTCAATTAAAATTTAGATTGCATTATTTGTCATACCACTGTTTGGAAAATGAGATTTAAGAATTAAAAAGAAGATATTTCCAAGTGAGTAGTGAAATTTAATTGAAGTGCTGTGTTACCTATATTATAATCAATTTCAACTGCATCATGTTCTAACATACTTTTTCTAATTGATTGTTGATTGTAACATTAAAAAAGAATTACAAATAGAGTCTAAAAAATGAAATTGCATGTCCAAATTATTTGAATTTTAAAGAAGACAATCGTTTTCTTCACCTTCGTATCTTCAATCTCAACTTGGATGCCAAAATAACATTAACATTCTCACATGCATTTCAAATAGATAACATGCAAGAAAGCCATCCATACTTTCACAAAATAATGAATTTTAAACTTTAGTGAAACTTTGTTATAGTACCTAATTCATCCATGTCATAATTTCGAAGTTTTGAAACTTGTATAGATCCATTGTTTCTCAGCCTGCTTTTAGGAGTAGCCCACTTTTAGGAGTAAAAATAGAGATTCAGATTCAAGTTCACTTCCGCCGCAGATGTCGGACAGAGTGGTCGACGACGTAGTAGTTGACGAAGCGGCAGGGGATGGGGGGTGTGGGGTTGGGGCTGTGCGGGTCACAAGAGAGAGAGCGAGAGGTATAGAATGACAGATTTGGGGTTTAACTTTTATGATTGAATGTTTGCATTTATTCCACACGTGCAATGCACGTTTATTAAGTTGGATATAATCTGAGCATGCATTGCACGTGTTTGTTTGGTTACTCAACATCAACTCTTCCATTAAAATATTAGACATTTGAGATTATAGACTAGAGATTAGGGATAAATAAGTAGATATATTATTATTCTTGATTTCCTCATCCTCAAGTTCTGTAACACCTCGAATTTGTAGAATACCGTAAGTACCCATTTTTATATTATATATTCCTGGAGTGGAGAGAATTTTTATTTGGTGTATATTTTATTTTAAATATTGATATTGGTATGGATATTTGTGGTAGATGGGTATTATTGATATATTGGGGCCATGAGTTGAGATTTTATGTGAATAAATATTGTTTATTTTATTTTATAATTTTGAGGGATTATTATAAGATAAATTTAATGTATTTTGTATTGTTCGTATTATTATAGAAAAGAGTTGGGGTTTATTTGTAATATTTTGGATTTGGAAGGCTTATATGTAAATATACCTTATTATTATTATTATTATTAGTAGTAGTAGTAGTAGTAGTTGGAATTTACCGTGCACCAAGTGCACGTGACTTGGTGCACATAAATGGTGAAAATTTTATCTAAACATACTTCCATTTAGCACATTGAAGTCAATTCTTAGTTTGTTTAGCATAAACTAAGAATTTTATCTAAACATACTTACCTTATTCTTAATATCTTCCAGGTATTATTTCCATTTATCTAAACATACTTCCATTTATCTAAACATACTTTCATTTAGCACATTTTGGGGAATGAACAGAATCTAAACAAGAGAATGCAAGCATCCCTTCTTTCGTCTCTATACAGTGGAGTGCTGTTGAATTCCATCGATGTCCAATCCCTTTAACTTCACCACAGATTCAACCTGACCCTTAAGTGTGTGGAGCTCCCTAAGCCTGCAAAGTTCAGTTCATTGAATACGTTTTTAGTTTGCAAACTGACTTGATAATGTCAAATAATATTATAATTTGCGATGGTATTATGTATCTATACCTTGCAATTTCTGCACGCTTCTTGGCCATCTCTGTGATTTCCTCTAAATACCCTTCTCAACACTGAATAGCCACTCTCGCTTTTTCCTTCAAAGTGTCCTCCAAAGCATCAACTTGGAGAGTAATTTGAATCTCTGGCTTCATACAACTTGTAACCTCATCCTGCAAAAGAACTTTCTTGATCATAATCACTTCAGGCATAATGTACTTCTATTGTGCGAAATGTGCATATGTAAACCTCCTATATCCAACACAAGAACAACCATCAATCTTCAGCTAAACCAAACCATAATGTAAAACCACAGCTAAACAAAATAGTATTAATATGCAATTAATTCTACAGTCAAAAGCCAACGGCTTCGTTGGTTATATGAAACTACTGCCAAAAATTTGTTTATAAAAAGAGACTTTTTTTCAGGTTCTCAATTGGAAAAACAGGAAATACATAAGAAGAAATTCTGTGTTATTGAAGTAAAGAATATAACCTCAAAGGTCACTCTTCACCATCTCCAACAAAGTCACTGATCTCAATCTCCTTCAATATATTTAAGTTACAATTGTAGCTTGACATCGAAGGTTTCATGTCTTCTGCTTCAGTTTCTACTTCCGGGGTGTTGCATTTCTACCATTTTGGGGAGCATCTACAAAGAAAATGAAATATATCTGAAGTTAGTCATAACTGAAATCTCAAATAAGGGTGGAAGTGTACTCAATACCTGAATTGCACTCCCCATCAGCTTTAAAGTCTTAGCATTAGAAACTATAAAAAATGTGCAGGTTATTAAATGTGCAGGTCATGTAAGTCATACATGCTAGTAAATGAAAATGTGCAGGTTATTAAATTAAGCCATCTCTTTCGAGAAGCATTAATGGAAATTGTCTTTTAAAAGATTAATGCTTTAGCCACTACCAATTTTACTACATTTCTCTTAACTACCTTAGGTGGCATACTCCTATTGGAGAGTTCTCCCGCCTACCCTATCTTCCCCTACCTATTGGAGTGTGCCACCTAAGGTAGTGAATATAAATGTAGTGAAATTGGTAGTGCATGTAGCATTACTGCTTTTAAAAATATGGACTCTCACCACATGTTAGTAGATGATAGATTGTGAGGACTGAGTTATACGGCCTATAAATATGGAGCAGCTAAAGTAAATCCATGTGAGAGTCTATAAATTATAAATGTGAGGTTGACATTTAATTGGGCAACGCAGATGGTTGATATAACTTGGAAGTCCTGAACTGAAGAAAAAAAAACGTGTGGTTGAGATTAGTTTAAGTGGGTGGGTAGTATACAATTTGTGATTTAATTAGATTTTAAATCAAAAATTTTAATGCATTTGCACAAGCACACAATTTAATATAAACCGATGTAAAACATATTAACAATATAAAAGCAAATATGCATACAATAAGAAATCTATAGCTGTTAAGATTCACAAGAAGGCTACCAAAAGATCATGGAAGAACAAATACCTTCATGGATAATAGATCATCGACCTTTCGTACAAATTCTTTATTTAACCTGCTTCTCAAGTTCTCAATCTCTTCTGTGCTTTCCAAAATCTTAAACAAATTTGACTTTCTATTCCAAAGGGAACAAAACCTCAATAAAATCTCCTCTTCCATGTCCATGAATACTCCTTGATCTTGGTTTAAAACCAAATCTTCCTGGAACTAAAGGAAAAAATAAATTCAGCATAAAAATTTGAAAGAACATAAAGCATGTGTAATTGAAGTTTAGTAGGTGCATACAGTTTCTTTTTAATAAGTTTCTAGGAAAATATTTGAAACTCTGCATTCATGTTGAAGCTCATATAGGTATATTTGATTTTGGCATACCCAACTAATATGAAGGGATGTTTATTAGTCCAGCACAATATTTCTATGTTTCTCTCCCGCATATTTAGCCTTGTTGCATTTTCCCATACTGATATATGCACATTCAATTTCAACCAAACCAGAGCTTTTATAAAATAAAACCTTATTGAAACTAAATTATTTTATTAAGGAAAAATAAATTCCAGCAACACTTCCTTGACGTGGAGTTTACAATCTAATTTTCAACCAACAAGTAGGGTACCCATCCTATGGGAAGCTGGTTCATCTCGCCACACCTTCAGAGTTTCCGAATAGTGTGGTTCATTTCACAGTTGCATGCAACAACAATTGCTGCAACTGATGTTGGATTGCAATTTCTCGATGTAAGAAACTGAACAAAACATAACAAAATCAACCTCCAAAAGTTGGGCCGCATAAGTTTATTCTAAAAGCAAGTAACTTAATAAAATTTATATTAGTAAAAAAGAAGTCACTTTAGTAAGAAAGATGTGTGAACAAAAGTTCATAATTCTATAATACAAAGGATGAAGATAGAACCTTACTACACTACTGTTAGATTGTCGAGTTCAGTTGAAACAATCTCTTTCTGTTTTAGAAGCTTATACAATTTCCTTTCCTCTACCTTTGGGTACTCCAGTATTGTTGCCACATAGGTTGCCAAACAATAGAATAGGTTGCCAAGAATATATTAACAAACAAAATTAAGAATCTAAGTTAGTCAAGCAAATTAGCTAACTTCCTAATTTATACATACATTGATGTATATTAGCACTACTTTCTGCTAACTCTAAAATAGGGATTAAGAAAAAAGTTTTATCACGACCACAATTTTCCTCTATTCTTTAAATTGAAATTTGGTGCATCCCATTCCCATGTCACATGACCAACCCTAATTATGCCCCATATTTTTTCCAACTCCACATGAACTACACAACGCTATCCATCTATTAGTAGCATATGCATTTCTGTTACATATTTGTTAACTCCGCAAACAAAAATGTACTTACCATCTTGCCCCCAGTTTAGTCTGAGAAAGTGGACACTTTACCTAATTGTTGCTCGCATTTTCCCCCAACTCCAAAAGAACTACGCCAGGCTATCAAGTAACAACTTGTTAGTATCATATGTAATGATGTCAAAGATTTATTTGCCTTAAAAAAATGTATGCAACATCGTGCAACCTGTTTTGCATGCTCAGGTTGACATTGGACACAAAAAAGGATCATCCCTAATATCAGAAATCTACATTAGAAAATGAAACATCACTGAAACTTGGATCCGTTGCTATTAAGTATAAATCCGAAGATTTTAGATTGTGGTTCATTGTGGTTCCAACTGTCCCTAGATTGCAAATCTAACTGAATTGAAAGTCAAAACAAAGTGTGAATTTTTTTTTCATATTATTTTTAGGCGAGGGAATACACACACACACACACACACACATACACACAGTTAAGAGACAAGTGTTGAAAGACATGTACCATTTACACATATAAGATGAATCTAAAAAGCCTAGCTCAAGGATTGTATTTTGGTCATTGTTTCATAATACTACATAATTTTAAAGTAGTTTAATTTGATGTTGTTCAGGTTATTCCTATTCCAAAACTTGATTTGCATGGGCATTTCATCAAATAGTTAGAATACCATGATTTGAAGTTGAACATGCAAACATATTAGCATATGTATTCAAGAAAAACTTGATAGCAAAGTAAGATATAAATTAAAAAAATCTCATCACTAATTAGTTATAAAGTTTCAAAATTAGTTCAACTAAATTCATGGAAATAATTGTACATAAAACAAAAGAGATAGATGAAGGCAAAACCGATGTAATACAAAAGAACTGATTTTGATCGATTAAACTATAATATATGTATTATTTGAGAACCCTAAAAAGAGAAAGCGAGCATAATAGCAAATCTCCTTACAGTTACGACAATAAGCTTTTTCTATAAGATATAAATTACTAACTTTAGATAGTCAAAAAATTATTTAAAAACCATTTTTAATTCCTTTCCTTTCCATACACTTCCTTCTATCACAAACTTCGTTCAAGTTATTCATAAATAATCATAAAAATCAAAACTTTTTGTTCATATTCAACGCATTGTTCATCATGCACCCATCAATATAAATCAGATTTTTTTAAAAAAAAAGAATAAGGAGGATACCGATGGTGGTGGTGGTGGGTGGGTGGGGGGGGGGGGGGGGGGGGGGGGGGGTCGGCGTTAGTCGTCGGATGCGGGAAAGTGTGGTGGCGTGCAGATCAGGGCAGCGGAAGGAGGCCCAGGGTTGCTGGAATTAGAAGAAAAAAAATTAAAAAGAGAATAAGGAGGATACCGATGGTGGTGGTGGTTGGGGGGGTGGGAGGGGTTGTCGGCGTCCGGCGTTGGATGCGGTCCGTGGCGGCGCGCGCGTCCGGCGTCAGATGCGGTCCATGGCGGCACGCAGATCAAGGCAGCGGAAGCAGGCCGGGGGTTGCTGGGGATATCTATTAGGATTTTGGGGGTCGTAGATGGGAATACATACAGAAGAGAAGAAAAAAAGCATTGCACGTGTAATACACGTTCTTATTAAGTTATTTAATCTGAGTCTTTAATCCTGTAGATCAATATAATAGATCGACGGTCCAGATCTTCTCCTGACCGTTTTTTTTTATTTATATTGTGGCTTTTATAATAGAAATAGATATATATATATTATATTTTTTGAAAACACCCCCACCCCCCCCCCCCCAATTTCCTTCTTTCCTTCTTCCTTTCTCCTTTCCCGTTTCTTTCTCCCGACCAAACCGACCCATTCGGTCTCTCTCTCTCTCTCCCGCCCAAATCCACCCCATTTCTTCGTCGTTTTCAAATTAAATTGAGGGGATGACTAATTGAAGGATTCTCTACAACGTGGTAGCGTCAGTTTTTGGATAGGACTTTGGGAAGGTATACCTAATTTTATTTTATTGTATAAAATTAAGTGTAGATAGTTTTTTTTGAGTAGAAATATTAGGATAGGGAGGTTTGGAGATGTTAGGAGTAGTAGAGGTGAGAAATTAGCATATTATTAAAAAGTTGGCAAGTTGTTAATAAATTAGGGTTTGTGAATTTGGAAAGGAAAAATTGGTTCCATTGATGGTAGAAAAATTATTGGAGGGTGAAAAATGTTATAAGAGGATTAATGAGAAATTTTGGTAATTTTTTATAGGCTTTAAGTTCAATTAAATTGAGTGAATTGGACTATAGGTGAAAAGTGCACGTCGGGTATTCGGTGAAATGTCCGAGCGAGATTTAGGTGAGAATTTGTTAGATTCGGAGGTGCCATTGAGTTTTATTACTATTATTTAACCCTACTTTGAGAAATTAGGAGAATTGGATGAAAGCAAATAGATATTTGGGGATTTTCCTTAAAAGGTTCCTCCGATCGATGAGTAAGTTTTTGTATTGGGACCCGACTTCGAAATCTATCGATGTAGCTCACCTACTTATGTCATTTGTGATGTGTGGGTGACGACGGATTCGAAATTGGAGGTCTGTAGGTTCAGTTTTGAGTTTTAAACTAATCGGTTCTATAATTTTCCAATTAGGTGGAAAAAGTTGAACTTTGACTGGCTACCGGGCAGACGTGGGACATCGTTTGCTCGATCCGTCAGGTGAGTATGTTGTATCTACATATATTTTATATTGTGGCCAAATTTCGTGGCTTTCTAATATATTTTGTAGAAGTTATGCCAAAAATTGATTTTCAACGAAAATACGGATTTTTTTAGGGCCCGAAAATGGGTTTTTGTGATATTTAGCGAAATTAACTATTTTAAGTATATAATAACTATATTATGGATTAATGTGACGTGTTGAAGTATAAAAATTAATTATATTAAATGTTTTATGCACATATTTGCCCCGTGCATGTTTTGTGCATGTTTTTGGATGAATAAGCTGATATAGGTGATTTAGCACATGTGGAGCATTGTGTATGAGCTTGCATGCTATGATTGGTTATTATGGAGTTCAATTAGAAGGAATAAGTGATTGTGGCCCTATCTTTTGGAAACCTGCAAACGTGATGTATGTTTGTGATATATATATAGTTGATTATGGCTTGTGATGCAATAATTGATGAAATTAGTAAGGGGGTATATGTTTACAGTCTAATTATGTTCGAAATGAACTAATGGGCAATACCATGATATTATAATGTGATGAGTTATACCTTTTGATACTTTTACGATATGGAATAACATAATGTAGTTCTTTTATTAATGTTATAACTTGGCGTATGCCTATATATGATAAAATGAGGTAATGAATAACATGGTATTCTTAATGTGGGATGTTATGGCAAAATAAATATCATGGCGCATTAATATTATGCAATAATATGATATGATGAGTTTATATGTTGAATGACAGGGTGTAGGCTTAATGTGGTTTAATGATACGATGATTAATATCGTGAGCACCGGATATGCATTAAATGGTAAGATAAAAGATAAGATGGTATGTGTTAATAAAATGTGTCATTAATTCACGTGATTAAAGTCAAGGTGGTGGCAATTATTGAATTCAAAGGTGCAATGTTTGTGTTGATAAAGTAAGATGGAAAGATGAAATGATTAATGCTAATAACAGATGGTTTTGTTGACCAGTACCTACAGCAATCCTGGAGGTTTGGGCTAGACCTCCTAATACCCAAGGACCGGCTTGGGGTAAGTGGACCCAAACTATGTTTGGGGTAAGTGGTTTTTATCGCCCAAGCCATCGGCTTGAGGCCCGGTTTTCCCTCGATGACAGCTGTTGCTAGGAAGTACCCAGTTTATCTGGGGTTAGTGGTTTTCCCTCTTGGCTTCGGCTGGGAGGAAGTACCCAGGTTACCTGGGGTTAGTGGTTTTTCCCTCTTAGCTTCGGCTGGGAGGAAGTACCCAAGTTCTAATTGGGGTTAGTGGTTCCCTCGCTAGTTCGGCTAGGAGGAAGACGTAGCCTCAGATGAGTAAGACTCTAGGAGAGCATCGGGCCGCGTGTTTACTGGACTGCCGACTTTCAGTATTTTGGAATACTGTGGCTCACTGGTCGACAAACTAATAAAATAACTAAATGTAAATAAAAATGTGAGAGTAAATAAAGTAGAACGTGAATTGTGAATGTGAAAGAGAGTGGCTGTGAATAAAAATGAATATGAAGGAATACGAGTGTATGTGGTTATTTTAAAATGAAAAAGTAAAAGAGACGTGTGTTAATATGAATAGTATGAAATAATTATATTATGTAAATGATTATTAAAGTAAAATATAGTATAATATGAGTTGATGCACCTTGGAATTGTGTCGAGGAACTACATGCCCGCTATTTCTGTGGAAATGGTGGGAACTACCTGCCTTGGCATAATTCGCAGGGTGAGATGGTGAGTAGTTAATCTAATATTGGTAATGTGTAATGGACCTGGAGAATTAAGTAAAGCGAAGATGAAAAGTAATTGAAGTGAATTAATAACCAAGCTATCGACTTGGAAAGTGATGTGATATTGCCCAAGTTCTACTTAGGGTGCGGTGATTATTACCCAAGCTATCGGCTTTGGGGTGTGATATGTGATTGCCCAAAATATGTTTGGGATATGGAGTATATTGTGATGAGAATGCAAGTGAAGTTAATGGCAATTTGGGTTATTAGTGAAAATGATAATAAGATACATTACTTGTAAAAATGAGAAATTACTAAAGTGATATAACGGGTTGAGAATGAGTTATAAAACATGCTTTTGATGCAATAGGAATAAGTATTCAAATAAGTGATATGATAATGCTGTGATGAACTGCAAGCAAGTTGCAATGTGCAATGAGATGTTGTGTTTGTGTTATGAGATATGAATGAATGTGGCATTATGAGTATGAATGCATATGTTTATGATGTGATATGTGATGTTATTCAATAAAATAAATACTTGTAATGAGAAGTTATGACGAGGTAGATGGTATTGTTGTTTGTATGCGTGCGATGTATGTAATAAGAGAGTGGTTGTGAAAATGGTTATTAAAGAAAGTATGCCGTGATACAAATTTGTGTACCTTGGAAGTGTGTCGGGGAACTACTCGCCTTGGCACTACCACCAGGATGAATGGGTGAGTTGATAATATAATACAAGTAAATGAAGTGCATGGCTAAATAGAGATGAAGAAATGATGTAGTAACATCATGTGGTTTTATTCATATATATAAAAAAATACTGTTATGACGATAATTGTGAAAAGATGAATATTCGTGTTAGGGAATTCAAATTGAAAAGTAATGGATTGTATGTGAATTCGTATTATGCAAATGTAAAATAAGGATATATATGAGGTTGATGTGAAGCATATAGTGAAATGTGTGAAGTTATGGGTAATTGATGGATACTTGGAAGATCTCGCCAAGGTGGAGATTGTAGGATAATGGCTCGATTCTGGTTCAGATTGTTTTGGAGTATCTGCAGCAAATGAAAGTTCCAGTATATCAGTCGACTGGGTTGGAGGATCAGGCGACTGTCCAGAGAGAAGTTTCAAAGACTAAAGATACAGCAGCAGCAGTCGACTGATCAGTCGACTGTCCCGAAGGAAGTACCAGTCGACTGGTAATTCGACCAGTCGACTGTCGGCGGGTTCTGGATCCAGAATAGGCCCATTTCGAAAGGCCCAATAGTTTCCCTATAAATACGACCCGTTAGGGTTTTGTAATTAAGAGAGACGAAAATTAGAGACCTCTTTTCGGATTTTGCAGCCGTCATCTCTTGTAAACTTTGTTTTGCCCATCGTTGATTATAGCAAGAAGAAACCCCAACCGCCCCGTGGATGTAGGCATGTGTTTTGCCGAACCACATTAAATCTTGTGTTCTTGTGTTGCTTGTTTTTCTGTTTTTCTCGCTGTTTCTCTCGTTTGATTGTTGGTTAGTTTGTATTCCGCACAACAAGTGGTATCAGAGCTATTGGTTCGACCTAGAGGGAGATGGCGAGTGATGCAGATACAACCAAGGATGTTGTGGGATCAAGTTCGTCCAGAACAACGATTCACAACGCAAAATTTGAAGTTGAAAAATTTGATGGGACAAACAATTTCGGGATGTGGCAATGTGAGGTGTTGGATGTTCTTGTTCAACAAGAACAAGATGTTGCTTTAGAGAAAGAAAAACCAAAGGATATGTCCGAAGCAGATTGGAAGAAGTTGAATCGAGTAGCGTGTGGGGCTATTCGGCTCTTTATTGCGAAGGCTCAGAAGTACGATTTGATGAGGGATACCATTGCTGCGGTGTTGTGGAAGAAGCTCGAAGACAAATACATGAGGAAAAGTTTGGAGAATCGGCTGTATTTGAAGAAGAAACTTTTTCGCTTCACCTATACAGAAGGTATGTCTATGAATGCTCATGTTGAATCATTTAATAAATTATTGGCTGATTTGTTAAATTTGGATGAGCAAATTAAAGATGAAGATAAAGCCCTAATTCTGTTGAATTCATTACCTGAAAGTTATGATCATTTAGCAACTACTTTAATATATGGAAAAGACACTGTGAAATATGAAGATGTTGCAAATGCTCTTTTGAATAATGAAACTAGGAGAAGGGATAAAATGGTTGATAGAGAAACTTCTGAAGCATTGATTGTAAGGGGCAGGACTGAGACCAGATCTGAGTCCAAATCTGGGAAAAAGGGAAACAAATCTCGTTCCAAATCGAGAGGAGTTTCGAAGGACAGGAAAATACCGGCCAAAGATGAATGTGCTTTCTGTCATGAAAGGGGGCATTGGAAAAAGGATTGTCCAAAGCTACGAAATAAGGGAAATTCGACTGCAAATGTGACTGTTGATAATTTAGATAGTGGCGAGGATTTTTCTTTTGCACTTGCTTCTAGTCCCTCACTTTATCAAGAAGTATGGTTTCTTGATACAGCAGCCTCCTATCATATGTCTTGGAAAAAGGAGTGGTTTACTTCTTTGGAGTATATGGATGGTGGTGTAGTTTTGATGGGAAATGATGCACCTTGTAAGAAGGTAGGAATCGGGAAGATTGAATTGCTAATGCACGATGGTCTTATTAGGGAGCTTTCAGATGTATGGTATGTTCCAGATTTGAAGAAGAATTTGATTTCACTTGGTGCTTTGGAGGCCAGTGGATTGAAATTTGCTAGTGAAGGTGGCATTCTGAAGGTGACTAGCGGATCACTCGTGGTGATGAAAGGGCAAAGAAAAAGGAACTTGTTTTTCTTGCAGGGAAAAACATATTTGGGTCAGGCTGCCAGTATAACTGAAAAGCCTAAACAGGTTGTCCCCGACTCTACTAGGTTGTGGCATATGCGACTCGGGCATGCAGGAGAAAAGGCCTTGCAGGGGCTTGTGAAGCAAGGGTTGCTTAGAGATGCTAAAGGGTGCAAGTTGGAATTTTGTGAACATTGTGTTTTGGGTAAGCAAACTAGGGTGAAATTTGGTACAGCTGTACATCAGACAAAGGGTATCCTCGATTATGTGCACACAGATGTTTGGGGCCCTACTCAGACACCTTCTATGAGTGGTAGACACTGGTTTGTTACTTTTGTTGATGATTACTCCAGACGAGTTTGGGTATATACCATGAAGCACAAAGATGAAGTTTTGACATTGTTCACAAGTTGGAAGAAGAAAGTTGAAAACCAGACTGGAAGGAAGATTAAGGTTCTGAGATCAGATAATGGAGGGGAATACAAGAACGATCCGTTTCTGAAATTGTGTGAAGATGAAGGGATCCAGAGGCACTTTACAGTTAGGAAGACTCCACAGCAAAATGGGGTTGCAGAAAGGATGAACAGAACCTTACTTGAGAAGGTGAGATGTATGCTAGCACAGTCTGGATTGAAGAAGACATTTTGGGCAGAAGCTGTTATATATGCAAGCCATATTGTCAACCGTTTACCATCTGCAGTACTTGAAGGCAAAACACCTATTGAGGTATGGAGTGGTAAACCTGCATCTGATTATAGTTTTTTGCATATATTTGGTTGTCCTGCTTATTTTCATGTAACTGAAACTAAACTTGATGCAAGAGCCAAAAAGGCTATATTTGTTGGTTTTAGTACTGGTGTCAAAGGTTACAGGTTGTGGTGTCCAGAACAGAAAAAGTTAGTAATCAGCAGGGATGTGACCTTTGATGAGACCAGCATGATAGGCTCGGGACAGTCGACTGGTGGTCGAGAACAGTCGACTGGTGAGCAGCAGAATAGTGGGAAAGTTCTCCAACAGGTGAGCAGCAGAAGCTCGGGACAGTCGACTGGTGTACAGGATTAGTCGACTGGTGATCGACAGCAGCAACAGAATTGGAGAGTTCTCCAACAGGTGGAGTTAGAAAAGCTTTCAGTTGAAAATCCTGCCCAAAATAAAGATGATGTGGTTGATACTGAGGATGAGGAAGAAGTTCCTAACCCTCCCCAGCATGAAGAATCAATTGCAGCAAGAAGGCAAATAAGAGATATCAAACGACCATCTCGCTTTACAGACACAGTTGCATTTGCTCTTCCCATTGTGGATGATGAAGTTCCCTCCAACTTCAAAGAAGCTACTAGAAGTTCTGAAAATACAGATTGGAAAGTTGCTATGGATGAAGAGATGAACTCTCTTCATAAGAATCAGACTTGGGATCTAGTGCAACTACCAAAGGGGAAGAAAGCAATTGGTTGCAAGTGGGTGTATACGAAGAAAGAAGGTCCAAAAGGCAGTGTTCGGTTCAAGGCTAGACTCGTTGCAAAGGGGTATGCTCAACAGGAAGGTATTGACTATAATGAAGTGTTCTCTCCAGTTGTGAAGCATCCTTCTATCCGGATTTTGTTGGCATTGGTAGCACAGTTTGATCTTGAATTGACACAGATGGATGTGAAGACTGCGTTCTTACATGGGGATCTAGATGAAGAAATTTATATGTTGCAGCCAGATGGGTTTAAGACAGCTGGGAAGGAAAATTGTGTTTGCAGGTTGAAGAAGTCTCTCTATGGGTTGAAGCAATCTCCAAGGCAGTGGTATTTGAGGTTTGATCAGTTTATGAAAGTGCAGGGATATTCCAGAAGTGAGTATGATCATTGTGTCTACTTCAGGAAGTTGTAGAATGGTTCTTTCATATATTTGTTATTATATGTGGATGACATGTTGATTGCCTATAGAAATGCTAAGGAGATTCAAAATTTGAAGAATCAGCTGAGTTCTGAATTCGAGATGAAGGATCTTGGTGAAGCCAAGAAGATACTTGGGATGGAGATAACTAGAGACAGAGCAAAGGGCATAGTGAGTTTGACACAGAAGCAATATCTTTTGAAGGTGCTGAAACGGTTTGGTATAGATGAGAAAACTAAACCAGTCAGTACACCCTTAGCCACTCATTTCAGAATTAGTGCTTCTCAGTCTCCAAGTACAGATGAAGAGAGACAGTATATGGCTAATGTACCTTATACTAGTGTGGTTGGCAGTTTGATGTATGCCATGGTTTGTACTCGACCAGACATCTCTCAGGCGGTGAGTATGGTTAGTCGATATATGCATGATCCAGGTAAAGAGCATTGGCAAGCAGCTAAATGGATTTTGAGGTACATAAGTGGCACCACAGATGTGGGTTTGAAGTTTGAAAGGGATGACAATATTAGCAGGTTATTGGTTGGTTATGTTGATTCTGACTATGCAGGTGATCTAGATAAGAGGCGGTCTACTACAGGCTATTTGTTTACTATGGCTAGAGCACCTATAAGTTGGAGGTCCAATTTGCAGTCCACTGTAGCGTTGTCTACTACTGAGGCTGAATACATGGCAGTTGCTGAGGCCATGAAGGAAGCTATTTGGATTCATGGACTTTTGAAGAGCTTGGGAATTCATCGGGAGAAGGTGGAGGTACACTGTGACAGTCAGAGTGCTATTCATTTAGCGAAGAACCAAGTTCATCATTCGAGGACCAAACATATTGATGTTCGTTATCACTTTGTGCGTGATTTGATAAAGGATGGTGATATTCATTTGGTGAAGATTGGAACAGCTGATAATCCTGCTGATATGTTGACCAAAGTTGTTTGGGCAGCCAAGTTCAAGCATTGCATGAACCTGGCTAATATTTTGCATGTTTGATAATTTGGCATGGGCGGTTGGGATAGTGCTTTGCTATTGGTTTGGTTAGTATGTGATATCATACTAAGGTGGAGTTTGTTTTTGTTACAATTGGTGATGAGCATTTGTTTGGAGTATTTTTGGAGATTGCTTGGGCTATTTGGAAGATTTCGCCAAGGTGGAGATTGATGGATACTTGGAAGATCTCGCCAAGGTGGAGATTGTAGGATAATGGCTCGATTCTGGTTCAGATTGTTTTGGAGTATCTGCAGCAAATGAAAGTTCCAGTATATCAGTCGACTGGGTTGGAGGATCAGGCGACTGTCCAGAGAGAAGTTTCAAAGACTAAAGATACAGCAGCAGCAGTCGACTGATCAGTCGACTGTCCCGAAGGAAGTACCAGTCGACTGGTAATTCGACCAGTCGATTGTCGGCGGGTTTTGGATCCAGAATAGGCCCATTTCGAAAGGCCCAATAGTTTCCCTATAAATACGACCCGTTAGGGTTTTATAATTAAGAGAGACGAAAATTAGAGACCTCTTTTCGGATTTTGCAGCCGTCATCTCTTGTAAACTTTGTTTTGCCCATCGTTGATTATAGCAAGAAGAAACCCCAACCGCCCCGTGTATGTAGGCATGTGTTTTGCCGAACCACATTAAATCTTGTGTTCTTGTGTTGCTTGTTTTTCTGTTTTTCTCGCTGTTTCTCTCGTTTGATTGTTGGTTAGTTTGTATTCCGCACAACAGTAATTACATAGTTGGATGCAGATTTGAAGAGTATTTTGATATAAAATCGTATTGGTGATGTTTTTATGTTCAGATTTCAGGTTGCATCTTCTTATCTTGGTGTTTGTAAGTTTAATTTATTTTTTTTATACAATTTAATAATTTATTAGATTAATAATTATACTCACACCAGAAATGGCTAACCTTTGATGTTTTCTGGGGGTTAGGGGAGTCCCTCCTTGAGGGTGGACAACCCTAACTCTCCTGCAGGTTTACTAGCAGCCTAGCGAGGTAGATATAGAGTTAGATATTATACTCTTGTTGAAATGATAGATTCTATGTACTTAGCATATAAAGAAATGTGGACTGTTAATGTATTATTTTGTATTAAGGTAAAAGTACATATATATAGTGCTGTGATGAAGTAAGAAAGCCCGTACCCACCTCGTTGTGGAGTATTGGGTTCTGTGGTTGGCTTTTAAAAAGGTTTTCCTAAATCTTTACAAAAATCTTATATGTTTTCAAAAGAATTTATGGTTTTTATTTAATATTTGATATTCTATTATGAGTTTGGCCCCCAGAGCATATTATTTGTATTGCCTGTTTGATTCTGCTCATTTTGGCCTGAGGAGCCCTTGATAATATTGTTTGTGTTGTGAGCTACGGAATTTTGAGCAGAATTTTGTAAGCTTTTTGTGTTTCGGGGCAGAAATTTCAGGGGAGACTGCCAAAATTTTATTGGAAATATATATATCTTAGTTTATGTTTAAAGCGATATAGAAATTGAAAGGATTGAATTTAGAGGTTGATGTTGAAGAAAAAAAAAATTGGGTTGTTACAAGTTCACTTTGGCATAAGCACGTCCTTTCTTTCTCGCATATGTGCACAATCCTCTGCCTCTCCTCTCTCTTCTCTCGCACACACGCCGTCTCTCTATAATAAAAAAACCTTGATTGATCATTGCCACTTGGTTGTGATTTTTCTATATTTTTATTTTTATTTGATTGTTCATGATCAATTTTAGGTAGAGTATTTATGCTTCGACTTGTGCACTGTGCGGGAATTGTAAAGGTGCGTTGCTGATTGCACTGCTGCAGCTACCACTACCTTTGTAGCTCTTTTGGCCATTAAAATGCTTCAGGGATGAGGAATTGGATTGAGAGAGAAAGAAGAACAGAGCTAGGGTTTGGGGAAGGACCCCGAGCTCTAACAGAATCAAGAAAAGAGGTGAGAACTAGCAATCACAATCAACACCCAAAACGACGGGTTGCCCATAGAGTTTTCCTTACGTGCAATATACGTGTTCTTGAAGGGGACGGTGGGTTGGTTAGGCAGTTATAAGATGGGACCCACATGACTCAATCCCAACCGTTACAACTCTTACATCCAATGGCTCACAACGACCCACTTAACCTATTTACAATTAACCCCTCACAACTCATGGACTGAAATGCAAACATAAACGACTGAAACATAAAATTTCTTATTACAGCTAACAAACACTACAACTTCTTCGTTTCAGCTTCTCCTCTTCACCCTGCTGCTCCTCAATGTGTCTAACATGTAAACAGAGCATTGTTCTTTAACTGTATTTGTACTGTATATATCATCGAGGAATGAAATTGTTGTTGTTATTGTTCTTATTAGTTTTGCTATCATACACAAAAACGTATTATATGATTTCGTAACTTATTTCAACCATTATTGGATGGTGGCCCAAGGAATAGTACATCAGTATTGAGTCGTTTGTGAAATTAATTTGTAACTCTTTTCAAGTCAGTTCAGAACAGAACGCATGTTGTCTTCAATTCGAAAATATCATAAATTGAAAAGGAACAATGTATTATAGCATTGTTACAATGAGTTTGAACAGGACTGTAGCATTTTCTAAACTAGTACTTTTAAAGTCCGAACGATGCACGTTTTGATAGAGTTGTAGTTGAACGTGCGATACACGTAAGTTGGTAGTGATTAGTACGTGCGATGAATGTCTTATTTTTTAAAAAAAGTTGGAGTTGAACGGGCAATACACATATTTTTTTAAATTAAGAAGGAAAACGTTAATTTGTACGTGCGATGCACATAGTGATAAAATGATTTGGAGTTACACGTGCGATGCACAGATTTATTTGGTAACAAAATTATATTTGTTGTGTGACAATTTTTTTTTTAAAAAAATATTTATTTGTGACAAAACTCTTCCATTAAATAGCGGTAAGAGATTGTTGGTCATGTTTATCCTTAAATTGAATTTATCTTGCGGTGAAGATTATGGTATATCTTTGATATGGGTCAGATCACGTGGTCCCTCCTGGGTCACCGGATCCCCTAAAAAACCGCACTTTTGTGATCATCAGATCAACCCAGAGCCATATGGGCTTCTACCACGTCAGGCCCACGAGCAAACAGGTCTGACTCGGCCCAACAGGGTCTCAGACCTGTTTCCCCTGCTTATAAATACCAGTCCCTCTCCTTTCTTCTGTAGGTAATCAAACTTTCTCCCCCTGAACCCTAGCTACTGTTGCTTTTCCAGTGACTGACTAGATCATCGGAGAGCCCGTCGTTGGGATATCTCCTGGTGTTTCTAGGCAGTGTGCAGGTACCCAGGACCGAACCGAGCCTCTTCATCCGAGCCGGGCTGCTGGACCAGAGCCGAGCACCCAGTCCCTACCTTACTCCTGCTACTCTCGAGCCGGTCCCTCAGCCGAGGGTCGGACCAGAGTCAAAACCGTAACTTACACTATACAAACTACAAGAACTCACACCTGTTGCAGCCACACCCCAAAAACAAACCGCATCAGGTTGGCGCCGTCAGTGGGAAATTTGATTTTGACTTCAGTCCGATCCCAGCTAGGGACGTCATCCCAAAATTTGAGCTCTTACATGGCACCTGATATGGCTAAAAATGGGGTTAAATCGGAACAATCCAAATCGGGCACGAATCTTAAAGCACAAGGGTAAAATGATAATTTCACCTACAAACGGGTCTGAAATGGGTATTGGGTCTTTTCTCCAAAGGCCCAATATCCCACGAACGGATCCATCTCAACTGGGTGCTGGTCCTAACCCGTGAGAAACCCGGTCCAGCTGGATAGAATTAGGGTTTCTGATTATACTTAATCAACGGCCCTGATTCGCTCTATCCTTTCACTGGGAATTAGGGATTTCATCCCGAAATTAGTTCCAAAGGCAGCTATAAATACCCCACATCCCCCACCATTAAGAGGTAATCAATCTTTTGCCAATAAAAGCTCATTCATAATCTTTCCTGATTACTGATTTGAGCGTCGGAGGGTGCATCACCGGGATCAACCCCGGTGTTTTGCACTTTTTGCAGGTGAACGGCGGGAGCCAATGGTCAAACTCCGGTGGAAAGGTTTCAGGTTTGACTATTCAGCGTTCCTAAGAATCCACAAATTCTATCTGTTTGCCCCCACACCAGATTTAGCGGTAACAGATTGGCACCGTCTGTGGGAACCCACGAATAGCAACCCTTCCTCTTCCAATCGGTCAGATCATTTCCAGACATGCGTCCAAGAAAACTAAGATCCAGAGGGTCCAACCGTGGACCTACTCCTCCTCAACCACAACAGGAGATCCCCCTCCAAACGGTCCATCCGCAGGGGCAACTCCCTCCTCAGCCTGACCAAGCCTCACAGCTGGACCAACCTCCTCTTCAAAACCTTCAACCCCCGTGGGGTCAAACCGGGCCCCAGAATGCCGGTGCAGGGGTCTCCCGTCCTAACCATCAGAAACAACCTCTTCATTGTGACCACGTCTCCGTGCACAACCCCTCTACGGATTCGATGGCATCTCACAACCCCCGGCCTTCCGAAGACTTCCGCAATATCCTCATCAATCTACAGAAAGAAGAGGACCTTCGCCGTCGTTTGGATGAAAGGTTGGCCCGTGAGGGAGCCTCCCGCCAAGAACGTCCAAATGAGCGATCTCTTCGTCGCCGAGACTACAGGAGGTCCCCTCCTCACAGAAGACGGAGAGAGTCCCCTGAGCACCATAGGAAAAGGCCTCACTCTCCTGCTGGTCAGCAATCCCTGAGGGATGATACCACACCTATCACCCGTGCTGAATTCCAGCAATTCCAAGCAACTATCTTGCAAGCCCTCAACCTCCGTCCGGACAACAACAATGCTCAGAGGGTCCCCACTCCTCCTCCGGTCCAAAGTCCTCGCCATCGGTCCCTAACTCCTCATCCCGCTGCTAGCAACCGCCATCATGTTCCTAGTCCTCGCAACTCCCGGAGCTACCGTCGCCATAAACCCCGCTCCCCTTCGTATGAAGACGAGTCTAGAGACTCATTTGGCTACCGTCGAAGGGACGATGCTGTCTATCATCGTCTCCACAAGATGGAGAGGCGCCTCGGCCAACTAGATAAGGAAAAGGAGCTGAGAGGAAGGACCCTCTGTCCAAGCCGACCTCCCTTCTCTCGAACTATCATGGAGGCTCCCGTTCCAATAGGCTTCAAGCCCCCGCAGTTCGAGACTTACTCTAGGGAGTCAGATCCCGTGGACTACATCGAGAGCTTCAAGACCCTCATGTTAATCTGCCAAGCTTCTGATACTCTATTGTGCAAAACCTTTCCTGCCACTCTCAAAGGTCCGGCTCGGGAATGGTACTCTCGCCTTGCCCATCCTCCATATTCTCCTTTGAACAATTTAAGACCCTCTTCGTCACCTACTTCGTGAGTAGCCGCCGCACCGAGAAGACCAGTATTTTGCTACTCTACCTCAGCCAGAAGAAGGGATAGAAGCTCAGAGACTATGTGCAGTGGTTCATCGCGGAGGCTAGGTCTATCGCCTCCCTCGACCAGTCGATTGCTGCAGCAGCCTTCCAGTCAAATGTCCTCAACTCCAGTCTTCGGTCCTCCTTAGCCAAGAAGCCCCCGCAAAACTTCTCCGACCTCCTTCTCCGAAGCAAGAAGTATATTCGGGCTGAGGAAGCTGAATATCGCTCCACCTTTGAGGGGTCTTCCTCCGACACCAAGAGAAAGGCAGCCAAAGAAGAAGGAGCCAAGAAGCTCCAGAAGGACAACGGGGGCCAGCGCCGCTCGCCTCCCAGATTCGAGAAGTTACCCCTCTTACTGCCAATATTTCCACTATTCTCATGGAGGTTGAGAAGGAAGGGGTTCTGCCTCCTGCCCCAAAGATGAACGCCCCTGGCAAGAAGAGGAACAATGATAAGTGGTACCGATATCATCAAGACCACAGCCACGACACCAATGATTGTCGGGCTCTAAAGAATGAAATTGAGGCCCTCATCCAGAGGGGGCAGCTGTCTAAATTTATGAGAAAGGACCGAATTGATCTTCCTCCTCCCCCCAGGGGGGCTAACAAGCGCCCTGAAAGGCACGATGAGACTCCTGAGTTTGAAGAGGAACGCATCTTGCATCTCATTCACGGAGGTCCCATGGGAGGAACCTCCAACTCTTCTAGGAAGGCTTTTATACGAGAAGTCAATTCGGTTCACAGCATACCTCCCCCCAAGGGCCTCGGAGTCCCAGTCACTTTTTCAGATGAAGACCTTGAGGGTGTCCGAACCCCCCATTGTGATGCACTTGTGATCAACCACCATATGGCGAATTTTAAAGTGGAGAGGATTTTAGTGGACAATGGTAGCTCCGTTAACATCCTCTTCCTGGAGGCCTTCTGAGGACTCAAGTTATCGAGGTTGTTGAGTCCCTGAGGAGTGACTGGAGCTGGCACCGAGTCGATCATAATATAGTCTGTGCCGAGGTCCACGCTCGAGGGGTCGGTGCAAAGCGTCGAACCTAGAGGGTCGGCGCCAAGTGTGGAGCCTAGAGGGTCGACGCCAAGCGCCTTGGGCGAGACATTTTATGAAAGGGGCTGTGTGGAGGTGCCCAAAGTCCATACCGAGCTCCGAGTTCGGAGGGTCGGTGCCGAGCGCCTCGAACGAGGCATTTAATGAGACTAGCTGTGTGGAGGCTCAAAGTCCATGCCGATCTCCGAGCTATAAGGGTCGGCGCTGAGCGCCTCGAGTGAGGCATTCCATGAGAAAGAGCTGTGTAGAGGCTCGAAGTCCATGCCGAGCTCCGAGCTAGGAAGGTCGGCTCCGAGCGCCTCGAGTGAGGCATTTGATGAGAGAAGCTGTGTTGATGCTCGAACCCCATGTCGAGCTCCGAGCTAGGAGGGTCGGCTCCGAGCACCTCGAGTGAGGCATTTTGATGGGAGAAGCCGTGTTGGTGCTCGAAGCCCATGTCGAGCTCCGAGCTAGGAGGGTCGGCTCCGAGCGCCTCGAGTGAGGCATTTGATGAGAGAAGTTGTGTTGGTTCTAGAAGTCCATGCCGAGCTCCGAGCTAGGAGAGTCGGCTTCGAGTGCCTCGAGTGAGGCATTTTGATGGGAGAAGCCATGTTGGTGCTGGAAGCCCATGCCGAGCTGCGAGCCAGGAGGGTCAGCTCCGAGCGCCTCGAGTGAGGCATTTGATGAAAGAAGCTATGTTGGTGCTCGAAGTCCATGCCAAGCGTCGAGTCAAAAAGCCTTGAGCTGGGAGGCAATTTTGTGGAAAAGCCCGGGTGATGCTCGCGGTGCATGACGAGCATCGAGTCAGAAAGCCTTGAGCTGTGAGGCAATTTTGTGGAAAAGCTAGGGTGAAGCTCGCGGTGCATGTCGAGCCTCGAACCAAAAAGCCTTGAGCTGTGAGGCAATTTTGTGAAAAAGCCAAGGTGATGCTTGAGAGTGTCGAGCCAAAAAGTCTTCACATGTGAGGCAATTTTGTGAAAAAGCCAGGGTGATGCTCGCGGTGCATGCCGAGCGTCGAGCCAGAAAGCCTTGAGCTGTGAGGCAATTTTGTGGAAAAACTAGGGTGATGCTCGCGGTGCATGCCGAGCGTCGAGCCAGAAAGCCTTGAGCTGTGAGGCAATTTTGTGGAAAAGCTAGGGTGATGCTCGCGGTGCATGCCGAGCGTCGAGCCAGAAAGCCTTGAGCTGTGAGGCAATTTTGTGAAAAAGCCAGGGTGATGCTCACGGTGCATGCCGAGCGTCGAGCTAGAAAGCCTTGAGCTGTGAGGCAATTTTGTGGAAAAGCTAGGTTGATGCTCAAGGTGCATGCTGATCGTCGAGTCAGAAAGTGGTGGCCATGTGGTGTCCAGAACCTCGCTTCGGTGTTTGGCGTGTCCGAAGTTCACGTCGGGCTTCGAGCATTTGGGACTTGAGAGTTTGGGCTATAAGTGGGCCAACAAGGGGGTGACACATGTTTTGCTGACATCACGTTCTTTGAGGGTTTCAAGGAGTCGAGGAGTTCACTATATATCCACCACACCTCTCCTTATTTCTCACCTTTGCTTTCTCTCTCCAAGCTCTCAAATTTTCTCTTCTAGTGCAGTTTAGTCACCAGCGGCAATTTTTCTGACATCTCCTAGTACTTCGAATCTGGTTAGTTTTTTCAATTATGTCAAGGAAAAAGTCTGGTTCGTCCGCCACCACCTCGGGTCGGGATGAGGGCCCCCGTGCCTCCGGCTCAACGTCATGGGAGTCAGAGAAAAAGGTCTATGACGTCGCGCCGCTACACAGTAGGAAGCCCTTCGTAGTAGAGTCGAGCCACTCAGAAGGGAATGCGCCCATGGTAGAAGGTGACGAGCTGGTCGAAGTCATCGAGAGGGACGAAGAGGAGGTTGAAGTGGTTGAGGGGGACGAAGAGCGGGTTGTAGTGGTCGAGGGGGGCGACGATGGAAGGAATGATACTTCGTCAGAGGAAGATGATTTGGCCTCTTTGGCGATGCCCTCTCCCCCGAGGGGTCGTCGAGTTCGATGTAGGAAAACTAGGTGGATTATGTCGGACAGTCCGGACGAGATGACTCTCGTAGTTAACCTCCAGGTTTCATTCGTAGTTTAGTCGTGCTCTATCTGAAGGTATCCGGAGGATGTTGATGAGTTGGTCCGGTACAGAGGCGGTGTTGATGATGATGCGTAGGTTTCCTCACCTGGTAGGCAAATGATATCTATGGACAAGATACCAACTGTCCTAACCACGACTGACCTTCCTGTTATCCGGGCTAGTTACTTCATCGGTCAGGAGTATGAGCTGCTAATCCCCAGCCCCGAGGTCCGCCCCAAGGACACATTGGTGCCATGCTTCTGCATGTTCCCGGTGGATTCCTTTTGCTCGGGCTTGCGACTGCCGCTCCACCCATTCATTAAGGAAGTCTTGAATTGGGCATCACTAAGCCCGATGTAGTACGGGCCCAACTCCTGGAAGCAGCTTGTGTGCTTCATGCTCCTTTGCGATGAGCAGGGGGTCCGCCCGAAGCTGAAGTACTTCCGAGCGATCCTGGGCCTTAGCTCGTCCTTCGAGTACGAGGGAATCTACTATATATCACCACACCGAGGGAGGAGGATTGTACACGGGCACCTTGACTCTTTCAAAGAGTGGAAGGAGAAATACTTTGTCGTTCAGAGCTTGGCCCCCTGGGTGATACCCACGGCTTGGAGGTTTTATAAGCCCAACCTGAAGGGTCCCCGCAAGCCTGATTTGACGACCGAGGAATGGGCAGATGTGGAGCGGATATGCTCGGGCAACAACATCGGTGGCCGAACGTGATGGAAAGGCACCTGGAGTGAATCGGACTGAGCCCCACTCCTATTAGTATATTTTTTGTCTAATTTCCTTTCAAGTGTTTTCCCTCATCTTATGAGATTCTTATTTTTGTAGACATGGAGAACACTGAGATCGCCGAGAGGAGGGCGCTGATGAAGAAGAAGAAGGATGAGAAGGCGGATCGGGCCGAGCACAGGAAGCGCGGGAGAGTCCCTTCCGAGTAGGTTGCGGAGTAACCCCCCCCCCCCCCCCCCATTCGACGTCGAAAAAGCACAAGTCCTCCAAATCGGCCCCCAACTCCAGTAGCCAGAGGGCCACAGAAGTGGTAAGGGGTGGCCTCCCACCCATTGCTCCGTCGGCCGAGCCGATTGTGGGTGAGGCGGGCCTTCGACCATGGGCCCCGGACTGGGCAGTTAAGGTCGGGGACACCATGTCGGATGGATCCGTGGCCATCGAGATGGTCGAGAAGCTCGCTCCACCTCGAGACCGGAAGGCCCGGGAGTGCGACACCATCGAGTCCAGCTACATGAAGTAGGCTCTGGCGAGCGTGCAGGTAACCTTCATTGGGTAATGATTCTTTTGTAACTTGTTGATCATACTTTTCGCATATTTTCTAAGTCTGATTGCCTCGATTATAGGCCTGCGTGGAGGGCGCCCAGGTGATGAAGCTGCAACAGCGGGAGTTGAGGAATGAGGTGAGGAACTCTCAGCGTTATGAGCGGGAAATGAATGATCTCAAGCTAGCGCAGACGGCGCTTGAGGGCCAAGTCCAGGCCCTTCGGGCCGAGCAGGCAAACGAAGCCGATGCCCATATGAAGCAGATGGCCGAGCGGAGGAAGGAGGCCGATTGGAAAGTGAAGAAGATGAAGCAGGCCGGGATGGATAAGGTCATCGAGGCCAAGGACGTAGTCTACGCCCTGGCGATGCGGCTTGTCAAGCACTTCCATCCGGAGTTGGATCTTAGCAGCTTCCATTACGACATGGAGGTTCTCGAACCTCCATTGACTCCCGGGGGTGGTGGTGATGACGATGCTGCGAGGGCCGACCCCAACCCTGAGCTGCCGACCGAGGAAGAGGTGGGATAGAAGCAGTCTTTGCTTTTTTTCTTTTTCTCCTCTTATTTTTGTAACTGCCGTGCGTGGACTGACCACCACATTTTTGTAAACTCACTTTTTGACCAATGAAAAGATTTTTGGCCGAACCTCTTGACTTGAATGAATTTTGGGTTTTGGGCTTGATTTTTAGCCAAGTGTAACGGCTCAGAGTGATATTTCTCTATTTGTTTGCCAGATAGATGCGACCCCGAGGGTAGACCTTGGTGGTGCGGAGATGAGCCGGTTGAGGGTAAGATCTTGGCCCTGGAGTTTGCTCTGACACGGTGCCGTAAGGAGGCTTGCAACCGAGAGACTGCCGTCCAATACTTTATGGACAAGTCAAAGGGACTTAGCCTGGAGCTGGCGCGATTCAAGAAGCTGATAGCCGACCGTGATTTGGACATTAAGGGAGTCAGTTTTCGATGGATAGCACTTCCGCTCGGCGACCGTCATCTGAGTCCTTTCTTCGCGAGGTTATTGTGGAGAAGGAGTTGGAGGTACAGTGGTATAAGATAATGCTCGAGATGTCGGGGTCCCGATTCGTCTCCTTTGGTGGCGCTCGTCCTTCTGCCGGTGCTTCATTGCCAACCCTGAGGATTGGGCCGGTGAGGCCTTGCGATGCGCAAAGCTCGATCGCTTGTGGGTTTACCTTTGCAACACCGGGCGATCCGGCGAAGGAGCCAACTCGATCGGCTGGCGTTGAACTTATCTGTATCAACCCTGCGGCTCCGATACAGGAGCCCTAGGCCGAGTCTGAACAATGTAATAAAGTCTTCCATTGTAACGATGCATTTTCTTTAGTTGAAATAATAATGATAAGACGATTGTCTTGCTTTCACCGGTTCTTCTGTCATGTGCTTAATTCTAATTTCCGAGGACATGTCCTCGACGTCCGGACCGAGGAAGGGGTTTGAGCCGAAGGGTGATGATGAGAGTGAGGGATCCTGAAATCCTGGTAATGGAGGACGTTTCGTCTTTCAGTGTCAATAATGGCTATCATTCGTTTCGAATTCTCATGCCATAAATGCATATTACCTGAGGGCTATATAACCCTCGCCCCCTCATCAGAAATTTTCTCACTTCACCGTGAGTTCTTGTCAGCGGTGGCTCTTCTGCCACCCTCTGACAATTGGGGGGTAACAGCTATGAGTGTTGTTTATCCCCAATTGCTAGCAGGTGAAAGGTGGGTCGATCTCAGAGTACAAGGCTCGGGGCGCTAGCCGAAGGCGAGTGCCCTAAATGAAACTTTTGTCCGAGAATCCTGGACCAGTGGCTTTCCTGCCACCCTCGAGCAGTTAGGGGTAGTGCCGAGGAAGGCTGCTCTACCCCTGGCTGTCGGTGGGTGAGAGGAGAGCTGACCCATGGTTCGGGGCTCGGTGGTTCTCACTGTGGGAAAGGGCTGTAAATCTTAATGAAAATTTTGGGTAGGGGGTTAGCTGAAGTCCAAGCTGATGGTTTAAGACTTGAATGTTTGGCGAAACCCTCATAGGTGCTCGAAGTCCAAGCCAAGCGGCGAGGACGTAAGGAGTTGAAGAACCCCTCGTAGGAGAGTCCGAGCCGAGGGCTAGGAGTTGATGGATTGAGAAATTCCTCATAGGTGCTCGAAGTCCAAGCCGAGTGGCGAGGACGTGAGGAACCCCTCGTATGAGAGTCCGAGTTGAGGGCTAGGAGTTGAGGGATTGAGAAATCCCTCATAGGTGCTCGAAGTCCAAGCCGAGCAACAAGGACGTGAGGGGTTGAAGAACCCCTCGTAGGAGAGTCCGAGCTGGGGGGTAGGAATTGAGGGATTGAGAAATCACTCATAGGTACTCAAAGTCCAAGTCGAGCGGCGAGGACGTGAGGGGTTGAAAAACCCCTCGTAGGAGAATCCGAGTCGAGGGCTAAGAGTTGAGGGATTGAGAAATCCCTCATAGGTGCTCGATGTAACGCCCCGAATTCCAAAACACGTACGATAATTCATAGCACAACATGATCTTTAACTTCATTTCGTACAATTGTACAAGGAATTTAAAAACTTTTCTTTGTACAACACTATTCATTTTAAATCAACACAGCGGAATAATAAGAATTACAATATAACACATGTACAATTCAAACATCAACATTTTGAAAGAGCCTTTAGCTTCAAATTCATCTTTAAGTCTTTGTCAATCCAAACCCTGCATTGAACACTGTGGGACGTCAGTTACATACAATCGACGCGATACTATACTCGGTGATCCCTGCTATGCCATAATACAGAGACTCACTTACTTTAACAATCACAAACTTGAATGCATATTAAAGTGTATAAGAGTGACTATCCTAAACATGTCGGTGTATGATATGACTTAAATGCCTAATGCAGAAGTTTACGCTATGATGACACTAATGCATACTTGTTCGGATTCTATGCATCCCATACTACATAGGTCCGAGGGCAAGCACCTACGTACTCCACATTAAAGGATTGAATCCCTCGCCATGAGTTACTACTACGGTGACTAAGGTAAGGTTTAGATATTCTGTGAGTATTAAGCCCACGCCCCGATAATTTCGAAGACGAATCCCACACCGCCGATGCGCCGGGGAAAACTCCCAATCACACCTCGATAATTCTGGGGAAACCATTCTCACATCGCAAGCTATGATGCTTCAATAGTCTCAAAACACCCCATGAGCGTCGCCTCGATCCCGATAATTACAAAGATGAATCCTACACCGTCGATGCGCTGGGGATAACTCCCAATCACACCTCAATAATTCCGAGGAAACCATCCTACACTGCAGACCAACTGAGACCCTCATACCCATGTTTGCCCATTCTTCATCACGTCTCCCCTTAGTGCATGTCCTTAAGTTTTAGTTTTATAAAAATCATCACAACCTAGAGCTAGCTTACCCTACCAGAGTTTTATAAAAATCATCACAACCTAGAGCTAGCTTACCCTACCAGACTTAAACCAACACGAGAGACAGACAGCCCAACTGGCTACTTCTCAAGAGATCGATACTTAATCCACACTGGTTAGTTCTCATATTTCATTAATCATAACTACCGATTTCTAAGGGTCTCATAGCCTCTAGATTCCAACAGCCATCTCGTTCTAGAGATCAATTAGGTTATATCTAACCTCAACACAAAAACCTTTTATCATCATTTCTTCTTTATCACTTTTGAATTCTTAAACTTCTTTTATTCAATCTTTTGCCAAAACGTTTCATCCCTTATATTCACATTCTATATCAATATTTCATAAACAATACTCTTTAATTGATCAATCAAATAATCACTTGATAATTCTCAATGTTCCTTTGATTAGTAAAAACCCCTTTTCATGTTCATCTATACTTTAAATATAATTCTCAATAAAAGTTATTTAGGATTTATGACAACTAGAAAGGACCTCAACTCATTGGAATTGAGAAAATCATATAATTTTCAATATTATTCCAAACATAGATTTATTAACTTTCTAGAAAATATAAATGAGTCTACTAAAACTTTGAAGTTAAAATCCTTTACATTCATCCTTAATTACTCCATTTAATTTCATTTACAAAAAGAGTAGATTCACAATCTGAAAATTGCATCCAGACTACTTGTAAAAATCATAGAAAATTGTATACTACATGAAAATTTGTGTTCTTTAAATCAAATTGTAGCTTTACAAGTCTAATAAAACTTTGTAGTTATAAGTTTCCCCAAATATTAAGTCTATAGCCCAGTATTCTTTGAAATATACAGTAGGGTCGAAATACTATACTACAGTTAAAATACTGCCACTGTTTGATCTTACAAAAATCATCGTAAATCAATTTCTCTATGAAATATTAATTTCTTAGACTTTACAGAAAGGTTAACGAGTCTACTACAATTTCTTAGTTATAAGTTTTCTCAAATATTATGTCTATAACCCAGTATTCTTCGAAATAAACAGTAAGGTCGAAATACTATACTGCAGTTAAAATACTGCCACTGATTGATCTTACAAAAATAATTATAAATCCATTTCTCTATGAAATTTTAATTTCTTGGACTTTACAGAAAGGTTAACGAGTCTAATACAATTTCTTAGTTATAAGTTTTCTCAAAATGCTTCATTTACAGTGTTGAATTGATCAAAACCCGAAATGCGTACAAACTTCCAGCAAATAGCCAAAAACCAACCAGCCCTAAATTTAGATTTTACTAAAAAAATTAAATGACCTCCAAATCTTATAAAATTTTAAAGGGATGTTCTTGACACATACAAGATGCTTCTATAATATTTTCAGCACTAGATTCCATCTAGTCTAATCGTTATAATTTTTGAAGTGCAATTAGAACTCAAAAATTGAGCCTCAAGGAAGTGCCCTCATATCAATTATAGCATGATTTCACACATGTAATCAAAAAAAAATTAGTCTAAACATCTATCATGCATCAACAATTCATCCATAAACTATCTACACATGCAATCTACCGTAATTTAGAAAGCAAAGAGACACCCACCTTGTTTGAAGAATTTAATTAATCCCTAACAAATGAACTCCGAAAAGCCACCAGTGGTAAAGAATCGGACCGCAATAATACTCGGACGGACTCGGTTCGATAAAGCATCGGACCGCAATAATACTCGGACAGACTTATGTCCGGCTCGAGCTCGGTAAAGAATCGGACCTAATAATTTGTTCGAGTTCGGTTCGTATAACAGTTCGGACGGTCCACGGTCGGACCATTTCTCGAGCCAGACTCGGACGGACGATGGGCCGTCCTGTTCATTTTACACCCCTAGCCACCACCGAGCGCACCCTTCGAAAACCGTGCCCAAAGGAAGAAGGGAAATTCCAGCAACATTTCGGCAGCAAGTCAGTAAGGTATGTATTTTTTGTTTTTGGTTTATTTTTTGTCATTAGGAAATGGGAGGGGTAAGATTATAAAGGAAATTATAATCTATATAATAAAACACAAAGAAAACTATCAAGTGGCTCTCATTCAATAGGGTTGAAATCAATGGTCCAGATCTAACCTCACAAAACATATTTTCCCACCCAAAAGTCCCCCCCCCCCAACTCAAATTCAAATCCCCCCAAAACAACTCCTTTATTTATTTATTTATTTATCTCTCTCCTCTCTCCCGTTCTCTCTATATTTACTCAGAAATTTATATTTTCAGATTTCAGGTTTGTAAATTTTCAGATTTTATATGCATTTTTTTATTGCTCATGTTACATTGAAAATAGAAAATATCTCATGAACAGTTAAATTTCATCATTTTTTATGCTCAAAGTTCTATGAAGTTGAATTTTACACCCACTTATAATTATTTTTCAACATATACCAATGGAAACATGGACTTTTATTTACAACTAATTATTGTTTTACTATTCAAAATTGAGCTACATAATTTTTTTTTACTGTTTACAAGATTTTCATATGCTGTATCGTTCCGAAGACATACCGTAGGGACGTGCCCACGGGCAAATCTAGTAAATTAATATAAGTAAATTTTAATTAACCCACTAATCTACAATTAACTGCCCACTCTCTTTCCCCACTTCCTCCTTGCACAGCCGGCTACTCCTCTCCCTTGCACAAAACAAGTGCACGTGCACTTTATGCGCACACCCTTTATATATATATATATATATATATTTATTTATTTATTTATTTATTTATTTATTTATTTATTTTAAAAATTCAAAAACATAGGTTACAATATATAGTAAGTATTTAAATAAAATTAGTTTAGTTTAATTAAAATTAGGGTTTTCATGCATCAATAAAAATAGGCACACGCATACTTCAAAATTTTATTTTTTAAAAGAGAGTGTAACCAACACGTGCACTGCAAATACGTGCGCCGCATGTAAAAAAACATTTAAATACGAAATAGATTTTATCAACAGAAAAATATTTGTATATAATCAAAATACAACACACGAAAAATATGTTTTATTTATTATATACACATTCAATAATGTAATCAATACGTATATAGAAAATATGTGCACCGCACGTATAAAATATTTTAATTAAAATAGGAGAAAATTGAATTTACATTTATAAAACAAATTCGAACAAGTCATAAGATGAATAATTGAAACACATAAAAATATACGTAATGGTGAAAAATATGTTATTGACATGTGCATCGATAACACGTGCAATGCACGTAAAAACACAAAGATTGAAATTAATATTTGAGTTGGCTCTAATAGGATAATAACGAATTCTGAGAAAACGGAAAGCATATAAATAATCAGAATATAAGGTACATATAACAAAATATGTTACGAACTCGTAACGGTACAAAATACACCTGTGTAACACATGAGGCAAAAATTGTCATTACTCAATTTTGCGGGGTGTTACACTCTCCCCCCGTTAGAAATGTTATGTCCTCCGAACTTACTAGGGTAAAAGATGTATTTCGTACACACCAAAGGAAAATATCATTATTGCACATAGAAAAATTACAAATAGTAAGAAAATATATGTTGTATAAAAATAAGCAGTGTGGAAAAACAAGACAAACTTTTATAAGAAAACTATGAGTTTCAAAATTTATAAGAACGGAACAAGAAAATTAGAGAAATATCATAAGAAAAGAAATGTGACCATAAAAGATAGTATAGGTTGAGGAAAATTTGTTGTGCGGAATACGAATGAACCACCAATCAAAGAGAGAAATAGCGAAAAACCAGAAAACAAACAAACACAAGGACACAAAGATTTACGTGGTTCGGCAAACAAGTGCCTACATCCACAGGGCGGTTGGGGTTTCTTCTACTATAATCACCAATGGGCGAAAACAAACCCTTACAAAGATGACGGCTGCAAAATTCGAATAGAGGTGTTACTCTTTACAAAACCCTAACGGGTGTATTTATAGGGAAACTACTGGGCCTTTCGAAATGGGCCTATTCTGGTTTACAAACCCGCCAACAGTCGACTGGTCTCCTATCAGTCGACTGGTAATTAGTTCTGGACAGTCGACTGAGACCCATATGCCAGTCGACTGGTGTACCCTGCTGCTGTAACCTTAGCCTTTGGAACTCCTCTCTGGACAGTCGACTGAGACCCATATGCAGTCGACTGGTATACTGGAAATTTCGATCGCTGCAGATACGACGGATATAAACAAACTGAACCAGAATCGAGCCATTATCCTACAATCTCCACCTTGGCGAGATCTTCCAAGTTGCCCAAGCAATCTCCAAAAATACTCCAAAACAAATGCTCATCATCATACGCAACAAAAACAAACTCCACCTTAGTATGATAACACATACTAATCAAACAAATAGCAAAGCACCATCCCAACCGCCCATGCCAAATCATCAAACATGCAAAATATTAGCCAGGTTCATGCAATGCTTGAACTTGGCTGCCCCAACAATTTTGGTCAACATATCAGCAGGATTATCAGCTGTCCCAATCTTCACCAGAAGAATATCACCATCCTTTATCAAATCACGCACAAAATGATAACGGACATCAATATGTTTGGTCCTCGAATGATGAACTTGGTTCTTCGCTAAATGGATAGCACTCTGACTGTCACAGTGTACCTCCACCTTCTCCCGATGAATTCCCAAGCTCTTCAAAAGTCCCTGAATCCAAATGGCTTCCTTCATGGCCTCAGCAACTGCCATGTATTCAGCCTCAGTAGTAGACAATGCTACAGTGGACTGCAAATTGGACCTCCAACTTATAGGTGCTCTAGCCATAGTAAACAAATAGCCTGTAGTAGACCGCCTCTTATCTAGATCACCTGCATAGTCAGAATCAACATAACCCACCAATAGTCTGCTAATATTGTTATCCCTCTCAAACTTCAAACCCATTTCTGTGGTGCCACTTATGTACCTCAAAATCCACTTAGCCGCTTGCCAATGCTCTCTGCCTGGATCATGCATATATCGACTAACCATACTCACCGCCTGAGAGATGTCTGGTCGAGTACAAACCATGGCATACATCAAACTGCCAACCACACTAGTGTAAGGTACATTAGCCATATACTGTCTCTCTTCATCTGTACTTGGAGACTGAGAAGCACTAATTCTGAAATGAGTGGCTAAGGGTGTACTGACTGGTTTAGTTTTCTCATCTATACCAAACCATTTCAGCACCTTCAAGAGATATTGCTTCTGTGTCAAACTCACTATGCCCTTTGCTCTGTCTCTAGCTATCTCCATCCCAAGTATCTTCTTGGCTTCACCAAGATTCTTCATCTCGAATTCAGAACTCAGCTGATTCTTCAAATTTTGAATCTCCTTAGCATTTTTAGAGGCAATCAACATGTCATCCACATATAATAACAGATATATGAAAGAGTTATCCTGTAGTTTTCTGAAGTAGACACAATGATCATACTCACTTCTGGAATATCTCTGCACTTTCATAAACTGATCAAACCTCAAATACCACTGCCTTGGAGATTGCTTCAACCCATAGAGAAACTTTTTCAACCTGCAAACACAATTTTCCTTCCCAGCAGTCTTAAACCCATCTGGCTGCAACATATAAATTTCTTCATCTAGGTCCCCATGTAAGAATGCAGTCTTCACATCCATCTGTGTCAATTCAAGATCAAACTGTGCTACCAATGCCAACAAAATCCGAATAGAAGGATGCTTCACAACCGGAGAGAACACTTCATTATAGTCAATTCCTTCCTGTTGAGCATACCCCTTTGCAACTAGTCTAGCCTTGAACCGAACACTGCCTTTTGGACCTTCTTTCTTCGTATACACCCACTTGCAACCGATGGCTTTCTTCCCCTTTGGTAATTGCACTAGATCCCAAGTCTTGTTTTTATGAAGAGAGTTCATCTCTTCATCCATAGCAACTTTCCAATCTGCATTTTCAGAACTTCTAGTGGCTTTTTTGAAGTTGGAGGGAACTCCATCATCAACAATGGGAAGAGCAAATGCAACTGTTTCTGTAAAGCGAGATGGTCGTTTGATATCTCTCCTTTGCCTTCTTGCTGCAATTGATTCTTCCTGCTGGGGAGGGTCTTGGATAGGAACTTCTTCCTTATCCTCAGTATTAACCACATCATCTTCATTTTGGGCAGGAGTAGGATTTTCAACTGAAAGCTTTTCTAACTCCACCTGTTGGAGAACTCTCGCACCAGTCGACTGAGAGCACTTGTCAGTCGACTGTCCCGAGCTAATCTTCTGCTTCTCTTGATCACCAGTCGACTGAGAGCACTTGTCAGTCGACTGTCCCGAGCTGATTAAGCTGGTCTCATCAAAGGTAACATCCCTGCTGATTACTAACTTCTTCTGTTCTGGACACCACAACCTGTAACCTTTGACACCAGTACTAAAACCAACAAATATAGCCTTTTTGGCTCTTGCTTCAAGTTTAGTTTCAGTTACATGAAAATAAGCAGGACAACCAAATATATGCAAAAAACTATAATCAGATGCAGGTTTACCACTCCATACCTCAATAGGTGTTTTGCCTTCAAGTGCTGCAGATGGTAAACGGTTGACAATATGGCTTGCATATATAACAGCTTCTGCCCAAAATGTCTTCTTCAATCCAGACTGTGCTAGCATACATCTCACCTTCTCAAGTAAGGTTCTGTTCATCCTTTCTGCAACCCCATTTTGCTGTGGAGTCTTCCTAACTGTAAAGTGCCTCTAGATCCCTTCATCTTCACACAATTTCAGAAACGGATCGTTCTTGTATTCCCCTCCATTATCTGATCTCAGAACCTTAATCTTCCTTCCAGTCTGGTTTTCAACTTTCTTCTTCCAACTTGTGAACAATGTCAAAACTTCATCTTTGTGTTTCATGGTATATACCCAAACTCGTCTGGAGTAGTCATCAACAAATGTAACAAACCAGTGTCTACCACTCATAGAAGGTGTCTGAGTAGGGCCCCAAACATCTGTGTGCACATAATCGAGGATACCCTTTGTCTGATGTACAGCTGTACCAAATCTCACCCTGGTTTGCTTACCTAACACACAATGTTCACAAAATTCTAACTTGCAACCTTTAGCATCTTTAAGAAACCCTTGCTTCACAAGCCCCTGCAAGGCCTTTTCTCCTGCATGCCCGAGTCGCATATGCCACAACCTTGTAGAGTCGGGAACAACCTGTTTAGGCTTTCCAGTTACACTGGCAGCCTGACCCAAATACGTTTTTCCCTGCAAGAAAAACAAGTTCCTTTTTCTTTTCCCTTTCATCACCACGAGTGATCCGTTGGTCACCTTCAGAATGCCACCTTCACTAGCAAATTTCAATCCACTGGCCTCCAAAACACCAAGTGAAATCAAATTCTTTTTCAAATCTGGAACATACCATACATCTGAAAGCTCCCTAATAAGACCATCGTGCATTAACAATTCAATCTTCCTGATTCCTACCTTCTTACAAGGCGCATCATTTCCCATCAAAACTACCCCACCATCCATATACTCTAAAGAAGTAAACCACTCCTTTTTCCAAGACATATGATAGGAGGCTGCTGTATCAAGAAACCATACTTCTTGATAAAGTGAGGGACTAGCAGCAAGTGCAAAGGAAAAATCATCATCACTATCTAAATTATCAACAGTCACATTTGCAGTCGAATTTCCCTTATTTCGTAGCTTCGGACAATCCTTTTTCCAATGCCCCTTCTCATGACAGAAAGCACATTCATCTCTGGCTGGTATCTTTCTGTCCTTTGAAACTCCTCTCGATTTGAAACGAGATTTGTTTCCTTTATTCCCAGATTGGTCTCAAATCTGGTCTCAGTTCTGCCCCTTACAATCAATGCTTCAGAAGTTTCTCTATCAACCATTTTATCCCTTCTCCTAGTTTCATTATTCAACAGAGCATTTACAACATCTTCATATTTAACAGTATCTTTTCCATATATTAAAGTTGTTGCTAAATGATCATAACATTCGGGTAATGAATTCAACAGAATTAGGGCTTTATCTTCATCTTTAATTTGCTCATCCAAATTTAACAAATCAGCCAATAATTTATTAAATGATTCAACATGAGCGTTCATAGATATACCTTCAGTATAGGTGAAGCGAAAAAGTCTCTTCTTCAAATACAGCCGATTCTCCAAACTTTTCCTCATGTATTTGTCTTCGAGTTTCTTCCACAACACCGCAGCCATGGTATCCCTCATCAAATCGTACTTCTGAGCCTTCGCAATAAAGAGCCGAATAGTCCCACACGCAACTCGGTTCAACTTCTTCCAATCTACATCGGACATATTCTTTGGTTTTTCTTCCTCCAAAGCAACATCTTGTTCTTGTTGAACCAGAACATCCAACACCTCACACTGCCACATCCCGAAATTATTTGTTCCATCAAATTTTTCAACTTCAAATTTTGCGTTGTGAATCGTTGTTCTGGAAGAACTTGATCCCGCAACATCCTTGGTTGCATCTGCTTCACTCGCCATCTCCCTCTAGGTCGAACCTGGTTCTGATACCACTTGTTGTGCGGAATACGAATGAACCACCAATCAAAGAGAGAAATAGCGAAAAACCAGAAAACAAACAAACACAAGGACACAAAGATTTACGTGGTTCGACAAACAAGTGCCTACATCCACAGGGCGGTTGGGGTTTCTTCTACTATAATCACCAATGGGCGAAAACAAACCCTTACAAAGATGACGGCTGCAAAATTCGAATAGAGGTGTTACTCTTTACAAAACCCTAACGGGTGTATTTATAGGGAAACTACTGGGCCTTTCGAAATGGGCCTATTCTGGTTTACAAACCCACCAACAGTCGACTGGTCTCCTATCAGTCGACTGGTAATTAGTTCTGGACAGTCGACTGAGACCCATATGCCAGTCGACTGGTGTACCCTGCTGCTGTAACCTTAGCCTTTGGAACTCCTCTCTGGACAGTCGACTGAGACCCATATGCAGTCGACTGGTATACTGGAAATTTCGATCGCTGCAGATACGACGGATATAAACAAACTGAACCAGAATCGAGCCATTATCCTACAAAATTTTCATACAAAATAATATTAGGTAGAGTATTAGATGAAAGGAAAGTATAAATTTAGTCCTTAATTGTGGAAGAGCTTGGAAATCAAAGCAACTGGAAAGAATAAAGAGAAACATGGTCAATAAATTATTGGTAGGATTAGTAATCGAAAATTTAGCAACGTAATAAGTGGTCGAATAATTAAAAATCACAACCTGAACTAGTATTATATGATAAAAATTGAATTAGTAATTTTACGAGAAAACTATTGGATAAGAGTTTGAAAAATATACGAACTTGAAGTTTAGTTAAAAGTATAGACAAAAAATGATTCTGTTTAACAAGTTAATATCATAAAATATCTTGTAAAGTAAAACAATAATTATATATATATGATTTAAAAATTAAAAGATATAGAATATTGGTTGGTATAAATCCAAACAATTTCGAATTGTCAAGTAGAGCAAGAAAAACCAGCATACAGAATTATATACGTACATAGGCATAAAAATTATTGGATGAAACAAACAATATTATGATATGAAAATTATAAATGGTGTGTAGGAATAAGACAAGACATCATAGTAGAAAAGTAATAACATATTATTGAAACAATACAAAAATTAATTATATAGAAATAAATTATGAATCGTAAACAAAAGTATAAATAAGAGATTTTTTTTTGGTTAGGTGAGTAGCCACCAATCTAAGAATAGTTAGCAGCAAAATAAAATACGATGAAATTGTATGAAATGCTAACTTATATAAAGATTCAAAATAATCAGAAGGAGATGGCAAGATAGTTGATATTAAGTAGTAAATACGCAAGTAGGGTAGACATAGAAACCAATATAAATAATAAGGTAACTAATTTAATGCTAGGTTGTAAAATATTATAAAATGGTATAAACTAAATAGAATAGTGGTAAGTAAATATATATAGAAACAAAAGTGGGGGTTATCAAAGTAGAAAAATCTGTTGTGGGTTCGCCTCATTGGTGTCCAACTGCAGACTTGCCTCCTTGACCTTAAGTTGCAGAATTGCCTCTACGACATCCGATTGTAGTTTGCCTTCTGGACGTTCGGTTGCAGACCTTGCCTTCCCGAATTTCAGTTGTAGTTTGCCTCCATCGATGTCTAGATGCGGATTTGCCCTCTCCACACCAGGTTGCACCAAAATGGGAATGGAATGATCAAATCTTTCATATGTACTTGGATGTTGGACTTTTAATAAAGTATGGTGTCACGTTTTGAAATTTGGGATATAAAAATAGATGTAAAAGTTGTGAATGAAATTACAACGTCAAAATATTAAAATAAATGTATAGATTTTAATTATAGAATATATAAAATTTGTAGTAATGAAAAGGATTTATAACATTAAGACGAAAATAGTATAAAATATATACATGGGCTGAAAATACAAATGAGAACAATAATTATGCAGTTTAGTAAATTAGGATAATAAACATAAATAGTTATATAGGTGTAAAACGATATGTCTACTAAGTATGTTGAAATATATGATATATATATAAAAATTAGTGGAAAGTGTATGTATTAACCAAGAATGTAAAATAATAAAGAGAAAAATCGAAATAAAATAAAAATATAAATGGTGAGTGTATGTATCATATTAGAGAAGTGTAAAGCTATAAAATTATTCAATAAATAGTCACTACAACCAGCAACAGATTCACCGGCATTTTTGTTTAGCTTCACCGGCATTTAAAAACGCCGGTGAAAACCCTACCGGCGTGTCGAATAGCACCGCACCGAACGCCGGCGCTGTGCATGCCGGGAATTCTTGGGCTGGATTCCCCGGCATTTTTAAGAATGCCGGTAGTTAGTTCACATAGACCGGCGCATGTAAAAAAAACAAAATTTAACCTACCCCAGCGTTTCCCAAAATGCCGGGGTATATATTTTAAATAATAATTTTTTTTTATAATTTGAAATAATTAAATTTTAGAAAAGTACACCGGCGTTTTACAAAACGCCGGGGTATTTTTCATTTTAAAAAAAAATATGCAGCTTTTTCAATTGAAAATCTGTATATATTTTTTGTTTTTACAACCAAAAAAAAAATTGTACAAATTTCCAGTAATGCACAATAAAAAATTTAACCGAAAAAAATCATTATATTTTGTACTGATTAACATACACAACTTAAGAAGTTTAAAGTTCTGTAAAATTCATAATCTAATTTTTCACTCATACAAGTATCAAGTTACATATACCCTTTTTACATCAAAAAAAAGTTCTAACAAGTTTGATCATACAAAATGATTTCACCATAAAAAAAGACCAAAAATGACTTGCAATTAGTAGATTTTCTTAATCGGTACGCCTCCTTAAGTCGTTGCTTCCATCATGCTCGCTTTGGTTCTCTGGATTTGCCCGACTTGAATTAGTTGGAACTCTATTCTGAAACTGTGTAAGTCACATTGTAAAAAAAAAAAAGGTAATAATTTGCAAGGATAAAGAACAACTAGCTAAGTCTAATAAAGCAACCACATCCAAATGGAAGAACACTAAATGTATGACATGCTTATGGAATAAAGAAAGCATGTCCTCAAGCTGAGCAAATTGTTCAGAAAATCATATGGAATAAAGTGAAGACCAACTCAGAGCTTGCAGCAAAGTTTCTGAGATTGCACTTATATATGAACAAAGAATAAAGAATGAAGTATAAATGTTCCCAGAGAAAGGAAACAGAACAACTAAGGACAACGGAAATTTTCAATATTTAAATTATGCCAAGAGGTTTAGAATTTCAACATGCATGGCTCTGAATCTTCTGTTATCAATGAAGATGGCATGTACACTTCAACTTCAATTCTTGAAATTCTAAAGTGCTTTACTTCGAGAACTTGGGCAGGAAATAAGTGTCTGATACGAGCATTTAGATCTCTGAATGCGCTCTATTTTCTTAACCATGACAGTATCTAAAGTAGGGAAAATAAAATTATCCGAAAAGCATAAGCAGCTCAGGAAGTGTGCTTTTTTATGGCTAGTTTTGAATGATGACATTTCACAATGTCGAGATTTCAGAAAATGAACATTTGGGTAGATGTATGGTGTCTTAGATGCAAGGTAGCACGCACCTAACAGGATTAAGCAATTAGTTTTAGGGTCTGAAAATGCGGGTGTGATCATATAAAGGTTTTATAATGTAAACTTTCAAGCTTGCAAGTTGACACTACAAAACTGTGTTATTTTATTGTTATAATCGTATAGAGCAGAATATTTGTGATGTATCATTTTTAATTCATTAATTTTTTCCATAACACATAATAGACACATGAATCCACCTGTCTATCAAAATGAAGGGAAAGAAGAGTACGAAAATAAGATGATTTCAAGAACTAGAAAGCACACTGGTATTTTAGGAATTAGCAAAGGCAAACAATTAATCAACTGTGTGAAAAGATAGTGCATTCTTAGAGTCGAAGATAACTGGCATTTGATAATTAATAACCAGTATGACGTAGTTCAAAAGAACTTGAACAGTTTTCACACAGTATAATTTAAGTTTTCACACAGTATAACTAGTATGACGTAGTTCAAAAGAACTTGAAACAGTTGCTGATCACAAGAATTTTTGTTCTTGTCAAAGCAAAAAGAAAGAATGCAGCGCATAATTTAAGTTTATCAGCTAAATCTTTTACATATCCAAAAAGAGTCTTTTCAAATAGACACGTGAGGCAATTATAATTGTAATATAATGCAATAACTAACAATGGTTATATTGAAATAATTGTAATATAATGCAATCTAAGATGAATTGCCTTAATTTTGAACACAGAAAATTGACTGATAATTGAAAAATTCCATCAATTTCTATAACTAACAAAATAAATAATCGTACCAATGAATTCCATAACCAAGACATGTAACCTCAAAAGAAGTGGTGTGGGGCACCTAATTCCAGCTGCTTTTACCCTACAAGCAAAGAAATGTTTTCAAATAAATGAGCAGAATTTTAAATGGATAAACTGTACATCGAAGAGAATGTATTTGGAAGATACTTATTACTACAGTAAAACCTTCTGTTTTGTAGTGTGTGAACTTTAGCATATTTAGCTAAAACTGAATTAATTACTATCAAATTCACTAGAGAAAAAAAAAAGAAAATAATAACTATTAATTTCTTATTAATTACACAAAACATGGTTAAGGATTCACCTTGACATGAATGAAAACATGACCATAGTGAACTCCAATAGCTCCAGAAAGGATGCCTGACACCAAGCTAGAACAAATACAGAATGATATTTTAAGTAAACCAATTTATTATGGAGTAAAGCTAGTTATACAAAATAAATTTGGATAAAATAAAATAAATTGAACATTTGGCATACCTCAATAAGCCTTCTGGTTCAATGATATATGAGAGCAAGGCACCAGGGAGGAGCATCATCTTGAAGTAGACGGAAAAATTTTGTATAGCTAGTTATACAAAATAAATTTGGATAAAATAAAATAAATTGAAATATTGGCATACCTCAATAAGCCTTTTGGTTCAATGATATATGAGAGCAAGGCACCAGGGAGGAGCATCATCTCGAAGTAGACGGAAAACAGTATATAATTTTATCTGTATGAGATGATATATGGGTATTGATTAGAAGTTAAGAAAGGAATGAAAACTGTATATAATTTTATCGCTCAAATTAAACTCATATTCGTAATATTCTCTTCCATGTTTGTTCAGACTCCATGTACACATACATCTTGTTATTACTTGAACTAACATTATTTTCAGAATAATCTTTAGTATTATACATACTTAGTAGGTTATGTAACTCCTCACCTATAAAGGCATGAGGTTTTTGTAATATATTATGTCATGCTGAGAGTGTAGTAGCTTTGTGGGTTATGTATATTTCCAAATACATCTGGGTAGTTATACTGTTAGCAAAGAAGTTATAACTATTAGTAGTTAGGGTTTATTTATTAGCTTGAAAATGTTAGCAGGTTTAAGCATAAAAATCAACTAATTCTGACTATATAACCAAGGTGTTTCTAATGTATTTGTATTAACTAAACCATTAGTAACTATTGATTACTTATGAGCTTGAAAATTTATAGTTTTAAGAATAAAAAACAACTAATAGTTTAGGCATAAAAACATTGTAGCTCCCCTACTTATCTTACAGTTACTACATAAAATTTGTATTTCTTTGTGTAAGTCATAACACACAGTTCTAAATAGATTAAGTCACCATTGAGATGCATTAGATTATGCAATGTATTAACAACTGTAATTACCTCCACTATATTATTCATTTGACATTAGTATATTAAATTTTGCATGTTCTATTAGTTATTGTTGATGTAGCAGTGAACTTGTAATTGTTATAGGAGTGAAGGAATGAATTGTTGATGAAGCAAAAAAAATACTAGGTATACATCAAGACAAGCATAAGATTATGATTTGCGAGACCAAAAGAAGACATCCAAACAAAGGTAATGACCCTTACGGATCAGTAGCAATTAATAGTATTTCAAATAGTAGACCCTCTCTACAAAAAAAAAAAAAAAAAAAAAAAATCTCATTCTTCCTTCTAAGATTATAACCCTGACAACAACTTAAAATTATTTACTTGTTCAGTACTATTTCCCACATTTCAGCACATAGCTGATAAACAATATCATTAGTGTGTTCTCACCCAACTCCCTAGTGGGATTATACTAAATTGATTCAGTTCTCCTTAATGCAAATATATACAACAGCAACAACAACTTAAACTAGCAAATGGATAAACCACACAGTCTATATCTTTACCAAGATCGTCAATGGTTCTATTAATGAAGCAAACCTATCCATTCTTCCTTCTTCAACTGCTTAAATTCCAACCATACATAAGCACACCCATTCTACCATAACAATCAACCACAATAATTATTGAACAACAAAACAAAATTAAACTACAAACCCTAATTAACAAATTCACAAATTTAGCAAACCCTAAACAGTCAAAATTCCCCCACAAGATTCCATAACTCCTAATTACTCATTCACACAATCCCAACTACAAATAATTTTATTCATAAATACAAAATTTATCAAAAGTTATAAATAATTATACTACCTCAAGGCGGGAGAGGATGACAGCGGGAGAGGACGACGGCGGGAGCGAATTCTAGTTGACGACGGTGGGTGCACGGCGGAAGAGACGACGACGGGAAAGCACACCGTTGGAGGGAGGGAGGGAGGGAGAGAGAGAGAGAGATAGTGAGAGTGAAAGAAATTATTGCGAAGGAAAAGTAAAAGGGGAATTGGGGAATTGGTGGCGGCGAGGGAAAAAACCCTGATTATACGCCGGCGTTTATTTAATAAACGCCGGTGTAAAACATAATGCCTCGGCGTTTATGAAAAGCGCCGGTGTAAATTAACGATTTATCTCCCCCACAAAATAACATAAGAATACCCCGGCGTTTCGTAAAACCGCCGGGGTATAAATGCCGGTATAGTCTGTTTCTGTTGTAGTGAGTGAAAAGTGAATATAAAAAAACAAATTTGCAAATAATATATAATAACAATAGTATCGAATATAAACTATAAAACAAAATGGTATGTCATATTTATATGAATAAAATATTTTAATCTTGGAAAAATTATGGCATCGTAAAAATCAAGTATTTATAAAGTGAATGTAAACATACAAAAATTAAAATTTTCAACATCCAATAGAAATAATAACCAAGGAAAATCATAGTCTTAATAATAATTTAATAAGTAGTAGTTCAAACTTAATTGAATACGTAAAAGTAATAGAAGAATTAAATAAGTAGCGCAAGGGTGCATAAAAATAAGGCGGATAAAACATCAAGAAAGAAAAACGAGTAATTAAGTCAAGCATGAAAGATTAAGACTAAGGGTCGAAAATAAAATAATAATTATCCAAGTAATTTAGTAGTGTAAGAAAGTATTTATTTGAAAAATATTAAATGTTAAAGATGAAAAGTTCTATGAGAAAAATCCACGAAGAAAAAAAATATAAAAATGAGAAGTGAGCCTACATGTAAGGTATCATGAATGTATGTTCAAATCCACCACGCTTCCGCGTGCCACTCTAATACCAAGGAAAAATATGCTCGCATACAATCTCACATCAATGTATACGAGGGCAGCATCATGAATTCAAGTTCCATAACATCATCAATCATGACTCCAGTCATCCAACAGAGAAAGGGAGGAGAAGACATCAGTGTATAGAGCAACACAAATGTAAATCACTTACATTTAAATCTCTATAAACTGAACTCGCACTTCTAATATCCACCCTAATGTGTTGTCCTTGTAAATTTGTACTACTCATTGAAGTTGGGCTTTGATACCACTCTGTAATGCTCCGAATTCCAAAACACAGTAATTCGTAGTACAACATGATCTTTAACTTCATTTCGTACAATTTTACAAGTAATTTAAAAGCTTTTCTTTGTACAACAATATTCATTTTACATCAATGCAGCAGAATAATAAGAATTACAATATAACACATGTACAATTCAAACACCAACATTTTAAAAGAGCCTTTAGCTTTAAATTCATCTTTAAGTCTTTGCCAATCCAAGCCTTACATTGAACACTGTGGGCACGTCAGTTACAAACAACTGACGCGATGAGTTACATACAACCTACGTACACATTAAAGGGTTGAATCCCTCGCCTTGAGTTACTACTACGGTGACTAAGCTAAGGTTTAAATGTTCTGTGAGTATTAAGCTCACGCCCCGAAATGAATCCCACACCGCCGATGCGCCGGGGACAACTCCCAATCACACCTCGATAATTCCGGAGAAACCATTCTCACACCGCAAGCTATGGCGCTTCAATAGTCCCAAAACACCCCATGAGCATCACCTCGATCCCGATAATTTCGAAGATGAATCCCACACTGCCGATGTGCTGGGGACAACTCCCAATCACACCTCGATAATTTCGGAAAAACCATCTTACACCGCAGACCAACTAAGGCTCTCATACCCATGTTTGCCCATACTTAATCATGTCTCCCCTTAGTGCCTATCCTTAATTTTTAGTTTTAGAAAAATCATCACATCCTAGAGCTAGCTTACCCTACCAGACTTAAACCAACACGAGAGACAGACAGCCCAACTGGCTACTTCTCGAGAGATACTCAACCCACACGGGTTAGTTCTCATATTTCATTAATCATAACTGCCGGTTTCTATGGGTCTCGCCTAGCCTCTAGATTCCAGCAATCATCTTGTTCTAGAGATCAATTAGGTTATATCTAACCTCAACACAAACATCTTTTATCATCATTTCTTTATCACTTTTGAATTCTTAAACTTCTTTTATTCAATCTTTTGCAGTTTCATCTTTCATATTCACATTCTATATCAATTTTTCATAAACAAATCTCTGCGTCTAGAATCTCGGGGGAGAAAGGAGGTCGGCTCGGTTGACACTACAAGAAAAACCCTTTTTCGCAACAAGGTTTTGGCAACGATGTTTTAGTCGTTGTGAAAATTAGTTACGGCAACGCGAAAGTCGTTGCTAAAAATAAAATAAAATTTTCCTCCTCCAAAATGCCTTGCGCGGGCCTTTGCAAATCTCCCCGCCGGATTGTGTAAATTGGAAACGATAAATGTCGTTGCGTATATTTCTTTATATCTACTGCAACGACAATATTGTTGCAAAAAATATAAAAAAATAAAAATAATTAAAATAATTTAACTTAGCACGTGCAACTACATATATTTTAACTAAAACCCAAAACAAACAAAACACCAACCCACATCTCTTCCTCTCCTGAATCCCCCCAATTGCCCCCTCACCCTCTCTGTCAAACCTCTCCAAACCTTAAAATCGGGGCATTTTAGGGTTCTTAGGGTATCGTCGTCGTCTCTCTCTCTCTGTCGAAGCTCCACAAGCCCTAGCTTTGATCGCCATGGCATCGAGAATCGCATCGAGATTCGTGCAAAGGAGGTTCTCGTCCAGTGGTAAGATGCTAAGCGAAGAGGAGAAGGCGGCCGAGAACGTCTACATCAAGGTCGATTTCTAGATCTGAAAATCTGATTCTTGAAATGATGGTTAATTTATTTGATAACTTATGGTGTTTGCTTTTTGGTATTTGAGTTGAAATGGATGTGATCGGTTTGATTTGCTATTTTGTGAAAGTTAGGGTTTGAACTGGTATAAGCTTATTGTTGTTTGAACTTTTTGGGTTTTGATTTTGTTGTCAAGGCATGAAGTGACTGGGGAAGTGGTGGAAGTGGGATCCAATGTAAGTAAGTTCACGATTGATGAAAAGGTTGGGTCTGGTTGTATTGTTGGGAGCTGCAAGGAATGTGGAATGTGCAAGGGGAACATCGAGCAGTACTGCAACAAGAAGATCTGGTCGTACAATGATGTGTACACCGATGGCAAGCCCACCATGGGGGGATTTGCATCGGCTATGGTGGTTGATCAGAAGTATGTATACTTTAATTTAATAGCAAAACAATTTATCAAGTCAGGTTATATGTAGTTTATAGGTTTGTTGTTTCTTTTGAAGTTACTAAAATAAAGATAGCAAAAATTAATTCAAGCATGCTTTTCAAGTCATAGTCTAAGTCATGAACTCATGATTTTATTTTGTGAATCTATTTGTCGGTAATATAGAATGATTAGAATCATTTTTCTCGAGCAAAATATTTTCTATTTGCCTTCAATTACATCTAAAAAAAACAACTATGTGAATTTGCTCCTTAAAAAAACACGGGAACTTGTTATTCCAATCTCTAGTTGAGTACATCGAGTGACCTTTTTTGGCAATTCTTAACCTCCAAAAAGAAAATTTCCACGAATGACAACAAGAAATGTTTCTTTGGAAATCAGGTGCCACAACATTGTTGTCTTAGTTGTCTTCTATATGTAAAATGTTGCTTGATCTTAAATCTAAAGAATTAAGACTCCTAGTCTCCTAGATAATGATTAAAAATGACGATTGTTTTTTCTTTTTCTTTTTCTTTTTTCATTATAGTATTTTAGAGACAAGTGGTTAGCCTACTGCTATCACTTCTAGATGACAAAATAATATTTTCTGAACAACTTGTATGATCAATATTAAGCACTCCAGCTATCAAAAAGTTGAAAATTTTCATTTTCTTAGAAGACTAAATTTAGGAAGCAAGGGTTTTTGAAAGACAGAAACAGCTGCAAAGTGACCATTTCTTGTAATGCATTAAGGTGATTTATTTCGATTATTATATACGAAGGAAGAGAGAAGATTAGGTAGCTATGCATCACTGTTAGTACTATGACAGAAAAGTTCCACCTACATTGATTTGAAAAACCAATTTCACTTCAATTTTGTAGTGCATAATCAACACAATCCACATTAAAAGTCATCTTTAGACATCATAAGACACCTACTTTAAGATCCTTTAAGACTTGTTCCGATCTGAACAGAGTGTAAAATTTTCCATGTTGATAAAACAAAAATTTCACCTATGACCACAAAAGTAAGGAAGAATAATTGGTACAAAAATCACAAGATCTTTTGTTTATATATGTGTTTTCGACAATTAAATCAGTCGACTATGTATTGGAGTCTTGACTTTTTGTCTGCGAAAGAGGAATGCTGATTCTCCTCACTTTCGCCTTAATTAATTTGGTTAGATATTTGTCGAATGCACTGCACAAAATAAGCAATATCTTTTGTAACGATGAGTAGCGGGTGGGTTTATATACATGTGTTGCATGCTTATTGAGTACACGCAACATGTGTTCTCTAGTAAAGTATATTATCAAGACATGGGATTTGACAGCCATTTTTGTTGATTAAAAAGAAGTGCTTTACCTTGATTAGTTTTGTAAAAGGAAAAAGATAAACACAAGTATTGTATAGTAGGTCCCTTTCTTGCTTCGGAACGTAGTTTTGTTCACCAAAGATAGGGCCATTGAATTAATCAAGGAAGTTTGTCTTGTTAGATAATTGATACCATGTATATATATATGAAATATGAATGCGACATAAGACATTGGCAGCTGATTGTGAAATGTGGGCAATCTTTTCATAGAAACAGAGATCTTTACTGATCTAGAAACGTGAATTGCATGTTTACCTCATAAAGTTTAGAAATTCAGATTGAAAAAAAAGGAAAAATGCAGGAATTGCAGCTACAGAAAATTTTAGAAAATGAAATAAAACTGATATACAATAAAATATTTCTTTTGCAGGTTCATGGTGAGAATCCCGGAAGGCCTTGCACCCGAACAAGCCGCCCCCCTCCTATGCGCTGGTGTCACTGTATACAGCCCATTAAAACACTTCGGGCTTGCCAAGCCTGGCCTTCGAGGCGCCATTTTGGGCCTTGGTGGAGTAGGTCACATGGGAGTCAAGATCGCCAAGGCAATGGGATACCATGTAACTGTCATCAGTTCGTCTGACAAGAAGCGAGCGGAAGCTATGGACCACTTGGAAGCTGACAGGTACTTGGTCAGCTCCGACCAGGCTCAGATGGGCAGCGCTGTCGACAGCTTGGATTATATTATCGACACAGCACCAGCTTTCCATCCATTGGAGCCATACTTGGCTATGTTGAAGGTGGACGGGAAGTTGATCTTGACTGGGGTTATCAATGAACCATTGAAGTTCGTCTCACCGATGGTCATGTCAGGTAAGTCTGGCTAAATGCCTTGTATAAGCTAAATAATAATTTCCAATTTGTTGAATTTCTTTTATCTCTTGTTTCAAATACTTTAAAAACTTCCTTCTTTTCATTGCTATTTGACCCAATTGATATTTGTTCAGCCGAACTAGATCGAATTTGATCATCGGCTGGCTGTTGAGGTCTCATTAAAAACATAGGATCATTAATATGTAAGGTATTATTAGTATGCTATTTAATTATTCCGTTATAAGGATCAACAAAGAAATTCACTAGTATTGTTTAACCATATTTAATGAAATCTAGTCCAACACTATATAATATCCCATATAGAATTTGATGTCTAGTATATAGTCTGGACTTGGATTTAAACCATTTGTTCTCGTTTATAGAATTAATCTGCAACATAGATTTTTCCATCCACTTTGATACTTAAGGCTAATGTATGCAAGTGATTAATTGTTAAGTATTAGTTCCAAGAACTTTGATCTTTGATTGGTGTTCTCTGCCAAACTTATATAACATGACCTCCTAACCTCATTGATGCTTATATATGCAGTAGCAATCAACAATAAATGATCATGGCCACAACATTTATTTTGTAGTATGGTTTAATTATTCTATTCATTGTTCATCGTTCCATGACAGATATAAGTCTATGCCCAATAATTTGCTAAAAATGTTGTAGATTTTCATGGATTATGTAATTCTACTAAACAATAATGATGCAGGTGCACACATATGGATTTCCATAGTTTTTTCCCTCCTTGTTCTTTTTTACTTGAGTCTGTTCTAATATATGTCGAACACATTTTGTTCATGATTCATATGGATCTGTCTGCTCATGCAAAATATTTTTATGCTTCCTAGTTTTAGTATTCAGTTGAATAGAGTTGTTAGTGAGCCAAGGAGTGCTGGAGTTATTGGTGATAGAGGATCATTCTCCAGAAAAAATAAGTAATACTGCTTTTCTATATCTTTTCTGCTAAATTGTTTCAAACTATTTTTTCAGCCCGAATACGTGTTTAATTATTGGAAAAGTTGATTCTAGGAGCTGTGTGCTTAGAAGTATTGCTATTTTTGAATATATGTATACGAAGTATTGCTAATTAGCTGAGCTTGTATGCATTCTATAATTTTGTATTTCTAATAAAAATGGTGCATGCAGAGCTTTCGGAATTAGTTGCAATAAACTCAAGAAAGAACAACAAGACAAATTGAACAACAAAAGGAAGATATGCAGCGTGCAATGGATGCAATGAAACAAGAATTGTTGGCACAACTTACAAATAGATTTGCACGAAATTCTTCGACTGATCAAGGTATTCAATGCTGACAATAAGTTCATGGTTTGTGGATATGTTTTAAATGGTTTTCTAATATTTTGATCTTATACTTGTTTTATTTATTCATTTCCTTTAAATTTGATGCAGGATGTTGATATTAGATAAGTTTTTTTTGCAAGTACTTGGAGGAAGTTAAATGTATATGCACATGCTATTTTGATCTATTAGAAAACATGGTTAAACTTATTATGTACAATGGAAATGATTATGAGATACTTATCTATCTTTTTTAGAAGTTGATGGTTGTAATATTTTGGGCATTGCTTCTTATATGTGACATAAATGTAATATGTTGGACAAGGTTAATATTATAGTTTTTGGAATGATGTTGGTTTTTAATGTTTTTGAAGTGTATGCTAGTTTGGATATGGCTGATGCAACGACAATATATAATTTGTCTCGAAAAGAATTAAACTTTCGCAACGACAATTGGTAGCTTTAGCAACGACTATAGTTGTTACCAAAATACAAGTAATGCAAAGCAATTATAAAAATAATTGCAAAACAGTCGAGCTTTGTCAACGACAGTAGTCGTTGCCAAAATAGAAAATGTAAGGCAACGACAATAATTCATTGCGAAAAAAATATCTTTAGCAACGACATGAGTCGTTGCCAAATATATGAAGTATGTTTGGCAACGACAAAGGTTGTTGCGATTGATTTTATACCATGGCACGGGTGGAATTAGGTATGGCAACGACAAAATATATTGCAACGGCAATGTCGTTGCGAAAAAATCTATGTTTGGCAACGACAGCAAGTCGTAGTCAAAATCTTTCGCGACGTCCGGACGCGCAACGACCTTGCAACGACAAATGTCGTTGCCAAAAATATTTTTCGCAACGACAAACGAGTTTTAGCAACGACATTTGGCGTTGCGAAAAAGGGTTTTTCTTGTAGTGTGATGATCCCGGCCTATTTGCGGTCCTCCCTCGTTAATGCAGGCGAGTCGATTCTCCATCTCCTGGAGGCAGTGGAGGACGGCTTCGTTCGGCTGTGGAGGCTAGGACGAAGCGTAAGACTCGGGACCCCAACCCTCTTCACGCCTTAGGCCGGTGGTTTGTTGTTTTAATCCAGGACCGCCTCCGAGGGCACAGAGGATCTCGTTCCTGAAATCACGAAACTCAGCTCTTGTGACTGGAGTCTGCTCGCCCGGACGGAGCAGAGGTGGACCTCCCTTGGGGGAGCAGCTATGGTTGCTTCGGGATGGAAGGGTGGTGTGTGTCAGAGCTAGGTTGGAAGGGGCTGCCTGGCTCCGTGATCGGCTGAGATGGAGCCGAAGATCAATAGAGGGCTGCCGATTGTTGCGGGATACTGAGCGTGTAGTGCTCGGTTCGGATCCCGCCGCACCATTAACTGGTGGCCGATTGGACCCCTGATTGTTCGCATGGCTGTGAGAGGGAAGCGGGTCCGGACAATGTCCGGAGGTGAAGGCTCTTCTGGCTTTGGGAGCCATGGGAGGGCTCACCTTTAAGAGAGATCCGAGCTTGGAGTCGAGTCAGTAGTTCCCACAGACGGCATCAACCTGATGCTGCTTGTTTTTGAGTGTGGGGGCAACATGTGTGAGTTCTTGTAATTTGTATAGTGGAAGGAAATGGTCTTGATCCTAGCTCGGGTATGTTCCTTGGGGTCGGCCCGGAAGAGAGGCTGATATCTCGGTCGAGCATCTGGAAGCTCGATCGGCCGGAGTACCTACAAAAGGCCTAGAAACACCGGGAGAAGTCCCGGCGACAGGCCCTTCGATGATCTAGTCAGTCACTGGAAAAGAAACTGATTATCTAGGGTTCATATAAGGAAAGATTCATTACCTGTTGTAGTGTGGAGGGGGTCTGGTATTTATAAGCAGGGGTAAATGGGTCTGGGACCGTAACGGGCCGAGTCGAACCTGTTTTCCAGTGAGCCTGAGATGACAGAAGCCCGTTGGACTTTGTTGACTTGATGATCTGGGATGAGCGAAATCTGAGGATATCTGACGGCCCTGATTGGACCACGTCATTTATACCACATCAACTATATATAACTTTTTTTAATAATTAGAACGTGCTTTGCACGTGTAGATTACTAGTCTCTATATATAATGGGAGAGTTGAAGTTGTAATTTGTCAACACACAAGCCCGTGCATTGCACGTGTAACTCCAACTCTCCCATTAATTACAACGAAAACAAACAAGCAAACAAATTCCACCTACTTAAATGTGCAATGCTCGTGCAAAACAATTTTTCAATATTTTTTTGACATCAAACAAACACATATGTTGCACGTACAACTACAATTCTACTTATGAACATGTGCATCACACATACAAATTGTATCTTTTCCTTAAAAATATTTTTTTTTCCAATTACGTGCAATGCACGTCCAACTCCAAAACTATTTCTTAACACATACATCGCACGTGAAAATCCTCCAACTCTTATCAAATCATGCATCACACGTGAAAAATACTAGTTTTGCTATAATGCGAGAGTTGGAGTTATGTAATTTGTAGCCAACCAACCAACTAATCTCAACCACTCATTTTTAAGGGGGAGTTATATTAGTCATCCATTTACTCAAATGTTTTCAGTTACCATAATACCCTCAAAGTTCAAATTTATTTACGACATAATTATTTACAAAAGTGTTACTCATACAAAATAAAAATTGGTGTCAAGAATAAGGGTAATTTGTAAAAAGTATGGTAAGAGTTTGAGATTGATAAAGAGAAGTCATAGGTTCGAAGACAGACTATGTCGTAGTCTTTATTTTAAAAAAATAAAACTATTAGGACGTGCATCACACATGTAGGAAAAAAAATAAATTATTATTATTATATTTTCGAATAAAGTTGTATCCACACACCAACAGTTTACCCCAATATATTGTTGGTCCAAAAATGTTTACAAGAGAGTTTTTTTTAAAAATATAGATAGCACTTTCGGGCACACTATGCGATCTAATTGACTTCCCCTTTGCATTGTAGGTTGCACGGGTTTATTTTTAGGCAGGGTTCGAAGCTTCCAATGACCGCATACTAAGTCACTGTTAATTACATATTGGAATTGCATCGAGAATACATTTGATAGTGATGGACCGATCAGTGAGAAAAGTTATTGCATTGCAATATATTGATTCAATGAAAAGAGGGAAATTTATAAACTTATATCTTGACTACCCTCATATGGGGATCTTGGCAACCTTATTGTGAGTGACCTGCGTATGAGGGTCCGAATAAGATATACACCGATCGCGAGCACTCTTGTATTAGAGGTCGGATGTAACAAGGGAAACTATATATATATGTAGTCCCCTTCTGTTGTGCACACAACCTTCAGGCCTTCGTATTGACGATCTGAACCATTCACATTGATCTACACGTATAAATTAGTCCAAATATGTAAAATCAAGTTATTTTAAATTCATTTGCCCATCCATCATGTCATTATAAAAAAAACGATATTCAGTCATACAATTTTGAAACATTTCAATGGATGGGAAAATAAATTTCAAATGATTTGATTTTATATATTTAGACTAATTTAGATGTGTAGATCAATATGAATGGTTCAGATCGTCTATACGAAGGCCCGAAGCCGAGTGCACAGCGGAAGGGGATTATATATATATATATATATATATATATATATATATGTGTGTGTGTGTGTGTGTGTGTGTGTGTGTGTGTGTGTGTGTGTGTGTGTGTGTGTGTGTGTGTGTGTGTGTGTGTGTGAACGAACGTGTGAAGTTTAAGAGTAGGTAAGAGTGGGTTGTTGTTTATACTTATGAAGTCGTTCACAGTTTTTGCTTGTGCGGGCTAGGAACATTATTTGTTGTTTGGGGGTTGGTGACCACTCCCGAGAATGGTCCACAAAACAGAGGGAAACTAAAGCAGAAGAGATTGTTCGCTTCTTTCAGACTCACGCCCTCGACCGCTTTAGAGTTCCTAGGAAAATACTTTTCCACATAGGATCCCCCATTAAGAATGCAAAAGTCATGGCATTCGCCGACAAGAACTCCATCGAATGGAGGTATTAGTTAATATACAATGAGCGAACCAACGGCCCAGCAAAAGCATTCAACAAAACTCTCATAAAGTGCACAAAGAAGACAGTTAATCATAACAAGCGCGACTGGCATCTTCGCCTACCCAAAGCTCAGTGGGCATATTGCACTACATATCGTAGATTTGCACAAGCAACCCCTTACTCCTTAGTGTTTGGCGCGGAAGCATTCCTCCCAATCGAACTGGAGATCCCAAGCCTTCACATAGCAGTTCAGCTCGAAGCAAAACCTGAAGACAATGTCAAGCTCTGCTTGGAAGAGTTAGTCGCACTTCATGAGAACCGTCTGAAATCTCAACAATAGTTAGAGATATACCACTCTCAAATGTTAAGAGCCTACTACAAAATGAGCAGACCCAGAACTTTCAACAAAAAAAAAGCTCGTCTTGAACCAAATTGGGAAGGACCTTATGTTATACATAAGTATATGAAGAAGGTTCCTACCAACTCATCAACTCAAAAGGGGACCATCCCATGTTGCCCATGACTGGTCTGTTTTTAAGAAGTATTAGGCCTAAGGAATTGACGATCCTCGATGAACTATGCCGACATGTTGTTGGTGTAATTTGCCAAACACAAGATCATCTCATGGAGGTGACCACTCTGGTCTCTCTAATTATGTCATTTACCATATACAAGAGTAATCATTGGTGTAACCTACCATACACAAAATCTTCTCAAGGAGGCGAACACCCTTGTCTCTCTGCCTACAGTGTCCTCTACCATACACATGAGCAATCATTGGTGTAATAAACCAGATAGATGATCATATAAGTCCAATCGGCGAAATCCCTCAAGAAGATGACCATTGTGGTCTCTCTATCTCATGGTGTCATCTACCAACTACAAGATCATATAAGTCCAAATCAGCAGAATCTCTCAAGTAGACGACCACTCTAGTCTCTCTATCTCAGTGTAATCTACTAGATACAAGATCATTTCTAAATGGAGGTGACCACTTGGGTCTCTCGACACTTGGTGTCATACACCAAATACAAGACCAACTATTGGTGTAATCTACCAAATATAAGATCATTTCTCGAAGGAGACAACCACTCGGGTCACTCGATACTTGGTTCATTTCTAAACAGAGGCGGCCACTCAGGTCTTTCGACACCGGTTGCATATACAAGATCAACTATTGTTGTAATCTACTTGATACAATATCATTTTTCAACAGAGACAACCACTTGAGTCTCTCGATATTTGGTGTCATCCACCAGATACAAGATTAGATATTGGTGTAATCTTTCAAATACAAGATCATTTCTCAATAGAGAAGATCGCTCAGGTCTCTCGATACTTGGTGTAATCTACTAGATAAAGTATTATTTCTCAAAGGAGACTACCACTCGAGTCTCTCGATACTTGGTTTTTCTCTATCAGAGACAAGATCATTTCTCAAAGGGGATGACCACTCGGGTCTCTCGATATTTGGTGTCATCTATCAGATACATGATCAGCTATTGGTGTAATCTACCAGATACAAGATCATCGCAACAAAAATGATGATGGGAAAAGCTTTTTGAAATTTCGTAAAATGGTTACAAGCACAACGAGCATATGAAAGCAATTAGTTGTGTGCTAAGTTAGTCACAAATGGCACAATTGAAGCATGAAATCTCAATAAGAAGAAATAAGGAAAAGAGCTTCCTTTTATAGAGGGGAAAACCTAGAGGTCACTAGTTCCAATTAGTGGCCGCCCTGTTTGAAATTCAAAATATCTCCCCTTGATCGTCGAGTAATCCCCTACAATCCGGAGCTACATACCGATGCACAACATTTCATGGAAAAACGTTCTAGCTACTAGCCACATGGCTCAATCTTCACCACTTGCCATCTCATAACCAACGATCGGATATATCGCAGCCTTCCGCACACAACCGTCGCTGATCAATTCCAGTGGTTGGGGCTCGCCATAATACATGGCACCCTCTCATTCGCCGGTGAACTACTCAAGCTACATGGTCTCATCACAACTGCGGCGATAATCATGATGCATATTCAATGTGCTAGATCCCCTCAAATTTTGTGTGGTGTCAGCACATGCCATCTGCAGCAAGCATTGATCGAACATGACCACTTCGCAAACTATTTCGCAACCACCCTTGAGTGAAAAATAAGCTCTCCTTAGGAGAACCTCCATGGCCGAGAACAGCTCGCCATCTTCTAGATGGGTACCACCGAACAACACATGGTCTTAAATACCAACACATCATTCGTGTGTGTGGGGTGGGTGGATTGGGGGGGGGTGCATTTGACGAACCATAAAATAGATCCCTAAAATTGAACCAATCGAACCGCAACTCCTCCAATGAATGACCTCTACAATGGTCTCCTATGACCATTCTTTGCCAACTTGACGTATGAAGCACACAGAGACCCCCTACCCCTTCCATACCATGGGCATCTCATGATAATATTCTCCACACTTGGCGGCAACAATGAAATATTATGCTCCATAACTGATTTTGGTTCAGATTGCAAAGTACAGTCTTTCTCACTAATGCAACCAACTCCAAGAGGTTGGTAGTAAACAGCAATCGAGCACACTACTCACAGTCTCGTTAGTTAGTCAATATCGACCAGTCGATTTCTCATATCTTTCGGCAAAGACCAGTCAAGGAATAATCTCTCGACGGTCCTTCTATCAAGGTGAACATGGCATACGTGACAACACCATGTGTCTCAGGCCAAAACATGGCCTCCAAGCTTCCTCTTGCTATAAATAGCCTCATATCAGTACCAAAACTGATGAAGAAAAATATACGCAAGCTAAGTCAAAACTCTGCCGACTTCTCAAGTAATTTCAAGTTCTTCCCGACAATCAACAACTCCCCCTCAAGGTATAAAACCTAAATCCTAAGCCCCCCCCCCCCTATATGCATGCATCTCTTTGGGGAGGGATTAAAATCTTGAACATCCGAAGAGGTGTTCTGACTGGTGGGGCCATGGCCACGCAGTATCAGGTTTTCTTAAGCATGTACTAGCGGCAAAGGGGTATCCAACCACCACCTGGATGATCCCCAAGCTGTTACAATTCCTAGTCAGCAAATGGGTTATAGTGGGTTGATCACCTTATAATTATCACTTAGTGGGTGACACCCCTTTCAACTGTCAACCTTACCCTGGCTGTCATCGGCTTTGGTCGCTGGCCGTTGTAATACCAAAATCTTGTGTAATATTCCTAACAATCAACTGGCTTCAAGCCATTAGCTTTGACCTCTGGCTGCCATAATGCCAAATTAGTGGGTGATACCCCTAATAGTCAACTAGTCTCAGCACCATCAGTTTCTAAAACAAGTCATCGTAATGCTGAATATATGGGTGATTCCCTTACAATCATATAACATACATGGGTGATTCTCTTACAATCCTATAATTTAATAGGGGTATTTCTCATACAATCACATAATATGGGTGGTTTCCTTACAATCGTTCAAACAGTTGAACATATAACGATCTCTTGGCTAGCATATCCATGATGGATGACCCTCATAGTCAAACATAATCGGTCTCAGTACCTTTTCACCAAATAGGGCTCGGTTGTCAAGATTGGTCACACCCACAATACAAAGTGAGGGTGGCAACCGGGCCGGTTTGGCCAGTGGCCTGCCTAGACCAACCAGAGTGAGGCTGAGGACCAGACCGGATCGCCTTTAGGGATTTTCCACATTCATCATCATCTTTGAAATCACTTATAAATAAACAACAGTCGTTGACGCATGCATGTATGATCTCACTATAAAGCTTAAATGACTTAATTAATCTCTGTGTTGTAATACCACGGAGTTCGATTTCCTAGATAGGTGGTGTGCATATGTGGAATTGTAACACCCCTGCCCCGAGTTCGAAAAATTTATAAAATTTAGAAGATAAATTAATTATAGTATAGTACCACTGCCCACCACAGGCTGCCTCTCAAAAGGTGGTTAACCGAATTGGTGACTCTTGATCATAAGCAATAGTATTTATATATTATTTATTTATGTTCACTTCCCGATATGGGAGAAATCACACTTACCTCTCCCCTGTTCTCTCTCTCATCTGAGAGTGCACAGAGGTCGTGGGCCCCAGCGCCAAGTCAGCAAACTAGTGAAACAAAGCCCTCACCTTCTTCTTTGCGTGTGGGCCCCTTCAAAGGCTGACGTCATCAGCCTTATACAATGCAGCTGAAGCTGCTGTCCTCTTGGACCGTGGGACCCCCCACTTCATACATTCTCAATATATTTACCATATATGCCACAAGCCATTATCATATATATATATATATACACACACACTATATATTGTTACTTTAAATTACGGGGTGTTACACACACCCCTTCAGAAATCAGCGTCCTCACTGAGCACGGGACATGCACAACCTAGTGTAGGATCTCCTTTCTATCCGATGTGGAGTGGAGTACCCAGATTCTGCTAGCTGCACAGTACGCCGATTCTGCAGGTTGTACAGTTCCCTTACCTGGGCGACCTGTCCCCAATCTTGCTCCCTCTTAGGCATACTTACCCATACATATGCTAGCTCCATCTTAGGCATACATCTCACCCACTTTTACCCACAATCGGTGTCGAAAGTCGGCTCTAATACCATTTGTAACACCCCTGCCCCGGGCTCGGACAATTTTTTACAATTTAGAAGACAAATTAATTATAGTATAGTAGAACTACCCACCACAGGCTATCTCTCAAAAGGTGGGTAACCGAATTGGTGACTCTTGATCATAGGTAATAGTATTTATATATTATTTATTTATGTTCACTTCCCGATATGGGACAAATCACACTTACCTCTCCCCTGTTCTCTCTCTCATTTGAGAGTACACAGAGGTCGTGGGCCCCAACGCCAAGTCAGCAAACTAGTGAAACAAAGCCTCACCTTCTTCTTTGCGTGTGGGCCCCCTTCAAAGGCTGACGTCATCAGCCTTATACAATGCAGCTGAAGCTGCTGTCCTCTTGGACCGTGGGACTCCCCACTTCATACATTCTCAATATATTTACCATATATGCCACAAGCCATTATCTTATAAATATATATACTATATATTGTTACTTTAAATTACGGGGTGTTACAGGAATGCACACAAGGCATTTGATGAAATGCCTGAATGAAGGTTGGCATGTACACAAAGTGTTCGATGAAATGCCTGAATGAAGTGCCATGCACACAAGGTGTTCGATGAAATGCTTGAATGAAAAAGTAGAAAGTAGAAAATTTAGTCACACATAGGTGGTAAAATAGGATAATCATGTGCATATAATAGATTGCCCATGATCTAAGAGTACCAACAAAGGTATAGCACTTTTGGTGAGGCAAATGCCCTGTGGTGGGGCCCTGGTTAAGCCGATATATGCACGTGTTGAGCCAACCTAGGCTCGGGGTGCTACAAAGTGGTATCAGAGCCATATTCAAATTGTAGTACCAACACATTAAGGAATTAGACTTGGATGCCCTAGTTAGATTCAAATTTAGTTTGGGCAGCAGAACGATCATAAATCATATGGTTGCACTTTTCAACTTATGATTATGATTTCCTATTTCCGGACTTAACTCTATATATGTTTCTTTCTTATGCAAGATGTCGGAAGGAAATAGAGACGGCTGCAGCGGAAGAACCGAAGGAGACAGTGAGGCCAATGGTGTAGGCCTCAATGTTGAGACAGAATTTGCACAGGTCTACCAAATGATGGGAGCTTTCATGGAAGCCAACCGAAACTTCATGCCGAAGCCTGGGGCTCAGAGTAGGAACCCCGTGGATGCCGTCATTGACCTTGTCAAGATGGTGGAATCCTTCAAACGAATGAAACCGCCAGTGTTCAAGGGTCAGGCAAACCCTAGGGTAGCATATGATTGGATAAGGCAAGTGGAAGTTGTTTTTGAAGTGATGGAGGTGTCAGAAGGAAGTAAGGTGAAATTGGCGACAATATTGTTGGAAAAGGATGCAAGAGTATGGTGGCAGTCAGTAAAACGCACCATGGGCAACGAACCAATCACCTGGAAAGACTTCCTGGAAGAGTTTCGACGGCACTACTTTCCCTTGGATGTTCAAGAAGAGAAAACAATGGAGTTCGTCAACTTGAGGCAAGGAAGGATGATCGTCGGGGAATATGAGACGAAGTTCACCCAGTTATCTCGGTATGCCCCAGAAATGGTCCAAGACGAAGTAAAGAAGGCTAAGAGATTCGAGCAAGGCCTTAGACTTGGTAAGGTCGAGGATTGTGTCGTTGTGCATTTGTAGGTTCGACAAATTAGTGCGTTGGGCAACTGTGACAGAAATGGACATGAATCTGAACCAACAAAGCTATAGCACTTTATATGAGGCAAATGCCTTGTGGTGGGGCCGTGGTTAAGTCGATATATACACTTGTTGAGCCGACCTAGGCTCAGGGTGCTACATGCGCAGCTCGTGCAGATTCTAAAATTGTATTTTCATGAGGTAACATGTCACGTAATATCTCCAAAAGTTGATTAAAGCATTTGTTAGAAACGACATATAGATTTATGCATATATAGAATTACTGCTGCGGATAACCTACTGTATTTTGTGCAACCAGAGTATAAAGGAATATTGGCATCCTTCAACATAGTTGTTCAGTCATCTTCTCTTTCTTCACCATTAGGTTCAGGAATTTCTTCATTTTCAACATAGACATCTTCAATTATTCAATTTGGCAATACAGTTTCCTTATCAAAAAAATTCGCATTCAATCATTCCCCATGCCAAATCTACTTTGTATAAGTCATATACATTCTGCGCTAAGCATATCCTCATTTCCACGATAGATAGTTTAGCAATCTTTGCATGGACATATAATCCAGTTTGGGTCCTTCGCAATTGACTTTTTAATTTTCACAAACTGATGAACTTTCACTTTATAGGTTGTTGTATTTCTAACTACAAAGTATAAAATTGCAGTCATAAAAACATGGACATCTTAATATCTATTATATATTAATTGACGACAAATTTCATTACTTGTTAAGATGAACCAAATCTTAATTCATTGTGGTCATACACACCAGTTCCTCTAGTATTGAAGAGAGGACAACCAAGGATAAAACAACAGGACAACACCAATAATACACATATCAACAATATGGATCAATCTCTAAATAATTTGAAATTGTCTAGATATAAAACATAAAATTAAACAAGATAATATGTGACCAGTGCAGCTAGAATTTGCCCATGTACCAATCCACTTTGTCGTAACAATTAGTAGAAGGATTATCCTCTAGAAAAGCAACAAGTGACACATCTCTCTATATAAATCTTATATATATACAATTATACAAAAACAGATTATTCTTTAAGACTTCATAAACACAATAAAAATTACAAAATGACTTTCCAAGATGAACCAAACAAAATGATGTCTCGTATGAGTATCCCTACACAAGCAAGTAAATCAAAGTACCTGAAGTGACGCATTTCATTCAGATTTGTAACTAATATTATATATTGTGTTTTATTTTCATATTCCTTGTGGTCATTCACAAACATTACCTTCAGTGGTCATTCTTTCATTTCTGTTTTCTTTTTTCCCTCGATAAAATTCAATACTGATTCCTAATAATAGTGCATATTTCTCCACAATTATAAGAGAAATAAGGTTTTCATAGAATAAGCAAAAAAAAATTCCTCACATCTTACATATAGCCTAGACAAACAATTAGGGGCTGACTTAGCTTAGACAAGCGGGTTCGATCGTTTGTCAATTTAAGAGATTTACAACTAGTAGGATTGCACAACACGCATGGACAAGGTAGATTAGGGAGTGTTAACCAAAAGGTTAAGGCATGGATTGCTGATGGATCTCATCAAGTTAGACCCAAACAAAACCACTAAAATTTAGTTTAAATGAGCTAGTCCAGTCCACAACTTTACAATTAGATGGACCTAACTGCAAGCAAGGATGCAATCAATTGCAGGAAGCCTCTTCAATATTATTTCAAATCAGCCATGTAACTGAAGGATTAATTTATAGACCTACAGATGTGGAGTTCTCCTCTGGATGTCAGTAATGTGGGTCCTGAGAAACTTCATCATTGGGACACAGAGTCGCAATCAATTGCAGGAGATAAGAGAAGTTAGTCTGTGAAAATGGGAAAGTGTTGTAATTATGCGAGTATAGATTTACTTCATCACAACGCACAAATTAAAATGATGATTAGTACATGATATATACTGTCCAACTAAACAAATAGGATGATTATTGTGTTCTTCATAAACAAACAAGAGACTTGTATACATAATTATCATATCATTAATTTACTTACAAGACGGCACAGGGGGAGCGACGACGCAGGAAGAGGTCGACGGTGCGGGGCAGGGGGAGGCGGCGGCATAGGAAGAGGGATGTCAATGGCGGGGATTGACAACAAGAGATGGATTTGGGATAGAAATTGGGGAATTGGGGTTTGGATTTGGATTAGGGTTTGTGGGATGATTGGATTTTTGTATTTAGATATGAAAATGGGGGAGTAGTTGAAAGAATAGAGATGGATTTGGATATCAGAGTTGGTTTTTAATTTTTTATCCCATCTATCCATATTTTTTAGGTTTAAAACGCTGTAGAAATACAACATTTAAAAAACACTATCATAACTATGAGTTTAAAATTAATTAAAGACAATATTTTCTTCGTAAATGCTGTTATTGATCATTTTTAGCATCATTAACGTTTAAACGCTATAATAAATCCGTTGTAGAAAGCTCTATATATTGCAGTTATATGTTGTGTGCATTGTTATTTGATTGAAACTTACTAGGAGTTCATAACAATATATGCACATACTTACAACCTCACAACCAACTCCTTCCTTTTCGAACCCACAGGATTTTGACATAAGAAAATATATTAAGCATTAAAGATAATAAAACGTAAATAAAACACTTCAAATTATATAAATCGTGCTGTAGGGCAAATAGAGTACATACAAAGGTGACCAATAACCGATAATCAACTTTGGAAGAGGACAATAACAAAGACAAAAATGTTCACCTACAACAACATTGATGATCAAATCAACAACAAACAGAATTAAAGCCCTAAAAAAGTGACCCCATCACCTTTTCAGTAATAACATTAACCCATATTAACCTGTACAACCAACGCGTACGTGCATGATCTTGATCATAATCGTTATATCTCATCATTATAAATTTGGATCGATCGATAAAATCGGATCAATCAAATCAAATCAAATCAAATATCAAAGCAAATGAAATCAATCAGCAGTAGCAGTAGCAGTAGCAGTAGTTTTAGTATTAACTTCTGTCTGCGAAGGGCTCCGCCAGAAGCCACCACCAAGAAACTTGCCCCACATCTCCATCTCCTTCTCCTCTTTCTGCTTCACCACCACCTCCTCCTCCTCCTTCTCTTCCTCCCTCGGTAACTCTACGCGGTCATTAAGTCCCTCGCCCTCCACAGCAGCACTCTTGACAAGCATATCCCCCCCACCCCCAGTCTTGATCAGCCTCATTGTTGCCTTCCTCTTCCTCCTCTTCTTCATTGCCTTCTTGCAAAGCCCAGCTGGCAGCTTCACCACCGTCAGAATCACAAAATCAAGAACTGCGCACGGGCAGCAGCAGCATATCGCTGCGCACTCCGCTGTCTTGTTACCTGCAATCTCTGCGCATGTGGGCTTCTTGATATCAGCCGTCTCCTTGAGGATTAAAGGCTGTCTTCGCGCTGCTGCTGCTGCTGCCTCCTTTACCTGGGTCTCCATTGGGAGCTGTGGGAGTAGGGAGGAGAAAGATTTGAGAGCTTATGAAATGGAGGAGGGGAAGGAAGAAGGAGGATCCATTTTGGATCCAGATTAGAGTTTGAAAGATTGAGAGAGAGAGAGAGAGAGAGAGAGAGAGAGAGAGTTTTGTTGGGGAAATTTTGGTTTGTTGGGAGGAGCGGATTGTTTGGAGGGAGATTCGGACTAAGTCAGATTTGTTACCGTTTTTAATATTGGTGGAATTTAGGACCTGATTTTTTTAAAATATTTTTTTATATATGCTTAATATAGGGGTGTAGGAGAAATGAATTATGTGATTATATACATGTGCAACTAATGTGCTTTATTTATTGATTGATATTAGTTTCATTTATATTCCTAATAAATTTTGAATATTAACTACGATCAACACATATGTTAAGAAATTAATATTTTGAATCAATAGCCAAGCACTTGTTGTGCAAGTAATAAGACTTCTCATTCTTAAGTAAGATGTCATAGGTTAATTATGGTCTTCAGATAAAATGAATGTGGATGTTGAAAACTCTTTTTCTCCAATATGAATAGCTACAGCCGAATGACCCATAAGGTAGCTGCAACTAAACAATCCCACTCTCTCTCCCGCTCTCGCCCGATCTCCGACACCCGAAACTCCCCCCATAATTGAACAACATTTGAAGGGAATCTGCTGATTCCAAACCCCAAAAGGAGGAATTCCCAAACTTGCCTACTGTAAATGCAATCCAGGAACAGATGGCCCAAATTTTCCTCTCCATTCCCGCACTTAGGGCAGGATACCGAAGAGAGGAAAATTTGGGCCATCTGTTCCTGGATTGCATTTACAGTAGGCAAGTTTGGGAATTCCTCCTTTTGGGGTTTGGAATCAGCAGATTCCCTTCAAATGTTGTTCAATTATGGGGGGAGTTTCGGGTGTCGGAGATCGGGCGAGAGCGGGAGAGAGAGTGGGATTGTTTAGTTGCAGCTACGTAGTAAGAAGCGGAGGGTTGTCAGGGAGACGTTGTGCTATCAACGTCCTGCAGTTGTTGGTTTGTGCGAGACTAAGATGGAGTGTCCATCTTCGGATCTGCTTGATCGTCTGGTCCCGGGTCAGAAGTGGGAGTGGTGTATTAAACCGGCTCGAGGGCATTCTGGAGGCATCATTGTTGGCTACAACAATGACGTTTTTGAATGCTTAGATGTCTTTATTGGAGAGTTTTCGGTTTCAGTTAACCTTAAATCTAAGACCGATCATGACATCCAAGTATTCTCTATGGTGTACGGGCCTCATACCTCAGTCGAACGCTCCGGGTTTTGGGATGAACTTATCTTCATCCAGCAGAAGTGGGGGAAATCATGGGTTTTGGGGGGTGATTTCAATATCACTCGGTACTCAGAGGAGCACTTGGGACAGGGGTGTAGTCAGGCCGAGAGAGGAAACTTCAATAGGATTATTAACTTGCTTGAGTTGAGAGAGATTATCGTTCCCGACCGAAAATTCACGTGGTCCAATATGCAAACCAGACCGATTCTGGCCAAGCTCGATAGGATCTTCGTGTCCGAGGAGTGGGAATCTCTTTTCCCACTCGCTGCAGCTAGATCGACGTTTCGGAATACTTCAGATCACATCCCGTTGTTTCTGTCAACGGGAGGGGAGAGGAGCAGACGGTCTAAAACCTTTCGTTTTGAAAAAGCCTGGCTCCATAATGAGAACATTCGGGCCATCATCGAGGAATCTTGGAATGCTCCTCTTTGGAGGACGTCCGGGGAGCCTGGGGATGCGGTATCTGTTTGGAATTCTAAGATTCGGAGGCTTAGAGGTTCGCTAAGAGCTTGGGCTGGGCAGGAGAGGAGGCGGGCCAACGCGGATAAGGCTAGAATTATGGGACGGATTCAAGCCTTAGAGATTGTGGAGGAAGCTAGAGACCTTTCCTTTAACGAGTTGTCGGATCTTCAGAAGTCCAGAATGGACCTTGATTCGATCTTCAAGATGGAGGACGACTTCTGGAGACAGAGATCGCGCGACCAGTGGTTACAGGAGGGAGATGCTAACACAGCATACTTCCATCGGGTAGCCAATGGTCGTAGAAGATCCAACTTTATATCGGGCCTCCTCATTAATAACAGGTGGGAGTCAGACCAGAATGTGGTATGTTCCCACATCGAAAGTCATTTCAGAGCCCTTCTAGGACGGTCCAGTAATCGGCTGTGCTCCCTTCATGATGCGTTCTGGGTACGCCCCCCGGTGGTAGACCCAGAACATCTAGAGAAGCCCTTCGAGATGGATGAGATTTTCAGGGCGGTTAAAGAGTTGGGGCAGGATAAAGCTCCTGGGCCTGACGGGTTTCCCATCTTCTTCTACTCGAGGTTTTGGGATATTGTCAAGACGGATCTCTTTGCCATTTTTGAAGCACTGTTTCTGGGTTCCTCCCAGATTGACAGTCTTAACTATGCGCCTATCGTTCTTATTCCCAAATCTGAGGATTCTAAAGAGGTGGGAAATTTTAGACCTATTAGCCTTCTCAACGGCTCGTTCAAAATCATTTCGAAGGTTCTCGCAAATAGGCTGAAACCATGTCTCCATGCGATGATCCACCCTGCCCAAAGCGGGTTCATTCAAGGGAGGGACATTCTTGACAGTATAGCTATTGCCCACGAAACCATCTTCCAATGTGATAGGTATAGAGAAGAAGGTTTTATGCTCAAGCTTGACTTTGAGAAAGCCTATGACATGGTGGAATGGGAGAGCGTGATTGAGGTCCTTCAGTCTAGAGGTTTTGGACCAAAATGGACTGATTGGATTAGCAAGTGCATCAGAGGTGGCAAATCTTCGATTGTGGTGAACGGTCTCTCGACCAACCTTATTGCTTGCAAAAGAGGGCTTCGTCAAGGGGATCCCCTTTCCCCTATGCTCTTCACCCTGGTAGCCGATGTCTTATCAGAAATGACCCTGCATTGCGCCAATCACCAACTTCTCCGTGGCATTAGAGGGATGGACGGCGTCCGTAATAGTCTCATTCTTCAGTATGCAGATGATACTCTACTATTTGGACGGAATGAGTTGGATGAGATTCTCATTTTTAAAGGCATCTTGGTATTCTTTGAAGCGTGGTGCGGGCTTAGAGTGAACTTCTCTAAGAGCTATTTGATTGGGTTGGGGAGGTGTGACGAGGTGTCCCCCGCCCTGATGGCTAACGTCCTTGGCTGCAAAGTGGGGAGGTTACCAATCAAATACCTCGGAGTTCCGTTACGGCCGGGTCGACTCAAGCATAGTGATTGGATTACCCTTATTGAGAGAATTGAGAAGCGACTCCCGGGGTGGAAGAGGAAACACCTTTCGTTAGGAGGCAGAATCACGCTCATTAACTCGGTCCTCTCCAATCTCCCTACTTATTGGATGTCCATCTATGAATTCCCCAGTTGGGTTATCAATAAGATTGATAAGATTCGTAGGGATTTCTTGTGGAAGGGGGCCCGAGAGGATGGCAAAGGTCTGCCTCTTGTTAAATGGAGCCAGGTGTGTAGGCGGAAAGAGTTTGGAGGGTTGGGAATTTTAAATCTTAGAGACATGAACAGAGCCCTTCTGTGTAAATGGTGGTGGAAGATTCACTCGCGCCTACCATCGGATCATTGTTGGGTCCGCCACAGGAGGTCTAGGAGATTCAAATTCGGGGGGGGGTCAGCATCGTAGGCACGTATCTCCTATGTGGAGGGGTATTGACAAGCTCGGCGAGCTCTTCCACAGCCATTCTCCATGTTCTGTGGGGAATGGGACGAGTACCCGCTTTTGGCTTGACGCCTGGGCGGGACCGAACTCTCTCGCCTCCTTGTTTCCGGACATATTTGAGCATGCTCTTAATAAGAATGCTCTGGTGGCTGATTACTGGGCCCGGTCCTCTTGGCGCCTCAGAGTATCGCCCCCGGAATTTGCCAGTTTACCCTCCTTCATTGCCCCTATCGTCACTTTTTTAGGTGACTCCCATAGGGCGTCGGAGGAATCGAAGGACCAGAGAGGGTGGCGGTTGAACTCGAGCAACCAATTCTCGGTCAGCTCCATGTACGCTGCCCTATCCGACGGAGGGATTAGATGTCCCCTCAGTAGAGTCATTTGGAGGACGAGTGCCCCGCACAAAGTCCTCGCCTTCTTATGGTTGGTCTCTAAGGATGCTATTCTGACGAGAGCCAACCTCGCTAAGAGGGGACTGATTACTTCGGTATCCTGCCCTAAGTGCGGGAATGGAGAGGAAAATTTGGGCCATCTGTTCCTGGATTGCATTTACAGTAGGCAAGTTTGGGAGTTCCTCCTTTTGGGGTTTGGAATCAGCAGATTCCCTTCAAATGTTGTTCAATTATGGGGGGAGTTTCGGGTGTCGGAGATCGGGCGAGAGCGGGAGAGAGAGTGGGATTGTTTAGTTGCAGCTACCTTATGGGTCATTTGGCTTGATAGAAATGATGCATGCTTTAGAGATCGTTGTTGTAACTTTACTCAGTTAATTTATAAAATCATGTCTCTTACCGCTTTCTGGCTGTCTGTACCAGGTGTGAGGAAGAAAGTCAAGACGAGGATCGTTTTCCAGCCAGAGGAGGGTGGTCCGGGGTACGGCAGCTCTTGATTTAGAAAGCCCGTCTACTCTATCATGACTGCTCTGTTTATTGCTTTTCTTATGTTGTTCTAGAGATATGAGGATGATGTATTTTGGGAGTGGATGTGGACTTTGTTGTTGTATCAGTTAGTTCTAGAGATATGATGTATTTTGAGATAGGATGTATTTTGGGAGTGGATGTGGACTTTGTTGGTTGTATCGGTTATGTATTGACTTCAGTTGTTTAATGAGATCCGATGGCAATTCTCGTGCCATCTTTTATTCAAAAAAAAAAAAAATAGCTACAGCCGAATGTCAAAAAATATAATTTAAAAGGTTGGGTTTTGGATGATATTTTTTGATTTTTGGATGTGTAAATAGCACTTTGAATTTGAAACTCGTTTTCTTTGAAAAAAAAGAGAGAGATTTTGAATGTGGGGACAATAATTTATGGAATAGATAGTGCTAGGAAGCCCAGCTTAAACATCATACTATAATCACTATATTTAAACTCATGACATGTCCTTGAGCAATATATTAGTAGGAATTGTGGACTCAAATACACTTAGGCACGAAGAACTTGGAGTTGGAGAAGAAGAAGAGATGACACAGCACAACAAGAAGAAACAACAGCGACAAGGCAGCAACACAACAGCAAAAGGCAGCAGGAACAACTGTGCAGTCGACTACAAAGTTGAACAGTCGACTGGCATTTTTGCAGGCAACCGCGAGCAGCGCTGTGTATTTAGTTGAGTTGAGGATTTTGGATCCAATTGGTTGTATTTGTGTATATCTCTTAGGGTTTACTTAAGGGCTATATATATAGATGTAAACCCTAGAGTTTAGTGTACCGAGAAACTTTATGCCGTTATTATTGTACAACTTCAAGAGATATGAGTATCGAGTGTTTCAAAGGTGAGAGAGAGATTAGAGTTTGATCTCTTTGTATCTTTGTATTTCTTGAGTAATAAGAAGTATTGGTTATCACTGCATATTATTATTTTCTTTTGGTTATGAGATCTTGCTATTATTATTGCAGTGTCTTGTTATTGGTGCTTATGGGCGTGTTGACTTCCGTTATTGGGCACTACAAGTGGTACCCAAGTAAAGGTTTTATGATGGCCGATAGCAAGTCGAAAATCCAGAGGTTCGATGGGAGTGACTTTACGATTTGAAAGATTCAGATGGTGGCATATCTCCATCAGAAAGATATAGATGATTCGTTGTTTGATGAGAAACCGGAATGTAAAAACAAGGATGCTAAGATATTGGCAGAGTGGAACTGTTTAGATCCGAAGGTACTAGGGCAGATTTAGTTGGCACTGAGTAGGAAAGCATTGGTTCACATCTTGAAGGCAAAGACCGCAAATGAGGCTATAGAGATTCTCATGGATATATATGAGAAAGGTCGGCATCTACTCAAATTCTTCACTTGAAGAAACTGGTTAACATGAAGTTGAGGAAATGGGGTTCGGTAGCAGAACATGTGAACAATTACTGTATGATTTACAACCGGGTGGAAGCTACGAGATTGAAGTTTTAGAAAGGGGATCGTCATTGTTACTTCTATCTACTCTACCCGATAGTTATAATACGGTGGAACAGACAAAACATGGAATGTGACAGATTTGACAACTCTACAGGATGTTGTGAGCATCATCATGAAGGAGGAGGTGAGAAGGAAGAGAAATGGAGAATTTTTATCATCTTCTAGCCATCTCGCACTTTCAGTTGAGAGGTGTGGGAGATCTAAGAGAAGTCGAAGAAGAAAGGATCAGAGTAGTGAGTCCGAGAGTGGGTTGATGATAGCGATGAAGAACACTGACATGAGTGTTAGTATTGCCACAAGAAGGGGTCACATGATGTGCAGTTGTAAAACCTTTATGAAGAAGAAGCAGGAAAAAAATTAAAGCAAGCCAATGTGGTGGTCAATGAAACATACTGTGGCAAGTTGTGCTTTTCAGACAGGGTGGAGTTGGATACATGAGAATGGTGTATTGATTCAAGAGCTTCTTCTCGTTGCACTTCGAGGAAGGAGGTGTTTGAGGACTACAGAGAAGGTTCTTTCTGAGATATGATTGTGGGTAACGGTCAGTGGTGTCCTGTAAGTAGAGTTGGTATTGTTCACATGAAAGCCGGTGATAATGAGAGTATTGTCTTGTGGGAGACAAGGCATGTCCCCGACTTGAAGAAAAATCTTAACTCGATGGAAAGGCTAAACAAAAAAAGGTTTGTTAACTATATTTGGTAGTGAGGAGTGGTGTATAGCTATAGCAAGAGAGAAGCATGAGGGAACGTTGTACTTTCTTAGAGATGTGGGGTTCGTTTCTCATGTTATTGACTCTTAGCCGGGATTGAGAAGTAGGTTGTGTAAGGTGCAACCGACATCTATGAGTTGTGGGGTGGATTCAGAGGTCACATATTTAGTAGGAGTTGCTGGTCATGAGAGGAATCCTAGAAAGCAAGGTGTTGCTGTGGTGATGGTTCTTTGTGACATGGCAGAGACTTCAAGTCGCTCTTGTGAGGTTGAGAGTACTGGTATCGATATGTGGGTGATGTCGATGAGTGTAACTGAAATGAACTATGAATGGAGTGCAGTCTACAGATTTTGTGGAGGTGTCATCCAAGGAGGCTTCTAGTGCAGAGTGTGTATTGAGAGGATGTGAGTCATATCCGGCATTAGCGGAGATTCTACGAGGTGAGGAGTCTTGTAATACGAAATCTGACACGGGAGATTGTTTCTCTGTTTTTCGTGCCTTATGTGATAGATAGTGGGGCACATCCTTCATGATTCTATGAGGGGTGGTTGGTGCTTTCTACGTGGTGGGGAGGTGGAGGTTAACTTCATAAGAGTGAGAAGTACTTGGGTCTTTCATGAGTTGTGGGAGACTGGCAGAGATAATGCGATATAAAGATACAATAACTTTGAAGTGTTGTATATTTGGTCCAAGTGGAAGATTGTTAGGAATTGTAGGCTCAAATATACTTAAGCATGAAGAACATGAAGTTGGAGGAGAAGAAGAAGAGAAGGCACAACACAGCAAGAAGAAGTAGCAGGACAAGGCAGCAACACAACAGTAAGAGGCAACACGAACAATTGTGCAGTTGACTGCCATGATATGTTGTTGATGTTTTGAGAGTGCATTCAAATGTGCAGTCGAATGCATTGCTCTCCAACGTGTCTTTATTGCAGTCGACCGACCTTTGTGCAGTCAACCGCGAGCGGCGCTATATGTTTATTTGGGTTGCGAGTTTTGGATCCAATTGGTTGTATTTATGTATATCTTTTAGGGATTACTTGAGGGCTATATATATACTTGGGATACGCACTTCTGCTTGCGCACTCTACGTGTGCACTCTCCCTCCACCACTCGATTTACATCGAGATCTAGAACAAGATCGTGTGGCTACCCTTCCTCCCGCTCTATCCATTATGTGTTGGGGATAAAAATGTCATTTCCCCCAACACCGTAATACACCCTCACCTTCTCCTCTCCTTCAATTTCTCTCTCAACCCATAATGTTCCCGTTCATCTCCCCCAAATCCTAAACCCTAGCTCCTACTCCGACGTCCTATTCCCCAAATCGATACCCTAAAAATTGTATCTGGGGTACTCTCTTCCTTGATGCACTCTTATTTGCTCCAAACCCTACATCCTGAGTTCGAAACCCCTAGCTCGCTCGCTCATCTCCGAACTGAAAGTTGCATTCTCTGATTGCATCTGGAGTACTCTCTTCCTCGATGCACTCTTGTTTGCTCCAAACCCTACATCCTGAGTTCTAAACCATAGCTCTCTCGCTCGCTTCTCGCTCATCTCCGAATCGAAAGTTGCATTCTCCGAACCCTAAATCTCAATTCTCGAAGCTATTCTCCTCCTCCACCGACCATCTGAAACCCTACCTCTCACTCCCGCTCCACGAAGCTTCGAAATCTCCCCCAAATATGAAGAAACCCTAGATACTCATCATCCTCCCAAATCTCCCCAACTCATCAGGTATAATTTTTTCGCTTTTTTCTTTGAATTAGTTTCATTTCATGTATTTATGGTTAGTTGTTTTTTTAAATTCTATTAACTTGTTGATCATCACTATATGATCGGGTGTAATATTTTACTTCTTAGTTCAACATCACTATATGGTAATTTTTAGTATGCAAAAAATAATATTGCTGGGTTGATTTATGTTTGAAGCAGGTTAGATAACTAGATAACATATTTAATCTCATTATTTCATCATAACTATTGTTACATAACTTTTTTCGCATTATGTGAATGAGACAATGTTCTTTTGCTTTGATAATAGGTATGGATCTTCATGAAATGAGCTCTAACGCGAGTGAAAATTTTCTGAGAACTGAAGAAGGTGAATTCCTTCTGATAGTTGACGAGCACGTAAAACCACATGTAGGTATGACATTTGAGATCCTTTCCCAAGCAGAAAAATTTTATGACAGTTATGCAAAATGTGGGGGTTTTCAAATGTTTAAGGGGTCAAATAAACTAAAGGATGGCCAGGTAGTGGAAAAGACATTTGTTTGTAATAAAGAAGGGGTGTCCATTAGTAAGACTAATGATGTTAGGAGGGGAAGTACATCTAGAACAGGTTGCAACGCTTTGTTTCGTGTGAAAGTAAACAAAGAATCAAATTCATGGTCTTTTTATTCCTTTCATGAAGTACACAATCATGTTTTCACTTCCCCCGGCAGAAGATATTTGTTACCTCGAAACAGTAGTGTGTCAAGTTCAGATAAAGCAGTGATGGAGCAACTTAAACAAGCTAATATTTCTAAGTGTAAACAAATGATTTTTTTTTGAAAGTTCTAGTGGGGTCATAATAGAGTTGGATTCACTGAAACGGATGCAAGAAATCATGAGAGAGACTTGAGGGAGGCTTTGAAAGGTCACGATGGCCAAATGTTGATTGATTTTTTCAAAATGCAACAAGAAAAAGATCCTTCCTTTTTTTATGATTTCGAGGTAGATGAGTTTGATTGATTGTCTCATTGCATTTGGGTTGATGGTATTGCTAGCAGGAATTATGAAGAGTTTGGTGATGTTGTTTCGTTTGATGCAACTCATAGTACGAATCGCTATGGGATGCTATTTGTTCCATTTGTTGAAATAAATCATCATTGGCAATTAGTTTTCTTAGGTTGTGGCTGCATTCCGAATTGGTGTTCCATTTGTGTGGTTATTTGAAAATTGGTTAGGAATAATGGAAACATGCTCCATTTAGTATGGTGACGGATGATGATCATGGAATTGATGCTGCAATCCAAACTGTTTTTCCTACAATTCGGCATAGGTATTGCATGTGGCATATTCTAGACAAGACACCAACAGAGGTACCTCAATTGGTTCAAAATAATGAGTTTATGAATGCTTTTAAGGATAATATTTATAATTCATATGATTCCATAGCTTTTGAAGAAAGATGGAAATCATTGCTTATTGAGTATGGGGCGAAAAATAATAAATAGTTGAAAGATAAATTTATTATTCGTGAGAAGTGGGCCCTCGTCTATCATAGAAGTCATTTTTGGAGCGGTATGTCAAGTAGCCAACAAAGCGAATGGATGAATTCGTTCTTGAAGCTCCATACTCAAAAGAAGTATTCACTACATGAATTTGTCAAAATATTTGAAAGAGTCTTAGGAAGACAAAGAGAAGAAGAACTTAAAGAAAATCATCGTACACTAGATGTTACAGCTAAATCTGGTGTGGGGGCAAACAGATAGAATTTGTGGATTCTTAGGAATACCGAATAGCCAAACCTGAAACCTTTCCACCGGAGTTTGACCGTTGACTCCCGCCGTTCACCTGCAAAAAGTGCGATACACAGGGGTTGATCCCGGCGATGCACCCTCTGACGCTCAAGTCAGTAATCAGAAAAGATTATGAATGAGCTTTTACTGGCCAAAGATTGATTACCTGTTAATGGTGGGGGTTGGGGGGTATTTATAGCCGCCATAGGGATCAGTTTCGGGATGAAATCCCTAATTCCCAATGAAAGGATAGAGCGAATCAGAGCTGTTGATTAAGTATAATCAGAAACCCTAATTCTATCCAGCTGGACCGGGTTTTATGCGGGTTGGAACCTGCACCCAGTCGAAATGGATCCGTTCGTGGGTTATTGGTCCTTTGGAAAAAGGACCCAGTACCCACTTCAGACCCGTTTGTAAGTGAAATTACCATTTTACCTCTGATCTTTAAGATTCGCGCCCGATTTGGACTGTTCCGATTTAACCCTATTTTTAGCTATATCACGAGCCCCTCACTCCCGAAGACTGAGTTTAATCAGCATTTGAGGAGTAGTTTTACTGTTTTAATGGCTTGCGAAGTTGTATCGGGGTCCAAATGAGGGGTGTCGAATCTTTGTATGAGGTATTGTGGTGATTTTCAGAACTAGTTGCATGCTCAAGGTTATTCTTGAGCTCTCCTGAACCTTTGGTGAGTTTTCTTAATTTTTATCTATTTTTCAGAAAATTTATTTATTTTTGCAAAGTGGTGATTCGTTGTTCGGTGGTCTTAATTAACTATTCTAAGCAATAATTATTTACCTAGGGGCTCAAAAATATTTTTCCGAATTTATAATTATTTTTTAGAATTTTTAATTAATTTTCCTGAATTTTTAATCATTTTTTCGCAATTTTTTAAATAAATAATAAATAAAAAATAATTTTTAATCCGATTTACGACGTGGCGCGATCTGGTCCCTCCATCAGCATTGGGCATGAATTTCAAGAGGATCGGACGGCGGAAGTAGCTCGGCAGGCTTTTTCTTCGCATGCGGAGGTCGGTGCCTCGGCACCTCGGCACCGCGTCCTCGGTAGCTCGGTGGCTCGGTACGTGACGATCTGCCAAGTTACCTGGCAAGTCTGGAGCATTCATCACGGTGCGAATCACGAGGAGGGCAGCTCAGATCACAAAAAAAATGCTATCTTGTCGTTTTGTGGGCGTGGCGTGATCTGAGCCGTCCATCATGTTCTGGCACGTTTTTTGAAACGATCCAACGGCTGGAAGTAGCTCGACAGGCTTTTTCTCCATATATGGAGGTCGGTACCTCGGTACCTTGGCCGTAGCTGTTCGGCTGCTCGGTAGGTCGGTCTTCTCCTTGGGTAGCTCGGTAACTCGTCCTCTTCTTCATAGCAGCTCGGTGGCTCAGCTAAGCTGTTCGGTAGCTCGGCTGAGCACTCCGGTGGCTCGGTAACTCGTCCTCTTCTTCTTAGTAGCTCAGGCGAGCACTCCGGTTGCTCAGCAGATCGAGTCGAGTCGTTGGGCCACGTGGCTTGATCTGGAACGTTCATCATGGCGCGAATCACGAGGATGGAGTTCAGATCACAAGAAAACGTTATCTTATCATTTTGTGGGAGTGGCGTGATCTGAACCGTTCATCATATTTGGGCACGAATTTTGAGACAATCTAACGGTGAAAGTGGCTCGACGGCATTTTTCTCCATATGTGGAGGTCGGTGCCCCGGTAGCTCGACAGAGTGCCTCGTGGCTCGGCCTAGTACGAGCCGTTGAGCCACGTGGCTGGATTGGGAGCGTCCATCATAGCGCGGATCTCGAGATTAGAGGTTCAGATCACGAGAAAACGTTATCTTGTCGTTTTGTGGGTGTGGCGTGATCTGAACCATTCATCAGATTTGGGCACGAATTTTGAGACTATCTGACGGTGAAATTGGATCGGCAGTATTTTTCTCTGTATGTGGAGGTTGGTACCCCGGTAGCTCAGCAGAGTGCCTCGGTGGCTCAGCCTAGTACGAGCCGTTGAGCCATGTGGCTGGATCGGGAGCGTCCATCATAGCGCGGATCTCGAGATTAGAGGTTCAGATTACGAGAAAATGTTATCTTGTCGTTTTGTGGGCGTGGCGTGGTCTGAACCGTCCATCAAATTTGGGCACGAATTTTGAGACAATCTGACGGTAAAAGTGGCTCTGCGGTATTTTTCTCCGTATGTGGAGGTCGGTGCCCCGGTAGCTCGACAGAGTGCCTCGGTGGCTCGGCACGTTACGAGTCGTCGAGCCACGTGGCTTGATTCGGAGCGCTCATCATGGCACGAATCACGAGGACGGGGTTCAGATCACGAGAAAACGTTATCTTGTCATTTTGTGGGTGTGGCGTGATCTGAACCGTTCATCAGATTTGGGCACGAATTTTGAGACAATCTGACGGTGAAAGTGGCTCGACGGCATTTTTCTCCATATGTGGAGGTCGGTGCCCCGGTAGCTCGGCAGAGTGCCTCGGTGGCTCGACAAGTTACAAGTCGTCGAGCCACGTGGCTTGATCTGGAGCGCTCATCATGGCGCTAATCACGAGGATGGGCTTCAGATCACGAGAAAATGTTATCTTGTCATTTTGTGGACGTGGCGTAATCTGAGCCGTTCATCAGATTTGGGCACGAATTTTGAGTCAATCTAACGGTGAAAGTGGCTCGGCGGTATTTTTCTCCATATGTGGAGGTTGGTGCCCCGGTAGCTCGGCAAAGTGCCTCGGTGGCTCGGCAAGTTACAAGTCGTCGGACTGGGATGTTAAGTAAACCGTCGTGACCTTCCTCTGAACCGTCGCATCTTTCTCTATTTTGTCGTTTTATCTCCTTTAATGGGCCCCCAAACGTTACAAAAGTCCAACCGTCGCCTCTCTTTAGCTATAAGTTCTCACCCCCCACCCCTTAAAGCTCATTCTTTCACTTTTACTCTCAAGTTTTTTACTTTTGCTCTCGAGTTGCTCTGCTAGCGAAGATTTGAGCTCAAGGGCGGTCATGCTAGCTGTCGCGAAGGCCAGGCGATTTCCGGCAAACTTTTTCCGACCGTAGACATCAAATCAAAGGTCAGTTTATTTAACTTCAATTGCTTATTAGAGATGTCACGAGTGTCCTCGGGTAGTGAGGCATCATCCTCGGGAGGTCGGATGGCCGAGGAGGGGAGAGAAGTGCCGAGCCGAAGGAAGGGGAAGGGGAAGGAAGTGGTTCGGTCCTCGGTTGTCGAGGAGGTGGTGGAGACCGTGAGAGGAGCGGGGGAGTCAGGTCGGATGCCGACCGTGCTATCCAGACAGGCCGGGATAAGGCAGTATAGAGGCGAGCTGCTGACTAAGGTCATCACTGGTCGTGCGAAGACCTACGTGGAGAACAATCCGAGGGAGGTCACCGAGGTGGACGACCTCCCCTCGGTGCTAAACGAGCGGGATCTACTTCGGATCAGGAAGGGTTTCGCCATCCCCAAGGAGTACTCACTGGTTCTTCCCGGCCCCGGGGTGCGAGCGAACACCGTCTTCCTCCTGGACACATGCGTCTTCACCTACGACACCCTGAACGCCGGACTGCACTTCCCCCTTCATCCCTTCGTGACGGTAGTCCTTCGGTGGTTCGGTCTGTCCCCCATACAGTTCATGCCGAACACTTGGCATCACGTGCTCGACTTTCTACTTCAATGCCGAACTGCCAAAGTGGAGCCGGAGCTCGTCATCCTCTGAAGTCTATACCGTATTAACAGGATGTGCAAGCTCGAGTCTCGCTACTACCTGTCGTCTCGAAAGGGAGTTAAGTTGATAGAGAATCCTGATTCGATAAAGTCGTGGAAAGGGAAGTTTTTCCTGATAAAGGGGCCCTCGGCATGGGACTTCCCGACCTGGTGGAAGGAGGATGTGCCGAAGTATGCAAAGTCCGAGCCGGTGTTGACCCCGGCCGAGGCGGAGGTGGCGGCCAAGCTGATCGGTCTCCCAATGTTGAATTGGAGGGAGATGACCGAGGAGGTGTTGCACGGGTCGGGCCTTAGTCCGATCGACCCGAGTACGCTCCTGACATCTCACTTTGTGATTTTCTTTTCTTTAATGCCTTGCGTATTTTTTTCTAACTTGTTTTCCTTTTCACTTGGACAGAGGCGCCGAACATGGACTTCAAGGGTATGATGGCCGAAATAAGCAAAGCCACCGATGGCAAGAAGAGGAAGAGGACGAGCACGGGTCCCTCATCTGGCCGACCCACCAAGGCACCTTCAGCGGTTGCCGCCACTTCTCCTCAGGAACCGTCTTCGGCGGCAGTTGTCCAGCCGACCCCATCTGCTCCTGTAGGTGAGGATTTTTCCATCTCGGCAGTGCTGGCGCTTGAGGCCCCGCCACTGACCGAACAGGCCGAGGTTATCCTAACCGATGCTTACAAGAAGCTGTTCGTCCCTAACTGGCGGGTGAAGAATCACGATGGCTTCTTGGGAGACTCGAGGATGAGCATGCAAGCTATCCGACACCTACCGACCCCGAAGGACCGAGCCATGCTGAACGCGGGGACGACGGGCGACGACGCCCTTGAGGTTGCTCGGTCACTTATGTCGGTAAGTCTCTTGGCTGTTTTCGAATTTTTTCTCAAAACTTTTCTAAGTCTTTAGCTCGGCTTTTGTTGTGTTCTGATTACTTCTTTGTGCAGGCTACTTGCCACTTCAGCCATCTTCTCGAGGAGTATTCCGAGCAAGAGAGAGAGCTGAAGGCCCTCAGCGACAAGGACCGAGCAGAGAGGGCGAGGGCTGTGAAGCAGTTCAAAGCTGAGTAGTGTCGCTCGGACGCTCTAGCGGCCCAAGTCACCAACCTCGAGGTGGCTTTGCTGCAAGCGAAGGAAAAGCTTGCTTCGGAGGTTGCAAAGGCAGCCGAGGAGAAGGCTGCAATGGCGAAGGCTTTTGAGGCAATGAAGCTGCAGCAAGCCGAGGCCGTGGAGAAGGCGAGGACGGAGATAGAGGCGGAGGACAAGAAGCACATGGCGGCGAACATGGAGCTGCCTTATGCCAAAACGCTCGATCACGTCAAGGCTCGAATCCCCGGCTTCGAAAGGCTGGGGTACAGGCTGTGGCCTGGTGGCGAAGAAGAAGACGAAGGGGAAGAGGAAGAAGAGGAGGAGGACGAGCAGCCAGGCAACAAGGCTCCCGCCGACCCCAAGACTGTGGTTGCCAACCCCCGAGGCGGAGCGGAGGTGGGGGTAGGGGACGAGGTCGCGGCCGACCCCCGAGCCGGAGCGACGGGGGGCGAGGGGCCATCCACCGAGGCACCTGTCACCGAGTCACCGCTCAAGGTGGCTCCTTGATCCTCTTACTCTTGCAAAAAAAAATTCCCCTTTTTTTTTCTTTGTACTGCCTTGTAGCGGACTGGCCACCGCTTTCTTGATATGAATGAAATTTTTGTTTGAAATCTCTCTGATGTTTCTTCGAAATTTGGCTAAGTGTTGGAGTGTTTTCACCTAAAGTTTTTTCGAGATTTGGCTAAGTGTTTGGCATCGCCTCTTATACTTCGTGTTGATATGCTCTCGTTTTTTAGGTATTCGAGTCGAGTTCAGTAGCCGAAGTCTCTCGTCTTCGTGCTGACTTGAAAGCAGCGAAGCGGGCCCTCTATCGTAGCCGAGAGTGTTTCCTCAAGAGTGAGTTGGACCTAGAGGATCTGAAGGCAATGGTGAGGGGGTATTTCTCCAAGCTGAAACAACTACGGAAGCGATCTCGCGAGGTTCATCTTGAAGGCGAGGTAGAAATGCTCCGAAAGGCGTTATTCGACGCTGAGACAGAGAAAGGTGAACTATTGGTGGAAGAGCACCACCTGAGAATAGTAGAAGAAGAGATTTCGGCAGAGGAGGAAGAATTAACGGTGATCTTGGATAAGTTGATGGTCGTGCACGACGAGCTGACGGGAGAGGTCGACAGGTTGAAGAGGGTTACAGTTGACAAGAGTATCGAAGTTGCCCATCTTCATCGAATCATCGCCGATAGCTTTGGTGAGGCTGGCTCTGCTCGACTTCCTCGCTTCAAGATATCCGTGACAGACGACTCTTTGAAGGATTGGATCGTCGAACTCGAGGAGGAAGTTGCTCGGCTTAAACCCCAACCCGTGCGGCCTAATGTCAGAAGTACATCATGTACTCGTGAAGAGAGTGAGAGGGGAATCTCGTTTTATGAGCTCGCGACTCGTGAGCCTGCCGTTAGGCGGAGTCCGGCTGACGCTCAGAATGGGGTGGTTGCTTCGTCTAGTGGCGCTTCGATTGGGGCCACGGTTAGAGGCAATGCTGAAGAGGCATCCCGATTTGTTGGTTTAGAGACGAGCTCAGAGGTTAGGCGACACCGTCTGCGGGTGTCCCTGAACTGAAACGTTCCTGTTCCGAAGAAATGCTGAATAAGTTGCTGTAATTATGTCTCTTCGAGTTTTTGTAGCACCTCGCAGTAACAACTTGGTCTTGTAACTTGAACACTCTTGTGCGCTAAAATTTTATATAAGTGAAAGCTTGTTTCTCTTCTATGTTTGTGTGCTTTGTTGGTAGGCATCTATTCAAGTACAACTCCTCCAACTCTTAACAACTACTTAAAATCAGAAGCAAATCTTTCTTCTTATAGGCACGGAATTTCTAACTTCAACTTTTTAAACGAACCATAGGAACCCAAGGTTTAGCACCTCCAAGTACTCTTCTCCCATGTCTAGTATAGTTGTAGACACTTCGTGCGCGTCGTTTAAGCTCCAGCGGTCGTGGGAGCAATTACGAATGGCGAACCACTTCTAATTCGCTTAAGAGGGAGCTTGCGAAGCGGAATCGAGCCAAGTGTTGAACTCCGAACTCGTCGTTTGAGTGAATTTCAACGGTTGTTGGAGCAGTTCTGAATGGCGAACCACTTCTAGTTCACTTGAGAGCGAGCCTGCAAAGCGAAATCGAGCCAAGTTTTGGACTCCGAACACGTCGTCCGAGTAAGTTTCAACGGTTGTGGGAGCAGTTCCGAATGGCGAATCACTTCTAACTTGCTTGAGAGCAAGCCTGTGAAGTGGAATCAAGCCAAGTTTTGGACTCCGAACACATCATTCGAGTAAGTTTCAACGGTTGTGGGAGCAGTTCCGAATAGCGAACTACTTCTAACTCGCTTGAGAGCGAGCCTGCAAAGCGGAGTCGAGCCAAGTTTTGGACTCCAAACACGTCGTTTGGGTAAGTTTGATTAAAGGCCTTAGACAGAAAGATAAAAATAATTCACAAGGAAAATATGGGGAAAAGAAGATCTTTATTGATAACTGCTAATCGGCTGCTTCTAAGTTGCAAGCCGTTATTACAATGACAAAAATAAAGAAGCAAAATACAAGTGAAAAGATGGGAATGGCTCGACACTTGAAGTTACTCAGAGAGGCGTTAAGGCGCTCTCTTGGTACTTAGTAGGTGGTCGAAATTCCAAGTCCTGGGTATCTCTCTGCCTTCAAGGTCTTCAAGATGGTACGTCTCGGGCCGAACTACCTTGCTTATCTTGTAGGGTCCTTCCCAATTGGGGGCTAGCTTACTCTTTTGGCTGGGGAAGGAGATAGCTAGTTTTCTGAGGACCAAGTCCCCTTCCTTGAGATTGGTGGGATGGACCCTTTTGTTGTAGGCCTGCTCAATTCTTCTTCGGTAGTTTTGCTGGCGGATTGAAGCTCTTTCACGGAGCTCATCAATTAAGTCCAAATTCGCCCGAAGCTCTCTGGCATTCTGCTCTTCTTCATAGGCCATAAGGCGAGGAGATGGTAGACCGACTTCCAAAGGGATCACAACTTCGGACCCATAGGTGAATTGAATGGCGACTCACCTGTGGGGGTCCGTTTCGTAGTGCGGTAGTTCCACAGCACGTTGGGAAGCTATTCTGCCCATAAGCCTTTGGTCGCCTTATCTAGCCTCTTCTTGATACCAGAGAGGATCTGCCGGTTGGCATTTTCCACTTGGCCATTTGATTGAGGACGGAAGATGGAAGAGAAGCGTTACTGAATGGCGAGGTCTTCAAACAGAGATCAGAATGAGACCCTCGTAAACGGTGTTCCATTATCTGTTATTAGGACCCGAGACACGCCGAACCTACAGATAACATTTTTCAAAAAGAACTGCAGCACCTTGTTCTCGGTGATCATAGCCAATAGCTCTGCCTCTATCCACTTAGAGAAGTAGTCGATCGCCATGACTAGAAACTTGAGTTGACCGGGAGCTGGTGGAAATGGGCCTAGTAAATCCATCCCCCATATTGTGAAGGGAAACAGGCTTGAGAGAGACGTGAGTTGATCTTGGGGTAGGCACCGAATGTTGGAGTGTTGCTGAGAGGAGCTGCATTGCCGGACATGTCGTTCGGCATCCTATAGGAGAGTAGGCCAGAAGTACCCGTAGTTTAACACTTTCCTGGCAAGGGACCTCGACCCTGAATGGGCTCCTCCAATACCTTCATGGGTTCTTGCAAGGCATATGAGGCTTCTTCTGGGGAGAGGCATCTCAAGTAGGGTCTGCCGTCTACTTGTGTGTAAGAGCATTTGTACAAGACTCCTTCAACAAGGGTGTACCACTCCGCTCTCGTTCGGACTCGACAGGCTTCTTTAGGGTCTTCGGGGAGGAGCCCATCCTTAAAGAATTCTATCAAAGGTTTCATCTAGTTGTCTTGAAGTTGGACGGGCAGCGACTCCATTGAGTCGGGGGTTTCTTCTTCTATGCTCAGTCTTAGGAGCACTTCAATCAGGACGGTCTGCTCGAGACCTTGAAGGGAGGAGGAGGCCAATTTGGAAAGGGCATCTGCTTGGGAATTTTCTTCTCTGGGGATCCGCTGGATTTGGGCCTCTTCGAATGATGCCATGAGACTTTGGACCTTGGTTAAGTACTTAACCATTCGGTCGTCTCGTGCCTCGTACTCCCCTAAGACTTGGTTCACAACCAGCTGCGAGTCACTGAATATCCGGAGACGTTGTGTCCCTACCTTGCGAGCCATGCCGAGGCCGGCTATAAGGGCTTCATACTCCGCTTCGTTGTTGGAGGCCTTAAAATTGATGCAGAGGGAGTATTGGAGAACGAAGTCAACTAGGCCTGCCAGAATGACCCTGGCTCTGCTCCCTTCAGTGCAAGAGGACCAGTCTACATACACTGTCCAGATAGGAGGCCCGTTCGCTGCTTGAGTGACATCTGGTATGGTGCTCTCAACAATAAATTCATCTAAGGCTTGAGCCTTGATTGCGGTCCGAGGCTGGTATGATATGTCATGCTGACTCAGCTCGATCGACCACTTCATCAGACGGCCGGAGGTCTCGGATTTGTGTAGAACTTGCTTAAGTGGCTGGTCGGTAAGAACGACCACCAAGTGGGACTGAAAATAAGGGCGGAGTTTCCTAGATGCCATAACCAAGGCATACGCCATCTTCTCCAATCTTGGGGTACCGGAGCTCAACATCCCAAAGTACCTTGCTCACGTAATAGATGGGCTTCTGGGCCTTGTCTTCTTCCCTTACAAGGACAGCACTGAGGGTTTGCTCGGAGGCAGCTAAGTAGAGGTAGAGTGTTTCTCCGGGGATAGGCTTGCTGAGAAGAGGGGGATTGACTAGATAGGCCTTTAGCTGATCGAACGATTCTTGCTGCTGCTGACCCCACTCGAAGCCCTTAGCCCCCCTGAGGGCTTTGAAAAAAGGAAGACACTTCTCCCCTAACTTAGACAGGAAGCGCCCTATGGCTGCGAGGCGACCCGTGAGCTTCTGAACCTCTTTCAAACTTTTGGGAGGGGCCATGTCCAGTATGGCTTTGATCTTCTCGGGGTTGGCTTAGATTCCTCTTTTGCTGGCCATGAAGCCTAGGAACTTTCCCGACGAGACTCCGAACGCGCACTTATTCGGGTTGAGCCTCATATCATGCTTCCTCAACACATCAAATGCTTCTTGGCGATCAGCAACTTGGTCGGCCCCATAGATGCTCATATCATCAACATACACTTCCATGTTTCGGCCGATCTGATTCTGGAAGACTTTATTGACTAGGCACTGGTAGGTGGCACCGGCATTCTTCAGCCCGAAGGGCATTACCCTGTAGCAATAGAGCCCTTGATCGGTGACGAAGGAGGTCTTCGGGATATATGGGGGGAACATTCTAATTTGGTTGTACCCGAAGAAGGCATCCATGAAGCTGAGCAACTCATAGCCCGAAGTGGCATCGATCAAGGTATCGATACTTGGGAGAGGGAATGGATCTTTAGGGCAAGCTTTGTTCAGGTCCCGTGAAGTCGATGCAAATTCTCCAGCTCCCGTTGGCCTTCTTTACCATAACAATATTGGAGAGCCATTCGGGGTAGTTGACTTCTTGTATGAACCGGGCCTTAAGGAGCTTGTCCACTTCCTCTATGGCTTGTTGGCGCTCATGGGTAAATTTGCGCCTTTTCTGTTGGATCGGTTTGGACCCCGGAGCAACGCTTAGGCGGTGGACGAGGAGCTCCTCGGAGATTCCTGGCATGTCGGCAGCTGACCAGGCGAAGAGGTCATGGTTCTTTCTGATGCATTGGACTATGTCGGAACATAAGGCAGATAGGAGGGTCTTGCTGATAAGGAACTTGTGGTTCGGATCTTGCTCGAAAAAGAGCACTTCCTCCAGCTCATCCACCGGTTCGGACATTGGTTAGGCGTTCCCTTGGGGAATCTTAAGAGTCTCGAGGGAGAGGACGGGACCCCCGGTGGAGGTCATGTAACACTTGCAGGCTATCTCTTGACTACCTCTTACTTCCCCCACTCCTGCCCTGGTGGGGAACTTCATCTTAAGATGATAAGTTGACGGGACGGCCTCTAGAGCAGCTAGGCCAGGTCGACCTAAAATTACATTATAAGCAGCTGGGATGTCGACGACCATGAAATCCATCAGCTCCATCTGGGTAATAGGAGTTTTTCCAGCAGTTACATCGAGGGTAATTACCCCTTCGATAGTCACTGGCACTCCCGTGAACCCATGGAGCGTGTAGCCGGCGGGTTTGAGCCTGTCCCACGATAGCTTGAGTCCTCGGAAAGTCGCGAGGAAGAGGATGTTAACGGAGCTACCATTGTCCACCAGTATCCTTTCCACTTTAAAATTCGCCATATGGAGGTTGATCACTAGTGCATCGCAATGGGGGGTTCGGACAGCCTCCAGGTTTTCATCTGAAAAGGTGACCGGGACTTCGAGGCCTTTGGGAGGGGGTATGCCATGCACCGAGTTGACTTCCCTGATGAAAGCCTTTCGAGAGGAGTTGGAGGTGCCTCCCATGGGGCCTCCATGAATGAGATGCAGAATGCATTCCTCTTCAAACTTGGGAGTCTCATCGCGTCTTTCGGGATGCTTATTAGCCCCCCTGGGGGGAGGAGGGAGATCAATTCGGTCCTTCCTCACAAATTTAGACAGCTGCCCCCTCTGGATGAGGGTCTCAATTTCATTCTTCAGGGCCCGACAATCATTGGTGGCGTGGCCGTGGTCCCAGTGATATCGGCACCACTTCTCTTTGTCTCTCTTCTTGCCAGGGGTATTCATCTTTGGGGCAGGAGGTAGAACTCCTTCCTTCTCGGCCTCTATGAGAATGGTAGAAATGTTGGCGTTAAGAGGGATAAACTTCTCGAATTTAGGAGGCGGGCAGTGCTGGCCCCCGTTGTCTTTCACGAGCTTCTTAGCTCCCTCTTCTTCAGCTGCCTTTCTCTTGGTCCCGAAGGAAGATCCCTCAAAAGTGGGGTGATGTTCAGCTTCCTCGGCCCAGATATACTTCTCGCTTCTGAGAAGAAGGTCGGAGAATTTTTGCAGGGGCTTCTTGGCTAGGGAGGATCGAAGGCTTGAGTTGAGGACGTTCGACTGGAAGGCTGCATGGCGACCGATTGGACGAGGGAGGCAATGGACATAGCATCCGCAGTAAACCACTTTACATAATCTCTCAGCTTCTCCCCCTTCTTCTGAGTGAGATAGAGTAGCAAAATGCTAGTCTTATCGGTGCGACGGCTACTTACGAAGTGGGTGACGAAGAGGGTCTCGAATTTTTCAAAGGAGAATATAGAGGATGGGGCAAGGCGAGAGTACCATTCTCGGACCGGACCTTTTAGAGTAGCTGGGAAGGTCTTACACAGTAGAGCATCGGAAGCTTGGTGGATCAACATGAGGGTCTTAAAGCTCCCTATGTGGTCTACAGGGTCAGACTCCCCAGAGTAAGTCTTAAACTGCGGGGGCTTGAAGCCTATTGGAACGGGCACCTCCATAATGGTTCGAGAGAAGGGAGGTCGGCTTGGACGGAGGGTCCTTCCTCTTAGCTCCTCTTCTTTATCCAGTTGGCTGAGGCGCCTCTCCATCTCGTGGAGACGATGGTAGACCACATCGTCCCTTCGACGGTAGCCAAACGAGCCTCTGGACTCGTCTTCGTAAGAAGGGGAGCGCAGAGTTCGACGATGGTAGCTAGGGGAATGACGAGGACTGTGATGGTGGTGACTCGGAGCTTGAGGAGGGGTTAAGGACCGATGGCGATGACTTTGGACCGGAGGAGGAGTGGGGACCCTCTGAGCATTGTTGTTGTTCGGCCAGAGGTTGAGGGCTTGCAGAATTGTAGCCTGGAACTCTTGGAATTTGGCTCGGGTGATAGGTTCGTTATCGTCCCTCGGGGGCTACTGACCCGCGGGAGAACAGTTTCTTCTTCGACGGTACTCAGGGGACTCTCTCCGCCCCCTGCGAGGAGGGGACCTTCTGTGGTCGCGGTGACGAGGAGATCGCTCATTTGGACGTTCCGGGCGGGAGGCTCCTTCACGGGCCCACCTTTCATCCAAATGTGGCGAAGGTCCTCTTCTTTCTGCCGGTTAAGTAGGGTATTGCAGAGGTCTTCGGAAGGCCGGGGGTTGTGAGATGCCATTGAATCGGTAGAAGGGTTGTGTACAGAGATGTGGTCTCGATGAGGAGGTTGCTTCTGAGGGTTGGGACGAGAGGCCCCTGCACCTGCATTCTGGGGCCCGAGCGGAGCCCTTTGGGATTGAAGGTTCTGAAGAGGAGGTTGGTCCTGCTGCGGGGGCTGATCAGGTTGTGGTGGGAGTTGCCCCTGTGGCTGGATGGTTTGGAGGGGGATCTCTTGTTGTGGTTGGAGAGAAGTGGGTCCATGGTTGGACCCTTTGGATCTCAGTTTTCGGGAAGGCATGGCTGGAGGTGATCTTAACCAAGGGAAGAGGAAGGATTGCTATTTGTGGGTTCCCACAGACGGCACCAATCTGTTACCGCTAAATCTGGTGTGGGGTCAAACAGATAAAATTTGTGGATTCTTAGGGATACCGAATAGCCAAACTTGAAACCTTTCTACCAGAGTTTGACCGTTGACTCCCGCCGTTCACCTGCAAAAAGTGCGATACACCGGGGTTGATCCCGGTGATGCACCCTCCGATGCTCAAGTCAGTAACCAGAAAAGATTATGAATGAGCTTTTACTGGTCAAAGATTGATTACCAGTTAATGGTGGGGGTTGGGGGGTATTTATAGCTGCCATAGGGATTAGTTTCGGGATGAAATCCCTAATTCCCAGTGAAAGGATAGAGCGAATCAGGGCCATTGATTAAGTATAATCAGAAACCCTAATTCTATCCAGCTAGACCGGGTTTCTTTTGGGTTGGGACCCGCACCCAGTCGAAATGGATCCATTTGTGGGTTATTGGTCCTTTGGAAAAAGGACTCAGTACCCACTTCAGACCCATTTGTAGGTGAAATTACCATTTTACCCCTGATCTTTAAGATTCGCGCCCGATTTGGACGGTTCCGATTTAACCCTATTTTTAGCCATATCACTAGAGAAGAAGCCAAAATTAAAGACCGAATGGCCTATGGAGGAACAAATGGCTCAACTTTATACATTCGTAATGTTCTATACTTTCCAAAAAGAACTCATTCAAGCTTATTATATAATGTGGGTTTGCTGAACGATGATGACAATGAGGCGAATATATTATACTTAGTGAAGCTGTGTAGGAAAAAGGATAGTAAGGTAGTAGTTACTTATTCAAAAAGTAATCAAATGGCTAGTTGTTCATGCAAGTTGTTTGAATTCATGGGTATTCCTTGCAAGCATATTTTTGCATTTCTCAAGTACTCGAATCATAATCAACTACCAAAGCAATATATTTTAAGAAGATGGACCCGAGATGTAATTAGAAGAAGCATGACAAGTGGAGGCACTTGCGAGAATTTTGGTTCTCGATTTTGTGAGTTGTGCAATCTAGCAAAACAACAAGTTGGTATTGGTATAGCCTCCAATGAAGGCTACGAATACATGCATGACAAAATGATCCAAAATATCAATGACTTTCATCATATGCAACCCGGAGGTAGTGGGCAAGCATCTCAAGAACAATTCAAATTATCTCAAGTTGAAGTGAAGGAGCCAGCATTATGCACAACAAAAGGACGGCCTAGGGGGAAGATAATGAAGCCTATAAGAGAGAAGTTAAGACCAATAAACCGAAAGTGCAATGCTTGCGGTATGCGTGGCCAAGAACATGATTCGAGAAATTGCCCAACCAAAATTACTAGGTATAATTTCTCTCGTTTAGTTGATTTTGTAATATATTGGGGAAAATGTTTTTTTAATTAATGAAATGTGTTGTTGACTATGTAACTAATTAATGTCATTTGTTTAGAGGAACAAATGTAGAAGAAGAAAGTTCCGAAGACACTTTTGATGATATTAATTGAGGTAAATTATCATGTATTTTGCATTTGTTTTCTACGATTTGTAATTACATCATTGTGTTGTTTCCTATGATCTGATCAGGGTAGTATGTTTGCAGATAATGAAAGAGATTGCAGCTATTGGACCAATATGTTGTTTCTTATGACCTGATCAGGGAAGTATTTCACCATATGAATCTTATTTACCAATTTGGTCTTTTGTTTTTGTGTGTGTGATAGTAGGCCGTGATGACAAGCAATTAATGATCTTTAGTAGTCATATATGGGTTTTATGTATTTGAACTTTGGTCTCAGGTGAAACTGAATATTTCTTAGAGGGTTTACATCACTGATAAATCTTTGCTCTCTGTTAATAATTGCTCCCTCTAAATCATATTTCAGTTGTGATGGGGGTAAATCACTAAGGCTTGTTCATTTCTAGTTTGATGCAACAGAGAGTGCGCAAATGAAAGTAACTATATAAGGGAGCCTTCGGTTACACACTCCTGTTTGCTCACTCTACGTGCGCACTCTCCCTCCGCCACTAACAGAGATCAGTAAAGAGATCCTACATATACTAATATAGAGTAAAGATTTATCTATTGTAGCACAAGCACAAGCAGATTATTTAGCTGTTTCACACCCACTACTTCTTCTCCTTCAGTTATTAATGCATGATTATTTATGTATTTGAATTAGTTGGTATGGCATTGCAATGCAGCCCTAGCTTTAATTCTATGTAGTCTGAGCCTACTTTGTTTTGATTAAATATTTTTTATGTTGTTTTGTAATGCAGCCCTAGCCTAATTCTGTTGTTTTATTTATTTTTTTGAGCAGCTGCAGCACAAGCAGAAGCAAAATAAGCAGCAACAGCCCTAGCCTAATTCAAGTTGAAGTGTAAAGAATTTATCTTCAGATTTCAGATGTTTTTAAGCTTAATTTGAAATTTTACACAAGTTTTTAGTGCTTGATGATTTTCAGTCTTCTGATGTATAAATTCATATAGCATTGTAATTACACTCACATCATGATATTTTATCATTGTAAATTTTGTTTTTTTTTTTAAGGAAAAGGTGGAATAAGACCACCCTGTTTCATTAATGCGAAATTAACGATACAAACTTAGAGTACTGAGCCGGATTACAAACTACAGACAGAAAATAGAACATACATAAAGCAACATGACTTGTACAAACAACAAATCCCTCCAACAACCCTGGAGGGTGGGCCGACAAACAAGCTCGGACCAGCAAAATTGAATGTACGTCAGTTTAGTTTCGTACACGGCCTCCACGGCACATGCACACCTACCTGAAGCTAGTCTGGCAGGATTTTATCATCCCCACGCCCTACCTTCTCCTCACTGGGGGGACCCCCTCTTTAGGCCCAAGCCCCGCAGCCGAATTTTTGACAACCACCGAGAACAGTCTACTCACTAGGGGAACCCCATCTTTGGGCCCAAGCCCCGCGGTCAGAGTTTGACAACCGCCAAGCTCACCCTACACCTCCTATCCTCCCACAATCTTGTAATTATCTAACCCTCACCAAAAAACCGTAATCAATGATCGAGCTGTGGAGAGGATACCTTCGCCTCTTTCACGCCCTAGCTCTCTCCAGTGATTTCTCACAAATACAGTCCAACACCAACATAGAGTAGTGGGGAACAACACATTGTAAATTTTGTTAGGTGCAGGACTGCTGCTAACGATTAAGCAATGCAAAGATGATCATATGGGGTTAGCTGTGATATATATATATTGTGGAATTAGAATACTATCATTTTAGGCTTTAGTTTCTGTTTTTCGTATTTTGTTGAGTTTTTGGGATGTTTTACTGTATAACTACATACGCAGACAAAGCTCTAGTTCAGTTTCGGTCTTGCCATCTGTCCGTGCATTGATGATTTTGATGTGTATGTTTGAGGAAGCAAAACCCTATTATTAGACTTTATATAGGGAAATCTAGTCTGAGCTTTGGTGATTTAGCCTGTACTATTTCAAAAAAAGGGAAACAAAAAGTAATGTATACAAAATAGATGCGAACAAACTTAAACATCGATGCACATACACTCAAACATAGATCTGAAGGCTTTCGTTCGATGTTTGTTAAGGGATAGATTTGCATAGAAAGGAGGTAACTTTGGTCATGAAACTGAGTACTACTCCGCTCCCGCCATACGAAGCCTCTTCCTCGCCCCTACTTTACCTGCCCATGTGTCTATTAGAACCAAGATTTTATGTAGTATCATATGAAAAAAACAATTAAAGTTACAAAAGTAAGTATCATTTTTATCTAGCCAAATGATCCACATAATATCCCCTACCGTCATATCCCACATAGTCCTATAGTCCTTCCTAAGTTACTCAAAATAAAATACTCATTATGGAAAATCTTAATAGAATAGCTTGGCTTTAGGGGAGCACTGTGTATTTTGTGATGTTCATACTAAAAATACCAAACACTTATTTTTATTTATCGTTAACGGTGGATTAAAAGCCCTCGCGTTCCATTAAAAAAAATTTAACAAAATATACAATCAAAATAAGGGGTATGATGTTCATGTCTCTCAACTGATGAGTCATTGTTGGAACTGAGTATACATTCAAAACACTTCTCTTGTTGACAATAAAGTCTTTTGGCCCAACGGTTAAAGTTTTGAGTTGGGGTCTTGGGGTCTCTTGAAGAAAAAAAACACAACATTTTTTTGGTTTTAAATAAAAAAACGTTTCCTTTCTTACTGGCCAGTTTTTTGACCAGTAAAATCATTAAATCCATTTTTATGGCACTTTATGGTCTGGTTGTTATGACATTAAATCAGAAAGATGTGTATTTTGAATATATATATATGGGTTATGTCACATAGATGAGACACAGAAGAGAAAAAACAAATTCTTGATCTTCTAAAATATTTTCTTCAAATTGTTGAGCAATTTTTACTCAATGTGGTGCAACTTGGTATGTGCTGCTATTGGAGCATTAGGCAGCACTGTAGACAGAATCGGCCAAATAGCTTCTTAAATAAAGTGCAATCGGCGCCTCGAGCCACTTCTCACTTTCTTCCTGTTGCAGATCAACTCCAGAGCCATTCTCAGAAGATTCATTTGGTGCACTCAGTTTTAACCATCTTTTATTAACAGTCATGATACTCATTCTCCGCAAAAAAGAGAACCCACCCCATACAATCAAGTTCCCCGCCTCAAAAAATAGTATATATATATATATATATATATATATATATATATATATTGAAAACGGGTTTGTTTTCACGGGTTGGAAAACAGCGATCTGGACCGTTGGATCGCTTTTGATCATGATCAGCGGCTCAGATCGCCTCTACCCATCACCCATTATCACTTAAGTGGCGGAGAGTTATTTTGGGAATTTCATCTCAAATAACTCTTCGCCTGATTCGCTCTTAAAAATTTATATAACCTAGGCCGTTGTTGGGAACAACGGCCTAGGTTATAAACAATTGAATCATAGGCTATTGTTTGGAACAACGTGTAACACCCTGTAGTTTTCAAAATAATATATATGTATATATGTTAAAAATATATAGTATATAATGGCTGTTTGGTAGTATTAGTGGTTAAATGGCATTGTGTAATAATGAAGAAATTAAATAGTAAATGGAGGTGGGGGCCTACGATGTGTAAAACAGCAGAGGCTTGCTAGGCTGCATGCTTTGGCTGGGTTGACTTCGTCAAAAAAGGGTTTGATGACGTGGCCAGCTTCTGTGAGCTCTCGGGTGAGAGTAAAACAGAAGAGTTTAAATGAGAAATATCCCATATCAGAAGTTGAAATGAATATAATAATATATAAATATAATAGCCTATGATCAAGAGTCACCAATTCGGTTAACAGCCTTTTGAGAGGCAGCCTGTGGTGGACAGTTATACTATACTATAAATAATTTGTCTTATAAATTGTATAAATTGTTCGAGCTAAGGGCAGGGGCGTTACAAAGGGTATCAGAGCCGATTTTCGACGCCTGGGTGTGGGGCATGTCCATATAGTCGGGCGGAGGATTCCGGGACTGTGGTGAACCCTCAATTAAATTCGGGATTGTTATTGATCGGGCGGAGAATTCTGGGATCATAATTAGTCGGGCAGATAGCAGATAAAAAGGTGGCTCAATTAAATTCGGGATTATGATTGATCGGGCGGATAGAAGAGCAGATGCTCCACAACGACTAGAAAATAGATCCTGCACTAGATTGTGCATGCCCCATGCTAGCGAGGACGCTGATTTCTGAAGGGGGTATGTGTAACACCCCGTGTAATTTCAAAAATAAATATAATAATATATGTATAGTATAAAGTTGACTGTTGGTTATAGCTTGATGGTATTTGTGTAATAAAGGTGAAAATGAATATGGTAAATGGAGGGGGAGCCCATGATGTGTAAATAGCACAAATGCATATGTGTGTTGTTTGAAAGGGTGTTGTTGACCGAAAAATAATATATAAATGTAATTGCCTATGATCAAGAGTCATCTAATCGGTTAACCACCTTTTGAGAGACAGCCTGTGGTGGGCAGTTGTACTACATAGTATCTAATTTATCTTATAAATTGTATAAATTGTCTGAGCTAGGGACAGGGACGTTACAAATGCTCTGATACCATCTGTAACGCCCCGAATTCTAAATAAGACCGAATTCGATATTTCACAGGATCTTTACATTTCACTTCGTATAATTTTACAAGGAAACTAAAACCTTTCAACAACATCAGAGTTCTTTAAAATTTGCTTGCACAGCGGAAGAATAAAAGAAATACAACAATGAAATAAAATACAACTTATACAACTTCATCAATGTAAATCATTAACTGCATCATAACATCTCTACTTCTTCATGGAAAAGTCCATTACCTGCATGTTAAGCTGTGGACACGTCAGTCACTTACAACTGACAAAAATGTTATACTCAGCCATCCTCTCTATGCCATACATATAACGATCTCAATACTTTAATAAGCCACAAAAGTTGAATGAACAAGAAAATGTCAAAAGTGATTATTCTAAACATGTAAGTGTATGCGATGCCTAATGCACACATTTTATACTAGGATGACACTAATGCATACTTGTTCGGATTCTATGCATCCCATACTACATAGGTCCGAGGGCAAGCACCTACGTACTCCACAATTAAGGGTTCGATCCCCCGCCATGAAAACTACCCAGTAATAAGACAAGGTTTAGATCATTCTACGAATATGGATTCCAGTCCCGAAATCCTCTGCCCGACTGTTGTAACAGATCCCTCATCATGCGAATCATCCCGCAAATCTAGCCCCGGTATACGTATATACATTGGAGAACGGTAAACTATCCGCGCGACTACACATAGTCCCGGATTTAAAATAAAAGGTCGTCTCCCACGAAGCTACGACAGTCCCGAAATCCTCCGCCCGATTGGATCTATAGTCTCGGAATCCTCTGCCCAACTATATAGAGAGCCTGATTTACATTTGCCCAGGTTTACTACATCTTCACTTATGTGCCTAATTCTTTAGTTCAAGAAATGAATAAATTTTCATACCTAGAATTAGTTTTACCTCGTACCGGACTTAATCAACAAAATACGAGATAGCTCCATGGCCATATCTCAAAATATATCTCAACTCTTTTCAATTTATTAATGCCGGTACCCGAGGTCTCACTAACTCTAAATCAAAACTTTTTCATGTACAATAATCCATGAGTACACATACCCTTCAATAAACATGTCTTAAACTTAGATATTTTCATCTTCAACTTATTCATAAATGACCAAAGTCTTGCCTTAACATTTATCCACAAAGCAATCATTTTATTAGTCTTGTCACTATTCATGATCTATTTATTCATTCATAATTTTTTTAAAGCAAAAATCTCTTTCAAGAACACAACTTCATCACATGAAATTTTATCAACAAATTCAACTCTTACAATATCTCAACTCACTTCAAAATATTCTTTAAACAAAATAAGAGTATAATTCTCTTTAAGAAAAAAATCACTTCACAAAATAATACTTTACTTTTCTTCACTACAAAGTTCTATTCTCAAATTTCCATTTCTTTTTACACTTCAAGATATACAAGAGAATTTTATAACTAAGATTTTCCATTTCATTTTATATTAATATTAAAGTTTATTTCCCAATCCTTTTCATTTCAAAAACTCAATTATATTAAAAAAACAAAAGAATCAAAAAAGTGGCCCTGGGTTTTGAACCCGTGACCTGCCGAACCACACAGCCAACACCCAAACCCAAACACACTAGCCAATAAGTCCAATGGACTCTGGCGTCAAGATCTTTTGCCGAAATGCTCTTATATCAAATCTCGATTTCGGAAATAAATTAAAAGAAACAAAAATAAATGTGACTATCAAGTTTCGAACCCAAAATCTCTTACAAATAGTGCTCTGTGTTGCACTAGCTAACCAGTAAGTCCAAGTGTAATTTCTTTCTAGGATTTATACTAATATACTTTTGTTCATATTGTTCAGAAAGTGTGTCTTTTTCACAAAACTCATTTATCCAAAGATCCAATCTTTTTAGGATTTTGAAATAAACTCTCTCTTGACTGAGAATGAATTTTAAAAACAGTAAACAAAAAATTTTAAATTCATTAAAACCATACTTCCACTTCTTTAAACCATTTCTCTTCTCATTTTACACCTAGGCTTGTATTTTCCTCAAAACTTAAATTTAATAATAGTGTTCAAAGTTTATGTTCTCACTTATACAAATTAAATTTTGTAACAATACCAACATGTCTCTCAATTATAAGAATTTCACAAAAACCTCTTTCATGCAAGAATTTATATTTTCAAATAATACATGGCAAATATACATATGTCAAAACATTACATGGCACTAACTAAATTTGTTTTGCTTTCTTTCTTCTTTCTTAGTCATCATAAATCTAAGGTATAATTTGAATATAACATTCTCCAACAAATTTCATATGTTCAACATGTATAAACATTTATAAACATACTAACATGATTCATAGTGTTAATTCTTTAGTCAAAATCTTCTTTTTAATTAACATGGTATCTATTATTTACTTACTCACAACAAGACTATTCTCATTCATAGCATATTACACTAGAATGAGTTTTATCTACATATATATTTCACATCCACATTAACTTATACTACTCATTTATAGCTTTTAGCATGCATTCTCTATAATTAGAAAGTAAAAAATCATCCACCTCTAAGAAGAATGAAAATATCACAATGAAGAGACTCCTCCTAGCTCCTAGCTCCTAGATCCACTAGCACCTCCTTGTCCTCCTCCTAGCAAGCCTCCAAGCACATGGTACTCTCTTTCTCTCTTTCTTTTTCTCTCTTAATTTGCTTAGTTTGGGTGTGACAAAAGAAGGGAAAATGAGGGTGTATTTATAGGATTGGGTGAGGGTTTAATTTGCATAAATCTCCACCTAATAACTCTCTCCTTAATTACCCATTCAACCTTTCATTTCCTAACTCCTTTTCAACCTTTCAAAACCTTAACCCCCAACCCTCTCTCTCCCCACTTCCAAAACCGGCCACCCCCATTCTTCTTTTTGTTGCACTAGTGCGCGCGCGCACACACACACACACACACACACACACATGTACAAAAATGAATACAATTCCTATAGTTTAAATATGTGTATTAAAATTTGTAACATGTCATGTAGTAGTCCATGCACAACTTAAAAAATAGGATTTTATTAATGGGCTTTCATTTTTATTAACTATCTTAATTATCCTAGTGGGCTCTCCTTTTAATTAATCTAATGGGCTAGAATTTAACTTTAGGTCAATGGGTTAAATAAAAAGGCTAAATAAGATTATGCATGCTAAAATTAGTAAATGAGAGTAAGAAAAGAGATGGATAAATTTGCACATGCATCATACGTGCAAAAAATCGAAAAATGCATTTTTAGTTAAAATAAAAAATGTGGGGTGTTACAACACTCCCTCCTTAGAATAGTTCTGTCTCCGAAACTACACTTAGGAGTGAGAAAGATACAAGGAAAGAAAAAGTTTACAAAATTTTAATGGAAGAGTTCAGGGTGATTTTTCATCATCTTTTCCTCTGATTCCCAAGTGGCCTCCTCAACAAATTGGTTCTTCCAAATGACCTTAACCATAGGTATTGTCGTGTTTCTCAAGACCTTCTCTCGACGATCCACGATCTCTATTGGACGCTCGGCATAGCTCAAATCCAGTTGCAAACCTTCTGGCACTTCTGGCAAATGATGACTCGGATCTGGGATATAACCTCGTAGCATGGATACATGAAAGACATTGTGCACGTGGGCCAACTCTTTTGGTAGTTCTAACTGATAAGCTGTCTTCCCAATTCTTTTCAATATCTTATAGGGTCCAATATATCTCGGGGCTAATTTTCCTCCCCTTCCAAATCGAATCACCCCTTTGGTCGGAGAAACCTTCACAAAGACATAGTCACCTTCATCAAACTCCAGGTCTCTTCTCCGGTTGTCAGCATAAATCTTCTGCCTGCTCTGTGCGTCGACTAACCTCCTCCTGATCAACCCGATCTTTTCTGAGGTGTGCTGCACAATCTCTGATCCATACAGCTGCCGCTCTCCCACTTCATACCAACAAACCGGTGTCCTGCACTTCCTACCAATAGAGCTTCATACGGCGCCATCCCAATGCTCGCTTGGAAACTGTTGTTGTAGGTAAATTCCACAAGAGCTAAATGCCTCTCCCAGCTGCCACCGAAATCCAACACACAGCATCTCAACATATCTTCCAGCACCCTGTTACTCTCTCAGTCTGCCCATCAGTTTAAGGATGAAAGGCCGTACTGAAATCAGTCTTCGTCCCCAAAACTGCTTGAAGACTTCTCTAAAAATGCGAAGTGAAACGCGCATCTCGGTCGGATACTATTGATAGCGGAACTCCATGAAGTTTCACAATCTCGTCAACATACAACTCTGCCAGCTTTTCCATCGACCAAGTAAGCTTCATTGCCAAAAAGTGAGCCGATTTGGTGAGTCGGTCCACTATCACCCAAATTGTATCGTTGCCTTTGGAATTCTTGGATAAACCCGTGATGAAATCTATGCTGATACAATCTCATTTCCACTCTGGTATGGGTAAAGGCTGCAACAAACCTCCGGGCTTCTGATTTTTTGCTTTGACTTGCTGACAAACTGCACACTTGGCAACAAACTCGGCTACATCTCGCTTCATCCCTGGCCACCAGAAGTGTAACTTTATGTCCTTGTACATCTTGGTACTCCTTGGTTGTACGGATAACAAAGTAGCATGTGCTTCCTGAAGAATACTCTCCTTCAATTCTGCTTGATCTGGCACGCACAGTCGCTCTCCATACCACAACACTGCATCCTTCACTTGGAACTCTGCTAACTTGCCAACACCAACCTGCTCTATCATCTTCTAGATCTCTGGATCTGTCTTTTGACTGTCGATGATTCTGTCTTTCAAAGTGGGTTGAATCCTCAATTGAGCTAAAGAAGCTTCCACACCTTGTAAAACCACCTCAATCCCTGCTCGATCAAGCTCTTCTGCCAACCTCTCCTGAGTTGTGATCAGTCGAGACAAACTGCACTTCCTGCTGAGCGCATCAGCCACAACATTGCCCTTGCCTGGATGGTACTTGATCTCAGGTCGGATGTCCTCCAACACTTCTAACCATCTCCTTTGCCTCTGTAACGCCCCTGCCCCTAGCTTAGATAATTTATACAATTTATAAGACAAATTAGATACTATGTAGTACAACTGTCCACCACAAGCTGCCCCTCAAAAGGTGGTTAACCGAATTGGTGACTCTTGATCATAGGCTATTATATTTATATTATATTTTATTCTTTGTTTTAACCGATATGGGACTATACACTATCTCTTTTTCAAAGTGTACAGCCGAAGCTATTTAGCTCTAACACCTGGGTGGCCCCCACTCAGAAATGCCACTTCATCATGAATTGACCAAAGTCAATAGCACAATCAACAGCACAAGTGATGTTCACGTGGGCCCCTATCCAAACCATATATTTATTCCATTATGTAATTTATTTACCAAACCAGCCACATTAATTTCAAAGTATATATATATATACTTTGAAATGTGGAGTGGAGTATCCTGATTCTGCTAGCTGCACTGTACCCTGATTCTGCAATATGCTCCCTCTCAGACATACCCGACGTACATCTGCTAGCTCTATCTCAGACATACATCTCGCCCACTCTTACCCACACTCGGTGTCGAAAGTCGGCTCTGTTACCATTTGTAATGCCCTTGTCCCTAGCTTAGACAATTTATACAATTTATAAGACAAATTAGATACTATGTAGTACAACTGCCCACCATAGGCTACCTCTCAAAAGGTGGTTAACCGAATTGGTGACTCTTGATCATAGGCTATTATATTTATATTATATTTTATTCTTTGTTTTAACCGATATGGGACTATACACTATCTCTTTCTCAAAGTGTACAGCCGAAGCTATTTAGCTCTTACACCCGGTAGGCCCCCACTCAAAAATGCCACGTCATCATGCATTGACCAAAGTCAATAGCACAATCAACAACACAAGTGCTGTTCACGTGGGCCCCCATACAAACCATACATTTATTCCATTATGTAATTTATTTACCAAACTAGCCACTTTAATTTCAAAGTATATATATTTATTCTATTTTTTAACACGGGGTGTTACAGCCTCAGATTCAGGTCCCTCTGCTGATAGATATATTTCAGACTCTTGTGATCCGTATACATGTTGTCATTCTCTCCGTACACGTAATGCCTCCACTGCTTCAAAGCAAAGATGATTGCTGCCAGCTCCAAATCATGGGTTGGGTAATTCTTCTCATATGGTTTCAGCTGTCTAGACCCATAAGTTATTACCTTCCTTTCTTGCATTAGCACACAGCCCAAACCGCGATGGGAAGCATCGCTGTAGACATCATATTCGACTCCTGCTCTTGGCAAGGCCAAAATGGGAGCGGTAGTCAATCTTTCCTTCAACTCTTGAAAGCTCGCTTCGCACTGCTCCGACCATTTGAAACTCACATTCTTCTTTGTAAGCCCTATGAGTGGCACAGCTATCTGAGCGTAGCCTTGAATGAACCTTCTGTAATATCCATTCAAACCCAGAAAGCTCCTAATCTCTTTCACTATGGTCAGTCTTGGCCAATCTTTCACAGCTTCAATCATCTGGGGTCAGTAGTCACTCCCTCCTTAGAAAGGATGTGGCCCAGGAAGGCGACTTCAATTTTCCAGAAGTCATATTTGGATAACTTCGTATACAGCTGATGCTCATGTAGCATCTTCAGAACCTCTGCTAGGTGCTTGGCATGCTCCTCCTTTGACTTGGAATAGACCAATATGACATCGATGAATACAACAACAAAAGAATCGATGAATGGCCACAAAACCCTGTTCATCATGTCCATGAAAATAGCCGGTGCATTTGTAACTCCAAAGGGCATGACTAGAACTCATAGTGACCATGCCTGGTTCGGAAAGCCGTCTTGTGCACATTTTCTTCTTTCACTCGAACTTGGTGATATCCTGACCGCAAGTCTATCTTGGAGAATACAACTGCTCCTTGTAGACGGTCGAACAGATCATCGATTCGAGGAATTGGGTACTTGTTCTGTACTGTAACCTTGTTTAACTCTCTGTAGTCGATACACATCCTTATTGATCCATCCTTCTTCTTCACCAAAAGAACTGGGGCTCCCCACGGTCATGCACTTGGCCTGATGAATCCCTTGCTCAACAATTCTTCGATTTGCTTCTTGATCTCATCTTGCTCAACCGGTGTCATTTTGTATGGTGCCTTGGAAATATGTGCACTTCCTGGCTGAACAGTGATGCTGAACTCTACATCTCGATGAGGGGGAAGCCCTGGTAGATCATCAAGGAACACTGTTGGGAAATCTTGAACTACTGAAATCTGCCTCACTTCATTCGGAATCTTCTGTTCTGACAAAGTTGCTACCAACTGTTTACACTTCCTCTTACCTTGAAATGTAACTGCTAATCCTCCTGGAGCCTTCACCACAACTTCTTTGCCATTGCATTCAATAGTGGCACTGTAAACTGATATCCAATCTATACCAATAATGATGTCGACTCCCAAAACTACCAATTCAATGAGGTTAATGCCAAAGAGTCTGCCTCCGATTTCAAGATCACACCCTTCATAGTATCGATCGATGGTTAAGTTTTCTCCTGACGGAGTAGCCACAGATAGAACTTTGCCAGGAAAAATTTTAGGTTCAACTCCCAACCGTTTTGCAAATGAGGGTGACACAAAAGTGTGCGATGATCCCGTATCAAACCAAACTGATGCTTTTATTCTATTTATTAGAATGTCTCCTGTTACATCAGAGTACCCTCATTATATAACATTTATTACATAAGTGGAAAAAGCAACAAAACAACTAGGCTTCATCTTCCATACTCATGATGACGTTGTCCACATCATCAGCATCTGCCTCTGTCAAGGCGAACACTCTTCCCTGCCAAACTACTTCTGCCCAGGGTTGGACTGCTGCTGACTCGGTCCTCCCCGCTGAAGTTGAGGACAAAATTGCTTGATGTGGCCTTCCTTGCCACAAAGAAAACAAGCCATGTTCGCCAGCGGCTTGGTACACCCAGAAAATATGTGGCCTGCCTCTCCACATTTGTAGTAAGTGGGTACCCTGCCAGTTACTGCAACAGCATTAGCTCCAATTGGCTTGAAACGCTGTGCTAGGGGCTGACTCCTGAAATTGCTCAGCGCCGCAGGCCTCTTGCCCATGCTCCAATTGTTCCGCTTGACCCGAACTGCCTGGAACTGGTTCATATCTGACTCAGTCGCGGCAGCCCTTCTAACTAGCTTCTCGAATCTGCGGATGCCCAGGGGTATCATCTGGAATCTCAGACTTGGCCTCAACCCTTGCTCAAATTTGTGCACTTTCTTGGCTTTATCCTATACCATTTCAGGCGCGTACCTGGAGAGTTGGTTGAACTTGGTTTTATATTCCCGTACAGACAGACTGCCCTGTTGCAAGCTCAGAAATTCCATAGCCTTCTTTTCCTGAACGTCCATTGGAAAGTGGTGACTCCTGAATTCATCAAGGAACTCCTCCCAAGTAAGTTGTACATTGCCCAAGGTCCTTTTCAGCGATTCCCACCAAACACCTGCATCATTTTCTAGTTGGATGGTGGCCAATTTTACTTTGCTAGCCTCTGGGTTTCTAGTACATCAAAAACTGTCTCGATCTGTCTGATTCAGTCGTCAGCTGCATCTGGATTCGCCTGTCCTTCAAATATAGGTGGCTTCATCCTTTTGAACGATTCAACCAACCTGATTGCCTCGGGAACATGCACTGCTGGCCCTGGTCCCCTGTTTCCAGCGATATTTGCAGCGACCAGCGATATTTGCAGCGACAGCATTCAGGGTATGATAGACTCGGGCTAGTTCGGTCTCTAGATCTAGCTTATTCTCACCGTTTTGCTCTTCGCCGTTCATGATCCTTTGTGTCATTTCTGAGTCATAAAATTCATCATTAATCATCATAAATAACACAAATAACATCTCTTCAACAAAATTTATTCATTCTAAAATTTAAAATTTTTACATTCAGAAATAAAAATTTTGTTCCAATACATCCATTACAAAAGACATCCTAGTTTCTACGGTTTCTCTTAGCTTCTCTGAGCTCTTCTCGTAGTTCGTGGATTTCCTTCATCATGTCTTCAAAGCTCTGCTGCTGCTCCTGCTTGTCTTAGCGAGTGAGATGGTCCAACTGCTGCCGCTCCTGCTTGTACCAGCGAGTGAAATGGTCCAACTTGGCAAAGTGCCGATCATTCATGTGCTGGACCTTCTCAAGCTCGCACACTTGAAAGCTCAGCTCCTGGATGCTCGGGTGTCGTTCCTTATAAACTTGTACTACTTGTGAAGTCTGCTCTGATACCATTTGTAATGCCTATGCCCCTAGCTCGGGTATCATTCCTTATAAACTTGAACTACTTGTGAAGCCTGCTCTGATACCATTTGTAACACTCCTGCCCCTAGCTCAGACAATTTATACAATTTAGAAGACAGATTATTTATTGTATAGTACAACTGCCCACCACAGGCTGCCTCTCAAAAGGTGGTTAACCGGATTGGTGACTCTTAATCACCTTTTTCCAATAATATTTCATATATCATCACCCATAGGAAACCCTATAGGTAACAGCCATATATCTCCTTATATATATATATATATATATATATATATATATATATATATATATATATTATATTTTAATACGGGGGGTTATTCATGATCCTAGAATCCACCGCCCGATCAATCATAATCCCGAATTTAATTGAGCCGCCATCCTATCGCCCGACTAGTTATGATCCCGGAATCCTCCGCCCCCGAATTTAATTGAAGGTCCACCACAGTCCCGAAATCCTCTATCCGACTGGGTCTATAGTCTCAGAATCCTCTGCCCGACTATGTAGACATGCCCAACACCCCGGTGTCGAAAGTCGGCCCTGATACCATTTGTAACACCCCTGCCCCTAGCTTAGACAATTTATATAATTTATAAGACAAATTAGATACTATGTAGTACAACTGCCCACCACAGGCTGCCTCTCAAAAGGTGGTTAACCGGATTGGTGACTCTTGATCATAGGCTTTAGTATTTATATATTATTATATTCTTAATTTTAACTGATATGATACCGTTCATACATTTCTATCTTCTTTCCTCTGCCGTGAGAAACACACAGCCAAAGATGAAGGTGGGCCCCCACCTCAATGCCACATCACCTTGGCATTTGACCAAAGTCAACAGCACTCCAACAGCACAAGTTCTGTGTAATTCATGGTGCCCCCCCCCCCCCCCCAGACATGCCCCACACCCCGGTGTCGAAAGTCGGCCCTGATACCATTTGTAACACCCCTGCCCCTAGCTTAGACAATTTATATAATTTATAAGACAAATTAGATATTATGTAGTACAACTGCCCACCACAGGCTGCCTCTCAAAAGGTGGTTAACCGGATTGGTGACTCTTGATCATAGGCTTTAGTATTTATATATTATTATATTCTTAATTTTAACTGATATGATACCGTTCATACATTTCTATCTTCTTTCCTCTGCCGTGAGAAACACACAGCCAAAGATGAAGGTGGGCCCCCACCTCAATGCCACATCACCTTGGCATTTGACCAAAGTCAACAGCACTCCAACAGCACAAGTTCTGTGTAATTCATGGTGCCTCCCCCCCCCCCCCCTCCCCCCCCCCCCCCCCCCCCCCCCCCATATTCCAATTACATTCAACATTTCCTTTTTCATCTTAAAGTTAACATATGCCATATCACATATACCAAACAACCCACTTTTTATTATCGTTTTCAACATATAATATATTATATACTATTATAGTTATTTTTTAACACGGGGTGTTACACAATGGCCTATGATTCGATTTTTTATAACCTATGCCGTTGTTCTCAACAATGGCCTAGGCTATAAAATTTCATTGTTTCAAATAACCTAGGTTATAAAAAATTGAATGAAGACCGTTGTTCCAAACAACGGCCTATGATTCAATTTTTATAACCAAGGCCTAGGTTATATCAATTTTTTAGAGTGAATCAGGCGAAGAGTTATTTGGGACGAAATTCCCAAATTAACCCTCCGCTGATCAAGTGAAACGGGTGATGGGGGGTTCGATCTGAGCCGCTGATCACGATCATGAGCGATCCAACAGCTTAGATCGCTGTTTTCCAACCCGTGAAAACTAGACCCGTTTTCAATGGAGCATATATATATATATATATATATATAGTTGTGTGGATGCATCAAGTGAGGTAATTTTTGCTTTGAGAACATATTAAATACACAACTTAGTTGTGTGGATGCACAAATTTTTTTTGCTTTTTTGTCGGTTAATTTTTTTGTTGGTTAATTTTTTTGTTGAATAACTCGAATCAGCACAAATTTTTTTTGCACAAATTGCTACTTTCGATCTTGTTGCTACTGTCGAATTTGCTAATGTCAATTTTTTTGAGTTAATTGCTACTGTCGAAATAAATTGCTAATGAGATTGAGTAACATTTCAATTTTGGTACAGGTATGGACTTAGGTGAAGGTTGCTCACAATTGGGTGACAATTCTTTACATGTTGAAGAAGGTGAATTTACCCCCACGGTTGAAGAACATCTAATCCCTAAAATGTCATTTAATTTTGTTAATTTAGATCTTCTGTTGAACATGATGGAAATTTTGTGAAGCTTTGTGTTCGTTGATTTTGTGTTCATTGTAAAATATTCTAAGCTCTGTTAATGTTCGAGTTTTTTTATTTGAGCGTTGTTTGTGTTGTTTGAGCTCTGTGACTGATTCTTATGTAGTAAGAAATTCTGATGTAGTTTCTGTTTGAGCGTTGTTTCTTTGAGCATGAAATTCTGATGTAGTAAGAAACAACCAAGGTCAATTCCAAGTATCAGCCAAGAATTTTTTAACTAAGCTGTAATTCTATTCTTCCTTTACCAGGTGCACGAAGCACATCAAGTCAAAGATAGACAATGTACATGAGAGATCTTGAAGATTAATGAAGGCAAGGAGAAGGATAATAGCCGATGGAGGACAAGATAATTTAGCCATATTCTTCTACCTTTTTAATTATACAGTGACTTATAGGAACACAAAACATTCAGGCAAAATCCAGGCCTATTCCTGGGGAAACCAATGAAGACAACAAGATCTAGAGAGTATCTTCTTTTGATTCTATATTTTGTTTCTTTCCAATTTTTATTTTTTTCTCTAGCCAAATTCTTCCGTCTATTAATTGTATTTACTTCTTCTGAAAATTCCATCAAAAATTACTTGTAAATTGGCCATGAGCTGCTCAAATTTAACAGTGGATCCACTAAGATTTTGTAAAACTCACTGGGGATTCAAACTTGTATGTAGTAAAATTGTATGCACTTGTTGAGAATATATGTTTGAGAGAACCTAATCCATTTTGAGCCAACCCTCATGTCAGAATAATCTACCAAATTTTGAGCAGAGACTATATTAACCAAACACATATATACTCCTTAAACATAATTTATTTATGGAAGTTTTACAGAAAAAAACTAATACAGTTGACAATCTCACACTGCAAAGAGGATAACTGATACATAGACTTTGTCATTGCTTCAAGTCAAGCAATTCTTTGCCAAATGCAATGAAATGGGTACAAATCACCATCTTCTTGAGTACCCACTATTACCAGTTTTTTTAATCAATCTGAAGAAGGATAATACAATGACCATGACAATGAGTAATGCATTTGAATATATAGTTTGTCAAAGAGATTTCAAAAATATATAGAATGTTGAATACAGTGCTATTAAACAATCCCTTTCAGCAATTCTAACCTCACCAACCACTCCATTTCAATCAAACAATACAAATCTAAATTCAACCAAAATACAAATGAAATGTTCTCTCAGTTCCAGCAACATTATCAAGCAACAGCAGCATCAGCTTCTTATCAGTTCCAGCGGCAGCATCAGCACAGACAACCAGCAGCATCAGCACCAGCATCATCAGCATCATCAGCATCATCAGACAACCAGCATTGGTGTGCTTCGTGCACCTGGTAAAGGAAGAATAGAATTACAGCTTAGTTAAAAAATTCTTGGCTGATACTTGGAATTGACCTTGGTTGTTTCTTACTACATCAGAATTTCATGCTCAAAGAAACAACGCTCAAACAGAAACTACATCAGAATTTCTTACTACATAAGAATCAGCCACAGAGCTCAAACAACACAAACAACGCTCAAATAAAAAAGCTCGAACATTAACAGAGCTTAGAATATTTTACAATGAACACAAAATCAATGAACACAAAGCTTCACAAAATTTCCATCATGTTCAACAGAAGATCTAAATTAACAAAATTACATGACATTTTAGGGATTAGATGTTCTTCAACCGTGGGGGTAAATTCACCTTCTTCAACATGTAAAAAATTGTCACCCAATTGTGAGCAACCTTCACCTAAGTCCATACCTGTACCAAAATTGAAATGTTATTCAATCTCATTAGCAATTTATTTCGACAATAGCAATTAACTCAAAAAAATTGACATTAGCAAATTCGACAGTAGTAACAAGATCGAAAGTAGCAAGATCGAAAGTAGCAATTTGTGCAAAAAAAATTTGTGCCGATTCGAGTTATTCTAAAAAAAAAATTAACCAACAAAAAAATTAACCGACAAAAAAGCAAAAAAAATTTGTGCATCCACACAACTAAGTTGTGTATTTAATATGTTCTCAAAGCAAAAAAAATTGTGCGAAATCTCATAATATATTATGCAAAATCACTCTGATAAAATTTGTGCTGATTCGAGGTATTCTCAAAAAAAATTAACCAACAAAAAAAAACCAAAAAAAAATTAAAAAAAAAAAAGGTTACCTTCAGTGAAGATCTTCGATTCGAGTAAGAAATGAGCCTCAAGAACAGGATCGGCACGCAAGGGGGGGAGCGGCTGAGCGATCGGAGAAAGGGGGCTAGGGTTTTTTCTTTAGGGTTTCGCAGCTAGGGTTTGAGATGAGCGGGAGGGAGAGGGTAACAATCCGATCGAAGGCTGGGAAAGGGGGCTGGAGTTGGAGTGGAAGGGAATGGGGGCCGGAGATGAGCGATCGGAGAAAGGGGGAGAAAGGGGGCTAGGGTTTTTTTCTTTTCGATCGAAGACGAGCGGGAGAGAGAGGGAAAGAGTGAGAGAGACAGACAGTGTGGGGGGGATAAATTTACGATTATACCCCCCATATTAGGCTGAGAATCGCATCTCTAATCCACACCGTTGGATTCCCATCAAGATCTCCTTTCCCAATCGGACGGCCCACAGCCAGTGCGCACGGGCTTGCACACTAGCCCAGTGTGCAACGGAGCCTTTCCCTATATATATATATTACAAAATTTAGTACACCGAAGCACTGAACCGTCCCAAAAAACCTCAACCCCAGGTGGGGTTGAGGTAAGCCACCCTCCACCCGCCAAACACTCTCCATCCGGCATACCCTTCCTGTCCTCAGACTCTGCGGCAAAAATGGTAGTGGTAACATCCGCATACATCTCCTTGATTTTCTTTACCGCGTCTGCGTCTGCCATATGAGACCAGGATATGATATTAGCATTAATCATATATGACAGCTATTGATGCATGAGATTTTTGTATGTTGGCATAAAAATTCTATTATTCCTTTCTAACCAAATCCTCCAACAGATAGTTGCTATCCCAGTTTCCCAAATGTCATTGTTACATTTGTGAATATTGACATCCCTCTATTCCCTATAAGTTTTTTTTTTTTTCTTTTTTTTTTTGAGAAAAATGGTGACTGCGTCACCGCTTCATTAATAAAATATTAACGAAACAAGTATTACAATTAGATAACATCTATTTGTTCCTAGAACGGAACCACAGGAAATAATTACTCAGTTAAGCCTACAACATTAACTAGTCCCTCTCCTAGCTAAACTTATAGACGGTGCCACCTGTAATCTGTTATCCCCCTTATCAGATGTGATGCATGCATATTCCTATTGAACAATCAGATACTGACTCATCGAGCACCCACCATAGTTACGACTTGCCCATGCACCTTCGCGCGATGTCTAACTTGAACACCACTCCAGTAACGACTTCTCTACCCCATTCGGAGACACCTAATCAGAACAACATACCGAAAACGACTTGCCTAATCACAATTCTGATAGTGACTTGCCACTCTGCCCATTCAGTTCTCTAGTCTTGAACGTTCAGCTCATTCACCACTAGGGTGGCCGATGTTACGTTCGTGACGTCGCTGATGACTAGCCCGAACACCTTCTCTGTGACAACTTGGCCACCAGCAGACCTGTAACGACTCACATCACTCTCACCACAGCAACAACCTCGCTCAAACTCCCAACTAGCGACGACTCGCAAATCTACTATATCGGCGCCGGCTTGCACATCTATCACAACTGTCACAGCTCGAACATCCTCCACCATATGACGACTCGCACATCATCCCAACGAAGTTGACAAAATCGGACACCACATCGGTGAGAATTAGCAACATCACTAAACGATCATTCAATGAAGGACAAAATGAAGCGACTCAATCTGACCTCTTAGTCTCGACCAAGAGTCCAGATGAAAGCCCCCGCACACGTTCATCCCCTCCCAATGTAGTTTGAGTTTCAAAACTCTAATTTGAAATTCAAAGTCCATCAGAATAACTCTCCACCCCAGAAACTCCCTCCATCTTCCCCCAAGCGTCCATCATGACAACAAACATAGCCATCGTCTCTTGCTGGCATACTTACTCATTTTCCAATGACGTTGCCGTATTGGATCAGCATAACCAACCCGACCGCGACGCCCTCTTCCGATTGCGCCAAATCCAACCATCAACAGTAGAAGTTGTTTTCACCCATCAGGCCGAAGGTACAAATGATCTATACCACTAGAGAATATCACCGCCCAACAAATGTAACGCACACGTTCATCCCCTCCCAATGTAGTTTGAGTTTCAAAACTCTAATTTGAAATTCAAACTCCATCAGAATAACTCTCCACCCCAGAAACTCTCTCCATCTTCCCCCAAGCGTCCATCATGACAACAAACACAGCCATCGTCTCTTGCTGGCATACTTACTCATTTTCCAATGACGTTGCCGTATTGGATCAGCATAACCAACCCGACCGCGACGCTCTCTTCCGATTGCGCCAAATCCAACCATCAACAGTAGTCATTGTTTTCACCCATCAGGCCGAAGGTACAAATGATCTATACCACTAGAGAATATCACCGCCCAACAAATGTAACGCTCCCCCCCCCCCCCCCCCCCCCCAACTCATCCTCTAAGATAATTTGAATTTCAAATCTTAATTTGACATTTAAATATTCAAAATCCAGCCAACCAATCAATCAGTCAGTCGATCAATCATCAATCATCAATCATCAAGCAATCAATCCATCAGCATCAACTTATTCCCTCCAAGTTGCCTTAACCGAATCCAGTAATGGAGCTAAGATATTGAATCTGCACACAACATATCCCCTTAGTTGTTAAACTACTGTCTATTCGTAAGAAATCTCTTTACTGATGAGCATCGAGTCCAAGTACTTTTGACCAAAAGTGTCAAGAATTCTAGTGCGGCTTGCACCAATTCCTTATTTATGGGACGAATAATGTGTGCGCTGTGTGTGGCTAAAAATTCAAAGTGCCAAATATTTTCAACACATTGTCGTCACCTAAAATGGCTAAAAAAAACACCTTGTCCTTCCCCAATCTGCCCTTGTGCCCTCCTACATTCCCGCTGTTTTATTTTAACCGTTATCACCAACCTTTCTTCTTCTCCCCATTTCAAAAATTCCTTCCTCTTCATCTTCATCCTCTTCCCCCCAATTATCTCCCAAATCCCTAATTGCTTCAGCAATTTAATTACCACCCCAAATCCAAAATCCCAAATGACAGTCCAATCCCTCTGACATTCAATCCGCGCATGGGGAACCTATGCGCCGGCCCTAAATCTGGTTTCCTTACATCCATCTTCCACCACAAATCATCCAAACCGGAAACCACCAACAAGAAAGTTACCAAACAGCCCTCCAACCCGCCAGAAACAGAGCCCCCCAAACCTGTCACCATCCCGCAACCGCAATCTGAACCTGTTAACACCCACCCCCTCCCTCAACCTTCCACCTCCCCTCAACAACAGCAACAGCAACAGCAACAGCAGCAGCAGCAGCAGCAGCAAGCATCTCCTTCCAGACCCCACAAGAAGGGGGGTCACCATGCAAGACGTGCGTCGAGCGCGGGCCTTCTTGTAGAATCTGTTTTGGGGCGGAAAACGGATAACTTGAAGGATATATACAGTTTGGGACGTAAACTTGGGCAAGGGCAGTTCGGGACGACCTATTATTGCATTGAGAAAGCGACCGGAAAGGAGTTTGCTTGCAAGACTATTTTGAGGAGGAAGCTTGTTACGGACGAGGATGTGGAGGACGTGAGGAGGGAGATACAGATAATGCACCACATGTCGGGGCATCCCAATGTTATTACGATAAGGGGGGCGTATGAGGATGCAATGGCGGTGCACGTGGTGATGGAGCTTTGCGGGGGAGGGGAGTTGTTTGATAGGATTATAGAGAAGGGTCATTATACAGAGAGGAAGGCGGCCGAGTTGGGGAGGGTGATTGTTGGGGTGGTGGAGGTGTGTCATTCGTTAGGGGTGATGCATAGGGATCTTAAGCCGGAGAATTTTCTGTTTGTGGATATGCAGGAGGAAGCACCATTGAAGGCCATTGATTTTGGGTTGTCGGTCTTCTTCAAACCCGGTATGCATGCCTTTACATATTTCTTCTCTTTGATCTCTTCCTTAAGATGTTATATATATTGTTATGTCTATATACTTGAGAAAATGATCGAAGTTGCCCCTTCAATTCCCCCTTTTTAAGGGGTTTTGAGAGGCCTAGTGGCACATAAAGTGATCTATTTTATAAGTTATGTACATCACATTCAAGATACCAACAACATTTACCAAACATCATTCTTAGATATGTCCATGACATCTACAATCCAACACGATTTCTTTAGCCGAAGGCTCTGTTTAGAGCCTTGATATAGAGGATATACTTCCTTTTGTTTGTCAGGCTTATATAGAAAGATGTTGGATTAGTGTAGTAGAAACTTCTGTTTCAGGAATAGCATTAACATTATTGGTCCAAAAGCAAAGAAATGCTTATCAAGAATGGGTGCATGCCCTAAATCAACAAGTGCTATTTTCATTATCAAACTTGAAAGTCTGACTCACAATTGGCCCTTAGATTTATGTATATTAATCCTTGGAATCATGCATATGATAACAGTTTTATTACAAGTTAAATGTAAATTCTTCATCTTCCCTACTTCTTGACGTTTTCAAGTATAGGCAAATGTGAAGGCATAAAAGTTGGGTTTTTTTATCTTTATAAACAAGGAGTTTTTCATTAGTTAAGAACTTAAGAGAGGGGTAACAAATTTTACATGGAGATTTGTGCTCCAGAGCCAGCCAATTTCATAGGGAGGTTGACAATGATTGTGTGGATATGTGGCTATATATATATATGAGATGTCTTCATTTTTATACAACTAATTATTTATATTTATAGAAGAAATACGTTGATGAATTATTATTTTTTCCCATATGGTGTGAAATTGGAGACATGAATTGTCTATATATCTGATCTTGTATTGACAGCTCTGTTGTTTCAGGGGAAAAATTCACAGACGTAGTTGGTAGCCCATACTACGTAGCACCAGAAGTTCTGAGAAAACGATATGGTCCAGAAGCCGATGTTTGGAGTGCGGGTGTGATTATTTACATCCTTCTATGTGGGGTACCCCCATTTTGGGGAGGTGAATATATTTGGGATATTTTCTTTGCTTCCACCTAAATTTTCTCTTCATCTAGAAATTAAAATTTCTTACTTGAATCAATTCCAGAAACCGAGCAAGGCATCTTTGAACAAGTTTTACACGGTGAGCTTGACTTTGAGACAGAGCCATGGCCTAGCATCACTGAGGGTGCCAAAGACCTAGTAAGGAGAATGCTTGTTAGAGACCCCAAAAAGAGATTGACTGCTCATGAAGTCCTTAGTGAGTTCTTTCTGTTACCATCTTTATGATTACTGTAATTTTTTTCTCTGAATCATATATTCCTATGATTACCGTAATCTGTTTTATTAACATGTAGGTCATCCTTGGCTTCAAGTTGGTGGTTTGGCTCCGGATAGGCCACTTGATTCGGCAGTTCTATCTCGTTTGAAGCAATTTTCAGCAATGAACAAACTTAAAAAGATGGCCCTCCGAGTAAGCTACATAAGCCCATTTATTTACTATTATATAGTCCAATTTTCTGAATAATGTCTCTGGTATTGCACAAAATGAATGTTTCGAAACTGAAACTCTTTTTTTTCTTAGGAAAAATACTAAATCTTCTTAGAAATTAAAATTTACGACAAACTGCCCAAATCTATAACAAGAGTCATAGAATTTAGCTCTGTTAACGGTCATTTCTACTGTCACGTCAATAAATAATATCCTTTTTAATCTCTTTAATCCAAGTTCATTTAGCTCCATTTCTACTCTTGGCTGCAAAAACTACAACCACATTACTTTTCCATTATTGAACTCTTCTAGCACATGCCTAAACCATCTCAGTCAATGAAAGCACCTCTAATCTCAGTTCATGTCCAAGAAGAAAGGAGAAAGAGGTTACCCCTTTTCTGCTTCAGTCGTTTACCTCATTTAAGTTTCGATTAGATATCAAGCATTTTGATTAGTTTTATTATATACAATTTATTTGGTAGGAGGTCCAAAGAAATTGGTGGCTGCAATCTCCCAAATATGAAAATATCTGGATAATGAATGAAAAGGTGGTCCATTGTGTCATCAAATAGACACAAATTGGACATCAAAAATCTATCTACGAATCTCTTTATTTTAAAATCATGATTAGAGAGGAGCTAATAAAAAGAATCTTTTTGTGAGAGAGCTTTATTTTTCTTAATTAACATTATTGATATCTAATACAGAACAAGGTTGTTGCAAATTGATTTATTGAAAAACTCCTACTTGCCACTTTCTTTAAATTCTATTTTGTACTGGTTGAGAGATGCCACATTAAGAAAGAGAGACTGTGGTTCTTCCTGTTGTTTTTGCGTGAAATCACGTCTAACCCAAATTCTATTCATTGGGATGCTAATGATTTAGCCACAAGGTCATTTTCATCAACAATATCATGAAAAGCCGAAGAGGAGATTGTCCACAATCACTATCTAATGAAAGGAAAAATTTATATATTAGTCTAATATATTGTTGAACTACCATTACCTACTCTGACCTCTGTTCGTAAGTGAAATGAGTGTGTTAGTCTAGAAGGACCCTTCGGAAAAAGGTGAACATACTCTACCCTTAAATCTTTCATTTCTCAAACTTTATTTTCCTATAAAGTGAAAACTACTACTGTCCATTGCTCTGTTGAGTTCCTCCAAGCACTTGTGGAAACATGTAACGACAAGTAGGACTAGATGACCTATTTTTTCTCAAAAGCACATGAAGACCCAAGTTATAATAGTGCATCTCAAATAAGACAACTCAAAATTTTATTTTTTTAATATTTAAAGACATATTTTACCCCCAAGTTGCAGATATTATGACCCTGAAGGACTTGTTAGTTTTTTTTAAAGGCGGCTTTTGCGGTCAATTATTTACATTGTAATTCCAAACCCAGAATTAACGTTTTGTCGTCCTTAGCTTAGCTCGCATGTTTTGTAAATTTTCTCGTAATATAGAAGAAATATTTTGGTCGGATTTATAGCCACGAGTAACTTGGTTAGTTAGAAGTGATGACCTAAGAGCCTTGACATGTGACAAGTTGCACATTTTCAAGACTGGAAAGATGTAGAAAGATGAGAGAGCAAGGTTCTCTGCCTTCACATAATAGTTGTTTTCCTTTCTTCATCCTGCATTACTATTTTTCATATTCATTGTTCTCTGCTTGATTCAATTTACTGGATGGTGGAATTTTTTTTCTAAAGATTGTTTGTTTCGGTTGTACATCGAATCTGATGTTTTTTGTTGTATGATGTATGAAACTAGACATATGTGTAATTCAACCGCAGTCTACTGATTGCCTCTACTACAGTGTATCCACCACCACTGATACAAGAGAGTAGAAAGTAATGTCCTTAATGATTATTTACTCCCGCCTCTTAGTTCCTTCTTGCACACTTTTTCTTAATCAGCATGGAGATTTGCATCCTTATCTTGATCACTGCCTTTCCGAGGAAATGTTTCTCCTATTGATTGATCTTTTGGATAACTTATTAAAGAAGCATGTACAAAAGCCATGATAAGCATATTTCTCACTCCAAGGGAAAGAACGGGATGAATTTGCATTTATAGAGTTGATACACTTCCGCCGATTTCTTTCAACAAAAGTTTATGATCGATCATGTCCACCCAATATCCTAATTTGTAAGGGACACCTAAGTAGTGAGGGATATCATCCATTTTTGTGATTTAGAACGACTATCAGATAAACAAGCAGTATTTGCATCTTCTAAGTGTTGAAGAAGTTCATTTTGGCATGCTTAAGTTGTAGGGCTGTTCATCGGGCAGGTTGAAACCCGAACCTGCCCGAACCCAATCCGATAATATAGGGTTTGGAACTTTAGAAAACAAACCCGAATTCAAAGCGGGTTGGTTTTAATTCTTCTCAAACCCGCCCCAAACCTGCCCAACCCAAACCCTACCCAATAAAAAAGTACATAAAAAATTGATGTGTATGTATATGTGCTTTGATGCTAATATTTATTATTTTAATTTATATTTGTGTACTATTTATTGTTATATTATACATAGAAATGAACTAATCTAGAAAACTGATGTAGTAAGATACACTTTGTAGTACATGTTTGTAATTGGAGGGGTACATGGTTAAGGAAAAATAATTGGAGTGCATATCGTTTGTATTTTTGTTTATCTTAGGTACTAGGTGTCTATTTGTATGAATATACATAAAGCTATGAAAGCAACATACAAATAGATTTAATTTTGCAAAACCAAAGAACCCACCCGACTTGATCCCGAAAGTACAGGTTCTAATCCTCTAATTTGGGTTCCAGTCGAAAAAGTGTCAAAAACTGTCCACCCGGCCCGCAAATAACCCTGCTTAAGCACTTATTCTAGTACAACTATTCTACATTTTTCATGGAACAAGGCATAATTTTTCTGACATATTTATGGACATATATAATTTACTCGTTTGTATTATACAGTAAAACCTCCTTGACTGCTTTGTACCAATGATGTTTCTTATTGTATTGCCATTGAACATTGCTACTAGTATTTTCTACACTAGTATCTGTTCCAATTTTTGGTCTTGCAAAATTCTTAGAGTAAAATTCTTTTCCCAGGTCATTGCTGAGAGCCTCTCTGAAGAAGAAATTGCTGGCCTCAAAGAAATGTTCAAGATGTTAGATACGGACAATAGCGGACAGATCACCTACGATGAACTCAAGTCTGGCTTAGCGAGAGTTGGTGCTAACCTTAATGAGACAGAAATTAATGCATTAATGCAAGCAGTAAGTTTTTCGTTTTTAATATTTGTTGCACAAGGCAGAATATGCCATGCAACTATCGCATGTTATCTATTATAAATACAGCCTACTTTTTTTCAATCTACTATGAACTTGGAACAAAGTAAAAGGCAATTCATTCTACGTAACGTACTTATCATATGTAAGAAATGAAGATGAATATTGAAAGACAATTCAAATTTTCCAATAAGAGTTGAAGCGACATTAATTTTATTCATTTCTTTTCATTTGTAATGCATTTCAATCAACCAAGCTTATTCTTTGTTACTCAATTTATTGTTATGGTAGATTAAAGTAGTAAGGAAAAATGCAACACCAACAACCAGAGACCAATATTTTAGATGATTAGCTGATTGTAACATGGTTCGGTTCATTATATTCTTGATAATAAGGGTTTGGTTGTCAACCTTTATTCAAAATATAGAAATAATAAACTGTTTTCTGAAGTTGATGAGACGAGCTTTCTCAAATAATGACAATTCAATTAGTTCGGAGACTCTTCATTGTACATATATTTCCAACAAACATAATTTTGTTCTCTGGTTTCTTCTCACTTCATTAAATCGCCTCTGTCAATTCATTAGTCATTACATGTGAAAAAAGTGTGTTGTGGTATTAATCAATTCCATTTATCCGTCATTAAATCGCCTCTGTTTTCATTAGTCATTACATCTAAAAAAATGTGTTAGGGTAATAATCAATTTCATTTATCTGTGATCACAAGTCAGAAGATCAAATTCATGGATTCATCAAGTAGAGTTCGAGTATGTCTGACTGTTTTTTGTAATTTTTTCAATTTTTTTTTCATGTCATATATCTTCAGCTTTCCCACTTTTACTGAAGTTGATACCAAAATACATAGTACTAAACAATAATTTAAATTGAACATGCTTGGCAGCTTGAGTATAAAATACTGAAATTCACTTTTTGCTAATTTGAAGAGTGAGATTTGTATAGGGACAATGCTACTGCATTCACTCATTATGCCATTGTTTAAATTTCTTTTTGCTAACAAAATTATATTGCAGGCGGATGTGGATAATAGTGGTACCATAGACTACGGGGAGTTTATAGCAGCCACATTACATATGACTAAGATAGAGAAGGAGGATCACTTGTTTGCGGCCTTCTCATATTTTGATAAAGATGGCAGCGGGTTCATTACTGCAGATGAGCTCCAACAGGCCTGTGATGAATTTGGTATTGAAGATGTTCGAATTGAAGATATGATGAAGGAAGTCGATCAGGACAGTGTAAGTTTTACAACATTTACCCAGTTACTTATCTGTATTAGTAGGAAGCAAACATAGGGCTACAGGTATGGGATACAAAAAATTAATTCAAGTTACAATATAATCATAATATTATATATCACAGTGATGCATTGACTTTAACCCAATTAACATTCAACAGTATAATCCAGAGGTACATAATCAAAATAAGAAACTGTAGTCCATACAAAAATATTAATGCTTTCGTTCATATATAGTTCCAAATTTAAAAAAAGTAATCTGATTTCAGTAGGTTAAGATTTAAGAACTGTGACGAGGCTTTTCAACGTTGTTCTCTATGATCAGTTGAGAGAAAGTTTAGAAGTGTGACAGCACCGTAGAAGTATCCAACATATATGTTTTCTCGTACATTTAGGACAGTAATAAAAGAAATTGTGTGAGATGTCAACCCTCTCTTATTGATTGTCAAAATTCTTGCTGAGAAAAATGTGAACAAGGGAAATTATTGTCATAATCCTAAATGACGCCCACTTTCAATTCTCAGTGTATTTAGTAAATTTTCTAGGGAAAAAAACAAAGGATGATAAATTTGCTATATAAATTATGCATTTCAACTCCAATGCAGAGATAAAAAAAAACTAAGAGCTGACCAGTAACCAAAATGAATCCCGTAACCTGTTCGGCTGTTCCCTTTTGTGTGCATGTTTGAAATTTCTTGAGGAGACCAGTCATATCGTTACTGATTTTTTGCAATTTTGGCAGGATGGGCGCATAGACTACAACGAGTTTGTTGCAATGATGCAAAAGGGAAATGCCGGTTTTGGCAAGAAAGGTTTACAAAATGTTGGTTTTAGAGATGCATTGAAGCTTGGTTAAACTGGATGCAGCAAAGAATCATTTCCCCTTATTTTCTTATATACTTACTGAATGTATAAAATTATTACAGGCTTGTAATTATATATTAGTAAGACGTGTAAAGGTTTTTTTTTTTTTTTAAACATAATTTTAGAAATCAAAGTTCTCCCTTTGTTCATAATGTCTACGTAGATGTCTTCATGTAAACTATTTCCTGTTTCTTTATAAAGACTGAGCGCGTTCATATGCTAAACTGGCAGGAATGTCCTACAGTGATTGAGAGAGGTAGGAGGCCTTGGCATCTGGTAAGGAATTAAACAAGACTACAAGTTCTTTATTGTGCAGATAATTAATGTTGTGAATGTTAAAGTGCAAACATGGATAAAGGGCATTCATCTCACTCATGGAAAGCCATACCGAAGTTAATTATGTATGTTTATACAGCATGATAAAAGTTTATGGTCAATTAGTGATGGAAATACAGTGAAGATTTGTGTCTTCCCAAGATATTGTAGTTCTTTATCCTCTAAACGTACGGTGGATCACATATAATAATAGTATTAGTTCTAATTGCGTTGAGTCTTTATTCCCTTGATCAACAGGAAGCCATCGAACTTTCCAATGGTAGTGCAGACTCCAATCAGAGATCGATCTACTCTAAAAGCTTCCCCAATCGAGACACCAATCCATACACACATGATAGACCATCTCCCTATCACCGCGCACACATATGATAGACCATCTCAATATATACACACACACATATGATAGACCATCTCCCTATCACCGCGCGCACATATGATAGACCATCTCCACACACACAGGAGCACATATATATATACTAGTAATTTACACGTGCGATGCACGTTTTAATAATCTAAAAAAATAAAAATAAAAATGATGACGTAAGGAGGATTCGATCCGGAAACCACCTTTATATTAGTTATGTACGTGCGTTGCACATGTTGGTAGAATGACAAAATGACAAATGACACTAAGGCCTTCTCCCATTATAATATTAGATATATATATATATATATATATATATATATATATATATATATACACTGGTAATTTACACGTCTGATGCACGTTCTAATAATTTCAAAAAATAAAAGTAAAAACTCTGACGTAGGGATGTTTTGAACCGGAAACCTCCTTTATATTAGTTATGTACGTGCATTGCACAGGTTGGTAGAATGACAAAATGACAAATGACATTGAGGCCTTCTCCCATTATAAGATTAGATTAGATTAGACTAGTAATTTATACGTGCGATGCATGTCTTAATAAATCTAGATTTTTTAAAGTAAAAATTCAAACGTAGTCTGGATTTGAACCTAAGACCTCTTTTATAATAGTTATGCATGTGCATTGTATGCGTTGATAGATTTACAAATGACACTAAGGCATTCTCCCATTATAATATTAGATATATATATATATATAATAATAATAATATTATTATTATTATTTTATTTTTGATAAAAGATGGCTCTAGTCATCGATTCATTAATGATAAATTAACAAAGCATAGTACTACAAGACTGTGTCTAATACGGAACATAACGCGCCGTAAGTACAATCCCCAAAATACAACAAAAGAACACCCTAAAGTAGCTTCAGTACTACATCAAAGTAACAAATTCATCAAAAGCAGTAAACTGTAACGCATCCTGTAGTAACTCGAGATGCGTCTACTCCCCTCCACGATCTGGTGCTCTACTCCTCCAAGTTCATCTTATGTTTCTTCCTGGCGCCCACATACCCTGCCCAATCATGAATGAGAAGGAAGATTTTATGCATCGAAGTTGAAAATCTATAGATAATGTTACGAAAACATAAATCATTTCGGTCTAGTCATAGACTCCACAAGGTTGCCTCTACTGCTATCTCCCAAGCTCTTTTGTCTTCTAGCCTAATGAACCTCTCCCTCCACATACCCCAAACGTCTGCAGTAGACCTAGGATACGTTGAACACCCAAAACCCCTACAAACTATTTTCCATGTAAGGACCGCCTTACGACACGTGAAAAATTTGTGTGTAGTATCTTCGTCCGCAGCTAGACAAGTAGTGCATCTAACATCGATTTGCATATTTCTTTTCCTCGGATTTACTTTGGTTAAGATGGCATCATTGTGTACTAGCCAACTAAAGACTCTAACTTCCAACGGTGCTTGGATTCCCCAATTGACGTCCTCCTCTAAGCATCTAGTACCACCATCATTTAGCCATTTGTACATTGATGCCACTGAGAAGGTCTGTGATTGTTCGATGTTCCACCATCGTCGTCGTAGTCGTTATTCGTTTGCCCCCCTTCCGCTTGTAAGAACCTATTAAGTACTTCAAACTGACCTATACTTTCCTGAGTTAATTGGCCTGCCACAGTGAACGTCAGTTTCCCACTTTTCCAAACATCTGCTACTAGGGAATCTGGATTGATTGCAGCTTCTGCCGCCTGTAGGAAAAGATTTTTTAGAGCTCTGTCCCCACCCCATTTGTCCTTCAAAAATCTAGTGCTCTTCCCATTTCCAATCCTGCATCTAGTATTGATGTTGAAGATGTCCCCTTGTTTTGACACACCTTTCCATAGGAAGGAAACCTTACCAAACACGCTCCGCCCTCCGAACCGATATTTTTTCCTTTTACGAAATATGTCAAATGAGTAGCTCCACCAACCATTTCTTTGTTTGTGAATCTTCCACCACCATTTGCTGAGCAGCACCCGATTCATTTCGTGCTGATTAAGAATTCCTAACCCGCCGAATTCTCTTCTCTTAGAGACTTTCTCCCATTTTACGAGTTGAAATCCTTTGTTTCCCTAATCAGTACCTTTCCATAAGAATCACCTTCTCATCTTATCTATCTTGTTTATAACCCACTTTGGTAGTTCGTAGATTGACATGAGGTAAAGTGGGATTGCACTTAAGAACCGAATTGAGCAATGTGATCTTTCCCCCTAACGAGAGGTATTTACTTTTCCACCCTACCAGCTTCTTAGCAATCTTGTCAATAAAGGGAGACCAATCCTCTCTTAACAGCTTCCCTGGCCTAATTGGTGTTCCTAGGTATTTGATCGGAAACTCGGCCGTCTCGCAACCTAAAATTGTCGTGATAGTGGTTGGTGAGATTGATAACTGTTCGCTAATTGGGGTGGCACAGCTCTTTCTAAGATTTACTTTCAACTCAGTCCAGCTTTGGAAGCAAACCAAGGCCGCTTTAATTGCTACCACTTCTTCAACTGTTGCTCTGCCAAATAATAGGGTATCATCCGCGTATTGAAGAATGGTCATTGGTTTGGCTATTCCTTTGATCTGGATACCCTTGATGATGTTATCTCTTGTGCTTGCTTAATCATTTCGGCCAGTCCATCGGCTATGATGGCGAATAGCAATGACGATAACGGGTATCCTTGCCTGAGCCCTCTTTTGCATCTTATATCCTTCCCCTGCCACCTGTTAACCTAAATGAACAATTTTCCTCTGTGAACGCAAAGCTGGGTCCACGATCTCTATTTTTTTCCAAATCCTTTGAGCTTAAGGGCTTCATCTAGACATTCCCAGTTCATCGAATCATAGGCCTTTTTGAAGTCTATTTTTAGGAGAAATCTGTTCGACTTATCTTTGTATCCCCTGAATACTACTTCGTGTGCAGCCGCTATGCTGTCCGTGATGTCTCTTCTGCGGATGAATCCGCTCTGCGATGTAGCCACCACTTCATCTAGACTTGGTGCCAATCTTTGGACTAGTACTTTCGTTATTATTTTGAACGATTCATTTAGAAGGCTAATCGATCTGAAATCCTCCGGTGTGCGAACTTCTTGCTTCTTAGGGATGAGAATAATTAACGCGTAATTTAACCTATCTAGATTTGCTATTCCGTCGTGAAGTTCATTGAAAATGTTCATTAAGTCCACCCTGATGATCTGCTAGTATATTTTGTAAAAAAAATATAGGCAGTCCGTCTGGTCCTGGTGCCTTGTCCTGACCCAACTTCTTGATAGCGTCTCTGACTTCCTCTTCCAAAAATCTATTTTTGATTCCCTCGCTCCCATCTATCATAGAGGAACTCCACATATTTATCGTGAGATAGCTTCTAGCTCGATCGCTTCGTCCTAACAACTCATGATACGTCTTATCTAAATGATCTCAAATAAGGACTTCGTTCTCGGTCCAAGTTCCATCAATCTAGGCTTGTTATGCGATTTCGTCTTCTCCTTCTGTTTACCACTTTGTGAAAGAATTTTGTGTTGGCATCCCCTTCCTTTAGCCATTATATTCTCGATCGTTGTTTCCAGTGCATTTCCTCCATTGTTTGTATGTGTTGTAGCTTTAGTCTCCCGTTTCCCAGCTCTTCCTTTTCTGATTCGATTAGGTCTCTGTCCTATTGAATAGTTTCCAATTCATGAATCATATTGCCGATTGCCTCCCATCTTGATTTGTTATTCCCAAAGTTTTCTTTTGCCCATCCTTTGAGTTCTCTCCAAAGGCGCCTTGTCTTTTCCACCCAGATTCCAACTGCAGATGTTTGCGAAGTTGTGCGTCTCCAGGACTCCTGAATCATTTGACTCGTTTCATCGATTGTCGTCAATGACTTTTCAAATCTAAAAGGAAAATACTTCTTCCTGCTATCCTGATCGCAATCTATAATTAGTGGCAGGTGGTCTGACGTATATCAAACTGCAGATTTCACTTTTGCGAAAGGAAACACGTCCTCCCAATCGTTATAAACCAACACTCTATCTAGTTTAGCTAGGGTTGGACTTTGCTGCATGTTGGACCACATGAATTTTCTATCTACCATCTCTAGCTCCATCAATTCCAAGTCGTCTATAATCCTATTGAACAACTCTTGATCACTACGACTGTGACCCCTACCTCTATGTTCATCTTGGAATCTAGTGAAATTAAAGTCTCCACCTAACACCCACGGTCGATCCCATCTCCTTCTGATGAATTCCATTTCCTTCCAGAGTTCCTTTCGTAATCTAGAATCATACGGACCATAGAAAGTCGTAACTACATGTTCCCAATCATCGCTTCTCCTTCTAAGTCTAACAGACACCGTGAAGTTTCCGATAAATTCGTCTAGGATCTCAAAAACTCTCATGTCCGCCCCCATCGCTATACCCCTAGAATACCCCACCGCTGACTTAAATCTCCAATCAAAGTTGGCAGCCCATCTCATGCTAGTGAATTATCCTATAGTCTGATTCTCTATTCTTGTTTCTTGCAACCCGCAAATAGTATGTCGAATTTTATTAATGGTTATCGAGATCATTCTTTTTCTGCTCATTTGCCTCAACCCCCTAACATTCCAAAAGACGTAAACCACTAAAAAACATTGCATGTCACCTACCCTCTACCCCCCCCCCCTACTCGCTCGAGCTTAGATCGAAATTCCACTAGATTCCACTCTAATGATTGCTACTTTTTTTAATTGCTCCGCCCTGTTAGAGCCCATGGCTAGACCGTATAGACTAGCGAAATAGATAAGCGAATCATCATTTAATGAATTTAAAATTGAGAAGTCGGGATTGAGAGTACCTCCACCAGTCGAGTCCTGCTCCATTTCTTTAGATAGCTCCTTGTCAATCTCATCTTGGTAAGTCGTCTGTGTTCCCCCTCTGACTACCTGCCTCTTTTCCTTCCTTTGATACTCGGTGATTTTCTTGCTATTGCTACATACACTTCCCCTGACCTCCTTGTCCTCGATCTCTGTTTCAGTGGTCGATATTATGTTGTCCTCTCGAACACCATCTAGAGCTCTTATAATCCCTTCACCAGTTTCATGATCTGACGATTGCTGAATTTGTTGTACCCTTTGGTCGTTAATTGCACAGTGAATCCTCTCATCCTCTTTAGGTGGAGTTGCTTCTACTATCTTTGAATCCGAAACCAGTGTATCACCTTGGCCGACCTTGAGATTAGGCTTTGACCCAAATAATTGCAGACCACTAGACTTATTTTTGACAAGAGCATTCATAGCTATTCTAATGGACTCTTCTACTTCTGCCTTAGAGAAATGTTCACACTCCTCATTTCCAACGCCTATTTCCTTGCTAGCCTCGAGCCCATCAATCTTATGACTTTTGAGGATCCCATGTTTACAACCTGTCCTTGTACTTGACGTGATAGGTCTTGTTTGCTTCGCCTCGAGACCATCCCTCAACGAGTCCAGCTGCTCACATTTTCGGCACCAAATAACAAAATATTTCCAAACTTCCACGTCAGCGCGTCCCTTCTTCTGGGTCTCAATCACCAAATGACATTCTGGATTAACGTGTTGTGTGATGGACGGTCTGTGTGCGACCTTACCCTGATCCGTTGATGTGTGGCTCTGATTAAAATCCCCGTAATCCAACAGTCGTTGTTTATCTTCAACCTCCAGCTGTCGATCCTGGCCGTCCACTTCATCCTCTACGGCAACCTCCACTCCTCTGAACGAGACACTTTTTTTTCTCGACGATCACCAACACTTCATAAGCTTCACCCTCGAAGTCTACGATGATTTTCGATGGAATATCCACCTTGTTCGACACCCCGATACGAACTCTAGCGTACTTGTGACAGGCGTGCGTTAGAGTTCCCTTGTCGACTTCGATGTGCATGCCAAAGTTGTGAATGACATTTTGGAAGCCAGTCTTTACCCAACAATGGAAGGGTAAGTTGAACAATCGAATCCAAACTGATGGAAACGACTCCGCTTTGAGTGCTCCAAACTCGCGCGTCCATGGCTTGAACGTTACGAAGAACTCTAATCCTTACAAATCCCTTCCTTCCATCCCTATCATCTTTTGCGCATCCGTCGTCACTTCTCCGTCGCTGCAATGCATAAAGAAACAGTTGGCGGACACCTCCTGCACTACCCAAGTGGGCGTTGGGGAGAGCACTGCCGCCAGTAATTCCATGATGTCTTGAGCGTTATGCTTACCCATCTGAGCCTTTGCCAAGATGCAACTTTTATAGCGTCTCTCAAAATCTGCCATTAATGGCGTTAGGGTTATCGTTGCATTAATAATCCTCCTATCCCCAGCGACACTTTCATGCATCTTGCTCGCCTCTGAGTTCAGCGACGTCGTCTGCCACGGCGGTGGATCTTTGGAGACTGAAACAGAGGTTGATCGGAGGTTCTTTGGACACACCGTCGAGATATGGCCGGAAGATTTGCAGACGTAGCAAAACCAATCGTTTTTACAATTGTTGATTGAGTGCCCAGTTTTCGCACACTTGTGGCAGCTTTGTCGAGCCTCATTCTTTCACTCGCCGGAGTAACTCTGGGTTGATACTCTTTTCTGAGTTTTCCTTGGCTTTACGAGAACCCACTCGTCGTCTTCGTCTTCTCTCTTCCTCGGAGTCTCCTTCTCCAGTGAAGGCGAGCGATAATGAACCCTATGTTCAGCCTCGCCCCTATCAACTCCTCTAGTCACCTCCGTGAAGGTCCTCTTGGTGCTTTCGACTGACCTTACTCTTTGGGGCCGATGGGTTGGAGATGGCCTGTGCTCTCTTTCAGAGTTGTGATCTCTGTTCTTGGTGTCTTCTATCACCTCCTCCCTCTTCTTTCGTAAGGAGTGCCTATCTTTCGCACCTGTCCGGTCTCTATGACCAGGAGGTGAGCGGTTCGCGTACCATTCTGTTGGTCTGCTTCGATGGTCGACGAGCCTCTTCCTCCCACGCGTCTCTCTCTCTCCTACTCCCTCTTGCGCTTTGGCATCGCTGAGGATCTGTGGGCTTGACTCCTTTTCGGCTTGTCGACGTGATGGCGAGCATTGTGATGGAGGGACGTAGGGGACTGCGTCTTCATAGTAACTTTTTTTAAGCTTGAGTTGTTGAGGTATTATTATTAGAGATTAGAGATTAGGGATTTACACGTGTGATGCACATCTTATAAATATAGTTTTTTTAAAACTAAAAATTTAGAAGTAGTCTGGATTTGAACCTAAGATATTTTTTATAATAGTTATACACGTGTGTTGCACACGTTGATAGATTGACAAATGACACTAACGTCTTCTCCCATTATAATATTTTATATATAATTAACAACAAAACTCAGACGATATATATTGGTCTTCACGGTAATTAGTTTGGTGGTTTAATTTATATGGAAGCTTCACAATGACCTATACTACCTACTTCTCAAAAACTCATTTTATCTCTCTGAGTTTGAACCAACTTACGTTCTGTTGGGATTGGGGCGTCAACCAACGCCCGTTGTCACAGCGGAACTAAATAGAACAATGAGGAAGTCGAAGTAGATGAGACGAATCAATTGAGCAAGCAAGTAGATCCACCAATCTAACACAAACACACCGATGGCTTATCCCGGTTAGCTTTTGCTTAATCTGGGGGGAAATATAGGGAGATCTGATATTCAACTAGAAGAGATTACAAAGAGTTATTGATTCACTCAATATAAGGAATTAAACTCACTCACCAAGAACTCTCTCTCTCTCTCTCGAGCCTCTCTTTGCAATGGAGAAAATAATCTATGAAGTACTCTATCTCATATTGGAGGAGTTTACAATATATATAGAAGAATAGAGAGAAGCCTAGGTCTAATCTTGATTCTCAGTCATCCAATATAACTTGAAAAAGAAGTAACTGAATAGGAGCCGTACGATCTAACTTGGAGTTGAAGATTGGGCTGAAACGACCTAACAAATCGAGGCCCAAAATGAACACAGCGCCGTGTTCGGTCGACCGTCCAACAAGACCGGTCGACTGTCCACCTCTCGGCCAAACCCAGTGCAACTGCGGTCGGGGGTGCGGTCGACCGCAACATAGCCTGCACCTTGCTGCTACTGTTTTCTTCTACTCTTTTCGACGCTTCGACCTCCGTGCTTTATCTTACCTTTTTCTAATCTGAACAGCGAGTATTCAAGACACAATCCTAACATGTTCACCTTGGTGGAATGCTAAGGTTGAATCAGTTCCCATCCTCATTATTTGCATTGTGTTTAGTTTAGTGCATGGTTTGTATTTACCTAAGAGGTTGAGGATTGGGTAAGCACATGCGCGTTCATGTTACGACTGTCCAGGAATTAAGGTGGCTGGCTGCTCACTTCTCTTCAAACGAACTGTACATGTGGGTATTCTTAAATTTCGGGATTGTGGAGTTCTATTTTGCGGACCGAGTACTTCGGCAATTCGGACTTCATCAGCACATCTGCGTACTTATGACACCAAATTGCACGAAACCAAGGGGATGGGTCGGCTACCTAATCAAAACTGGGCAATACATCACCAAATATATGTGAACCAATGGAATGAGGAACTTTTCGATGCAGTTGTGGACCCGTCTCCTCCATTTGACCTAAATTTGCACCGCCACTATATGTACTGGTATCAGAGAATGACACGATCATATGTTGCTCCTCCCCGACCTAGCCCAGCTGGTGTTCAATTGCCTGTTCCATGGAGATAGACCGAGCCAGCTCCCGACCATTGTTTGTCGCAGTCTATGTATTAACCTAGGGCACCGACTCACCGATTGATAGTAATGTTTAATATTTCGCTATTACTTTCTTGGCAATTAATAAAAATTTTGTTCCTTATAACATTAATGATTCGTATACTGTTATAAATTATTTTGTAGATTGGAGATGCAAAAACAGTGTGCTCGTGCCCTGTCGAGCAATGTGTCTGATGCAGTTAAGGATTTCGCACACGATATTCTTAAACCGTGCAGGTCGCAACTTGAACAAGTTGGTGAAGGAGCTCGACTAGATGCAATGTTGACCGCTCCGGTGCCAAACACTGGGAAACGAAGGAAAAATGATGGCAAGTAAAAACCGAGGCGGGCACATATTCCCGAGTGGTAGTTAAATATTTTGTATTACTTACTTTCATGTTTCCTAATTTGTAATATTTGTTCCAGTTGTGGTAGTTTAATATTTTGTTTGGTGGAGGCCAAGACTGGGACTGTGACTGGATTGTGTTTGTGGTTGTGTTTGTTTCCAACTTGGTTATGGTGTTGGTTGTTTGGTGGAGGATGTAGTTGATTGCTTTCCTTGTTAAATGGGGGAGATTGGTGAATTGATAACTATGTTAGATCTTGGAAGCATGGGTTATATAGATGATTTGATAATTGGGAGGAAGATGAATTCGATAAGTGTGACGAATTGATGCATAATTTGTAGTGTGAATTGGTGATAATTAAATTTGTGTATATAGGGAAACAAAGAACTTTTGTGTACATGTGGGATAAATTACAACTGTGGTCGCAGTTGGTAACTGTGGACTACATATAGAATAGGTCGCAGTTACCAGCTGCGACTGTGGGTTCTGGACATTTTCCAGAGAGTTTTTTACTCTCTGGAAAATTACTTCACTCACAGTCGCAGTTGGTAACTGCAGACTACATATAGAATGGGCCGCAGTTACCGACTGCGACTAGTGGTTCTAGACATTTTCCAGAGTTGTTTACTCTCTGGAAAATTACTTCACTCATAGTTGCAGTTGATAACTACAGACTACATATAGAATAGGTCGCAGTTGCGAACTGCAACTGTGGGTTCTAGACATTTTTCAGAGAGTTGTTTACTCTTTGGAAAATTTAGGTTTCAAAATTGGGTTAATTACGCATATAGCAAATTTCAAGAAGAAGAAGAGATGAAGTTAAGTGATGGGGGAAAGTTCGATTTTAATAACTGGACCCTATATGATGGTATAACTGAGGCCGCAGTTCAGAACTGCGACCTAAGTGTTATCGATGTCGCAGTACCCAAATGCCGCCTCAGTGAAAATCTCCTTTGAGCTACTTGGACTTGAAAAATTACAAACCAAGTGTTGGGAGTTTATTATGGTATGTACTTAGGCCGCAATTCACAACTGGGACTGCAAACGAGCTGAGTCGAGCCGAATATCTTGAGGCTCGAGCTTGGCTCGGTTCATGTTTATTGAGCTCGAGCTCGGCTCATGTAAGCTCTCCTAAGCTCGAACTCGGCTCGTTAAAGCTCGTTTACAAATCGAGCTCAAGTCAAGCTCGAACTTGGCTCGAAAATTCAGTACAATACTGATATACATCTTAAAACTGGACCCTTATATATTTTTTTAAAAGCTGAGGCTAAGACTCTTTTTCTTCGAAAATCCTTGATTAAAGAAAAAAGGTTGTTCTGTTACAAGTAGAAGCATTACAGTAGTAACTATAGTTTGATCTGGGTGATGAGAGGAAGCTAGATCATGGGGAACATTAATTGTGCAAGTTTTGAATACTTGAAAAAATGTTTCCTGTGTTACCTTCATAATTCGATGTATCAGTGCTAGCATGGGAATGGAAATGCATAATTCAAAATTCAACATAAATTTGGTATAGATAAAAAACAATCATGTGTTGGTGTTAGCATGGGATGATGGGAATGGGATAATTCAAGTTAGAAGTTTGAGAAAGAAAATGAGAGAGGAGCATGAGAGACCAGCATCATCGTTACTCACTTCATGATAGCAAACGAGAGAGGAGCCCAGACCGCAAACCCCCAGCAATGCCGAAGTGCGGGAGGGATCAGGAGGTGGATTGTCGTACCAGCAAATGCCACGATGAGCATTTTGACCACTGAAGCAGAGCAAGGGGCGGAGCTTGTCAAGGCCACCGGTCGATCATAGAGATCGAACAGGGAGAGCAAGTAAAGTAGGAACCCACAGAGGTTTGAGTAGGGAAGAAGATGACCGTCAACTGGGGGGTAGAGGCAGGAGCTATGCAAAAGCTCTCCAAGTCTCACCTAAGAAACGTCATCTTGAGGCCACTAAGGAAGATGGAAGGAAGCGAACATTTGCGGAGGTGACTAGGGGAGAAGTCCGCCCCATCGGTGAACATAGAGTTCATCGAAGTGCTTTTGCGAAGGAGGAGGAAACTCTAAACAAGAGGGAGGACGACGAGGGCGAGTGGATATTGGTCAAGCCAAGGAAAGCTCCGAAACAAAGCATCGGCAGTGACCATTCGAGGAACAAAAGCTCGTCAGGAGGTAGGAGAAAGGAGGGTTGACAGTCATGTCACAAATGTGCTATGGTTGGTCACTCAATTAACAATTGCAAGAATGATTGGCAGTGCTATGTGTGCAAGAAGTTCGGCCACATCTCAATGGCATGTCCCATGAATAAGGCAGTCTCGACATCGACCTCCATTGTCCCTCCTCCGGAGGCGGGTTCGCCTATCTCCGAAGGTAGCAAAACTCAGGAGAGCAACACCGGTGATGGTATAGTAGTAACAGCTACGATTACTCTGACGCCTCTTATGGCGGATTTTGAGAGGTGTTACATGGGGGGAGTGGTTGTCAAAGCACAAACTGGTAATCCAACCGCAAAAGACGTTACCGAGCTACTAGCCCCTGCATTGGTCTCGCCGTCCAAGCCAGTTTGGTTGGTGCAAGACATTTCCGAAAACTGCTTCTTTGCTCATTGTAGCGACGACGACACTGCGGCAGAGGCCATTAGAGCAAAGGGTTTGGAAGGGAGAGATTCACAGGGGCTAGAATTCTTCATCACTTTTTGACCATGGTCGAGGGATTTCGGCTTGTTGAAGACGGAGACATTCCCCTCATTGTGGATTCGATTTTACAATCTTCCCTTTCATTATTGGGTTCGCTCAGGGTTTCAAAACTTGATTCGTGGCTTTGGCGTGCTTATCGAGATAGACAAGGAGACTTTAACGCACACTAGCCAGAAGTTTGCGCGCCTGCGAGTTGGGGTTGCTAAGAAATTCGACGTCCCATCCAAAATCAGAGTTGACTTCGAGTATGAGGTGTACGAAGTTACGGTGATCACTGAGGTGAAGAAGAGCATTTCGTTTCGAGATGCGGCATCGAAGGGGGACGAAGGCCACGCAGAGAGAGAGGATGAGCATGAGGTAGAAGACAAGGCTCGACCGTTAGATCTAGGGGAGTTCAATCCGAGCCTTTCATCGCGTGTTAAGGGAAAGGGAGAAAACAGCGGATCCAACTCAGATCCTGAACTTCAAGTATAGCTGTCTCGGGAGGTGAGGGGCCCACGCGACTTCGATAGTGGGCTAGTTCAAAAAATTGGCAAAGCACAGGTGCGAAATGATAGCATGAGTATGGCAGGAGTTGAGGGGACGCATGGAGGCGATGGGACAGCTAGTACTAGGATCAGATTGAATGGGACGGGTATTTTGAGGAAGGTGGACAGCGTGGGGCTCGAGGCAAATAGGGAGTTGGGCTTCAGACAGGACAAATGGCTGCAATTTTCCAAGAAGGAAGTTGAAGAGTCTATCAAAATTGCGTTAACGTCGATTTTGCAAAACAGAGGCCCACAACTGCAGCCCACTGGGCCATCTACAGCAGAGCCAGAACAATTCTCTTCTACATTTTTGGAATATCCGAGTATTGTGGCTGATGCTCCGAAAGTTCATGAAGACTCATGCAACACTCGTACCGCACTGGTCACACCTCAGTCGGTAGAGCCAGAATCATGCGGAGGAATTATCGGAGCTCTAGACGGCGTTAGAGACGACAATATTAGCTTAGATACGGAAACAAATATGGGGGAGAAGGAGATCAGGGGTAGTGGGTGCAGTACCAATATCAAAAAGTTGACAGAGTATCGGAGAAAGGGAAAGAGACAGTTGGAAAAAAGGGGAATACAAGAAGCGAGCCAGGAGGATCTAGCCAAGACTACATCCATTGCAAACAAGCACAGTACTGATGGCGGAGGCATTTCTAATCAGTTTTCTGCGCTTAATTCTTTAAATGACGAGTCATTTATCTACTTTGCTAGTCTGTACAGTCTGGCCATGGGCTCTTCTAGGAGCGAGCAATTACAAAATATAGCTATCATTAGAGGAGAGTCTAGAATTGCGGTTAAGTAAGGGTTGGATAGCTTAGGAGGAGGTTGTGGGTAGGTGTCTTTTCCAGTTTTTTAATGTACATCTTCTGGAATGTTAGAGGGATGCGGCAAAAGGCCAAAAGAAAAGCGATTAGTATTACGATGAATAAAATTCGACCTAGTATTTGCGGGTTGCAAGAAACTAGGATCGAGAATCCTTCCGATCAGGATTTTAGAGGCCTAAAATGGACTGAGGATTTCGACTGGAGATTTAAGCCTGCAGTTGGGCTGTCGGGAGGCATTGCGGTTGGGGTAGATAGGAACCTGTTCAAGATCTTAGACGATCATGTTGGTAGATTCACGGTCTCTTTCAGAGTGAGACGGAGAAGGGATGACTGGGAGCAAGTCGTTACAAGCATGTATGGGCCATACGACTCTAGACTACGTAAGGAACTTTGGATAGAGCTTAAACGTATCAAGACTAAATGGGATCATCCGTGGGTGATGGGAGGGGATTTCAACATCACCAGATACCTAGAGGAACATCGAGGGAGAGGGCACTGCCATAGAGAGCAGGACAGTTTCAATAGCACTATAGACTCTTTGGAATTAATGGAATTAGAGATGGGCGACCGAAAATTCACGCGGTCCAACATGCAATGCATTCCCACTCTGGCCAAACTAGTCAAGATTCTAGTGTCTAACGAGTGGGAAGTTGCTTTCCCAATGGTCAAAGCAAAGTCCGCGGTTCGATATACCTCAGATCACATACCACTGGTCTTAGACTATGGAGAGACCATTAGAAAAAGGAAGTTCACTTTTAGATTTGAGAAATTCTGGACGGCGATAGCCGAACAAGACATGTGATCCAAGATTCATGGAATGGGCACACCAACGACACAACAGCGGTAGGAATTTGGGCGGAAAAGATAAGGCGCTTGTGTAGAACACTAAGAGGGTGGGCTAAACAAAAGTTTGGAGATGTGAATCTCAGAAAAGAGACTCTTGCCAATAAGATCAATGAGTTGGAATCCATACAAGAGGAGAGAGATCTTGTCGAAGCAGAAAAGGATGACATGGCTAGGTGCAGATTAGATTTAATGCACATAGCCTCAGCGGAGGAGATATACTAGAAGCAAAGATCGAGAATACAATGGCTTAAGGAAGGAGATGCAAATACAAAATTCTTTCACAAAGTGGCAAATGGGAGAAGGCAGAATCATGTTGCGGGACTGTTCGTGGACGGAGCATGGACAGATAATGAAGATGCTATCAAGGAACATCTGGACAAGAAGTACCACAATATCCTAGGGAGGAAGAGTGAGGCCAAGTGTGAGCTCTCAGACGATATGTGGAGCGAGTCAAGAATAGAAGGCAGCGAAGGTATTGAAGGAAGATTCTCAGAAGATGAAGTACACAAAGCAATCAAGCACCTCGGTCAGGATAAGGCGCCAGGACCAGATGGGTTCCCAATTTTCTTTTACAATACTTACTGGAATATTGTAAAGGATGACCTAGTGAATATTTTCAAAGAGCTATACGACGGAAGGGCAAATCTGGAAAGGCTAAACTTTGCCAGCATCACCCTTATTCCAAAGAATCAAGAGGTGCGTACTGTGGATGACTTCAGACCTATCAGCTTGCTTAACAGGTCTTTCAAAATCATTACAAGTGCTGGCCCAAAGGCTATCGCCACATCTTGGGGATGTGGTAGCGGACTCGCATAGTGGATTTATTCGCAGAAGAGACATAATGGACAGTATAGCATCAGCACACGAAATCATCTATAGGGGAGGTAAAGAAAATATAGACGGATTTCTTCTGAAGATAGACTTTCAAAAGGCTTACGATTCGATGCATTGGGAGTGCTTGGATGAGGCATTAAAGCTCAAAGGTTTTGCTACGAGATGGCGGGCATGGATCAAAACTTGCGTTCATGGTGGAAAATCTTTCATTCAAATTAATGGGTGGCAGGGGAAGGAAATAATTTGCAAATGGTGACTTAGGCAAGGAGATCCACTCTCCTCACTCTTATTTGCCATTGTAGCAGACGGACTGGCGGAAATGGTGCAGAGGGGAATCAAAAATCACGCCATCAAGGGAATCCAGATCAAAGGTATCGCACAACCATTGTCAATCCTACAATACGCTGACAACACTCTTCTATTCGGAAGGGGGGCGGAGGAGGAGGCAATAGCTCTGAAGGCAGCGGTGGACTGCTTTCAAGGATGGTCTGGCCTGAAAGTTAATTTAAAGAAGAGTTGCGTAATTCCTATCAGCGACAATGGACCCGCGTCAATAGACTCAATCACTAGGATTCTTGGGTGCGAGAAGACCGTTTTTCCAATCAAATATCTTGGGATGCCACTGAGGCCGGGACCGCTGTTGAGAAGGGATTGGATCCCTCTGATCGAAAAAATTGAAAAGAAATTGGGTGGCTGGAAGAGTAGGTTTCTTTCTTTAGGAGGGAGGATAACACTACTTAACTCAGTACTTTCCGCTATCCCTATCTATCTTATGTCGGTATTCAAAATGCCGAAGTGGGTTATATACAAGATAGACAAGTTAAAACGAAGATTTTTATGGAAAGGAGCGGATGAGGCTAACATAAGGCTCCACCTAGTCAGATGGGGAAGGGACAGCAAGAAAAGAGATTTTGGCGGATTAGGAATTCTCAACTTACACGACATGAATAGGGCGCTGCTTTGCAAGTGGTGGTGGAAGACCCACGCACGTTGAAAAGGTTGGTGGGGGTACTCGTTTGACAGGTATCGAATGAGGAAGAAATACCGTTTCGGGGGTAGAAGTTCACACGGAAAGGATTCGTTTATGTGGAAAGGAGTCGCGAAGCAGGGGGATACATTCCACATTAATACGAAGTGCAAGATTGGGAACGGTAAGACCACTAGATTTTGGAGTGATAAGTGGTGTGGAGATAGGATGCTACAAAACCTATTCCCACAAGCAGCGGAAGCATCTATAAACAAAGACTCGTTGGTAGCGGACGTTTGGAAGAATGGAAAGCTGAGACTGGTTGTAGCAGATACACTCACGACGGAGTGTATTAACCAGTTCGAAGAGCTGAATAGGTTGATTCAAGAGGGGGCGGACAGGACGACAAACGATACAGACGAAAGATGGTGGAATTTACATGCCTCAAAAATTTTCTCGGTAGCGTCAATGTATGGGTGGCTTAATGACGGCAGGGTAAGATGTAAAGAGGAGAATATCGTTTGGAGCATCTCCGCTCCTCTTAAAGTCAGAATTTTCTGCTGGCTAGCACACAATGACGAGATCCTCTCCAAAGTAAACCTTCGGAAAAGGAAGTTACAAATCGATGTTAGGTGCACTTTATGCATGAACACGGAGGAGGACACCACACACATTTTATTTTTGTGTCCTAAGGCGGCATTAACTTGGGAGGTAGTGTGTAGGAGTTTTGGAGTGCAAGATAGTCCTAGATCGAGTGTAGAGGTTTGGGATAGGTGGAGGGACGAGCTAGTCCGAAAGCAGGATAGAAGGGCATGGGATATAGCGGTAGCGGCTACCTTTTGGAGTCTATGGCTGGACCGGAACGATTCGTGCTTTCAAAATATTAATTATAGATTTGTCGTTACAATGCATAAAATTTTTCTACTCATTCATGATTGGGCAGGATACATAGGTGCGAAGAAGAAGCTAAAGCTGGACAAGGGAGAATAGCAGACCAGTACTCAGCGCCAGGACAAAGGGAGGCCCAATGCTATTTCGGAGTAGTTGGTGGCTAGTATGATAGCCTTTGTATCTTTTGTTCCTTCATTTGCGTAGAGTTGGGTGTTATATTATGTAGCGTTATGCTACTACTATGATCTTTATTTTGTACTACTAAGTTTCGTTAATGATCATTAATGAAGCGATGACCGGTGTCATCTTTCGTAAAACAAAAAAAAAGGATAATTCAAAATTCCATATAAACTAGGTAGAGATAAAAAAACAATCGTGACAAATGCACATGAGGATGGGAATGGAAATGCATAATTCAAAATTCAACATAAATTTGGTATAGATAAAAAAACAATCATGTGTTGGTGTTAGCATGGGATGATGGGAATGGGATAATTCAAAATTCCATAAAAACTAGGTAAAGATAAAAACAATCGTGACAGATGCACATGAGCATAAGGACATGATTTCTAAGTGTGTATATACCATACAGTAAACAGGAGAATACCAATATCCATATTCTATTCCATGCCGAGTCATGTGCAAGTGCAACAATTAGAAGTACTACTTCCGTTCAAACTTTTCCATTACAAGGCTGCACAGTTATAAGAACTATCATAAGCCAAAGCTAGGGGCTGTAAACCCAACAACAAAATGGTGAAAACATCTCTTTGACAAAACAGGATCAACTACTTTTGTTTGCTCCATTTTGATGGGAGAAATCAGCATCGACCCAATCCAATTTACAACATATATATATATATATATATATAACAAAAAATATATAACAAAAAACCACTTAATCTTTGGTTGTTTTTTAACATATTTCCTTCTTCGGCGATTTGAAAAGGGATTACAAAACATGATTAAGATAAGATTTTGTGCTAGACTCGTCATCCTTGGCAAGCATCCCCTGGTCACGGCACTCACGGCTGCAGAAGGCTTTCTCCCCTCTGAAAGAAAGATTGTAACTCGGATGAGGAGAGCTCTACTAAATGAAAGACCAATCACATAAAACCTTTTTCTGGGTTGTCAACTATAATTAAAATTGAAAGAGCTTCAAAAGCATCCAAAATTGGATTTACACTCGCCTCAAATTGAAATTTCAAACAGTTGAATGTGATCTAAATCATGAAAAGTAGGTACAAAATAAAATTTTAGAAAGTCTGACCGAGAGAAGTGCCATTTCACAAATAGATTATTAATGGGGTACCTCCTACCTTTTGAAATTTTGTTCACATAGTATAATTGTATCACATCCAAACCATTATCCATTGTGAGAGTAAACCACCTCTATTGAGATTAAATTTGCACACTCGCCCAATCGGTATAAACATTAGTCTATGACTCTATATGCTCAACAAGAAACATAATTTTTATAGTTAGAAACAATAGTCTATGATGTACTGAATTTTGGATGCTATCCTAGCATTAATGCATTGTGTACTCTATTACATATGCGGCACTGGGAATATTTTAAGCATTATAATTTTTATAGTTTCATATAAGGGGTTAACGCAGGATACCAGCACAGTAAAAGACAAATATGATTCATATATGAAATTTGAACCTTATAGATTGGCAATTGTATACAGTGGGTTGAGCTTTCTGCTTGGATTAAGAAAACAAAATTGAGAGCTAAGTTGCCCCCCGCAATTAAGAGATTTGCAATTTGCACTAATCGGATAAACACATGATATGAGAACATATATGAGAACACATTTTCCAAATGATAGTAATATCTAAAAACAATACAGATGCTAGTACTTATCACAGAAAATGATCATCATCTAAATATTAGTAAAAAATAACATACAAAACCCAAATTGGTAGAAAAATTCATATGAGCATTTCTGCAAACATATCATATGCTGCTCTCTTAAATGAATCACAAATTAAGACAATCATGGATGAAATTAGTATACTCACAAATACTCACAAATGAGGATGAGAAAGAGGACTGCGAGCTTGCGACTGCGTGAGGGCGACAGAATTTTTTACCGTACTAGGCCACTTTTTGATAGTATTTGCGTTTTTAGCCCAGGTCCCAAACTATTAGCGTTCGTGGACTAGCCACTGCCACGTCAGCAGCGGCCGCTATTGGGAATAGCGGCCTCTTCATACCCACCAAATTTGTACTCAAGTGTGCTTGGTAGAGCACGGGGGGATTGGGCTGAGTATGTGTAAAGGAGGTCGCTAATGCCACTAGCGACCTCCTCCAACTGATGATGCTATTCCCAATAGCAACTTCAGATGGGCCCTCTAATTGCTTTTAAGTCATTACGACCCCATCTGAGGTCGCTATTCTCACTAGCGACCTTAGCTTTAATGAGTTATATTCTAGCACTTAGCAAAATCTAGAGAGCTTTTGCTCTCTGAAAAATGACAATCAAAATTTTTTAAAAACTAAGGTCGCTATCGGAATAGAGGCCTTTATTAACTAAGGTCGCTATTCCCAATAGAGGCCTTAGTTATAAAACTATTTTGCAAATTTTACAAAGAATAAGTAGATTGTGTTTCCTACTGAGGTCGCTATTGGGAATAGCGACCTTAGTATACTAAGGTCGCTATTCCCAATAGCGACCTCAGTTTTAAATTTTTGGGAAAAACTTTTTAAGAATCGCTAAGTGTCTCAATACATTCATTCGAGCCGACTAATCTCATTATACTAAGGTCGCCAGTGTGAATAGCGACATCAAACAAAAAATTCAAAAAAATTTAAAACATAGGTCACTATTCCCATTAGCGACCTCGAAATGAAGAGGCCGCTATTCCCAATAGCGGCTGCTGCTAACGTGGCAGTGGCTAGCCCACGAACGCTAATAGTTTGGGACCTGGCCCAAAAACGCAAATACTATCAAAAAGTGGCCTATGACGACAAAAAATTCAGGGCGACGTGATGAGGATGAGGATGAGAAAGAGGACTTGGCGATGATGTTGCGACTTGCGACCTGATGGCGATGACGCCGATGAGGATGAGGATGAGCGATTTAGGAAGAGGATGAGATTTAGGGTTTGGATGAGATTTAGGAAGAGGATGAGCGATCGATTGAGGAAGATGATGAGCGATTGAGTGGTGGCTGCTTTAGGGTTTGGATGAGAATGGAAATGAGGAGTACTGAGAGTGAGCGATTGAGCGACAATTGGCGAAAGAGATGGATCATGGACTTATGGGCTCAGATTAAAGCCCAGTTACCTCATATAAAATATCCCCTATTTTACTCCAGCCGAGCTAGTTCGCGAGCCCGTTATCGAGCTTATTAACGAACAGCTCGCAATCCTAACGAACCAAGCTAGGCTAAGCTCGAATTCGGCTCGTTTAATTAACGAGCTCGATTTCCAAGTTCGAACTCGGCTCGAGCTCAATTTGAGCCGAGCTTTGACCAAGCTTTGACCGATTTCTAGCCGAGCTATTCATTTGCAGTCCTATTCACAACTGCGGCCTTGAAATCAAAGAAGCGGTACTGCGACTTATGGGACTGCGACTTATGGAGACAGACTATGTTTGGATAAACAGACCCATTTTGCGAAAAAATTCCTGATTCAGATCCCCGATTTAACAAGTGTAAACTAAACCCAATTCAGATCCTCCCCATGGAGGACTACCCCACCATCGATCCCACCACTTTCGACGTTGTCATCGCCGGCACCTCCCTCCCGTCCTCCCTCCTCGCCGCTGCCTCCTCCGCCCTCTCCAAATCAGTCCTCCATCTCGACCCCAACTCCTTCTATGGGTCCACCTTCTCCTCCCTCCCCCCCTCCACCCTCCTCTCCTCTCCTCCGAACCTTCTAGAACTTTCCGGATCCCTCCCCGAGCCTTCCGGAGCCTCCTTCTCCCTCGATCTCGCCGGACCTCGCCTCCTCTTCTGCGCCGACCCCCTGGTGGATCTCTTGATCCGATCAGGCGCCTCGAATCACGTGGAGTTCAAGAGCGTCGAGGGGAGCTTGATATATTGGAATGGGGGGTTTGTCGGCGTTCCCGATTCGAGGCAGGCTATTTTCCGGGATAAGAGTTTGGGGCTGGGGGAGAAGAGGGAGATGATGAGGTTCTTGAAAATGGTGCAGGGGTATATTGGGAATGATGATGATGTTGTTGAACAAGGAGGAGGGGTGAGGGTTGAGGAGGACGACTTGGAGATGCCGTTTGTCGACTTCTTGAATAAACAGAAGCTGCCTCCCAAAATTAGAACGTAAGCCTCATTTATTTTCTCAATGCATAATAGTTGACAAAAATTTCTTGGAGCGTCGTTTATTCTTTTATATTTGTTTAGGATTATTTTGTATGCAATTGTGTTGGCCGATTATGATCAAGACAAAGGGGAGAGCTGCAAGAAGCTTATCAAGACAAAGGAGGGCATAGAGACCATAGCACTCTACATAAAGTCTGTTGGAAGGTTAGTATTTAACTTGTTATCTTCAACCTTAGTTTTCTGACAATTTAACTAATTAAAAAGCACAACATTATTTTTTTCAGTGATGCCGTTAAATGCACTGGGGTTCTTTCACTAAATTGAAAATTGTTTTTTTTTTCCTTTTTCCTACACATTTATTATCCCGTCACATAGATTTTTCTCCCAGATTTTTGTGTTTGAGCAGCAAGTTTTAAATTTGTCTCATATGGTTGATGTTGCTGTTTTTTTCCCCTTCTGTGTGGGAGCAAACAAACAGATGATGTGAAATCTTTTAAAAACAATAAAAAGAACTGATCTTATAGTTTTCGCCGATGTTGGCTTTTGCCTACTAATCTTGACTCTTGAATCTGATTGTTTGAACCGTTGGATCTGATCTGGATGGTGACGATTGCTCTGATGAACCTGCAAAAGTCTGCAACACTGAGCTTGGCCCCGGCGACAGACCCTCCGATGCTCAAGTCAGAACTCAGAAATATATGAGAGCTTTTAGTGGCAAAATACTGATTACTTGATTTATGCAGAGGTCGTGGGGTATTTATAGTCCTAAGCTTAGGGGACCAATTTCAAGATACCGATCTATCTCTACTTCCAGTGTTTTGATAGAGTTGGTTATTCTCTTTTTCATGAAGAGATATGGTCGGTTACCCTACTCTTGGCAAAGAGATAGGGTTAGTTAACAATCTTCTTCATGAAAAGATAAAAGTGGTTGTGGAGATAGAGTTAGGACTCTTCTTTTATAAAGAGATAGTTTTTTAACCGTCTCTTCTGGATAATTATTAATTAAAAATAATTTTTAGATAATTATGACTCCTTCAGGTTGGGCTGTTATGACAACCCGTTTTGACAAGTCCATTTTGGGCTGTTGGGCTCGAAAGAGGCCTAATTCCCGTTTACAGACTCTTTTATAGTGGAATTTATCGTTTTACCCCTGAGCTTTAAGATCCGTGCCCGATTTGAACTGTCACGATTTAGTTCTATTTTTACCCATATCAGTTGAGTTTAGCAATGAATTTTTCACACTGCGACAGTGTATCACACTTGAAGATGTCTTTGTTGCCTCCAGTAGTAGCTAAGAAGCATGGTGCAGGCAGAGCGCGTACCCCATTTTTTATTATTATTTAAAATTTTGGGCACACTTGGTTAGGAGCTCGGAGCTTTAGTTTACTTTCGGAAACTTGTTGTGTACACTTTTGTTAGAAGACGGGTAATTACCCAAATATTCTTGTTTATAACTAGTGAGAACCATTTTTACAAAAGATCATGAATCCTTGTACTGTGTTGTACTCTTTAGCCGATACCCATATCCATCCGTGTTGGATCCTTAATATGTTGAACTAAGATACTCTGACCTAATGATATTGGTGTGGGATTTACTTATTGTTGTTGCTAGTGTTGTAAACGTCGTTAGGTGGTGGCGTATCGGTCAAGGGGCGCCTAGCGCCTAGGCGGTTGAATTATTATTTGCCGATTGAGTTAATTTTAGCCCATATTCTTTAATCTCAAGTATAATTATGCAATCCAATTGCAAATATTCATCATGTTCTTGTGTAATATGTGTAATTAAAGGCTGTTTATGCATTAATATGTGCAATTGAAAAAACAATTGTCCAATTATAATATGTGCAATATGCCAATATGTGTAGTATGTGTAATAGTTGTTATTTTAATATGTATTAAGTGTAATATGTGCAATCCATCACCAATAATACTAAAAAAAGTAAAATCAATTCCACTACTATTAAACATCCATACATAGTCTATAAAAGATTAATAGTAGTTCTCTTTTACCAAAATCCTAAATTTTAAATTCAAAGTTTCAAGGCCAACAATGACTTGGCTAAGCTTACTAGTTACATAATCTTCTAAGTCTACATATTCACCATCTGCCATATTCATATTTCTTTCGTCATCGGACTCAAATTCAACCTCTTCATCTTTTTTATGTTATTTTATGCGGGGGGTAATTTTGTTTGTGTGTGTTATATTTTATAGTATTTTTTAAAAAAATAGAAAACGTCTGGGTGTTGGACATCAGACAGACGCCTCCTCAACAAGACGGCCGCCTAATCGCCACCGACCGCCTAGATCAAGGCGGTTTGTTCTCCTCCATTTGAGCGCCTAGACGCCGCCTAGGCGTCTGAGGCAGCTGCCATTTAGAACAATGGTTCTTGCATTGTTTTTGTGGGCAGGCGCCCTGACCGCCGAGGCGAAGGTGGTGGGTAGACCGCTCCTACTAAAGATAGGCGGTGAATTTAGGCGGGTAGTCTCTTATGCGGTTAAGGTGGGCACCTAGGCGATCAAGGCAGTTGCCTAGGCATTTAAGGCGATCAAACTAGGTACTCGTGGTCTTAAAGAAAATAATAATAATCCTATTGAGGGTAGATAAATCTTACTCAAAACTGACCCACAATTTATAACATTTGTAAAATACATGGACTTGTCCAATCATTCACAACTTATAAAATTGATTTGTAATTAATTCTAATAAATTCCAATGGTAGTCTAGTTTACTTGTAATTTTAAATTTCAAGATTTTTTTTCCTGCTGTTATATTATTTTTTCGGATTTTTTTGGATTTTTGGAATGAAAAATGATTTTTTTTTTTTTTTTTTTTTTGGGGGGGGGGGGGGGGGGGGGGGGGGGGAAGAAAAAGGAGCGGACCGCCTAGGCAGTAAGGTGGTAGGTGGTGCATAAACCGCCCTGCCTAGCCCAACAACGCCCACAGAAACATTGCTAGGTTCACACTGTACTATTTTAGGATTTTTATGCTAGTCATATATTCTGAGCCTTCAGTTGGCTAATGATGATCAGTGACCCGTGATAATTTTGATATGAATTCCAAACTGGATTCTTGTTATCAACAAATCAGTCATTCCCTACTAATGTATTGATGTTGGCAACAAAACAATTGATACTATAGATTTTTTTTTCTTAAAACTATAGATTTTTTATTCTTAAAATCTTCTATATATATATTTGCATAAGATACATTTTAAAACGATCCATATGTTAAACCATTCATTTGGGGGTCTCTCCTTTCATCCAGCAATTGCTTGATGACGTTCCATCGCTTAATTTGCTCTACCACTCCTCCTAAGATGTAACTTAGTCAATTTGGTGAAATGCTTCAGTAGGATATTGGGTAGATTTGAGTTAACTTTTTAGTAGTCATTGCTGTGAAAAATCTGCTAAAGCTCTGCTTTTAGGGTGTGTCTAGGTTGGATGCAAGTGCAAGTGAAAGATGGATATTGAATAATGCTAGGGTTTTAGGAGAGATCCTTTTTGAAATTTCAGCACTAAGCAGTGCTATAAGATTAGTTCCGATTAGATTCAAATTTCATGTAACAAACAAGGAATTCATCTTTATTCATAGACTAGTTTCCTCAACCAACTATAATTCAAATGTAATGACCAAAGTCTATTAAATGTTACCTTAAAATTCGATCCTAGAAAAATTATAGCCAATAAAATCAAGTGTTGTCTGCTAAGTCATCATGTACAAGACATCTGAAGGCCTTTGACTCGTCTTTTCTACTGTGTGCTTTCAATTGCCTTTATGCATCTGGATCTTGTCATTTCATATAAAATATGACACCCTGCACACACTGGACTTGCACATATACCTTGTCCATTATGCATTCTATGTTATGTCTTAAATTTGATAAGGAATCAGCTCAGAGCATTATCTTGATACTCATTAGCCTTCCATAATAACCAGAGGGACTCTCCATAAAATCCAAACATCCTCTCTACTCTCCTTTTATCTCACAGGTTAGATATAGGAGGTACTTAAAGATTATTGAGGATACTCTGTCTTCAACAAGACTACCACCAAAACTTCCACTAATCTGTGATTCTATGAAGTGCATTGTAACTGCAATGTGCACCTCTATGGTGCCAGCATTGCTCTCAAGAGGTTAAAATTCAAATTGGGTGATTTCTTTTCATAGTCAAGTTTTCCATAGTATTACTAATTTCTGAATGTCGCATTTACTGACCACAGCTGATCTGATTCAAGGACCAAGGACCCTTGAATTTGATCTTGTGTTAATTAAACTGCAAAACAATTCCTGTTGATATCATCATGTTTGTTACTAGGTTTTTTTCTTTCTTTTGTGTGTGTGTAGAACAAGGCCGTACCCACACACTTGACCTTTTCCCCATGATAATAGAATTGGTGCAAGTAGGGCTCAGTCCCCCAAGCCTCTTGCTCGCTAGTATTAGCAAAAAGGCTTAACACTAGGCTACCGTGGTACTGCTGTTTGTTATTAGTTCAACTACGTTTTAATCATTTTTATACTGAAAGGATCTGACCGCAGCATCATTGATCAACCATAAATCTTGTCTTAGATATTATAATTCTAAAATCACAATTCTATTATAACCATACATCACTGGACCAAATTTTAGTACCTAATAGTCTCATCCCTGCCTGTATGGAGAAATGTAGCAGTTCATTCATACAAAAGTTCGTTCATACAGCCTTGGGGAACACATTTGCAAAGGCTAGTATGTGGTTAACAACACAAATATACTTAGTTTAACGAGCTATTTATTATGCGGCACCTTTTAATATTGGAAAGGTTCCATAACTCTACATTTGCTGTTCTGTTTGAAAATGCATATAATAAAGGTATGATGCTATGCAAGGTTTTAAAACTAGAGATCAAGAGCAAGGTCGGGTTATTCCAAATATATGGATCGGGATCGGTCTCAGCCAGATCGGTAATATCGGATCAGAAAAGTGAGTTTTTTGGATCCCCATTTTTTGAAATTTTAAAACATTTGTGTAATATGTTTCTATAATTAAATTATTTTAAAAAATAATAATTTATTTTAGAAATATATTTATGAATGTAAATAATTTGTTTTACAAATTTAATATTTTTAATTAAAGACTTGATCATTTTAACTCGTTTCAGGGATATATTAATGTAGAATAAAACTAGAACAATAGAAATAGGTTAGATAGACCAAATAATACAAATTTTATGTATATACAAGGAAATATATATATCTATATATATATAAGCCAGACATAAAAAGATGCTCACACAATTACATCTTCATGACTTGGATAAGATGATTCACATGAATAGGAAAATCAAATGTTGAAATTTTTTAATCATATGATCGGTGATTTCGGGTGGGATTGGGCCGATCCGTCCGATCTAATTTCTAACTCAGCTGATCCCCGAGTTATCTCGCCGATCCCGGGATTTAGGGGTTTGTATCGGAGCTGTTCCTCAAAAACGATCCAGATCAGCCGGATCAAATTGGGATGATCGGGATTGGCTGATCTTTAAGACCTTAATGCTATGAATGCAATATGACAATGTATTTGTGTTTCATTGTATGATTGTCAAAATAGCTATTGGAGGACTGACTTGTTATCTTATTTTGTTCTATCACATTATTCACTATGATCCAGTTTGGTTTATTCCATATATTTACTGTGGACTTACCCTTGGTTAGCATGGCAGGTTTCCAAATGCAGTAGGGGCATTTATCTATCCTATGTATGGGCATGCAGAACTACCACAAGCCTTTTGTCGCTGTGCTGCTGTTAAGGGTGCTCTCTATGTAAGTGTAGTGATTTGGTAGTAAACTACTATTTCTGTCTACCCTTCTCATAGAATAGAACTCTGTAATCTTAATGGAAAAGGGTAGCTTAGTGCACTTAGTGGATAGTTCATGCTAATTAACCATGAGAATTTGTGGTCTGTTTTAGTAGCTCCTGGTGTTTAAGCCAACCTTTCCTTATTAAGTGACCTTATCCTGTGTTATTTATGCAGGTACTGCGTATGCCAGTGGTGGATCTTCTTATGGATGAGGTATAATCACCAGGCTTGTGACTTACTACTCAGCCCAATTGCAACTTGCTTTGTGTTTCTTTCTTCCTTTTTCATATTTTACGTTGATGTGGAGAAGTCCTACCCTCTCCAATTGGGCAGAAAGTTTCTTTTAAGTATGTTGGTATTCTGCTTTGAATCATCGACTCCCATCATAAGCAAGAATTTCTCTACCGTTGTGCAAATTCTTTGTTGTAGTATATTTTCCCTCTTCTGTTTGAAGTCAAAAAACAGATACACATAGGGCATAAGTCAAATCCAAACTGAAAACTTACAGGGACACGATTGAACTGTGAACAATTTAGTTCGGTTTCAGTTCAGCATAGTTCTCAAATCGTGTATCCAATCGTCTATTGTTTAGATTGTTATTGTACTGTGTATCGTATCAATTTAGTTCGGTTTCAGTTTAGGTTAAGTGAAAATATTAGTTCAGCATAGTTCTCGAATCGTGTATCCAATCGTCTAATGTTTAGATTGTTATTGTACTGTGTATCTTATCATATCGTATATCACAAGATTTATTGTCATGTAAGCAACAAGTTACATATATAACTATGGAACAAGTTGCTTTAGATTTAGGAACAAATTTAGAACATGGAACACTTGGCAACCAAGATGAAGTGTTGATGATCCTGATATGCAATCACAAAGGCACATATAGCAATAGCTATTTGAAAGATAGCAACCTAAGATATTGATAAATTTGAAGTTTTTTTGCATAATTTTCAAAAATAATATATCTAACAAACATGAAATATATTACTTATCTTAGGTTAAGTTAATAGTTCTTATTGTCCTGTTAAGCAGTGGAAAAGGAAACAATATCAAGTCCTTTGACTTAATGATATCATAGATGTCATAAAGATTCAAGACGCGAAGAAGAAAAAAAAGTGAACAAGAAATAAGTAGCATTCATGTAACATTAAGCAGGGTGTTTGGTAGCTTGTAAGTGCAATTGCATTTGCAGTTGCAAGTGGAAATTCAAACTTTTCCCCTAAAAATTTTGAATCTCAATTACTTATATGTCCTTTATCTTTTGGAGGGAAATGAAAATAGTAATATATACAATAGAGGTTATGTTGAAATGTAAGGGATATTTTGGTAATTGGATTACAAAGTTTTGGAGGGAAAACATTGTTTTTTTACTTGCTACTGCAACTGTAATATGCAGTTGCAATGAAACAAACACACCCCCTAAATATTTTAGATGTTCGTGTTTTATATGAATGAAAAATGAGAACTTAAAGATGTACACTATTATATATCTTTTTCATATGTTAACATTTGGATTTGGTTAGAACATGTAGAAATAAAAAATGTTAGATATTTTGTATTATAACCAAGGTTTTAAAACTCAGGATTGTGAGCGGGATCGTGTTTTTCCAAATATTTGGATCGGCACCGGCCGGATCAGTATTATCGGATCAGGGTATTGGGTTTTTGCATCGGACATATTTTGAAATTTTTTACAAAAATAATCCAATATGTTTCTAATATTTCAATTTAAAATTGCTACAAGTGCATAGGTTAACTACTATTTCAAAAATAAACTGAATCTAAAAACTTCGCCAATTGCACAGGTGTATAATTTCACACATAAAAGATCATTTCTGATCTTCTCCTTCTCTACAATAGATGCACTATCCTCCTTCCAGAATTAGAACCTACGAAGTTTCTGACTGCGAGCAATGACGACTGGCGACGGTGATGGATCTCCTTCACCAACTTTTCTACCAGAAATATCATTCTCCTCATCTCCTTCGCCTCCTGTTCCAACTCCCAAGATCCCTAATCTAACCGGATGAGTATTTATTTCAGGGGTTTTTTTTTCTTTCAAATTTTCCTCATTTTATAGGAAGATTTTGGTTGATATCCCTGTACTTTTAGATTAGTCCACCACTGATCATTTTTTTATTGTGTTTAATTGAGCATGGATTGATTACTTTTTCTACTTTTATTCTCAATCTGTATTGTCGACAGTAGGAAATTTTCAATCACTGTATCGATGGTTTCGGGTTTTGGGTTGGGCCGATCTATCTGATCCAATTGCTAGCACGGCCGATCCCTGAGTTAACTCCGAGATTGAGGGGTTGTATTGGAGCAGCCCCGTGAAAACAATCCGATCTGATGGATCTGCATCGAGATCGGCCGATCTTTAAAACCTTGATAAAAACAAATTAAACAAGTCTTCTTGTTCAAACAGATAAATCAAAATCATTCCAAATTGTCAAATAATCAACCAAAGAGTTGAAGTCACATAATTACTTTAGATTGCTATTTCTTAAAGTGTATCCTATGGCACAAGACATAGCGAACCGAAAGATATGAACTATGTATTGTAAGATTTATTGAAATCTGAGATTCATACTCCAGTACATATTGTTTTAATAATAAACCTTATCTACGTACCTATCGTGTATAGCAAGTATTTAACAACTTTGGCAGGACAGGACAAACACCTAGAATAAACTATTTAAGTGAAGAAATATATATGTTACCGATAATAAAAGCAATTGTAAATTTGTAATTATGAAATTTTGTAAAAATAATAATGATAATAATAATAATTGGTACATGAAACATATTTTAATTTTACAATATATTCGTTTACTTAAATAGAAAGGAAACTGAAACTTGTCTGAATCAAACCAACGTGTTTTGTCAGCCCGATTACAATCAATTTCAGTCTGGTTTGATGGTTTTGGCAAATCACTCAAAACTGAATCAAATTGACTGATTGCACAATTCACATCTCTAGGTATATAGAAGGTCAACCAAGTACAAACCTTTTCCCAATATATTGGCATTATCGTCATGGATAACAATTATAGTCTATCTGTGAATGACAAGTTGGCAACAGTAAACTTATTTGGAATAAAATTTGATTCTATGTACAAACTGTTGTGAGTTCAAACTAGGAGGTGTGGATGTTATTGTGATCCACACCAAGTGGATGGGGGAGTCAGATAGTAGGGAATTTTGAAGATGTTGCATCTAGCCAATGAATTGGTAAGGGTTTCCAGTGCTTTAATGTACATCAGCTTACAATGATCCAAGGGGAATAATACAAGCAAAAATAGTGTAGGGGAATAATATAAGTGAAAATTGTGTAGGGCTGCTTGTACCTTCTGAGGAATGCCTTTTTATATACTCCGCATGGGTATTTTCAGTGCACTAGAGAAGTTGGGACATCATTCTTGTTCTCTGTGATCTAGGGTTAGTCTAGAAATTTGCTAATGTGCTAGGCTGTATTGGCCACTGTTTTGTTACTTAGATTCCTTCGGTATCTCAGTCTTCTTTTGTTTTTCTTTCTACAGACCTTTAACTAATAGTCTGACCTAACAGTTTCATGTAAACATATTTTACAGCAATAATAGATTTCTTTTCTACTTGCTTGTTGTCACTCATCTATACTATCTTATGGATTTTTTTTTTGGGTGATTATAACTGGAATATTCCATTAATTTTATCTTTGCAGGAGAAAAGGAAGTACAATGGTGTTAAATTGGCATCTGGTCAGGAAATTTTCTGCAATCATCTGATAATGGAACCATCAACAGTTCCTTCTTCTGTATCAAATACTCCAGGGTTTGTAGGTTTGGATTCTTCAAACCAAACATTGATGGTTGCCAGAGGGGTATGCATAACTAATCGTTCCATACAGCAGGATTTATCAAATCTTCTGGTGATTTTTACCCCTAGATGTAAGATCTACATGTGAGTTTATGTATCACCATGCTCTTTTCCCTGATAATATCAATCTTGCACCATCCTTTGAAGTAATGGGTACCCAGGAATTCAGCTCACCCATGTTGGGTTGTAAATTCTTTTTGGGTACCCTCAGTTTTGTACTAGGAGTATTCTATTTAGCATATAAAATATTCAGATTCTTGGTTACATTCAGATACATTTGTGTGTAAAATTGCGTCCCTAGTGTATTAAAAAAAAAAACATTTCGAGCACAAGGATTATAGTTTAAATAAAATAAATATTCATATTTGTATCCATAGGAATGCAGAACTTTTACGTATAAGTATATAACCATATTTTATATTCTTTTCCATGTAAATACTTGTAAACATTTTATTCTGTAGCACTATACCCTGAGCAGTAAAATTGTGTCCCTAGTGTATTTTAAAAAAATACATTTCAAGCACAAGGAATATAGTTTAAATAAATATTCATATTTGTATTTATAGGAATGCAGAACTTTCACGTCTAAATATATAACTATATTTTATATTCTATTCCATGTAACTCTTAACATACTTGTAAACATTTTATTCTGTAGCACTATACCCCGAGCAGTCGACAACTGTGCGAGCACTACAATTAAGTAGCAACGTTGCTGTGTGCCCTCATGGAATGTAAGTTATTAGTTTCCCCAAGAATTGCTGTTTCTGTGGAATAATATTTTTCGGGGATTAATTACAAGTAGTGTAGGCCAGTTGTTTGGATGTTATAATTTTTCTGGGGCACCTCTTGGACAACAGTCTCTAACTCTACTCCCCCTTCATGGATTGTCTAACTATCTCCAAGAGAGTTGCGAGCAGTTTAATTTTTGTTCCTTGGTCCCTTAAAAATGTTGCCTATTGCTATCAAGTACCCAAAACTGGTTAGTTGTCATTAGGCTCCCCCAAAACTTGTTTATTTAATATTAGGTCCATGAATTTGTTACCGTCGTTCGAAATACATCCCCTATTTATGGGATTTTCCATCTTATCTACTTGCTGAAGTCTGGAGAGTTGATGGGATGAAAGGGGGGAAGGGTATAACTGAAAATTCACGATTTTCTGTTAAGAACTCACGGGATATAAGTTTCTAACTCTAGTATATTTATTGAAACTGATTATACAAACTGGGGTTCTGATACAGTTCACAAAATTTGGGAGTGTAATAGCAAATGCACATAATACAAGGGACCGAATAGAAAAATTCTTCTCTGAATGGCAACATTGTCCTAGGCATTAAGGGGGCTTGTAGGGAAGAATTTAGAGGTCTGGAGGAGTTGGACCCAAACTCCTGTAAGTCCTTTTCCAGTGCATAAGATTTTACTTGTACATGGGGAATTTCCGGATACAACTTGAAACACCCCAACTAGTTGGGAAAAAGGCTTTGTTGATGTTATACCATTTGAAAACAACAATGCATTCTCACTAATTCTGTTATATCTTTGACTGTTTTCCTCTTTTCATAGGTTTTTGGTGTATCTTTCTACTCCATGCGAAGATGCCAATTTAGGAAAAGAATATTTACGTGCTGCCATGAATGCACTCTTTTCAACTCGCAATCTGAACATCTCCAAAGAAAGTGCGTCAAATAACAATGAAAGTGAAGAAGAATCTAATGGGATTTTATTATGGAGTGCTCTGTATGTCCAGGAGGTGGCACAGGTGAAGCAAATTTCCTAGTTGAATAATTGTTTTATTAATTGAGCTTTGAACTTCTATGGTAGAAGTTAACTTTCATATACTGTGGAGAATAGTTATTTTATCAAGCAGTTGACAAATTTTCAATTAATACAGGCTTCATCTGATACCTGTTGTTTGTGTCCAATGCCTGATGCAAGTCTTGACTATAGAGATTTACTCCAATCAACTATGAAGGTAATTTCCTCTCAGCGTATAACAAATTTCTCTTACAAGCATCATGCGCTTAGAAAAAAATTTATTGAGTCTTTTTCCTGTTTTTTGTTATACCAATGAATGATCTATTTACTTTTGGATTCTGTTAGATATTGTAGTATATATTTAGTCCCATATCGGGTTATGTTTAAGTTTAGTATTTGGTTCCCTCCTATATATAGGAGTCAATTGTACTCAGTTATAAGCATTCCAATAATCCAATGATAATTTTTCAATTTCTCTGTCAACCTTAACATGGTATGTCAACTTTAACATGGTATCAGAGCAACATTATACAAATTTTCTTCATCAAAATCCTCGAATTCCAAAAAAAATGGCAGAAGAAGCCCCAACTTCAACCCATCCCATCGTCGAACCTCCTATCGTCGACAACCTCCTTCTTCAACAACTCCTCAACTCTGCCTCCGCACACTCGCACGAACAGCCAACAGCAACTTCCCCGATGCTATAGTCCACCTCTTCACTCCCCCCTCACATCTCAATCTTCCTCCAGATTCAGACAGATGCAGTGCTGTTATCATCCTGATACTACCGGCCTACTCCCTTCTCTCAGCATCATTCCTACCCCAGCCCTACATTTTCTTCCACAACCAGTAGCACCATCCAGCTCCCTATCCTAATCCCGACATCAGCAACATTTCTGACCTCATCGATCTCTGCCATAACGACACCAGTCTCATACCACCTCGCAACACTTCTTTCCCTACATCCTCGGCCATGATTGTTACTCCAGCCTTGCCGACTCTTGCTGATTGGGCTAATCTTCAGCATCGCCTCGCTCAACTGGAACTCCAGCTCGTGGGTTAGTCTGTCATTGCTGGCCCCTCTGCCCCTGCATTTTCTGTTACTCCCGGTATGGATTCTTCCTGGATTTTAGATTTTGGTGCATCACAACATCTTTCTAGTAATTATACATTGCTCACCACCAACACTGCACTTTCCACTCTCTCCATCCCTACACACTGCCGATGGCTCACAACTTCTCACTACACACTCAGGGTCTATCAGCTCTTCCACTCACATTGTCTTATGTTCTTTATGCTCATTTATCCATGAACCTTATTTCCATTAGTGCGCTATGTGATAGTGGTCTTGTCGTTACATTTGATTCTTTAGGTTGTTCTATTACCGATTCACACTGATCAGGAGTACACTTCCATTGCTATGAGATCAATCATTCTATCTCATGGTACACTATTTCAGCAATCATGTCCTCACACATGAACAAATGGTGTTGCTGAACGTAAGCATCGTCACATTTTTTAAACGGCTCGCGCTCTTCTACTCGTCCGTTCCTTGTTCTTTCTGGGCTGAAGTTGTCATGATGTCTGTCTGTCTTATTAACATCACTCTCTCATCTGCCCTATCTGGCACATCACCTCATGAGGCTCTTCGTCACTCACCGTCGAACTACAGTATGCTCCGTATTTTTGGGTGCACCTGTTATATTTTCTCCTTCCCACTGAGCCCACGAAGCTCACCGCTTGAGCTACTAAGTGTGTTCATCTAGGTCTCAGTCCGGAACATAAAGGATATCGTTGTTTTGATCCTGTGCCGGATTGCGTTCGTATTTCCCGACATGTCTCCTTTGTAGAAAACTCCCTACTACTTGCCTTCACATGAGGATGCTAGTTTTCTTGATTCCCCTGCAGTTGGATCTATCTCCTCGGTCCTACCTTCATGCATTCCATATGATCCTACTCTTTTGGCTCCTTTCCCATCTACTGACGTTCCACCTATTATTCCTCTTACGGAGACCACCTGCATCCCCATAACATAAAGCACCGTCACCATCTGCATCCCCACAGATGCATGCACCCACTCCACCTATATCATCCCCTCACACTGCCCATCCACCACCAGTCCGTCAGTCTACACGTTCTACCTCAGGTATCCCACCGGCCCGTTACCCACCTGATGCCACAGGTCCCTCTGACCATTTTGGTTTTGCCACTCTTGCCTCATTCTCACCACAGTTTCATGCATATCTCACTGCTATACACTCCACACGTGAGCCCAGAACCTATCAGGAAGCTATTCAATTTTCCAAGTGACGGAAAGCTATTGCAGAGGAGTTCTGTGCATTTGATCAGACTGACACTTGAGATGTTGTTCTACTGCCTATGGGCATTTAGGTTGTTAGCTGCAAGTGGATTTTCAAGGTCAAATATCGACCTGAGGCTTCATTGAGTGGCACAAGGTTCGTCTAGTTGCCCGAGAATTTACTCAGGAGCATGACATTGATTATGATGAGACTTTTGCCCCAGTTGCTCAGATGACTACAATTCGCACTCTCCCTGTCGTTGCCTCTGTTCGTTAGTTACGTTATACCAGATGGACGTGAAGAATACATTTTTTATGGTACATTGGTTGTTTACATGCATCCTCCTTCTGGCCTTACCACTCCTCGTCATGTTTGCCGTCTCCGTTGTGCTATATATGGCCTGAAACAGGCCCCTCGAGCCTGGTTTGAGTATTTTTGCTGTGTCATCACCCAGGTTGGCTTCAGTCAGAGTTTGCAGGACCACTCTATGTTTATGAGGTCATTACCGCAGGGGAGATTACTTCTACTATTCCATGTTGATGATATGATTATTACTGGAGATGACTCTACAGACATTGCATCCATCCAAAATTACCTTCACCAGCAGTTTCATATGAAAGATCTTGGTCGACTACTATATGTCCTGGGTCTAGAGATTTCCCATGGATCACGGGGTATACTCATTTCTCAACATAAATACACATCAGATATTATCTCTGCTGCATATCTCTTTGACAGTCGATCAGCCGATACTCCCTTAGAGCTTCATGTGAAGCTTCGTCCCACAGATGGTGAGCTCCTTCCCGATCCCACTAGATACAGACAGATTGTTGGATAGTTTGTCTACTTATGCATGACCAGATCCGGTATTGCTCATGCAGTCAGTGTTGTTAGTCAGTTTGTTTCTGCTCCTACATCAGTTCACTACAGTGCTCTTCTTTGGATCCTCAGATATCTTCGATGCACTATCACTCACTTATTATTCATGCCTTCTACATCCAAACTGGAGCTCAGTGCATATTCAGATTCAGACTGGGCAGGTGATCCCACTACCAGACGGTCTACCATAGGTTTCTGTTTATTTCTTGGTGATTCGCTGATCTCATGGCGAAGCAAGAAACATGCAGTTACATGTTCTTCCACTGAAGCTGAGTACAGAGTAATGACATCTACTACTAGAGCGATTGTTCATGTTCGTTGACTGTTATCAGATATGAGTGTCACTCTCACATGAGCTACTCTTCATTGTGATAACTGGAGTACATTGCACATTACAAGAAACCAGGTCTTTCATGAGCGAACAAAGTACACAGAGATAGATTGCTTCTATATTCGTGAGCGCTTTGAAGCAGTGACCATTTTTTTCATTCTGTTACATCTTCACAGTAGACAGCAGACATCAGATTTCTTCACCAAATCCCACACTGTTCAAAGATTTCGTTACTTGGTGGGCAAACTCACACTGTTTGACCCACGTTAGTTCGAGAGGGGTTTTTAGATATTGTAGTATATATTTAGTCCCATATCGGGTCATGTATCAGTTTCGTATTTGGTTCACTCCTATATATAGGAGTTATTGTACTCAGTTATAATCAATCCAATAATCCAATGATAATTTTTCAATCTCTACTGATTCAACATAAATTCTCTCTAGAATGTCTTGACCAATAGAAGAAAGCAGGTAGAAGCGATCAACCAGTTCCACGGTTTAGCAGGACGGAAAAAATGCTTCAAGTAATTTTTTAGATTTTAAAATATTTAAAAATACCAAATAATAGGAAAAATAAGAGATAATAGAAAATTAGGAAAAACCCAGAATGGTAGAAAATTGGTAAATACCAAAATGCTTACATCACACAATATGTTCTAAAGCTTTACAACGCGGGGTGGAAGTGGGTGGGTTTAGCACGAAAGCATGTGGGACAGCATGATCTTTTATGGTGCATCGGCTAGTACTGTTTGAAAATGGATTCAAATGGGTCAGACTTGGGCTTCTAATTGAGGCATGATTGAATTTGGGTCAAACCTAGACTCACCGGCGGCCTCGCATTACATGTACTTTACACATGCAAATATTTAGGGATAATTTAGCAAATGTCCCCATTCAAAATATAGAAACTAGCATATATCCTCACTATTTAAAAAACTAAGAAATACCCTCAGTTTGGATGGAACTATTAAAATCCCCGTTAAGTGAACTCACGTTTGTCACACGTGATATGTAAAATGACTTAAATACTCATGATAAAATGTATTTTAGTGCCCCATTCAGAATGTGGAAACTAGCATATACCCACTATTTAAAAAAATGGATATTTGAGTAAATGCCTTCATTCAAAATGCGGAAACTAGCATATACCCCTACTATTTTAAAAAAACTAAGAAATACCGTCAGTTTGGACAGAACAGTTTTAGGGTTTTGAATAGTATATAATGTGTTGTTATTTTGACAAAAAAACATTAATGCTTTGTTTCCACATCTCAACTTGGGTGTTGTTGAAAATGATGCACAACTTAGTGTGACAGTAGGTAATGCCACATTAACAAAGTTTGTGAATAATTCGTTAAATTCGCAAATTATTCACAAAGGAATAATTTGCCGAACAGATTCGCGAATTATTTGCACGTTTGCATTTAATTCCCGCAGTTCGTGGATTATTCACGAAAATCACGAATTAAATGAATGTTTCGCGAATATTTTGTAAATTTAGCGAATTATACAAGAAATATTTATGGATTTATATATATTTTTACTTAGGTGATGAGTACTAACTACTTAGATGCATTAAATTTTGTATTTCTTTCTTTCTAAACTTTTTTGCGAATTTTTGTTGATTTCCGAATATTAAATATTGTCGAATTATTTATAAACGATAAATTTGTGACATGGGTAATACACAAACTACTGTTGAACCTATTGTGAATGAAGATGATGGAAATGATGATGCAAATTCTAGAGTGGAACAAGAGACCACACAATCTGTTGTAATAGATGATGGTATACAAGCTAGTGATGATGCACAACAATCTGTTGTAATAGATTATGGTTTTTGTGTTTTTTTGGGTCAAAATCTGACGTAGAACCTCTTTCCATTACATCATTATCATCAGTACAAGAAGAAAGTTGTTCAAACTGAGTAACAACACAACACTCACTTTTTTCACAACACCTAAACACTGAAATAGTGGGGGTATATGCTAGTTCTCGCATTTTGATTGAGGGCATTTGCTCAAATATCACAAATATCATTTTTAAAAAATATTGGGGGTATATGCTAGTTTCCAATTCTGATTGGTGGCATTTGCTAAAATACATTTTATCGTGAGTATTTAGGTCATTTTACAGATCACATGTGCCGCACGTGGGTTCACTTAACGGGAATTTTAACGGTTTCATCCAAACTGGGGTTATTTCTTAGTTTTTTAAATAGTGGAGGTATATGCTAGTTTCCACATTTTGAATGGGCACATTTGCTAAATTATCCCAAATATTTATATAAAAGGAGAGGAGAGATTGTGGCAATATGAAAAAACAAGAAATATGAAGGAATAAGATTGATTAAACATTAAGTTTTATGCCTTCTGGGGCATATGAAGAGTTGTGTGTTAATTAGCTGAGATACAAAACCATTATTTCTCTCTTCATATGTGGTCCATTCTTAAACCCTAGAGACATGAATGTTGTTTTATTCTGAATGTATTCGTTTATTATAATATCTTTATCTCTGATTCTTAATTCTAAAGTTTGATCGCAAAATATTATTTACTTAAAATAGACAATAATGCACATAATGAGTAGTATATAAGCAAGAGAAAGTCCTAATGTTTTAGGCCTGCCGGCACGTTAGGCACGTGGATCAGCCCAAACCCAATAGGACTAATGCATAGGCTTATCAGTCTAGGCCCGCACTGGGACTATGCCCAGGCACGTACCCGATTGTATATCTGTCGGTAGGACCTGAGCAGAGGTAGGCACGACCCAACGGCCCACTTCCACTCTATTTATAACACGGTAGGCGCTAATATCACTACATTCATAAGATACAGTACAAGCAAGAAGTAACTGTATATCACTCTGTATGCTGCATAGTAGGTCCGAACTAATAACTAGCAGTAACAACAACCACAACAACAACAAATATGAATACATTAATAAACTAGTAAATTAAAGAAAACCGTGCTGCCGCTGCTGCTTTTAGTGGTGTCCCCTAAATTGCTTTGGTTTGGCTTGCTGAATGAAACTAACTGATAGCTCACCCTGCCTGCATATTTCTTAAATTGAAAACATTCTTCAGTTTGAACTAACTCTAGTTGATATAATCGTTTCTAATGAATTTGACAGCTTTTTACGAGCATGTATCCCCATGAAGAATTCCTTCCTGTGACTCCTGCTTCAGAAAATGCTGAAGACGATAGTGGTTCATCAGATTTATTGTAGAACATTAACTAGAATGGTTTCATCAATCAATTTTTGGAGTTTGGATGTAATTGTAGCAAATTTATATAAATTTATTTATTGATCATTTTTATAATGATATATGTGTGTACTCATTCGTAGCAGAAAACTTACAGCTTGATGAGCCTGTACCCTTGCACATTGGATTCAGATGGATAGTTAATTTTCAAATTGTGCATTGTTTTGTTTATTTATTGCGCAGAGCATGTTTACTACTTCTGGTTAACATTGACATCATTGACTGTTTTAATTACGGTTTTGGGTCTTTTTTTTTTTTTTTTTTTGGATTTTCATGGTGAAGTTAAACAAGTTGTTGATCCCTTTTTATGAAGATGAGCAATGTCTCCCAAAGCAGGTACTTATTTATTGTTTGTTGAATGCTTTCTTTGTCCAAGAACTTGACAAATGCAATAATCATGATACGGGTAACCCTATACTAGCTTTTAGGAGACTCAAATAATTGCAAATTGAAATGCTGTTGTTCTAGTATTCATTCATTTCGGTCTCTTTATCTTTTGTCTTCACTTTATACTTTTTAGCTCCTTATCTGTTGATCTTTCATTGTAGCATATATGTATTACCTCTACTAACTCTTGGCTGCACTCACCATTATGTGATGAAGGCTGCTTTTGGGATTTTAAACAAGAAAATGTTAATTTCATTGCACCCTAACTGGTTAGGTGACGATGTCTAGTTATCGCACTAATGAACAGATTGATGTGTGGCAGATGGAATGGATGTTCCGACAGCCAATTGTTAGGTCCTCATATCTACATATCTTCTACTTCCTGATTGCCTTTTTGATTTGACCATCAAAATTTTAGGAAGCCACTCTATGCTAGATGAAATCAGTTCTTCTTGATCTGTGTAGTTCACTCCCTTTTGAGTGAGATCTTTCCTGTTCTTTTGCTTCATTGTTTTCTGGGGAAATAGCAACAATAAAACGTCGAGAAATGGTTTCCCTTTGTCCATAAGTTGTCTGACAAAGCTTTTGACTAGTTTGTCCAAGAACCAACTCCTACCGTCTTTCGAGTGTGAATTATATTACTTTTGGAGGATAAATTAATGTAATAACCATAAACTGTATTTTTTAAAAAAAATTTCGTAGAATGCAAAATCAAAAAAGCAGTACATAAAAAATGCGGATGCCTCCCCTGTTGATGCCACTGGGATGTTTTTTTTTTGTTTTTTCGTTTTTCTAAGAAAATGTGGAGTATGACCACCCTGCTTCATTAATAAACGATTAATAAAACAAACTCAGAGTTCTGAGCCTGATTCCACTGGGTTGTTCATCGGACTATTCTGGACTATCAAGGGTCTACAAAAGTCGAGATATGGTTCAGATCCTCAAGTGAGGAGGTCAAACTGAAGGAGGCCTGACCTTGGCCAGCCTGAAAATTTCCGAAAGGAATCTTGGAACTTGAGTCCATCTGTTTGGACGCCATCGGCCTGTCACTTAGGAATTATAGATAATTCTCCTCAGTTTATAGATCGGTTTGGAAAAATCAATTGAGATCGATTTGAATAAATCCAAATAAGGAAAAAAAATGCATGTTTATTCTTGCGAAACAAAAAAGGGGAAAAGAAAGGGAAAAGAAAGGGGATCCATCCTTCCACTGTTTATGATTTGAAGGATCTCCAAATGTGTACCGAATGTGTACAGATCCTTCTACCGAATGTGTACCGAAAAGAAAGGGAAAAGAATGTGTTATGATTTGAATAATCATAACACATTCGGTAGATCTGTATGTGTGGGTGGCGTGGCATCTGCAGCTGAATGGGATTTGAATTTTTTTTCCATTATAAGCCACTTTTAAAAAATATTTGCGATTATGGATCAGTTTCGAAACTATTAGCGCTTGTGGGCTATTTTGTGCCACGTCAGCAGCAGCGGCTGCTATTCTCATTAGCGGCTTCTTCATTTTGAAAATCTTGGCCTATGTTTTAAAATATTCAGGTCTTTTCACTCACTGACCAAGATATGCCTGAAGAGAGCAGTCAGTGGTAGCTCTTCATCTCTATAACCCCTTCATCTCTGTGATTTCTTATCACGGACTGGCTTTTCTGTATCTTTTGTTGCTTCGTGTCTAATTTTTCCCCTGTTCTTCGTCTTGTATCCTTAATTCCTTTCAGTCTTCCAAAAAACATAATAAAAAAATAAATAAAAAATAAAAAATAAAATAAAGAAAATAATAAAAAAAATATCACCCTTTTCCTTTGTTGCAAAAATTCTCTTTTATTTGATCCTGTGGATTCAATGACCATCGTGGTTCAGGATCCATAAATTTGACAGAAATCAAGCTGCACTCTGATTACAGAAAAACACAGCATATGGTGCTTTTGAACCATCAAGTAGGAGGCGCATTCTGAACCCGCAATTGGAGTTACACTCTGCTCATACACGAAATTAGGAGTCTTTCACAATATACAAATAGGCACAAAATCAAGAGTATAATCTTTAACAACATCTGATGACAATCTCATTATAACTTGTACACAGCCAAAAATGGCATAAGGACTGATCCAATCCACAGCTTGTCATCTTTCTCTTCTACTTCGCTCACTGCTCGAACCACTTTACCTTCCCTGTCCTCCAACACCTTCAACAACTTCCCATCTTCACTATATTTAATGATGATTCCACGATGCTTGCTTCCAATTTGCATTAGGTAGTGATACTTGGCTTTGATTGGAAGACTGAGTGTGAACTTCCTTAACCGAGGGAACAAACTCATCGCTTCTGCGAAGAGTGTTCTGCGACAATGGATCGCCACCCAAAATTCGCCCTTTTCGTTGGTTCTCACATTATCTGGGAATCCAGGAAGGGACACTAAAACTTCTGACGTTCCTGCCTTTTCACCTTTCAACCAGTATCTACTCAGCCTGTACCAAAAACAATCTTCAAGAAACCGTACACCCATGCACAATACATTAACATCTTGGTGCTTTTGTGTAAAAGCACCATAGCATTTCAAGTTCACTACAAATTTAACTTTGAAGGACACTTCTTATGACATTTTTTTTAAAACAGAACAATAAGCACCATAATAACAGCTCAGATTGCATTTTTTCGGCTCAATTTGAAATCATTAGTGATTAGGACTGAAGCCAATTAATTACCTTCCACGTGAAGATTCACAGAACACAAAGAAGGATCCATCCTTGCTAAGAGATATACCATTGGGGAACTGAATGTTACGAATGAGGACTGTGGTCGCTTTTGTGACCGGGTTATACTTTAAAATCCGCCCTGAAGGGTCAGCCGTGAGCAGCAGTTGAACGAAGTTCCTAAGAGAAAGAAAGAAAGATATCAATTGTCCATATATCTCAAGTGTAACTGCAAATATATCTGTTGGAATAAAAGAAGATTCAACCATTAAGTCCAAAGGAGGGGTGGTTGTAATACCCCTAGATTTACATAGTTCCATATTGGTTGGAAAGTATGGTATGAGTTATTATGTATTAGATTGCATTCAAGAGCACCTATTAAGCTATAGCACTTTTGGTGAAGCTGTGTCCTGTGGTAACATCCTAGGCCTACAAAACCTAATCACAACCCAACCACAAGGCACAGCCTCACCAAAAGTGCTATAGCTTAGTAGGTGCTCTTGAATGCAATCTACTATATAATAACTCATATCCTACTTCCCAACCAATATGGAACTACGTAAATCTAGGGGTATTACAATCATCCCTCCTTTGGACTTAGCGTCCTCGCTAAGCTCCGGCCCTTCATCTAACCAGGACCACTTTTCTAGTCGATGTGGTTCACATGGATGCCACTACCCTAGTCCCGCTAACGTACTGACCTGGTCATCCTACCAGCGTACTGCTCTGGCAGCACTAATAAACTCTCCTAGTGGTTTAGTAAGCTTTCAATTGCCCTGTGAGGGGTGAAAGAAGTATAATCAGACTAATCCCGAATACCTGAGGCTAGCAATAAACCACACCATGAGGTGTTATTAATAGCTTTTCAAGGCTTAATCAGACAAAGAAAAGAAGAAGAAGAAAAAAGATTTTGAAGGGTATCTTGTGCAATTTACCCCATGAAGGGAAAATATGTGTCGAGATAATGACAATGGCACAATAATTTTTTGTTTATGATTTAAGCTTCAGTCTATATTAAAACATACCAACTGGATCCCTCAAACAGATAATGTTGCACGGGTACGGGCACGGGATACAAGTACGACACGATATGGGCGCGAGGATACAAAATTTTTCAGAGTAGGATAGGGGTGCATATTTGGGTGTGTTTAATATATATATATATATATATATATATATATATATATATATATATATATATATATATATATACACACACACACACATTATGTCAAAAAAAAAATTATAATAGTTACAAAAGAATATCAAATTACTACTAACTAACAACTTAACATAACTTAACAATAAGTGAATCAATCCCTAGAAACAACAACAACAACAACAACAACAAAGCATTTTTCCCAACTAGTTGGGGTCGGCTACATGAATTCTGGTTTTCCATTCTGCTCGGTTAGCGCAATATCTTCTGTAAGGTCACAAGCTATCATATTTTTTCCCAACTAGTTGGGGTCGGCTACATGAATCATGGTTTCACTCTGCTCGGTTAGCGCAATATCTTCTGTAAGGTCACAAGCTATCATATCTTTTCTCACCGTTTTCACCCAAGTAAGTTTAGGTCTTCCCCTACCCGTAACTCTATCATCAATACTCATCAAATCACTCTTTCTAACGGGGCACTACTAGGTTTACGTGTGACATGTCCAAACCACCTAAGGTGATTCTCTCTTAACTTAATATGGATAGGAGCTACCTTTAGCATGTCTCGTATATGCTCGTTTCTAATTTTATCCTTCCTAGTTTTACCACACATCCATCTTAACATCCTCATCTCTGCTACACTCATTTTTTGGACATGTTGTTTCTTTGTTGTCCAACACTCTGCTCCATACATCATTGATAGTCTAACAGCCACCTATAAAATTTTTGATTTCGGTTATTGGGTATATCTCTAATATTATAATCGGAAAGTTGGAGTTGTCGTTTTAAACTACCAACTTACGTGTATCACGCATACATAACTAATATGAAGGAGGTCTCAGATTCGAAGCCAGACTACATAACTAATATGAAGGAGGTCTCAGATTCGAAGCCAGACTACGTCAGAGTTTTTACTTTTAAAAAAAAATATCTATTAAGGCTTGCATCGCATGTGTAAATTACTAGTTTTATAAAGGTGAGGTATCAGGTATTGTTGCTACTAATTTTTTGTGTGGGAGCAAACAGATGAATTTGTGGATTCTTGAAGGAAACAAGTAAGCAAACCTATTGACTTTCACCGGCGTGTTGACTAGTTTCTCACCGCTGCCGTGAACCTGCACAAAGTTCGATACACCGGGATGGATCCAGGAGACGAACCCTTCGACGCTCTTGTCAGTAACCAGAAAGATTATGAAAGAGCTTTAGGTAGAAAAAGATTGATTACCTTGTTACGGTGGGGGAAGAGGATATTTATAGTCGCCTTAGGGACCCGTTTCGAGATAAGGATTTATCTCTACTTCCCGATGTTTTTGGATAAGAAGTAGAGTTTAAATCATTTCATAGAGATAACCATAAATTTCAATTACTCTTTAAATACCATGGGCTGGTTTGTAGCGGGCTGCTACCCATATCCAATAGGACAGATCCGTTTATGGGTTATTGGGCTTTGAAGAACGACTCAGTTCCCATTTCAGACCCGTTTGTAGGTGAAATTACCATTTTACCCCTGAGAGCTTTAAGATTCGTGCCTGATTTGAACGGTCCCGATTTAATCCTATTTTTGGCCATATCACGAGTCCCCCACTCCCGAAGACAGAGTTTAACAGTCTTTGAGTAGTTTTGTTATTCTAATGGCGTACGAGATTTTATTGGAGTTCTTAAGAGAGTTTGGATCTTGCTCGAGGTGTAACGGTGTCAATCTGAGCTTGTAAAATGCCCAAAATTGTTCTCATATTTTTCTAGATTTTTTCTGATTTTTCCAGGTTTTTCTGGATTTTCCCCAATTATTAATCATTTTTTGAATTTTTATTCAATTTCCGAATTTAAATAATTAATTATCAAAAGTCTTAATTAATTATTCTAATTTAATAATTATTATTTTCAGAATTTTAAAATTATTTTTCCAAATTAAAGATTATTTTAATAATTTTAATTATTTTTTCGATTTTTAATTAACTTTTCGGATTTTTTAAACAATTAATTCAATTAAATAAATAAATTAATTAAATTTTACCTGTACCAGTGGCGCAATCGTGTCCGTTGATCACGATCAGAGGGCGCGCATCGCAAAGCATGGTGTTTTTCCCCATTTCATGCTCGGAACACACTTTGCTCGGAGCCTTGCTGCCGACCCACGAGAAGGTGCCACGTGGCCGGTCAACGTTGACCGTTGACCACCACGTGGTTTTTTTTCCCGCCCTTCTTCTCTCTTCTTCCGCCTTCGATTTTCTCCTTCGCATCGAGCTTCGCTGAGGGCGTCCATGGAGCTCGAAGGGAGCTCGGCGAGGGACGCTCCTCGAAGGTGAGGCTCGTCGAGGTCAGTGGAGCCGGAGCTTGGCACGGGGGCTGCGACGGGGAGCTCAGAGCTTGGTCGTGGAGCTCAGTTGCTTGAGCACGCCGGGGTAGAGGCATGGGCGAGCGGAAGAGTTCAGCATTGGAGAAGAGAGGTGGGAGCTCGATGACAATGGAAGGGTCGAGTACGGCAGAGCTTCGTTGCCGTGGAGATGACGAAAGGGAGCTCTGGAGTTCGGTGGAGCTTCGTCGCAGGTGATGGTGAAGCTCGTGAAAAGAGCTCGGGGATGGAGTTCGGCGGAGCTTCATCGAAGGTGATGGTGAAGCTCGTAAAGAGAGCTCGGGGATGGAGGAGTTCGGCAGAGCTTCGTTGAAGGTGATGGTGAAGCTCGTGAAGAGAGCTCGGGGATGGAGGAGTTCGGCGGAGCTTCGTCGAAGGAGAAACTCTGTGTTTGGTGAAGATGAGCTCTGTGTATGGAGGTCTGTGTTTGGTGAAGATGAGCACTGTGTTTGGAGTTCGATTGCGATGGTGGCTAGTTCGACGGAGGCTTGGCGAGCATGGCGAGGAGCTCGACATCGGGGTGAGCTCGCGAAGGAGGGAGCTTCGGCGAGGAGGAGAGCTCGATTGGAGCTCGGTGATGGCGAGGCTATGGCGGAGCTCGACGCGGGGGATGCTTGTGGAGTTCGGCAAAGGTGATGGTGAGGTTGAGCTCGGCGAGGAGGGATGATGGCGAAATGGAGCTCGTTGACGAGAGCTCGATGATGGAGCTCTTCGCATGGGCAGCGAGGAGCTCGAAGTGGCTCGAGCTTGATCGTGGCCTTCGGAGCTTGGGGCTCGAAGAATGGGTTTGGAGTTGGTAATGGAGAGAGCTCTTGAGCTTAGAGGTCGTGCTCGCTAGTGGAGGGCGACGAGGGGAGCTCGGTGTCGGAAGGGGCTTGACGGAGCTTCATCGCCGTGGAGGTTGGCGAAGGTGGAAGAAGCTCAGCAGTGAAGGGAGGTTGATGATGGAATTTTTTGGCGGGAAAAATTGAAGGAGAAGAAGAGGAGTATGGATCGCGGGTTTGGGCCTCTAACGGATCCGAACCCGACCCGTTAACCCTTTAGTAAAACCCCCTTTCTCTTTTTTTTTCTTATTCTGAGAATTTGTGGCCATTGATCGTGATTTGAGCGCGCTTTTTGAGGCAACGTTTTCGCCAATTTCATGCTCGGAACTACATTTGCTCGGATTTGACTCCGAGGGACGTGGCTCAATCTAAGCCGTTGGATCTTTATCAAGCGTGATTTTTGAGGTGATGTTTTTCCCCAATTTCACGCTTGGGACCACGTTTGCTCGGATTTGATTCCGAGGGATCAATCTGAGCCGTTGGATCTTGATCAAGCGCACATCTTGGGGCAAAGTTTTTCCCCCTCATTTTTTGTTCGGCGCGGCTGTGTTGTAACCCACTTTCCCGGTGCTACTGTGCTAGGGAGGTCGGATCGGGGCGTGTGACCCCTCGTTTCGAAGCTGACTCAAAGATCTATAACTTTTCTTTGGAAGTCAGTTGAAGAATTATCCTTCTTCATGGTCAAAATAGTCCTGCAACATCTTCGCCTTCATGAAGTTAAGAAGAGCTTTGTATGACTGTTGAGAAGATCCATTCTCGGAGGCGGGTCTAAGGAGCGTCTCTAGAAGAGTTAGGCTCTGAACTCTCTTGGAAGAAGGCTACTCGGGAGGTGAATGAGAGAAACTCTAGGGGAGAGTTTTAGCTCCGAACTCGTTTGGAAGAAGACCGCCCAGGAGGTGAGCGGGAGGAGCATAGTCAGGCTCTAGGAGAGAGCCGTTTGGGGGACGAGTTTGAGGAGAACTCTAGGGAAGAGTTTTGAGCTCCGAACTCGTTTGGAAGAAGGTCGCTCTGGAGTCGAGCAGAGCGAAGAGCATCACCAGGCTCTAGGAGAGAACCATTTGGGAGACAAGTTTGAGGAGCAACTCTAGGAGAGAGTCATGCTCCGAATTTGCTTGTTGCAAAATTGAACCAGTGGTGGGAGTAGTACGAGTGTTCGTTTTGAGCCCTGAAACCGCATACTTGCAAGCTGTGAGGGCAATTTCGAACCATGATTGTGAATTTCGAACTAGTTGTTACGGAGCTTCAACAGTTGTGGGAGCAATTTCAAATGGTGAACCACTTTGTCCAAGCTTGTTCGCAAGTAGCTAAAGTAGCATCGAACCAAGTGTTGGACTCCGAACTTGTTAAGAGAGTTTCAACAGTTGTGGGAGCAATCCGAATGGTGAGCTACTTTGTACATTGCTTGCGCGCAAGTAGCAAAAGTAATATCGAACAAAGTGTTGGACTCCGAACTTGTTGTTTGAAGGGGTTAACGAGTTGTACGAGCAATTCTGAATGGTGAGCTGTCCCGCACTTGCATGTTTGCAAGCGGCTAAAGCAACGTCGAACCAAGTGTTGGACTCCAAACTTGTTGTTAAGAGAGTTTAAACAGTTGTGGAAGCAATTCCGAATGGTGAGCTACTTTGTACATTGCTTGCGCGCAGTAGCAAAAGTAACATTGAACTAAGTATTGGACTCCGAACTTGTTGTTTGAGAAGGTTAACGAGTTGTAGGAGCAATTCCGAATGGTGAGCTGTCCCGCTCTTGCTTGTTTGCAAGCGGCTAAAGCAACTTCGAACCGAGTGTTGGACTCCGAACTCATTTTTTGAGCTTAGTGAGTTGTGGGAGCAGCCTTGTAGGATAGGCTGGACTCCGAACTTACTATTTAACAAGTCATAAATGTGACTCAGAGAGATAGAAATGAGGCAAACGCAATAATTTTCAATAGAAAAAAGCTAAGTTTTATTGAAACAAACTAAGTGACCGCTTCAATGGGGCGAGCCATTATTACATGCTTTTGGCCGGGTTACAAGCATCGGCCTTATTGAAAACTAAAATCCTACTTCTACGATAGGGTGAAGGCCTCTTGGGAGGAGTTTGGTTCTCCTCCCATTGGAAGTAGCAAAAGTAACATTGAACTAAGTGTTGGACTCCGAACTTGTTGTTTGAGAGGGTTAACGAGTTGTAGGAGCAATTCCGAATGGTGAGCTGTCCCGCTCTTGCTTGTTTGCAAGCGGCTAAAGCAACTTCGAACCGAGTGTTGGACTCCGAACTCATTTTTTGAGCTTAGTGAGTGGTGGGAGCAGCCTTGTAGGATAGGCTGGACTCCGAACTTACTATTTAACAAGTCGTAAATGTGACTCAGAGATATAGAAATGAGGCAAACGCAATAATTTTCAATAGAAAAAAGCTAAGTTTTATTGAAACAAACTAAGTGACCGCTTCAATGGGGCGAGCCATTATTACATGCTTTTGGCCGGGTTACAAGCATCGGCCTTATTGAAAACTAAAATCCTACTTCTACGATTGGGTGAAGGCCTCTTGGGAGGAGTTTGGTTCTCCTCCCATTGGACCTCCATGGATAAGGTGGAGGACAACTCCAGGTTTGGAATCTTGGAACACGGCAGGCCTCTCTGTTCGCTTGTAGGCTCCTCGGGGTGGAAGATCGGTCCCGCCTTTTCGGACGAACTTGGTCAGGTGTCCCCGCTGTATGAGTTCTTCGATCTCCTCTTTGAGAGCCCGACAATCATCTGTGTCGTGGCCGAGGTCCCTATGAAAGCGGCACCACTAATCCCTATTTTTCTTCTTGCCAGGGGTATTCATTGAGGGGACCGCAGAGTAGTCCTTCCTTGTCCACCTCCATAAGAACTGCTGATATACTAGCATTGAGAGGGGTGAATTTCTCAAAACGAGGAGCTAGGCGGCGCTGACCATTGTCGTCCTTCTGAAATTTATGGGAGCCTTCTTCGTTTGTATTCCTCCGTTTGTTACCGAAAGATGACTCCTCTTGACTGGGGGGTTGAGAGCTTCTTCGGCTCAGATGTACTTCTCGCTCCTAAGCAGGAGTTCTGAGAAGTCTCAAGGAGGCTTCTTAGCGAGGGACGCCTTGAGGTCAGAGTTAGTGACGTTGTGCCTGAATGCCGCAGAGGCTACTGATTGGTTAAGGAAAGCAATAGACTGGGCTTCAGTAGTAAAGTACCGTACGTAATCTCTTAGGCGTTCACCCTTTCTTTGGCTGAGGACTATCAATGACGCACTCGTTTTCTCAGCTCGGTGACTGCCCATGGAGTGGATGAGGAATATCTTCTCAAACTGTTCGAATGAGAAGATGGAGGCGGGGGTTAGACGGGAGTACCACGCTCGCGCTGGTCCCCTCAATGTTGCTGGGAAGGCCTTGCAGAGGACCGCATCCAAGGCTTGATGAATCATCATGAGAGTTTTAAAACTCTCGATATATCGATCGGGTCCGACTCCCCATTGTAGGATTCAAAGTGGGATGGCCTAAAGGCTTCGGGGACCGGAGCTTCCAGGATGGCCCTAGAGAAGGGAGTCTGCTTGGGCGGAACCTATTGGTCCATTGTTCTTCTTCAGGATTTATCTTGTTGAGGCGCCTCTCCATCTTGTGGCGATGGCGGCAGACCGAGTCATCCCTTCGGTCGGATCTAGCCGACCCCTGGGACTCTCCTTCATGAGTGGCAGTATGGCGAGGATTTGGGACACGCTGATCCTGATTCGTGGCAATATTAAGCGCTCGCATGATATCTTGTTTGAAGTTCTGGAGCTCAGCCCGAGTGACTGGTGCCTCTCCAGCTTGGCGATCCCTGGGTGTAGCTCGGCTTACTGGAGTATGACTTCTCCGCCGATGACGTGGATGAGACTCTCTTCGCCTCCTCGGGGGAGGGGATCTTCTGGTCCTCGGTCTGCGGGGATCCGGACTCTCGAGGCCCCTGGGTGCTCAGGTTGATGGACTCCCTCAAGGGCTCGCCATCCATTCAAGCAAGTTCGGAGGTCAACCCCCTGCTGGCAGTTAATAATCACTTGACGGAGATCCTGCTCAGGAGGGCTTTGAGAAGCCATAGAGTCAACTGAAGGATTGTGGACCGAGACATGGTCATGAAGAGGATGTTGCTTTGGACGACTCCGACGATAGGCCCCCTGGCCAGCCCCCCGAGACTCTGGAGGGACCTGTTGAGGAAGAACATCTTGGACTGGAGGAGGAGGAAGAGGAGTAGCTCTTCGGCTGGAGGCCGCTGCCTTCCCCTTCTCTTTCGGATGCATGGTTTGAAAACGACTTTCACTGATGAAGTAAAGTTGGATTGCTTTTTCTGTTTCTCACAGACGGCGCTAATCTGTTGCTGCTGATTTTTGGTGTGGGAGCAAACAGATGAATTTGTGGATTCTTGAAGGAAACAAATAAGCAAACCTGTTGACTTTCACCGGCATGTTGACTAGTTTCTCATCGCTGTCGTGAACCTGTACAAAGTTCGATACATCGGGATGGATCCCGGCGACGAACCCTCCAACGCTCTTGTCAGTATCCAGAAAGATTATGAAAGAGCTTTAGGTAGAAAAAGATTGATTACCTTGTTACGGTGGGGGAAGATGGATATTTATAGTCGCCTTAGGGACCCGTTTCGAGATAAGGATTTATCTCTACTTCCCGGTGTTTTTGGATAAAATGTAGAGTTTAAATCGTTTCATAGAGATAACCATAAATTTGAATTACTCTTTAAATATCTTGGGCTGGTTTGTAGCGGGCTGCTACCCATATCCAATAGGAAAGATCCGTTTATGAGTTATTGGGCTTTAAAGAAAGACCCAGTTCCAATTCCAAACCCGTTTGTAGGTGAAATTACCGTTTACCTCTGAGAGCTTTAAGATTCGTGCTCAATTTGAATGGTCTTGATTTAATCCTATTTTTAGCCATATCAGGTATGATTACTAAACTTAACTTTTAAGAAACCATCTTCTTTAAATTCAAAAATGCACCCACCTTGTACCCTAAACGCACCTGTTGCACCCGATTTGCAGCCGATACTGGTATGAAGCCCAAAATCAGGTACCCATGCTTCATAGGCAAGACTAATGGTTGTAGATAATTTGTGGTCCAAAAGGGTTATATAGTTATTCAAAATAATCTTTAAGCATGCATCCCACATACCACTTAGATATCAGACTACTTGTATTACAGAAAGGTTATGGTTATTATTATTTAAAAATAATTGTTAACCATGCATCCCACATGCCAACAGATGTCGTGCATTAGATATCTTAAAAATCAATAACATTTGGCACAAACTAACCATTTGTTTGCAGTTAAGTAATCTTCCCTAAAATGAAGGTTCTGATGGAGGTTACTTTATTAGAATGGAGGTAGCCAAATGTAAATATTCCATAACATTTAAAGAATGAATTTTATTTAAATTCATCACTAAGATCGCCGAGAATATTCCATAAAAATAAAACATTGAATTACGACAGATTCACAGAAAATATAAAAAGACAGCATACCTCCTCTGGAAATTGGTGCTACTGTCAGTAAAATAGATATTGCCATCATCATCAATGTCCAAATCATTTGTAAAATTCATTGGGACACCTTCCGCCTCTGTAGTTAACTGCGTAGCCAGTCCACCTTCCGGCCCTACCTTTAACAACCCAAGATATGCATCGGCGATGTACAAGTCTCCTGTTTTCTTGTGAAAACGCAAACCTAGTGGCCTTCCACATATATGCTCATTCTTCAAATATTCCAATGGTGAAGGCTTAGGGTCACAGATTGCTGACCTACACAAAATGCACAATTATTACATGGTTAAGTAGAAATTATATATTTCTATGCCAATGAAGTGGCTGAAAGACATTGAATGCATTTTAGCAATTGGAAAAGAAAGATGTATGATCCCAAATTGATTCTGTCCGAGGCCGGAAACACTCAAATACAAGTGTTTCGCATATCAACTACATTTTGGACAAAAGACACTGTTACGCACCCATAAGACATTGGTCAGGTGACATTTTATTAAGTAGTTGGTTCAACAATTTTAACTAAACAAACTTCTTTGACAACTGAACAATGGTGGGCTCAAATTAGCTGAGGGAGGGCCAATTGAGTAATTCTTTCTAACTGTCGGTAACAGTTTGCGGATCCATCATTACAACAGAAGTGTTACAGAAGTGGTTTCATAGTTTCTGTGTCTGTCACATGCTTATTAGCCTATAAGGAGACACTAAAAGAAGAGCGATTGTAAGTCTTGGCTCTTCTGCCTTCCACTTCAGAGTTTATATGAAATTCAGTTCAAAACTCTGTTATACGTTAGTAAAATCCATTGAACTCTCTTCCAATCCAATTCCTGGCTTGATTACTGTTATCCAGGGCGAAGAAAGGAGCAGGACCTCTCAAGCTATAGTGCTTTAGCTAATGCATCTTCTGAGATGCAAGAGTAAGAAAGGTTCAGAGGATCAGGAATAATTCATCATAAAACGCCTAGTAGAATTAGAATCTTAAAGAAGATATCACTATATGATAATCAATATATTGCAGTGTTACTGGTTCTGAACACTGACAAAATGAAAATCACTAAGATAGCAACTTCTAGTCCTGGTTACTTGATATACAGATAGATCATTTACCTGGTTCTTGCAAGGGCCTGAGGAACACGGCTCATGGATGTACATTTAAACAAAAGCACTATTTACTAACAACACTTAGGACACTTAAGGCATATTAAGAGAAAACATCTCATTGAAAAGCGGAAAGCTTACTAAACTAGGAGTTGTTCAGTTCTCACGCTACAGGCAAAACCTTCCATAATAACCATTTGTTCTTACCCTAATCTAATGGCCCTTGTATAGCTGTAGCATCAATATACTCCAAGAAAATGAATGGAAAAACAAAAAGGGCTTCTAACTGTTAGGAATTGTAGCCTCAAATACACGTAGGCACGGGATACTTGAAGTTGGAGAAGAAGAGGAGAAGACAAAGAAGCAAGGGAAGACAAGCAGCAAGTAGAAAAAGAGAAGTCTGGAGGGTTGCGATCGACCGGCTAGGGGTGCGATCGACCGGCTAGGGGTGCGATCGACCGACCCTGTCGACTGGGAGTTTTTCGAGTGTATTAGTCCAACAGAGGAGAGGACGGTCGACCGACCTTGGGGGTGCAGTCGACCGGTCCGCTCTCTGGGTTGGTTCTACACATTGCAGTCGACCGTCACTAAGGGTGCGGTCGACCGGCAATGTCGGCTGATTGTTCTTTTGGGCTTACGGAAGAAAGACCCAATTTGCTAGATTTGTGTATATCTTTTAGGGTTTGCTTGGGGGCAATATATATGGCCGTAAACTCTAGGGTTTAGTTATCCAATCCAATTTAGGGTTAGATCGAGAGATCATTATTCAACTTCAAGAGGTGATTGTGCCGAATGTTTCAAAGGTGAGAGACAGAGATTAAGGGTTGCAATCTCTTTTGTAATCTTTGTATTTCTTTGGGAATAAGATGTATTGGTTATCTCTGCATATTGGTTGTGTTCTTGTGAGATCCATATATTGTGGTGACTTGTTCTTGGTTCATCTATTTCTTGGCAGTTTCCAATTGCTTGTGGTGTGTTTTCGCTATTAGCACTACGAGTTGGGAGTAGATTTTTCCGACAAGTGGTATCAGAGCAGTTGGTTCGAGATGACCGATAACAAGATGAAGATCGAGAGATTCGATGGGACCACAAAGGAGGCTATGGAGATTCTCACGGATATGTATGAGAAACCGTCGGCATCTAATCAAATTCTTCATCTGAAGAAATTGGTTAATATGAAGGAAGGGGGTTCACTAGCAGAGCATGTGAACAATTACTGTATGGTTTACAATCAGATGGAAGCTGCAGGTTTGAAGTTTTCAGAGAGGGGGCAGTCATTGTTACTTCTATCTACTTTACCCGATAGTTATGGTACGGTAGAACAGACTATTACAGGCACTATGACAGATTCAACGACTCTACAGGATATGGTGAGTAGCATTCTGAACGAGGAGGAGAGAAGGGTGAGAAACGGAGGATGTCCATCATCATCTTCTAGAGATTCCGCCATGTACGTTGAGAAGAGATATGGGAGATCTAAGAGTAGTCGAAGAAGAAAGAATCAGAGTAGTTCATATGAGAGTGAGTCTGATGACAGTGATGGGAAACATGGGCCTAAGTGTTGGTATTGTCACAAGAAGGATCACATGATGCACAGTTGTAAGGCTTATATGAAGAAGCAGGAGAAACCAAAGAGAGATACTCCAAAGGAAGCTCAAGTGGAGCTTGTTAAGAATCAATGCTTATCAGCTCGGGAGGAGTTGGGCACTCAAGGTTGGTATATTGATTCGGGGGCTTCTTTTCATTGCACTCCGAAGAGAGAGGTATTTGATGACTATGAGGAGGATTCTTTTGGAGATGTGATCGTGGGGAATGGTCACCGGTGTCCTGTACGTGGGGTTGGTACTGTTCGCGTGAATACCATTGATAATCAAAGTGTTGTCTTGTGGGAGACAAGGCATGTTCCAGACTTGAAGGAAAATCTTATCTCGATTGGAAGACTAGACAAAAAGGGGTTGTCTACTAGAGTTGGTAGTGGGGAGTGGTGCATAGCTGCAGGTTCAAGGGTGATTGCAAAAGGGAAGCGTGAGGAAACGCTTTATTTGCTTAGAGACGTGAGGGGCATTTCTTCTGTAGTTGACTCTCAGCCGGAATTGAGTAGTAGGTTGTGTGGGGTGCAACCGAGTTCTTTCAATTGTGGGGAGGAGGTTACTAATTTAGTGGGAGCTTCTGGCCATGGAAGTGATTCTAGTGGGCAAGATGTTGCTGCGATGAGGGTACTTTGCGAATTGGCAGTTGAAGCTTCAAGTCGCTCTTGTGTGATAGAGAGCACTGGTATCGATATGCGGGGTGATATCGATAAGGGTAACCAAATTGGGACTGTAGGGATAGAACAGTCTGCGGAGTTTGTGAAGGTGTCGTCCACGGAGGTTTCTAGTGCAGAGGGTGCATTGAGAGGCTTCGAACCATGTCCGGTGTTGATGGAGATCTTGCGAGGTGGGGAGTCTCATAACACGGAATCCGACATAGGAGATTGTTTCTCCGGTATTCGTGCTCTATGCGATTGGTGGAGCACATCCTTCATGAGGCGATGAGGGGTGGTTGGTGCACTCCACGTGGTGGAGTGGCGGAGGTAGATGGCAGAGATAATGCGAGGAAAGATTGCAATAACTTTGAAGCGTGGTGTATTTGGTCCAAGTGGGAGATTGTTAGGAATTGTGGCCTCAAATACACGTAGGTACGGGGTACTTGAAGTTGGAGAAGAAGATGAGAAGACAAAGAAGCAAGGGAAGACAAGCAGCAAGTAGAAGAAGAGAAGTCTGGAGGGTTGCGGTCGACCGGCTAAGGGTGCGGTCGACCGACCCTGTCGACTGGGAGTTCTTCGAGTGTATTAGTCCAACAGAGGAGAGGACGGTCGACCGACCTTGGGGGTGCAGTCGACCGGTCTGGGTTGGTTCTACACATTGCAGTCGACCGTCACTAGGGGTGCGGTCGACCGGCAATGTCGGCTGATTGTTCTTTTGGGTTTACGGGAGAAAGGCCCAATTTGCTAGATTTGTGTATGTCTTTTAGGATTTGCTTGGGAGATATATATATGACCGTCAACTTTAGGGCTTAGTTATCTAATCCAATTTAGGGTTAGATCGAGAAATCATTATTCAACTTCAAGAGGTGATTGTACCGAGTGTTTCAAAGGTGAGAGAGAGAGATTGAGAGTTGTAATCTTTGTATTTCTTTGGGAATAAGAAGTATTGGTTATCTCTGGATATTGGTTGTGTTCTTGTGAGATCCATATATTGTGGTGACTTGTTCTTGGTTCATCTATTTCTTGAGAGTTTCTATTGTTTGTGGTGTGTTTCCGCTATTAGCACTACGAGTTGGGAGTAGATTTCTCCGACACTAACTACCTAATTCTTTTTAAATAGACTACAACTAAGTGAATTACAAATATTTTGCAAGTAACTAATCATTACAATTACACATATTGTAGTAGTATTGGCCAAGGTGCATGAGAGTTGAATCCTGATGGGATACAATTATAGAATGTGAGAGGAGGCATTCAAAGGCAACCAGTACTAAGTATAAGAATGTGCTGTCCAGGAAAATAACCAGCAAACAGGTTAGAAGACAGCACAAGGCCATTCAATTGGCACCTGCATAGTCCCGAGTAAAATTTAGAGCCCAGTCAACTGGATTTGGCTTTTCTACTAAATTCAAATCAGTTTTCTCATAGGGTTTTGGTGAAGGATAGGATATATGTAGATTTGTAAGGGGTGAAAACACATTTTCCATTAGAAGAGGGATACTGCTAGGTTACTTGAGGAATAGATAGACAGATTGAGATCTTGTAATCAGGTCATGAAGGCAAAATCTTGAAGGTTTTGCGCTTTAGATTCTTCTTATGCAATTAACATAAGTCTTTCTTTTCTCTCCCACATTCTTCTTTGTTGGTGATTGTGTTGTGTGCGTATGTTATTGTTCTATCTAGGTATTCTTGATTGCCATGGGGTTTTTTGAGATGCTATGATTATCAACATGTACATCAACCAAAGCACAAGCAAGCAAACTTTATTGAGGGGTTCCATTGTGCTTGGTAGTGTATGTGGAGAATAAAAGTCGGATACCCTCTAAATGAGAACTGGAGTTACGAAAAGTGGGAACAGAATAGCTCAGCGAGGAAGTATTGGACATCCGTAAAACCTTCTTGTTCCTCAAAAGAAGAAAGTGAAATCTGATATGCACTTTCATCAAAGATACCGAACACAGACTACACTAATCTAGACCCCAGATGTTAGGGGTTTAGAGTCCATTCCCAATTAGATTAGTTAGTATACCCACTCATCCAACTCCTACTACGATACTCTTGGAATGTAGGTACCTAATTGGAGGCATTGAATGGTAATCCTGATAGATTGCAAGACAATTTGGTTGCTCCCTTTCTCTTCAATCTTCTTTTCTGCATTAAAAACCTTATAACCACCTTCACCACCTTCACCTGGTGATTGCATATCCAGTTCTAAAAACCTTATAACCACCTTCACCAATTGTACAGTACACAGTTGAAAAAAATAGTTTTGGAAAGAAGTTGATAAAATAAGAAAAATTAAAAGGCACACAAAACATTTATGAAAGACGCATGTGGAGATTGAGGTATTGATTGGGTTGATAGATAAAGAAAAAGTACGAAAAATTCAAACCCCATCACTGCATCTCCTCCTAGACTTCGTCTTGGCGACCTCAGAATGGCCCTTTTTGCCTTCTTAACGTAGATGCATTCACAACTGAACTTGTTCATTAAAATGCCCCACTACCAACCAATTACTTAACAAGTATTACTTGAAATCCATTTCAACGTCCCGACACCCGCCCCTTTCTTAGGGATTCAATAAAAAGTTATTATACGACATGAAGTAGATTTAACTCCCAATCAAAGCTTAATAATAGAACTCATAAGTCTAGAATGAATAATTGGAATGGGTATATCTCTTGCAAAATCCTCATCCTCGTAAATGATTTTGATCAAATTTTCAAAAGAACAGTGTAATTAAAGAATACAGACAAAATCTCTCTAAAAGTGAGGATCGTGAATTGTTACTCGTATTGTGGAGTGACACGTTCACAAATGTTTCACCTTAAGTGAAGATGGTTGTGGGGTGCCAAGCTATAAATTACTAACACTAGTCAAACATGATGTTTAGCTCTTATCGTAGGGTTATCTCTTCAGGAATATTCCCTGATTATTGTATCAAGATATCAAACTAGGATTTCTTTAGGTCTATATATATTGTTGTTATTGGCCTCCATTGAGAGCCAAGAGAGAGAGAGTACTTCATTGAAAGAGAGATTGAGTGATTCTCTAATTGTCAACAACTAGTACTTATTGGTAAGGCTTGAAGGAGGGTCGTGGTGAGAATTGTAATATTCTTGTATCTTCTCAAGTTGAATAACATTTTGGGTTTCTTCTCCTCCGGATTAAGGCGAAAGCCCCAACCGGGACAAATTTGTGTATGCTTTGGTGTGTTTGGTATGATCTCATATGTGCTTGGTAGTTTGTGTTGATTGCATCGAATAACTCAACAAGATCCTAAGAGGGATTTTCGGCAGAAATCCCTAACAGTTCTATGTTGTTCAAGTACGGGCAGGGAGCTATAGAGTAAGACCCCAAAGGGAGGGTAAGACTCTAGGTGTCTCGGTGAGCGGGGTTACTGTGGGGCCACCTTTATGCTCGTGGCAACTTTTGGGTGAGGTCCGGAACCCTTATGCTCGTGGCAACATAATTATTTACAAAAGTGTCACTCATATAAAATAAAATTTTGCGCCACTAGGGGTAATTTTTAAAGATTATGTGATGAGTAAATGGAGGTCTCAGGTTCGAGGCCGGATTGTGTCTCATTATTTACTATATATAAAAAAAATTAATTAGATGCATCGCACGTGCAGATTACTAGTGAACACATGAGAATATAATCATTTTGGAATATAGGAGGAAATTGTTGAGATTATATGACTCATATGTATATATTTCAATATAATTATATTATTATGTTCTATAAGGCATGTGTTGTATACATAAGATTCACAGATCCAGTAATGAATATTAGAACCGTGGACTTGTTGGATGAATACAGTTGAGTGAAGGTATAGGTATGCAAACTTTGATTATTGTAACTCTACCTTCAAACTTAAAAAAGTTGTCCCTCGACAAAGTGGTTTGCAGCCCAACTAAACAGTGATCTTCCCTACAATTCAGATTACTAAGCTATCTCAACTTTTGGGTTGAGACAAAGTGAAACAAATAGACAAACAAATGGGGGAAAAAAGAAAAAAGATGCAGACCTATTTGGGGAAGTATATGCAAAGTCCTTCCAAGTCTGCCCATCCCAGAAAAGAATCCTGCCGTCAGCAATCCCAGTGTAGGGCCCACGCCCTTGCGGGTCGAACGCAACACTCTCGGGTCCCTGTACCCGGCCCAACAGCCCCGCATCCGCTTTCTGCAGTAGGTCCTCTTGGTCGTGGGCATTTGGAATCTCGGACATCGGCGGTAGCTCCACCTTGTAGGTCTGGAACCGGGGGAAATCGACCATGGGGCCGTGGCCTAACGGGTCGGATCCACAGTAGAGGGCAAGTAGGAGGATGGACCCGGTAAGGAGTTTGGTTGTTGTCGATGGCATTTTATCCGATGGGGTTGGTTCTGTAGATTATGAATTGGGTTTAGGTATATTATTTATCAGAGAATGAGAGATTGAGCTGGTCAGGGGTTGGGTAGGTAGCACGAGGGGGATGGTGAGTGTTGTTAGTTGGTTGCTACGAGTGGCTGCCATCTCTTGTTTGACTAATACTGAGCAGTGAGCTTGCTAACAAGAAGCTTGCATAGTAATTGACTACCGATATAACGATTTTATGACGAGGGTGAGTAAGATACGCAAATAAAACACCCCCATTTTTCCTTTTTAAAAAAACACCCCTGTTTTCCCGAATTTTTTGCCCTAATAGGCCACTTTTTGAAAATATTTGTATTTAAGGACCAATTTCTAAGCTAATAAGTGCTCGTGGGCTACTCAGTGTTATGTCAGCAGTGGCCGCTATTCCGAATAGCAGGCTCTTCATTTTCTTTGCCGCTAATGGGAATAACGGCCTCTGTCCTAAATTTTATGGGATTTTTTTTTATCTGTCGCTATTCCCATGGGCGGCCTTAGCTTAAATTCAGTCGCTAATGGAAATAGTGACCACTAATGCAGTATGTTATCCACAATTAGCGAAATTTAGAGACTCTCTCTTTTCTATGTAATTTTTAAAATTAATAACTTAACTGTGATCGCTATTGGGAATAATGACCTAGGATAACCGTGGTTGTTATTCCCAATAGCGACCACTAATGCAGTGTGTTCTCCACACTTAGCGAAATTTAGAGACCCTCTCTCTTCTATGTAATTTTTAAAATTAATAACTTAAGTGTGGTCGCTATTGGGAATAATGACCTAGTATAACTGTGGTCGCTATTCCCAATAGCGACCACTAATGCACTTAGTGAAATTTAGAGACCTTCTCTCTTCTATATAAATTTTAAAAATATACACTTAACTGAGGTCGCTATTGGGAATAACGACCTAGTATAACTGTGGTCGCTATTCCCAATAGCGATCACTAGTGGGACCTGACCGCTAATAAGGTCGCTATTCCCATTATCTCTCTCTCTACACTTCACTTCGATTTCTTCTTCCTTCTCTTCTTCGTTCCCAAAACCCTAAACCCCAATACCTCCCCCAAATCATCAAACAGTTTCAAAAACCCCCAAAATTCCAAGAAATCTCTGTCACTATGACTCATCCTCCCCCTCCTCCAAAATAAATAGTTTGTGAAACCCTAGCTTAAATTGCATAACCTTAGCCCCTCCACATTTGAACCATATATTCTCTCTCGTTGCTCCCGAAGGTTCCCTCCATTACAATTGGTCATCATCTTAGGTTTCATCTACTCCACCTTTCTGATATGTGAAAACAATATAGTTTGTTTCATTATAAGAATAAAAGTTTATCGGGGCTTATATTTGTGTATTTTGGTGTATAAATTGTATGTGGATAGATAGAGAGAGATAGATGGTTATATTGGATTTGGTTTTTATCTGGTGAGAATATGTATGAACTAAAATAGGTAAGGTATTGTGAACGTTTGATTCTGAAGAAAATAACATAGGTTTTCTTAATTGTGAATAGCTCGTTGCTTAATAGACATGTAATTATGTTTTGGTCATGATTGTGTATTGAACCGCAAATTCATCTGTTAATGTATAGGTATGGACTTTAAAATTCCTATTTGGTTGTATTACGGGGGAGAAATAGTTCGAGACCCAAATGTGGGAGTTTGTTATATAGGTGTTTAACCGAAAATACTTTGGGTATATCATAATATCAAAAAGCAAGAACTAGTAGAGAAGGTATACGAATTAACTAAATGGGATAGAGATGAATGGAGTGTGAAAATCCTAGCTAGGTATGCAGCTGCAAAGGTGAAGGACAATATTTCATGGCGGTCCCTATAGTTGATGATGATTCTCTTATTGCTATGATTGCAAGATCACTTGATTCGAACTCTAGTTAGTCTGCATTGGAGTTATATATACAACAAATGAAGATTATTGAAGGTCATCCACTTGTTAGTCGTGTGTCATCCCCCGTACCCGAAGTACTGGCCCCTGAGCTGAGTCCCAATCTACCTATTCAGTCACATGTGGAATTGTCTCTAGCAGATGGTAATATATTCCCAATTCCAACACAACAAATCCTCCACAACATGGCTTATCACCTCCTTTCAGTTTGATTCGTCATCTTGTTGATAATGAAAACCGAAATCAATCCTTCGAAAATGCTGTTGTTAACAATGAATTGTTAGAAGATGAAGAAGTTGAGGAATAGGTGGAATATGTAGAAGACGGTGAAGATGAAGAAAATTTGCATGTACATGATGTAAATGATAACCCTAACAACATTAATGATGTTCACGAGTTGGAACGAAATGTGGAATCGGCGGCCATTGACTCAAAGGCGACTTACCACTTTTTCTGAATTTGAATCAGTTGATTGGATTAACAATGCTAGAGTATATCACTTCAGTGAAGAGTCATCTGGCTCATCTGACACACACCAATTGTACATCGGACAGAAATTTACAACCAAAGATGAAGCGGTACATGTCGTGAAAATGTTTTCCATCAAGGAACATCGAGAGTTCGTCATAGTTAAGTCAAACAAAACCATATTTCTGTAAAATGTAAAATGGCACCAACCATATTTTCTGTAAAATGTAAAATGGCACCAAAGGTACGTAATGTTGAGGAGGAAGCAGCAATTTTCGACGTTGTAGAGCCAGGTTGTATGTGGATATTTCGTGCTATCATTCCAACAGGGCAAACAAATTTTATTGTGAAGAAACTGGAAGGACATTACACATGTATCAATCCCACACTGACTCAAGATCACAGGAGAGTAGATTCTACACTAGTATCAAACTTGATTTTGAATGTTGTGAAGGCGCAAATAGGATAAATTCTAAAGGCAATTATTGAGATAGTCTTGCTTGAATGCATTTACAAGATATCTTACAAAAGGCTTGGTGAGCAAAACGAAGAGCTATTGAGCGATTGTTTGGTGGATTTGAGGAAGCGTATACGAAGTTGCCTTCACTTTTATCGGCAATACGAGAATCAAATCCTGGCACTTATGTCAAATGGGATAAGGTTCCGTCCGGTCATGGTGATGAGACATTCAAAAGAGTTTTTTGGGCATTTGCGCCATCTATTGAAGGATTTAAGTTCTGCAGACCTGTTATAAGTATTGATGGTACCCATCTGTATGGAAATTTTGAGGGTTGTTTATTGATAGTAGTTGCACCCGATGCTAGTTATCTTATATTTGCATTTGCGTTTGCAATAGTAGATGGAGAGAGTGTTGAAAGTTGGACTTGGTTCAGTTGCATTCGATACTATGTCACTGACCGCCAAGGGTTATGCATTATATCTGATCGTCACGCTAGGATTTTGTCTTGCATGGAGCTCGAGAACGGATCATTAAATGAGCCACATGCTTATCACCAGTATTCCATGTGTCATTTTGCTACAAATTTTTTATACCAAATTTGGTAATTAGGAGTTAAGGAAGTTGAAGGTGGTAGCATGTCAAAATCAGCTAAAATATCTAGCCAAAGAAATGACATATATTGATTCAGTTAAACTAGAGGCATCAAATTGGCTCAAGGAGAAACCTATTGAGAAGTGGGCCCTTGCGGCAGATGGCGGACGTCGATATGGGCTGGTCACTACAAATATTACTGAAGTTTTTAATTCGGTGTTGAAGGGAGTTCGTAGCTTACCCGTTACCACTATTATGGAGATGATCTTCTACCGTATTAATACTACTTTACCGAACGTCGTCAAGGGTCACAAAGGCTTATAAGTGATGGTAAAATTCGGAGATCACGTGTACAACTAATTCTCGATAAACGACGTAAGAGAGCTAACTTGCATGAGGCTATAATGTTTCACCATAATCCAGGAGTATTTCAAATTCGGACTGGTATTAGAGTTGAAAACAATCAGCATAAAGGTGAAAATTTGCATACAGTTGATTTGGGAGCAAGGACATGTACTTGTCAAAAGTTTCAGCTGTACCATATTCCATGTTCTCATGCACTAGCAGCTTGTGCATCTCGGGCAGTGGATTACCGTCCTTATGTCGATCCATTCTATTCTGCTGAGCTATTATTACTCACTTGGAGGCCTACATTCATTCCAATTAAAGACCAAGCCTATTGGACCACTTAATGGGACCATCACTCAAGGCTGATGACACACTTAGAAGGTGTAGGAAAGGTCGGCCTAGAATTACACGCTTTCGGAATGACATGGATGTTATAGATGGGTCGGGCACGGGGATAACTTGTTAGCAATGTATTCAAATAGGCCATAACAAGCATCGTTGTCCTAGTAAACAAACCTCCAGTAGTGCTAATTCATTGTAGGTATTTAAATTTTGCATACGATTTATTCTGTTATTATTTATTCTTAAATTGACTTGGTGCGATGTAATAAATGCAGGACGAGGTGAACTAAGCAACGAGTGCACGTGGCCGGGGACGGCATGCACGCACATGTGGTGCATGACCTCCTAAAAGCACCAAAAGCACGAGCACCGAAGGTGAAGGGGTGTCCGGACACACAAATTTGTGAATATATAGAATGTTGTATCAATGATGTCATAGTTTTTTGCTATATAATGTTGTATCAATGATGTCATAGTTTTTTTGCTATTTAATGTTGTACTTTGAAAATTTGTGAATATGTTGGAAATGAATGGATTTCAAGTTTGGTGGAGTATTTATGCAATCATAGTTTATATAATGTTATATAACTAGATTTGCCCGTGGGCACGTGCCTACGGCACGTCTTCAGAACGATACAGCATATGAAAAGCCTTGTAAACAGTAAATCAACAATTATATAGCTCAAGTTTGAATAGTATGACAATAATTAGTTGTAAATAAAAGTCCATGTTTTCATTAGTATATGTTGAAAAATAATTATGAATTTGGGTATAAAAGTTCATGTTTCCATAAGTATATATATATATACTAGGTTTGCCCGTTGATATGTGCCTACGGCACGTCTTCGGAACGGTACACCTTGTTTGATTATATAAAATAGTTTTGGAGGTCCAGCAAATTAATTGAAGCAGCAAACATATTATATGTGAAACTTTTGGGGGTCCAGCAAAAAACATATTATATGATTTTTTGATTTTTTTAAAAAGGTTTTTTAAATTTTAATTGTTTTAAAATAAAAAAAAATATTTTCTTAATTTTTTGAATAGAAGAGGGAGGGAGAGAGAGAGAGGAAAAAGAAATTAAATAAATGTAAGAGTTGTTTTGGGTGGAGGATTTGAATTTGAGTTTTGGGGGGAAACTTTTAGGAGGGAAAATATGTTTTGTGAGGTTAGATTCGAACCTTTGATTTTTGGGGGGATTGAAGGAGAGCCACTTGATAGCTTTCTTTGTGTTTTATTATATAGATTTGTGTGTGTGTGTGTGTGTGCACACACACACACACACACACACACACACACACACACACACACACACTACCTCTAGTGCATACGGCGTGTATACTAGGCCTTCGGGCATTCATATCGACGATCTGAACCGTTCACATTGATCTACACATCTAAATTTGTCTAAATATGTAAAATCAAATCATTTAAAATTCATTTACCCATCCATTGAAGTGTTACAAAATTCTATGGTTGAAAATCATTGTTTTTTATAGTCACATGATGGATGGACAAATGAATTTCAAATGATTCGATTTTACATATTTAGACTAATTTAGATGTGTAGATCAATGTGAACGGTTCGGATCGTCGATATGAACGCCCGAAGCCTAGTGCACTGTGTGCACTAGAGGAGTGCACAACCGAAGCTTTCCTTATATATATATATATATATATATATATATATATATATATATATATATATATAGAGAGAGAGAGAGAGAGAGAGAGAGAGAGAGAGAGAGAGAGATATAAATAATTAAATAAATAAAGGAGTTGTTTTGGAAGAGATTTGAATTTGAGTTTTGGGGGGGAACTTTTGGGAGGAAAAATGTGTTTTGTGAGTTTAGATTTGGGCCTTTGATTTTGGGGGGATTGAAGGGTTGAAGGGGAGCCACTTGATAGCTTTCTTTGTGTTTTATTATATAGATGTTCAATTTTTGCTATGTAATGTTGTATCAGTTGAAGGTGATATGAGAAATTGTTGTGTATATGTGGTTGTAATCAGGGAAGCTGCTATGTTCAATTTTCATAATTGAATGACTATAACAGTGGTCGCTATTGGGATTAACGACCTCCATATATATGTAGTCGTTATTACCAATAGCGATTAAACTGATACAACATTTTAAGAAAATTCCATAGAGGAAGCCAAATTGGACTATAACTGAGGTCGCATTTGGGAATAGCGACCCTTGTTATAGTCCATTTTTAGAAGAAATCACAGAGAGCAAGTCAATTTGGACTAAAACTGAGGTCGCTTTTGGGAATAGCGATCCTAATTATAGTCCATTTTGAGATGAAATCACAGAGAGCAAGTCAATTTGGACTATAACTTAGGCCGCTTTTGGGAATAGCGACCCTAGTTATAGTCCATTTTTAGATGAAATCGCAGAGAGCAAATCAATTTAGACTAAAACTGAGGTCTCTTTTGGGAATAGCAATCCTAGTTAAAGTCCATTTTGATATGAAATCACAGAGAGAAAGTCAATTTGGACTATAACTGAGGTCATTTTTGGGAATAGCGACCCTAGTTATAGTCCATTTTGAGATGAAACCACAGAGAGCAAGTCAATTTGGACTATAACTGAGGTCGCTTTTGGGAATAGCTACCATAGTTAAAGTCCATTTTGATATGAAATCACAGAGAGCAAGTCAATTTTGACTATAATTGAGGTCGCTTTTGGGAACAGAGACCCTAGTTATAGTCCATTTTGATATGAAATCATAGAGAGCAAGTCAATTTGGACTATAACTGAGGTCGCTTTTGGGAATAGCGACCCTAGTTATAGTCCATTTTGAGATGAAATCACAGAGAGCAAGTCAATTGGGACTATAACTAAGGTCATTTTTTGGAATAGCGACCCCAGTTATAGTCCATTTTGAGATGAAATCACAGAGAGCAAGTCAATTGGGACTATAACTGAGGTCATTTTTGGGAATAGCGACCCTAGTTAAAGTCCATTTTGATATGAAATCACAGAGAGCAAGTCAATTTGGACTATAACTGAAGTCTCTTTTTGGAATAGCGTGTAGCGCCCCGATTTCCATATAACTGGAAAACCGTGACACATGCCAAGATCTTTTCTTCAATTAGTCACGATACACAAAATGCTAGAAATTAAAACTTTTTATCCAATACGGAGTTACCCCGCAGTAATTACAAATATCAGTTTGTAATACCAACTGTAGCGCCTGCCCTTTTCCCTTTTTGACTCCAAACTCAATTCTTCCAATTTCTATATCACTTTAACCATAAATTAAGATAGTTGTGTTTCAGGGAAAATTTCGGCAGAGTCTCCCCTATAATTTCTACCCCGAAACACAAAAAGCTTACGGAATTCTGCTCTAAATTCCGTAGCTCACATCACAGACAACAATATCACGGGCTCCCCAGGCCAAAATGAGCATCATCACACAGGCAATATATATATATATATATGCTCTGGGGGCCAAACTCATAACGGTTTATCAATTATCAATTAAAAACCATAAATCCTTTTGAAAACGTAGTAAGTTTTTAGAAAATAACTTGTAAAAGCTTACCATAGCGCCCGGTACTCCACAACGAGATGGGTACGGGTCCAAACCCTATCATGCCACTCCACACTCTACTTCCCATCATCATCCACATACTTATACATCAGAAATACAATTTAGAGCATAAAACCTTTACTATTTACAATTAAATCATAACAACACATAGTAAAGTGAAGCTCCACTCCACCGGAACCTGAACCTATACCTCACCTCTGCACCGCTGAGGACCTGTAACAGTAGGGGCCTAGGATAGTCCAGGGACCCCCTCTGCACCGCTGAGGACCTGTAACAGTAGGGGCCTAGGGTAGTCCAGGGACCCCAAATTGTCCCGCGAAGACTCGAAGCGCCACCCCGCATCCAAAGTCGCCAACGTATTCTATTAACAAATTTCAACGCAATTAAGGCTCAAATCATTCAAACCAGCCACGGGAAAACAATAATACTAATTATCTTACTATCACACAGACGTTTTATTGAATGTCTGGGATACACGTGCGATGCACGTAAAAATCTAATGTCTAAGGGATTTTCATTCCCCAAACAATTACCAAAATGACCCACAACTTATTATAATAGTTCTACTAAAATTCTACTACTATAAGGGAGATAATTCTCACATATATAATTTTCTTTTACAAACCCAAAACCCTAATTTATTAACAACATGCAAACTCTTTAATAATATGCTAATTTCTCGCCTCTATTACCTCTAACATCTTCTAATCTCCCTACCATAATCCTCTTACTCCAAATAAATTTACCACACTAAATTTTATACAAAAATAAAATCTAGGGTTTACCTTTTCGAATTCCTTTCGAAAAACGGACTCCGCCACGAGCTAGAGCACCCTCCACTTAGCTATCCCTCCGAATTAATTTGAAGATGACGAAGAAAAGAGGTGGATTTGGCTGGGGGAAACCTTCGGCCGATTTGGGTTCGGCGGGTTCGGGATGGAAAGAACAGGAAGAAGATGGAGAAGGAGGAGAGAAGGGGTGGGGGGGTTTTATAAAAAAAATATAATATAAATATATATATAAGGAATAATTACAACTAGGCCCCCAGACCTCCAAAGTATTTCAAACAAACCCCAACTCTATTCTTTAATAGCACCAACAATACAAAATACATTAAAACGACTTTGTAATAATCCATATAAAATAATTTCATTTTCGAAAATAATAATGATAAAATAAAGTAGACAATATATCTTATATTTCTCGATAGAAATAATTATTATCGGAAAATACATATTCGCGCGAAATTCTCAATCGCGCACACACTTTGATGCAAAATAGCCATATGCTATTTTTCGGGTCGTTACATAGCGACCCTAGTTATAGTCGATTTTGATATGAAATCACAGAGAGCAAGTCAATTTGGACTATAACTGAGGTCACTTTTGGGAATAGCGACCCTAGTTATAGTCCATTTTGAGATGAAATCTCAGAGAGTATCAGTTCGATCACTGTTACGATCAACGACCTATGTCAACCTAAGTCGCTAATGCCAATAACGACCTCTTTATAAAACAATGATATGACAAATTTATACACATCAGCTTCCTTGTGTACATTCACAACATCTTTTGTTTACCACATTATGCCACAAACAAGCATGTATCACATACATTCCATCAGAGATAAATACAACGACTGATATCACAAACAAGCATGTTTACAATATATTACAAAATCTCGCATCAAAATCTACATCGAAAAAGCGTGCAGTGATTATAAAACAACTACTACAATCTACGATGAAACAACGACTAAAGAAACAACATAAGAATAAGTACGCCTAAAATGAGACGACTACGATGGGGTGTACATGTCGGGCTTCCTTCTTTTCCAAATAGCTTTCCGCCTCGGGCCAACTTGTGCAACTTGTGTAACTTGTGATATGAGCATTTCATCGGGGATTTCTTCAATTTCATTACTAGGTTGCTCCGCTACTTGTTGTTGAAAATGCTCTTCTTGTTGTTCATTTACAACTTCATTTCCTTCATCTTGTGCATGCTCTTCATCAGCTTGCTCTTTTACTGGTGGCTCAACTCGTTGTCATTGCCGTGTTGGACGCTTTACGACCTTCTTACGCCCAGATGTTCCGTAAGTTGGGAATGTCATCAATGCGTCAAATCTTGCCACCTCACCCACCTCATCTATTTGCAAACAACATGGTGCGAGAATCCCGTGTGCAAGATCCTTTGCGGCTTGAGCCACATTGCTTCGCAAAACTTGTGCGCATTTCCGGGCGATGAACCATACTTGGTCCATCTGCATATATCACAAATAATTAACATATCATATACATCGCAATGACAAGCAAATGTATTAATATAAATGTTTAAAATAAAATCAAAATTTCAAAATTACAAATGAAATATTAACTTACGATTTTCCTAGTGGATGTTGCCCTTGGTTGATAAATCGGTAACATAGAGGAATAAGAGGGATCGGGTTCGACCTCAACACTCGGAATTGGTAGGAGGACCCCTGCTGGCACGGAAGTACGAGGAGCTACATATAAACGTGTAATCTGCTGGTACCACGACATGTATATAGCGTTCAGTGATCCATTATACGGAGGAATACCGGTAACAATAGTATCGTATCTCCGCTCATTCCACGCGTTCACATGAGCTTGGTGATGGGAAGCCCAATTATGATCGGGCACACGTCCAACCCCTTTAACCTTGTGTAAAAGAATGTCATACGTCCGTAGGGCGGGGATGGTTTGCTGAAGACCGAACTGACGAAGCACTCAATCCGGATAGTTCATCTCGAAAACACTGAAGTTCACGAGTAGGGCTCTCGTCAACCATAGTTGGCTATGTGCGGTACAAATAGGTGATAGTCTCTCCAATCGATTTGGTGAGTACGGTGCCCATATGACGAACTCTTCTCTCAACATATATAGCTCGTCCCTATAGTAAGTAACCACCCCATGTGGATTATTTCTTCACGTGTGACTCCCTACCCAGTACGCACCGATGGGAGCCAACATTGCAGCATTCGCTGCATCTATTAATCACCCCTGTGACTGCCAACTTATACGAGGATGTCCAATATGTAATTTTTCTCAACACCATATCTGTAGGATTAACATCGGACCTGTCATCTCCTTTACATTCAATAATCCATTGTACAAACCCCTGTACAAAGAGGCTAATGCACTGTATTGACTAACTCTAGTCAAGTCACCAATCAGTGGTAAGTACATGAGAGGCGCGACATCTTCTGTCGAGTTGGGGAAAAGGACACCTCCAAATACAGTCATCAAGTAGGCTCGGGTGTAGCACTCTACATGATACTCCGTCGATTCGTTATTTAAGAAATTCCTGAATGTATTCTTCAGCCAAATTAATTGAATAGACACACCATCAAATGTAGTCTCATCTGTCTCGACACTGAGAAAATCTGCCAAAAGCACCTCCTTATTAAACGTTATTGTACCCGTGATGGCGAGACCATCAATTGGAAGTCCAGAGATAACCGCGACATCCGGAAGCGTCACAGTCATCTATCCAATGGGGAAATGGAACGAATGAGTCTCTGACCTCCAACGTTCGAGTACCGCTATAAGTAGATGGCGATCGAGTTTCATCATCCCTATCAAACCGAGTCCGTAGAAACCGGTCTCCACTAACATGTCGTGTGTCATTGGATGCATGGGCAACGTCTCATGCGTACGGAAACTGCACTCCCTAGCTGTACCGTCCCACGCCCGCTAGGATTTATGTGTATGCTACATAGTCAACAAAGTCAGATCATGAGGACCTGGCCCTCCAGGTGCAATGTGAGACGATGGGGTGTGCGCACCACTAGCAGACGAAGAAGCTCCCCACCTTGGACTCCCTGCGATGGACGTCCATGTCCACGACCAATATTACTCGGTCCTTCGTCGGAACCCTACATAAATACAGTACTGTTTAGTGAACACTGCATTGAAACAAGTATATTATCTAAACCAAACAAAAAATACTACATAGTTGGGGCCTACCACCCGCTACAACATTCTTCGTCCGAACTATTTATTCGTTGATTACAGCTGCAAAACATAATCGTAAATACTTATAAGTTCTCTAATAACAAGATATACTTCATTCTCAATATCAATGAATATAACACAACATAAGACTATATTTATTCGAGTCCTTATTGTAGAAAATAAAATCACAATCATAACCTTAATGTTGATGATGATGATTCACATTATACAACAACTTCATCGAAGAACCATCGTCAAATCACAATCACCAAATTACTCGCCAAAAGCATCACAAGTATATTGTAAATATTCCTCCTTGTCTATAACTAACACAAAGATGATGCTTTCTTTACTTACTATCTATTGTGAACAATATAGCAGTCATAACAAGTAACAACCATACATAATAAGTCCCAAATTTGATAGTCTATGGGGTTTGGCAACATTCAACTCTCAAGCACGAATTATTCCCAATCTTATCCCATTTTTTCAACAAGAAGTCAACTAAATACAACCTACAATAAGAATCAAACAACAAGTAGTAAATATTGGGCATACCTTTCTAAGGGTTTCGGATTTGGAATTTCCAAATTTCCAAATGTTGTTGGAGGTCGCTAGTTGGAGGAGAGATGAAGAGAGATGAGCCCGTTTTGAGGGAATTGAAGTCTATGGAAGGATTTGGGGGAGGTATTGGTGATTAGGGTTGTAACGCCCCTGCCCCTAGCTCAGACAATTTATACAATTTAGAAGACAAATTAGATACTATGTAGTACAACTGCCCACTACAGGCTGCCTATCAAAAGGTGGTTAACCAATTAGGTGACTCTTGATCATAGGCTATATTATTTATATATTATTATATTATTTTCTATTCCCAATGTGGGACCAAATGTACTTACCTTTCTCCCGTTTCCCTCTATCTAGCGTGAGTACACAGGAAACAACTCACCGTGGGGCCCTCCATGAGAGAATGACGTCATCAGCAATGAAGATCACTCTGCATTTCATTTTTAACGTGGGCCCCCTATACATCACACCATTCATTAATTCATTTTTACCCAATCCATCCATGCATATATACAACCAGCCACATTTTTTTTCTTTCAACATATATATTATATATATAAATTTTTTTCATAACGCGGATGGAATCGAACGATTCTAGCCCAATATATAAATGAAAATATAGGTAAACAAACGAATACAATTTTACGAATAGTAAAACAAGAGACGCCACAACAACATAAATCTACAGACTCAGCTACAAATAGCAATAGAGCGCATTGCCAAAACTGCCAAAAATCCAGAACACGCACGGGAAAACCACCGTGACGCCAGAGCTTCGGGAGCCGAACCACCCCACTACCATCAATATAAAGACAGCGGAATGGAATCCCCAGGCCCCGCTACGGAGTCCCTCTACCGAAGTTAACCACCTTCGGGCGACACTTGCAAGCCAGCATGGTCCAAAAAATCGACTCGAAGAACGCGAGAAAGAAACAGACAGACAACATAGTGTCCACGCCTAAATGCGATAAAACCCCCGAAATCCAAGGGAATTAACCGAAAGGACCATTACAAGCCTTTGGCCTGAAGAAAAAAATACCTGCAACCAGGCAAAATGAAGCAAAAGTCTCAACTCCGGCGAGACAGAGTGTAGAGAAACGGTCGAAAGCTAGAAACAAAAACATCCTGGTCGGAGGGAACACAGAAAAAAAATCACGGCCCCAGCAGTGAACGCACTAGAGTGTAGAGAAGAGCAAGGAAGCTAAATTGACAGAAAAATAAGCAGTAGACGCTTTAGAATACATAACAAAACGAAGGCACCTGCAACCAACCAACGCACATCTCGGGTTAAAACCCAGATATGCAAAGGAGGCACCAAATGACTCACAACCAAAACGACGACTGCTAAACAAGCGTCGAACACAAACTCTTAACCACAAGCAAAGAGAAGAAAAACAAAACAACTCCAGAAACAAAGAAACAGAACACACAACCACACCAACTCACCAAAGCAAGGAGCAAATAACAACTACTCCAGCACATCTAGCAACCGCAACAACCATAGTCGAAAAGGCAGCACAGGAAAAGAACCAAACCCGGTGCAAAACATCATCCACAAAAAGTGGGACGACTAACTCAAGATAATAATAACCAGACCCACCAAAAGAGAAAGGATCAGCCATATCAACCATCCAATAAGAACAACACCAACTATAGAAACATATCGGAGCAAAAATACTGCCAGCAAGAACAAAAGTAAACACAAAATAGACCGAAAGGAGCTACAGTAGGACAGCGGGGAAGCTGACAGAGGTCACCAAACCAAAACCCCCAAAAACCTTCCGAAGGAATAGGGAAAGATCCACCAGTGTCACCTCACAGCTGCATGGAAATAGAGAGAAAAGAGAACAATATTAGATAAGAAGTAAAGCTAAACGGATAAAAATAAGTAGAACGGGAAAAACAGATCGCCTCATCCAGGCGACTTAAATGTAAAGCTTCCAATTTATCATGCGATAAAGTGGAAGACCAAAATTTGATAAAGAACAGAAAGTCATCGATAATGGTATCAATCGTGGCCGAAGAGAGAGCAAAAATACGATTATTCCTTTCCGACCAAACCACCCAAATGATGGCCATAATGGAAAGCACCCACAATTTACGATACTCTTTCCTGATAGAATGAGGCATCCAATAGGATGAAAATTCATTAGGAATAGAGGGAGCTTGCCAAGCCCGAGCAGTAATCATCCACAACGAATGAATAAAGTTACAGTGAAGGAAAAGGTAATCAGTGTCCTCGTGTGCTGAAGAGCACAACTCGCATAATTGACCTAGAGCCAAATTTCTTTTATTAAGCACATAATTGACCTAGAGCCAAATTTCTTTTATTATATATATATTATATTTTTTTAACACAGGGTGTTACAAGGGTTATTGGGCTTTAGGGTTTTGGGAACGAAGAAGAGGGGAAATCGAAGTAGAGTGTAGATGGAGAGAAACAGTGGGAATAGCGACCTTATTAGCGGTCGGGTCCCACTAGTGGTCGCTATTGGGAATAGCGACCACAGTTATACTAGGTCGTTATTCCCCAAAGCGACCTCAGTTAAGTGTATATTTCTAAAATTTATATAGTAGAGAGAAAGTCTCTAAATTTCGCTGAATGTGGAGAACACACTGTATTAGTGGTCACTATTGGGAATAGCGACCAAGGTTATACTAGGTCGTTATTCCCAGTAGCGACCTCAGTTAAGTTATTAATTTTAAAAATTACATAGAAAAGAGAGAGGGTCTCTAAATTTCACTAAGTGTGGAGAACACACTGCATTAGTGGTCGCTATTCCCATTAGCGATTGAAATTAAGCTAAGATCGCCCATGAGAATAGCGATAGATAAAAAAAATTCCATAGAATTTAGAACGGAGGCCGTTATTCCCATTAGCGGCAAAGAAAATGAAGAGGTCGCTATTGGGAATAGCGGCCGCTGCTGACATGGCATTAAGTAGCCCACGAGCGCTAATAGTTTGGAAAATGGCCCTTAAATGCAAATATTTTCAAAAAGTGGCCTAGTACGGAAAAAAATCCTTTTTTGCGGTCAAAGCACAAAATTTCTTGGATTTCTGATCAACACACATAACCATTTAGGGCGGTTACTGTAACACCTCGAATTTGTAAAATACCGAAAATGCCTGTTTTTATATATTTTGAGTGGTGAAAATTATTTTTGATGTATTTTAATTAAATATTGATATTAGTATGAATATTTGTGGTAGATCGGTCTTATTGTTATATTAGAGTTAAGAGTTGAGATTTTGCGTGAAGAAATATAGTTTATTTTATTTTATCGTTATGGGGGATTATTATAAGATAATTTTAATGTGTTTCGTATTGTTTGTATTATTATAGAAAAGAGTTGGGGGTTTAATTGTAATATTTTTGGATGTGGAGGGTTTATATGTAAATATCCCTTATTCTTATTATTAATATATAAAATATTTTTATTACTCCCCCCCCCCCCCCCCCCATTTTCCTTCTTCCTTTCTTTCCTTTCCTTCCCGTTCCTTTCTCCCATCAAAACCGAAACCATCCGGCCCTTCTCTCTCCCTCCCAAATCCACTCAAATCCTTCATGATTTTCGAATTAATTTGGAGGGATGGCTAATTGGAGGGTGCTCTAGCTAGTGGTAGCATCGATTTTCGGAGAGGACTTCGGAAAGGTAAATCCCTTTTTATTTTATTGTATAAAATTAGGTTGGGTTCATTTCTATGGAATAGGATTATTATGGTAGAGAGATTTAGAGATATTGGAAGTGGTAGATTTGAGGAATTAGTGGATTGTTAAAGAAATTGCAAGTTGTTAATGAAGTAGGGTTTTGGGTTTGTAAAAGAGATTATATAGAACATGTTAGAAGTTAGGATTGATGTATATCATGGTGAAATCCTGAAGTTCTAATTTTGGCATAAAGCCAAATTTTAGAATATGTGAAGTGGAGTAAGAAACTTGCTTCTAGCGAGTTTAGAAAATGTATGGGAGGTTGTGGAGTAGTGTGAGAGTATCAATATGAATTTAGAAGGGATTTTGTAGACTTAGAACTTAATGGAAAAGATGGAGAATGAAAGTATAAATTTTGTGCACGCCGGGTATTCGGTGAAATGCCCGAGCGATATAGAGGTGAGAATTTGATGAATTCGGAGGTGTAGATGAGTCTCCTTATTGGTGTTAACCCTAATTTGAGAAATTAGGAAGAAGGGATTGAAGAAATTAGGAAGTAGGAAATTTTTCTATTAGAAAGCCTTCGATCAATATGTGAGTTCTTGCATCGGGGTTCGAATTTGAAATCCGTCGATGTAGCTCGCCTACATATGTCATTTGTGACGCGTGGGTGAAGACGGATTCAAATTTGGAGGTCCGTAGGTTGAGTTTTGAGCTTTAAACTAATCGGTTCTATAATTTTTCAATTAGGTGGAAAAAGTCGAACTTCGACTGGCTACAGGACGGACGTGGGACATTGTTTGCTCGATTCGTCAGGTGAGTACGTTGTGTTTATAAATATTTTATATTGTGACCGAATTTCGTGGCCTTTTGATATGTTTTGTGGGAGTTATGCCAAAAATAGATTTTTGGTTGAAAATACGGATTTTTAAGGATCCTAAATGGGTTTTTGAGATATGTGGTGAAAGTGATTATTTTAAATATATAAAATCTATAGTATGGGTGAATGTGGTGTGTTGAAGTATAAAAACTAATTATATTAGATTGTTTATGCACATTTTATCCAGTGCATGATTTGTGCATGTTTTGGGGCATATAGGCCCTTATAGGTAATTATAATTACATGGAGCATGGTGTATAAGCTAGTATGCTATAATTAGATATTATAAGATTTAATTAGAGGAAATAAATGATTTGGCCCCTTTTCTGAGAAACCCGCATGGGTGGTGTATATTTGTAATATATATATAGATGATTATGACGTGTGATACAATAGTTGATGAAATTAATAATTGGGTACATGTTTACATTTTAATTCTGTTCGAAGTGAAGAATGGGGTGAATGTATTATTTATGAAATGAAATTTTAAAGAAGTTTTTTTGTGAATTTTACTTAGTGCTAATTATTGGATTAGCGAGTGGGTGAGCTATTTATGAATTATTATGATGTGGCGTACATATAACGCAATAAGTGATTTTGGTGCATTTTGTGATATATATACATATTGTCGGTAATAAGTAATGATGTGTTACTTGATGAAATTAAGGATATAACTTATGTATGTTTTATTTTGTGTTTGTAGTGAACCAATGGGTGATGATATGATAGAATCTTCTATTTAAACCGTTATATGCTTAAGTTGTTTTAGTGTGGTGAATTACATACCTCGATCTTCTTATGATACAATATATTTTCCAGTAATAATCTTATAAATGCAACTACTGGATGAATAAATATATGTAGTTCCATGAGATAATGACTCGCATGATTAAAGTCAAGAATGTGGCAATTGTTTTATTAAAAGCTGTGATGTGTTGTGTTAATTTAGTAAGATGGAAAGATGAAATAAATAATGCTAATAACAGATGGTTTTGTTGACTAGTACCTACAACAATCCTGGGGGTTTGGGCTAGACCTCCTAACGTCTAAGGACCGGCTTGGGAATAGCGGACCCGAACTATGTTTGGGGTAAGTGGATTTTATCGCCCAAGCTATCGGCTCGAGGCCCGGTTTCCCTTGATAACAGCTGTCGCGAGGAAGTACCCAGTTTACCTGGGGCGTGGTGTTTTTTCCTCGATGACAGCAGTCGCGAGGAAGTACCCAGTTTACCTGGGGTGTGGTTTTTCCCTCCTGGCTATCGGCTGGGAGGAAGTATGCAGTTTACCTGGGGCGTGGTGTTTTTTCCTCGATGACAGCAGTCGCGAGGAAGTACCCAGTTTACCTGGGGCGTGGTTTTTCCCTCGCTAGTTCGGCTAGGAGGAAGACGTAGCCTCGGATGAGTAAGACTCTGTGTGAGCATCGGGCCGCGTGTTTACTGGGCTATCAGCTTTCAGTATGTTAGGATACTGTGGCTCACTGGTCGACAAACTAATAAAATAAATAAGTGTTAATAATAAATGTGGTAGTAAAGAAAGTGGATAGTGAAATGTGAATTGTGGATGAGAAAGAAAGTAGTTGTGAATGAAGTAAATGTGAAGGAAAACAAGTTATGAGTGAGTGTATGGAAAGTAGTGATAAATGCAGTAAGTGGTTAATTTAGAATGGAATAATAAAAGAGACATGTGTTCTTATGAATAGTACAAAGTAATTGTATTATATATGTGATCCTTAAAGTAAAATATAGATTGATATGAGTTGTACCTTGGAATTGTGTCAAGGAACTACCTGCCCGCTATTTCTGTGGAAATGGTGGGAACTACCTGCCTTGGCATAATTCGCAGGGTCAGTTGGTATGATAGTGGTAATGATTAATGGAAATGACGAATTAAATTAAGTGAAGATGATAAGTGATTGAAGTGAATTAATAACCAAGCTATCGGCTTGAGATGTGATGTGATATTACCCAAACTGTGTGTCTGAGGTGCAGTGATTATTACCCAAGCTATCGGCTATGGGGTGTGATATATTTCAGCCCCAAATTGTGTTTGGGGATTAAGTGAAAATGATAATGATAAGATATATTACTTATAAGAATGAGAATTTCTAAAGTGGTATAATGAGATGGGAATGAACCATAAAGCATGTTTTTGATGTAAAGAGTATAAGCATTCTATCAATAATGTGTTAATGATGTGATGAGATGTGAGAGCATTGCAATAAGCAATAAGATGTTATATTTGCGATATAATACATGAATAAATGTGGTATTATGAGAATAGAAGCATTTGTAAGAAGTGATACTTGATAGGGCATAATAAAATAAATACCCGTATTATGAGATTGGTTATGAAAATGGTTATTAAGAGAGTATGTTGTTTTATGAGTGGTATTCATATAAATGGTTATTAATGAAAGGAGTAATAACATCATGTAGTATATTCATATAATGCTATTATGACGATACTTGAGGAAGAATGAATATTTGAGTTAGAGAATTTAAATTGAAAAGTAATGGATTGTATGTGTATTCGTACTATGCGGATGTGAAATAAAAAATATATATATATATATATATATATATATATATATATATATATATATATATATATATATATACGAGGTTGATGTGAAGTATATTATGAAATGTGGGAAGTTATGGATAATTAAATAGTTGAATGCAGGATTGGCAAAGTAATTGGTATATCGGTGTATTGATGATGTTGTTGTGTTCAGGATTCAGGTTGCATTATCTTAACTTGGTATTTGTAAGTTTAAATTATTTTCTTTATGCTATTTTAATTTTTTATTAGATTAATAATTATACTCACACCAGAAATGGCTGACCCCTTAGTGTTTGGGGGGTTAGGGGAGTCTGAGGACTACCCTAGATCCCCTACTGTTACAGGTTCTCATCAGTGCAGAGGTGAGGCGTGGATTAGTAGGATGAAGTTTTATTTTAAAAATTGGTACTAATTAGTTATGTGCATCGTAAAATTTATGATCTAAATTGTAGTATGGATGTATAAGCATGTATATGATGATGATGAGTATAGTGTGGGGTGGTATGGTATGTTTGTGACCCGTACCCATTTCGTTGTGGAGTACCGGGCTCTGTGGTATGGTTTACAAGGATTTTTCTAAAATTTTACCTCGTTTTTCAAAGAAATTTATAGTTTTTATTTGATATTTAATAATCCGTTATGAGTTTGGCCCCCAGAGCATTATATTATATTGCCTGTGTGTACCTGCTCAATTTGTCCTGGGGAGCCCGTGAAATTATTGTGTGTATTGTGAGCTACGGAATTTTGGACAGAATTCCGTAAGCTATCTGTGTTTCGGGGCTAAATTTACAGGGGAGACTGCCAAAATTTTCCCTAAAATATAACTTTCTTTGTTTATATTTAAAGTGATATAGAAATTATAAGAATTGAAATTGGAGGCGTAGTTTTCAAACAAAAAAAAAATTTGGGGTGTTACAGTTTGGTATCAGAGCTTAGGTTAACTAGGAATTTGTTAATCCTAGTGATCTTACCATGTGAGTGTGGGGTCATTATCGCTTAGTTGGAGATAGAGAGTGTATTTTATGTGGGTGTTTTGTTGAAGAATAGATTATATCGTGGAATGGTGCGATCCTTATTAGACTTTGGTATGACCTTGAGTCAACATTTCCTTTCATGACCCTGCATATAGGTTGACCTCAATAGAAATTCCGGTGTGACATTGTGTACCATTGGAGTATTTTATTATATCGATTGTTGTGTGCTGTAAGGGGTATTCCCTGGAAATTTTGTGTGGGTCCTATGGGCGTATGTCCTATAGGTGTATATTTTATAGACTGAGGAGTGATGTGTGGTTCTGGTTTATCCCATATTTGGGGAGACAGATTGATTGTTTGGGAAAGGTTATGCAGGTCATATGCATAGTTGGGGTATAATGCAAGGAGGATTCGGGTGAGACCGCTCGATGAACCCAGTTTTAGACTGTATGTAATGCCTTGGACGATGGAAATTATGCTCGTTCGGGTTCAGTAGAAATATCTAAGGCGAAGATTGAGATTGTTGATGGGGTTTGCAAAGTTTTTGATATATTCGAAGGGGTTTTTGGTCCCCCACCTTGGTGAACTCTAGAGTTTGAGATGGATTTGATATTTGGTATGACTTCTATTTCTAAAACAGCTTGTGCTCTAGCACTTTAGGAATAAGGAGAGATGAAAGAGAATTTGAGGTGATGCTTTTGGAAAGGATTCTTGGTTCAAGTGATACGCTGTAGGGCGCTTCTGCAGTATTGTAACAAAGAAGGTAGTTCACCGAGAAGGTGTACTAAGTAAGGTGACTATTAAGTATTTGTTGTTGAGAATAGATAATTTGTTGAATTAGTTGCGGGGAGTGCCACTAATCTCCCGGCTAGAGTTGCACACCGAGTACTATCAGATAATCCTTAGAGAGGGAAGTATCCCAGGGATTGTTTTTCGTACTCGGTCTGAATTGTATAAGTTTTCTGTAATGTCTTCTGGGCTGGCGAACGCCCTTGCAGTTTTCATGAATTTGACAAATTGGACCTTTCACCCTTATATTAACAGGGTATGATTGTATTTGTATATGATATTTGGTGTATTTTCGCAGTGTGGAGGGGCATAGATGGCACCTCCGAACTGAGTTGTAGACTCGTTGGGACTAGAAGCGGTATGAAAAGTGTGTAGATTGTCATTTTTGGGAGTGAGAAGTGTGATTTTTGAGGACACATTGTGTCTGTTGAAGGCGTATTTGTGGATCCGAAGAAAATTACAAAAGGTGAAAAGACGGGAAATAACCCTCGGATGTGTTGGAAATTCAAAGTTTCTTGGTTTTAAGTGGCTATTATCGGAGGTTTATTCCTCGGTTTTCTATTATTGCTGTATCGATAACTCATTTTATCATAAAGAATGAGCCGTTGGTATGATCCGAACAGCGTGGAAAGATATTTTCAAGGGTTAAAGGAAGATGAACGACAGCTTATGTTTTGATCATCCCAAGAAGGGAGTGCATGTAGTACTGGATCAGGTGGAGTTTGATGCCTAAAGGCACGCTTGTGGTTTATATCTTGAGGCAGTTGTGGTTATACGGGGTGCGTGAATTACGCAGATTTGAAATTAGTGACAGTAGGGCTTGTATTAAAGGTGTTGAGAAATTTGTTTTTCAGAAAATAGTTTTAGCTTTTTCTGTGATCGTAAGAGTTTGAACATTTGTTCGTGTAAATGATTTGAGCAGGAGGCACTATACGTGGCTTGAGTACTATGGTAGCTTGGTATGGAAATAAAATACCACCCGGGGAAGAAATAAGGTGATGAATGCTATCAATGGAAAGAAGGTTTTGTCTTAATGACGTCCCAGGAGTGGACGGTGTTCAATTCAATAGATCAATTTGATTTTGTTTCAGTAGTAGAGGTTGATCCGACCCTATATATCGGTAGTTTACCAATACAGTTGTTTATCCTACAGTTGACCAGTCAAACTTGAATTCAAAATTTCTGTTGTGACAGGGGATGCATGGTTGAATTCTGGATGAGATTAATGAATGTGATGCAGATTGGTCAGTAGGCAGTAGGAAATTCTTGTTATTATCGTAGATTTGGTGTTCTTGATGAGGATGGCTTGTGGTAGCGAGTGATGGAGAATGTTCCTTATGCTTGGTATGTTGTCATTCTTGGTGGCATGAAGATGAATCTAGATTCCAGGAGAATATTTTAGTGGTCCAGAACAAGGAAGAATATTAATTATCAGGTGAGCATGGATAAGCCTCTTTTGAGGTGTGTAGTCAACAAGAGAAAAGGTGACGCCCATCAGCGGCGAAAGCCTATTGGAGTTAGAAATTGAAGATTTGGGTATTCTTGAAAGTATCCTTTATTCATGGAGTACATCGTTTTAGAAACCGGGAAAAGTTAGACCCGAGGTATGATGGCCCTTCAGAGTTTTAGAAAGAATTGGAGTTGTGGTATGTTGTTTGAAGCGTATCTTTGAGATATCGGGCATTCTTGATGTAATTCTTGTTTTTATGTCGAGAAAGTGTGAAGGATCTATCTTAAGTATGGAGCCGTTGTAGATTGAAGTCCAGCTGGATGTGGCATTCGATGTGACAGATCCTATGAGGCCAGTGGTTATTATAGATCGATAGTGCGATCGACCAGACGACAAGTTGTGCAGTTGTTAAAGGGGCAATGAAGTTCTGATGCAAATAGTGTCCTTGGAATCTTAGGAAATGGTGAGAAGTATCTTGACTTTGTTCGATGAGTTTTCTTAAACCCCATAGCTCGAGGACGAGCTTCTTTTGAGGTGTGTATAATGTAACACCTCGAATTTGTAAAATACCGAAAATGCCTGTTTTTATATATTTTGAGTGGTGAAAATTATTTTTGATGTATTTTAATTAAATATTGATATTAGTATGAATATTTGTGGTAGATCGGTCTTATTATTATATTAGAGTTAAGAGTTGAGATTTTGCGTGAGGAAACATAGTTTATTTTATTTTATCGTTATGGGAGATTATTATAAGATAATTTTAATGTGTTTCGTATTGTTTGTATTATTATAGAAAAGAGTTGGGGGTTTAATTGTAATATTTTTGGATGTGGAGGGTTTATATGTAAATATCCCTTATTCTTATTATTAATATATAAAATATTTTTATTACTCCCCCCCCCCCCCCCCCAATTTTCCTTCTTCCTTTCTTTCCTTTCCTTCCCGTTCCTTTCTCCCATCAAAACCGAACCCATCCGGCCCTTCTCTCTCCCTCCCAAATCCACTCAAATCCTTCATGATTTTCGAATTAATTTGGAGGGATGGCTAATTGGAGGGTGCTCTAGCTAGTGGTAGCATCGATTTTCGGAGAGGACTTCGGAAAGGTAAATCCCTTTTTATTTTATTTTATAAAATTAGGTTGGGTTCATTTCTATGGAATAGGATTATTATGGTAGAGAGATTTAGAGATGTTGGAAGTGGTAGATTTGAGGAATTAGTGGATTGTTAAAGAAATTTCAAGTTGTTAATGAAGTAGGGTTTTGGGTTTGTAAAAGAGATTATATAGAACATGTTAGAAGTTAGAATTGGTGTATATCATGGTGAAATCCTGAAGTTCTAATTTTGGCATAAAGCCAAATTTTAGAATATGTGAAGTGAAGTAAGAAACTTGCTTCTAGCGAGTTTAGAAAATGTATGGGAGGTTGTGGAGTAGTGTGAGAGTATCAATATGAATTTAGAAGGGATTTTGTAGACTTAGAACTTAATGGAAAAGATGGAGAATGAAAGTATAAATTTTGTGCACGCCGGGTATTCGGTGAAATGCCCGAGCGATATAGAGGTGAGAATTTGATGAATTCGGAGGTGTAGATGAGTCTCCTTATTGGTGTTAACCCTAATTTGAGAAATTGAGAAGAAGGGATTGAAGAAATTAGGAAGTAGGAAACTTTCCTATTAGAAAGCCTCCGATCAATATGTGAGTTCTTGCATCAGGGTTCGAATTTGAAATCCGTTGATGTAGCTCGCCTACATATGTCATTTGTGACGCGTGGGTGAAGACGGATTCAAATTTGGAGGTCCGTAGGTCGAGTTTTGAGCTTTAAACTAATCGGTTCTATAATTTTTCAATTAGGTGGAAAAAGTCGAACTTCGACTGGCTACAGGACGGACGTGGGACATCGTTTGCTCGATTCGTCAGGTGAGTACGTTGTGTTTATAAATATTTTATATTGTGGCCGAATTTCGTGGCCTTTTGATATGTTTTGTGGGAGTTATGCCAAAAATGGATTTTTGGTTGAAAATACGGATTTTTAAGGATCCTAAATGGGTTTTTGAGATATGTGGTGAAAGTGATTATTTTAAATATATAAAATCTATAGTATGGGTGAATGTGATGTGTTGAAGTATAAAAACTAATTATATTAGATTGTTTATGCACATTTTATCCAGTGCATGATTTGTGCATGTTTTGGGGCATATAGGCCCTTATAGGTAATTATAATTACATGGAGCATGGTGTATAAGCTAGTATGCTATAATTAGATATTATAAGATTTAATTAGAGGAAATAAATGATTTGGCCCCTTTTCTGGGAAACCTACATGGGTGGTGTATATTTGTAATATATATATAGATGATTATGACGTGTGATACAATAGTTGATGAAATTAATAATTGGGTACATGTTTACATTTTAATTCTGTTCGAAGTGAAGAATGGGGTGAATGTATTATTTATGAAATGAAATTTTAAAGAAGTGTTTTTGTGAATTTTACTTAGTGCTAATTATTGGATTAGCGAGTGGGTGAGCTATTTATGAATTATTATGATGTGTCATACATATAACGCAATAAGTGATTTTGGTGCATTTTGTGATATATATACATATTGTCGGTAATAAGTAATGATGTGTTACTTGATGAAATTAAGGATATAACTTATGTATGTTTTATTTTATGTTTGTAGTGAACCAATGGGTGATGATATGATAGAATCTTCTATCTAAACCGTTATATGCTTAAGTTGTTTTAGCGTGGTGAATTACATACCTCGATCTTCTTATGATACAATATATTTTTCAGTAATAATCTTATAAATGCAACTACTGAATGAATAAATATATGTAGTTTCATGAGATAATGACTCGCATGATTAAAGTCAAGAATGTGGCAATTGTTTTATTAAAAGCTGTGATGCGTTGTGTTAATTTAGTAAGATGGAAAGATGAAATGAATAATGCTAATAACAGATGGTTTTGTTGACCAGTACCTACAGCAATCTTGGGGGTTTGGGCTAGACCTCTTAACGCCCAAGGACCGGCTTGGGAATAGTGGACCCGAACTATGTTTGGGGTAAGTGGATTTTATCGCCCAAGCTATCGGCTCGAGGCCCGGTTTCCCTCGATGACAGCTGTCGCGAGGAAGTACCCAGTTTACCTGGGGCGTGGTTTTTCCCTCCTGGCTATCGGCTGGGAGGAAGTACCCAATTTACCTGGGGCGTGGTGTTTTTCCCTCGATGACAGCAGTCGCGAGGAAGTACCCAGTTTACCTGGGGCGTGATTTTTCCCTCCTGGCTATCGGTTGGGAGGAAGTACCCAATTTACCTGGGGCGTGGTGTTTTTCCCTCGATGACAGCAGTCGCGAGGAAGTACCGAGTTTACCTGGGGCGTGGTTTTTCCCTCGCTAGTTCGGCTAGGAGGAAGACGTAGCCTCGGACGAGTAAGACTCTGTGTGAGCATCAGGCCGCGTGTTTACTGGGCTGTCGGCTTTCAGTATGTTGGGATACTGAGGCTCACTGGTCGACAAACTAATAAAATAAATAAGTGTTAATAATAAATGTGGTAGTAAAGAAAGTGGATAGTGAAATGTGAATTGTGGATGAGAAAGAAAGTGGTTGTTAATGAAGTAAATGTGAAGGAAAACAAGTTATGAGTGAGCGTATGGAAAGTAGTGATAAATGCAGTAAGTGGTTAATTTAGAATGGAATAATAAAAGAGTCATGTGTTCTTATGAATCAACATATTGTCCTGAGGGTAGTTAAGGCACAAGTTTTTAAATTGTCCTCATTGAATCAACATATTGTTGACTCTAAATTTGGTGTACACAAAACGTATTATTAAGACTAATATTTTCAGTTGAGATATACAGGATTTATAGCGAAGGTAATTCAAAACAATGAGCCAAAAAATTAGCAATCAAGTAAGAGAGGAATGTATCAAATAAGATTGCAAATATCAAGAAGATTTCAACTCAAAAGCATGTGTTTTAAATCCCGAAGGAAGCCAGCAAATAGTGTTTATATATTTCTATTTATGTGAGGAAATACCATGTAAAGAATCGTTAATTGAATAATCAGTTTTGGAAAGAATATAACGCCAAATAAATATCGAGCCTGCACGATAGCGGTCGACCGCACATATGTCGGTCGACCGTCACACAGTCGATCGCTCATCATAGTGCAAAGATGAGTCAGTCGACCGGTTACCTCTGAACTTTCGAGTTAAAGGTGGACGGTCGACTGCTCAACAAAGCAGTCGACCGTACTCTTGCAGCATTGACTATTTCGAAAATATCTTTTCATTTGAAAGATACAATTCCGCCATCTATAAATAGAGGTGGATTCAGTGAGTCTTTTTCAACCTTGGCTATTATTATTCTTCTGAACTAATCATTCAATCAACGATCTGAGCATGTGAGTTTTTTTGTTTTCTTCGGTCAAGATCGTTATAGATCTTGAGAGTTTTTCATTTCTTCCACTTCGGTGAGTTTTACGGGACTTATTTATAGAAGTCATGTGGGTGAATGACTCTTGGCCTGAATTCCGAGAATCACTGTACAAGAGTTTAAAGTATAGTGGAACGCTTCTGACGGATAATTGCTATAAATAGGTGGTGTGGACGTAGACGCGGGGGTCGAACCACGTTATATCGCTGTGTCTTGCATGCTTACTCTGTTTGCTTTCTCTAACTCTATCTCCTTACTATACGTATTTTATTTAAGTTTTTTTAATTTTTGCATAATCACCCAATCCTCCCAAGGTGATTTACATATATTAGATGTCTAAAGTTGCTTGATCGATCATTGTTACTACTGAAAGTGTTCTTAGTGCAACTCCAAGATATAATTAACAGTGGCTTAGTCCAGTAATTGGAAGCATCGAACCCGGTCAAATGTAAGTTTTTGCGATCTCTATTGCAAGTGAAGTCTATTGGACCGCATAATCTCCCCCAAAGTGTTATGTAAAAGAACCAGTTGCAAATATTTTTGGACCAACACGGGCCACCATACTTAGACTCCTCCTCAAATTTTGACTGACTATTTCCTTTATGCTTCTCCTTTATTTAATCAATGATTTCAAACCCCCCCAAAGTCAGGATGTAAAGATGCTTTTTTTCATATCTCTTCATTCACTCTTCATTCAGAACGCTACTTACCGCATCATTAAGAGTTATGCTATGCTTTACAGAACATGAAATTCCAATTGCTGTAGCACTAAAACTTTCTGGAAGGGAAAATACGAAGAGTATAGCCAGTAATTAATTTTCCAACTTTACCCTTGCATACTCTATATAACTTGTCATCTACATAACTATTCACATAATCTGCCATTAGAACACCCTTCATCAAAAGCTTGTTGACCAATTTCTTCGTCAAGAAAGCTAATTCTTCATTTTTCATACATGTTTATGAAAATCTCTATTCTTTCGCAAGATTTAACTTCGTAATATAGAATCTCATCTCTATCATTATGCTCAAATGAATATCACTAAGTGTCTTCCTCTAAAGAACCTCCCACTAAACCTTCATAACTAGGTTTTTAATTCCATCTTTGTCACAACCCCAAAATTCCAACCTCAAAATTCGCAATCATGAATGCAAAATCTGCTATCCAAAAATCAGTTGCTTTCAATAAGTATAACAATTATAGTCCAAAAGTATTTATTAAAAGAAGATACTGTGTGTCCTATGCCATAAGAGAAAATTTCCTCCAATAACACACTAAAACGCCACTTCTCGTAACCAAAATTCACGATCTGCAACGTTTAAGTTGATATGCATATCATATAACATAGAGTGACGGAAACTTACTAGATTTGAATATGTTTTATCTATTCATCATGAGGTTGTAAAATGAACGGTTCTTCAGTAACATAACTATTGCGATCATTAAATATATGGGCAAAGCATATTTAATTCTGATTATCTAATGTTTTATGACACGTTGAACACTTTGAACACAATGAATCATGCATTTGAGTAGGAATTTTTAAGGTGCCATCGAAAGAAATTTCCTCTTATTCCACATTTTCTTCTGTTTTCTCTAGTAAAATGATTCCTAAACTTTTAGTTGAACTTAATATCAATTGAAACAAATACTCCACAGCTGTTTAATACAACCTCATTACCCTAATAAGTAAATACTCCAAGTTTACAAGCTCACTTCAAATAACCACTCTAAAAGAAAATTTCCAAAGCTAATCTATGCAAAATACAGTCTCAAGAACAAATGCAAAAGCTTCAAACTACCTTCCCGCAGTACATGTCAATCTAAATGGGTGCATGGTGAGCTACCACAATGAATGGTTTCTATATAGATAAAATGTAATATGATTTTATCAAATGAACTTGCACAAATAAATGGAAAAATTTCAGTAAACCCACCTCATATTTTTTGAGTTTGCAGAAAACCCAACCCATATTTTTTTTTTGCGGTTTGTTACACTATCGGGCTAAAGTAGTTGCGGTTTGCAACCTGGTCACTTCTTCCATCACATTTAAAGAGTTTGGGCCATTATTCCCCTGCGATAAGTAACATCACTCCATTCTCTCTCTCTCTCTCTCTCTCTTTATTATATGTTAATTGGGGATTTAATTTTTTTTAATTTTTAATCATTATGTGATCATCTCCTCCAAAAACAAAAGCCCAAACAAACAATTTTAATTTTTTTTAATCATTATATGATCATCCCCTCCAATAAAAAACAACATCGTTAGTTTAGGAAGAAATACCAAAAAATGGATGGAACTAGTCACGAGATCACATGTAATTACCTTTTTGGACGGAGTATGTCAAACCACAACTACTTATCCCCAATAGTATAACAAACCGCAAAAATTTATATTAAGGTGGGTGTTTTGCAAACTCACGAAAACCAGGTAGGTTTATTGAAATTTTTCCAAAATAAAAAGAGTGAAGAATAACAAATTCACTTTTTATAATGTCAACAAATGATTAAACAACTTTGAGGCGGAAAAACAAAAGAAAATTATCTATGGCCAGTTATAATACCCACGAGGGATCCAACAAGATAAAGACGAAATACCCATGAAAAGGTTCAAACACCATAAAGACAAAATACCCACAAAGATTCCAGACATCGTAAAGACGGAATACCCATGAAAGGGGTCCAAACATCATGAGGACGAAATTCCTACGAAGGGGTCCAAACATCATACGATGAAAACACCCATGAAGTGTCCAAACTTCATAAGGCGAAAAAATGGATGATGGTAAGAGTAAAAAAATTGTGAATAATATAACAAAATCTGAAATTAACCAACAGTATTCGATATGTCTATCTATTTTGGAATGTTCCAAGATACAATATGTATATTTTGTAGACAAATATTTTCAACAAATATTTCACTTAACCAATGTTATTTTAAAGGCATATTTGTAGAATTCAACTTAAATAATAACGCCATAAAACAATGGAGTACTAATTAATCAATGGGTACAGGAGATGTCGTAACAAAATTTAATTAAAAATTATCTTTCCATACTATGTAGATAGCAACAAACAACTAATAGTTCTAAAGTCCAAAAATGAAAACCACTTACCTCAAGTAGATATATTCTCTGGTGGGTTACAGCCAGTCCAAATCAACTGTCAAATGCTTATAAAATAAAATAAGGGCAAAAATCAAAGTACTCCCTCAACGTTTGGCCTAAGCACAAAATGCTCATACAACGTTTGAAAAAATACATTATACACATTCATTCGTTAACTTTGAGAGTTCGTGGTCTTATAACTAGATTTTAATTTTATGTGTTTTTTTAACCTTTGAGAGATTTGAAGAGTATGGCTTCAACTAGGTTTTGAAGAAGCCTTCTACCTACAGCATAAACTTGAAGAAGCCTTCTACCTACATCTTAGTATGGTTTCAACTGGGTTTGAAATAAATGTTCAATCTTCAATTGTTCAACCACTCAAAAACAGATTGTGCTTTTCAACTGGTTTTGAGAAGATTTCAATTGTTCTAATGTTTGAGAATGAAGAAAAGGGAGAAATGAAAAAGAGATTGAGATATGAAAGATTAAGGGTAGAAATGTAATTTAAAAATTCAAAGTTAACGGAATGGATTAAGTTAACAGATGAATGTGTATAATGTTAATACTGATTTGGGGAAATTAGGGTTAGGGTTAATCTCTAGCCGCTTAAGATATTATACCCTGCTTATCAGTATTGGAATATCACAGAGCACTACCTCTAGACCAGCTTATAAAGAGATTAGACTGGGTTTAAGGTATTGGGCTTTTAGCCCACTCAACCCGTTCCAATAATTAATACATAACACGTGTAAACCCGTGTTGCCCCATAGAACAATATACACAATATTATCCTATTATATTGAGAATATACATATACATCCAACAATCTCCTCCTATATTCTCAATATATTAGGCTAAGCAATGTTATAATATTGGATCACAAAAATTCAAACATTATTGAATCATAAAAAGCATGGATCATAGACTAAATCAATTATAACTTGAATAGTTCAAATATGACTAAACCAAAATAATCAAATAGTTCTAAAACCATAAATGAATAGTTCACAAAGACTAAACCAACTAGAGGAACCTGTCATAATTTCAAAATCAACCAAAGCAAATAAACTTCAAGAATAAAATATGAGTTTTAAGCTCATGAACACAAGAGTCTTAAACTCAACAGAAGTTTTATCAAGAAAGTGATAAAGTTATTCCTCAGAGAAATAAACCAAAACTATATCCTTGCAAACTGCTTTATGTTTACTCCTCCATTTTGAGCAAATCATTATTTTGAAATCTATGTTGACAGATTCAACTCCTCCATCTTTGCTAGCTTATTGACAACAAGAATATCAAGAGACACATCTCTAAGAATTCTAGCAAATTTTATAAAGTATCTGGTTCTACTAAAGAACTTAGTACAATTCAATGATAGCTTAGCAAAATGTAACGCAAGCATCACAATCAAGTTTCTTTAATAAAATAAAGAACAAGAACTATTATAGTATCTACACAAGAACTATACTATGTTTCATATTGGAATGATAGAACAGTCAAATCAATTATGGTTAATTCTAAATCATCAAAATTGGAATGAAACATGAATCCATAAAAGAGTTATATCATCAGAATTGGAATGATATAACAACCATTCTAAACATCGGAAACACATCGACAAGTTTTCATGCTTTCTTTTGGAATAATGAGATGATTCTAAGTAAATTATGAAAATATATAGCATCATCAAAATTGGAATGAAATTATATATTAACAGAATTTACATAAAACTTTTCAAATTATCTAAAGCATGTCAACTGCCTAAAATTGATGCTTCAGTTTGAACTTCTCTATGGCTCCAATTGGATTCTAAATTTCAAAACAACTTGGATGTTAAAGCTTTTGATTAAATAGCTTTTAACTCCATTTCCCCCACAGTTTTGATAATTAGATCATTTTCAAGTCTCTTAGCAAGAGCATTAGCCATACTTGTCGCAATTGCACTTAATCTATGAGAAAGTTCAACTAGGCTTCTTTCAGCTTTAATCTACTCCTCTTACTATTATAGAGTGAGTTATGAGCTATAGTGCATTATAGCTTGATAGTCGCATAACAGAATAGAGAATTTACATTAAACTTCTCAAATGGATGATTAGCAATAAGTCATTCAATCCACTCAGCCTCTTCCCCTGCAGAGGATAACACATAGAAGTCTGATTTCTTGGATGAGAACGCAACACTTGTTTGCCTATTAATCTCCATAATTTTTCTACTCCTACTAGTGTGAACACATATCCACTAATTGTCGACTTTCACAAAACTTTGAGTAGCACAAAGCAAACTCTTGAGTACCACTCAAGTATCTCATTAGCCTCTTAAGGGCAATCAAGTGTGTATGGGATTATTAGTGAGTCTGCAGATCATACCTACCTCAAAGGCTATGTCTATTCTAGTGCAGATCTTTGTATACACGAGACTTTCAATTCTTTTAGAATGATCTACCTGTCTCATAGTTGCACCATCATAAGGTGTCAACCTTTTATCATAATCATAAGGTGCTTCAAAACACACTTTTAATCACTATATCCCCACTTTTGAAACACATTATTGATTTATCGAGTTTGACTAAGGGTTATCCCTTGCCAACCAAAACTCACCCTTATACATAATATGGTGACCACAATACTTAGGTGTTTCAAGCTAAATTTATTTGGATAGCACAATTTAACTCCATTTATAATAGAGATGTCACTTCCAATCAACAAGCATGTCAATAAAACCAAGTAAATAATAGCCATTATATTTGACACACCACAAAGTTAAAGGTACTGATCTGAATTACTTGATTCATATACTAGGCTCTTTGAGAAATTTATCAAATTATTTATACGATAGCTATATTACATGTTTTAAAGTATATGATGATTTTTCTAAATTGTAAATCTTGTTCACTAAACATATTAGTCCAAAACTTTCCAGTACAAAACTGTTCAGTACAAAATATCAAGCACAAAACTTTTAAATATCTTTTATGAATGACAAAATTTTCAATAGATGTAAGGGTAAGAAGAATACTTATTGTAGCAATATGACAAACATGTGAGTAGACATCAAATAAATCTGCCCCATTTTTTCAGTCAATCTGTTAGCTACTAAAAAGCATTAAAATTACTACTGAACAATCAAAATTAAGTTTCTTCTACAAAACCCCACTTACTTACTATAGTTTTAGCTTCTTTCGGCAGATCAACTAAATTGAAGTATTATTGTATGACACATAATCATCTCATTGTCTACTAAAACTCTTCTTAGCTTATTTGTCATTCAGGTTTTTAAGTGTCAGTAAGACTAGTTCTTGATTCCAACTATGAATCATTGAGCATGTCTGTATGATTAAATTATTTCATACATTTATCTTTGATGAACACATCCTCAAAGAACTCTGCAAGTCTAGATTCTTCTAATACAAATTAGATAGATCCAACATCTGTCCACCGAACTACATTCTGCACTTTCTAAACACACACAAATATCTGTTGTAGGTCCTACTTTAGGCCTTCTAGGGTTATGTATTCTAACATAAGTATCACAACACAAAATCTCACTTTAACAAAACTATTTGTGTTTTCATGCCTTGATCTACAAGGTGTATTCAATTTAGAGTGTAGTAACACATTTAGAGATATGATTAACAATACAACGTCAAACAACAGTCAATAATATAGAATTCAACATTTCACTAAGAGTTTGATTCTAACTTTTATCAATATTGTTTGATTGTTGTAAGTAGAGTGCAGTAGAGATTATGCCCAATGCAAACTTCTCTAAAGTTGTTAAACATATTTACCACCTCTATCAAATCTGAACCCTTGATTTTTAGCATTCAACTATAATTTTTTAATTCATTAAGAATAATAAGTGCTTCATTCTTCATATATATGACAGACTTATATTAATCATCTACAAAAGCGATTAAATACTTCTGACCAATAATCGTCTCATCTAGTTGCAAAGCTACTGAGATCACAAATATCAGAATGTATTAACTCAAGTAGTTGTGTGCTCCTAGAGACCATACTAAATGATTTTCTAGTGATCATAATCTGAGCACAACTTTTATATTTGTCATATTTAATGGAGTGTCATTTAGCAGAGTTATGAGTTTTAACAAGAACAAACAATTTAATATATAGTTCATAGTGATTCTAAATCTCAAAACAACTTGGATGTTAAAACTTTTGGCAAAATAGCTTTTAACTCTATTTCCCCCACAGTTTTGATAATTAGATCACATTTCCTCACAGACAATTGAATATATAGTTCTCAAATCCTAGCCAAATATGCTATTGTTCAAGAACACAATTAGAACTATTATTATTAATTGTCTCATTTGTTAAACTCAGCTTATACATGCGATTGACAATATATGCACCTTATAAGAGCTAATACAAGATTACTCTATCACATTTTATAAAATTGTTCGCTCTCTAGTGATTCTAACAAAGTCCCCGTGCTCAAACAAATTGAGCTATATTTTCTTTATTTGTTCTTCATCATCTTCGAAACACTAAGCGAGATAATGACCCATATTTTATAATTCAATTTTGCACACACAGTACAACGAACGATAAAGAACAAAACGTAAATAATGGAGTCATATTCTGCATTACAGATTGCTTCTATCTAAGTTATGGACATTTGTCATAAATCTTATACAAAAATTTTAATTATTAGAGAAGCAAATATATAATCTCACACTAACTACAAACAATGGATTTGTCAAAATATCTATACACATAGTATGATAAAATACTTAACAACCCTAAACATGCTAGTTTTCCAAAGCGAGAATAACTATGATCTAAAACTCTCAATCATATGATCAAACGCACAGAACGTTAACACATTCATCACATGAAAAATACTAAGAAAGTTAGAGTAGATCATACCGACACTTCAAGTTAGAAGTGTTTTCCAAATTCGACGGAGAAGCCTGCGTGGTGCAGACTTATTCAATCGTGATGCGTATCCATCGTCTCCAACATACAAAATTTGTAGGCAACATTAAAGTTCCTACATTCATCAAATTGTTAAAGATTAGCCAAATAAACAAATTATTAGCGCATCTAATTCTAGCAACAATTTGATTTGAGATCCGAATTTTATAGTCAACATACTGTTTAACAAAATAGATATTGTGTTTTAGCACATAGCCAAAACAACTGTTCAACTTGTATTAAATTAAACAAACGATTAATACAGTCTTGAACTTAACCACTCTTAGAATCATAGTAATTCTATAATTCAAAACGTAATCTTAAAACGAGTGTCTTGAACTTCCAGCACATAGCAAAATATTTAACAGAAATTTAATATGAGGAAAGTAAAGAACTTATCTTTCACCATCTCTTCCCCTTCAATTGATTAGACTCATGTTTGTTGGGAACAAATCCAAACAACAAACCATTCTGCGCCAAAGAGATCCAACATCGAACACCTTGTGTGCATCTAAACAGATCTGATGATGAGATACAAAAATTTTCTTCACTGTCTTCTTCAATTAGGGTTCCACACAACCCAATCTGTTGAAAGTTGAAGAAGAGGGAAAATCTCGGAGTCGGCGCCTGAGGGAAGGGCTACCGTCGACTGCAATCGGGAAGAAAGAGGGCGACGACGGCGCACGGCGACGGCAAGTGCGCAAAAGCAACTGACGGGGATCAACGGCGTCGTCGAGTGCGTCGATTGCTGCGATCGATCGACAGGGCAAGGATCCGATCTCGACTGGGCTGACGAACATACCCAACCAAGAACAGCGAGAAGGAGAAGACGACCAGATCTCGAGTCGACCACTATGGCGTTGACGGCACACGGCGACGGCAGCGACGGCGCACGGCGACGGCAGCGATGGCGTCGGTTTTGGTGAGTCGCTTCTCAAATCTCACAAAAATTAATATAATATCTTAAGATTGTTAATACTGATTTGGGAAAATTAGGGTTAGGGTTAATCTCTAGCCGCTTAAGATAATATACACTGCTTATCAGTATTGGAATATCACAGAGCACTACCTCTAGACCAGCTTATAAAGAGATTAGACTGGGTTTAGGGTACTGGGCTTTTAGCCCACTCAACCCGTTCCAATAATTAATACATAACACGTGTAAACCCGTGTTGCCCCATAGAACAATATACACAATATTATCCTATTATATTGAGAATATACATATACATCCAACATATAATGTACTTTTTCAAACGTTGTATAGGAATTTTGTACTCATGCCAAACGATGTGGGGGGGGGGGGGGGGGGGTACTTTGGTTTTTGCCCATAAAATAATCACATAACACATCAGTTTATTTTGATAAATTCCTACTACCCTCAAAACCCACTTATAATAATGACATTAGATCCATATTACATGAAATTTAATAAATCTCAATTACTAGAATAAATTAGGGTTCCAAAGAAAATCCCAAATATGTCATAGAAACTTGAAATTAAAATATGACATATAATTACTGAAAATTATTTTCTTCTCTTTTTCCGTTTTTACTCTCCTCCTTTTTCTCCCCCCTTTCCTCCACCATTATTCTTTCTCCTCCTTTCCTTTTTTTTTCTTTTTTTTTCTTCTTTCTTTTGGCCGCATAAGGAAAAAGAGAAAATAAAATAAAACAGACTGAAGAAAATAAAATAAAACTTATGTTTCTTTTTTAAAATGATCCCTCGTAGTCATTTTTACAATTAGTCATCCAATATATAAATTTTGCACATACCTCCTTACCTAGCAATTCCAATATAGCCCAACTAATAGGGGTGGGCATCGGTCGGTCGGTATCCGACATAATATGGACCATTCACCACCGATCCAAAGAAGTTCGGTTTTAAATTTTTTCAACCAAAACCAACCCGAGCCTTAATTGGACCGGTTTCCATCCAAGCCAATTAAGCTCAATTCGGATTGAAATGGATGGTCGGTTTGGCGTGCTACTTTCACCACCAACATCATTCACAATTTCATTGAAATTTAAAAGGTCAACCTGCTATTTTAGACATAATATAATCTGATTCAATCTTTAAAAAAACAACCTGCTATTTTCAGTAGCATATAATACAACCTGCGACCTATTATTTTTCAATCTTATACATCTAAACAATGAGAAACAAAATCGAGGGCAGGGTGTTAGGTTGTTGGCAGGAACTAGAAGAGGACATAAGAAGAAGATGAAGTAGGAGAAGAACTTACAGCCGTTGGAGCTTTGGAGGAGGAAGAAGAGGAATTATTGATTGATTTAGTTAGGGTTTCCATTTCCTTTGAATCATTTCCTCTTATGATCTTATTGTTGGCTTTTAGGCTGTCTCATTGGGATTTGGAGTGTGGGGCTTGGTGTGTGAAATGAACATAAAGAAATTAAAAGAAACTATTTGTATTTTCAAGAAATGACGATTTGTATATTCAATAAATTAAAGGAGAATTAGATTTTTTAGGGACTAATGCATATAGGTACGGTTGGTTTGGTTTTATCGGTTGTTTGGAAGCCCCATTCAACAACCGAACCGGTCCAGTCGTTATTGGAGACCAAGAACCGGGACAACCCCCAATTGGCTCGGTTAAAATCCATTCGGTTCAGGTTGGATTGGTTCAGATAATATTTGTCCACGCCTACCAACTTACCTCTTATTTTACAATTACTACTATTACCAATATACACTTAAAATTATATCATCATTATTCTTACTAAATATTTCAGGATATTACATTCTTCTTAAGCAGCAGACCTTTTGCTGCAAAAATCGATGCAGACGCAACATATATGAGTTCGAAATTGATGAAGTTGGGAAGACTTTGATCTATGTCTTTAGATCTTGACCTAACCGTCGCCTCCTTCGAATACCTGCAAAAAGCCAAAGCACCGGAGTTGGCTCTGACATTTGGCCCTCCGGCGCTTAAATCAGCAAAAAAGAATAATAAATATAGAGAAAGAGAGGGATATGTTCATTACCCATTACTAGGTAGGCTTGGATCTTTGTTGGAAGTAAATCCATAGGTTAGAGGATAAAATTCAACAGTTTGGACATAAGATCCAACAGTTAGGGAATAAGATCAATTATTTGAATTACTTATCCAATCACCTATTAAATTCATCCTTATTTGGTTTTGAGTTTCTGCTGACTTGGGGTTCGAAATTGGACCCGCATTAGGTTCTGGGCTTTGATCTATACCGAGTTATAACCCGAATCGATGTCAAATTTGATGTTTTTACCGCTATATATCATGACATGTGTCACTACCATTCATGAGTGGGACTTTATCCTTATCATGGCCAACAAAGGCTTGTAGAGATCCTTGTCATGGAGGTTAACCTCGATTTACAGTTTCACCATCCGACAACTTGGTCAAACTTCTCAATCTTTATACCTTTCCCCCCATTTCAAACCTTGTTCTGATACCACTTGCAACAAAGGGGCCGAGGGATGAAGGTCAATAGGTGATTGATCCTTCTTTCTTATTTTTTTGAATAAGGTCGTAGCAACACACATAGTCATCCACACTAACCTTATACATATATTAGTTGAGAATTTTATGGTGCAAACATGATTTAACTTTCAACTTCTTACTCACCAACAAAAAAGCTTATCAGTGGACTGCACTGACACTTGCAGTTGATCTATTTTTAGGTTTTTGTACGGTCTTATGTATGTGTTTTATTCTTTTTATACTCCTATTTTCATTAGATGTTTGAGAGATGATCTTTCCCTACTTTAGAGGGGTTTTTTTTAATACTTTCTTTAGAGTAAAAAGTTCAAGAGCTTCCGCCCCGTTTGATTAATAAGAATATTTAATGAAACAATTTAGATCAAAGGCTCTCCCAACTAGGAACATTGAAAAATAAAAATTATAGTAAAATACCAATCGTGACCCCCCATAACCCATGTCACCAACCATGCTAAGGAAACCCAATTTCTATAATTAAATAGTGGCCCATAAATTAAATCCAAATATTTGAGTTTGAGTTCTGTAACAACCACACAAAAAAGTGAGAACCCCTCACAAAAAACTTGCCCAAAGGCCACAGTGCACCCACCCAATGTCCAATTTGGATTTCAAATATTCAAATTTCAAAATTCAAATGTTGAATTTCAAATTTAAATCTAGATACAGTGCTATAGGATAAGAAAACCACCATGTAACCCACAACCAGCCACGACAACTACACGATGGTAGTAGTAAGCCCATATCTAACGACGATCACCTCGTTGGTCGACCCCATCCCAAAGGTCCCCTTGCACATCTAGCTCTTCAAAGAATAGACACCCTACACCTTCATCCCCCAATTGTAAGCCCTTGTCACCCATGAATCCATGTGCTTTAAATCCTCCACATGGACCTCACATAGTCACACCCTCGAATGTGGCTGGTTTTCTACCCGACGATCACGTGTTAACCAACCACATCATGCTGATCATGTCCACTTTAACGGTGAAAAGACGCCCCACCCGTCATCTCCTTGATCCAGCTCAGGGTTTTAATGGTGACTGTCCTTAGTATGGTTAGAGGAAGATTGCTAGGAAGAGATAGTTAGAGGTTGATGATGTATAAGTTGTTTCAGTTAGTGGAAAAAATATAATTCTTTCGTGGGTTCTTTTGTAAAAAACCAAACAGTTCGCCAGCTGCCAAGGCAGTTGGTAGCATTCTGTTGGGCTTTGGAGTGTGGGGTCCCTTTCATAACTGCCTAACGGCCTGTCCAAGCACGCGCTTAGCCCGTGTCTTCTTTGTATAAAACTCCAGCTCTGTTATCATTTATAGTGTGAATAAAATCTCGATTCATTTGTTCATCGTCTTCTTCTCTCGTATCTCCAATGCTGCAGCTCTAGCGTGGAATTAGATGCCGAGAAGGAGAGCTCCAGTCACTGCCGCCACCGTTGGCGAACGGCCTGGAACACTGGTATCAGAGCTCAAACTTGGTCCAGAGATTGCTGCTGAGCAAGGAGTTTATCAAGAACCGTTTCAAGAGGCTGAGAATCCCATCGACTCTGGGTCCGAATTCATATCTAGACCTAGAACTCGGGATCAGAATGCGCGAGATTCTACCAATCAAGGTGTTGAATCCTACAAGCGTTCCAGCTTAGAGGAACGGTTTGATCGCTTGGAATCAATTTTGGAGTGTTTACTTAGGGAACCAAGAACTGACCATCGGTTACATCGTAGGCAGAAATCTTGGAGTTATGAAGGTAGTGAGGCAGATTTCGATGATGAGCATTGCTCAGGTGGTGGTGGAGGAGATCGAAGACGGAGACCTAATCCTCAAGCTGTTTCCCATGGTAGATCATGGAATCTTGATCATACACATCGTGGAAATAGAGGAAGAATTTCAAGAAACAATGAAAGACTCCAAGAAGGTAACACTTTCTTTGCAAAACACCCAAAAATTGATTTGCCAAGTTTTGATGGTACTAGGGATGTCACTAATTGGATTTATCACATGGAACATCATTTTTACACTCAAGGGGTTAATTCTTGGGATAAGCTTCCTTTCTGTCTTTATTATTTGAGAGGTGAGGCCCTTCTCTGGTGGAGATGGTTCGAGCAGCAGGAAGAAGACAAAATTGATTGAGTTGTTATCAGGAGAGAGCTCATACTGCAGTTTGGGCCTTCGGAGTTGGAAGATCCTGAGGCTTCATTGTACAAATTGTAGCAAACAAACTCAGTGGCGGAGTATCATAAAGAGTTCTTGAAGTATAGCCAACTTACCAAGCCATTGGCGAAATCCTCATTGGTTAGTTGTTACCTCTCAGGATTAAAAAGTGAGTTGAGAAACAAGGTGAAACTCAAGAACCCCCGTAGTGTACTTGCTGCTTACAGGAAGGCCATTGCGAGGGAAGAGATTCTTAATGATCAAAGGAGGACTTGGAAATCTCACTCATTCGTCAAAAGCAATCCAATATCAACCATTTACAAGTCCATAACTCATGCAGCTACTTTAAATCTTCCAAGTAGTAGGTCCTCTATAGGTAGTAACTCAACTGGTATTCATAGTAATCCTGCAACCAAGGATCAACAACTATTGCAATTTATGAAAGATAGAAGAGAAAGTGGGCTTTGTTTCAATTGTGACGAAAGGTTTGTGAGAGGGAACAAGTGTGCAGGTAGGATGTTTATGCAATTGGTAGGCACCTGTGAGAGTGGTGTGCTCATGAAAATTTTGGGCACTTTAGATGAGGATGCAGGGGAGTCTGGAAGTAGTTCTGAAGATGAAGATGAGGAAGTCATGACTCAAAGTGACACCAAGATAATCAAACCTGCACCAACACTTGCACAAACACCATTGGAGCCTGGAGCTATCTCCTTACACACCCTTACAGGTAGCAATCGTCCAACTACTTTTAGAGTCTTGGGTACTATTTCTTCCCATCCTGTTTGTGCACTATTAGACACAGGAGCTACACATAACTTCATCGATGATCAGCTTGTGCACAAACTCCACCTGCCAATCAACCAACAAGCATATTTGGAAGTCACGATACTAGGAGGAAAACAATTGAAATGTTGGGGTCTCTGTGAAGAAGTGAACTTTTTATGTCAATGAATACCTATAGTTGCAGATTTCTATGTGCTATCTATGGATACCTGCCAGTTAGTCTTGGGTTCTCAATGGATCGAAACCTTGGGGGATGTTATGTGGAACATGAAGGAGAAAAGACTGAGGTTTTGGTTAGATGAACAGGAGAGAACTTTTCTTAGAATTACCCCTGTAGATATGGAACTCTCCACGCCTAAAGGCATAACCAAAGCACTCTTACAAGTTAAGAGTGGGTGGCTTCTGTAAATGGTGGGTACTCCAAAAGTATCAGATAGCAAGGTGAGTATTCCTTCCCAACTTCAACAGGTTTTAAATCAGTTTGCGGTAGTGTTCAAAGAAGAAATGGGTCTTCCTCTGCATCGCAGTTGTGATATACCATTACCCTTCTACCAGGCAGTAAACCAGTCAGTTTACGTCCTTATAGACACCATTGGCATCAGAAAAATGAGATTGAAAAACTGGTTCGAGAGATGTTGGAATCAGGAGTTATACAGCCAAGTCATAGTCCATGCTCCTCACCCATAGTTATGGTGAAGAAACCTGACGGCAATTGGCATATGTACATCGATTATAGAGCTCTAAATGAGGTAATGGTGACAGATAAATTTCCAATACCCGTAACTGATGAGTTGCTTGATGAGCTCCATGGTGCTTCGATGTTTAGTAAGCTGGATCTACGAAGTGGATACCATCAAATCCGTATGTGTGTGGAGGATGTGCCTAAAACAACATTTCGAACTCACGAAGGGCACTATGAGTTCCTTGTTATGCCATTTGGATTAACTAATGCACCATCGGCTTTCCAATCCCTCATGAATTCCGTTTTGAAGCCTTGCCTACGGAAGTATGTCTTAGTTTTTTTTTGATGATATACTAGTATACAGTAGTGATTTGGTCTCGCACATACAACACTTATCCACAGTTCTACAAATCCTTGTTGATAACCAATTATATACCAAACTCAGTAAATGTTCCTTTGGAGTGAGGGAAGTTCAGTATTTGGGGCATGTGGTATCTGCTCATGGGGTTGCAATGGATCAAGAAAAGGTTCATGCTATTCAAGAATGGCCAGTACCTAAGTTGTTGAAAGTTTTAAGGGGGTTTCTTGGTCTTACAGGGTATTATCACAAATTTATAGCCAATTACAGCTCTATTGCATGGCCTTTGGTGAAGTTAACCAAGAAGGGTGCTTTTCGTTGGCAGGAAGAAGCTCAAGGTGCTTTTGATCACATGAAGAAAGTTCCTCTCCCCCTGTTCTTCAACTTCCAAATTTTGATATTCCATTTGAGCTAGAATGCGATGCTTGCGGCACTGGATTAGGAGCTGTGCTTCTTCCACAAAGAAATCCTATTGCCTACTTGAGTCATGAGCTTAAGGGAAAGAGCAAGCTCCTGTCGACTTATGAAAAAGAAATGTTAGCTATTCTTTTGGCTGTTAAGAAATGGCGACAGTATTTGTTGGGTCGAGACTTTATCGTTCGTACCAACCATAAGCCATTGAAACACCTTATAGAGCAACGTCTATATACAGAGGCCCAGCATGTTTGGTTAATGAAGCTTCATGGATACCATTTTGTGGTCGAATACAAGAAAGGTAGAGATAACATCCCTGCCGACTGTCTTTCAAGAGAATTTGAAGAAAAGGGGGAAGCTAATTTGGCTTCTATTACGGTGGTGCAACCTACTTGGCTTTCCCTAGTTAAAGAATTGGTCATCTCCGACTCTTATTACGACGAAATTCAACAAAGACTAGCGGCATGTGCGGATGACAGGATTGTCGCGGTTGAAGGGGCGTATTATTTCAAAGCTCGGATCCTTTTGAGTCCTACTTCTACTGCTAAACATTTGTTCTTAGAGGAGGTGCACTGTACACCTCAAGGGGGACACTTGGGGGTCGACAAGACATGGCAACAGTTGAAGCAGGTGGTTTTTTGGCAGGGAATGAAAAGGGATTTAAGGGAGTTTATCTGTTCTTGTGAAGAATGTCAGAAACAAGTACATGAGTACTTCACCTGCGGGGTTACTTCAACCTCTTCCTATCCCCGAGCATATTTGGGATGATTTGAGCATGGACTTCATTGAGGGGTTGCCTCGGAGTGTAGGTTACACTACAATTTTGGTCATTGTTGATAGATTGTCGAAATTCTGCCACTTTATTCCACTTCGACACCCTTATAGAGCAAGAGGAGTTACTGCGGCCCTCTTCCATCATGTGGTTAAGCTCTATGGTTTACACAAGAGTATTGTGAGTGATCGCGATGCGATTTTTACATCAAATTTTTGGAAGGAGCTCATGGCTATGCAAGGGACTAAGCTTTGTATGAGCACAGCATTTCATTCGCAATCTGATGGGCAAACAGAGGTAGTTAATAGGATCTTAGAAACCTATTTGCAGTGTTTCACAGTCTATAAGCCTCAAGCTTGGTCGGAATGGTTGGATTGGGCTGCTTACTGTTATAATACCTATGGTCATAGCTCAATGCAAACGTCCCCTTATCAGTCTGTTTTTGGTCGACCTCCTCCTACTCTGCTATCCTATATACCACAAACAGCCAGAGTTCAAGCAGTAGAGGATGCTCTCCTTTCCAGAGATGATGCATTAAGTCTGTTAAAGGATAATTTGGTGCATGCCCAAGGTAGAATGAATTCACAGGCTGATCTGCATAGGATTGATAAGGAGTTTACAAATGGCAGTTGGGTCTTTTTGAAAATCCAACCTTATAAACAGGTATCAATTAGGGGTCATTGCATTCACAAGCTCTCTCCGTTGTTCTGCGGGCCTTACGAAGTCATTGCAAGGGTGGGTGCAGTGGCTTATCGACTTAGGCTGCCTGCAGATGCTCGTATTCACAATGTTTTCCACATTTCTCAGTTAAAAGCTCATGTTAGCCGCAGTGGCAGTGTTGCAGCATCTTCTACGGCTTTGCCTTCTTACTTTGTAGAGGAGTGTCCTCAACCGGAGCAGGTTTTGGCTCAACGTATGGTCCCTAAGAGAGGCATTTCGATGTCAGATGTACTTGTGCAGTGGAAACATGCTGAGGTCGCAGAGGCTACTTGGGAGCGTTATTGGGATATCTACTGGCGATTCCCTGAGTTTCGCAACACCTTGGAATCGCCTTTTCAAGGGGGATGTATTGATCCAGCTCAGGGATCTAATGGTGACTGTCCTTAGTTTGGTCGGAGGAAGATCGCTAGGGAGAGATAGTTAGAGGTTGATGATGTATCAGTTGTTTCAGTTAGTGGGAAAATTATAATTCTTTTGTGGGTTCTTTTGTAAAAAACCAAACAGTTCACCAGCTGCATTCTGTTGGGCTTTGGAGTGTGGGGTCCCTTCCATAACTGCCTAATGGCCTGTCCAAGCACGCGCTTAGCCCGTGTCTTCTTTTTATCATTTAGAGTGTGAATAAAATCTTGATTCGTTTGTTCACCGTCTTCTTCTCTCATATCTCCATTGCTGCAGCTCTAGCATGGAATTGGATGCCGAGAAGGAGAGCTCCAGCCACTGCTGCCACCGTTGGCAAATGACCTGGAACACTCCTCGCCACAAACCCTTGTCACTATGAACCCATTTTCTCAATAACTACATCCATTGATGTCGATGCTGTCGATATTCCCACTCAGACATTAGCCCCTCTGTTGTCTTTAATGGTGGGACTACACCATTGACACTAATGTCAGCCCATGTCGACAACCCAACTCAAAAGGGAGAAGGAGGGCAGTAAAACAGGGGAGAGAGAGAGCGTGTGCGCCCCAAGATGAAGATACTTTAGTAGGTTTATTTTATTATACTCTCATTCACGAAATATGTTGACTATGTTTGACCGTTTTCTTTAAGAAACATAAAATAAAATCCCCATCTCAAACAAGAATTTTTCGCTGTGATAGGCCACTTTTTGAAAATATTTGCAATTATGGGCCAGTTTCGAAACTATTAGCGCTCGTGGACTAACTTGTGTCACGTCAGCAGCGACCGCTATTCCCAATAGCGACATCTTCATTTTCGAGGTCGCTAATGAGAATAACAGCCTATGTTTTAAATGTTTTTGAATTTTTTGTTTGCTGTCGCTATTCCCACTAGCGACCTTAGTTTTATGAGGTCGCTAATGAGATTAGCGACATCGAATCAATGTATTGAGACACTTAGCGATTCCTAAAGAGCTTTCCCCAAAAATTTAAAACTGAGGTCGCTATTGGGAATGGCGACCTTAGTACCCAATACTAAGGTCGCCATTCCCAATAGCGACCTACAGTAAGAAACACAATCTCCTTATTCTTTGTAAAATTTGCAAAATAGTCATACAACTAAGGCCTCTATTCGGAATAGCGACCTAATAAAGACCTCTATTCGGAATAGCGACCTAATGAAGACCTCTATTCGGAATAGCGACCTAATGAAGGCCTCTATTCCGGATAGCGACCTTAGTTTTAAAAATAAGTTGATTGTTATTTTTCAGAGAGCAAAAGCTCTCTAGATTTTGCTAAGTGTTCGAATACAGCTCATTAAAGGTCGCTAATCCCATTAGCGACCTTATATAACAAATGTTGCTAGTGGGAATTGCGACGACAAACAAAAAATTCAAAAAAAATTAAAACATAGGTCGCTATTTTCATTAGCGACCTCAAAAATGAAGATGCCACTATTGGGAATAGCGGTCGCTGCTGACGTGGCACAAAGTAGTCCAAAAACGCTAATAGTTGAGAAACTAGCCCAAAAATGCAAATATTTTCAAAAAGTGGCCTATGTAGGCAAAAAATTCCTCAAACACGTGCAAGGCACTTCAAAATGAGTCTAGTTCTAAACCCCGAGTAAGGAAAATCCCCAAAACCCCTACATCCTTTCATTCCCCTTTCATCCCCAAACTTCACAACACTCGCACCATGTGGAAGCAATCCCTCTCCGCCGCCCTTCGCCATTCCCGCCTCCTCTCCACTGCCGCCTCCACCACCTCCGCCTCCTCCACCGTCATTGACAACCTCATCCTCCGCTCCCTGAGAGAACACTACCTCGAACTTTCCAAAATGTCCCCACCTCCCAAAATCAACCCCCCACCTCCCTACTCCCTCATCAAGGGCGCCCTCCAATCCCACTCCGGACCGGTTCTCAAAGCAGACCACAATGGAGAGGAGATCAAGATTTCAGTCATGCGTTTGTCCAGCATAGTTCCCGGCGGCGGTGAAGATGATGATGATGACGGTGATGATGCAATGAATCAGTTGTTTTTGCACGTGGATGTTTCGAAGATCGGGGGAAAGGAAGGGATCCAGTTCTTATGTGGGCTGTACCCGGATGCGGTGGGGATTCATTCTGTGTCTTTAAGGCCGATGGATGGTGCCACTTCCGATGCGAATTCCATGTACAAGTATCGCGGTCGTGTGTTTCAGTAAGTGACCACTCTCTTTCCCTTTTCATCATGTTTTTGCGGTTTAATTATTATTATTATTATTATTATTATTATTATTATTATTTATTATTTATTTTGTGATTATTGTTAGTAGAAAAAAAATCATGTTCTTCGGTCATTAATGGTGATCTTGTTGACGACAATCGGCCCAGTTACCACAAAATATACATACCCAGAAATCAATATTAGTGTTGACTTATGCAATAGACCAATAGTTTCTTTTTAGGCTAAATTTCAAAGAAGTATACAAAGTTTTGGGCCAGTTTAAAAAAATACACAAAAGTTTTAAAAAAAAGGACACAATGTTTAAATAAAGTCCACTGGGTTAGTTAGGGTTAGGGTTAGGGTTAGTTCGGGGGGGTTTATTTAAACATGTGATTAGTTAAGTGATGTTTTTTTAATCACAAATAAAAGATGAATGTGGTTTTTTTAAACACAAGTGAAAGATGAAAGTGGTTTTTTTAAACCATATCCTAACCCAACCCTAACCCTAACCCTAACTAACCCAGTGGACTTTATTTAAATATTGTGTCCTTTTAAAAAAAGAAACTTTTGTGTATTTTTTTTAAACTGGCCCAAAACTTTGTGTACTTTTTTTAAATTTAGCCTTTATTTTTATTATCATGCGAGAGAAAAAGTGTGGTTGAGATTTGGGTTAATGATTTTAAGTGGATGGTTCATATAACAATTGAAAATGAATCGTGGAGATTCATAAGTCAACGGTTAGTAGAAAACACACTAACCCAAACTATCTTGTTGTAATAGTTCAGATTTTCATATCTGCAATCAGCAACGGGTAGGTCTATGGGACACAACATATTTAAGTAGAAATACATTTATAATAACTTAAGCGATTATTTCATGTGTGTGTGTGTGTGTGTGTAGTTGAAGTTAGCCATGCACCGAGTGCATGTGGCTTGGTGCATGTGGTTAATATGGTAAAATAATAAATCGTTGAGTTATTAATGTTTGTGTAGATGTAGGATATACTTAATATAAATGTACATTTTCGTTCTAGTACTTATTTCGACCTTTTTCTTGCATGCACCGAGTACGACTTTCACTGACCGCCAATCTTGATTTTGTACCATCACATTCCTTATAGCAGCCCGATCATCCTATTAGACTTTAACTTATTAAAACGTAAGGCTTCTTATAGCTTGTTCTTTATCCTTTTCTATCTTGCGCTTAGTCAAAGTTCGTGTAGTTTTATTTCCACACATGACATTAATCATTATGTGATTTGTTAAAAAGAGTATACTCTGTCTTGACCGTTGCATGATGCATCTACTAACCTCTCCAAGCTTTTCTTCTTGCATATAATAATTCAGTAATTAGCTATTCATTATTTTAAACCTTACGAGGATCGTCAATTATATCTCTTTCATAAATTTGTATTTATTTTTGCAGAACAATCAATACTGCACCTTGCTTCCTCATCTAATAAAGTCAAATTCGCATATGCACTTTATCTTTTATTCTAATTTTGGATACGTATATGATATATTTCTAAATAATTAATAAAATATTTTTATTTGTACGATAAAAGTAGGAAAAATAAAAACTATCAAAGTGAGTTTTGCATACCTTGGATCATAAACAATTATCTTTTTTACATTTCAACATTCAACTTCATAATTTTTCAAAATTGACTTTTTTTGAATAGCCATTGCATTCAGTGTACCATTAATCTCTACCATCTTTCACATTTACAATCCAAACTTTTACAATAGGAATATATCGCCTGGAATGAATTATTTTAAATAAAGCTAGAAAGTTTTGAAAATTTTAAATTAAAAAATAATTTTACTATTTATAATACCTCAAAAGACATGTTTCTACAATCAATAATTTCAGTTGCTTCGCTTCTTCCTCGTCCGTTATTCTTCTTTTAGTCTGGTACCAAATAGCAAGGACTACTTTCTAAATTTATTCATTTAAAATGTTATGTATCTCAATAATTAATGTTATCTCAATTCTTTTCATAACTGTATACTTGCACAATATTAATTATTCCAATCCAAAGAAACTAAATTGGAAGAAGAGAGCAAAAACACAACTGAAACTTTTGATGTGTGCTAAAAAGAATCCACATATTCACGCAACCAAAAAGCAGAGTATCACAAATTTCATAAAAACTTGGGGTTTCACTTGAGCTAGAAAGCGTACTTTATCTCTCATAATAATTTAAGCAACTATCATTAAGGAAAATTTAATATTAGATTTGGCTCTCCAATAATGTAATATACAATATGCTACATGATTTCTGTGATAAAAAAGTATAGTACTCTTACATGGATTTCTTCCTACAAGACCTTTAAACATTCATGAACTAAGCATGATAGGAATTAATTGATCCAACTCTTTCCTCTGTTGAATCTTATTCATGAGGCCAACTTTCTTGAGCTTAAGACCAAACATTAAAGTGAAAACTACCTACAATCATGAATTCAAAGAATGAAGATCCAAAGTCGAGGGTTTGAGAAGACCTCCTTCAATATGCTGGAAGCATTTAGTGCATAAAAAACATAAATTATTGGCGGTATTTAATTCATCTTTTGCCCCAAGAACCTCAAGGCCAAAAAACCTGCAAAAGAACCTCACCAAGTATGCGATATATACATTCTCCAAAAGAAGACAGAAAAAAGTATACGATAAATTTAGTACAACCACTTAGTAATTTGACAAAAAAAATTGGTACATAAGAAATTGGCCGTGCATCAGAAACCCTGACATTACCTCTTATGCCATTGTGGTGCACCAACTGCCCGTGGCTAGAATCTGATGAGATTGTGGCATACAATGAAATAAAAGCAAACAAGCAAATAACCTGTATTTCGACAAAGACTGGCCATTATGAATATTACTACAACATAATAGCATGTGCATTGACTTCAGTCAATAAGGCTACCACAAACATCTATCAACTTTCTAAAACTAAGTGAAATTATGTACACAACTCAAAATACTACCATGAACTTAAACACTATGAAATTAGCTTTAAACGAAAGTTCAATTAATTCCTTTCATGTGTGAAAAATTATCTCAAACCTACAATGGATCAATATAAGAAATCATACAAATATTTAATGGTTGCATTTGGATAATGAGATACTCCACCCTCAATTGAAAGGGTTGTCACTACAATGTTAAATTCATCTTAGAAGTAGTTGGCTTTCTGTTCTAAGTACTCTTGTTGCCCATTTCTGTCAAGCTAAGAAATGATAGCCAATGGAACAAAAGCCATGAAACCATATCGTGCCGAAGCAAAAACTCATGCCAACAAGTTAAAGTATATGTATATTACCTTTTCTAGGAAAACTATATTCATTTGCAATAGCACATTGTGCCTCACTAACTCTTGCTTCATGACCAATATTGTCATAAACACTTATCTGCATTAAACACACAAAAAAAAGATGGAAAAATAAGAAAGAAAGAAAGAAATTTGTCATATGGCTTGAAAGAACAATTGAACATAATCGAAAAAATTGTGAATCACCAACAAAAATTTGAGGTGAACAACTCAATGACATATATAGGTTTAGATAAAATATAATATGTTTTTAAAGAGGTTTGAGAGCAATAAGATACAAAAAACAGATTTTACATTTGAGTTTTCCCTTTTCTTAATTTAATGTGTTGAAGAAGCTATTCAATTTTGAAGCCTTCAATGCGGATGCTGAATGATGGTGCATCGCATTTATGTTATTCCTATTATTATGCATTAACTTACTAGCTTGGGAAATTTGGCTCAATAACTAAGATAGGCCGTATCTTTTTATTTTTTGAAGTATGTATATGCCTCACATTGTGTTTATTCTTGCATGATTGCCATAGTCATGTATCATAGTTCTTAGTCCTTTCTCAGTTAGCATGCTAATCATCATGAGGAGGGGCTAAAACTGCAAGCCTATCATTCCTTTGTATTTCTTCAAGGAGAATTCCTATTCCTTAACAAACTAAATCTGGCAATTGATTTTATTCCTAAAGTTTACAATTAATCGTAGTAGATTCTTCAACTGTGGCGGTATAATCACACTCACGTACTGTAACCCCCGTTTATGATAATTAGTATTTTCTGCGTATTTTCTATAATTTGAACTTTTGTAAATTTATTTTGTGTTAAATTCGTTTTGGATCCGTATTAAAGTATTTTCTAAACAAAAATTTTATTTATTTCGAATAATGTTGTATTGTGATCTTATCTTCGACATCTTATTGATTGGCTATTTATATTTAAGCTTAAAACAAATATATTATTGTTATTGGATTATTTTAATAAAATTTCTAAACCCGAATACCATTTTATTGTATAATTTATTACTATTATGATTATGATTATAAATTGTTATTTCATGATTTTCTATTTAAAATTCATATATTGGATTATTTTATTTTTATATGTCCGATCTGATTTTCTTGGCGAGTTCCAATTTATTTTAAGCCCAATTCTTATTATTTCAATTGTGTTATTTATTTATTTAATTGGGTTGAAATTTTTGTTCATGAACTATTTTTCTCTTTTATTGGGTTATCTATATTGTGGATTTTATTTATTTGAATTGTGGGTATTTTTATTTGAACCATGATGATTTTGATCTATCTCTAATTGAACCCTAAACCATTAACCCAGTACCCTAATTGTATCCTATAAATGCAACACTACTGTAACCCTAATTTCTGCACACAAATCGAAATCCTAGACGCCTTCTCTCTCTCCTCCCGTTCTCTCTCTCCTGTTACTGTTCACCCATCTTCCCCAACCTTCGATCGTCTTCTTCGCTCCCTCCGGGGAGACACTCGGCCTGATAAAACCCTTATTCAGCATCTCCTGAATCCGTTCCTTCAACTCCGCCATTTCCACTGGCGCCAACCGGTACGGGCTCTTAGAAATAGGAGCGGTACCCGGCTGAACTTCAATGCCAAATTCCACCTCTCGATCGGGAGGCAACCCGGGCAATTCCTCTGGGAATACATCCAGGAATTCCCGCACTACAAGAGGCGCAGCCTCACAGTCTGTGTGCAACTCCATTGCACAATCTTTCTCATCTGCTACCTTCTTACCGCGTCCAAGAGGTGTCTCCCCAGCATGAAACTCGAACTCTGCATGTCCTGAAATCATGAACACCACCTTCTTCGCCCGGCAATCAATAACAGCATGAGATTCTCCTAGCCAATCCATGCCAAGAATTACATCGAACCCTGAATTCCCGATCACTATCAAGTTTGCCTTGAAATCTGTGCTCCCAATAACTAGAGGGCTCCGCTTGCACTCCCTAGAGCAAACGACGACACCACCACCTGTGGTGATGTTCCAAGCTGCTGGCATATCACTGCATTCCAACTGGTGCTGATCCACAAAGCGGGAAGAGACGAAGGAATGGGTCGCTCCGGAATCAAACAGGCATGGGCGGGAAAAGAATGAACTAAAATGATACCTATGATAGAATCAAAAATGTGGGAAGAGATGTATAGGTCAGGATAATAGGGATTAAGAAATGCTAATGTGAAAAGAAACTACACACTGAATGATGCAAGGATGAATAATAAAATAGGGAACAGATAATAAAATAATAAAACATAAATATACCTGCGACGACTTCCTCAGCGGTTTCAGCTTCCTCCGCAGTCAGGTTGAAGGCCTGACCACGACCTCCAGATGGACCTCCCTGAGGAGCGGCTCTCCTCTGGCCAAAAACCTGTCTCTGAGGTGGGAGTGGTGGTCCGCCCTGACCACGCCCAAGCGCTCCCTGTGGAGCGGAGCCTCCAACTGGTGCAAGGGTCCTGGACTTTGGGCAATCGCGAACCATGTGGTCGCCACCACCACACAGGAGACACTGACGGTTGGCTGCCCTACAGTTCTCGAGCGAGTGTCCAATCCTGTGACAGTACGAACAGACTGGGTTCGCCCTCTGTGCGGCAGGTGCATAAGGCTGTGCTCTGGCAGGGAAGTTCAACGCTGGCCTCCTGATAGGCCCTCCAGATGGCCTAGCGGTGATAGGATGCGGAGCGGGCCGCTGGGTGGCGCGCTTCCGCCTACTGGCCTGTTCCTGGCTTCTAGCAGCCTCCAGGATATCTGCATAGGATCGGAGCCGCAAGGCAGCCAGACGATCCTGAATATCGAGGTCCAAGCCCTGCATGAAACAGCGGCCCTTATCCCAATCATTCGCCACCATAGATACGGCAAAACGGCTAAGTCGGGTGAATTCCGCAGCATAATCATCCACGGTCCGATTCCCCTATGTCAAGATAGCGCCTTAGTTAAACATTGGTATATTTATGAAATAACAATGAAAATTGCATAACAACACTATCTGTCTAACCTGTGTGAGTGTGACAAATTGTCGTTCCATTTCATTCTTCGTCACATCAGGAAAGAACTTTGTGAGAAAGCTCTCTCTAAAGGTGTCCCAAGCGATGAGGCGCTCTAGCCTCTCTACTTCAGCTCGCCACCAGATCTGGGCGAGATCAACGAGCTGGATGCTCATGACATCCACTCGGTCAACGTCGGCTATCCTTGCCGCGATCATCAGCTGTTCTGTCCTAAAGAGCCATTGCTCGGCTTCCAGTGGACCTTCCGTACCTGCGAATTTATCTGGATGTAGCCTCATGAAATCCGCTACATTTCCAGGTCGTGGTGGCAACACCACAGGCACTGGTACACCAGGCTCTCGATTGGCAGCTCCCAAGGCCACCCTCATCATTTCTGCATGTTCCCGCCTCATCATCTCTGCTTGCTCCCGTTGCATCTGCATCATCTGCTGCATCATCAGCTCGGTCTGTTCACGTTGCATCTGCATTACTTGAGCCATAGTGGGTCCCTCCGGTTGGCTGGAAGAAGAAGCACCTCTTCTAAGCATCTCCATAATTTGGGCAATGGTGGGCTCCTCGGGCTGCTCATCTTCAGCACGAGAAGTAGAAGCACATTTTCTAGCCATGGTCTGAAATAAGAATCAAACAGTTAGCATCCAGATTTATAAGTTGGTTATCAATTATCCATGTGATCAACGTGGTTTACATATTGTCGAGTCAGACCGGTTAAACTCAAACTAATCAGGGTCCAATCCCAAACTAGTTAGAGTCTAACCTGGCTCTCATACCACTAAAAACCTTGTCACGCCCCGCTTTCCAAAACACGGAATGCAAGCACGTGACACGGCCCAGCGAATGACTTACGTCACCCATAGGCTGTTAATGATCCAACTCAACAATATAACAAGTAATAAAACAACCACGCATGCAATGAAAGAGTAATCACATAAATAACAATATTGAAAATTAATGCATAAAAATAACCAACATCAAATAACTCAACATCTGGAATTTTAACAAACAATATTCGGGTCGAAGCCCACAAATACAAAGAAATAATATTTTTCCAATTTTATTAAAGTCATAAACTAAAACGACATTTATTCTAGCGGCGCAGTAAACATTTCCTTCACCAATGCTGCTCTCCTATTCCATCAGGTAAATCTCCTTGGATACCTGTACGTTGCTCATCTAAAAAGAGAAAAAAGAAGGTCCTTAGAGCAAGTTGTGGACATGCAAGTGGAGAAACAGTGAAACAATGGAAATAGTGGTATAGCAATGAATTCAAATAAACGATGCAGTCGATGGTGTTGAACAGTGTAAAAGAGATAACAGTATAATATGCATTAAATACGATTTACCACAATAACGATAAACAATACCAATAATGGCAATAATAATGAGAACACTGTTCATTAAGATAACAATATGCAATGATAATGTGAGGAGAGTCTTAGGTCTATTATTTATTTTTAAATCCTAGCTAATGCACGTAATACTGTGTCCCATGTGTGCCGTACCACAGGTTCGATGCATACAATCAATTTCGTTTAGACTAAGGTGGTAGATTCTTAAGTTCATGTACCCGGGAACATTATTCAATAATGACCGATGTCGAATCAATCGAGATACTGAAGTCAGTAATCTGCAATTAACCGATGACCGATATAACCAATAACCAATAACCAATAACCAATAACCGATAACCGATATACCGATAATTAGGGAAACACGGGCCCCTCTTCCGAGTACAGTCACTATGTCATCAACTACCTTAATCAACCCTTAACCCCGGCTTGATTTATTTTCTTTATTCAATTAACACACAATAATGCAATTAATAAGGGCGCTAGAGAAGGTGACAAAACAACCCTAAGATCATGCAATATACTATATACAATTAATACACTAAATATAACATTATAAACACAATTGTACATTATAAAGCATAGAATCTCAATTCTGGACAGCAATAGGTTGCTGTACCAAAATCAGTATTCCCGTTGCTACAGGACAACAACTATGGATCCGTCAGGTGGTCTAGAAACTAGACTCCCACCCGGTTCCAACGCATACTTAAAGTCTATATTCCGACGACGGTAGCTAAGTGAAATTTAGTGATCTTTATAGATTTTAGTTTCTGGCTGGGTGTAGATGTTGACTAATTTTAATTATAAAGGCAGTAAATAAATGTTATAAAAATCAGTAAAAATAATTTTTAACACCCTAAACATGTTATTTACAAGTCTGGAATTTATCTTGGCCATATATGATTAATAGTTCACTTAATTCATTAGCCTAGCTTGTTATGTACGTGAATCTGAAATTACAGTGCAGCTGTAGCAAAAGGTTCTTAACTGGGGCAGTATAAGTCCGAATTCGAAAGTTCTGGTGTCTATCGACATCTAGACAGATAGGGCTACGATTTACTTTCAGGGAGTTTCTGATTTTAATGAAGGGACCTAGGTCGAAACAGCACATTAAGGTTCAGGTAGGCGTAAATACCAGAATAACCAACATGTTCATTTTAAATAAAATGGTTAAAAATTAAGGGTAATAAATTGGAGTTTAATTAATAATAATCACAGCGAAACGATCTTATGTGAACATGGTATTAATGTAGGTGATGTCCAACATTCTTATAGTTACAATTCAACAATCTAGCAATAACAATCACATTAACAATCATCTAATTTTCTACAATCTACTATATCTAATTGTCATTTAATGTCATGATATAAAATGTGTCTATAATTTCCTATTTTTATAATCAATAACTATAACTATATGGTGTATGAATATCTCTATACATTAGAGGCAAAAAGATGGCACGATGTCGAGACTACCACTTGGATTCGCTCGTGTAAATCCGTGGCATCTCAACGATTGATACAATAATATTTTATGATTTTTAAATAAGATCCACTTGCGGAATTCAACAATAATTATCGAATACGATACAAAAAAATTCGATAGAAATGACTTGCCTTATACTTTGTAGACGGTTCGAAAATAAATAAAGAATAACGGGATCAGAATCCCGGGGAGCAATCCCAAGAGTACGTGCGAAGACCATGCGAAGAAAGCTAGTAGATAGCAACAATTCTCCCACACCCGATCCGTCCAGAACAGCAAACGGCAAAAGCGATCCGCTGTGAACACAACGCGGAACAGCAAAACCCACCAATCAGATCCTCCCGCACACCGGATCGAAGCCCAGAACAGCGGACACCAATTTTGGGATCCAGTCACACTAAACACCAAACAGGGAAGCCAACCTATGAGCAATCTCCTTCTTCCTCGGCAAGGAGAGAGAGTGTCCGGGAACTAGCGGCGACTGGAGGCGCACAGGACGACGGCGAAGGTTGCGGCAAGGCCGAAGATGACCACCGCGGCGGTGGCGGTTGGTCGGGAAGCGACTCAACGCCGGCTTGATGGCGGCTCTGTTTTCCCTTCAAAACAGGGGAGCGACGACAGCGACTAAATGGCCTCCGACAGGGCTTGGATGACGACGAGGCGACGTAGGGGTTCTCCGGAGGATGTTGGGGGATGCACGGCAAGGGCGAGGGACGAGGCGGTGATGGGTAGAGGCGATGGATGAAGATGGGTTGGTGGCGAGGATGGGGAATCGCGATGAGGTGCGACGAGGAAGAGGCAAGTGGCTGCGGCAGTGGTGGAAGACGAAGAGAGGGAGAAGATGGGTTTTGTTGGGTTTTCGAATAGGGAAGATGAGAGAGCGGGGGAAGAAGAGAAGGGGTGTTGGGGTTTTTGGTTTCGTTTTGTTTTGGTTTGGTTTGTTTTAATCAGAGGAGGAGAGGGAGAGAGATAGTACGGGAGGGAGAGAGATAATAGGGGAAGTTACGAGATAGTGGAAGAGATTAGAGGGCCAAATATTAGGGATTTAGTTACCCAATTATTGGGAGTTACTGATTGTGGAGAGTGAGGGGAGTGATTAGGGGAATTGATAGGATTAGTCCGTTAGGGAGAGATTGGGGGTAGTATGGGTTAGTGGGTTTGGGTGAGAGACCCATTAGGAGGTGGGTATTGGGCTATGGGTACAAAGTGGTTCAAATTTGAGGTCAATTCTCAACCCAAGGCAGCAAGACAAATACTCTATAATTAATCCGAATTAAGACATACAAGGAGTAGATTTTTAATGATCAATTGAGATGAGGTATATAATTGATGAATAACATTCGACTAAATATTATTTAATACAAAATGGGACAAATGAAATGAATTTCAATTAAAATCGAGATTACAATTGGAATCAATAATAGAAATAGAAAAAATGAAAACGGCAGTTACAATCGGAGTTGAAGGAACAGATTCAGGAGATGCTGAATAAGGGTTTTATCAGGCCGAGTGTCTCGCCTTGGGGAGCTCCTGTACTGTTCGTCAACAAGAAGGATGGTAGTCGCAGGTTGTGCATGGACTACCGTGAGCTGAACAATGTCACAGTGAAGAACCGGTACCCGCTGCCGAGGATCGACGACTTGTTTGACCAATTGGGAGGAGCTTCTGTGTTCTCGAAGCTAGATCTGCGTTCTAGGTACCATCAGGTCAAGGTGAAGACCGAAGATATACCGAAGACTGCCTTTCGCACTCGTTATGGCCACTATGAGTTCTTGGTCATGCCCTTCGGAGTCACTAACGCTCCAGCCGTGTTCATGAGCTTGATGAATCGGGTCTTCTCTCCCTTTCTAGACAAGTTCGTCGTGGTGTTCATCGACGATATCCTCGTCTATTCTCGGAGTCGTGATGAGCATGCTGAGCACTTGCGAATTGTCTTGCAGACACTGAAGGAACATCAATTGTACGGGAAGCTTAGCAAGTGCGAGTTTTGGTTGGATAGAGTTGCCTTCTTGGGGCATATTGTTTCGGGCGAAGGAATCTCTGTTGATCCGTCCAAGATTGCAGTAGTTAAAGATTGGCCAGTACCTAAGTCAGTGTCAGAGGTGAGAAGTTTTCTCGGGCTAGCAGGATATTATCGGAAGTTTGTCCAAGACTTCTCGAAGATTGCTGGACCGTTGACTAAACTGACAGGAAAAAATCAGAAGTTTGCTTGGGATGAGGCCTGCAGTGAAGCTTTCACAGAGTTGAAGAACAGGTTGACGTCAGCGCTAGTGCTGACTATACCAGATGGATCAGGTGGGTTCGTGATTCACTGCGACGCTTCAGGCAGAGGTTTAGGTGCAGTGTTGATGCAGAAGGGTCGGGTTGTTGCTTATGCGTCCAGGCAGTTGAGGCCACACGAGAATAACTACCCCACTCATGACTTGGAATTGGCAGCGGTGATCTACGCCTTGAAATTGTGGAGACACTACCTACTTGGAGACCGAGTGGAAATCTTTACTGGCCACAAAAGTCTCAAGTATGTCTTCACTCATAAAGAGTTGAACATGAGGCAGAGGCGCTGGTTGGAGTTGATGGCCGACTACGACATCAATTTGCAGTATCACCCTGGTAAGGTGAGCTCGGTGCCAGATGCGTTGAGCAGAAGGTCAGTCGTCATGTGCTTGACTCAGCAGAAGGAACTTATTGAGCAGATGCGAAGATTGGACTTGAATGTGATTCTTCCGGGTACCGATCGAAGTTGCATGATGCTTCAGATGCAGTCATCTCTGGTTGAGCAAATTAAGGAAGCACAGGCAGGTGATGATCAGTTATAGGGATTCAGGGCAGAAGTTGAGGCAGGTACAAGGACCGATATGGTCATACACTCAGATGGATCACTTCGCTTTGGGGCTAGGCTGTGTGTCCCGAAGGGTGAAGTTAGGCGGAAATTACTCGAGGAAGCCCACCAGTCGGCATACTCTATTCATCCCGGTGGTACCAAGATGTATCGGGATTTGAAACTTCACTTTTGGTGGCATGGTATGAAGAGGGCCGTAGCCAGATTTGTGTCTCAGTGTTTGGTCTGCCAGCAGGTGAAGGCAGAACACCAGAGGACCGCCGGACTTCTTCAGCCTCTTCCCATTCCGGAGTGGAAATAGGAGCATATCACCATGGACTTTGTTACTGCCTTGCCAAGAAGTCCCAGGGGTCACAACGCCATTTGGGTGATTGTTGACAGGCTGACGAAGAGTGCCCATTTTATCCCGTTCAGAGTTGGTCAGTCTACCGAGAGTCTCGCGGAGAGATACATGCAGGAGATCGTTAGATTGCATGGGGTCCCTGTCAGCATTGTATCAGACAGAGACACTAGATTTCGATCACAGTTCTGGGAGAGTCTTCAGAGCAGTCTGGGAAGCAAATTGAAGTATAGTACAGCTTTCCACCCTCAGACAGACGGGCAATCGGAAAGGACCATTCAGACATTAGAGGACATGTTGCGGTCCTGTGTACTTCAATTTGGAGGATCTTGGGAGGATCACCTGCACTTGGTAGAGTTCTCGTATAACAATAGCTACCAAGCAAGTCTTAAAGCTGCCCCCTTTGAAGCCTTTTATGGTCGGAAGTGTCGATCGCCAGTGTGTTGGGACGACATTGGTGAGAGGAAGCTATTGGGGCCCGAACTGATCACGAAGACTGTTGATGCTGTAGCCCAGATCAGGAAGCACCTGCAGGCAGCTCAGGATAGACAGAGAAAATGGGCAGATGTTCACAGGAGGCCATTAGAGTTCGAAGTGGGCGATCACGTGTTCCTCAAGGTATCACCGTGGAAGGGAGTTATCCGGTTTGGAGGCGGGGGCAAGCTAAGTCCTAGATTCATTGGGCCGTTTGATATTGTAGAGCGAGTAGGCAAGGTGGCCTATAGACTCGCGTTGCCGCCAGCATTGTCTGGAGTGCATGATGTCTTTCATGTATCCCAACTCAGGAAGTATGTCAGGGATGATAGTCATGTCATCGACTATTCGGAGTTGTCTGTTCGGCCAGATTTGTCCTGCGAGATCCCTCCAGTTTCGATCTTGGACCGACGAAAGAAGGTTCTGAAGAACAAGGTCATTAGGTTGGTTCGAGTTGGTTGGAATCCTCACTCACCGGGTGAGTCAACTTGGGAGCTTGAGGATGAGATCCAGAAGAAGTTTCCCCACCTTTTTGTGTGATTCTTTTCTGTTCTTCGGTGTTATCCTATCACCACTTGAGTAAATTTCGAGGACGAAATTTTTATTGTAAGGTGGGTAGGATTGTAACTGCCGTTTTCATTTTTTCTATTTCTATTATTGATTCCAATTGTAATCTCGATTTTAATTGAAATTCATTTCATTTGTCCCATTTTGTATTAAATAATATTTAGTCGAATGTTATTCATCAATTATATACCTCATCTCAATTGATCATTAAAAATCTACTCCTTGTATGTCTTAATTCGGATTAATTATAGAGTATTTGTCTTGCCGCCTTGGGTTGAGAATTGACCTCAAATTTGAACCACTTTGTATCCATAGCCCAATACCCACCTCCTAATGGCTCTCTCACCCAAACCCACTAACCCATACTACCCCCAATCTCTCCCTAACGGACTAATCCTATCAATTCCCCTAATCACTCCCCTCACTCTCCACAATCAGTAACTCCCAATAATTGGGTAACTAAATCCCTAATATTTGGCCCTCTAATCTCTTCCACTATCTCGTAACTTCCCCTATTATCTCTCTCCCTCCCGTACTATCTCTCTCCCTCTCCTCCTCTGATTAAAACAAACCAAACCAAAACAAAACGAAACCAAAAACCCCAACACCCCTTCTCTTCTTCCCCCGCTCTCTCATCTTCCCTATTCGAAAACCCAACAAAACCCATCTTCTCCCTCTCTTCGTCTTCCACCACTGCCACAGCCACTTGCCTCTTCCTCGTCGCACCTCATCGCGATTCCCCATCCTCGCCACCAACCCATCTTCATCCATCGCCTCTACCCATCACCGCCTCGTCCCTCGCCCTTGCCGTGCATCCCCCAACATCCTCCGGAGAACCCCTACGTCGCCTCGTCGTCATCCAAGCCCTGTCGGAGGCCATTTAGTCGCTGTCGTCGCTCCCCTGTTTTGAAGGGAAAACAGAGCCGCCATCAAGCCGGCGTTGAGTCGCTTCCCGACCAACCGCCACCGCCGCGGTGGTCATCTTCGGCCTTGCCGCAACCTTCGCCGTCGTCCTGTGCACCTCCAGTCGCCGCTAGTCCCCAAACACTCTCTCTCCTTGCCGAGGAAGAAGGAGATTGCCCATAGGTTGGTTTCCCTGTTTGGTGTTGAGTGTGACTGGATCCCAAAATTGGTGTTCGCTGTTCTGGGCCTCGATCCGGTGTGCGGGAGGATCTGATTGGTGGGTTTTGCTGTTCCGCGTTGTGTTCACAGCGGATCGCTTTTGCCGTTTGCTGTTCTGGACGGATCGGGTGTGGGAGAATTGTTGCTATCTACCAGCTTTCTTCGCACGTACTCTTGGGATTGCTCCCCGGGATTCTGATCCCGTTATTCTTTATTTATTTTCGAACCGTCTACAAAGTATAAGGCAAGTCATTTTTATCGAATTTTTTTGTATCGTATTCGATAATTATTGTTGAATTCCGCAAGTGGATCTTATTTAAAAATCGTAAAATATTATTGTATCAATCGTTGAGATGCCACGGATTTACACGAGCGAATCCAAGTGGTAATCTCGACATCGTGCTATCTTTTTGCCTCTAATGTATAGAGATATTCATACACCATATAGTTATAGTTATTGATTATAAAAATAAGGAATTATAGACACATTTCATATCATGACATTAAATGACAATTAGCTATAGTAGATTGTAGAAAATTAGTTGATTGTTAATGTGATTGTTATTGCTAGATTGTTGAATTGTAACTATAAGAATGTTGGACATCACCTACATTAATACCATGTTCACATAAGATCGTTTCGCTGTGATTATTATTAATTAAACTCCAATTTATTACCCTATTTTTAACCATTTTATTTAAAATGAACATGCTGGCTATTCTGGTATTTACGCCTACCTGAACCTTAATGTGCTATTTCGACCTAGGTCCCTTCATTAAAATCAGAAACTCTCTGAAAGTAAATCATAGCCCTATCTGTCTAGATGTCGATAGACACCAGAACTTTCGAATTCGGACTTATACTGCCTCAGTTAAGAACCTTTTGCTACAGCTGCGCTGTAATTTCAGATTCACGTACATAACAAGCTAGGCTAATGAATTAAGTGAACTATTAATCATATATGGCCAAGATAAATTTCAGACTTGTAAATAACATGTTTAGGGTGTTAAAAATTATTTTTACTGATTTTTATAACATTTATTTACTGTCTTTATAATTAAAATTAGTCAACATCTACACACAGCCAGAAACTAAAACCTATAAAGATCACTAAATTTCACTTAGCTACCGTCGTCGGAATATAGACTTTAAGTATACGTTGGAACCGGGTGGGAGTCTAGTTTCTAGACCACCTGACGGATCCATAGTTGCTATCCTGTAGCAACGGGAATACTGATTTTGGTACAGCAACCTATTGCTGTCCAGAATTGAGATTCTATGCTTTATAATGTACAATTGTGTTTATAATGTTATATTTAGTGTATTAATTGTATATAGTATATTGCATGATCTTAGGGTTGTTTTGTCACCTTCTCTAGCGCCCTTATTAATTGCATTATTGTGTGTTAATTGAATAAAGAAAATAAATCAAGTCGGGGTTAAGGGTTGATTAAGGTAGTTGATGACATAGTGACTGTACTCGGAAGAGGGGCCCGTGTTTCCCTAATTATCGGTTATTGGTTATTGGTTATATCGGTCATCGGTTAATTGCAGATTACTGATTTCAGTATCTCGATTGATTCGATCATCGGTCATTATTGAATAATGTTCCCGGGTACATGAACTATAGAATCTACCACCTTAGTCTAAACGAAATTGATTGTATGCATCGAACCTGTGGTACGGCACACATGGGACACAGTAGTACGTGCATTAGCTAGGATTTAAAAATGAATAATAGACCTAAGGCTCTCCTCACATTATCATTGCATATTGTTATCTTAATGAACAATGTTCTCATTATTATTGCCATTATTGGTATTGTTTATCGTTATTGTGGTAAATCGTATTTAATGCATATTATACTGTTATCTCTTTTACACTGTTCAACACCATCGACTGCATCGTTTATTTGAATTCATTGCTATACCACTATTTCCATTGTTTCACTGTTTCTCCACTTGCATGTCCACGACTTGCTCTAAGGACCTTCTTTTTCCTCTTTTTAGATGAGCAACTTACAGGTATCCAAGGAGATTTACCTGATGGAATAGGAGAGCAGCATTGGTGAAGGAAATGTTTACTGCGCCGCTAGAATAAATGTCGTTTTAGTTTATGACTTTTATAAAATTGGACAAATGTTATTTCTTTGTATTTGTGGGCTTCGACCCGAATATTGTTTGTTAAAATTCCAGATGTTGAGTTATTTGATGTTGGTTATTTTTATGCATTAATTTTCAATATTGTTATTTATGTGATTACTCTTTCATTGCATGCGTGGTTGTTTTATTACTTGTTATATTGTTGAGTTGGATCATTAACAGCCTATGGGTGACGTAAGTCATTCGCTGGGCCGTGTCACGTGCTTGCATTCCGTGTTTTGGGAAGTGGGGCGTGACACGTACAAATCAACATGCTATGTTTCTGAAAGTAAATAAAGAGGAGGAATCCAAATCCAAACATTTACCTGACTCCGGCATCCCCGACAATCTCAATGACCATCTCCGCCGACAACCACACAAGGCCACACGCCAACAGATAAACCGACTTCGTCTTAGGGTTAACGCTTGTGCTAATAATCACCGCATTAATCAATCCACAAATCCCAAATATTCCAGTTATAACCACCGGCATGATCGACTTCATCGCCACCTCCGGCCTCATCACCCTAGTCGACGCCACTCCCACTCTGCTCTTCGCCGGTCCGTACGCTGCTGCCATACCTGAAATTGAAAAAAAGATGAGATCTTTGGAAAACTCTAGTTGAAAAAGATGAGATCTTTCAACCTAGGGCTACGAGATCGTGAGACGCCGATGCAAATTTGGGTTCGGGCTTGTGGCAGTGCTAATGATGGGGGGATAAGGGCGTATGGGTTGCACATATCGAAGAGAGAAAGAGAGACGACGGCTTGGGGGTTTGGAGTTGTGAAAGAGTGTCTATTTTATCTTTTTGCTTTGGAACTGTTTGCACGTGTAATACGCGTTCAGATCAAGTCATTTACTTTCAGCCCTTGATCATCTTGATCAAAACCAACTATGAACGGTCTAAGATTTTATCTGGACAGATTCACATTTGTTATTCTCGCTTTTATAATAAAAATAGATATATATATATAGTATCATAATTTATATACCTAGCCATCAAAAGTCTCATCTTAATTAATTTCCAATTGCTTTCATAATGCTAGTTGTTAAAAGTCCACTTTTCCCCTCAGTGCATAATAATTATTCTTGATAGAAAAACTGCACATGAATACATGATATCCAACTGTCCAAAGACTAAGCAGCCATACTCTCTAATTATGATAGTAAACATCTACACGTGCAGCAAATGTAATTTGCTTTTCAAGCAAGAAAGCTCATTACTCAAAGGTGTTTAACTCCAGGCTGATAACTATTATTTGAGTATGGAACATTTAGAAATGTTCACTAACTTCCAATGCGTGTTTGTAATTGGAAAATACATATATTGCATGTACATGTTGGCTTTCTACAATGAGAATGATGCAGTCTTGAAACCAAGTTCTCTGTAGTTATGACAGCAAATATATCCCCGAAAATCTGTGTCTTTGTTGCTAAAGTTAGACGAGTAAGCATTAGAACTAAGGAGGAAAAAGGGAAATTTGGATATTAGGGAATGAATGCTCCGTTTTCAACAGTTTTTAGTTTGTAAACGTAGATAAAGCAATTTTTTGGGTCCTTAAATCAGAGGAGAAACTTAACTTTGAAAGGTCTAATCATCTTTGCAGCAAATAATTTATTGCATTGTATCTTCTAGTGGACTGCACTCAATTATGGAGATATAATGAGTATGAGATGTGATGAAGAATCTAGTATTTTATGATATTGATATACATAATTCAGGAAATCTTTAGAATAATGCCTGATGTTTTCTGGTCTTTTTTTTCCAAATGAAGTTTGCTTGCTAACCTGGTAGCAATATTTCATAGGTTTCTTTGTATGGGGGACTATGGAATGTACATAAATGCCCCAATTGGAAAATGAGTTGTTTGTAAGATTTCTTAGTAAACAGCTCTTTCTTAGTCTAATTGAGTTCCCCCTTTCCTTTGTTGTTATTTAATTTGATTGAAATTGCATGTTGGTTGGATATTTGGTACATGTATCGCATGAAATATATTTAATTCAACAAGTGGAGAACACCGACAATTGTGATGTAGTGACCAAATACATTGTGTAATCAGATAGTTGGTCTGACTACTGATCAACATGAAAAATCCGAGAAGGGTTAGAAGCTCTGTATTATGAAGTTATGAAGCTTTGTCATATGCGGCAGTGACATGGGTCTTGGTAAGGCAATAAGTTGATTTGTCTCTGCACTTGGATTTAGGCAATTAGATTTAGGCAATTGAGATGGATATAATAGTTGTTAATATGACAAAGCAAATGATTCACAAGGAAGCTGAATGGAGGAGTAATCATGTGGCCGATTTAAAGATTTGGGAAAGCTTCTGCAGTAGTTGTTTTAGAAATGTTAGGGATGTTTACAATGGAGAAGGGTCTCTTCATAAATATATTGAGATGCAATTATGAGATAAGAGATGCTAAGAAAGCCATTTGTTTGAAGCTCATACCAGGTTCTATTACTAGTACATCTTAAATCGTCAATGATTAGTAGTTGCTAATCATCACATAATATTGAATACTAAACATTTGACATGCAATTTGAAGATCGCATAATAAGGTAATATACCCATAACATGGAATTTTTGCTTTTTTTTTTTAAGCCCTTTGCTTGAATGAAAGAGTTTCTAATTAAAAAAAATTTCTATTTAACTTAAGGTTAAAGAGATGGCATATAGAGATAAAGTTGCCAAGCTTAAATAACTCATTGATGATAAGAAATTGGGCTTCAAGTCTAGTTTCGTGACTACCGTCTGTTAATTTTTTAAATACCGTTGGCAGCTTTTGAATCGCCCATGATACAACCCTACCTGTTTAGTAACTATTCTTAAACCTAAAGGTAGTTTATGCAACTGGTGAAAACTTCTAGTGAGACGTTTGGGAAGATTTTCCTCGATTTTCTTTGTATAAATAGAGAAGATCTTCCAAATTAAAAGACAAGTGCAAAATCAATATTTTACACAAGAAATCAAATCTATCAGATAATTAAGGACTGTGAACAAGGTGATAGGTCTTACATGGCAATCAAGATTTCAGCCATGCTGAATCTTGAATAGTTCAGTATTAATTGCAACTTATGCTGTGATTAAGGTACTTTGATCTACGGTTCAATCTAGGAAGTGAAATAGATCAAATATTTAATGAATTATGAAACCTGATATCTTTCCCTTGGTATCGTTTCTGTTAGATTTCTATGTTTGATTGATGAGTTGTTGTGCCACTAATCTTGATATGATATGTTTCTACATTGATATGCAAATAAACAAGTATAGTACTTAATGAAAATTGGGGACATCTGTTAGTTTGATTTGATATGAGATGTTGGTGTTTAGTATGATTTGATATTAGATGTTGGTGTGTGGTTCAATTGTTCAAACGGTTCTTCTCCGACTAGGTTGAAATACCATAGCGACGTTGTCATAAGTAGGATTGAATATGTTGTTTTTATTGTTGATCAGTAATTGAAATAGTTTGAAAGTTCGTTGTCCAAATTTCCCAAAGTTTTGTATTATTTATTCTTAGAGAAAAGGGGGCCTCATGCTTCTTAGCCTGACCCTCCATGGATGTCCCGCTCACTTGATTTTTATGTCATAATATGTATGCCTATAAAATATGAACTGGTCTGGTGATCTTTTATCCATGCATTATGCTTTATTTGGTTGCAAATTGAACCATTTTTCAATAATATAACATATTTACACCATTTGATGCATATGTAAGAAGCTTCTGTATGACTTGATTTTGTTACACGTGTCATGACATTATAAACATAATCAACGTACTGATCATCCTTATAAAGTCTATTATGAGGAATTTTTTCTCCTACAAGTATGAGGTTCCTTTCCTCTTATTCTCGTTTGGTTTTTAAGTATTACCTGAATAGTTTTTCAAGGGTGGGTTGGTTATAATTATGTATAGGTTGCTGTCAGTGATGCCCATGAGAAACATAACTTTGTTTTTGCATGTGACTGACAGTGTTCAATTCATTGTTCAATTCAAGTCCCATTCCAGAGTTTTCCTTGGTTCTTTTAGTTGAATAAATTTATTATTTGTGTGTTTTGTTTGGCAATTACATGCGGAGATGTACACATTTGGGTTAATTATCGATAATTTATCCATGGCTTTGTTTGTACTGAACGTATCATATGATGGATATTAGGGTTAATTATTACATATAGTGTATGCATTTGACCCACAATGAAATGTTCCTTCATTTACCATCCAAGATTGTAAATTTTTGGTGGACATGACACCAACCTATGCTGCTTGAATACTGATAGTTTACACAGATACAACATGACAGACATGGAGACATCAAAAGTATATGATCACACGACTATGTATGTGTTAGTATGTGTGCATAATTTGATCATATACTTTAAGCATATACATACAATGGTCATATACTCGTATTTTATGTACTATTCGACCACGTAAGTTATTAGCCATATACACCGGATAACTTTGGTTGCAAGATTTAAATGTTGGATTTACATCACTTCTCACATTTATGAATAAGAATTCTTATTATTTATTATTTTGGTCATATATTTCTTTCCATCTCACATTTTTTTGTTCTTATCTTGGATCTTGGAGATATCTCATATGATATCATTAAGCCAAAGACTTGTTATTGCCTTTTTCCCGTTGCTTAATAAGGCACTAAGAACTATGAAGTTAACCTAGAATAAGACACATTTTGCAGGAATTTAAAAAAAAAGGTTGTACAAGAAAATTCATAATTTCAAAATTGTTGGTTGCAACTTGCAATCTTTCAAATGCTTATAGTTATATGTGCATTCGTGCTTATCAGATCTTTAGCACTTAATCTTGGTTGTCAAGTGTTCCATGCTTTAAATTTGTTTATAGTTTTAGACTAGTTTGTTCCATAGTTAACATCAGTAACCTTTTGAGTATCTGACGATAAATCTCACAATACATGATATAATACAATACACGATATGATTTTTAGGGAAACGATACATGATTCGATATACAAATTGACAACTATGATAGGTAAATTTAACCTTTAACTCAAAATTGCCCCTCTTTACTGAACCACCTTTCTGTCATATTGCATTGATACAGATACTGAACACTGGATGCAGATTAGATACCGTAAGGTTACTTTCCCCCTAAATAACTACAGCCCCTAAGGTTATTTTTCCCTTCACTTTCCCAAGTCACCTATCGTCCCACTTCTCTCTTTCAGATCTGTCTTGTTCACCTTTTTACGTCTCACTCCTACTCCCAATGTGATCCCGAGGTATACAATAAAGACATGTTTTCAATTTTCAATACAACTTAGACATGCTAGTTCGAATTGTTCAGACAATCATGGATTTGGTGTATTGGCTGAGCATCGGGTGAGGGCCAGTATACTTGATGGACAAAGACATCCATTTTGAAGCCTACATCCAACCTTTAAAACCTTTGTTAGAATTGGAAAAGGGTAATTGCTTCCATCAGTAATCGACCAAAAGAAGAGGAACAATAGTAAAAAATTACTCATCTAGAATTGGCTAGCTATGTAAACTAGATTTAGCAACTTGGGTCTTGTTGGCTATTGAACCTCTTTCCTCCTTAATTCTTCTTGCTCTTCATCTCTGATGCGGTTTGTTTCTGGGAGACGTGTGGATGCACCAGGTGTGAGTTCGGACTCGATTTGTATTGAAGGAGAATGCTGCTTGTCAGTCGACCCTTGGCTGATCGGGCGGTACCTGCGACTGGCTCGGAGGGAGGTGGATGTCTGGGCTCGGATCAGAGGTCTTGTGTACCTGCAGACGGTCCTGAAACACCGGGGTTTATCCCGGTGGCGGACCCTCCGACGATCTAGTCAGTCTCTGTGAGAGAGTAGCAATAACTAGGTGAATTTAAGTGGCAAAAGATTGATTACCTCAAAAGGTGGGTGAGGGTCTAGTATTTATAGAGAATTCCAACTGGGTTTGGATCCGCTTGGGGGCCGGGTCTGAATCCGAAAGCCCATGGGCCTGACGTGGCAGAAGGCCCAGGGGGTTTAGGGCAGACGTGGCAGTACCAGGAGTGGTATAGGGCTGACGTGGCAAAATCCTTGGTGGTATTTGGAGCTGACATGGCTGATCGTGGGTCTCCTGTGCCTCTGGGAGAATCGGAGGGCCTAGGCTGTGCCAGGTCATCTTCATGCCTCGCCAGGATGTGGGGACGGCCCGTGGGGCTGTTACGGATCGGCGGCCGAGGACCATTGAGGCTCGTCGGATACGAGGAGACCAGTTCTGTGGGGGTGAACTTGAGGCTCGGCGCCGACCCTTTAGTGGCTCGAAGCCGAACGAGATTGCTTTTTTATCATTTTTGAGTGAGAGTTGTATTGGGCCCTGGTTGGGCCCCAAGCCATTTTTATCCTATCACACAAGCCCCCCACTCCTGCGGGGGTGCGGGAGCTAGCCGTGGAGGAGTGTTTATGGTTTGTTAGAAATGGGATAGCGAATCGCTGGGCCTTCATGAGGGGGTTGCCCTGATGTTGGAGTGAGCCTCGAGCCGGCGAGGGTTGATTGCCCTGACGGTAGAGCGAGCCTCAAGCTGGCGAGGGATGGTTGCCCTGATGTTTAGAGCGAGCCTCGAGCTGGCGAGGGTTTAAGGGTCGGCAAGGGTGATGGCGAGCCGTTGAAACTTCCTGAGAAGATTACCCTGGTGCTAGACCGGACCTCGAGCTTTCGAGGGATTATGGGTCAGTAAGGGTGATGGCGAGCCGTTGAGTCTTCCGGAGAAGACTACCCTGGTGCTAGACCGGTCCTCGAGCCGGCGAGGGTGATGGCGAGCCGTTGAGCCTTCCTGAGAAGACAACCCTGGTGCTAGATCGAACCTCGAGCTTTCGAGGGATTATGGATCGACAAGGGTGATGGCGAGCCGTTGAGTCTTCCGGAGAAGATAACCCTGGTGCTAGACCGAACCTCGAGTTTTCGAGGGATTACAAGTCGGCAAGGGTGATGGCGAGCCGTTGAGCCTTCCTGAGAAGACAACCCTGGTGCTAGATCGAACCTCGAGTTTTCGAGGGATTATGGGTCGGCAAGGGTGATGGCGAGCCGATGAGTCTTCCGGAGAAGATTACCCTGGTGCTAGACCGAACCTCGAGCTTTCGAGGGGTTATAAGTCGGCAAGGGTGATGGCGAGCCGTTGAGCCTTCCTGAGAAGACAACCCTGGTGCTAGACCGAACCTCGAGCTTTCGAGGGTTTATAAGTCGGCAAGGGTGATGGCGAGCCGTGGTGCTTTAGAAGGTTTGAGCGGAGTGGCCCGTCGTCTTTGCGGAGCATTGAAGGCGCTCCGGGACCTGTGCGATGTCCCAATTTCCTAGGGGCATTAATGGCGCCGCCAAATAAATGCATGTGGCGCATGGGCTTCCGTCTGTTGGCTTTCCCCATGTCAAAACGGCTGGTCCATGGGGGAGGCTATAAATACCTCTCCCCCTCAGCGGGTTTGATCACAGCAAGGGTGGTCCATTGGCCATTAGAGGTGTCTGCTTCGGCAGACGTCTCTTTCTTGAAAAATTTTGTAACGCCAAGGAGCCCCGAATTGGTGGTGACTCTGCCGTCCGGATCCTTTTTCGGGTCAGATGGCCCTCACACGGTTGTTTGGCCCGAGAGAGATCAGGACGGGAGGGGTACCCACCGTTTTCTGGACCTGAGGTTGAAGAGCTTCGGATATGCGGGTCGATCCGCTTTCTGTTAGGGTTCTAGGAGATGGTGGCTTTCCTCCCACCCTCGAACAGTTCGGGGTTTCGGCTGACAAGGCCGTAAATCCCGAGCTGTTCGCGGGTGAGAGAGGAGCCGACCGAGCCCTGGAGCCCGGGGCGCAGGCGATGGTGGCTTCCCTGCCACCCGGGAACAATTTGGGGTTTCGGCTGCCGAGGCTGTAAGCCCCAAGTTGTTCGCGGGTGAGAGGGGAGCCGACCGAGCCCTGTAGCCTTAAATCTTTAAAAAGAAATTTTCTCGCCGAGCACTTCATCCGACCCGACCCCTGTGTCTGGCTGCCAGCCTGGCACTGGATGACGTCAGATGCCCACGTTTCGAGGACGTGGCGCGGTTTTCTAGGCGGCAGTTACACGTCAATCGGTGAACAGTGATTGCGGAAATCGAGGAGTCATTTTTGTCTTCTATAAATGTTCCCCCCTCTCCTCCTATTGCCCACTTCTTTCTCGCTTCTTACTTTTCAAAAAATCTTCCAACTCTTCAGCGCTCGTCCCTTCAGTTTGCTGCAGCAGGCTCGTTCTTCCGAAGTGACCCCAGGTTAGTTGGTAAGTCTGTTTAGCTTAGGCACAGATGGACAGGGCTCAGTCTGGCTCGTCGGTGTCGACGTCTGGGGGGGGGAGTGAAGCCCGCCCCCAAATCTACTTCGTGGGAGGAGCCGGTAGGCGAGGAGGAGGTGGTACACAATGTGAAGCCGTTGCGATCTCGGAGGCATTTTGTGGTGGAGAGTAGCGGCTCTGAGGAGGGGGGCGGTAGTTCAGACGAAGTCCGGATTCTAGGGTTGGCATCCGGAGAGGATGGTGGTCCCGAAGGGGGTGAAGCCGAAAGGCCTCGGAATCCGACCGGTCTGGGGCGATTGTCTACACCCTCGCCGGAACGAGCCAAGAAGAAGAGGGCTCCGAAGAAGAAAGGGTCGAGGACCGGTGGCTCGAGTCAGGTGCCTGTGTATAGTAACTTGATGACAGGGTCGCCTGTACAACCCAAGCCGTTCCGTTGCTACCCCGACGATCTCTCCGATAAGGAGCTCTTTGGGGTCCAGCCGTCGTCGCCGAGCCGGAAGAGGGTGAAGATGGACGCACTCCCGACCGTTCTGGAGGCAGGTGACTTGGAGGCTCTGCAGTTGGCATACCACATAGGGTCCAGCTACGAGCTCATGCTGCCGAGCTCTACTCTACGGCCGACCGACCCCCTGCCGGATAGGTATTGCATCCTCCCCGTGGACGCCTTCATCTCCGGACTGAGGCTGCCAATCCACCCATTCGTTCGGGAGGTGCTGAATTGGGCGTCCTTGGCGCCGATGCAGTTTGGGCCGAACTCCTGGAAGCAGATCATTTGCTTCGTGCTGATGTGCGAGGAGCAGAGGGTACCCCTACGGCTGAATGTGTTCCGAGCGATGTTGATGATCGGCTCGTCGGCAGAGGGAGTTATACTATATCTCGCCTCGGGGTAAGGGGAAGGTAGTCCACGGTCACCCAGATTCTATCAAGGATTGGAAGAAGAAATATCTGGTGATCTGGAGTGAGGATCCTTGGGATATCCCGACTCGATGGAACCACTCTAAGCCGAGCTACGAAACGCCGAGGCCGAGGGACCTGACGGCTGAGGAGTGGAGGTTTGTTGAGCGTCTCCGTCTGTCGTACAGCATCAATTGGGCGAAGGTGACAGAGGCCCACCTGGCGAGCGTCGGACTGAGCCCGGCCGTGCTTAGTATGTGGTTGTTTCTTTTCTCTCGATCTTCTTGTACTTTCTTGCTCATTGTTCTTAATGGACTTTTTTACAGATATGGATGAAGAATCGATTAAGGCACTGAGGCTCGCCACGAAGAAGAAAAAGGCCGAGAAGAAGGGGGACGCGGCGAAGACGACCGAGTTGTCCCAGGCGGTCTCCGAGGCCCCAATTCAGCCGAGGGCCAAAAGGACTCGTTCGGAGACAGGCGGGGACGCGGTGGTTCAGGGGGGCTTGGATCAGGGCAGGGCTGCTGACCTTGATAAGGGGAAGGGTCCCCTGGTGGATCCCGGGATAGAGGAGAGACTTCGGCGACCGTGGGTGCCGAATTGGTCGATCCGCGAGGGTGACTGTCTGGTCCGAGGGCGCCAGGCCGTGGAGGTTGCAGATAAGCTGGCGACCCCTCGGGACCGCTCGGATATGAAGGCCCAGACCCTGGACGAGGCGTACGTGCGCCTTGCGCAGGCCAATGTGCTGGTAAGTCAACCGAACCCACTTGTCTTCAGATCATGTTGCTAAGAATGCTTTCTTAGTAGTGTCTGGCTACTGCAGGCGACCGGTATGGGGCCCACGTGAGAGGCCTTTATGAGGCGGCTTTGCAGCGGGAGCGAGACCGGGCTGACAAGGCCGTGCAGGAGGTGAAGGAGTTGAAGGTAGAGCTCGAAGGCTCGCATAGGAGGGAGACGGAGATGAAGGCGGCCTTCGACAAGGAGAAGGAGGAATGGGCGAAGACGATGGCGGCTCAGAAGAAGATGTCGGCGAAGGAGAAGGATGAGTTGACGGAGGCGTGTCAGCTCCTGGTGATCAAAGCCCAGGATGACTGTTATGTGAAGGCCCTCAGTCATGTGAGGCACTTCTATCCGACCGTTGACCTGTCCAACTTCGAGTTTGACATGGAGATTGAGGGGACACCGAAGACCCCTGGTGAACAAGGGCCCGATGATGACCCGGCTGCCGACCCCCCTGTGAACCCGGTCGACACTGAGGTGGGAAAACAAGCTGTATAATTTTGTCCTTCTTTATCCTTCTCTCGATTGTATTTGCCTTCCGCGGACTGGCCACCGCATTTTTTGTATGGAGCAACTAAATTTATAAAAAGAGGGTTTTTGACTGGCCAAGTGTTTTGACCTCGGATATTTCCGAACCTCCTTGCTTATATATTTTGAGTGGGCTGGTTCTCTTGTAGGTTATGGCTCCCCCTCCTGAGGCGGACCCCCGTCGTTCCGACGTGGCGTGGCTTCGGAGCAAGGTTGAGGCCCTGGAGGCCACTTTGGTTCGGTACCGTAAGGGGGCCCGTGATACTGATGCGGCCTTCAATTATTACAGGAACAAGTCCGAAGCCCTTAGTGAGGAGGTCAGCCGGCTGAGGAGGGCGATGGCGGATCGGGAGCTCGGGGACGTCGGTCTTGGATATACTATGTCTAGTCCCTCGGTGCAGAGGCCCTCCTCTGAGAAGCTACTTCGTGATGTGATAGTGGAGAAGGAGATGGAGATACACCGTTACAGGACGATGTTGGGCGTCTCGATATCTTCCTTGGGGGGTCGGCGAGCGGAGGGGGTTCCCTCTGCGTTGCTTCTGATGGAGCGTATGCGACCCGTTGATGCCCAGAGCTCCGTGACCGGTGCGTCGACTGTGGCAGAGCCGAAGGACCGTCATGACAAAGAGAGAGTTCCAAGTCGTTCGGTCGGAGTGATCCCGTCCTTCGCCGGATCCGAGGGGCCCTAAGGTGGTGGTTTCCTCCAGTTTGAGATGGGTGGAGTGGTCCTGTAACGGTCCTTGTTTGTTTTCCCAGAACAAAATAAAAGAGTATGAATAAAGAAATCTTTTCCTTCTTTGCTCTGGTTAGTAGTGTAGTGGAGGGCGGTGAAGGTGAGGTTTGGCTCCGTCGATTCGTGAGGGATCGACGCGGGGTATTAGGAAGATTCCCTGGTCTGAAGCTGGGTCGAACCTACCGAGACGCTTGGGGACGATACCGGAGTGAGAACTCGGGTGCCGATCCCATTGTCCGGTACTAGGTCGGAGCTGCCGAGGTGTTTGGAGTTTGACAAAAAGAGACTTCTTTTATACAAGATAGGGAGGGTCGCTGAAGTGGCCCTTTACACATGAAAGCCTACAAAAGATTTAATTTACTTTAGCCAGGCTAGAACCTAGGTTCGCTCTTCCAGGAATTTCATTAGGTGCTCGGCGTTCCAGGGTCGACTGATGGGTCGGTCGTCCATATCTGTCAGTCGGTATGTACCAGGGCGTACAGCCTCGACTACACGGTATGGGCCTTCCCAGTTGGGAGCCAATTTCCTCTTCTTGGTTGGATCAGAGACAGATAGCTTTCATAATACCAGGTCCCCTGCCTTGATGTTTGTGGGGCGGACCTTGTTGTAAAACCTCTCGATCCGTTGCTAGTAGATGCTTCTCCGGATTGAAGACTTCTCTCGCACCTCGGCGACGAGGTCTAGGTTGGCCCTCAGGCCGGACGCGTTGTCAGATTCGTCGAAGGCTATGATCCGGGGAGAAGGTAATCCGACCTCGACGGGGATGACTGCCTCTGTCCCATAGGTCAGACTGAACGGCGTCTCCCCCGTGGGGATCCTCTGGGTGGTTCGGTGTGCCCATAGCACGCTAGGCAGTTCCTCGACCCACAGCCCTTTGGGGGAACTGTCGAGGCGCCTTTTGAGGCCGTCGAGGATTTGCTTATTCGCGTTCTCCGCTTGGCCGTTGGACTGAGGGTGGCAAATGGCGGAGAAACGTTGCTGGATGCCGATGTCCGCGCAGAAGGTTTGGAAGTTTTGACCTTGGAACTGGGTTCCGTTGTCTGTGACGAGGACCCGAGGGATTCCGAACCGGCATATGATGTTCTTCCAAAAGAACTGTTGCACTTGGCGCTCGGTGATGCTGGACAGTGGTTCGGCTTCGATCCACTTGGTGAAGTAGTCGATGGCGACTATCAGGAATTTCTTTTGTCCTACCGCCGGGGGGAAGGGCCCCACAAGGTCCATACCCCACATGGCGAACGGCGTAGGGCTCGCCAGGGATCGGAGATTGGCTTGAGGAAGCCTCTTGATAGGGGAGAATCTTTGGCAGGGGCCGCACCTCTTGACTAAGTCTTGTGAGTCTTAGAGCATGGTTGGCCAATAGTACCCCTGATTCAGGGCCTTCCGAGCAAGTGTCCTGCTCCCCATGTGGCATCCGCCGATCCCCTCATGCAGGTCTTTGAGGGCGTAGCTGGCCTCGTCGCTGGTGAGACAGCGGAGGTATGGTTTGCCGTCGGCCAAGGTGTATGAGCGCTTGAAGAGGATGTCATCAACCATGACAAACCTTTCGGCTCGGACTCTGACTCGTCTGGCCTCGGCTCTGTCTTCAGGAAGCTCGGCACTGATTAAGAATCTTCGGATGGGAGTGGTCCAGTCGTCTGGGTTGGTACCACTTTGCACACACATCGCCTCCGGCTCTGGGTCACTGATACTTGGTTTCAGGAGGATTTCTATGAGCACCGTCTGATCGAGACCCTCAAAGGAGGAAGATGCGAGTTTGGACAACGCGTCCGCTTGGGCGTTCTGTTCCCTGGGGACTCTGATAACCGTGGCGCAGCTGAAGGACGCCAGGAGTCGCCGGATTGCCGCCAAATACCTCATCATGCGCTCATCGCGGGCTTCGTATTCTCCAGTGATCTGATTGACCACGAGCTGAGAATCGCTGAAGGCCCGGATTTGCTTGGCTCCGGCTCGGTGGGCGAGGGTCAATCCGGCGATCATGGCCTCGTATTCTGCCTTGTTGTTGGAGGCCAGAAAGTTGAGGCGGAGGGAGTATTGAAGTAGGAATTAGTCGGGGCCACGAAGGATGATGCCAGCCTCACTCCCCGTTTCGCATGATGAGCCGTCGACAAAGACCTCCTAGGTCGGATCCGAACCCTCGGTGTTGGGCTGCTCGGAGACGGTGCACTCAGTTATGAACTCGGCGAGAGTCTGTCCTTTAATGGCCGCCCTCGGCTGATAGCTGATGTCGAACTGACTCAGCTCAATCGACCACTTGACCAAGCGGCCGGAGTTTTCGGGCTTGTGAAGGACAGTCTTTAGTGGCTGGTCGGTCAGTACTTGGACGGAGTGGGCCTGGAAGTAAGGACGAAGCTTCCGGGTTGCCATGACCAAGGCATAGGCCACCTTCTCTATCTTTGCGTACCTTGTCTCGGCTGGGAGTAGCACTTTGCTCACATAATACAACGGCCTTTGAACTCCTTCCTCTTCTCGGACGAGGACGGCGCTGAGGGCGCTATCCGAGGCGGACAGGTAGAGCCAAAGCGGCTCGCCTGGCTCGGGCTTGCTGAGGAGAGGCGGGTTGGCGAGGTATTGCTTCAGCTGTTCGAAGGCTTCTTGTTGATGGGTACCCCACTCGAAGCCCCCTTTCCCGCGCAAGGCCTTGAAGAAGGGGAGAGACTTCTCCCCTGATTTGGAGAGAAAACGGCCGATTGCCGCCAATCGACCCGTGAGCCTCTGAACCTCCTTGACATTCCGAGGCGGGGACATGTCAATAATGGCTTGGATTTTCTCGGGGTTTGCCTCAATGCCGCGTTGGCTGACGATGAACCCCAGGAATTTTCCAGTGGAGACGCCGAAGGCGCATTTAGCTGGGTTGAGTCTCATATTGTGACGTCGGAGGACACCGAAGGCTTCTTCGAGGTCGGCGACGTGGTCCGGTCCGGCCCGGCTCTTGACGAGCATGTCGTCGACGTAGACTTCCACGTTGCGGCCGATCAGGTTTTTGAAGATTCTGTTGACGAGCCGCTGGTACGTAGCTGCGGCATTTTTCAGCCCGAAGGGCATAACGCGGTAACAATAAAGGTCCTGGTCGGTGACAAACGAGGTCTTGGAGATGTCTGGTGGAAACATCCGGATCTGATTGTACCTCGAGAATGCGTCCATGAAGGACAGTAGCTCATGCCCCGAGGTTGCATCGATTAAAGCGTCGATGCGGGGGAGGGAAAGGATCTTTCGGACATGCTTTATTAAGATCCGTGAAGTCGATGCAGATCCGCCAACCCCCCGTTGCCTTCTTCACCATGACGACATTGGCCAACCACTCGGGGTAGCTGACTTCCTGAATGAATCGAGCGGACAAGAGCTTGTCCACTTCTGTCTTTATAATTTGTTGCCTCTCCGGGGCGACTTTGCGTCTCTTTTGGATGACCGGCTTAGAGTCGGGGATGACGCTCAGTCGATGCATAATCAAGTCTTCGGAGATCCCGGGCATGTTGGAGGGCTTCCAAGCGAAGAGATCAACGTTGCGACGGATGCAGGCGATGATGCCTGTCTTCAAGTCCTTTATGAGCGAGCGGCTCACTCGGAACCATTTTGATTCATCCTCGGCGTCGAATAGGACCTCTTCTAGTTCGTCGACAGGCTCGGGAGCTGGGCCGTCCCTCTCGGGCTCGAGTTCGACGGCGTCGAGGGGGAATACATCCCTTCCGACGGCGTTTCTGTAGCACGACCGTGCTGTTTCGTGGCTACCTCGGACGATGCCGACCCCTTGGGGGGTGGAAAATTTAAGTTTCAGGTGGTAGGCCGAAGGTACCGCTTGGAGGGAGCTCAGTCCGGGTCGGCCGAGAATGGCGTTGTAAGTGGCCTTGAGGTTGACAATCATGAAATCCATGGATTCGGTCCTCTTGACAGGAGCCGATCCTGCGGTGACGTCGAGGGTAATAATCCCCTCTATTACGACAGGAACGCTGGAGAATTCATGCAATGTGTATCTGGCTGGTTTGAGCTTCCCTCTGGGTAACTTGAGACTCTCGAAGGCTTTGAGGAAAAGAATATTTACCGAGCTGCCATTGTCGACGAGGATTCGGCGAATCTCACAACTAGCCATGTGGAGGCTAATGACGAGGGCATCGCAGTGGGGTAGGCGAACGCCTTCGAGGTCCTCTCCTGAGAAGGAGACTGGCCTCGGTTGTAGTTTGGGCGAGGGGTTGTCTTGGACAGCATTCACCTCTCGGATTAAGGCTTTTCGGGACGTATTTGATTCTCCTCCCATTGGCCCTCCGTGGATACAGTGCAAGATGAATGGCGTATCCGCGGTTCCCTCGGACTCGTGATCCCGACCCTGGATGCGGTTCGGAGTAGGGTTTGGAGGTGAAAGTCTTCGGTTCCTAGCACCTTGCCGATCCCGCGGGCCTTCCTCCCTGGGGGTCCGTTGGAGAGCTCCAAGAATTTCCCTTCGGAAGTCCTGGAACTCCTTGTGAGTGACGGGGGCTCCCTCGACCCTGTTTGGTCGGTCTGAAGGTCGTCTTCCGACGCGGATGAGCGCTGGCCTTCGTCTATCGGGCGGAGGTCTGGGATGGTTCGGGGCCGGGTTGGAAGCGGCCCTTCCCTTGCTGCGGTTAATCTGTCGGTTGACGATTATCCCCCGTAGGTCGGGCTGGACTTGACGGGTGACGCTCCTTTGGGATCCCTGATGAGAAGCCCTGTGTTTTGAAATGCGTGGCTCGGTGTTAGCAGTTGGTGGGGGCGAGTCCCGTCGGTTGACGGAGGAAGCAGCCCCCTTGCCCTTAGAGGCCATGAGAGTTCGGCTGTCGAGGTCCCTCGATGGTCGGGCTCGGGTCGGCTTCTGAAGCAGTGTTCCCATAGACGGCGCCAACCTGATGCGGTTTGTTTCTGGGAGACGTGTGGATGCACCAGGTGTGAGTTCGGACTCGATTTGTATTGAAGGAGAATGCTGCTTGTCAGTCGACCCTTGGCTGACCGGGCGGTACCTGCAACTGGCTCGGAGGGAGGTGGATGTCTGGGCTCGGATCAGAGGGTTCGGATCCGAGGTCTTGTGTACCTGCAGACGGTCCTGAAACACCGGGGTTTATCCCGGTGGCGGACCCTCTGACGATCTAGTCAGTCTCTGTGAGAGAGTAGCAATAACTAGGTGAATTTAAGTGGCAAAAGATTGATTAACTCCAAAGGTGGGTGAGGGTCTAGTATTTATAGAGAATTCCAACCGGGTTTGGATCCGCTTGGGGGCCGGGTCTGAATCCGAAAGCCCATGGGCCTGACGTGGCAGAAGGCCCAGGGGGTTTAGGGCAGACGTGGCAGTACCAGGAGTGGTATAGGGCTGACGTGGCAAAACCCTTGGTGGTATTTGGAGCTGACATGGCTGATCGTGGGTCTCCTGTGCCTCTGGGAGAATCGGAGGGCCTAGGCTGTGCCAGGTCATCTTCATGCCTCGCCAGGATGGGGGGACGGCCCGTGGGGCTGTTACGGATCGGCAGCCGAGGACCATTGAGGCTCGTCGGATACGAGGAGACCAGTTCTGTGGGGGTGAACTTGAGGCTCGGCGCCGATCCTTTAGTAGCTCGAAGCCGAACGAGATTGCTTTTTTATCATTTTTGAGTGAGAGTTGTATTGGGTCCTGGTTGGGCCCCAAGCCATTTTTACCTTACCACACAATCTCAAACTTTAAAACCAAGTCTTCACTTCCCAATAATTGCTTTACTATTTAAGTTAAATAGATGTCACTTTATGTAAAAATCCTTGCAAATGTAAGAAACAAAAAGATGCTTCGTAAATCTATTTAACTTAAACTAGTCATCACACGTTATTGTAAAACAAATGTTTGGCATTTCCAAGTGTGGTAATTTCCTCTGGATCTAGCCTTAGAGCTTCGGGCCCGACAAAATAATTAAATTTGAAAGTCTAGAAAGGGGTTGCCAAGTTGCCAAGTACATAGACTGCTTTTGGTAGTTGAAGTTGTAAATGTTGTGATAAATGCACTGGCGCGTCATCTTAAGGCTATTGTTTAGGGTAATAAAAAAAAGAAAAAAATGAAAAGAAAGAAAAGCAAGAAGTCATGCCTGATGTTGCCAAGTGTGCTTGCATAGTCAGAGCAGAAGGAAAATGAGAGACGTTGGTTTAGGGTTTAAATTCGGGATATATATATTTGACTTGGGTCATCTAACGTGAACTAGATCTGAAACTTTTATTTTCCTAAGCAACTGGATTGTTTAAGATTTGTTTGGTTGAGTTGGCACAAGCTTGAGTTGGATCCACTCACTCAATGTAGGAGCAGAGTAAACTAATCCAACTCAACTCATTAATTTGAACTATCACATTGTTTTTAGCTTCAACTATCTACATTATTTTCCAAATTACTCCAAATTTTCCCATCATATGATCAGAATAGTTTCTCCCGCTCCATGCAATGGGAAAGACAGTTGTTGAATGTACTAGATATGACATGTCTTCCATAGTATTTGTGGCAGCTGAATAGAAGGACCTCCATTTAATGTTCTCTCATGTCTTCTCCTTTTTTTGCTACTGTTTGAACATTCAACACTAGTAATTTTCTTACGCATCTCTGGGTACAATTTGGTATTACATAATATGCATGCCACAAACATCGATGACAACGTGACAACAATAAAGTCTTTATCCCAAATGCTTATGATTTACTGTAAGAATTGTTTTTCTTTACTCTGATTATATCTTGTACTTCTCATTTGTTAAATTTTCCATCATATTTTATTTATTGCCTTAACCAAGCCCCTTTAGATAAATGATGGAGAACAAATTGAAAAAAATGTGGATGAACATGGACGATTAGAGACCAAGTAAAACTACCCTACATAGACTCACAATTAGAAAGATCATATTTTTTTCTTTGGGGTTAAGTCATAAAACCCCCAAATGCTTTGACCAATAATTAAGAAACCCCCGCCATCAAATATTAATTAAGAAATCCTCCACCTGATTGCATCACCCCCTCTGTTTTTTTGTGTGTTTTTTGTGTGTTAATCCCAAGTTGTGGTAAGACCGAAATATTCTTTATTGAGAGTTGTAAAAGGTGTTTGATCCTTTCGGCATTCTTTCTTTACTTTCTTCCCTCTATCATCTTCCCTCACTTATCAAATGGTTATGTTAACTCTTCTCGTCCTTATTATTCTATTTCATCATATATATTTATCTTCATTATGATTTCTTGTTAAGGAAATTGACCGGTCAGAGACAGAGGTAGTTTAAAGAATTGAAGGTCTAAGATGAAAGAGAGTAGAGAATATAAGGAAGAAGTTGAAGTGGGAGTGAAGACCATAAGAGTGAAGGAGATAGAATGAAGAAAAGCCTCAAACACCCTTTACAACTCTTTTTTTTCCTTTCGGAAACACCCTTACAACCTTAATAGAAGTATTTTTGTCTTTACATAACTCGGCGTTCACAAAAGAAATAACAGAGGAGGTGCAGTAATCAGGTGGGTGTTTCTTAATTGTTAGGTTTGAATCACTTGATTGTTCACACAGTAATGAGAAAAGGAGAAGACAGTAGAGAACTTTAAATGAATGTCCTAAAAGATTTCATTCTGTTTTATGCTATTTTAACCATTATTTACAAACAAAATTGGTTAAAGAAGTTATACATGCCTATTATATTTGTGTAAACAGGGGATGTTTTAGCGTGCCACTGCCAAAAGTTAATAATTATGAACTTCTAGTCTGTGTAATGAATTCCATCATACTGATTTTACTGTTAAATAAACTAGTTAGTTAGAACGTGCAATACACATGAGAAGCCAAGTATGTTGACAAAATATTGGGTGATGTATTGTAATGTCAACTTAAAGTGTGTTAACATTAAAGCGGATGGTTAATATACTCCAATTTAAAAATAAGTGGTTGAGAATAATTTAAGTTGGGTTGTCTACGAATTACACAAATCCAACTCTCTAGTTATGATAGTAGAGATATGTCAAAATAAATGCAAATTGTTCTCAAGGAATTTTCAGAGATTAGGCACATACCAATTATTGTTCTAATTTGCTGATGTACCATATCTTGGAACATGCTCCAATCGAGGGTTTGCTGGGTTTTTCTGGTGACATTGCTCATTCATTCTCAGACAACTTTTTCTCAGGACTAACCTCATTCTGATGGTATAAGGCTTAAAAGTATAACGATTCTGATATTTTGTTTGAAGATAAGCACCTGGATTCTATCTTACATGGTAATTGTAGTTTTTTTCCCTTTTAGTACCATATTTGCTGATTTTATTGATTCAATTAGTTCAATAGTATTAATGACGTACTAGCATAATTAGCTCATTACAGCATCCATATGAAATGAATTTCGTTATATGACATTTAATAATTGGATTGCAGAGAGCTAGATGAGAAAGTTAGAGATGCATTTCATATATACATCGAGGAGCGAGGTGTGAATGAGAAGCTCTTCCCTTTCCTTCAAGCCTGGCTTTATGTGAAGCACCATCAGAGCCTCATGCGCTGGTTTAAGACGGTGGGCACCTTTATCAGTGAGCATACATCTCGACCGCAATAAGTTATTTTCTAAAAGATTAGTCTGTTATGGTTTACTTTTTTACCTGTCCACAAGCGAGTGTGTTTTTGAACTATATTTGGGAAAAGAGTAATCCTACTTTCGTGAGATATTCTTGTTTCAGTCGCAATCTTAGTCGCGTATTATCTGTGAGAGAATAGAGGAGAGGAAGAAAAACATCATCTTACATCTGGTACATCTTGATTGATACATGGATCACTCTCATGTTTCCTTCATCTTGATTGACATTTTTTGCCCTCATATAATTTTGAATTTTGTATTATTCGTGAAATGTATTTTTTTTTTCTCCAAATTCATTGGAAAACATCTGTAAACGTAACAAATTTGGTTTTGTACAATTAGATTTAGGACAAATCAGGTTCCTCTCTCCTCCATGCTCCTTGCCTTGATCTGAAAATTTTGCCGTACTGACCCACTTTTTGAAAATATTTGGCGCTCTGACCCACTTCCGAAAACAATTAGCGATCTGACCCAGTTTTGGACACATCAGCATAAACCGTTATTGGAAATAACGGCGTAGGTTATTTACGTGCCGTTATTTCCAATAACAGCATCTATATTTAAAAAAAATGTCATGCCGTTATTTGGAGTAACGGCATAGGTTATTTTGTTTTTCGACAGCTTGTAGTCTCTATTTAGAGAAAATTTCAAGTGTGAAAACCTTATAACAGATGCCGTTATCTCAAATAACGGCATTCTCAATACTGAGAGCATCCACAGTCGTTGAATGTGAAAAATGGCAAAATGCATTTTTTGCCCATCCAATTCGACGAAACGCTGCAGTCGTCGATTGACAAAAAAATGCATAAGTTCGTTAAAAAAGAAAAAGACGAAACATCACGAAACATGATGTTTCGTCTGTAATAAAAAAAAATGGCGGAACGAAACATGATGTTTCGTCCCAAAAAGTGGAAAAAAATAAAGGTTTTTTTTGCAAAAAAAAATTTGCAAAAAACAAATTTTAAAATAGTTCGTAAATAATATTTGCAAAAACAATTTAAATATTTGTAAAAAAATTTTAAAAATATTACAAAAAGTTCCAAAAAATGCCCAGATTCTGGACGAAGCATGGTGCTTCGTCCGGATTTTCCGGGATTTTTTTTTGTAAAAAAAAAATTGCAAATTTTTTTTTAAACAAATTGTAATTTTTTTTTGCAAAAACAATTTAAAAATTTGCAAAATCAATTTAGATAATTGCAAAAAAAATTTAAAATTTACAATTTTTTTTTTTTTAATTTGGACTGGGACGAAGCATGATGTTTCGTCTCAAATTGGAACGAAGCATGATGTTTCGTCTCAAATTGGGACGAAACATCATGTTCATTCCCACGTTTAAAGGTTATTTTATTCGGTTTTTTTATTTATTTTAATTCGGACGAAACATCATGTTTCGTCCGATCAATTAAGAATATAATAAAATAATCCAGACGAAACATCATGTTTCGTCCGCTATAATATGCATTTTGCTATTTCGATTGCTATTTCTCCCTATCTACTGTAGCGCTTTTGCCAAAAAATGGCAAAATAGCAAACGAATGTGAGCGCTACAGTAGAAAAAAAATGGCAAAAATGGCAATAAAGCAAACGACTGTGGATGCTCTGATGTCGTTATTTGGAATAACGGCATTAGTTATAATTTTTTTTAATAAAAAATTAACTTATTATTCATCCTCTCTGTTTCCAAACAACGGTAATAGTTTATTTATATATAACTGATGCCGTTATCTTCGATAACAACATCAGTCATTCGAATGCCGTAATTGGGGATAACGGCATTATTTATAAAATTTTTTCACACTTAGAATTTTTTAAAGTTAGAAGATTCACACTTGTAAGAGAAATATACTGATGCCGTTATTCCAAATAACGGCATGGAAAAAAAATATAAAATAGATGTCATTATTGGAAATAACGGCATGTAAATAACCTATGCCGTTATTTTCAATAACGGTTTATGCTGGTGACGACGTGTCCAAAACTGGGTCAGATTGTTTTCGGAAGTGGGTCGGACATCAAATATTTTCAAAAAGTGGGTCAGTACGGGGCAAAATTTTCCCTTGATCCATGTCGAGTACTGAATTGATAGGCACCAGATTCCTATCACCTCCCATCTGTTCCCTAATTTTGTGGAGCCAAAAGGGATGGTATGCGCTCAGCTAGCTGCTCATCATATTTAGCCATTGAGGATCAATTTGCAACATCATGAAGTGTCCATTGCTCTCTCCGCAGTTTTTTTATTTTTTATTTATTTATTTGGCTGTAGCTATGTGGGGGAGAGGATTTTTTCAAGATCCCTACTTAATTCTGGCTAAGGCTGAAATCGAACCTGTGGCATCTCACATAAGAGCGATAAGCTTTGCCACTTGCCCGACATTGACTTGACAAAATATTGTGCAGTGTCCAGAGCCCTGAATGTTAAAGAGTTATAAAGTTAAACATTTTTGTATGTTTTCTTCTCCCTTTTTTATTCAACAATGGAGAGGAAGAAGATAATGTACGAAAAAATTAGGGCTGAGCACAGTTCGGTTTGGTGGCCGAACCGCCCAAAAATCCCAAACCAACCACCGACCTGATTTGGATCCGAATTGTGCGAACACGACTAGAGTAATAATTGAACCGTTGTAAACCGAACAGTTTATTTATAGGGTTAGGGTTTTGAATTATTTGAAAGAGACTTAGAGGATTAATGGTTTTCAGGAGCCTAGACCGGAAGTGAAGCATGGAGGAGGAACTAGGGTTAGGGTTCTAGATTATTGTCACTTTGAAGATGATGAGAGGAAAGAAACTGAAAAGATACTAGACGTTTAAAATTCCAAAGTTAGATTAATTTCTTTGAGTAATGGATCTTGTCGCATGCAAACCCGTTATACTACTATTAATTAATTTAGACAATACGGTTATGGGTTGCGGATCCTACCGTAAATAATAGCGGTGTATGTATATATATTAAGATCTTGAAACTTGGGCCTTGGTCGGCTAAACCGACCCGACCCTATACATATTTTTAAACCCGTAACCCGACCCAAACCACTCAGATTTTGAAAATCATAACTGAGGACCGACCCATTTCACAACAAACGCAAACCGTTATGAACGGTTCGGTTTTGTAGTTTTAACTGATAAGTGCTCGGCCCTAGGAAAAATAGTAGGCAAGACGTAATATTGAAGTGGATATGAGAGAGATTTTTATGTATATGGGTGACTTATTTGTAAAGGTGTTGGAGATGTCTTTTTTTTTTTGAAGGAAAAGGTGGAGTATGGCCACCCTGTTTCATTAATAAAGAATTAATAAATCAAACTCAGAGTAATGAGCAAAGTACAAAGTCCTACAACACATACAAAGAAAAACATACTTCCTCCCTAACATGGGGGAGGGACAAAAGTGATAGAACAAAACATTAGTCTTCCATCAGAAGTACAACACATCATCTATACTCCCCCCAACAAAATCTTGGGGTGGTGAGGATCAATGAGCAGTAAAGGGTCGTAATAGCATAACCACCTCGTCTCTCAGTTGAGTGTCGGCCCAATCTCCCTTTCAACGTCGTCATACTCCTCTACCTGGAACACACTGGCGATCCTCCCTCGGGGACCAGTAGCAGTGACAATAGCCCAAAAAGAAATAAGATGCATAGTGTGAGTCAAATTACCAGAAATACTATTATTAGTCCCCTGAAAGTAACAGTTATTCCTATTAAGCCAAAGGACCCAGGTAGTAGCGGCGATAGCGATAAACCAGACTTCTCTCATAGAATGTCTCTCACCAACGAACTTGGAGCCTACCCACAGCTCCTCATACATATCAGGGTATTTGAAAGTACCCAGGGCACTGAGTACCTCAATGAGGACCGCTTTGCTCCTGGGACATTCCATAAAAAGATGGTCTCGAGTCTCGGTCACCGCATTGTAGAACCCACATGTAGAATCAATGTTCATTTGGCGTTCAGCCAGATTCTCTCTAGTCAGAATTGTGTTGCTCAAAACCAGCCAAATGAATATTTTAATTTTCAGCGGAGTTTTCGTCTTCCAGATAATACTCGCCCATTTCGGGCGGCAACCCCGAAAGTGAATGCGGTTATAAAGAGAGCGAACAGTGAAAGTGTCATTCTTTTCAGGACCCCAAGACTTCCAGTCTGGCCCTTAAGAGCATCTATTTTCCGAGTTGGCAATATGGGCTTGTAGCTCCGGCCACCGTGCAGTGCAGTTGTGACGCTCGTAGATACAGATCAGGAAACAGCTCTTTAAGTGTGTGGTCACCACACCACTTATCCCATCAATATCTGATAAGTCTGCCATTTCCAATATAAGCCGTTACACAGCAATTAAAAGGTTCATCGGCTTTAGCAATACCTCTCCAGAACCAGGATACACGTGGGCCACCCTGAAGCCCAGACTCTACATCCTGTTCCCATGCAAGTATGCCTGAATGAAATCCTGCCATCCCTCTCCGTTGGGATGGAATATTTTCCACCACCACTTACCCAGAAGGGCGAGATTCATATCTCGAAGATCAATGATGCCGAGACCTCCGTGTATCTTCTTCTTGCAAGCCTTTTCCCTTCTGATAAGGTGATAGCCCCTACTATCAGGGCTTGCACCCTTCCATAAAAACCGCTTCCGGATTCTATCAATTCTCTGAATTACCCATCGTGGCATTTCGAAGAAGGACATGTAATAGATTGGTAGGTTTGAAAGTACTGCGTTGATGAGCGTGACTCTTCCACCCAGGGATAAAGTTTTACCTTTCCAACCTGCTAAACGATTCTCCACCCGGTCAATGATGGGTAACCAGTCAGTCTTCTTGAGCTTACCGGGTCTCAACGGGAGTCCCAGGTACTTAATGTGGAAATTTTCGACGGAACAATTTAAGATCGTAGCATGCTCATGTGCCTCCTCTGGGGTTAAAGCAATGGGGATAAGAGCGTTTTTGTGGAAATTAACCCTAAGTCCGGACCAAGCTTCAAAGCTGTAAAGAATTCCTTTGAAAACCGTAGTCTCCCCGATGTTTTCATTTCCAAACAGGAGAGTGTCATCTGCATATTGTAGGATTGAACATCCAGGACGGTTGACTCCACTGGCCACTGGCGCGATCCAGCCTGCCCTTCTACAGTTTTCCATCATTAATCGCAATATGTCCGCCACTATAGTGAACAGAAAAGGGGATAGGGGATATCCTTGTCTAAGGCCCCGTTTACACGAAAAAAGGAGGACCCGCAATTCCATTTACCATGATAGTGGTCCTGCTGGTGGAGAGGCACGTATTGATCCATCTGATCCACCGCTCCCCAAACCCTTTTCCAGCCAGTGCTTCTAAGAGACTCTCCCACTCAACAGAATCATATGCCTTTTCGAAGTTCAATTTCAGAAGGTAGCTCTTAGGATTTGACCTGTGACAATGATGGATAGTTTCTTCAGCAGTGGCTATACAATCTTGAATGCATCGACCCTTAATAAACCCCGTTTGCACGCAGCTAATGAGTCTATCCATTACCTTTCCCAATCTATTAGCGAGTGTCTTGGTAATAATCTTGACTGAGCAGTTAAGAAGGCTAATTGGACGAAAGTCTTCCACCCTCGGGGACTCAACTTTCTTGGGGATCAACACAACCTCGGCATAATTAATTTTCCCTAACTTAAGCTTATGATTAAAGAAATTGACAAACAAGTTAATGAGATCGTCTTTGATTTTCTCTCAAAATGTCTGGTAGAAAAGGATTGGGAATCCATCCGGTCCAGGGGCTCTCTTTTCCATGTTGCTCCACAGCCTCCCGAATCTCCCCTCCTGAAAAGGGAGCTTCGAAGGAGAGAAGATCTAGGCCAGGGTCGACTGCGGGGACATGCCAGAACTCATGGTCGAGGGGGCTCTCAAATCCACCTTTCGACCAAATAAGTGCTTGAAGTGAGCTTGGAATGCTACTCTGATAGCATCGTCATCTTGTAATAATCCAGAGTCAGTGTGGATTGAGGGAATGAGGTTGGATCTACGTCGAGCACTAGCAACCAGGTGAAAGAAAGCTGTATACGCGTCTCTCTATTTGAGCCACGAAACCCCGGACCGCTGTTGCCACTTTATTTCCTCCAGCCTATAAAGCTGAGCGATGTCTTCTCTAAGTTGAAGTAACCTATTCCGCTCTTCTTGCCGTAATTCTCTAGTCTCTTCCACTTTTTCAAGCTCCTCAATTCCTTCCAAAAGGAAGTCTTTTGCTCTCCAGATCAACGCAAATCTAGTCCGGTCCCACTTCCTTAGCTTGGTCCGCTATCTTCTAATGTTTTCACACCAGATTGTCGTCGCTTCTGTCCCTCTAGTAGGGCCAGCTCAGCCCTTATTGACCATGTGGTGGAAACCTTGAATTTCCAGCCACACCTTCTTAAATCTAAACTTGGGTGGTTTCCTGGGTTGAGCTTCACCAGTGGACAGTATGATCGGAACATGGTCCGATGTGGGTATAGGGAGAGACTTAGCCCATGAGAGTGAAAACTTGTCCTCTCAATTCGATGAGACCAAAATCCTATCTTGCTTAGCCAGAATAGGCGTCACTTGCATTTTTGACCAGGTGTAAAGTCTACCGGTGATGAGAATGTCAATCAGTTCGAGATCTGACCTCGTTAAACGCTTCCCTGTCAGACTCGCTGGAACCTCTGCCTCTGTGTTCGGAGGTGAACCTGGTGATATTGAAATCTCCCCTAACACCCATGGTTGCGCCTAGTGAGGGTGAATCAATCGTAGATCAGTCTAGAATGCCCTTCTGGAGGCAGCCGTGTGTGGACCATACACAATCGTGAATGTGTGGGTCCACAAATCGGTTTTACGTTGGAGCAAGACTGATAGGAAAAATTACCCGTGGAATTCATCTAGGAAGTTAAAAAACTCTGGGTTAAAACATAGTGCTATACCCCCACATGCCCCATCAGAGGGGCGAAATTTCCACTCAGAGATTCGGTACCCCCCAGTCTACTTAGTCTAGAAATATTAGCCAGTTTGGTCTCCTGCAGACCAATAATGTTGGCTTTAGATTTAACGATGACATCCTTAACCATTTCCCGCTTGTCCCGCCTACCCAGGCCTCTAACGTTCCAGAAGAGAAATTCCATTAAAGAGATTCTAACGTGGGGCCATGACTCGGTTCGGAAACCGAACCCGATATAAGATTAACTCTATCGCTCTCTCACCCCCCAATCTTATTAAGGAGAAAAGCGTTCTGATCAGTATCGCTCACTGCTAAACCACATATTTTGGCTAGACAAAATACCTCAGAATCAGACATGAAATTAAAAATTGAAGCTAGGAAGGATCGCATACCTCCGTCGCTAGTCTTAGCAGATTTAGCGGCTGCAGCAATTTCAAGGTAATCATCCAGGGAATAATCTATAGCCCTCTTCGCAACTTTCCGAACTCTAAACCCTTTGTCTGAACGGCCAGAGACCGGTGCAGTCATTTGTGGGGTAGGGTATGTAGAGGGAACAAAATCTGGGGAGATAGCTCGGAGGTCCATATCAATATCCTCTGAATCCAAAGACTCATCTTCAGAGTAGGCAAAATCATCTTCGAGGTTCAACCTAGCATCATGATCGTCTTCGTCACTGTGGCTTTCGAACTCAATAATGGGATCTCCCGTAGCATCACAAGAAATAAGAGTTGGGCTTGGATTGTTGGGCCTATGAATAATGTGTGGATTTAATAGAATGGGCCCCTCACTGTGGCTTCCGAACTCAACGTTATTGGGCCCCTGAATGGGCCCATACGCTTTCGTTACGCGCTCTTCAGAAGCGCCTTCATCGATGTTCTGGGTAGTCAACTCGACAACCTGTAGTGGGGCACGTGGCGCTTCCTCAGAGGCTAGCGGAGAGGTCGAGGCATGCCTTGGGGACTGCGAAGACAGAGGCGCCTTCGTCGATCGTTGTTGCTTTTGTTTTTGTTAAGGCCCTTTGAAACCATTCCCAAATCGCCATTTTTCCTCATCTGTTCCTTTCCCAAAATGGCAGCCCCTTTCTATTATTGAACTGCTTCAATGGTTCCTCCGTTCGTCTTCTTCCCCAAAATGGCACTCCTTTGTTGTAGCTCCCGTCCCAAAGTTTTCACCTTTTTCCTTTTTGACGAAAGAGTGTCTGTTGGAAATCTTGGGGATCTTACCCCTTTCAGCAGTGGTTTGCTCTTCTCCATCCAACTGCACCAAACGCAGTGCCTCCTCACCAGTTGCTAGGTGTTGAATTCCGTTTCTAGCTTTCTGTATGCTCAGATTTCCAAGTAGAGGAACTGGGTCTACCCCAACTGCCATTTTTGGTTGGGGTTGTAGATCCACTTTTTGCAGTCCATCCTGACCGTTGGGACTCTTGATCAAGCCTCGATCTTGGCCGTCCATCTTTGGTGGAGTTTTGTGTGATGCTAAGCTCATCATCGAGCGTCCCTGGCACTCCTCCATCCCCCTTGTAGCTCTAATGACTTCACGATACGTCCGTTCAATTTCATGAGCCCCACCTATGGTTAGGTCCAACTCCGGTGTGACCACTTATTTGTATGAACGACCGTCTCTGAGTGAGGGGGATGGGGAAGACAACATCTGGAGTTTCGCCTCCGACTCCGCTAGCTTATCAAAAACGAAGCGGATGAGGTATGAGTCCTCAAAAGAGAAAACTTTTGCAAAACGAGGCATGAGGGTAATATCTGGGCTTCGGAATAGGATTCTAGCGGATACAATCTCTGAGCGACGCAAGGTCGAGGTGTTGGAGATGTCATATTATCAAGAAGGGGCTTTGTAGACAAAATTGCAAATATGGAGGCAGATTTGTAGGAAGAAATATTTTGAACTTGCCGAGATTTGTAGGAGGAAGATTAGAATTCGACTTTTTGATTAAACCACTTCCAAAGGGATGTCGGGATGACGGAAGTAAAGCATTCATCATCTAAAGCCAGGTTTCACTTTTCAGCAGATAGTTCGTACATTTTCCTTATAACTTCAATTTTTTGTGTGTTTGCTTTTCTGTAAGTATGTCAATCATCCTTACGTGAGCAAGGGTGGAGCGGAGGAAGTGACTTTTAACATTCCAATTAATTTTACGGGCCATGAAGATTTGGACCTCATCATACTTAAGGAGGGAAACCTTGCTATATTCAAGTAGATTGTTCACATCATTTGATCTGTAGTATAATCTCTTATGATCAAACTTGAATTGATTCGTTAGTGTTGGAAAATATTATAAAATATAAAAATTTTAAACCATTATTATTTATATTAGAGTAATGCTTTAGCCACTACCAATTTCACTACCATTTTCTTCACTACCTTAGGTGGCATACTCATATTGAAGAGTTCTCTCACCTACTCTATCATCTCCTACCTATTGGAGTTTGCCACCTAAGGTAGTGAAGAGAAATGTAGTGAAATTGGCAGTGGCTCTAGCATTACTCTTTATATTATTGTTTATTAATTAGTTAATCACGACGACCAAGTCTAACCATTTATTTCATGGTCAAACTGGTCGTTACAGTTATTAAGAGCCATGATGGCAATGGCAATGTTTTGGTTATTATGATTAATCAATTGCTTTTATTTTATGGGTCAAGGTTGAACTGTTTATAAATATATCTTTCCTGTTAAGATGTAAGTATTGAAGATGAAAAACCTCCTTTTTTTATTACCCTACCAATCAGCCTTGTATCCTTTCATTCACCAAATTGATAATATATTTTATATAATGTTTTTACATAAGTTCAGCATTCAGTACTGATCGAGATCTCCTTCCACCCATCCGTGCACCTGAGAGTTAACAAGTTGCGGGAGTAGTTCGAGTGATGAGTTGAACTTCGAAAAGGGAGTAGCTCAAGTCACGAGTTGGACTCCAAACTTATTGTTTTAGAGTTAGTGACTTGTGGGAGCAACTTGAGCGATGAGTTGAACTCCGAAGAGGGAGCACCTCGAGTCACGAGTTGGACTCCGAACTTGTTGTTTGGGAATCAGCGAGTTGTGGGAGCAGCTCGAGTAATGAGTTGAACTTCGAAGAGGGAGTAACTCGAATCACAAGTTGGACTCCGAAGTTGCTGTTGGAGAATCAGCGAGTTGCGGGAGTAGCTGAGTGACAAGTTGAACACCGAAGAGGGAGTAACTCGAGTAACAAGTTGGACTCCGAACTTACTGTTTGAAAGTGAGCGAGTTGTAGGAGCAACTCTAAGGAAGAGTTTGACTCCAAACTTGCTGTTTGGGAGTTAACAAATTGCGGGAGCAGCTCAAGTGACGGGCTGAGCTCCGAGGTGGGAGTAGCTCATGTCACGAATTGGACTCCGAACTTGTTGTTTGAGAGTTAGCGAATTATGGGAGCAGCTCGAATGACAGGTCAAGGTGCGAGGTGGGAGTTGCTTGAGCCACAAGTTGGACTTCGAACTTGCTGTTTGGGAGTTAGCGAGGTGCGGGAGCAGCTCAAGTGATGAGCTAAGCACCGATGTGGGAGTAGCTCAAGTCACGAGTTGGATTTTGAACTTTCTGTTTGAGAGTTAGAGAGGTGCAGGATTAGCTCGAGTGATGAGCCAGACTCCGAACTCATTGTTTGGAGTTAATGAGTTGTTGAGGAGCTCGAGCGACGAGCGAAGCACCGGACTTATTGTATGTAGTTAATGAGTTTTTGGAGGAACTCAAGCGACGAGCCGAGCACCAAACTCATTGTATGTTGTCAATGAGTTGTTGGAGGAGCTAGAGCTCGAGCGACGAGCAGAGCACCGAACTCATTGTATAAAGTTAATGAGTTGTTGGAGGACCTCGAGTGACCGTAGAGCACCAAACTCATTGTATAGAAGCAATAAGTTATCGGAAAAGCTATAGTGACGAGCAGAACACCGAACTCATTGTATGAATTCAATGAATTGTTGGAGGAGCTCGAGAGACGCACAGAGCACCACACTAATTGTATGGAGTCAATAAGTTGTTGGAGGAGTTTGAGCAACGGGCGGAGCACCGAACTTATTGTATGGAGTTAATGAGTTGTTGGAGCGACTGGAGCGACTAACGGAGCACCGAACTCATTCTATGGAGTCAATGAGTTATTGGAGGAGCTCGAGCAACAAGCGGAGCACCGAACTTGTTGTTTGCATCCAAAGAGTAGTACAAGATTTTTTTAAGGAAATGCTGAACTTTTATTGAAAAATAAATCTAAGTGGATGCCTAGGAGGCTAGCTTTTATTACATGCACTGACCATTATAAGATCAGTCTTATTACAAATCTAGTGGAGGGCGTTCAACGTTCAACACCCTTGTTGAACTTCAAGCGTTGGGTCCTTGATATTTCCTTGCCCCCCCCCCCCCCCCCCCCCCCCCCAACCATGTGTTCGAGTTGGTAAGTTCCTGTCCGTACGACATTGGAGACCTTGCAACAAGTTGTTCCTAGACTGGGTGGAAGAGGGCTTTGGCTAACTCAAGAATATTTAGATTGCCCCCCCTGGGAAAATGGGATTTCTTCTAGTCCATCAACAAGTTTGGGCACCACGTAGCTCCTTTCTTGAGAGAGATGTAAGGCTTCGAGCGGGAGAACCAAGTCCTCCACTGCATTCTCATGAGAATGCACCAAGGCTTCGAGCGGGAGAACAAAACCCCCATTGTAGTCGTGTAACATGCCCATGCCACTTTTTGACTTCCATTGACTTTTCCTACTCTAAATGGTGTAGGGAACTTCATCTTCATGTGGAACGCCAAAGTTACGATGTGGAGAGCTGCTAGACTGAGGCGGTCGAAGTTGGCATTGTAGGCAGCCTTCACATTCACGACCATGAAGTCCATAGCCTTAGTCTGGGTAGTTGGGGCTTTTCATGTAGTCACGTCGAGAGTGATTATTCCTTTGGTCTAGACCGAAACCCCGAAGAACCCATGGAAGGTGTACTCGGTGGGTTTCAGACGGTCCCTGGAAAGCTTGGGCATTCAAAAGCTTCTAAAAATAGGATGTTCACCAAGCTACCATTGTCCACCAAGATGTGACATACTTCGTGGTTGGCTATGGAAAGGTTGATCACTAGTGCGTTGTAGTGAGGTGTTCGGACGTCTTCAAGATCTTTATCCGAGAAAATTAGTGGAACCGTCCTTTTGGGATCTCTGGGATTTCTTTGGCCCCTCCTCATTCGTGCTTCTTCACTCGTTCCAGGACGAGGTCTCACTTTTATCTCGAACCTCCTTAGCTCGGATGTACTTCTCACACTTTGCAATAATTCGGAGAAGTCCCAATGAGGCTTCTTAGCAAGAGTCACTTTGAAGGAGGTGTCACAGATTTTGTGTTGGAATGCGGCTGCTGCTATGGTCAGATCAGGGGTGGGGATAGACCTTGACTCAGATGTCAAGCATCGAACGAAGTCTTTGAGAGGTTCTACCACCATCTGCTTCAATTCGAGTAGGGAGGCACTCGTCTTCTCAGTTTTGCGGTTGCTAATGAAGTGCGTGAGGAAGAGCTCTTCGAACTGGTCAAAAAAGCAGACAAACTCTATAGGGAGACAAGAGTACCACTCCCGTATTGATCCCTTCAGGTTGGCCGGGAAGGTTCTGCAAAGAAGCGTGTCGGAGACTCTGTGGACCATCATAAGTTTTTTGAAGCTCTCGATATAATCTGCTGGGACGTATTCACCATCACATGATTCAGAGGTAGGAGGCTTGAAGTTATCTGGGATAGGGGCTTCGAAGATAGCCCTAGTGAAAGGAGGTCAGACAGGGTGGTACCCTTCTCTTTTGTGAACATCCCCTTGGCTGATCTAACCAAGACAGTTCTCCATCTCGCGAAGGCGGAGGAGCACCACATATTCTTGCCCCTAGGATTGAGTTGACCCGTGGAAGTCTTCTTCTTGGTTGGTTCTAGGGTGAGGACTACTCGCAGGGTGACCTTTGTTTAGGGATCCTTATAGGGCTTTAAGGACTTGATCGGCAAAGTATCAGAATTCTGCATGAGACACTGGCACCTCCTCTGCTATGTCATGCATGGGAGCTCGCCGAATAACTAGAGTTGGGCTCCTCTCACGTCTTCATCCTCGTGGTGACGGCCTTCCGCCGGGGTGAAGGGCTTCTCGGGCTCTTTGGACATTCCGAGTGGGGAACACCATCTCGGGAGCGCCTTTCATCTAGGAGATGACGGAGGTCTACCTTTTCGAGGTGGGAGTTGATGACTTTGCGGAGGGCTGGCCACGCAGGGGCACCATGGAGGGGGTTAAGGTGTGGACTGATTCTTGGCAGGACGGGGTTGTTCAGGACGGTTGTATAAAGATCCAACCGACGTAACCCTGTTAGGAGGGGGCTGCGACGGTGGACGAAGAGGTGGTGACAGCAAAGGAATGAGATCGGCTAGGCGGTTGGTAGAAACTGCTTTTTGCTTTCTTGTGGGAGGCATGGTTGGAAGTGTTCTTGACGGACGAATCTGATCGAAGCGGCAGATCTATGACTTTCCCACAAATGGCGCCAATCTGTTGTTATTTTTTTGATGTGAGGGCAATCAAATGATGAGTTCTTTAATTGAGGAGAAAGCTCTGATATGGACTATCGATTGTTATCTGAATCTAGCTGACTGATGATCACCTGAATCTGGATCTGGATGGCTGGAGACCTTTGGATTTGGATCTAAACGACTGAAAATGCCTGATGACTTGCAAAAAGTATTTACAACGAAGGTAAAGCTGAAGACCCTCCGACACTCAAGTCATCAACCCAAAATAAAGATTAGGTTTTTTAGTGGAGAAAGATTGATTACCTTTGTAACATCCCGCAAAATTGAGTTATGACAATTTTGGTCTACGTGTGTTACGTACGTGTATTTCGTACTGTTACGAGTAATAGTCGTAACGTATTTTTCTATGTATTTCTGTATTTCAACTGTTCATATATTTTTCGTCTCCTCAAAACACATCTTATCCTATTTTGAGCCAACTTAAACATTTATTTTTAATTCTTGTGTTTTACGTACATTGCACGTGTTTTAAATACACGGTCGATTACGTATATTTTTCGTTACGTGAAATATTTGTAACATATTGTTCTATGTATTTTGTATTTTGACTGTTTTCGTTCCCTCAAATTAATTTTTAATATTTTGCACGTGCATTGCACGTAAAATTTTATGTATTTTAGTCTCTAAAATTTTCCAAAATACATTTTTATTCTCATGTTATTTGTCAACAATGTATTGTTTATTTTATTAAAAATCCATACGCCTATAGTCCATTTTAAAGCCCACCAAGTAAATTAATTAAAAAGAGAGGCTCATGACTTTATTTTACACTTTGAATGTACACTTTTTAATCCTACACACTTGTCATATAACAAACACACATAAATGGACAAATAACAAATAATTAAAAGAATGAGAAGTGTGTGCACGTGTGTGCACTCCAAAGGTTGGCCGATCAAGAATGTGAAGGGGTAGAGGTTTTGTGTTACTGGTTTTGTGAGTGGGTAATTATTTTGGATAATGAGTATTTATTTTGGGTAGTGGGTGTCCCTTCATTCACCCATTTAGTCCTATAAATACTTCTCTCATTCATGAACAATGTACACTAAAAGAAACAAAAGAAAGAGAGAAAAGAAAGAAAGAGAGGAGCTTTTGGTGTTGGCAAATTGCTAGGAGGTGAAGGATTGCTTGATTGGACCTTTAGAACAATCTTTATAAGAGTCTATTTCATTACATCATAAACAAGGTGGGTGATTTCTTTTGCTTTCTAGATATTGTAGTATGTATGTCTAATTGTTCCATGATTGAAAATGTGGCATGTGTTCTTTAAATTTCTAATTTGATATGTTGCATGTTGTATTGATAACTAGAAGTGAGATACGAAAATAAATGCTTGCTAGTTGAAAAAAGTGTCATGATTGACAAATTAAAATTTTAGATTTGAGTTGTTATAGGGGTATTGGGTGCATACTAGTATATCATGTTTAGATTAAATGAATTGGGTATAAATTCATACACAAAGTTGTTAATTTATGCAAAGAAAATTGCAGTTTTAAGTTTTAGTTGTACTTCAGAAAATCATATCTATTAAACTAGATAGAATCTAGAGCTAAAATTTTTATAAGAACATCTCGAATATGTCAGGAACATCTATTTAAAATTTCATAATTTTTTGATGTCGTTTACTATTTTAATAAAATCCAAACTTAGGAATGGTACACCGTTTACTAGTTGCTGGAAATCTGTACACATTTCGGATTTTGTTCATTTCAACATCTTAGATGAATTAATTTGAGAAAATTCAAAACTAAGAACTTGAATTAGACTCTTTAACCTTTCTGTAAAATCTAAGAAATCAAATTTTCACGAAGAATTGAACATATAATGAATTTTACAAGACTGAATAAGTGGCAGTATTTCAATATTTCGACCCTACTGTAGATTTCGAAGAATTCAGGGCTATAGATACAATTTTTTGGAGAAACTTATAACTAAGAAATTTTAGTAGACTTGTATACCTTTATTTTGATCCAAAGAACACAAAGTTTCATGAAGTATATAATTTTCTATGATTTTTACAAGCAGCAAGAGCTGTAGTTTTCTGATTTTGAACTTGCTGTTTTGTAAATGAATTTAGATGAAGTAATTGAGGGTGAATTTAAGTGATCTTAACTACAAATATATAGTAGGCTCTTTTTTGAAACCAATAAATCTACATTTTGAATAGAATTGAGATTTATAATTGAATTATAGATGCATAGGGTTTATTTCATCGAAAAAACTTTGTAGCTTATTAATGTGAATTGTTGGTTGTGTGTGTTCAACCAAGAAGTGTTACTTCATGATTGATAACTAAGAATAAATGAAGGAATTGAATAAAATATGAATACATGAAATCGAAAATATGAATAATGAGGGCATGATTGATCCCAGTTGTTGAACATGAAAGATGTTAGTCTAGAGACTAGGCGAGACCCTTAGTAACCGGCATTCGTGAATAAAGAAAATTTGAGAAACTAACCTGTGTGGGTTAAGTATCTCTTGGGAAGTAGCAAGTTTGGGCTGACTTTCTTTCGTGTTGATTTAAGTCCGGTAGGGTAAGCTAGCTTTAGGTTGTGATGATTTAAAATTAAAACTTAAGGACAGACATTAAGGGGAGATGTGATGAAGTATGGGCAAACATGAGTATGATGGCCTTGATAGCGCGGTGGGAGGTTATCTTCGGAATTATCGGGGTTGCGACTCGTGGTGGGAGATATTCCTTCAGAATTACTGGGATCGAGGCGACGCTCATGGGGTATTTGGGTGATGAGGTACCATACAATGCAGTGTGAGTTTCGTCTCTAGAATTATCGAGGTGTGAGGCGTGATGGTCGAAAATCACCCGCGATGAAAGGACGACTCTCAAGAATTACCGGGGTCATAGCTCATAGTGTGGGTATTTGCCTCCAGAATTATCGGGGTGTGAGGCAGTGTGTCCAAAATCACTTGCAATGGGAGTGCGATACTCAAGAATTATCGGGGTGGTACTAGATACTCACAGGATATCTAAAACATATATTAGTCACCGTAGTAGTAATTCATAGCGATGGATTGAACCATATATTGTGGAGTACGATAAGGGCTTGCCCTCGGACCTATGTAGAATGAAATCCATAGAATCCGAACAATTATGCATTAGTGTCATTGTAGTATAACATCTGCATTAGGCATTAAGGCATATCATACACTGACATGTTTAGGATAGTCACTCTTTTACACTTTATTGTGCTTTCAAGTTTGTGTTTGCTAAAGTAAGAGAATCGTTATATTATGGCATAGCGAGGATCGCTGTTTTATAACATTGCATCGGTTGTAAGCAACTGATGTGCCCACAGTTTTTCCAGTGCAGAACTTAGATTAGCAAAAGGGCATGAAGATGAATTGATGCTAAAGATTATTTTTATGATTAAGTTGTTGATGTTAAAATTTGTAAATATCATGTTGTATTTTTTTAAAATTTCCATTTTGTTGATGTAAAAAACTTATTGTAAATGAAAAGTTTTAATTTCCTTGTAAAATTGTACAAATTGAAGTAAAAGATCCTGTTGTGCTACGAATTACATGTAAATAGAATTCGGGGTGTTACAACCTTTTACTGATTGAGGGGGAGAGTATTTATAATTAGGAGTTAGTTGTCGAAGATTGATTACCTTTAGACCTGAAAATGTATCTTTTAAGATTTAGTTGGAGATTTACATAGTGAAGGAATAAAATTAATTAATAATCGTGTTTTAGATTGGGCATGACTGACAACATTCATTAGCTGGAAATTCTTATTTCTCTGTAAGCCAGCCATAATTGTGGATCTGGTTGAGTTGATGGGCTTGGAGGTGGCCAATGTTCTTCTTGTAGTCATGTTCTTGTTGTGAAATTACTATACTGTCCCTGAGAGGCTTTAAGATGTGTGTTGAGATTATGTTACTCCGATTTTACTTATATCAGACAAGCCGAGTGCTGGGCCCACCACTTTCGGCAGTGGTGTCTTTTAAGGGTTCAGACAAATGGTCCATCGAACTTAAGAAGTCGTTCACACTTAGCATTCCTTGCCTTTTGGTTTCTTAGTGTTGTGGGAGCAGCTCTAGTGACGAGCTAGACTCCGAACTTGAAGTTTTTGGGCTAGTGAGTTGTGGGAGAAACTTTAGGGATAAGCTAGACTCTAAGACTCTGAACTCGCTGTTTGAATGGTAATGAGTTGTGGGAGCAACTCAATGGAAGAGTTGGACTCTGAACTTACTGGGAAGAGTTGGACTCTGAACTTACTGTTTAAGAGTTAGCGAGTTGTGATAGCAACTCTAGGGAAAAGTTGGACTCCAAACTTGTTGTTTGAAAGTTAGTAAGTTGTGGGAGCAACTCGAGTGACGAACCAAGCTTTGAACTCATTGTTTTGAGTTAACAAGTTTTTCGGAGTAGCTCGAGGAGCAAGCTGAGCACCAAACAAGTTGTTGGTGTAGCTCGGGTGAGCGGGGCTCTGATCTCATTGTTTTGAGTTAACGAGTTTTTTGAGTAGCTCGAGCAACGAGTTGAGCACTGAATGTGTGGTTGTGTAGCTCGGGCGAGCAGGTTTCCAAACTCATTATTTTAAGTTAACGAGTTTTTGAGTAGCTCGAGGAACGAGCTGAGCACCGAACGAGTTATTGGTGTAGCTGGGGCTAGTGGGGCTTCGAACTCATTGTCTTGAGTTAACGAGTTTTTGGAGTAGCTAGTGCGAGGAGTTGAGCATCGAATGTGTTGTTGATGTAGCTCGGGCGAGCGAGGCTCCGTACTCATAGTTTTGAGTTAACGAGTTCTTAGAGTAGATCGGGCTATGAGCTGAGCACCGAACATGTTGGTGTAGCTTGGGCGAGCGGGGCTCCAAACTCATTGTTTTGAGTTAACGCATTTTTTGGAGTAGGTCGAGCGACAAGTTGAGCACCGAACATGTTGTTGTTGCTCGGGCGACCGGGGCTCCGAACTCATACTTTTGAGTCAATGAGTTTTTGGAGTAGCTCGAGTGACGAGCTGAGCACCGAATGTGTTGTTGGTGTAGCTCGGGCGAGTTGGGCTCCAAACTCATTATTTTGAGTTTACGCGGTTTTGGAGTAGCTCGAGCGACAAGCTGAGCACCGAACATGTTGTTGTTGTAGATCGGGCGTGCGGGGATCCAAACTCATTGTTTTGAGTTAATGAGTTTTTGGAGTAGCTCGAGCGACAAGCTGAGCACTAAACATGTTATAGGTGTAACCCGGGCGAGCGGTGCTTCGAACTCATTGTTTTTTAGTTAACAAGTTTTTGGAAAAGCTCGACCAATGAGCTAAGCACTGAACGTGTTGTTGGTGTTGCTTAGGCGAGCGGGGCTCCGAACTCATTGTTTTGAGTGACCGAGTTTTTGGTGTACCTCAGGCGATGAGCTGTGCACCGAACTCATTGCTTTGCATACGGTGAGTAGTACAAGAATTTTCGAAGGAAATGTTAAACTTTATTGAAAAATCATTGTAAGTATCTGCTATGGTGGCTAGCTTTTATTACATGCACTGAGCATTATAAGGATTGATCTTCTCACAAATCTAGTGGAGGACGTTACACAACCTCATTGAACTTCATCAAATGCTCTGCGTTCCAAGTCCTTGATATCTCCTTGTCCCCCAGTCTTCGAGTCAATAAGTTCCCACGCTGGACAACTTTGGAGACCTTGTAGGGTCCTTCCCTGTTAGGAGCGAGCTTTCCCTTGTTGTGTGGCTCATAAATCTTAAAGAGCCCGAAGGGATTTCTTCTAGTTCATCAATGGGTTCGGACACAATCTGATCCCTCTCTCGAGGGAGTTGTAAGCTTCGATTGAGAGGACCAAATCCCCTGATGCATTCTACTGGGGTGCACCAAGGCTTCGAGCCGGAAGACGAGCCCCTTATTATGGTCGTGTAACATGCCCGAGCCACTTGTTGACTTTTTTTGACCTCTCCTACCCTGGCTAAAGTGGGGAACTTCATCCTCATGTGAAATGCCAAAGCTACGGCGTGGAGGACCGCCAGTCTTGGACGGTCGAGGATGGCATTCTAGGCAACCTTCACATTAAGAACCATGAAGTCCATGACTTCAGTTCGGTTGGTGGGGGCATTGTTGGGCGTCATGTCGAGGGTAACAATCCCTTCGATTTGGATTGGAACCTCAGAGAACCCGTGGAGGGTGTACCCAACTGTTTCTGACTGTCCCTGGACATTTTGAATCCTTCAAAGCTTCAAGGAAGAGGTTGTTCACCGAGGTACCATTATCAACTAGGATGTGGCGCACTTTGTGCTTCGCCATGGAGAGGTTGATCACTAGGGCGTCGTAGCGAGGGATTCAGATGCCTTTAAGATCTCGGTTTGAGAAAGTTACTAGGAATCTCCAACTCTTGGCGGGGGAGATGTTGTGTACTGAGTTGATATCTCATACGAACGGTTTTTGGGAGGAGTTGGACTCCCATCCCAGTAAACCTCCATGGATAGAATGTAGAATGGTCAGAGGTTTAGAGTATTGGGTCTTGGGGTTTTTCGCCATTCACTTGTTGGTCCCTCGAGCCGGTACATGCTCAACTTTGTCCATAACTTTGTCCTCCTGAGTGTACTTGATGAGGTGACCGTGGTGGATGATAATTCCGAACTCATCTTTGTGGTCTCGGCATTCCTTCGTGTCATGGTCGTGGTCCTTATGGAATCAACATCATCATATCTTATCTCTTCTCCTGATCGCTTGGTTCATCCTAGGAGGGGGGCAGAGTAGTTCGTCCCCCTCGATTTCCATGAGGACTGTCGATACATTGGTATTTAGTGGGATGAATTTGTCGAAGCAAGGGACCAGAAGAGGGTGACGCTGTCTGGACTCATCTTTCTGGGATGTCATGGGCCCTTCCTCGTTTGTTTCTGAATGAGGGCTCATCTTGGTCTTGAGGATGAAGAACCTTCTCAGCTTGGATGTATTTTTTACATCTTTGCAATAGCTCGGAGAAGTCCCTCGAGGGTTCTTGGCTAGTGGTGCCTTGAGGTAAGTGTCCTGGATGTTGTGTCAGAATGCAGTAGTCGCTACCACTGGGTCGACTGTGGAAATGGATCGAGACTCAGTGGTGAAGTGTCGTACGAAGTCCTTGAAGGGATCCCCTGCCCTTTGGTTCAACTCGAGCAGGGAAGCACTCGCCTTCTAGGTTTTGCTGCTGCTGACGAAGTGCATGAGGAGGAGCTCTTTGAACTGATCGAAAGAGGAAACAGAACCTAGAGGGATACGAAAATACCACTCCCTTGTTGATCCCTTCAAGGTAGCCGAGAAAGTTATGTAGCGCCTCGATTAACACGTGCAACAATATTCATATGCAAAATATTGTTGTACAAAATATTTTATTATTATTTTGGGCATATTACAAGTTCTATAGAGGAGTACTTCAGAGGCTTTATGGATCATCACGAGAGTTTTGAAACTCTCGATGTGATTCACGGGGTCGGCCTCATTGTCGTATTACTAGAAGGTGGGAGGCTTGAAGTTCTCTAGAACGTGGTCTTCAAGGATAGCTCTAGTGAAGGGAGGTCGGATGGGGTGGTATCCTCCTCTTCGTTGACCACCCTCTTAACCGATCTGGCAAAGCGGTTCTCCATCTCTCTGAGGCAACAGAGCACCACATCTTCTCGCCCTCGAATCGAGTTGACGTGCAGGATTCTCCTTCTTGATCGGTCTCGGGGTGTGGACCGCTCGCCTTGCGGTTCCTATTTGGGCACCTTGGATGGCCTTAAGGACTTGGTCGACGAAGTTGCGAAACTCTGCCCGAGTCACGCACACCTCCTCTTCTTTATTGTTCCCAGGAGCTTGCCGACTGGCTGAAGTCAGACTCCTTTTGCTTCTTTGCCCCCGTGGCGAGGGCGTCCGATGGGACCTCTGTCATTGGGGTGAAGGAATCCTCTGGTTTCTAAGGTGTTTCTAGCGGGAAACACCATCTCGAGTGCTCCTTTCATCTAAGCACTGGCGGAATCCACCCCTTCGAGGTGGGCATTGATGACTTCGTAGAGGTCTGACTGCGCTAGGTGTGCCGAGGAGGAGGTGGATGTGTGGACCGACCACTGGTTCTCGGTTGGAGGAGGCTCCGGACGGTTGTGTCGGGAGCTTGTAGACGCAACCCTTCTTGGAGGAGGCTGCGATGGCGGAGGAAGAGGATCGATTTGGCGGCTGACGGCAGCTGCCACTGTCTTTATCCAGGAGGCATGGCTAAAAGTTCTTTTGGTGGATAGATCTGATCAGAAAGGCAGATCTATAGCTTTCCCATAGACGACTGGTGTGGGAGCAATCAGATGATGAGTTCTTTTATAGAGAGAGACAACACTGATTTAGACCGCCGATCATGACCTAGATATTGATGACTGGAAACATCTGGATTTGAATCTGGATAGCTCCTGAATCTGAATCTGGATGGCTGAAAGGGTCCAGGGACATGCAAAAAGTCTCACACCGGAGGTGGCTCCCGCGAAGACGCTTAAGTCAGCAACCCAGAAGAAAGATTAGAGTTTTGAGTGGAGAAAATTGATTACGTTTAGCTGAATGTAAGGAGAGGGTATTCAAAGGGTAGGAATCAGTTATAAACCTCAAAATGTATCTTTTAAGTTTCAGTTGGAGATTCCCATAGTGAAGGAATAAAATCAATATTCAATCTCTGATTTGGGAGGATTTGACTGACTGTTGTAATTAGCTGGGAATCTCTCTTTCTTAGGATGTAAGTAGAGCTGGTATCGGGTCGGGTCCTCCACTACCCGGACCAGAACCCGGTATCTCACAGGTCCAAAAATTGGACCCGGGTCCGGACCCGGACTTGAGAGAACTAGGTTCGGGTCTGAGTCCTAGTTAAAAACATCTACCCGTCGGGTCCGGTAGCGTAAAATAAATATTTACACTTAAATATTTTGCACCCGATACCCTACGGTTCAAAAAAAATTGCACTTAAGTACATGAATAAGTATTATATTTACACATATCTTCAACAATTACTATTTACATGCATATCTATATAACCTTACTATTCAAATTCCATATTTTTGAGGGTATTTTTTAACAGGTCAGGGTCTGGGTCCGGGTCCGGGTCGGTTCTATTTTGAGCGGACCCGGAAGTGCATCGAGTCTTATTTTAGGACCCGGACTCGTATAGATCGGGTCGGTTCCGGTCCATTGCCGGGTTCGAGTCGGGTTCGGGTAACGGGTAAATGTGACAGTGCTAGCTGTAAGTAAGTCATAATTGTGGATCTGGTTAAACTGATGGGCATGAAGACGACCTATATTCTTCTAGTAGGCTTGTTGTTGATGTGAAGTTATTATAACCTCCCCCCCCCCCCCCCTCCCCGACCCGGTTCGGGTTTGGGTCCAACCCCTATACTTAACCTGGTCGAAAAATTAGTGGGAAAAACCCGCTCGACCCAACTAGTTTAACCCATAACCCAACGAAACCTGACCTGAACCCGACCCGCAACCCACCGGGTTGCTAACGGTCGACCCGGGCGGGCCAACCTGCCGAGTCCAGTGATCGGCCCGGACGGGTCAAATGGGCGGCCTATTGTTGCTGTTTTTTTTTTTTTTGGATTTTTGGGGGTTTTTTTAAATATAAAAACCCCCTAAATACACGCATTTTTCTTCACAAATTCACTCTACTCTCCATCTATCAACTCTCTTACTATCTCAACGCTCTACTACTACTACTACCACTCTCAATCTGGTTCAACAAAGAAGCAACGGAGAAGTGAATAAGTTTAATCATGTCGAATTAGTGTTGAAGCTACTACGTCTACAACCAACTCTCTCTACTACTCAAATTCTTGTCGAAGCTCAATCTCTCTTTACTACATAATGAACTAGCGTAAACTCTGTCTACTACACTACTACTCAAATGAAAAAGCACAATCGCTTGAATTCTCGTCGTCTACTCAACTCTCTTTATTATTTTCAACTTTCTCAACTCTATACTCATGAAGTATGGTATCAAAATTTCTCAACACTCTGAACTCTTTATTATTTTGAACGCTTTATTTATTTTTTTTTTTTAGTAAACTTGTTTGTTGTTTATCGCTACTCTCTCAACTCTTTCAACCCTCCTATCGTTTTTTAGATTTTTTTTTTACATACACTACTACTACCTCAACTCTCTCAACCCTCTTGTAGTGTTTTTTGTTTTTTCACATACACCACTACTACACTACATTTATCATGTCACGATCATGAGGTAGCGGCCATAGCCAAAGTGGACAAGAATCCACTAGTTCATCTCGTCGGCCTCTAATAATCCCACAATTAGAGACCGGATATAATCCTAAGCTTAATACAGATTATGAAAGTGTTCCTCAATACGAGTTTGATCCCGACACACAACATGATGAAATCCTAGCTAGTGACAAACACATGACACCGAACCTGCAGAACACACTTCTAGTAGAAAACATAGAGGCCAAACTGGTGAAGTCCACAAATTTTATGACTTTATCCCAACCGGGAAAAGTTGGAGCATAGGACATAAGTTGTGTAAAACATGTAACAAAAATTACAAATGGAAGAAGAGTGTAACACCCCGCAAAATTGGGATATGGCAATTTTGCCCATCGTGTGTTGCGCATGTATATTTTGTACCGTTACGGGTGATATCCGTAACGTAATTCAATACGTATTTTGTATTTCGACTCTTTATGCATTTTCGTCTTCTCAAAATTCATTTTTTATCCTATTTGAACCAACTCAAATATTAAATTTTCAATCTTTGTGTTTTTACGTGCATTGCACGGGTTATCGATACACGTGTCAATTACGTATAATATTTTCTATGTGTTACAATTATTTATCTTATGACTCGTTCGAATTCGTTTTATAAACGGAAATTTATTTTTTCTCCTATTTTGGTTAAATTATTTTATTCGTGTAATGCACGTGAGGAATTTTTATATTCATGTTCTTCTCATTTTTAAATTAATACACTTTTCATTATTATTATTAATTTTATTGGTAAATTTTATTTTGAAGCTCATAGGCTTAAGTAAATATTTTTTTTTTTAAAAGTAACAATTTTTTTAAAGCCCATTTGTAAAATTAAACTTTAATATATATATATAGAGAGAGAGAGAGAGGAGTGATCTAATGAGATACATCTTAAAATGAGATAATGAGATGCATCAATTATGACCATTAGGTATGAGGGAATTGAAATGAGTGGCTCTCATTTATTTCTACATATCTATTATAAAAAAAACGAGATATCAATTATATCTAGTATAAAAAAACCTAATTTCTCTCTCACCGTCGCTCATCTCTCATCTCTCTCTGATCTTTTTCATATATATATATGCAGCCTACACTTCAAGCCGAAGCTGCTCATAAAACCTCTTTATGAACTCTTCTGCATCCCTATCAACTTGGCTTCCAATCTCCTCTTCTTCCTCATCACTCATCGACATTGGTGACTCCATCACCGTCGTCTTCATCACTTCCATTTGGCTTCCAATCTCCTCTTCTTCTTCATCACTCATCGACATTGGTGACTCCTTCACCGTCGTCTCCATCACTTCCACCCCAAAATAAATTGATTTACTTTATTAAAAATGCAGAATGGATACTTTATTAAAAATTGATTTACTTTTGTATTATCATCATACTTGAGATGAGTGTGGACACATGGGCTAGCTTAAGTTTAAGGAAAAGAGTTGGAAATGATTGTTTTGAGAGGTATTTCGGCCGGGCTTGCTCAAGTTTCTTATCCATGGATTGTGGATGAATGAGAAATTAAGTAGAAGGTTGGAAGAAATCCTAGCTAGGTTAAATAACTATATCACTTGCTTGGCAACGAAGGAAAATCCTAGTAACTATCAACTATGTCCAAATCTGTATCGCTAGCTGTGTATTTATCTTTGTACGATAACTAGCCAGAAGGGGGTGTTACTATCGTGGATCACCCATTATGCTAGAAGAACCACAAAACTAATCAAGGTGAGAACATAACTAATCAAGGTGTCAACAAGTGGCCTCTAAATTCAAGTGTTTCAACCTACATACATTTTTCTCACTTCTTAAGTAATCGAAACTTCTTTCTAAAAGCTATAATAACACGTGTAGGTGCCTTTCAATAACGAACCAAAAAGATTTACACGTAGAAGCACACACCCCCAATTCTTTTCTTTTTACGCCCTACAAATACCCAAGCATTCCTTAGCTAGCTAGTTCAATGCCTTTCACCAACCAACCCCTTCTTAACATTTCTCAAATAACCCCTTAGAAAATGAAAATTGTAGAAAATGGACCGAAGAACGTATGGCGCCACATAGTGAAAGTGTTGTACTACCTTCTCAACAAGGGGATATTTAGGCACAAGTTCATGATGGACCTCAACCTTCGACTCCTTCGACATAAGAGCAAGATTGCTGGAAAAGCCATAGTTGGCAACCTTCTTGACCACCACTACCTCCGCCACCATCACCACCACTGTCAGTATGTAGATCCGACTAGGACTGTTTATTTTGGGATGGAAGTGATGAAGACGACGGTGAAGGAGTCACTAATGTCGATGAGTGATGAAGAAGAAGAGGAGATTGGAAGCCAAATGGAAGTGATGAAGACGACGGTGATGGAGTCACCAATGTCGATGAGTGATGAGGAAGAAGACGTGATTGGAAGCCAAGTTGATAGGGATGCAGAAGAGTTCATAAAGAGGTTTTATGAGCAGCTTCGGCTTGAAGAGTTGGGTTTGTAAATTAACAAATGTTTGAGGAGCGTAGGCTGCATATATATGAAACAGAGAGAGAGATGAGAGATGAGGAACGGTGATAGAGAAATTAGGTTTTTTTTATAATAGATATAATCCATATTTCATTTTTTTTATAATAGATATGTAGAAATAAATGAGAGCCACTCATTTCAATTCCATCATATCTAATGGTCATAATAGATGTATCTCATTATCTCATTTTAAAATATATCTCATTTCTCTCTCTCTATATATATAAAAGAGGGGTGTGCACAAGCACGTGTATTGTGCACACTAGTGTAGTGGCGTGAGAAACGTTGGAGGAATTTGACTTGGTCTCTTGAACGTTGGGTAATGGGAGAGAGAGTAGGAGTAGTGGCCTCAACTCCCTAATTAATTATCTATTTAATAAAATCCCTAAGCCTAGCCATTTTTTTCACTCATCCTAAATCAAAAAAAAAGAAAGAAACAACAACAGTGAGAGGGGGAGCAGAGCACTAGGAGGCCTTCGGAGTGCTTACTGTGCATTTTTGCTCAGAGTTTTGCTAGCTTTTTCTGGAGTTTTGGAGGGCTTTTGAAGGCGAAATTACTTTTAGTATTCTCCTATTAGTGGGTGTTCCTTAATACTCTTGAATTTATTAAGTAGATGCATGTGTAATTGTTCTAAAATTTAAATTGCAGATGTAGAATGATTTAATTTATTCTCATTGATTGTGGTGTGTGTGATAGGAGAAACTCCAAAATTTTGAGTGAAATGCATGCTAATTAAAGTAGACTTGCAAAATTAAAATTTAAAAATTGTGTAAATTAGCATGTGTAATGTTATATTGTTCTCTTTAGAGAAGTAGATTTTTATGGAATACGGTTTTGAATTGATCTTGATGAAAAAATTACTCAATGTCACGGAAGAAGAAATATATTGAAGTAGAATTAATATTTCGTAAATTATAGTGATAATTGAGTTACTCTTTGCAGGTTAGAAAATTTTAATTTGCGTGGACTTATTATGCAATCGAATTTAGTATATTATTCCTCTGATTATTTTAGAATGCGTAGATTGATCGTATTTAATTGATGGAATGGGTAAAATTTTTGAATGAGTGTATTTTTAAAAAGAAATGAAATTAACTGAAGCAAATTGTTTGGGGATTTGAACTCCTTATATGATGTGATCTGAGCTTAGGCTCAGTGGGTAGGCGTTTAGGCGCCTCTTGGTTTGCGCGGGTTCGAGAATGGCAATGCTCAGGGGGTTTCCAACATTTTTTTTAAAGAATGAATTGATATGAATCTGAGCATTTAAAAATCTGTAGATGCTTTATACCATTGGGCGCAGTTAGCCCACAGGTTTGGCGCTTGGGTTCTTTACTTACTGGCGTTGGTTCGAGCTTGCAGGGGCTCTGGCTTTTTTAAAACTTTTTTTTTCTATGCTTCCCTCTTGATTTTTGGTAGAAAATATGGAGGAAAAGTGTGAGAAAATTTATAGAACATAATTAAAGTAATTTAGAGATTTTATTATATTATTCTAAAAGAAAATTTTGAAATCTAAAATGGTATGTTTTGTTTATGTGTTGAGTTGGGCTTCAAAATTGAAAATGCAATTGATTGAAGATTATTAAGTTTGATTTTCTTAAATAAAAGTGAGATTAAGTTGAGATTTGAAATAAATATTTGGGCATGCGTTTTAATGAAATTGGGAAAAATTGGAATGAAGATATGAGTTTTGTTCAAAATATAAAAAGAGTTATTTGAAAGAGAATTGATTGAAGGAAGTGGATTTTTGAGAAAGCTTTGGAAGCGGTTGACTTGTTTAGCAAATTAAAGTTTATTCATGAGGAAAATTTGAGTTGAAAATTATCGAATTATGAAAGTTGAATACTTCATGGATGAAGAGAATTGTTGAACAAAAGTTGAAATATTATTGTTGAGGTTTGATATAACCTATTTTGATCTCTAAAATGAGATGATTGTTGGTATCTAGAAGCCAGGCGAGACCCTAGTGACCGGCAGTTGTTATTAATGTGATTTTGAGGAGTAACCAGTGTGGGTTGACTCTCTCTTTGAGAAGTAGCCAGGTTAGGCTGATTGTCTCTCGTGTTGGTTTAAGTCCGGTAGGGTAAGCTAGCTCTAGGTTGTGATGATTCTTCTAAAACTAAAAAAAAAACTTAAGGACATGCACTAGGGGGAGACGTGATGAAGTATGGGCAAACATGGGTACGAGAGCCTCAGTTGGTCTGCGGTGTAAAATGGTTTCTCCGAAATTATCGAGGTGTGATTGGGAGTTGTCCCCAGCTCATCGGCAGTGTGGGATTCACCTTCGGAATTATCGGGATCGAGGCGATGCCTATAGGGTGTTTTGGGACTACGGAAGCGTCATAGCTTGCGGTGTGAGATGGTTTCCCCGAAATTATCGAGGTGTGATTGGGAGTTGTCCCCAACTCATCGGCAGTATGGGATTCGTCTACGGAATTATCAGGGCGTAGGCTTAATACCCACATAATATTTAAACCTTACCCTAGTCATCGTTGTAGTAATTCATGGCGAGGGATTCAACCCTTTAATGTAGAGTACGTAGGTGCTTGCCCTCGGACCTATGTAGTATGGGATGCATAGAACCGAACAAGTATGCATTAGTGTCATCATAGCGTAAACATCTGCATTAGGCATTAAGATATTGCGTATACTTACATGTTTAGAGTAGTCACTCTTTTACACTTAATTTTACATTCAAGTTTGTGTTTGTGGTTGCTAAAGTATAAATAATCGTTATATTACGACATAGTGAGGATGGCTGTTTTATAATATTGCGTCGGTTGTAAGTAACTGACGTGCCCACAGTTTTCAGTGCTGGGTTTGGGATTTGCATAAGGAACACAAAGATGATTTGGTGCTAAAGATTTTAGTTGCTGTCATTCAAGTTGTATTTATCATGTTGTAATTATTTATTTTTTCGCTGCATTAATGTAAAATAACAGTGTTGTATGAAAAAGTTTTAAATTCTTTGTAAAATTGTACAAATTTGAAGTAATAGATCCTGTTGTGCTACAAATTACCGTGTTTTGGAATTCAGAGCGTTACAAAGGGTGAGGGAACGGGTACAATTAGTTGACACATTCAAAATGTACACCTCGAACTAGTACAAGACCAACTATCCCAACAAAAGATCAACCCTAGGACCGGAGAAGTAGATAGTTGTGGTAGGGTAAAAATGGCTTGGGGCCCAACCAGGGCCCAATACAGCTCTCACTCAAAAATGGTAAAAACAACAGTCTAATTCGGCTTCGAGCCACTGCAGGGTCGGCGCCGAACCTCCAGTTCACCCCCACAGAACTGGCCTCCTCGTATCCGACGAGCCTCAGTGGTCCTCGGCCTCCGATCCGTGACAGCCCCACGGGCCGTCCCCCCGTCCTGGCAAGGCATGAGGATGACCTGTCACAGCCTAGGCCCTCCGATTCTCCCAGAGGCACAGGAGACCCATGATCAGCCATGTCAGCTCCAAATACCACTTAGGGCGTTGCCACGTCAGCCCTATACCACTCTGGGCATTGCCACGTCTGCCCTAAACCTCTTGGGCCTCCTGCCACGTCAGGCCCATGGGCTTTTGGGTCCAGACCCGGCCCCCAAGCGGATCCATACCCGATTGGGATTCCCTATAAATACAAGACCCTCACCCACCTTTTCAGGTAACCAATCTTTTGCCACTTAAAATCACCTAGTTATTGCTACTCTCTCACAGAGATTGACTAGATCGTCGAAGGGTCCGCCACCGGGATAAACCCCGGTGTTTCAGGGCCGTCTGCAGGTACACAAGACCTCGGATCCGAACCCTCTGATCCGAGCCGAGGCATCCACCCCACTCCGAGCCCGTCGCAGGAGCCACCAGGTCACTCCGAGGGTCGTCTGACAAGCAGCTTTCTCCTTCAATACAAATTGAGTCCGAACTCACACCTGGTGCATCCACACGTCTCCCAGAAATAAACCGCATCAATAGCCATAGCTATGATCCTAAAATCGTTCGTCAGAAAATGGCTTCAGAAGCCGACCCGAGCACGACCATCAAGGCACCTCGACAGCCGAACTCTCATGGCCTCCAAGGGCAAGGGGGCTGCTTCCTCCGTCAACCGACGGGACTCGCCCCCACCAACTGCTAACGCTGGGCCACACATTTCAGAACACAGGGCTCCCCATCAGGGGTCCCAAAGGAGCGTCACCCGTCAAGTCCAGCCCGACCTACGGGGGGTAATCGTCAACCGACAGATTAGCCACAGTAGGGGAAGGGCCGCTTCCAACCCGGCCCCGAACCATCCAAGACCGCCGCCCGAGGGGCGGAGGCCAGCACTCAGCCGCATCGGAAGGCAACCTTCAGACCGACCAAATAGGGTTGAGGGAGCCCCCGTCACTCACAAGGAGTTCCAAGACTTCCAGAGAGAAATTCTCGGGGCCCTCCGACGGGCCCCCAGGGAGGAAGCCCTCCACTCCCAAACCGGGTCGGATGCCGAGGCCAGTGTGTCGCGCCCGTCAACAATCCAGCCAGAAGACGATGGCGTACTCCTAAGGCGCCTCCAAGAAATGGAGGATTGCCTCGATCATATAGGAGACGGCAACTAACGAGCGGCTCAGGGGTACAGACCTGTCCGTCCTCCCTTCTCCGCCCCCATCCTCCAAGCGGAAATACCCAGAAATTTCCGACCACCTCAATTCGAGACCTACGACGGCGAGGGAGATCCCGCTGATCACATGGAGGGTTTCAAAACCCTCATGATGATTCACAGTGCCTCGGATCCCCTGCTATGCCGAGCCTTCCCCGCCACACTTCGGGGTCCGGCTCGTGAATGGTTCTCGAAACTCACCCCCGGCTCCATTTACTCCTTCGACCAACTAGAGGGCAATTTTCTTGCCCACTTCGTCACCAGCCGGAAGGCGGAAAGGACCAGGGCCTCTTTACTTAGGCTCAGACAGATAGAGGGAGAGTCACTCAGAGTGTTCGTCCGGAGGTTTACCGCGGAGGCAAGGTCGGTCTCCTCTCTTGATCCAGGCGTCGCCTCTGCGACATTTCGGCACAACGTCCGTCATGGACAGCTGAAAGCTTCTCTGGCGAAGAGACCCCCCGTCGACTTTCCCGACCTCCTCAACAGGGTCGAGAAATACATTAGGCCCGAAGAGGCCCTTAGCCCCGAAGATGCTAGGGAGGCCACCGGGAAGGGAAAATGGAAGGCCGAAGAAGTCGAACCATCAAAGAAGGCTCCGAGGGACACGGGGGCCATGAAGAAGATCCCGCCGGTCCCCCGCTTCGAGAGGTACACTCCCTTGACACATAACGTATCCGCCATCCTCTTAGAAATCGAATACAAAGGCATTGTTCGACTACCTCCCCGACCTAACAACAGCAAGAACCGAGATCAGCGCTTCTACTGCCGCTTCCACAGAGATCATGGGCATGAAACCGACCAATGCCGGGCCCTGAAAGACGAGATTGAGGAACTCATCTCCAGGGGGTACCTCCGAGAATTCACCTGAGAAGCCCCACGGGATCGGTGAGATACTAGGAACCGGAGGCTCTCGCCTCCGAACCCTACTCCGAACCGCATCCAGGGTCGGGATCCCGAGTCCGAGGGAGCCGCAGATACGCCATTCATCTTGCACTGTATCCACGGAGGGCCAATGGGAGGAGAATTGAATACTTCCCGAAAAGCCTTCATCCGAGAGGTGAATGCTGTCTAAGACAATCCCTCGCCCAAGCTACAGCCAATGCCGGTCTCATTCTCAGGAGAGGACCTCGAAGGCGTTCGCCTGCCCCACTGCGATGCCCTCGTCATTAGCCTCCACATGGCTAATTGTGAAGTTCGCCGAATCCTCGTCGACAATGGCAGCTCGGTTAATATTCTTTTCCTCGAAGCCTTCGAGAATCTCAAGTTACCTAGAGGCAAACTCAAGCCGGCCGGATACACCTTGCATGGGTTCTCCGGCATTCCTGTCGTGATAGAAGGGATTATTACCCTCGACGTTACCACAGGATCGGCTCCCGTCAAGAGGACCGAGTCTATGGACTTCATGGTGGTCAACGTCAAGGCGGCTTACAATGCCATACTCGGCCGACCCGGACTATGCTCCCTCCAAGCGGTGCCTTCGGCTTACCATCTGAAACTTAAATTTCCCACCCCGCAAGGAGTCGGCATCGTCTGAGGCAGCCAAGAAGCAGCGCGATCGTGCTACATGACCACCTTCGGGGGAGGGGTGTTCCCCCTCGACGCCGTCGAGTTCAAACCAGAAAGGGACGACCCTGCTCCCGGACCTGCCGTCGAGCTGGAGGAATTCCCATTTGACGCCGAGCACCTAGTGAAGTTCCTTGAGGGACGAGCATAGGTTCTAACTTGGCTAGAAGTAAATCTTTTGTAAAGCTTTCGTATGTAAAGGGCCGTTTTAGCGGCCCTCCCTATCTTATATGAAAGAAATCTCTTTGTATTATACTCCAAACGCCTCGGCCGATCCGACCTAATACCAGACAAGGGGATCGACACCCAAGTCTTCACCCCGGTATCATCCCCGACGCCTCGGTAGGTCCGACCCGACCTCAGGCCCGGGAGACTTCACAACACCCCACGCCGATCCCTCACGGACCGACAGGGCCGAACCACGCTCCCTTCATCATTCCTTACACTATCAACCAGAGCAAAGAGTGAAATGAATTCCTTATTCATACTCCTTTATTGGGTTATGAGAAAACAAACAAAGACCGTTACAGAAACACTCCTCTCATCTCAAACTGTAGGAAGCCGCCCTCTCAGGGCCCCTCTGGTCCGACGAATGGCGGGATCACTCCGATCGAACAACTTGGAACTCTCTCCTTGTCATAATGGTCCTTCGGTTCGGCCACGGTCGACACACCGGCCACGGAACTCTGGGCATCAACGGGTCGCATACGCTCCAATAGCAGCAGCGCAGAGGGTACCCCCTCCGCTCGCCGACCCCCCGAGGAAGGTGTCGAGACACCCAGCATCGTCCGGTAACGGTGTATCTCCACCTCCTTCTCCACTATCACATCGCGAAGTAGCTTCTCAGAGGAGGGCCTCTGCACCGAGGAACTCGACATAGTATATCCAAGTCCGACACCCACGAGTTCCCGATCCAGCATCGCCCTCCTCAGCCGGCTTGCCTCCTCACCAAGGGCTTCAGACATGTTCCTGTAATAATTAAAGGCCGCATCAGTGTTACGGGCCCCCTTACGGTACCGAACCAAAGTGGCCTCCAATGCCTCAACCTTGCTCCGGAGCCACGCCACGTCGGAACGACGGGGGTCCGCCTCGGGAAGGGAAGCCACAACCTACAAGAGAACCAACCAACTCAACACACATAAGCAAGGGGGTTCGGAAATATCCGAGGTCAAAACACTTGGCCGGTCAAAAATACTTTTTTATAAATTGAGCTGCTTCCTACAAAAAATGCGGTGGCCAGTCCGCGGAAGGCAAATACAATCGAGAGGGGGAAAAAAGAAAGATAAAACTATACAACTTGTTTTCCTACCTCAGCATCGATCGGGTTCGCAGGAGGGTCGATAGCCGGGTTATCAACGGGCCCTTCTTCGCCAGGAGTCTTCGGTGTCCCCTCGATCTCCATGTCATACTCAAAGTTGGACAGGTCGACGGTCGGGTAGAAGTGCCGCACATGACTGAGGGCCTTCGCGTAACACTCGTCCTGAGCCTTGATCACCATCTGCTGACCCGCATCCGTCAACTCTTCCCTCTCCTTGGCGAACGCAGTCGTCAACTCCTCCTTCTCCTTGGCAAACTTCTTCTTCAAGGAGACCACCCTCTTCCCCCACTTCGCATCCTTGGCCTCAAGCTCGAGCTTCATCTGCTGCTCCCTCTTGTGCGAGCCCTCGAGCTCGATCCGCATCTCCTTCATCTCCCGCTCGCTCTTATCCGCCCGAGCTCGCTCTTGTGACAGGGACGCTTCGTAGAGGTTCTTTACGTTAGCCCCCTGCATACAAGCCTGCGACCGACAAGCGCAGATCAGAAAAAGACTCCCGCAGCAAAATTAACGAGAGGGATAAGGTCGACAAACTTACCAGCACGGTGGCCTGCGCCAGGCGCGTAAACGCCACCTCTACGGGCTCGCTCTCCATCACCTGGCGGTCGCGAGGGGTCGCCAACTTCTCCACCACCTCAACGGCCTGGGCCTCCTCAGTCAGACAGTCGCCCATCCGAACCGACCAGTCCGGTGCCCACCGTTGCCGCAACATCTCCACCACCGAGTCCTCTTCCTCGACCTCTACCAAGGGGCCTTTCCCCTTGTCGAGATCAGATGCCCTCGCTTGGCCCTTGCCCCTCGAAGTGGCCACCCCCTTGCTCGTCTCCGAGCAAATCCTCTTGGTCCTTGGTTCGAGCGGGGCCTCCGAGATGACTAGGGACGACTCCCTCGGCTTCTTCGTCGCCTCCCCCTTCTTCTTCTCGGCGTTCTCCTTCTTCATGGCGAGCCTCTTGGCCTTGATCGATGCTTCATCCATATCTACAGAAAAAACCATTAAGAGCAATGAGCAAGAAAGTACGAAAAGATCAAGAGAAAAGAAACAACTACATACGCAGAACGGCTAAGCTTAGTCCAACGCTCGCCAGGTGGGCCTCCGTCACCTTCGTCCAATCGATACTCTGTGACAGACGGAGGCGCTCGACAAACCCCCACTCCTCGGCCGACAAATCCCTCGGCCTCGGCGGTTGATAGCTCGGCTTGGAGTGGTTCCATCGAGTGGGAATGTCCCAGGGCTCTTCACTCCGGATCACCAGATATTTTTTCTTCCAATCCTTGATGGAGTCCGGGTGGCTGTGAACGACCTTCCCCTTACTCCGGGGGGAGATATAGTAAACCCCCTCGGCCGCCGAGCTGATCATCAACATCGCTCGGAACACATTCAACCGCAGGGGTACCTTTTGTTCCTCGCACATCAGTACAAAACAAATAATCTGCTTCCAAGAGTTCGGCCCATACTGCATCGGCGCCAAGGAGGCCCAGTTCAGCACTTCCCGAACAAACGGGTGGACTGGCAGCCTCAGTCCAGAGATGAAGGCGTCCACTGGGAAGATGCAATACCAAGCAGAAAGGGGATCGGTTGGGCGCAGAGTAGAGCTCGGCAACATCAATTTGTAGCCAGGCCCTATGTGATACGCCAGCTGCAAAACCTCCAAGTCCCCACCCTCCAAGACGGTCGGAATCGCGTCCATCATCACCCTCTTCCGACTCGGCGAAGAGGGCTGCACGCCGAAGAGCTCCTTGTCAGATAGGTCGTCGGGATACTGACGGAAAGGCTTCGGCTGTACGGGCGAACCTGTCAACAAATTGCGGTAAACAGGCGCCTGGCTCGAACCACCAGTCCTCGGTCCTGCCTTCCTCGGAGCCTTCTTCCTCTTCTTGGTTCGCTCCGGCAAGGGGGTAGATAATGGCCCCAGACCAGTCGGCATGGAACTCGGACCCGCACCCTGAACTGTGGATCTCCTTACTGTGCCGCCCTCGCCTCCCTCCTCCTCGGAAGTCAACTCCAGAACACGGACGCCGTCCGAACCATCACTTGCTTCCTCCGACTCGCTACTCTCCACCACGAAGGGACGTCGGGAGCGTAGCGGCCTCACACCGTGTACCTCCTCCTCCTCACCTACTGGTTCCTCCCACGAAACCGAATCGGAAGGCTCCCCAACGTGTACTGACTCCTCCTCAAGCATGGGCTCCTCCCATGACGTCGATTTGGAGACAGGTTTCACTTCCCCCTAGACGTCGACGCTGACGAGCCAGACTGAGCCCTATCCATCTGTGCCTAAACTAAACAGACTTACCAACTAACCTGGGGTCACTTCGGAAGGACGAGCCTAGTACAGCCAACTGCAGGGACGAGCGCTGAAGTGTTGGGAGGTTTTTTGAAAAGGAAAGTCGCGAGAAAGAAGTGGGCGAAAGGGGGAGAGGGAGGAATATTTATAGAAGGTGAAAACGACTCCTCGATTTCCGCAATTACTGTTCACCTATTGACGTGCAACTGCCGCCTAGAAAATCACGCCACGTCCTCGAAACGTGCGCTGCTGACGTCATCCAGTGCCAGGCTGGCAGCCTGACGCAAGGGTCAGGTCGGATGGGGTATTCGGCGGAGAGAACATTTTACTTAAGATTTAAGGCGCCGTCCTTCGACAGACGCCCCGGGCTCCAGGGCTCAGTCGGTTCCCCTCTTACCCGCGAGCAGCTCGGGGCTTACAGCCTCGACAGCCGAAACCCCGAACTGTTCGAGGGTGGGACAGAAACCACCATCGCCTGGAGCCCTATCGGAAGACAGATTGGCCAACCTCCAATCGGAGACGACCCATCTATCCGAGGCTCTTCAGCCCAAAGTCCGGAATGCGGTTGATGCCCCTCCCGTCTGGATCTCTCTCGGGCCAAACAACCATATCAAGGTCGTCTGACCCGAAAAAGGATCCAGACGGCAGAGCCACCACCAATCCGAGGCTCCTTATCTACCGGTCCGGATTTCGGTCGTTATCCCTCTCGCCCTGATCTCCCCTGGATCTGGCTACCGTATCAAAGCCATCAGATCCAAGAGAAGATCCGGGCGGCAGAGCAACCACCTCTCCGACACGACCGGGGGTAAAATTTTGCAAGAAACAGACGTCCGCCGGAGCAGACACCTCTAATGGCCAGTAGACCACCCTTGCGGTGATCCAACCCGCTGCGGAGGGAGGGGTACTTATAGCCTCCCCCATAGGCCGGCCTTTATGACATGGGGAAAACCAAACGACGGAAGCCCATGCGCCATGCATGTATTAGGCGGCGCAATTAAGGCCCCTGAGAAATTGGAACATCACACAGATCCCAGAGCGCCTTAATGCTCCGCAATAACAGCGGGCTACCCCGCTCAAACATTCTAAGGCACAGCGGTTCGCCCCCCACCCTTGCCGACCCATATTCCCTTGCCGGCTCGAGGTCGGGTCTAGCACCAGAATAGTCTTCTCAGGAAGGCTCCACGGCTCGCCATCGCCCTTGCCGACCCGCAATCCCTCGCCAAGCTCGAGGTCAGGTCTGGCACCAGGGTAGTCTTCTCAGGAAGGCTCAACGGCTCGCCATCACCCTTGTTGGCCCGTAATCCCTCGCCAGCTCGAGGTCAGGTCTAGCACCAGGGTAGTCTTCTCAGGAAGGCTCCACGGCTCGTCATCGCCCTTGCCGACCCGTAATCCCTCGCCAAGCTCGAGGTCAGGTCTGGCACCAGGGTAGTCTTCTCAGGAAGGCTCAACGGCTCGCCATCACCCTTGTTGGCCCGTAATCCCTCGCCAGCTCGAGGTCAGGTCTAGCACCAGGGTAGTCTTCTCAGGAAGGCTCCACGGCTCGCCATCGCTCTTGCCTACCCGTAATCCCTCGCCAAGCTCGAGGTCAGGTCTGGCACCAGGGTAGTCTTCTCAGGAAGGCTCAACGGCTCGCCATCACCCTTGTTGGCCCGTAATCCCTCGCCAGCTCGAGGTCAGGTCTAGCACCAGGGTAGTCTTCTCAGGAAGGCTCCACGGCTCGCCATCGCCCTTGCCGACCCGTAATCCCTCGCCAAGCTCGAGGTCAGGTCTGGCACCAGGGTAGTCTTCTCAGGAAGGCTCAACGGCTCGCCATCACCCTTGTTGGCCCGTAATCCCTCGCCAGCTCGGGGTCAGGTCTAGCACCAGGGTAGTCTTCTCAGGAAGGCTCCACGGCTCGCCATCGCCCTTGTTAACTCGTAATCCCTCGCCAGCTCGAGGTCAGGTCTAGCACCAGGGTAGTCTTCTCAGGAAGGCTCAACGGCTCGCCATCACCCTTGCCGACCCATAATCCCTCGCCAGCTCGAGGTTAGGTCTGGCACCAGGGTAATCTTCTCAGGAAGTCTCAACAGATCACCACCACCCTCGCCGGCTCGAGGGTCGCTCTAACATCAGGACAACCCCCTCATGAAGGCCCAGTGGTTCGCCATCCCATTTCTACAACCGTAAACACTCCTCCACGGCTAGCTCCCGCACCCCCGCAGGAGTGGGGGCTTGTGTGATAGGGTAAAAATGGCTTGGGGCCCAACCAGGGCCCAATACAGCTCTCACTCAAAAATGGTAAAAACAACAGTCTAGTTCGGCTTCGAGCCACTGCAGGGTTGGCGCCGAACCTCCAGTTCACCCCCACAGAACTGGCCTCCTCGTATCCGACGAGCCTCAGTGGTCCTCGGCCTCCGATCGGTGATAGCCCCACGGGCCGTCCCCCCGTCCTGGCAAGGCATGAGGATGACCTGTCACAGCCTAGGCCCTCCGATTCTCCCAGAGGCACAGGAGACCCATGATCAGCCATGTCAGCTCCAAATACCACTTAGGGCGTTGCCACGTCAGCCCTATACCACTCTGGGCATTGCCACGTCCGCCCTAAACCTCTTGGGCCTCCTGCCACGTCAGGCCTATGGGCTTTTGGGTCCAGACCCGGCCCCCAAGCGGATCCATACCCGATTGGGATTCCCTATAAATACAAGACCCTCACCCACCTTTTCAGGTAACCAATCTTTTGCCACTTAAAATCACCTAGTTATTGCTACTCTCTCACAGAGACTGACTAGATCGTCGGAGGGTTCGCCACCGAGATAAACCCCGGTGTTTCAGGGCCGTCTGTAGGTACACAAGACCTCGGATCCGAACCCTCTGATCCGAGCCGAGGCATCCACCCCACTCCGAGCCCGTCGCAGGAGCCGCCAGGTCACTCCGAGGGTCGTCTGACAAGCAGCTTTCTCCTTCAATACAAATCGAGTCCGAACTCACACCTAGTGCATCCACGCGTCTCCCAGAAATAAACCGCATCAATAGCCATAACTATGATCCTAAAATCGTTCGTCAGAAAATGGCTAGATTAGTTATTAAGAAAGAGTTACATTTTTTCTATTCCGAGAGTAGGAACCTAGATTCCTTTAACCAAAATGCAGTAAATCCACATTTCAAAAGAATGCATAGAAACACACTTAAGGGAGATTGTTTTAAACTTTATTCCGAAATGAAATATGCTTTAATTGTATTTTTATATTCTTTAACTTGTAGAGTATCGTTAATAGACTATGGTTGTAAAGGTTGTAATGATATTCCGATGATGGACATAACTTGTTATTGGATCAATAATGATTGATTCATTCAAAAGAGAATCATATCACTTGTTGTTTTGTCGTACCCTATAGTGGTAGGTTATCACAACACGTATTTTAGAAGTTTGTGATTTATTATATATTCGCGATAAAAATATTTCGATTAGTTTTGATAATCCCTCCAATAACACTAGTGCGATCGCTACATTACAACAACATTTAGCTCCTCCATGTCTTCAGAATTTTCATATTAGATATAAATGTCATATTCTTAACTTATGTGTACAAGATGCATTAAAAGTAGCTGATCTATATGTGAATGCAATTAGAAACTGTGTACATATAAACCCTTTGAGTGATATTATGCTTCATTAATTCAAAGAATGATGTAATCTTAATGAAGTACATTTTAGGAAATTTTCTAGAGATGTTAAACATCGATGGAATTTCTACGACTTGTTGTACTAAATACAAAGTGGTTATTAATGATTTTTGTATTGCAAAAAAATATGAAAGATTTTGAAATGACTCCCGCTTCTTGGCATTTTGTTGAAAGTTTATTAATATTTTTGGAACCTTTTAAGACTGAAACTTTGAAAATTTCAAATTCTTATGATTGCACTTCTAGTAGTATTTATATTTCAATAATTATTATGACGCAAAATTTTCAAGATATGATTTCAGATCCTTACTTTGGCCATATTGTTATTCCCGCTTATACTAAAATTTTGAAATATTTTAATTTTTCTCACATGTTATATTGTATTGCTACTGTAATTGATCATTGTATCAAATTAATACGTACGAAGAGTTTGATTGAAATGTTATTTTACTTTACTTGGAGAAGACTCTCAATATTAATGTAATGATTATTTAGTTATATTTAAGTTGACATTGAATAATATGTATGATTTTTATGATAGAACTTATGCATCTAGTGGTATAACATGATAATCTAGTATATCAACTTCTTCTTCTTCTTCTTTTAGAGGTAAGAGTAAGAATATATTAGAAGATGCCACTGTAAATTTACTTACTCGTATTCAATCTAAAAAACTTAGAACTAATGCACCTAATGAATTGAACTAGTATAATTCACAGGATAGTGAAAGTCCTAGTGTTAGGATTGAAGTGTTACAATAGTAGAAAGAACATGAAACTCTATTTTCAATTCATTCACATAAGCCTAGAGATCTACTAACCCCTCATGTGTCTATAATTGCATCAGATTGTATTTTTCCTTCAAGTTGCAGGGTTTTAACCGATTACAAGAATCACTTGAAACCAGATTTATTAGAGAAGCTTGTATACACCGAAGATTGGATGAAAGTTGAAGAGAGGACCCAAGGATAAGCAGTGGACACTTCAAGAAGTGGAAACAACTCTCCTGAAGATCAACAAGCTGAGTAGGGAATTTAGGGCAATGAGATCCTAGGTTTAAGTTAAGTAGAGGTGTACAAAAGTAATCCAATGCGTTCTATTCAATCTAACTTTAGGCTATCTCGAACTCAAGATTATGCTCTTAAATATGTAATTCAATAAATTTGTATGATTTTTTTAATTTTTATTACAAGTATTTATATGTAATTTGATTGTTATAACAAAATTATTCCAAGTTAAAATGAATAATATATACAATTTTTTTACACTCTTATACTTGTTTTACAAATTTTTTTTTCGGAGTTATTTTTTATATAAAAATCCTTGCTAACCCAGCCCGACCCGAAGAGGTTGGCGAGTCGGGTTGGGTTGAGTTTTTCAAACTATAACCTGGCCTAAATCGGCCCGGGTTTTGACCCAAACCGTCCCGAACCGGTCCACCACCGGGGCAAAACCGGTAGGTTGCGGCCTGGCCGGAATGCCATCCATACATGAGATGGTTTAGATGTGTAAGAGCATCTGTAGTCGTTTGCCATTTACCCATATTTTGGAAAAAATGAGAAAAAAAACGCTGTAGTCGTTGGCCATTTACCCAAAATTTGAGTCGCGCGTGAACAGTCGCTGGCCAAATATAGCAGACGATTTAGCTTTTGCCAAATTATAGTTAACGAAAGATAATCTTTCGTCCGTTAAATGAGACGAAAGATTATCTTTCGTCTGAAACGTCGGACGAGAAACGATACATCGTCGCTCCAAATTTGCATACGACGAAGTTGTTGGACGAATGATAATCTTCCGTCCTATTAATTAAATTTTAAAAAAAAATGAAGGACGGTAGATAATCTACTGTCCAACACAATCCGGTTAAAGACAAAAAAATCCAGACGGAGGACAATCTACTGTCCATGCATTCAGGTGGACTTTTGTGATTTTTTAAATTGATTTTTTTTATCATAAAAAAAATTTCACTATCATCATGGTACGAGAAATAATTTTTTTATTAATTTTTTTAAAAACGTTAGACAGAAGTGTTCGGCCAAATTTTAGTTACCAACGAGTACAACACAACTTATTTTTACTGTATGCTATAAGCCAAATTTGTCAAAAGTTGGTAATAATAACTACAGATGCTGTAAGTAGTTAGTCGGTTGTCCCAAAGTTGGGATCGAATTACCTGTCAATCAAATCCCAACTTAGAATTCGTCCCCCACAAGCAAAATGCAATAGAAATTGACCCCAAAACCCTCTCTATACATTTATTTGTTAATATTATTTCACCATGAGGGTCTCATTGGTCCACATCACTGCCCCTTCGGCCCTTCCCCTTCATCCACACGAACCTTTATGTGGAGAGAGAGAGAGAGACAGACAGACAGACAAGAACATAATCAGAACTCAGAAGAGAGACAAAGAAAGAAGTAAGAAGAAGATGACCCCCACCCTCCTCCTTCACTCCGCTCTTTAAATCCCCCCGCCAACTCATAAATATCAACTGAATTAAAAGAAATAAAAAAAATTGACTGACAATGCTGGTGGTTCCTCTCTCTATCCCCTATTCCTCTTCATCCACTTACTGGTCCAAACCCCTTAGCAGCAGCAGCAGCAGGCCCAGATCCAGGGCCAGATCCAATTCCGGGCCCATCCGGGCCGCCCTCGTCGCGGCTCGGCCGGGGCCCCCTCCTGTCCCAGGAAGCAGCGGTGATGATGCGGGCCGTCCCGGGCCCGCTTCCCATGCTGCTGCGCCCTTCGCGATTGCGTCCAGTAGGGACAGGGCCGAGGATATGCAGGCGGAGGCACGTGCTATGTCACGTGCCGTCAATGCGCCCGTTTATAGCCCGCAGCTTCTTGCTGCCAAGTACGGCTCCCGACCTCTCAAGGTAAAAATTTCTCCCTAAAGAATTGGTTAATTATGGTTTAGATAAAAGCTTTTAGGGTGTGTTTGGGACGAAGTTAGTTAGGTTAGGATAATTGGAATTCTGTAGAGTTATTTTACTTAATAAAATTTTAAGGAACTCTAGTTTTCTTGTAGCTTACAACTGTTTGAGATAAGTGCAGTTTTCTAAACATCCAATCTGATCTAATTTACCTAAGTTGTGTGCAATGCTCGTCTGTTTCGTTGGATTTTGAAACACCTAGTTTGATTTGAAGGTAAAGAATGATAACCAAAGTTAGCAAACCATTACCTGTACTAAAAAATATAATACTCCTTATCCTAACTTTGTTCCTAAACAGCCGCCATCAATTTGTTGACCCGATTATATCATTGTCAACGGTATACATGAAATTCCTATTTTTATCATGTGCATTTAAATGAGAGGCAAAGAATATAGGTGAAAATCGATCTTGAAATTGATAACAGACCTTTTAATAAAAAAAACGAAGAAAAAAAAACAAAACAAAATCACTAAAAACTTCCTTACCTTTTATCTTAGCACCAATATGGGTAGTGTAAAATAGAAATTTCATGTACTCCGCATTAGAGGCTGTTATAGGGGTTTTAACAGATTAGAAATTTAGGATGAATCATTGAACTTGGAAAATTTTTACGGAGTTACTCTGATTTTAGTCATTGGTTGTGGGAGGTTGACTTATATATATATATATATATATATATATGTATGTATGTATGTATATATATGTTGTATGTATTAGAATAGGATAAATAGATATGATGGTGCATTCAATTTTTTGAATAGGTGGCTCAGAGGTTGGTGGAGATCTTGACGGCGCTGGGTGCGTTTGGGGTGACAGTGTTACTGGATAAGAGGCAAGGGGTGTTGACTCAACGGAAGAGGCAGAGGGCTGCAGAGCTGCGAAGGATATTCACCAGGTTGGGACCCACATTTGTCAAGATTGGGCAGGGCCTGTCCACAAGGCCCGACATCTGCCCACCAGAGTACCTTGAGGAGCTCGCCGAGCTGCAGGTTGGTACGAGTTTTGAGAATTGTTTAGTTGTCTATATTAGAGTAAAGAATGCTCAAACTTCAACTCATTTGAATACAAGAAAAGTGAAATAGTATAATGCGAAAGTTGATAACACAAAAATAAACTGACTGAAAAGGAGATAGATTTAGGAGTTCAACACATTATAAATCTGCAAGACAAGCAGAGGAGATTTTATTCTCTCAACCAGAAGAGAGATACATACATAAGTTTGCTTATGTTTATATCACTTAAGAGAACTTGAAAGAATTGCAACGGTTTACCACTAGCTCTAAATCACGTTTCTACGAGCTTTAAACATCAAAGTAAGATATGGTCATCACAAAGATCACCAAGGTAGTTTGGGAGTGTCGAACTTGGCAACCAAGTTTGAACTTGGTGAATTTTCTCTCTGTCTCCTTATATGTATTCTCAAGACTCACCCCTCTCCCAATCATACGACCGAATTTCACTATCACTTAACTCCCAAGTTGACTGAATCAACCAACTCATTGAAAACTAAACCAGCTTGATCGAAACGGTAACACCTCTTCTAAAATAGGTCGCAAAAAAGAGTACTACAGATGTTAAGTCTACTCATGTGAAATGACTAAACCTTATGAGTCCATCTCTATGCCCATGAGCAGGAGCCACCATGTCCAGATCAGCCATCTCGGCAAAAGTTTATCTTCTCCTTTGAAGTGCAGTTTTGTCAACATTTTAGCTCCATTTTTTGTAATTTTATATCATCACAAGTTTAACTACTTACTTTCAATCACATCTCATATCCAATGATACTTTTTATCAATGTACTTCAAATTGAAATCGAAACCAAATTTTTTGCACTAGTGATAACAATTTGATTATCAGAAATGTACCATGTACTAGGAAGCACACTCTTTACGAAGGGGCTCGCACCCGAATTGGATTCGAATCGGACTCGGGTGCGGCTGGATTCGTACGGAGTGCGGGAGGATTCGCACCCTTTATTTTATAATAAAAATCAAAACGGGTGCGGGTATGGCCATTAATTAAAAAAGAAAAAGTAAAAGAGGCCAGATCTCCCTTTCTCTTTCACGTTTCTCTTTCTTTCTCTCTCTCTCTCAAACCTAATTCTAAAATCCCTAAAACCCGTCGTCTTCTTCCTCCGCCGTTCGTTTCTTTCGCCGTTTGTTTCCTTCCGCCGTCATCATCGTCATCTCTCCGCCGTCGTCTACTTCCTTCGCCGTTCGTTTCCTCCGCCGTTTATAACAAACCCTAGGTTTGAATTCTTCTCGTCCCAAATTGTTTTTACTGTTACATGATGCATTTTTTTTCGAAGTTTGAAGATGCTTGCTGTGAATCAGAATTCCTCTCTTCACAAATTGTTTTTACTGTTACAAGATGCAATTTTTTTTCAAAGTTTGAAGATGCTTGCTGTGAATCCATGCTTGATGCTTGCTGTGAATCCATGTTTTTTTTTTCATGCTTGATGCTTGCTGTGAATTTTTCATGCTTGATGTTTCGTAAAGAGAATTTTTGAAAGCAGATGCTACGATTACATGAATTAAGCAACAATTAAATGGTTACAACATAAAAAGGTTCATTATATGTAACATCAATAGAAGGATATTTGAAACATGTCAAAAATGTGATATAGTGATACAATAAGTTGTAATGAAATGCATTTCCAAAAAAATGGACATAGCATCATCTCTTATCTCAATTGGTAAGTCCTTTTCGTATCATATACTCTTCTATGAACTTGAGCATCTAAACACAAGGAATTATCCACTATCTTGATGTTTGTTGTTCTTAATAACATAATCCATTTTGTTCTTGATGTGAATCCATACTTGATGCTTGAGTCTTGATTCCTGAAAAAATTAGCAGAAAAAATTTGATTAATAGATGAAATTCGTTGAATAACATAGACTATGAATTGAGTACTTTTGCAAGTCATTTATGTATTGTGCTATATTTGTAACGCTCCGAGCCCGTCTCAGCTGCGCATGCGGCTACACGTGCACGCAATACGCAAACAAATAAAATCCTAACAACTGCTCACCACAGGCGTGCCTCACAAAAGGTGTCCGGACTAGTAGGTAACCTTTGATCATAGACATTTCTATATAACTCTCATTCTCTCTCTCGTTCTTGGCGACGTGGGACTAAACACCCTCACCTAAGCCACGTCACCACCCTAGCACAACAAGCTCACATGCAGCCATTCCTTCATTCCTTCTTTTCATTTAATGCACATAGCCCCATAGGACACTTCTATAGACTCTAATTAATTCCAATTATCTCATAGCCCATAGAAGTCCTATAGGCCAACTACCACACTTCTCACATTATTATATATATATATATATTATTATTATTATTATTATTATTATTATATTTATCCAATATAATATTATATATACACACACTTAAGTACGGGGCATTACAATATTATCATTTTGAATCTCTTGGTTAACGATGATTTTGGTTTTTTATACAAAAATTTCAATATTAATATAAATATATAATATATAAAATAATTATTTAAATATTAGCCGAATCCCAGCCGCACCCACATCCCACTGTTTTGAGAAATTGCTGCATCCCCTGCACCCGCATCCCCGCACCCGAATCGGTGCTTCCTAGACCATGTACTATTCCATTTCATGCCATCGCTTCATTCATGACAATCCATACAAGTTTTAGTAGTGACCGGGCACCCGGTTTTCATAGTAAATAATGCAAAACACTTTGCAAGTTAGGTTGTCATACTAGTGTTCCCACAGTAGCAGATGCAGTCTTTGTAGACTGGAATCCATGTATCACAATGACATCCATGCATCCAACCAACTTTTGGAGCTGCTACAAAGCATAAATCACCCATTGAGGTTCTGCTAAGATATTTAAGGGTCCACCTTTACCATTATGAATACTTTTTCCTAGATTTGTAAGAAATCAACTTGTAATACCGACATATGTGGTGACATGCTTCATTCACGGGAAAATACATAAAACTATCAGTAGTATGCATGTGAATTTTTTTTATTGTCTTCCTTCATATTGTTACTCGTAAGAAAATTAAGTTGAGCTTAACTTGAAATAACCAGCAAGTGAAGGACCAATCAGTTTTTGCCTACATCCACGTTGTTACTCTTTGCGTCCCTCCAAAAGGTTTGGACAACTTGGTGTGCAAGATTATACATCATACTTTCAAAAATTAAGGATGAATATCCACTAATGTTGTATTATTCAACACTAACTTGTAAGCAAGGTTGGAGTGAGTGGCATAGCGTCAAAATCTTTGTAGGTCATCTTTACTAAATTAATAACAGGTGCTCTTCAGTTCTAAAAGTGTATATCTTACTATTCCTTAGCAATTTCGGTTCTATGAATTTTCTTTTATATATATAAACATTGTTGAAACATAATTGATTTTTTTCATTGTTTTCTTTCTCTTAACTGTCTATGCTTGTCTATGTCTGTGTTTATCAACATAATGACCTTTCCCATCCAACCTTATCTTTCATCGATTAAGACTGTTTTGTCAGACCGATTTGGTGTAGTAATTATGGTAGATTATATTTTGTGTGAGAAGTGTGGTTGTTGTGCCCTAGTGAGGGAGTGCAGTTGCAAAGGCATGGAAACCCCATAGAGATGGTTGCAGATGCAATATAGAACTTTGTCATTATTAAATTCTACAAGGAGTTAGCATTGCACCTTTAACAAAACAAAAGCAAAATAAAATATAAAAAAAAATAAAGAAAAATAAAAAGTAATTGTGTGGAAACTAGACTACGATTCCTGCACAATCCTTATCATTCTATATTTTATTATTTTTTACTCAAAGATATCAGACATCACCATGTTTCATTAATGAGAAAATAACGAAACAAGAGTTTATAGTACGTAATACCCAAGTCAAATGAAAATGCAAAAAATCAACTTACAAAAGTACATAAAAATGCAGTTATTTCGGCTTATTCTTGATCGTCTTCCCCTCCTTTATTTGTCTTTTGCATTTTTTCCTTCCTGCGTACGATAGCCTCAAATTCTTGGAGCTCCAGTGTCGCGATCCTTTGGTTCGACCCAAGGTCTCCTTTTTGCCATCTTTCTAGCTGGTGTAAGACCTTATCAAGCCTACATAAGAGATGAAATTCTGTTAATCACCACTGTTATAGATTCAATTTGATTATTAAAGCAAAGATTATTGCTATCAAGCCAAATGGCCCAAATTGTAGCCATATCCCAAGAAACACTATTTGCATAGTTAATATGAACATTATGCCACACACCCATAACCCTCCCATAGAATTTGGTTTTTGATTTAGTTTTTAACTAGTGATTATCTCTTCCCAAATAGACTCACTAATGCACAATGAAAAAATAGGTGGTCAATAGATGGTGATGAATTCCCTGAATTCCCTCATCTGGTGCAAATCGTGTGAACTGGAATATTACGATGGTTAAGATTTTCTTTTGTTAGAATTGCATTATTAAGAACAAACCAAAGAAACACATTGCCCTTGTTCGGTGCATTAGTTTTCCACACCATGTCATTACTTGTGTTTTGTAAACCCCCCATCATTAAGAAGTGTATACATTAACGTGACTGAATAAATGCCCGATTTTTCCCATTTTCAAATTCTTGTATCATCGTCATTAGACCCCCTAATCCTAGTATCCTCCAAAAGTCTGATCAATTTATTTTGCTCTCTTTGAAATCCTATCCCTACCCCCTTGTAAAATGAGGTACCCATTTGGTTTCCCTCCAAATGTCTCCCACTAAAGCATCGGGCTCTGTTGAACGCTCATAAAGAAATGAAAATTTTGACGCTGAGGTCTCGTTCCCATGCCAATTATCATCCAAAAGCTATAAAGTTTTCCTTACCAAGCGTACACTGAGAATTTCTATGGAAGACATCACTCGTTTTGCAATCCCCTTTCACATGTGACACTTCCCTATAATTGAGCTGCCAAACCAAACCTTCCTCCGAGTCTGTATTTTCGAGTCCTCACCGAATCCCGTTTGGTTTAGCGTAGACTTTCTACCACCATTTGGCGAGTAAAGCTTTATTCAAGTCCTCTAAATTAACTAGCCCTAGTCCCCTCAATTCCCTCTTGCTATGGACCCTTTCCCACTTAACTAACAGAATACCTTTGTTACCTTCGTTGCTTCCACCCCATAAAATACTTCTTATTTTGTCAATTCTTTTTCTTACAAAGTTGGAAGCTCGTATATGGACATAATATAAATAGGAAGGCTAGATAGAACCCTCCCCCCGAGTGACAAGTACCTCCTTTTCCATCCTGACTACATCTTCTGAAATCGTTTAATTAATGGAAGCCAATTGATGTGAATTTTTGCAAGTGTACAAAACCGCAACAAGTAGTATAGTTAAGTGAAAAGAGTGTCGAACCCACAAGGACTAATTATTTTATCGAGTACCGAAATTACTAGATTAACTACTATTTGGATAATCGAAATTTAATAAAGAAAGCAACTAAATTAAATTAATCTAAAGAACTAACTAAATTAATTTAAAAGAGCGGAATCTGAATTTTGGATTTGTTGATGACAAAATTAATTCTAGGGCTTTTGATTTCACCTAGTTTATCCCACACAATTCATAATTCCATGTGAATAAAAATATTATTTTTTCAAGTTGTAGACCAAAATCTCCTAAGTATTCAATGATTTCTCTCGAACAAAACCAAAAATATCTCCGAGTAACAGTTTGTCATAGTTTATGCATATATTTAATTAATTGAAGACTCATTAAGTTCTGTGGATTTCTTAACGGTCACATCAATCGCGGTAAATCATCTCTAATTTCGCTCAATCAATAGTGTTTAATTCTATAATTCAAAATCACAAATTACCAGTTCGGTCTCTTCATGATTTAATAGATCATACAAAAGTCGGTCAACCAATTGTAAGCATTAAGATCAAAAATCAAACACACAACAATGGAAAAATAGAAAAATAATATGGAATTAAAATTGTGTTCTCAAAACTAGGTTACATCGAAGCCGTAGAAATATAAAATTAGTTCATAATGAATTTTCAACTAACAAATACTATCTTGGATTGCATAATAAAAAAATTAGACAAAGAGAAAAGATATACACGAAGAACTATTAAAAAAAAGTTGCAAACCGAGATTCCTCGAATTGCGTGCCGCTAAGTCAAAACCTCTCTCTCATCTTCTGTCTTTTTCTGCCTCAAAATCAATGCGCCACATCACCTTCGTCTTCTGCCTTGGTCGCTGATTCACGTGAGAAGGAGGAGCCACGTCACCTTCTCTGTCTTCGAGCACAGAGCCGAAACCAGACCGCCACCCGATCTGTTCCTCTCCTTTTCGTCTGGAACCGCACGTGCAACCCCTGCCTCCACTTTGAACCGCGAGCCACAGACAGTTGCACCTCTCCTCTCTATTGTTTTTCGTCTTTTCTGTTTACTCTTTTAAAAAAAAATAAAAAAATTAATAAGAGGTCAGCCGTCGCTCTCCCTCTATCGTTAAGCGTGCCTTTGTAGCTTCTCCTTGAGTTGTATTTATAGGAACACGGAAGAGAGATTTAGGGTTTATTTTTGCAGAAACCCCCTTCATCTTTATTTATTTCTTTCCTTATTTGATTCCATCTTTATTTCTTTCTTCTTTTTCTTCTCTTTCTTTTTCTTGAAGCATGTGCTGCACACACAAAATAAAGCAGAAATTAGGATTTAAAAATAGAAATAAATTTAATTAGTTTAAATTAATTAAACTAACTAATAATAATATTGGCTCAATTAATCCCTTTTAAAATTGTTTATTGCACTTTCAGCTCTATTAATAATTTAAAATTTATATCTTGCTTTTCACACGGCAAAATTGTAAAATTTAAAATTCAACAAAACAATAAAAATTAATAAATCAATATGTTTGTTTTGTTTGTTGATTTTTACCAAAAATATTCATCTTTTTGCATCAAAAATTTTATTCCTTCAAAAATAATTAATTAATTGAAATCTATGGAAATGAGATGAATTATAAACAAGATAGACGAATACAAGCAATTTTAATGGGTAAATGAGTACAAATATTTGTATAAAAATTAGACACATCATATACCCCCAAACTTAAGATTTTGCTTGTCCTCGAGCAAAAAATAAAACCATGAATAAAGGAATAATTATTAATAATAAGCTCAACTCATCACACCAAGAGATCTCATCATGCAAGCATCAAAATTGCAATTTAAAATATAAACAGTAGCAAATAAAGTAAAATCAAGCATACTCACTTTTTCCAGTGCAATTATTTATTTATAATTCCAAACCAATCATATTTGTCATGCAATTAATGTAATTATAGTATGTAACAACTCATCTATGATTTTTCCTTCTCACTACTACAAACCAAGTAGTAAACTAGAGTTTTTTTTTGTGGGTCTTTCTTCTCTAAGTTGTCACTTGCCGTTTGCCACGAATGCAAATATTTGTGATGAATTCATCCGGTTACTCAGCAAGTCACAAACTTAGAGTGCTTTGCATACTCATATTTCAAGTTGCCGTTTGACGTAAAAGTAAACATTGGTGATGAATACTCCTAGTTACTAAGCAACTCAAAATATTGTAGTAGATAGACTTTATTCATTTTTTTTTCATTATTACTCTATTTACCTAAACTCTGTTTAGGACTAGATCAAAGGGGATAATCACATGAAAAAACATCATAGTTTTTTTTAATGTATAATCACATGACACTTACAATTTTGTAAGGAATTTTGAAATTCAATAATCCTAAAGTAAATAGGTATGCTTAATCTTGCTTTATAATCAAAAGTGTAATGATAGGCCTAATTAAAATCCCTTTTGTTTTGTTTTTTTTCTTTTCAAAAATATAAAAAATAAAAAATAAATTTGTAATCCTTCCCCCAAACTTGAATATCACATTGTCCTCAATGGGAAAGGAAAAACAAAAACAAAAAGAATGCAAAAGTTCAGAATTTCTCCCCTGATTCGTCTTAAAATTCTGTACGCGTGACGTTCACTGTTTCAGCGATATCTGGAGCTGTAGATGTCCAAATGGGCTGATTCCTTTTGTGCTGGAAAGCTAAGACAATTGGCTACATTCACTCTTTGAAACACTTTTCCAGATTCTAACTCCCTCCTGCTCAAAAACAGCCATCAATGTAGGTGTAGAAAACAGCTCTGCCCGGCGACTTCCAAGCTTATGCAATCCTGCAAAATAAAATCAGAAATTAAAATTAAAATAAACTAAAAGAAAAATCAAATATAAATGTAGTAAAAGAAAACATGGGTTGTCTCTCAAGAAGCGCTAAGTTTTAAGTCTTCAGCTAGACTTGATAGTGAGATGGTTATGTAATGCCAAGATCCAACAACATACGAGCTTCTTTTCCAAGAATTCTCTTCATATGTTGATTAGATTTTTTCTGTGCATCCGTCAAGCTTGATGGTAGCGGCTCGAATTTCAGATGTTTCTTTCTTGAAGATGGAGTCTTTGATATCCCCACCTCCTTGAATGTTAGCTGAGAAAATAGATGAATGGATGGTGCAATATCCAAATACATAACATATTCAAAAATATTTTCTTTTTCAGATTCAAGACTTGCTAAATTTGTTGGACATACTTCGATTGGTAACTTTTCAACTTCAGTCTTATGTTTCTCGTCTACAATTAAATCAGTTTCACTTACTTGAAAAGATGACTGTTCTCCGGTAGGGAACTTCATGGATTTAAAGACATCAAAAGTTACTTGTTCATGCTGCGTTTGTTCCTCCATAATTGGTTCGTACTCTTCTTCCTTTTCAACCACATTTTATTTGCCTTTTCCTTCTTGTGGTTGCTCAATTGCCCTCCCGCTTTTTAGTGTTATTGCTTTGACATGCCCATTGGGATTAACCACTGTGTTGCTTGGTAATGTTACTGTCGTTTTTTCGTTAAGAATATTCGAAATTTGACCAATTTGAACCTCAAGATTGCGAATTGAAGCTGAAGTAGAAATTGCAACATTTTGGATTGCCAAATCTGTCTTCTGCATGTGTTCCATGAACATCTCTTCTAGTGTCGGCTTCTTTTCTTAATGCTGAAAATTCTGAGGTGGTCTAATTGTTTCTCCTTGATCGTTGTTCCAAGAAAAGTTGGGGTGATTTCTCCATCCTGGATTGTATGTGTTTGCATAAGGATTGTTTTGCCTTTGAAAGTTTGACACAAAATTTGAATGTTCGGCATTTGATGGAGCAAAAGGGTTCCCTACTAGGCAATTTGCACTTGAATGATTTCCTGCACAAAAATCACAAATAACATTAGTTTGAATAGCATTAAAATTTATATTGACTAATTGTTTAGATAAAGTAGCAATTTGTGCAGTTGAAGTAGTAATAGGATCAAGTTCAAAAACTCCAGCCACATTTCTTTGCATTGTTCTCTCCGAAGACCACTGGTAACTATTAGATCTCATCTTCTCCAAAAGTTCATAGGCTGCTTCGTGAGTTTTGCTCATTAGTGCACCTCCAGCTGCTGCTTCGTGAGTTTGTTGATTATAAAAAATAAAAATAAAAATAAAAGAAAGTTCATAGGCTGCTTCGTGAGTTTCAGATCTATTGATAATTTAAATTTTATATCTTGCTTTTCACACGGCAAAATTGTAAAATTTAAAATTCAACAAAACAATAAAAATTAATAAATCAGTATGTTTGTTTTGTTTGTTGATTTTTACCAAAAATATTCACCTTTTTGCATCAAAAATCTTATTCCTTCAAAAATAATTAATTAATTGAAATCTATGGAATTGAGATGAATTATAAACAAGATAGACGAATACAAGCAATTTTAATGGGTAAATGAGTACAAATATTTGTATAAAAATTAGACACATCACCAATCTTCCTTATGCAGCTTCCCTGGCCTCAATAGAACTCCCAAATATTTCAATGGAAATTCACCCAACTCACAACACATCAAATCCATTAGTATTCTACCCGTACTCGGCCTACAACCCCCTATAAGGATTAAGTTACTTTTATGAAAGTTCACTTTGAAGCCAGATCAGTTTTCAAAGCAGTGTAAAATCCCCTTCAAGATTATCACCTCCCATGGTTGGTATCATCCTCATATTTAAAATGCTCACTGCATCCTCTCTCTCTTCCACCGTCCGATTCAATGTAAAAGCTCTTCTCTTTGATACTTATGGACCATCTTTGACAACTCATTCGTGACAAAGGAAAACAACATTGGGCAGATCGTGTCTCCTTGTCATAACCCGCGTTTGTACATAAATTTCATAACCCACGTTTGTACATAAATTTCTACCCTGCTTCCCCATTAAGCCTAATCGGCGACTTTCCCACTCGAAGACACATTGCTATCCATTTCAACCACTTGTCTCCAAAACCCTTTAATCTAAGAGTCTCCACTACACAATCCCACTTTATCGTGTCTCGGACCTTCTCGAAATCTAAATTTAATCAAAATTCCTCATTTCGTTTATTTTTCGCCAATGAGAAATTACCTCCTGTGCTAGTCCCACACTATCGATAACCTCTCGACCCTTAACAAATCCACTTTGCATCTTGTTTACCAAACTCGGTAGATTATTCACTAGTTTACTAGCCAATACCTTTAAAATGATCTTAAAAGAGAAGTTCAAAAGGCTAATTGGCTTAAGATCAGTAACCTTCTCCACTTCTTGTTTCGTTGGTGACTTCCGAAAACTTCAAGCGCATAGGGACACCCGTCCCATGAAAACTTCCACCATGATTTTCATAAAGTCATCTATCAAAATATCCTAAAATTTAGTATTGAAGAAAATTGGGAAGCTATCTGGCCCTGGCGATATGTCCTGCCCCAAATCTTTGATAGCTTGTTGTATCTCATCTTTTGCTAAAAGCAAGCTCCATAGTCCTCCAATCGTAAGTCTCGCATCTATCCTATGATGCAGCTTCCAAAGTCCTCTAATCGTAAGCCTTTGCTAAAAGCAACGTCTATAGTCCTCCATTGCAATCCTATAAAAATAGGTCAAATTCGGATCTAATTCTTGCAAGATCATCACCTTTATTTACCGACAAATCCCTGTTATTCTCAACCTTCTCCAAGTCTTGAATCTATTTTCCTAATTCATCTATATACTTAAACTACCCAAACTTTAACCTAGCCCATTTTTTAAAGCACTTTCTTGGATGTTTGACTTTTGCAATCCAAACATCCACTCCTCTACCCTTCCTAATATTAGTGTTCAAAGATTGTGCGATGACCCACTCTAGAGTTGGATTTAGCAGCCAGACCTTCTCAAAGCAAAAAAGAGCATGCCTTCTCACAGGTTTCTCCCCGTCAATTTAGCAACAAAGGAACGTGATCAAAAGTAAATCGTCATATAGTCTTCGATACAACTAGAGGGAAATTAGAGTTCCAATCACAAGAAATTAACACTGTGTCTTGCCTTGCTAAAATTGGTGACTCCTGCATATTAGACCGTGTAAATCTCCTATCCCGTAATTGGCGTATCGACAATTCTAATTCTTCAATTACTCTGTTAAAAACAAATTGTTCGTTATCATTCCAACCGCTACCCTTGTGTTCATCTCTAAGTCTCGTAATATTGAAATTGCCTCCAAGTACCCATCCCCCCTCCCATTTGCTTTTAATAAGCCTAAGCTCCCTCCAAAAGTTGGCCCAAGCAGATTGAATGTATGGCCCGTAGACTACCGATATGGTTTGTTTCCATTACTCAATTTTGCTCCTTACCATCAAGGACAAAATAATCCCCAACCCACTCATCTATAATTTCCTAATAATCATCATCTACCCCAAAGTAATACCCCCCAAAGACACTTGAGAGTTTTTAAAACGCCACTCCATAACTCTATTGCCACTAAGTTTGACAAACATCTCACGATTTAGATTTTGTAATTTGGTTTCCACAAGCCCAGTGATTTCCGCATTGCTACCCTTAATAGTGTCACTAATTTCCTACCATTCTCTTCAAGATTCGTAGCTCTCACATTTGAAAAGATGTAATGCATTATAAACTGGAAATAAAAACCCGCTTCCACTCCCACCAACAAATAAAAATGACCTCCTAAGTCCTAACAGTCCCTTCCCTGTTGTTTAGCATGTTCTCTTGGAATATTAACAGAGTTTTTTTTATAATATCCCTTGGAATATTAATAGTTCTCATAGGACCGTTCAAGATTTAACACGTTCATTTGATTATTATGAATTGCTTGTTGTTAGAGAACAATATTAGTATTAGTAAAAGCATTCGTATTAGGGGTATTGGTAATATTGTTAATGGATGAAAAACCCTAATTTAGGGAAACAAAATTTGTATGCGCATATATAGGCATCAGGTTTCTTCTAGAAATGTTATCAGGTATTATGTTTCTTTAACTATTTACATGGTATCACAACCACAAAACCCTAGCCACCCTAGAAAACCTTAGCTGTCAGCCACCAACACCCTCTTTGATTTCACTCTTGAAGTTTCCAATGAAGAAAAAAAAGATCTAATTTTAATTTATAGAGATTTTTTTTGTTCTTCTATTTTTCATCACCGGCTTGCAGAATTTTTGTCGTTCTCTTTTTCAGCCATTAACCATTGCCGCAAATTTTTTGTCACCTTCGTCTTCTTCTCCAACCTTTGTTGCCTTTCTTCATCTGATCCATACCCGAACTCAGACCAGTTTCAAACCTGAATTAGCTTTGATCTCTCTGGTTAAAGTTTTTGATCCGGTCGATGTCATCACTACCCCACGACCGTTGCCATCAATCTTTCGAAACCCGCCACCATCAACCACAGCCACCCACCTCTCCACTTTGATCATCGTCGACCTCATCCCGGGGGTCTAACTGACCTCAGATCTAATCTATATTGCCGCGTGTCATCTCATCTCTTTGACATCACCGCAAGCTACCGTTCACGCCATCTATACCTTTGTAGCCGCTACTAGTTTTTGTTCCCGCAAAATCCGAACCAATATTCTCCATTTATCCGCCATCCTCCTTCAATCTTCAGGTTGGAAGTGGAACATCTCCGGATCCGATAAAATACGATTCAAACCTAAATTCTATGACTTCGAGATCCATTTGGACTTAGTTCAATATTAGGTCCGACACTTTCCGCATTTGCTCCAACCTATTTTTGTTGGAACCCAACCAGATAATATTTGAACCTAACTGACTTACCAGACTTCGCTTCATTTCCTTCTTCACAGCAGCCTTTCACTCAGGGCCTAACCCTAACCCTAACCCTAACCCTAACCCTAACCCTAACCCTAACCCCTCTTCTTCAAATAATGACGAAAAATAATGTAGATATAATTTTACATGCATTACACTGTAGTCTTCAATTAGTTTATAAGATTGGTCGCCAATTGGAACATCTAATGATGTTTATATATGATAAAAGAGAAACGTGAGAATTGCATATGTATGTTTATTTTGAACATTAATTAAAATGAGATACATTGAATTCATGTAAATCTAAATGTTATTTTTTAATTTAAAGATAAAAAAAATTAAAAAATTTGTAAAAATTGTACAATTTAATTTTAGTTTTTAATTTTGGTATGAAAATGTAATGGAATTTTTTTTAAAATTTTAGTTTATATATATATATATATATATATATATATGATAAAAAAGAGCAATTTTTAAACCCCTCCAATAACAAGACAAAAAAAATTGCTAACAAGTAAAAACAAAGAAGAATCTCCAGTATTCCGACAAGACATAAAAAACTAAATAATAAAATAAGATAAAACTAAAAATAATTTGTGAAAACTATTAACAAAAAGAGGATTTGAGCCAACAGCTGTTTACGCAAACCAAGACACTCACCACCAACTGAGCTACAACTCTAAATGATGTAAGATAATAATAATTTTATATATAATATTTGTATGGGGATACCTACCTCTTATTGAAATTTTGAAGTGAGGTTCAGTTGTAGAGTCAAAGGAGTCGAAGAAGACTACCATATAACCCTTTATCCAACATATTACAATTTCCCAAGTTCATGGTGTAATCTCCCAAGCTCATGGTGGCAGTGCTATTCAGGAATGAATATCTAAGAGAAACCAACCATGTTTCCCACTATCTATCAAATAACTATGCACGTTCCCGACTCATCTTCAAGTGTAAATTCTCCATATAGGAAACTTGATTCGTAACAATGCCCACTCATACGGAGTTGCTGCAGGATACCCTTGTATCACATGTACTTAATACTCTTTCAAAATCAAGAATGCATTGCATTGCAGCCCACTGATTTTTTTTTATTTTTTTATTTTTTTTTAAGATTCGTGTATTATTATTATTATTATTATTATTATTTGAAGATTCCAATTTTCTTAAAGAGCACATACCTAACTTTCTCTGCAAATATGATTAAAGATGGTATCATCTAATCTTTGCCAATTAATCTCAATGATTTTTCTATGAAACCTATTCCAAATATCAGCTTACATCTTATGGTTAGCTTTCATCAGCTTCAATGGTATATACAGATATTTGCAATTATAAGAATCCTCCATTCCTAGCACCCATATAATCCAATTACTACTGTTTAGGTTAACCATAGTTTTTTGCCACTGTAAATTAGTCCATTTTTCATAAACTTTAAAAGAGATAAAACTCCTAAAGAAATTTGATAAACACCTTGTGTGACCCAAAGTTCATCAATTACGATTAACACGCACCCTAGATCATTTGAAAATGAACCTGAACATGTAAAACAAATAGTGAATCAAGCTAAAAATAACAAACCAATACATGAGACAAAAAATTTATGTTGTTCTATGATATCAACATTAACGAGGAAAAAAGACAGGATTCCACTATTGTAACAAGACATACATATATAAGCTTTCCCATTTAAGGATCTTAGTGAAAATAATGAACGGATGCATGGTTTTCACTGTCTATGTTACTAGTCTCAAACAAAGTTACTAGGTTCGTAGTACATTTTGGTTTGTGGTACGGGTATGGGATCGCAGTTCATTACCTTTAGCGGTATGTCGTATGAAGGGGGTAGGATGAGTTGGGACTCTCATGTAAGTAATATATCTACATATATGTGTGTGCACTGCTATAGAGATAGACAGAGAAAAACTATATATATATGTGTGTGTGTGTGTGTGTGTGTGTGTGTGTGTGTGTGTATTAGTTACCTATTTTGCTAACTATAAGAATAGTAGTCTAATTAAACTCCTTGACTAATTGAGTAGAGTTTGAAGAAACGTCATGGTTTAATGAATAAAGGTATTCCTTTGAAGATATGGAAAAACCATATGCAGATTGATAATTTAGAGATCCGGATCGAGAACCCACCATATCGGAGTGCAAGTTCCGGATCGTGGTTTGGAGGGGGATTGGGAGAACCCGGTAACCAGTGGTCCCATATTACAGGACCAAACTATAAACATACCAAATAAATTGAGTGCTAATCACCATTAAGATTGCTGAGGTAACAGAAAACCCACTCACTGTTGACCAAAAGGACCCAAATAACAAATTCGTCAGACCTCTCTTAGACCATGCCACTTAGAGTCCATTGTTGGAGATTGACCCATACCTAACAAGATATGAAATCTAGACTTACTTTTTAAGTGGAAGAAAGGATGTTAGCTAAGGTATACAGATACCTTTATTTGATAGTAATTGTTGTTGTTTTTCCAAAGAAAATAATGTTGAGTGGATAGATGTAGTTAGTTCACTCATATCACAATGGTATCAAATTTTAACCAATACCAGGATGCATTGACTGAGTCGGATTGGAAATTTGCCTGGAGTATGCTATGTTAATTTTTCAGATAAATGGCTACTGATACCCAGTTTGAAATAATGTTTCACATTTCTGCTGAGATTGTTGGACTCTAGAATTGGCTCCAAATAAATTCGAGTTATAACTTTTACCTCATTTCTCAAAATGCACATGCAAACTGTTATTAGATAATTTTACACACTCTTTTAACCATGTTCATTCTTGTAAGAAACTTTTGAAACCAAACAACCACAGTTTTAAAATTCAGCCTATGAAGTAAGGCACGTTTTTCATGGCTGCGAAGGGTTTAGCGCAATCTAATGTTGTGATACTGGAAGCATGGGAGAGGGATGAGCTAAGGTACAATACCCTCTTGACAAATCTAAGAGATGACCCAAAGAATGGGTTTAAATTGTCCAAGTAGAAACACATGACACAGGAATACAGTTTTAATATATCCAACGAATCAAGAAGAGAATATAACTTCTTGTTTGTGAGTGTATGTGCCCTTTCTTCGACTCCCAAGGGCAACTAGTTGGAAAGACATACCAGTTAACTCTCCAAGAAAAATAACAATAGTACCTCAAAGCTCAAGAAATGAGCGACAAACCTGAAGTTGGAAAAATAAACCAAAATACAATTATTATGAAAAGTATGAATTTGTACTATCTTCAAATATTTTGCTCCATCTTTATTCAAGAGACGAACATTATGATCTGCTAGTTACTTCTTTGCATTGAGTACAAAGCATGCCAGATAACTCTCTTAGAGAATAAACTGTCTCAACCATTGCAGTCCTATTAAGCTCAAGAAAGGAGCAAAAAAAGTCTTTTAAGTTAAAAAACCAAAATCCAATATCCAACTCAGTTGGAAAAGCGTGGATTAGTACTTCAAAATTCTGATTTCATCTTTATTTAAAAGAAGAACATGTACTACTCATTTGCATTGAGTACAAGGCTTACTATCTAACCCTCCTAGAGAAGAGACTCTCCCAACCATTGCAGACTGACCCTTTATTAAGCTCAAGAAAGGAGCGAAAAGAACCTTAAGTTAAAAAAGAAAACTGAATTCCAAAATTTGGTTGGTTAAGTTTGAATTGCGATGATCTTCAAAATTTGTTGCATTTTTATTTTCTAAGATTGATATCTTTTAATCAAGTATCTGTTTCTAATCTGTAGTAGTTGGAAAATAATTGCAAGGGCCCAGAATTTTTATTTTTAAAGTTTATTATTCTTTCTTGTTTGAGCAGGATGCATTACCCACATTTCCAGATGCTGAAGCATTTGCATGCATTGAAAGGGAGCTGGGACTTCCCCTTGATTCCATTTACTCAGTTATCTCACCATCTCCAACTGCAGCTGCGAGTCTTGGCCAAGTTTACAAAGCACGACTCAATTTTTCTGGTCAAGTTGTTGCTGTGAAGGTGCAACGCCCCGGTATCGAAGAAGCTATAAGCCTGGATTTTTATCTTATTAGGGGTTTAGGTTTTCTCATTAATAAATATGTGGACTTTGTTTCTAGTGATGTTGTCGCCCTAATTGATGAGTTTGCACGCAGGGTCTACCAAGAGCTCAACTACGTACAGGTACATGCCTTCCTATGTTCCCAAATAATAGCTTCTGCCTTGTAAGTTAGTTCTTTTATCCGTAAGGATATATTTCACTTTCTGTTATGACTGTTAAATTTCTATGCAGGAAGGCCAGAATGCACGTAGATTTAAGAAATTGTATGCTGATAAGGCAGATGTTCTTGTGCCAGATATATTTTGGGACTACACAAGTACAAAAGTATTAACCATGGACTGGGTGGAAGGAGTCAAACTCAGTGAGCAAGAAGCTATTGAGAAGCAAGGTCTGAAGCTTCTAGATCTAGTCAACACAGGCATTCAATGTAGCCTTAGGCAGTTGCTCGAGTATGGATATTTCCATGCTGATCCTCATCCTGGCAATCTCCTTGCTACACCAGATGGAAAACTTGCTTTTCTTGATTTTGGAATGATGAGTGAAACACCAGAAGAAGCAAGATTTGCTATAATTGGCCATGTTGTTCACTTGGTGAATCGAGACTATGATGCTATGGCTCAAGACTACTATGCATTGGATTTTTTGGCGCCCGATGTTGATGTTTCTCCTATTGTGCCTGCCCTAAGGAACTTTTTTGATGATGCACTCAATTCTACAGTTAGCGAACTCAATTTTAAAACCATTGTGGACGGTTTAGGAAATGTTTTATATCAATATCCATTTAATGGTGAGTTTTATCTGTGTGCTTGATGGAGAACTTAGATTGTCACTTCACCTTATTTTGTATATAGCATCCTCCTTTAGATACTTACTTATTTCTTACCAAATGAATCTGCCACTATACCACATTAAACTTTTCGTTGCCACGCTCCTCTATGTTGAACACCTTTTCTGTGGGTGCTCTGCACCTTTTTTTGGGTCCACAATTCATATTGTCTGGTGGGATTTGCACCTAGGTAATTACCTTTTGTTACTGTTATTTTGAGTTTACATTTTGTAATCACTTCTTGCAGTCCCCGCATACTATGCACTAATATTGAGGTCGCTTACTGTCCTGGAAGGCCTGGCTTTATATGCTGATCCAAATTTTAAGGTCCTTGCTGCCTCATATCCATATTTTGCTAAAAGGCTTCTCACAGATCCTAATCCATATCTTAGAGATGCCCTTATAGAGTTATTATTCAAAGATGGCAGATTCAGGTGAGTCCATATGTTCGAAAAATGTTTTTCTTACTAGAGATTCTAAAATGACTATTTGAAAACATTAAACACACCTTTTGATAGTCGACAAATATTATACTTCTTCGTTCTTTTCAGGTGGAATAGGCTGGAAAATCTTCTAGTTCAGGGGCGAAAGGATAGAGATTTCACGGCTAAAGAAGCTTTACAGCCAGTTCTGAAGTTATTACTGGGTCCTGATGGGGAGGAACTGAGAGCCCTGGTTGCGAAAGAGGCTGTTTGTGTCACTGAAGCTGTTCTAATGGGCACAATGATTGATGCATACAATTCGGTTCCTGAACCTATGAAGAGTCTTATATCCAATGGAAACACAGTACAGCCTTTTAGGTTGAATGATGGTGAACAAGAACAAATGCTTGAACTTCGTGATAGAGTGTTCAGAATATGGAGTCTTTTGAGATCTTCAGAAAATTTTGATCCAACCATTTTGCAACCTATTTTGCAGGTAACGTTTATTGCCATGTTATTTTAAATAATATCTAATTGCTTTCTTTTATAATCTTTGTCTTGTTATTTTAAATAATATCTAATTGCTTTCTTTTATGATCTTCAGAATCTTTGTTTTAAAACATTATATCTTTGTCTTGTTTGATATTGTTCTTACTACATAATTAGATCAAATGACTTGTTTTGGCCTACATTTCTGTTTTATCTCAATATACATAGATTGGTCTGTGGAAAATGGTTAATTCAATTTCTATTTGATTCCTTGGAAAATATTTGATAGAACATACTAAAGGAAAAATTGTAATTAAGAATAAGAGATCTTTTAGCAGAATGTATAATTATTGAGTTATGTGGTGCAACTCAAATTATGATTGGTTTGTTATCAATATATTACACTTTTGAAACGAAATAAACTAAGCACAGAAAAGTTGTTGAGTTTGAAAAAATTTAAATTTTTGTGCAAAATGTGTACAGCTAGGCATTTATATTTAACAATGACAACTTCAAATTTCCTTAACTAGATAATGACAATGGAATAATAATTAGGAATTTCCTTAACTAGATAATGACAATGGAATAATAATTAGAGATTAACTCAAGCATCAGAAACATCAAAAACAGTAAATGCGATATCACTTTCAAAATAAACTAAGCACAGAAAAGTTGTTAAGAGTGTGAAAAAATTTTAATTTTAATGCAAAATGTGTACAGCTAGGCATGTATATATAACAATGATAACTTCAGATTTCCCCAAGTAAATAATGACAATGGAATAATAATTAAAGATTAAACATCCAAACATCAAAAACAGTACATGCGATATCAGTTGAGAGGGTCCTTTTGACAACAATTATGCTTCCAATATGATTTTAAGAAGAAAGATGGAAAAGGATCAGACCCATGCCTATTCAATAATCAGTTGTGTCAGCCGGTATAGAAGGTAGATAGATACCTGCTAATATTGGCTGATTTTTCTAGGGGTATACACATTGTTTTTTTTACCAAAAACATGGGTCTTATTTATCGGCCAACACTAACAGCCATTCGTTTGATACAAGGATTTAGATTATTAACTTCGTCATTCTGCAGTCTACACTACTCCTGATTAGACACATGATTTTGGCATCTCCGGAGTCAACGTTGAAGAAGTCTTAATAAATTTCACTGAGGAGATGATTGTAATTACTTATTTATTATTATTAATTTTTCACTCAACTCAATTTCAATTTTACTTACGTCTTACAATGATATTAAAGTTCAATATTTCTGTAGTGTTTAAGAGCATCTGTAGTCGTTGGCCAAATATCCAAAAAATGGATAATTTGGCCACAAATCATATGCGCAGTCGCCGGCCAACTACCCATATTTTGGGTGAGAAGTGAACACTAGACTGCCAAATTTGGGAGAGAATTTAGCTTTTTTCCATATTTTGGAAATCGGAACATGATTTACCATTTAGAAGTCGAACGGTAGATGATATGTTGTCTGATCTGATTTTTTTTTTTTGGTAAATGGTTGGACGGGATATGATATCCCGTCCGGATTATTAATTAAAAAAAAAAACCAAAAGGGAGATCATCTTCCGTTTGAAGAAAGGAAAAAAAAAGTTCAAATGTGTTGGACGGCACATGATGTGCCATCCTTCACAAAATTTTAATTTTTTTTAAAAAAAATTCCGAGACGGCAGATCATGTGTCGTCCACTCGTCCTTCACAATATTTTAATTATTTTTTTTTACGTAGATCTTCAAACGGTATATCATCTCTCTCTCGTTTCGGCCAAAAAAAACCCAATTTTTGAGTATAGACGACTGTAGCGTTTTCACTATTTGCTATTTCCAAAATTGCCATATACCCATTTTTTAACAAAAACGACTACAGATGCTCTAAGCATTGGTATCAAAGCTTAGTATCAGATCTCATCTCGGCTGATGATCTCGGTATTGGTATTAGAATAAATGAAGTATCAATAGTCTCGTCTCTGTGAATCGGGGTGTTTGGGTTTGGTAATTTTGAAATGATAAAAAAAACTTAATTGAATGTATTTAAGTGTTTTTAATATGTATATATATATCATTCTTCTCATTTATTCATAATATAACACAGTTATATTCAAAAATATCGGAGGTGGTCTTAGCAAGCCCACACAAAATATAAGATTATACAGAAATCAATGAGGAAAATGTCATCTCACACGGAACTGTTTTGAAAACAAGGTTGCAAGGTCACACAGATTATGGTAGTTCTTTTCATGGTGCTTTCTGTTTAGTCATGCTCCTTTCAAACTTGTGATTTTGAAAGTGGGTTGCTTGTTTTGTTGGAGTTCCTTTGTATTGTGTTTTCTGGTCCTGTACGGCTTACAATAAGAAATTACAAAAATTCCCTGAGTGACTTGTATCCGTATAAAAAGGAAAAAAAACCTTGGTGATATCTTTGAAAAGTTACAGTAAACTAAAATTTTAAGAAATATGGACTTGTTTCTTTTTTTACATTTAATATCGTAATGTTTTAAACTCTAGAGCTTGCTGCCTTTTCTTGAACTCCTTCAGATTATTATAGTGGATTAAGGTGTTAGCTATAAAGTAGCGTACTCCGTAGTAATTTTTGTAGTATTAGTGAAACAATATGGTGTTTAGCTGTAAATTAGCTAACCAAAAACATAATGAATAGCATACCCTTACAATATTTGTTGTTTTCCCATGAATCGTAGTTGAAATCCTCGTAGAGTTGTATTACCATCGCTTGAAGAATGTTTATGCGTAATGGTTCAAAGGAACCTTTTTTTTTTTAACCAGAAGTTCAAAGGATCCTTTTGCCCTCTTATTTTCATATTGCTGCCTAAAATTGTGGTTTTCCAATCCGAGCATGCATTTCTTCTGTCTACATATCCGTGCATCTATTCTATTATAACCAGAGGAGCGAAGACATCTTAGTTTGACCATGTACAGTCACACTACTAATTCTGTTAAAAAATATGTTCATTTGTACTTTAGGATAACAACAATAATAAAGCTTCATCCCAAATCTTTAGAGTCAGCCACATGAAATAATTTCTCCATCTGGTCTCAAATTTCTATCACGTCCTTCTTTATTTGCTTCAATCCAAGTTACTTTTTGACCTACTTCTAGTGTGAGGCTCCAATCACCTAATTCTCCACTTTACATGCCTGAACCATCCTCACCTATCTCATCCATAATCGGAGCCATCTCAATAAAGTCTCACCTATTTTATCCATATTCGGAGATATCTCCAATTTCTTACATATTCGTTATTTTATTTTATTTTATTTTATTTTATTAATAAATATCAGCTTGTAATGTACCACTTAACCACCCCAACCTCCTCATTTCAACTACACACTTTCTAGACACTTTTTTTATTCTCAATTTCCGAGCCATTTAACGATAAACCATAGCTAGAGTAGTCGTGTAACTGTCTTATAAAACTTGTCCTTAATTAGAAGGGTATTCTCCACAGAAGTACTTCCATTCAGTGAATAACATCCTTAATACACCCCCACCATGATGAATAATTATACCTCAATAGCACAAATATAATCTTCCATGCATGTGAACTATAATAAAATGATGTACTCAGTTTACTTTCATATTTCCTTTACTGAAACCTATCTTATAACATCCTCAATATCCTCATTTAGTTTATGTGAACAATCCTAAATGTCCTCAATACTAGGGTGGCAATTTTATCCGAAGGCCTGATAGCCCAATAGGAATCCGACCCAATTTTTAGGCTCTAACGTCGTCAGTACTAAAGTGGCGGAATCCAACCCAAGTTTCAGGGTTTGGATCGCCCAAAATGGATCTGTTAGTGATGAGGACATCGGTTCCAGACGATTTGGGCGTTTCTATCAGCGCAGGCATCGTCTTCATCAGCTGTTTTATTCAGTTTAGGACTTTTATTTATTTCCATTTTTATGTAATCTTTTTGTAATTTTTAGATTCTGAGAATATTTTGGAGATGTGTTTCAAGATGTAATTGAGCCTATTTAAAGGCCCTGAGATGAATGAGAAAGGCATGCCATTATTGATAAAAAAAAACCTGTGTTGAGTTTTGCTCTTCATTTTCTCTCCTTTGTGTGATACAATTGAGATCAAATTAGGGTTTGTGATAAATCCTAATCCAATTTTAGAATTAGTGATTAGTTCTAAAATCTATTCCCAAATTAAAATTTCCCAATTACAAATTACTCAAACCCTAATTCCCAAATCGCCACACAAAAAAAACCCTAATCCTACCATCTCCTACAACAGCCGTTTTCTCTTCTTCTTCTCCCTTTATTCGTTTTTCCCAAACCCACCAACTCCCGTCGCCATCCACATACCCAGCCGCCACCATTCTTTGTTTCTTCTCTCGTCCTTCTCTTTCCCCGAAACCCACAAATCAACCCATCCTTCTCACCATCGTCCTCTTCCTCGACCAATAGCCTGATTCCCCAAAATAACCCCCATCGGCAAACCTCTCCCTCGCCGACGCCCCCATCGCCGACGCCTTGCCACCCGCAACCACCACCACTTGCATCACCGTGCCGTTCTCTCACCCTCCCTCGCAGCAACCTCCCGATTGAGTCCCCCGTCGCGACGCCCCTCCTCTGCGTCGCCGGCAGACTTCTCCCCCAGCGCCGCCCGGTACTACCACCACCTCCGACGGCAGCGGTGAGACCTCCCCCCCCCCCCCGCTGCACCTTTCTGCTCTTGCTCTTGCTGTTCTTGAGTTGCTGTGTTCTTGGGTATTGACCAACTCCGAGATCTACGAGAGTTTCTTCACATTCGGTATACTCGTTCCCTTTTAAATATTTGTGTTTTACTGCCATATTATCTAGCATATTATCTAATTTGCCTGTCGACCACAAAATACTGAGATTGAGTGATCCACATGCTAGATTAGAGTACGAATCGGTATTGCACTTTTTACTTGCTAAAACACGTAGGGATTTACTTATTGATTATAAGGTTGAATTATTAATTGGGACTGTTACATTTGGTTCAATTCTTGAAAACCCATCAAACCTGTTAACTGTTAAAATTTTCTAACTTAGATTAGCACTTTCATGTTGGTAAAATTAACCCATTAAAATTCTTGGAAATTCTCTATTTAGGGTTGGTTTTACATCATTTTGGTATCAGAGCAAAGGTTCTTAAAACCTTAGTTCTTGCATCGTAGGCATCATTTTTGCATTCATTTAGGATTGTGTAGTTTTTATCTTTTTTCTTCTTTTATTTTAGTTTATTTCAGATTCATTAAAAAAAAAAATAAAAAAATAAAAAAATAAAAAAATAAAAAAATAAAAAAAATTAGGACACTCTATTTCACACTTTTGGTGAATGCGTCTTCGCAGCACCATCACAGACCCTGAAGAGCCTTTCCTATCCCTTCCCAATCACCCAATTAGGAATCCTAGACTTCCCAGACCTGAAATGGACAATTCTGATATCTCCGCTACCCTAGCTGCCATCCAAGCAACTCTTGCCAATATCAATCAGAGGCTTGAGAAAGTGGAGCTAAATCAGACAAGTGTCCCTGAGCTTCATGGCCATCGTCAGATCCCTCAAGGGAATGTTCATGACGATCGACGTCAAGAACGTGACCCTGACGAACAATATAAAAAGAACGTTAAGGCTGACGTTCCCCAATTTGAAGGCCACATGGAACCCCAAGCTTACCTTGATTGGGTCCGTGCCATGGACCACTATTTTGTGTGGTTCGACATGAGCGAAGCCCTTAAAGTTAAATTTGCAACTATGAAATTAACGGGTAAAGCTCAACAGCATTGGACCAATCTTGAACATGCCCGCAGAGGCCGAGGCCTGGCACCTATAGCCACTTGGGAGGCCATGAAAAAGAAGCTAACTGAGAGATATGTACCGCTATCGTTCCATACCCGATTGCTAGATTCATGGAACCAACTCTATCAAGGAAGTAAATCCACACAAGAATATGTCGATAAATTCGATGACTTCCTTATTCGGTGCAATGCGTTAGGTAAAGAGAGTGAAGAACAAACTCTCTCTAGGTTCAGAGCTGGACTACGAGCTGACCTTAGGAACGAGCTAATCTATAGAAACGTGGACTCAATAGCGGCAGCCTACGCCCTAGTCCTCGACATGGATTCACTTAAAGCTAGTTCTCATTCTAGGTCCAGCGACTCGAGAGATCATTCCTCTAGAATGACCTCTACTGACCCACCTAGACCTAAGCCTCCCTCTCAGCACCCCAACAAATCTTACCCTAACAAACCTAATTCAAATTTTAATTCACATAGAGATGAACATAAGGGTAAGAACACTGGAAGAGATTACAGTAAGATTGACCCTCTCACTAAGTGCTATAAGTGTAAGGGCTATGGTCATGTTGCTAGCAACTGTCCCAGTCCTAGTAGGATAAACATAGTAGAGGGTACCGCTGTCATTGCTGACGACTCAGACAATGAGTTTTCTTATGAGCCTATCGAAGGCGATGACTTCGGTGAAGAAGAGGATGACCAGTATCTCCACTGTATTCGGTCTATCCAATCACCTCACTTGAATGTAGTTAGATGTGCTTTGTCCCAACCAAAAGAAGATGATTGGAAGCGCACTGCTATATTCCACACCTTTACGACTATAGGTGGCAAAAACTGCAAGATGATTGTTGACAGTGGGAGCTGCGTCAACGCTGTCTCTTCTGCGGTCTTAGCAAAGACCGGACTTAAGGCTGAACCCCATCCCCGCCCATACAAAGTATCTTGGATTGATGCAACAACACTCCAAGTAACACATCGATGCTTAGTCCCTGTGGACTTCAAAGCTTACAAAGAGGAAATTTGGTGTGATGTGCTTAAAATGGATGTGGGTCAAGTCATTTTAGGGAGACCTTGGTTATACGATCACGATGTGACCATATATGGTCGATCCAACCAATGTGTGTTCCAGCACGATGGACTAAAAATAAAGCTCATTCCCGTGAGGCCACGAACTAGTCCAGCTGAAACAAGCTTCCGCATAGATATATATCATGCCCAGCTTGGATGCAATGTGGCGCATATGATCTCTCCCAAGAGCTTTAGTAAAGATGTCAGCCAACCGGTCCACCGGCTCCCTCGAGAAAGGGTAAGGAGGTAACGTATATGGGTGAAAAGGAACTTACAAATGAAATTGAAAAGGGGGCTACCATTCTTTTACTCACAGCGAGAGAAGTCCCTAAAGATCCTAAGTCACTCATCCCGCCCCAAGTTACTCCTGTCCTTCAGGAATTTGCAGATGTGTTTCCTGCTAACCTCCCCAACCAGTTGCCCCCATTGCGTGACATCCAACACGCTATTGATCTGGTTCCGGGAGCGAGTCTTCCTAACTTGCCACATTATCGGATGAATCCGACAGAGCATGCTGAGTTGAAACGGCAAGTTGATGAGTTATTGGCAAAGGGCTTCATCAGAGAAAGTTTAAGTCCTTGCGCTGTTCCTGCCCTATTGATGCCAAAGAAAGATGGAACTTGGCGTATGTGTGTGGACAGCCGTGCCATAAACAAGATCACGGTGAAATACCGTTTTCCCATTCCTCGTTTGGATGACATGTTGGACATGATGTCTGGTGCCACAATCTTTTCCAAGATTGATCTTAAAAGTGGCTACCACCAAATACGTGTTCGTCCTGGTGATGAGTGGAAGACCGCCTTCAAGACGAAGGATGGCCTGTACGAGTGGATGGTCATGCCATTTGGAATGACAAATGCCCCGAGCACGTTTATGAGAATTATGACGCAAGTACTCCGTCCCTTTATGGGCAAGTTCCTTGTGGTGTACTTTGATGATATTCTCATTTACAGCCGATCCGTTGGGCAACATCTTGACCATTTGAGACAGGTCTGCGGTGTTTTGAGGAAGGAACAGCTTTATGCTAATCCTACCAAATGTGTCTTCCTCTCCGATCAGACTATCTTTCTGGGATTTATTGTGTCTGCCAGAGGAGTATCTGCTGACCCAGAAAAGATACGAGCTATTACAGAGTGACCTGAGCCCCGCAATATTCATGATGTGCGGAGTTTTCACGGCCTTGCCACCTTTTATCGTCGGTTTGTGCGAGGATTTAGCACGATCATGGCTCCGATAACCGACTGTTTGAAGAAAGGTGAGTTTGTCTGGTCGAAAGAAGCCACGAATGCCTTCGAAGAGATCAAGAAGAGAATGACTCAGACACCTGTCATGAGGTTGCCTGATTTCACTAAGGTCTTCGAAGTAACATGTGATGCTTCTGGTATTGGTATAGGTGGGGTCCTCAGTCAAGAGAGTCATCCTGTTGCTTATTTCAGTGAAAAGCTGAACGAAGCAAGACAAAAATACTCCACCTATGACAAGGAGTTCTATGCGGTCATCCAGTCACTTCGCTATTGGCGACATTATCTCCTGCCGCAAGAATTCGTTATCTTCTCAGACCATGAGGCCTTAAGATTCCTTAATTCTCAACAAAAGTTGAATCCGAGACATGCTAGATGGGTAGAGTTCCTACAAGAATATTCATATACCATTAGGCATACAAAAGGGATTGATAATAAGGCCGCGGATGCGCTAAGTCGTTGTTACATGATCTTATCTGCTCTGCGCACCGAAATTATTGGTTTTGAGAGATTGAGAGATGAGTATGCCTCCTGCCCAGATTTTCACGAGATCTACACCTCTTTGAAGGAGGGCATAACTCGAGTGATAGATGATTATTTCTTGAAAGATGATTATCTCTTCTATCGCTCCAAACTGTGCATTCCTAGTATATCCTTACGAGAGTATCTTGTTTGAGAATTGCACGCTGGTGGCCTTGCTGGACATTTTGCGCATAGCAAGACCATTGATGCTGTGGAACATAGGTTTTACTGGCCGAAGCTAAAGAGAGACGTTATGAGACTTGTTAACAGATGTCACACCTGTCAACTTGCCAAGCAACAAAAACAGAACACAGGCCTGTACACTCCCCTACCTGTTCCCAGCCGCCCTTGGGAAGACGTGAGTATGGTTTTCGTGTTAGGCTTACCGAAAACACAAAAGAAACACGACTCCATTCTTGTCGTCGTGGACCGTTTTTCTAAAATGGCCCACTTCCTCCCGTGCTCGAAAACTTTTGATGCATCCCGCGTGGCTCAGATCTTCTTTGATAATATTGTGAAGCTACATGGGTTGTCAAAAACCATTGTGTCTGATAGGGATATGAAATTCACGAGTTATTTTTGGAAGATCCTATGGCACAAGTTAGGTACAAAATTAAAGTTTTTGTCAGCGTTCCACCCACAGACAGATGGACAGACTGAGGTTGTCAATCGGAGTCTTGGCAATCTCTTACGTACTCTAGTGGGAAAGAACTTGGGAACATGGGATTTAAAATTAACGGTTGCTGAATTTGCATATAACACATCTAGGAATAGAACCACTGGCATGAGTCCACACGAAGTTGTACACGGTTATCGTCCTAGGCAGCCTATAGATCTTGCCCCCATGTTAGAACATCACCGAGTCTTTGAGTCTGCATCTGCATTTGCATCCCGCATTCATGACTTACATAGAGAAATTTCCAAGAAAATTAATGAAAATAATTTTAACTACAAGTTAAGAGCTGATATTAGAAGGAAATTTAAAACTTTTAATGTGGGTGACGAAGTAATGGTTCAGATTCGTCCGGAACGGTTCCCAGCGGGATCCGTTAAGAAATTGAACGCACGTGCTGCAGGTCCATTTAAAATTCTTCATAAAATCAATGATAATGCCTATGTTGTTGACCTCCCCGAAGGCTTTGGCATCAGTAAAACTTTCAATATTGAGGATTTAGTACCCTATGAAGGCCCAGAATTTAACCCTAGAAATCCTCTTATAGATGAGCCTACCCTGCAGCCTACTGGTGAGATTCCTCCATTACCTCCACTACCAGATACTACTTACCCATCGACAGAAGAGTTAGATAATATTTTAGATGATCAGATAATCTCTACTAGAGATGGTGGTATTCATAGATATTTGGTAAGTTGGAAAAACAAGCCGGAGTCGGAGAACACTTGGATAGATCGCGGAGAGCTCCAGCGCTTGGATCCAGACCTCTTGGAGCACTATGACAGGAGGACTGGTTTTGACTCGACTGGGTCGAGCCTTCTCCCACCCGGGGAGAATGATGAGGACATCGGTTCCAAACGATTTGGGCGTTTCTATCAGCGCAGGCATCGTCTTCATCAGCTATTTTATTCAGTTTAGGACTTTTATTTATTTCCATTTTTATGTAATCTTTTTGTAATTTTTAGATTTTGAGAATATTTTGGAGATGTGTTTCAAGATGTAATTGAGCCTATTTAAAGGCCCTGAGATGAATGAGAAAGGCATGCCATTATTGATAAAAAAAAACCTGTGTTGAGCTTTGCTCTTCATTTTCTCTCCTTTGTGTGATACAATTGAGATCAAATTAGGGTTTGTGATAAATCCTAATCCAATTTTAGAATTAGTGATTAGTTCTAAAATCTATTCCCAAATTAAAATTTCCCAATTACAAATTACTCAAACCCTAATTCCCAAATCGCCACACAAAAAAAACCCTAATCCTACCATCTCCTACAACAGCCGATTTCTCTTCTTCTTCTCCCTTTATTCGTTTTTCCCAAACCCACCAACTCCCGTCGCCATCCACATACCCAGCCGCCACCATTCTTTGTTTCTTCTCCCGTCCTTCTCTTTCCCCGAAACCCACAAATCAACCCATCCTTCTCACCATCGTCCTCTTCCTCGACCAATAGCCTGACTCCCCAAAATAACCCCCCATCGGCAAACCTCTCCCTCGCCGACGCCCCCATCGCCGACGCCTTGCCACCCTCAACCACCACCACTTGCATCACCGTGCCGTTCTCTCACCCTCCCTCGCAGCAACCTCCCGATTGAGTCTCCCGTCGCGACGCCCCTCCTCTGCGTCGCCGGCAGACTTCTCCCCCAGCGCCGCCCGGTACTACCACCACCTCCGACGGCAGCGGTGAGACCTCCCCCCCCCCCCCCCCCGCTGCACCTTTCTGCTCTTGCTCTTGCTGTTCTTGAGTTGCTGTGTTCTTGGGTATTGACCAACTCCGAGATCTACGAGAGTTTCTTCACATTCGGTATACTCGTTCCCTTTTAAATATTTGTGTTTTACTGCCATATTATCTAGCATATTATCTAATTTGCCTGTCGACCACAAAATACTGAGATTGAGTGATCCACATGCTAGATTATAGTACGAATCGGTATTGCACTTTTTACTTGCTAAAACACGTGGGGATTTACTTATTGATTATAAGGTTTAATTATTAATTGGGACTGTTACATTTGGTTCAATTCTTGAAAACCCATCAAACCTGTTAACTGTTAAAATTTTCTAACTTAGATCAGCACTTTTATGTTGGTAAAATTAACCCATTAAAATTCTTGGAAATTCTCTATTTAGGGTTGGTTTTACATCAGTTAGCTTTAAGGAGTAGGGTATGATCCTAAAGTTAGATCCATTTAACAAGTTGGGTATGTATCCTAAAGTTAGATCCATTTTCTTATTGGATCCTTGACGTTCCAAACCCGATATCCTGATGGATAATCCGAAATATATTTATCTGTATATATCCATATACGTTAATTTAATCGTACTAGTAGTTTACACGTGCGATGCTCGTCTTAATAAATTTATATTTTTAAAAATATAAATTTCGACGTAGTCTCGAACCTGAGACATCTCTTATATTAGTTATGCACGGACAATGCACGTCTTAATAATATTTTTTTAAAAAAAATAAAAACTCTGACGTAGTTAGGACTCGAACCTGAAACCTCCATATTAGTTATGTACGTGTGTCACACGCGTTGATAGCGTTGATAGACTGACAAATGACACTAAGACCTTCTCCCATTATAATATTAGAGATATTCCTAAATACATAGACTTTAATTCCTACTTTATCTTTTTTCAAACTCAATAGAGATTTAAATTCTATGTATTGGGCAATGCGAACGTTAAGATATGCATAGTGATAAATTCTGATTTCCTTTTGTTGAAGAGGTGAAACATGGAGTCTTTAACATTTTTTCAAACAACTATTCTCTAACTTTTGAAGGTAAAAGACTGATAAGTTTGTAACCATGGTTCTTAAATCCACACATGCCAAATGATCACCCAATTTCAAATTGTAAATCTAATACACAAAATTATTTTCCCCTTTTGCAGGTTCTCCAAGAACCTGAAGCTCGTAGTCTCGGCGGGCGTGTTGTCGGAGGAATATCACAACGTCTTGCTGCGCGATTACTGCAGCAGGTTCTCCGATCTCCTGCCACTGCTGCTACATTATAATAAAAAAATCAATTTTTTTAATATCTATATCTCAAGGATCGAGATATATGCAATGTATACTTATCAAAGATGTATGAAACAGGACATTAACTTAGATGTGTTTATTTGTATAGCAAGATGAAAGCCAAATCTTGATTCATCAACAAAAGGAGAAAGTTGTTAGTTGTTACAGTCCTGTATGTTTTTTTGATTAAAAGATGACTACGTCAAGTCCTGTATGTTATGCATGAACATAGGTATTATAAAAAAAATTCTTAACACTTTAACAAAATGAAATGCTGTGAAGATTTTAGCAACAAATCGTATTGGTTAAAATTACATGGAACAGGGTAAGAAGAATAAGAAGCTTTTCGCGAAAATGCCAAAAAGAGAGATTCTGGTGTCCATTTACAAGCAGAATTCAAACTATCTCCATATGGAGGAAAAAGATTATATTACAACAAACTCATTCTTAGTGCATATTGTTCTTTGTTAACTTGCCAACATTTAACTAGAGAGCTGGTGACAATCAACTTCAAATATTCTGAGAAATGACTTATGGTGCATCATGCTTCAAAGCCAACTCTGTTAAGATGGAATAAACTTTTACTGATGATGACATTAACCCTCATAATAGTATAATTAAGACTATGTCATAGACTCAGTCATATACAGCAGAATTAAACACAATTATTGGAGTGAAATAAGTATATAGAAAGTATATTATAGTTGAAAGAAGGACCTATTCCTAACATAGGTTCATCACCTGCTCCTATCTACTAGTACTTCAGAACAACATAGGTTCATCACCAGCTCCCACTTTATGTCCTAAAGTAAATTTTGTTCATACAATAATGTATTTATTGTATGCATACACATACTATGGTTTTTCTATATTGTTGGCATAATAATAACTAGTATAATGCACGTGCGATGCACGTCTATAAAGGTGTGTAGGATTTTGAGGAAGGGGCAAGTCACCGAAGAGGTTGCATGCATGCATGCAGACAGGCATGCATAATTTATACATTTTGATATTTGCATGCATGTGTTACACCTACTGGCTTTGATAGGAGGAAACTTTCTTATGAATAAATTGTGCATGCAAGTACATGCAAATCTATACTATTAATTATTTTCCCAAATCTATGCAGACAGGCATGCAAATCTATGCATGTTAATTATTTTCCCAATACATGCAAATTACATTTCTGACCTCTGATATTAACCCTATATTTTTTTTTTTGGCCTTTTATGTTTATGAGGACATGATAGTAAAAAGCCATCAAAATGAGGCTTTGCTTAATAATAGTATAGATAATATATATATATATATATATATATATATATATATATATATATATATATATGGTGATAAATGGTTTTGAAAATGGTGATGAAGTAGTCAATGGAAGCAGTTTTGCATTTGCTGCAGTTGATTTGATTTGTTAATTAAGATTACAAAGAGCCACATATGATAACCACGTGGCGTATTCCACACAGAATGCTCTTTGACTTGTTCAATAAGATTCAATCCTAGGACTCACTCCACACAGCTAATCAAACTTCATTTTCATGAAAGAATTTGTGTACACTGATGTGAGATGGATGCAGAAAAATTGTGAAAATTTTTAAGTTTTATGCTCGGTTTTGCTCTTTAATTTTTTGGTGTTTATGAAGAGGGAGATTTTCCAACATCCGATTTTTGAACAAAATCAAATACTATCATAAATAGTCAGAAGCTTTATATCGCGGTGATTAATATATAGAGAAAATAGGAAAAAATTGAGTAAAAAACATAATAACATTTAGAGAGAGTTTTAGTTTAGGCAAATAGGAGGGGTCAAAATGTATTGTGAACTCGGTTTTTTTTTTTTTTTTTTTTTTTTTTTTTTTTTTTTTTTTTTTTTTTTTTTGTTATTTATCGTTATCGTTTAACGGTGGATAGAAAACTCCCCGCATTTCATTAAGAAAAATTTAACCAAATATACTACCAAAAATAGAACTTATGAAGTTCAGATCCCTCCCAACAAACTGGGTTATGAAGCTCATACATCCCGACCAACAAATAAAAAATACAGCGAAATCTAATTCTAGTGATAGGCCGCCCCCACAAAAACAAATTTCTTGTGCCAATTCTGAAGTCGGTTTTTACTATATATTCAGCTTCTTTATTTTTTGTTCTTCTTCTTCTTCTTCTTTTTTAAGAGTATTTTGTGTAAATGTTCATTCTCTAGGTGGTTTTGGTCCAAGCGTCTTACCACATCATCTTGAACCTCGTACATTGAAGAATAATTAGCAACACAGCGCCAATATTTAACTCCATTTATTATATAAAGTAAAAAACAAAAAAAAAAAAAAAAAAAAAAAAATAACTGCATTACGAATGAGATCATGGAGTTATTTTTCTAACAATAAGAGACATGGATGTCCTGAATATAAAATTGATTTTGAACACTTCCAAACATGAGCTATGCTCACATCCAAAACTTGATCCATAGCTAATGAGACAAATTGGCATCACACAATCACAAAGAGGGATCCTATGGAGCAACTGGCAACATACTTATAAACTATACTCTTAGCCGAAGATTTAAAATTACACTCACTTGTGTTTTATTTTTACTCATACTCTGACTCTTGTGCCATATCTGTTGGATGTTATAGACATTTATTTTTGCATTTCCATATAAATGTACTAGGTTTGCCCTACGGCACGTCTTCGAAACGATGTAGTATATGAAAAGCCCTATAAACAGTAAAATATACCACACAATTCTTAACGGTTTCAAATAGTAGGGGATATATGTAGGATAATGGCTCGATTCTGGTTCAGCTTGTTGATATCCGTCGTATCGGGGGGCCCATTTCGCATAGCCCAGTAATTTTTTCTTTAAATACACCCTTTAGGGTTTTGTAAGATGTGAACACCTCTATTCGGAATTTTGCAGCCGTCATCTTTGTAAGGGTTTTCGCCCATTGTTGATTATAGTGGAAGAAACCCCAACCGCCCTGTGGACGTAGGCTTTTGCCGAACCACGTAAATCGTTGTGTTCTTGTGTTTGCTTGTTTCTGTTTTTCGCTATTTCTCCTTTTGATTGGTGGCTAATTCGTATTTGGCATTACAGGTGGTATCAGAGCTCCGGGTTCGACCTAGAGGGAGATGGCGAATGAAGCAGATGCAACCAAGGATTTTGCAGGATCAAGTTCGTCCAGAACAACGATTCACAACGCAAAATTTGAAGTTGAAAAATTTGATGGAACAAATAATTTCGGGATGTGGCAGTGTGAGGTGTTGGATGTTCTGGTTCAACAAGAACATGACGTTGCTTTGGAGGAAGAAAAACCAAAGAATATGTCCGAAGCAGATTGGAAGAAGTTGAACCGAGTTGCGTGTGGGACTATTCGGCTCTTTATCGCGAAGGCTCAGAAGTACGATTTGATGGGGGATACCATTGCTGCGGTGTTGTGGAAGAAACTCGAAGACAAATACATGAGGAAAAGTTTGGAGAATCGGCTGTATTTGAAGAAGAGACTTTTTCGCTTCACCTATACTGAAGGTATGTCCATGAACGCTCATGTTGAATCATTTAATAAATTATTAGCTGATTTGTTAAATTTGGATGAGCAAATTAAAGATGAAGACAAAGCCCTAATTCTGTTGAATTCATTACCCGAATGTTATGATCATTTAGCAACAACTTTAATATATGGAAAAGATACTGTTAAATATGAAGATGTTGCAAATGCTCTGTTGAATAATGAAACTAGGAGAAGGGATAAAATGGGTGATAGAGAAACTTCTGAAGCATTGATTGTAAGGGGCAGAACTGAGACCAGATCTGAGACCAAATCTAGGAATAAAGGAAACAAATCTCGTTTCAAATCGAGAGGAATTTCAAAGGACAAAAAAATACCGGCCAGAGATGAATGTGCTTTCTGTCATGAAAAGGGGCATTGGAAAAAGGATTGTCCGAAGCTACGAAATAAGGAAAATTCGACTGCAAATGTGACTGTTGACAATTTAGATAGTGACGATGATTTTTCCTTTGCACTTGCTGTTAGTCCCTCACTTTATCAAGAAGTATGGTTTCTTGATACAGCAGCCTCCTATCATATGTCTTGGAAAAAGGAGTGGTTTACTTCCTTAGAGTATATGGATGGTGGGGTAGTTTTGATGGGAAATGATGCGCCTTGTAAGAAGGTAGGAATCGGGAAGATTGAATTGCTAATGCACGATGGTCTTATTAGGGAGCTTTCAGATGTATGGTATGTTCCAGATTTGAAAAAGAATTTGATTTCACTTGGTGTTTTGGAGGCCATTGGAATGAAATTTGCTAGTGAAGGTGGCATTCTGAAGGTGACTAACGGATCACTTGTGGTGATGAAAGGGCAAAGAAAAAGGAACTTGTTTTTCTTGCAGGGAAAAACGTATTTGGGTCAGGCTGCCAGTGTAACTGAAAAGCCTAAACAGGTTGTTCCCGATTCTACAAGGTTGTGGCATATGCGACTCAGGCATGCAGGAGAAAAGGCCTTGCAGGGGCTTGTGAAGCAAGGGTTGCTTATAGATGCTAAAGGTTGCAAGCTGGAATTTTGTGAATATTGTGTTTTAGGTAAGCAAACCAGGGTGAAATTTGGTACAGCTGTACATCAGACAAAGGGTATCCGCGATTATGTGCACACAGATATTTGGGGCCCTACTCAGACACCTTCTATGAGTGGTAGACACTGGTTTGTAACATTCGTTGATGACTACTCCAGACGAGTTTGGGTATATACCATGAAACACAAAGATGAAGTTTTGACCTTGTTCACAAGCTGGAAGAAGAAAGTTGAAAACCAGACTGGAAGGAAGATTAAGGTTCTGAGGTCAGATAATGGAGGGGAATACAAGAACGATCCGTTTCTGAAATTGTGTGAAGATGAAGGGATCCAGAGGCACTTCACAGTTAGGAAGACTCCACAGCAAAATGGGGTTGCAGAAAGGATGAGAAGGTGAGATGTATGCTAGCACAGTCTGGATTGAAGAAGACATTTTGGGCAGAAGCTGTTATATATGCAAGCCACATTGTCAACCGTTTATCATCTGCAGCACTTGAAGGCAAAACGCCTATTGAGGTATGGAGTGGTAAACCTGCATCTGATTATAGTTTTTTGCATATATTTGGTTGTCCTGCTTATTTTCATGTGACTGAAACTAAACTTGATGCAAGAGCCAAAAAGGCTATATTTGTTGGTTTTAGTACTGGTGTCAAAGGTTACAGGTTGTGGTGTCCAGAACAGAAAAAATTAGTAATCAGCAGGGATGTTACCTTTGATGAGACCAGCATGTTGAAAGAGAAGAACCAACAAACTTGTGATCAAAAGCAGCAGAAGAGTGGGAGAGTTCTTCAACAGGTGGAGTTAGAAAAGCTTTCAGTTGAAAATCCTACTCCTGCCCAAAATGAAGATGATGTGGTTGATACTGAGGATGAGGAAGAAGTTCCTATCCAAGACCCTCCCCAGCAGGAAGAATCAATTGCAGCAAGAAGGCAAAGAAGAGATATCAAACGACCATCTCGCTTTACAGAAACAGTTGCATTTGCTCTTCCCATTGTTGATGATGAAGTTCCCTCCAACTTCAAAGAAGCCACTAGAAGTTCTGAAAATGCAGATTGGAAAGTTGCTATGGATGAAGAGATGAACTCTCTTCATAAGAACAAGACTTGGGATCTAGTGCAATTACCAAAGGGGAAGAAAGCCATCGGTTGCAAGTGGGTGTATACGAAGAAAGAAGGTCCAAAAGACAATATTCGGTTCAAGGCTAGACTAGTTGCAAAGGGGTATGCTCAACAGGAAGGAATTGACTATAATGAAGTGTTCTCTCCGGTTGTGAAGCATCCTTCTATTTGGATTTTGTTGGCATTGGTAGCACAGTTTGATCTTGAATTGACACAGATGGATGTGAAGACTGCATTCTTACATGGGGACCTAGATGAAGAAATTTATATGTTGCAGCCAGATGGGTTTAAGACTGCTGGGAAGGAAAGTTCTGTTTGCAGGTTGAAGAAGTCTCTCTATGGGTTGAAGCAATCTCCAAGGCAGTGGTATTTGAGGTTTGATCAGTTTATGAAAGTGCAGAGATATTCCAGAAGTGAGTATGATCATTGTGTCAACTTCAGAAAATTGCAGGATAGCTCTTTCATATATCTGTTATTATATGTGGATGACATGTTGATTGCCTCTAAAAATGCTAAGGAGATTCAAAACTTGAAGAATCAGTTGAGTTCTGAATTCGAGACGAAGGATCTTGGTGAAGCCAAGAAGATACTTGAGATGGAGATAGCTAGAGACAGAGCAAAGGGCATAGTGAGTTTGACACAGAAGCAATATCTCTTGAAGGTGCTGAAACGGTTTGGTATAGATGAGTAAACTAAACCAGTCAGTACTCCCTTAGCCACTCATTTCAGAATTAGTGCTTCTCAGTCTCCAAGTACAGATGAAGAGAGACAGTATATGGCTAATGTACCTTACACTAGTGTGGTTGGCAGTTTGATGTATGCCATGGTTTGTACTCGACCAGACATCTCTCAGGCGGTGAGTATGGTTAGTCGATATATGCATGATCCAGGCAGAGAGCATTGGCAAGCGGCTAAGTGGATTTTGAGGTACATTAGTGGCACCACAGATGTGGGTTTGAAGTTTGAGAGGGATGACAATATTAGCAGGTTATTGGTGGGTTATGTTGATTCTGACAATGCAGGTGATCTAGATAAGAGGCGGTCTACTACAGGCTATTTGTTTACTATGTCTAGAGCACCTATAAGTTGGAGGTCCAATTTGCAGTCCACTGTAGCATTGTCTACTACTGAGGCTGAATACATGGCAGGTGCTGAGGCCATGAAGGAAGCCATTTGGGTTCATGGACTTTTGAAGAGCTTGGGAATTCATCGGGAGAAGGTGGAGGTACACTGTGACAGTCAGAGTGCTATCCATTTAGCGAAGAACCAAGTTCATCATTCGAGGACCAAACATATTGATGTCCGTTATCATTTTGTGCGTGATTTGATAAAGGATGGTGATATTCTTCTGGTGAAGATTGGGACAGCTGATAATCCTGCTGATATGTTGACCAAAATTGTTGTGGCAGCCAAGTTCAAGCATTGCATGAACTTGGCTAATATTTTGCATGTTTGATGATTTGGAATGGGCGGTTGGGATGTTGCTTTGCTATTTGTTTGCTTAGTATGTGATATCATACTAAGGTGGAGTTTGGGTTTTTTGAAGTTTCCGTTGCGTTTGGTGATGAGCATTTGTTTTGGAGTATTTTTGGAGATTGCTTGGGCTACTTGGAAGATCTCGCCAAGGTGGAGATTGTAGGATAATGGCTCGATTCTGGTTCAGCTTGTTGATATCCGTCGTATCGGGGGGTGGCAGGGGGGCAGCGCCCCCTGCAGCGATCGGAGCCCGATAGGGCGGAGATCGCCCCAGTTTGTGGGCTTGACCCACAAACTGGCCCGAAAATTCTATTTGTAAACTAGAATAGGCCCATTTCGCATAGCCTAGTAATTTTTTCTTTAAATGCACCCTTTAGGGTTTTGTAAGATGTGAACACCTCTATTCGGAATTTTGCAGCCGTCATCTTTGTAAGGGTTTTCGCCCATTGTTGATTATAGTGGAAGAAACCCCAACCGCCCTGTGGACGTAGGCTTTTGCCGAACCACGTAAATCGTTGTGTTCTTGTGTTTGCTTGTTTCTGTTTTTCGCTATTTCTCCTTTTGATTGGTGGTTAATTCGTATTTGACATTATAATATATTTATTTTCCAGCATTTCAGATGCATGAATCTGAAATTTCTATCATTGAGTTTATGTAGCTCAAGTTTGAATAGTAAGACAACAATTAGTTGTAATTAAAAGTCCATGTTTCCGTCAGCATATGTTAAAAAATAATTATAAATGGGGTGTAAAATCCAACTTCTTAGAACTTTGAAGGTGTAAAATGATGAAATTTAACTTTTGGTGAGGTATTCGCTACTTTCAGTGTAACTTAGAGGTTGAAATTTATCCAAGTGAATATTCATTTAAATCTTCCATTGCATTCAAAATCAATTAGGGAACTCAGTTAAATTTTCTACTTGAGCAATTAAAAGAAGCATAAAAAAAATATTCTGAAAATTCCAAAAATTTACAAACCTGAAATCTGAAAATCTAATTTTCTGGGTAAAGAGAGAAAAAGAGAGAGATCTGAAAAAGTGAAGAGATGAGAGAGAGATGGTAATAAAATGAGTAGGATTTTTGTTTTGGAAAGAAAAAATTTAGTTTTGGGAGAAAAACTTTTGACGGAAAAATATCTTTTGGAAGGATGAATGTGAGACATTGATTTTGTATCAATTGAAGAAGAGCCGCGTGATAGAATTTTTCATATTACCTTGTGATTTATTATATAGATTACGTATGTTTGTATAGGAACACATGTTGTATACGTGTTTACATCATGGATATCAGATCATGGATTTGAAGGCCGTATACACCCTAGCTAAAAGCATTGGTATAATTTCTTGTATATCTAGAGTATTATGCTTTAAGTAAAATAATTGTAAAGTCCAATTTATTCTTGATCTGATCTAACAATATCTTCTAAGATCTTCATCATATTTGAGAAATTCATCAAATCTTACTTCATCACACTTTAGATGGTGCGTATATCCGCATATAAAGTTTTACTATTTTATACCTGTATATATCTCCTATATTTCATAAATGTAAACCAAATAGCTTCCTAATAAGCACTTCAAATTCTCATATTTAACTCAATTATTTGTTATTTCGTGTTATCATTGCTACATAGAGATAGGTACAAGCTGTATGAGTATAAAATTCGGGTTGCTATTCTGCCAAGTTGCTAATATAGGGGCACAGAAGCTATTTTTGCTGTTCACCGTGAAAATGTCTTTAGCCACTACATCAAAATTATCAAAATTCTAAAGTTATGGTGAGGGTCAATTTGAGGTTGTTGATAAATAAATCCTGGTGGAATTTAAATCTGTGTTGTTGTGATGACATATATTCATGCTGCTGTGTAAAAAGTCACTTACGGGGATTTTGGTACGTGGGTATGTGCAAGGGAATTTCATATTCCCTCTTAAATTATCTTATTTAGTACTAGTATAATATACGTGCGATGCACGTCTATAAAGGTGTGTAGGATTTTGAGGAAGGGGCAGGTCACCAAAGAGGTTGCATGCATGCATGCAGATAGGCATGCACAATTTATTTATTTTGATATTTGCATGCATGTGTTAGACCTACTGACTTTGATAGGAGGAAACTTTCTTACGAATAAATTGTGCATGCAAGTACATGCAAATCTATACTATTAATTATTTTTCCAAATCTATGCAGACAGGCATGCAAATCTATGCATATTAATTATTTTTCCAATACATGCAAATTACATTTCTGACCTCCGATATTAACCCTATATTTTTTTTAGCCTTTTATGTTTATGAGAGCATGATAGTAAAAAGCCGCCAAAATAGGACTTTGCTTAATAATAGTATAGATGTGGTAAGTATAGTTTTGGAAAGAATGATAAATTCCTAAGGAATCAAAATTTTTTGTTGGGAAGGATTTTCATTTCCCAAAAAAATTATGGAATTTGAGGATTCTCATGAGATTTTCATAATAAACAATAAAATAATCCAAAAAAATTAGAATAAAAAATATATATCCGTCCCTAAAATAATGGGATTTGAGCATTCTCAAGTGATTTCTATAACAAGCAATAAAAAAATCCAAAAAACTAGAATAAAAAATTACAATAATAAAGGATTCCTGGAAATGTAATATACTATACCAAACGCGATAATGCAACATTCCCGGGAATCTTCATTCCCACCCTCATATTCCTGGGAATCCTTTCATTTCTATTTTTCAATTCGTGTACCAAACGTCCCTTACATAGTTACAGTGAAGGTTGAGAGATTTATATATTTATATTATAACTAGTAATTTACACGTGCGATGCACGTTAATAATTTCAAAAAATAACAATAAAAACTCTGACGTAGGGATTGAGGATTTGAACCGGAAACCTCCTTTATATTAGTTATGTACGTGCGTTGCACATGTTGGTAGAATGACAAAATGAAAAATGATACTAAGGCCTTCTCCCATTATAATATACTAGTAGTTTACACGTGCGATGCACGTTTTAATAACTATAGTTTTTTAAAATAAAAATTTAGACGTAGTCTTGATTTGAATCTAGGACCTCCTTTATAATAGTTATGCACGTGTGTTACACGGGTTGGTAGATTGACAAAACATTTACAAATGACACTAAGGTCTTCTCCCATTATAATAACTAATAATTTACACGTGCGATGCACGTCTTAATAAATATAGTTTTTTAAAATAAAAATTTAGACATCTAGTATTATACACGTGCGTTGCACCTGGGGAAAATGGGGAGGGGGAATAAAAAGGACCAAAAAAAGAAAAAATCTAGTATTATACACGTGCGTTGCACGTGGGGAAAATGGGGAGGGGAATGAAAAGAACAAAAAAAAATTCATCAACACGTGCGTTGCACGGGTTGGTAGAATGACAAACATTTACAAATGACACTAAGGCCTTCTCCCATTATAATATTAGAGATTAGAGATTAGAGATTAGAGATATTATAATAATTATAAACATTATAAAAAAAACAGCTCAGTTGGATGTGATTAAGGTCTTTGATCAAAAGGACATAAAATGAAAGTAACGTTATATATTTCTTACAGATTTTTCTTTTGTTTCTTACTCTTTCTTGTTCTGAGCAGAGACCCTTTTTCTACGGGTTATGTCTCTTTCTTGGCCACAAACAACTCATTTTGTTGATGCTATCCGGCCCGGCGTGGCCGGCATCATCGTGTTTTGGAAACAAAAAATAGTGCATCAAACTAAAGCTAAATATTAGACAGTGAACCCACATCTCTATCTCACATAACTAAACTCATTTTTCTTAGTTCCAATGGATCAGTATGTTGATCTACCATCCCCAACACAGTCGGAGTCCCCTTCAGCTTGTACTTACAAAACTAGGAGCATTGCTTCTGCTCGTGTTTTGGCAAGGTCACAGGGGAAGAGGCCTATGAGAAATAACGTTGTAGTAGAAGACGAAGAGCCCAACTCCCAAAATGCAACTTATCCATCGACGACCATTAACAGGGGAATAAGCATAGAATACCGGCCAAAGGTGTTTGAGGATGTCGTTGGCCATGGCACGATTGTTAAAGCACTCACCAATGCTGTTCGACGAAAAAGAATCTCCCCTCTGTATCTCTTCCATGGACCTGGAGGAACTGGCAAGACATCTGTAGCAAAAATATTCGCAATGTCTTTGAACTGTGAGAATCACATTCTTGGTGATTCCATTTCCAGTCTAGGACCATGCTGGGCATGCACAGGCTGCAAGCATACACTGCACACCGCACATTTGTGCTCTGGAAATCAAAGCTGGTGCGTTGAAAAGATTCCAACTATGATCCAAAGTAGCAGCACATCAGCTTCGGGTTTTCTCAATATTTTTGTCATTGAAGAATCTTGGCCGTGGGGGGAGGAAATACTGAACATAACACGGGCGATGGAAGAGAGGAGATGTGAATCTGTAGTTTTTGTGTTGATATTGGAGGATGCAAGCAAACTTCCTAGAGCTGTTTCATCTCGATGTCAAAATTTTAGCTTCTCCAAGCTTAGTGATGGAGATGTCATGTTGAAACTTTCGAGAATTGCAGCTCAGGAGGGAATTGAAATCAGTAATGACGCTCTCCAGCTTGTAGCTCGAAAAGCTGATGGTAACATGCGGGAAGCTGAAAACTTTCTGGAACAGCTGGCACTCCTCGACTCAACAATTACTGCTCCCATGGTTCAAGATCTTGTAAGTATTGCTTCTGGAGTTCCCAAAAGTACTTTTGTTGAACTTTAAAATAAAATAAAAAATAAAAAAAAAGCATTTTTGGCTTAGAATAGTTGTTTGCTAAAATTCAATTAAGATCGCGTTTCACATAACACTTGTTCAGAAATGGGGGTTCACTTTTCCTTTTTTTGTTTCCTAACCTCAAGACTTGCTTTAACTCTTTGAGAAGAGCTTTTCAGTCTCGACAGCACTTTTGCTTACAATACTTCCAAGTCAAACACTCTTTGTTCGTACGTAGCAATACCAAACAGAGTCTTAGAAGATTCACATAATATATCTTGAAATTTAATCACCGTACACTTGAATACTCTATCTGTTGGCAGGTTGGTTTAGTTCCACGCAGTGAACTTGTTCACCTGATAGAAGCAGCATTCTCCGGGAACTCCACAGAGGCAGTAAGATGCACAAGAGATCTGATTGGAATATTCGGTACCCAACCACGGAATCTCATGTCTCAGTTGGCATCTGTTCTTACCGAACTCCTCACTGATACCGGTTCTTCCTTATCCTTGCCTGCATCAAAGGATCAGAGATCAATCAAAGGTTGTTCACCACTCCGATAAATCACTAAGTTGTTTCCTTTTGATTCAATTGCATCCATATTGCAGGAAATGAGCTACCTCAAAGACTAAGCCAAGCTCTAAAAGTAGTTATCGACACTGAGAAGCAACTAGTCATGTTTCCATGCAACCACACCACTTTGGTCACTGCTGCTATACTACAAATTGCATTCGACGGAGGCTCTTACCACGGTTTGACGGGTACAGTACTGTTTTTCTCATGGGAATTGAGTCCCCTAATCTAAAGTATTTTATATTGAATGTCTGAAAAAATGTCAGTATATATATATTATTAGGTCCCTCAGTTTAGTTGATTAAATTCTACAGTATAATTCTACAGAATGAAGTCCCCTTTGTTCTATATATCTTTTTAATTTGACGGTTAATACATGTACAAACTAATGAAATTAATTAACATGGACTATGGCGATGTTTTCAGATGAAGTATATGAGACCACCACAAATAGACTGGACTCAGGAGATATGAAGAATATCAGACCAATCGAAAAAAATGGCTGCAACAAGAACACGATTACAGAACATCTCAGCAACAGCATTGGTAACGATGATGTTGATGTCAAAAGTATTGATATGAACAAATTATGGCACAACATACTAGAGGGGATCCAGAATAAAAGAATGAGAGACTTCTTGAAGTGTCAGGCAGAGCTTATATCGCTGACTGCTTCCCAAGGTATTATTATCCTCTTAAATATTCATTAGGACAAATTTATGTTCTACTAAATTTTTTCTTCATCTTAACAGCTAATGCGATAGTGCACCTGATGCTCAGCCATTCAGAGGAAATGTCGGTAGAATCCATAGGAAACACTCTGAAAGCAGCACTTGGATGCACGGTTACTCTGAATATAAGCCGGAAACCAACAGAGGAGGTTGTGAGAGAAAACAGTTTTGACCGAATCCCAAAACCTACGCATTCTGGAGCACTAAATTCACGACGAAGAAGCGTTGATAGAAATTCGACGTCTGCAACATCACGAAGCAGAGTACAAATGTCTATGTCAGAGACTGGTCATAGAGGCAGCCGAGAGAGTAGCTTGAAAGAAGTAAAAATGGAAAGTTTTAGAAGGGATTCTCAGCACTTGGATACCACTTCAACAGCAAGAGCAGCTGCACTTAAGCTTCAGCTGCTTTCATTGTCATCAATTCCCCAGACAGATGCAAGCATCGAGCCTTACAGTCAGGATTTGTTGTTTGAGGAGGCGAACTTTCAACGACTACAAAATGGAGAAAGATACTCCAGAGTACACAAAGATTATCTAAAGCCCAAAGAATACAGGAGCAGCAGCATTCACAGGAATAGCACACATTACATGTAAGTAGCGATAATGGATCTTAGATGCGCTTGGAATATTCTAAATGATTCCGTCTTATGGAATTTCCTTTCAACGAAAAAACTAAAAGTTCAATTGAAAATCTTATAGTCATAAAAGAAAAACAAGGGCATTAAGTATTTGGAATTAGAATTAACTTACTTCATATATATGTAGTTGAACATCTCTTATGACTTTCTTATAAATCACACGATCCTAGTATACTACTAATATGAAAAAACATATTTACTTTTGGGTTTTGCTGTTTGTTTAGGAATAGCGGTCGGTTCAATCGCTCTTGGAGTTGCACTGAGAATTTCTGTAGAGGCGACAATTTGGTAAGGATGAATTTCTATTATAAAATCCCGAGCATGTCTTATTTAACATGGGCCTGATGTGTACCTTTTTTCCCCTCTGTTAGAGCTGAAGGTGAATGAAGGCATAATGGGGTTTCCAACAGACAGAAATTTGCTGAATTGGTTAGATCCATGCAAGGATTCAACCAATATAAACAGTGTTACTGATAAAGCTCAAACTAATTTGAGAAACAGTGCAGAAGAAAATGTAATTTAAGATTATGCATTAGCTCTATGTTTATACATGTTTGTCTACAACAAGAGCTCCAAAACATAAAAGTAACATACTACAAAAGCTTGATCCCACAGGGCTGGTTTCATTTATTTATTTTTTCGTGAAGAGATCCCATAGGCCTCAATTGGCAGCTACCAACTTCAACCAAACATGCATTGAGTTCATATAGATGCAGGAAGAGCGACTATCAACTCTTTGTCAACAATGCAAAAGACAACAATTCTTGATCATAAATATTTCCAAGATAAGCTTGTTTGCAATGACAATGGTAAACCCAAACTTTGTGTAGGATTCCCGTTCCGAGACTTGGGCATAAGCATGACTTGATTTACAACAAAAAGAACGGAAAAGAGAGCTATATATACTTCAAAAACACAGGCCCTTTGTAGTTGAAGCATTATTCTGTACAAGTAAATAGAGTTGATGTACGTCCCAAGGAACGCCTTAGAGTATTATTCAACCCACTCAGGTACAAGGAAGATCACTAAACCACTTCCACGAACAACAACGTAAAGAGGTGGCATGCACCATCCAACACCTAAAACTGTAAGCAACGAAAGCTCTCCAACATATTGGCTCGGGCTCTACTTGGGGAGCCAGCAATAGATACAACTTTTATGATCGGAGCAGAATATGTCGAAAAGATTTCTCTTATTTTTGGCAGACTGCAATTGTTCTAGTGGATTTAATGTCTCTCTCACAAGTTCTTGACTAGTCCTCTGTTTAAGAGTAACCAGGACAGCCCACTTTACTGACACAATTATGGTTGATACTGTAGACCTGATGCTGCTTGTTTTTAGGTGTGGGGACAACAAGCGTGAGTTCTTGTAATTTGTGAAGCGGAAGGTGCGATACTGGTATTGATCCGATCCTCGGCTGTAGGACCGGCTCGGGAGTAGCAGGAGAGAGGTAGAGACTGGGTGCTCGGTTCGGACCTTCGTAGCTCGACTCGGATCTTCGTACCTGCACAATGCCTAGAAACCCCGTGAGAGTTCCCGGAGACGGGCCCTCCGACGATCTAGTCAATCACGAAGAAAGCAACAGTAACTAGGGTTTAGGTGGAGAAAGATTGATTACCTTTGAAAGTGATGAGGGGGTCTGGTATTTATAGGCAAGGGTAAATGGGTCTGAGATCCTAACGGGTCTGGTTGGAACCGTTTGCCCATGGGCCTAAGCTGGTTGAAGCTCGTTGGGTTTGTTTGACCTGATGATCACAGGAGAGCAGAATCTGAGAAGATCTGAGGGCCCAGATGGGGCCACGTAATTTATACCATATCATAAGCCCCCCACTCTTGGAGGACTGTGTAACCCAGCCGTGTAGGAGTAGTCTGTCTCTATGGGAAGGGGGGAGGAGAGTATTTGGCGAAGATTTGTTGCTCCGAATCCCTGAGGGTTGTTTTTAGAATTGGCCACAATTTAGGCCGAAGATCGAAGGTCGAAGGCCGATGGCCGAAGGCTGAGGGACAAAGGCCGAGGGATGAACGCCGAGGGACGAAGGCCGAAGGCTGAGCGACGAATTCGTCCGACAGGCACCGAGCACTTCGTGAGGGGTGCTTAGGGAGAGGAGCCAGGTGGGTGCTCGCTGTCACTACTGAGCTCCGAGCTTGGAGGATCGGCTCGAAGAGCTTCGAGTGAGGCAACTCCAGTGAGAAGCTGGGTGGGTGCTCGAAGTCACTACCGACCTCCGAGCTTGGAGGGTCGGCTCGGAGAGGTACGAGTGAGGCAACTTCAGTGAGAAGCTGAGTGGGTGCTCGAAGTCACTGCCGAGCTCCGAGCTTTGAGGGTCGGCTCGGAGAGCTTGTCGATCTCCGAGTCTTGAAGTTCTGAGAGGTAGGTTTGTTAGAAAAAGTTAGGTGGGTGCTCGTAGTACTTGCCGAGCGTTGAGCCCCCCAGACTTAGCCTTTGTTAGGAAGCTTTGTTGGAAAAAACTAGGTGGTTGCTCGCAGTACTTGCCGATCGTCGAGCTCTGAAGCCTTGAGGAGCAGCTTTATTGGAAAAAGGTAGGTGGGTGCTCGCAGTATTCTTGTCGAGCGTCGAGCCCCCCAGACTTGACCTTTGTGAGGCAGCTTTGTCGGAAAAAACTAGGTGGGTGCTCGAAGTCACTGCCAAGCTTTGGAGGGTTGGCTCGGAGAGGTTGTGAGGAAACTTCATTGAGAAGCTGAGTAGGTGCTCGAAGTCACTGCCGAGCTCCGAGCTTGGAGGGTCAGCTCGGACTACTTGCCGAGCCCCGAGTCTTGAAGTTCTGAGGGTTAGCTTTGTTGGAAAAATCTAGGTGGGTGCTCGTAGTACTTGCCGAGTGTCGAGCCCCCCAGACTTAGCTTTTGTTAGGCAGCTTTGTTGGAAAAAGCTAGGTGGGTGCTTGCAGTACTTGCCGAGCGTCGAGCCCTGAAGCCTCGAGGGGCAGTTTTGTTGGAAAAAGCTAGGTGGGTGCTCACAGTACTTGCCGAACATCGAGCCCCAGACAGGGCCTTTGTGAGGCAGGTTTATTGGAAAAATCTAGGTGGGTGCTCGCAGTACTTGCCGAGCTCCGAACTTGGAGGGTCAGCTCGGAGAGGTTCGAGTGAGGCAACTTTAGTGAGAAGCTGAGTGGGTGCTCGAAGTCACTCCCGAGCTCCGAGCTTGGGGGGTCGGCTTGGAGAGCTTCGAGTGAGGCAACTCCAGTGAGAAGTTAAGTGGGTACTTGAAGTCACTTCCGAGCTCCGAGCTTGGAGGGTCAGCTCGGAGAGGTTCGAGTGAGGCAACTTCAGTGAGAAGCTGAGTGGGTGCTCAAAGTCACTGCCGAGCTCCGAGCTTGGAGGGTCAGCTCAGAGAGCTTCGAGTGACGCAACTTCAGTGAAAAGCTGAGTGAGTGCTCGAAGTCACTGCCGAGCTCCGAGCTTGGGGGCCGGCTCAAAGAGGTTCGAGTGAGGCAACTTCTATGAGAAGCTGAGTGGGTGCTCGAAGTCACTGCCGAGCTTCGAGCTTGGAGGGTTGGCTCGAAGAGCTTGCCGAGCCCTAAGTCTTGAAGTACTAAGAGGTAGCTTTGTTGGAAAAAGCTAGGTGGGTGCTCGTAGTACTTGCTGAGCGTCGAGCTCCCCAGACTTAGCCTTTTTTAGGCAGCTTTATTGGAAAAAGCTAGGTGGGTGCTCGCAGTACTTGCCAAGCGTCGAGCCCTAAATCCTCGAGGGAAAGCTTTGTTGGAAAAATCTAGGTGGGTTCTCGCAGTGCTTGCCGAGCGTTGAGCTCTGAAACCTCGAGGGACAGCTTTGTTGGAAAAATCTAGGTGGGTGCTCGCAGTACTTACCGAGCGTCGACCCCCCCTCCCTCCCCGACTTGGCCTTTGTGAGACAGCTTTATTGAAAAAATCTAGTTGTGCGCTCGGTTTTTGGTGTGTACGAAGTGTACTACGAGCTCCGAGCGTTGGAGTTTTGGGGACTTGGACCATTCGTGGGCCAATAGGGTGGTGACACGTGTAATTGATGACGTCATGTTTTTTGCGAAATACGAAGTGTTGCTGGTTATGCTTATAAATCCCCCCTTCCTCTTTCATTTCCCATCTTTGTTTTTTCTTCTTGAGCTCCCAAATCTCCTCTTCTAGCACTTTTCAGTCACCGGCAGCGAGTTTTCTGATATCCTCCACCGTTCATTGAACAGGTTAGTTAATTTTGTTTTTGAGTATGTCGCGAGCTCAGTCCGGTTCGTCCGCCACTACCTCGGGTCAGGACGAGGGTCCCGGTGCCTCTTTACGTTGTACAAGGCCTTTCGTGTTAGAGTTGAGTGACTCAGAACGGGATGTACCCTTGGTCGAAGGTGAGGAGGAGGTCGAGGTGATCGAGAGGTCATAAAACATATAGTAGTGGCAGAGGAGGGGGAAGAAGAAGAGGTTGAAGTGCTTGAGGAGGAAGAGCGGGTCTCAGCGGCCGAGGAGGGTGAACTTGGAGGGAATAATAACTCGTCCGAGGATGACAACTTGGGCCCTTTGGTGATGCCATCTCCTCCGAAGGGTCCTCGAGTTGGGCGTAGGAAGATCGAAGTGGGTTCATCTGGATAGCCCGGACGAGACGGCTCCCGTGGTTAATCTGGAGATCCCTTTTGAGGTCCAGCTGCGCTTTATCCGAATGTATCTGGACGGTGTTAAGGATTTGCTTCGATACATGGGAGGTGCTGACGATGATGAGGAGGCTTCCTCGCCTGGTAGGCAGAAAATCGCTATGGACAGGGTGCCGACCGTCCTTACAGCGAACGACCTTCCCATCATCCGTGGGAATTATTTTATCGGTGAGGAGTATGAGTTGCTGATCCCCAGCCCCGGGATCCGTCCCACGGACAAACTGGTGCCCCACTTCTGCATAGTCCTGGTTGATGCCTTCTGTTCTAGTTTGCGGCTGCCACTCAACTCGTTCATTACAGAAGTCTTGAATTGGGCGTCCCTTAGCCCAATGCAGATGGGCCCAATTCCTTGAAGCAGATAGTGTGCTTCCTATTGCTCTGTGTTGAGTGGGGGTCTGCCCGAAACTGAAGTACTTCCGTGCAATCCTCGGCCTTAGCTCGTCCGGCGAATACGAGGGGATTTACTAAATTTCGCGGAGACAAAAGAGAAAGACTGTGCACGGGCACCCGGACTTGATCAAATGGTGGAAAAAGAAATACTTTATCGTTCGGAACCTGACTCCATGGGTGATACCCAAGGCTTGGAGGTTCTACAAGCCCAATCTGAAGAGTCCTCTCAAGTCAGATTTGACGGCCGAAGAATGGGGGGATGTTGAGAAGATATGTTTGGGCAATAGCATCGGTTGGCCGAACGTGACGGAAAGGCACTTGGCTCGAACCGGACCGAGCCCCACTCCTATCAGTATGTTTTTTATCTAGTTCCTTCAAGTATTTTCGCTTGTCTTACATGATTCTTCTTTTTTGTGGACATGGATGATGATGTGATTGCCGCGATGAGGGTACTATTGAAGAAACAGGAGGTTGACAAGGTCGAACGACCCTGCCACAAGAAGCATGGGAGGGCCACTCCCGAAGGGGTTGCAGAAGAGTCCCCACTCCCGACGCTGAAGAAGCATAAGAGCTTGAAATCGGGCCCCAGCTCTAGCAGCCAGTAGGTCGCCTCGGTGGTGAAGGTGAGCCTCCCTCCAGTCGCTCCAACGGCCGACCAGATTGTTGGCGAGGTAGGCCTGCATCCCTGGGCACCGGATTAGGCTGTTAAGATCAAGGATACCATCTCGGATGGGCCGGTGGCTATCGAGATGGTTAAGAAGATCGCTCCGCCCCGAGACCAGAAGGCTCGGGAGTGCGACACCGTTGAGTCCTCATACATGAAGTGGTCTCTGGCCAGCTTGCAGGTAACGTGGTAATGGGTTTTGTTCATACTTTTTGGCCCATTTTCTAAGTCTATCTCCCTCGGTTGCAGGCCTGCGTGGAAGGCGCTCAGCTAATGAAGCTGCATAAGAAGGAGCTGGCGAACAAGATGAGGAATACCCAACACTGGGTGTGGGAGGCGAAGGAGCTCAAGCTGGAGAAGACGGACCTCGAGGGCCAGATCCTGGCTCTTCAGCCGGATTTGGCAAACCAGGAGGACGCCTATATGAGAAGAATGGTCGATCTGAGGAAGGAGGTCGAGGCACGCGTGCAGGAGATGAGAACGGCCAGGATGGACAAAGTGATCGAGGCTCAGGACGTGGTTTACGCCAAGGCGATCCGGCATGTCAAGCACTTTCATCCGGAGCTAAACCGGAGCAGCGTTCACTACGACTTGGTCGTGCCAGAGCTTCCGCTGACCCCCGAAGTGGTGATGATCCCGCAGACGACGAGCCCAACCCCGAGAAGCAAGTTGAGGAAGAGGTGGGACAACAGTAGTCATTGTTGTTTCTTTTCCTCTTTTCGTTTTTGTTTGCATTTTTTGTAATAGCCGAAAGCAAACTGGCCACCGCACTTTGTAAAATTACCCTTTTGAGCAATGAAAAGTATTTTTGGCCGAACCTCTTGACTTGGATGAATTTAGACTTTTGGCTTAATTTTTTTAGCCAAGTGTTTTAGGCTCGGAGTGATATTTCTCTGTTCTTTGGCAGATGACAGTGACCCCGACGGGGGACCTTGGCAGCTCGGAGGTGAGCCGACTGAAAGGTAAGATTCAGCTATGGATTTTGCTTTGACTCGATACCATAGGGAAGCTCGTGACCGTGAGGTTGCCGTCAAACACTTTATGGACAAGTCTAAGGGGCTCAGCGTGGAGCTGGCGTGGTTCAAGAAGTTGTTATCCGATCGTGACCTGAACCCCACTGGAGCTCCATTTTTGATGGATGGTACTTCTGCCCAGCGGCCTTCGTTTGAGTCTTTCCTCTGCGAGGTTATTATGGAGAAGGAATTGGAGGTGCAACTGTACAAGATCTAGGGATGTCCGTGTCCCGGTCTGTTTCCTTCACATGCTCCCACCCCCCTGATGGTGCTGCGTTACCGACCCCAATGATTGGTCCGGCGAGGCCTTGTGATGCGCAGAGCTCGGTCGCCAGCGTGTCCACCTTGGCGAAACCGGGAGACCCGGCGAAGGAGCCGACTCGGTCAGCCGGACTAGAGTTCGTCTGCCTCGATCCTATGGCTCCGACACAGGAGCCCTAGGCTAGGTTTTACCAATGTAACGAAGTTTTTCTTTGTAATGATGCAATTTCCTTTGATGAAATAATAATGAAAAGACGATTTTCTTGCCTTGGCTGTTTTTCTGTCTTGTGATTAATTCCAAGGGCCGATCCTTGGCGTTTGAGCCGAGCGAGGGGTCCGATCCGGAGGTGGCAGCGAGAGCGAGGGATCTTGAAAGCTTGGTAACGGAGGACATTTCGTCTTCCAAGAACATTAATGGCCCTTTAGACGTTTCGACTTCCCACGTAATAAATGTGCCTTCCCTGAGGGCTATATAACCCCCATCCCCTCATCATTTTATTTTCCACTTCACCATGAGTCCTTGCCGCCGGTGACTCTCCTACCACCCTCTGACAATTAGGGGTAACGACGATGACTGTCGCTTTATCCCTAGCTACCAGGGTGTGGAAAGGCGGTCGATCCCGGAGGGTAGGACTCGGGGCGTTTGTCGTAGGCGAGTGCCCCCAAAATCAAGCTTTTGTTCGGGATCCCAGACCGGTGGCTCTTCTGCCATCCTTTGACAATTCGGGGTAATGGCTATGAGTGTTGCTTACCTCCATTTGTCAGCGGGTGAAAGGAGGGTCGCTCCGTGGTTTGGGGTCCGGTGGCTCTCGCTGTGGGCGAGGGCCGTAAATCCAAGCAGAAATTTTATGTCAGGGTTTAGCCGAAGTCCCGAACGAAGGTTTAGGACTTGGAAAATTTTGATGAAACCCCCTTAGGTGCTCGAAGAGTTCGACGGATCGTAGATTCCCTCGTGGATGCTCTTTATCCATGCCAAGTGGTGAGGGCATGAGCGTCTGACGCTTGAGCCGAGTGGCTAGGAGTTAAGGGATCGTAGAATCCCTCGTAGGTGCTCGACATCCTCGCCGAGTGGCGAGGACGTGAGCGTCTTACATCCATGCCAAGTGGCTAGGATGACGTCCGAGTCGAGGGTCCAAGCTTGTGGGAAAGCTGGTGCCTTGCTCGAGATACATGCCGAGCGTCGAGCATCTAAGCTTGTTAGGAAGCTAGTGCCTTGCTCGAGATACATGCCAAGCGTCGGGCGTCCAAGCTTGTGAGAAAGCTGGTGTCTTGCTCGAGATACATGCCAAGCGCCGGGTGTCCAAGCTTGTGAGAAAGCTGGTGCCTTGCTCGAGATACATGCTGAGCGTTGGGCGTCTAAGCTTGTGAGAAAGCTGGTGCCTTGCTCGAGGGACATGCCGAGCGTCGGGTGTCCAAGCTTTTGAGAAAGCTGGTGCCTTGCTCGAAATACATGCCAAGCGATGGGCGTCCAAGCTTGTTAGGAAGCTGGTGTCTTGCTCGAGATACATGCTGAGCGTCGGGCGTCCAAGCTTGTGAGAAAGCTGGTGCCTTGCTCGAGATACATGCTGAGCGTCGGGCGTCCAAGCTTGTGAGAAAGCTGGTACCTTTCTCGAGATACATGCTGAGCGTTAGGCATCCAAGCTTCTGAGAAAGCTGGTGCCTTGCTCGAGATACATGCCAAGCGTTGAGCATCCAAGCTTGTGAGAAAGCTGGTGCCTTGCTCGAGGGACATGCCGAGCGTCGGGCGTCCAAGCTTGTGATAAAGCTGGCTCCTTGCTTGAGATACATGCCGAGTGTCGGGTGTCCAAACATGTGAGAATGCTGGTGCCTTGTTTGAGATACATGCCGAGCGTTGGGCATCCAAGTTTGTGAGAAAGCTGGTCCTTGCTCAAGATATATGCCGAGCATCGGGCATCCAAGCTTATTAGAATTTTGGGAGCGATTAGTACGAACTTTAACCAAAAATATACTGCTTTTATACCTTGGCCATTTTCTTACAATTGAAGTGGCGCATAGCGCTTACAACAGTGGACTCTCCCTCACTTTCCCTCTTAAAATTTGATGAAGTGCTCCACATTCCAGGACCTCTTAACCATCTTTCCTCCCAGGTCTTCGAGGCGGTACGTGCCTGGACGTACCACTTGGGACACCTTGTACGTGCCGTCCCAATAGGGGGCGAGCTTGCCTCTGACGGTAGGCTGGGAGATTGCTAGCTTTTGTAGCACGTGGTCCTCTTCCTTGATGTTGGTTAGGCAGAATTTCTTGTTGTAGAGCCTCTCTACCCGTTATTGGTAAATGGTCCATCGGATGTTGGATCTTTCCCGTATCTCGTTAACGAGGTCCAGGATTGCCCTAAGGTCACTTGAGTTTGATTCTTCGTTTAAGCCCATGTATCTCGGCAATGGGAGGCCGACTTCCAGAGGGATGACCGCCTCGGTTCCATATGTCAGATTGAAAGGGGACTTGCCAGTTGGAATTCTCTTAGTATTCCGATGTGACCAGAGGACGCTCGACAATTCCTCGACCCACAGATCCTTAGGCGATTGGTCCAGCCGCTTTTTCTGACCGTCAAGAATTTAACGATTGGTGTTTTCGGCTTGGCCATTCGATTAGGGATGAGAGATTTACGAGAAGCGATGTTAAATGCCATGGTCGTCACAAAACTTCCGAAAACTTTTGCTGGCGAACTATGTTCCGTTATCGGTGATTAGCACGCATGGGATCTTGAATCGGTAGACTATGTGTTTCCAGAAGAATTGTTGAGCCTGATGCTCGATGATCGTAGCCAGGGGCTCCGCCTTTACCCACTTGGTGAAGTAGTCAACGGCCACGATGAGGAATTGCCTTTGGCCGGTCGCTTGTGGAAAGGGACCGACCAGGTCCATTCCCGAAATGGCGAAAGGAGTAGGACTGGCGAGCAAGTTCAGCCCGGCTTGGGGCGAGTGTTTAACGGGGGAGAACCTCTGGCAGGGGCCGCAGTTTCGGACGAGGTTCTTAGCATCCTGTAGCGTAGTTGGCCAGTAGTAGCCGTGGTTTAATGCTTTTTTGGGCCAGCGATCTGCTGCCCATATGACATCCCCCGATCCTTTTGTGTAGTTCTTCCAGGGCATACTTAGCATCGTTTGGTGTCAGGCAGCGAAGATAGGGTCTCCCGTCACACTTGGTGTATAAGCGTTTGAAGAGCATGTTCCCAATTAAGGTGAACCTTTCGGACCGCATCCGAATACTTCGTGCCGAGGCCAGATCCTGTGGCAGCTCGCCAGTTGTCGGGAATCTGTGTATAGGGCTCATCCATGTCTCAGTGGAATCACCGTTGGCGAGGCAGAAGACTTCAGGCTCTTCGATGGTCGGTTTGAGAAGGACCTCGACCAGGACCGTGCGGTCTAAACCTCCAAGGGAAGATGACACGAGTTTAGATAAGGAGTCGGTGTGACAGTTTTGTTCTCTTGGGATCTGCCGGACATCCGCCTGTACGAAGAGCTGCTTCACACGTGACAAGTACTGTGTCATTCGGTGATCACGGGCCTCGTACTCCCCGGTGATCTGATTGAACATGAGTTAGCAGTCACTGAAGACTTGTATTTGCCTCACTCCCGCTCGGTAGGCCATTGTAAGTCCTGCGATTAGAGCCTCATATTCCGCCTCGTTGTTTGTGGCTGGGAAGTTAAGCCGAAGAGAATACTGGAGGATGAAGTCGTCGGGGCCTCTGAGGATGACACTCGCACCGCTTCCTTCCTCGCAGGACGAAACGTCGACGTAGACGTCCCAGGCCGGGGCGTCCTTCTGAATTTTCGGGGACTCGGGGACAGTGCATTCGGTAATAAATTCTGCGAGAGCTTGGCCTTTGATTGCTGTCCGAGGGTGGTAGCTGATGTCGTGCTGACTGAGCTCGATTGATCATTTGATGAGGCGGCTGGATTTTTTGGGTTTGTCAAGGACTTTCTTCAGAGGCTGATCTGTGAGAATGCGGATGGAGCGGGCCTGAAAGTAGGGTCGAATTTTCCGCGCTGCCAATACCACTGCATAGGCAATTTTCTCCGTCCTCGTGTATCTGACCTCCGCGTCATGCAGAACCTTGCTAACATAGTAGAGGGGCTTTAGTGATCCATCCTCTTCTTTAACCAACACGATGCTGAGCGCGTGTTCAGTGTCGACCAGGTATAGGAATAGGGGCTCACCCGGCTCTGGCTTGCTGAGGAGCGGTGGGTTAGCCAGGTATGCCTTCAGCTGGTCGAATGCCTCTAGCTGGGAGGTTGCCGACTCGAATCTTTTGCTCCCCTGAGGGCTTTGAAGAATGGAAGCGAATTCTCTCCAGATTTGGAGAGGACACGATTGATGGCTGCCAGCCGTCCCGTAAGCCTTTGTACTTCCTTGGTGTTTCTAGGGGGAGCCAAATCGAGGATGGCTTGAATCTTTTTAGGATTTGCTTCAATGCATCGGTGGCTCACCAAGAATCCGAGGAACCTCCCTGAAGAGATGCCGAAGGCGCACTTGGAGTGGTTGAGCCTCATATTGTGAGATCGCAGGACCCCGAAAGCTTCTTCGAGGTCGGCCACATGATCTTGGACCGAACGGCTCTTAATGAGCATATCGTCCACATACACCTTCATGTTCCAACCGATCTGGTCCTTAAAGACCCTGTTGACGAGCCTCTTATATGTGGCGCCAGTGTTCTTCAGCCCGAAGGGTATGCCGATAACAGTAGAGACGTTGGTCGGTCACGAAGGCAGTTTTTGGTATGTCTGTGGGGAACATTTTTATCTGGTTATAGCCTAAAAAGGCATCCATGAAGCTCAGCAGTTTGTGCCTCGTTGTCGCATCTATGAGGTCATCGATGTTTGATAGCGGGAATGGATCTTTGGGGCAGACCTTGTTGAGGTCTGTGAAATCAATGCAAATTCTCCATGTGTCACTCGCTTTTTTCACCATCACCACATTAGTCAGCCATTTTGGGTAGCTGTGTAGCACCCTGAATTTCCAATATAATATCTTAGAAATACGTGGCATAATTCCCAGCATCAACTTCAAATATAATATTAAACACAGCCAAACACCAGTAAAAATTTTCAACTTTCATTACATTAATCTTTACATAACACAGCGAAATATAATACACCTTGAATCACAATTTTCTTTACAACACTTTCTTTTACAAATTACATACGTCACTACATCATTTTAACTCAAGCATCCAAATCCCGAGTTATAAGAAATCACATGTAAAATATGAGGTTACAGATAACCCTAACTCCCAAAACTAAAGGGGTCAACCATAACAGTGTGAGTGACATAAAAACAAACAACATAAGTAAAGCATGGATTTATCAACAACAGGAAATAAACAGGAGTAAATGAATAAAGGAAAATCACGAAATGCGAAAACACAACAAGTGAAGCTAGACTAAGTGTCAAGTGTAGAGAACAGGAAAACACATGCATGAAACCAAATCAAGAAAACACAAATTCTATACGCTGACTCTCTAATGCGTACTTGTCGGAGTCTATGCATCCCACTCTACATAGGTCCGGTACAAGCCCTTAACGTCTCCACATTGTAGGGTTTAATCCCCCGCTATGCAACTAATCCTGACACGATGACTACTACGAGATAAAGATAAACTGTGGTATTAGCCCATGCCCCAATAATTTCGGAGGTCAATCTCTATCCACAGATAATTTCGAAGACTATTTCACTCACACTTGGGAATCTTCGAGATACCCCACACCGCAAGCAATGACACCTCATTACACAAATACTACATGTGTGTCGCCTCGACCCCGATAATTCCGGAGATCAATCCCACACCACCGGTAATTCCGAAGACTATTTCACTCATACCTGGATAATTCTGGAGATTATCTCACCCGCAAGCCATACTGAGGTCCATAACTCATGTTCTCGTTCATCATATCACCACTAGTGTCTGTCCTTATTATTTAGGTTATTTAATTACTTTACGAATCTCCTAGAGTTGGGGTACCCCGTCGGACTTAACTCAAAAATTGATCAACTAAAATGCCTCAACGAGCCCAAACATAAATATCTCAACTGCCGGTATACTAGGATCACACACACCCTCTAGAGACTCACACCCAAATATCCAAACCAATCTTCCAATATAAATTGCTCAGTTAAACCACTTGAACACATATGCTCAGTAGAAGATAAAGTATAGATAGTAAGTTATAGATTAAAAAACATTTAGAGAATAAATTATTTAAAGGAACATTCAAAGATATAAAGATACAACAGTATTAGTCGACTATAGACAAGCATAGGTCGACTGTCCAAAGAGAAAATCCAACAGCTTTGAGAAAAGAATTCTAAGTAGTATCAGTCGACTGTAAAAAGTCATCAGTCTACTGTCCAGAACAAAAAATCCAATAACTTTGAGAAAATAATTCTAAGTAGTATCAATCGACTGTCCAGAACGAAAAATCCAATAACTTTGAGAAAATAATTCTGAGTAGTATCTGTCGACTGTAAAAAGTCATCAGTCGACTGTCCAGAATGAAATTTTAAGAAAAACTAGAAATCACAGCAGCCGGGCCGTGACGCTCGACTATAAAGTCACACCGGTCGACTGTCGACCTGCAGACTGCAGATTTTGGTTGTGCATATTTCAACCGATACGTAGTTTTACTTTATGAAAATGATTTCTACAAAAGCATATTTCTTATTTGATCAAATACAACTTGTAGGATATATAATAGTCTGTAAAAACTTAAATCAAAACTACTTGAATTTATAAAAACAACGATTTTGTTAATTTCTTTCAATCAAACATGAATTGTGTATATAATCAAAATAGAGTTTCTAAAAAAAATTAATTCTTCATTGAAATAGCTTCGTATTCAGATCCAAACAGTATCAATACCAAAATGTCAAAAAGATCCCCAATTTAGATGTATTTCCTCAAACTCAACTAAATTCCCAATTTCGATTCTCGAGACATGATTTCTTGATTCATAACTCTTCTTCCAAATTTCTCAAAACTGAATCACCATTATGACTCACAAACATAATCAATTTATAACATTACCATATCAAGTTTTATTCAACCAATATTCAAAAAGTGATAAAAATCTCATCTTTATTAGATTAATGCATGAAATCTACCATATTCAATCAATCCAACATTAATCCAAAAGAAAATAGCCTACCCATGATCTCTAATAGGACATTCATCAATCTCGAGTTACCCACATATAATTTTATTCATTAACAACTAGGGTTTCACAAGATCCAATTTTAATTTATCAATCCATCCAATCCATCATGTACATATTCATACTCAAACCCTAACATGTTTTCTAGTAGATAAAATACTACATACAACATTCCAAGAAAAAAACAAGACAACTTATATCACTCAAATACAACATACACAAAACCAAATAAAACAAAACAAGTCACTCACCTCAATGAAGAAATTTAATCGAATTAATGAAGAATAAGAAAAGTCCTTCTTTTGCGAAATTCAAGTTCTCCTCAAATCTCCAAGAAAAATAAAACAATAAAACCTTTGTGTTGTGCAATGAACGACGGCTGCACTCCACCTTTTAAATAGGCCGGAATTGGGAGAATTAGGGTTTTGAACACATTTGCAAAATAATCCTTTTAAAATATAACTTTACATAAATAGATCCCTATACTTGGAAACTTGATAAAACCAATTAAATTGAGATTTAAAAACAAAATAAACACTTTATTTCCAGCCGACACTGTTTGACAAGTCCAGAAAAATAGTTTTGCACTTTCATCCCTCAAAATGACAATTTTGCAAAAAGATCCTTCTTTTCGTAATATTTGCAAATAGGTCCAATAAATATCAAAAAAATCTAGAAAAATTACAAATAAATCCCAAATAATAAATAATTATTTTCCAAAAAATAATTTTTCCTTTTGAACTTCTCAAGAAAATATTTGCACGTGTAAAAAGATAAATTTTCAGAAAAATATTTATTAAATCTCCAAAAATCATTTTAATTCATTTATAAATCTTTAAAATTATATTTAAAAATACGGGATACTACAAGCTGACCTCCTGAATGAATCATGTCGAGAGGAGCTTGCCGACTTCCTCCCTTACCACCAGTTGTCGGCCGGGGGCGAACTTACGCCTCTTCTGCTGGACTGGATTTGAGTCTGGATAGATGCTCAGCCGGTGCATTATGATGTCTTCAGAGATTCCTGGCATGTCGGACGGTGTCCAGGCTAAGAGGTCGGAGTTCCGACAGATGCACTCAATGGTTGTTTGCTTTAGGTCTGGGGCCAAGGATTGGCTAGCCCGGAACCACTTGGACGTTTCTTCCTCAAAAAAAGGGACCTCCTCAAGCACATCTACGGGTTCCAAGACTCGCTCAGAATGGAGTTCTATAGCATCGAGGGGAAAGATGCCGCCCCCTAATGCAGTCATGTAGCACGAATGGACAGACTCCTTATTGCCTCGGACAATGTTGACCCCGTGATCGGTGGGAAATTTGAGCTTTCAGTGGTAGGCAGAAGGAACCGCCTGGAGGGTGCAAAGGCCGGGTCTGCTAAGGATGGTGTATAGGCGGCCTTGACATTAACCACCATGTAGTCCATTGCTTCGGTCCGGAGGGTCGGAGCCGTGCCGGCCGTTACGTCAAGCATGACAGTACCTTCGATCTAGACAGGGACGCCAGAAAATCCATGGAGCGTGTACCCTGCTGGTGTCAACCTTTCACATGAGAGCTTGAGGCTTTCAAAAGCGGCCAGAAAGAGGATGTTGAACGGGCTACCATTATCAACGAGGATACACCGTACATTATGGTTGTCCATGCCGAGGCTGATGAAAAGAGCACCGCAACATAGGAGTCGGAAGCCTTCTAGGTCTTCTCCTGAGAAGGAGACAATCTGTTACTGAATCTTAGGGGGAGGTTGGCCATGGACCAAGCTTACCTCCTGCAAGAAGGCCTTACGAGAGGTTTTGGAATCTCCACCCATGGGCCCGCCATGGACATAGTGTAGGATTGCCTGGCCCCCCGTCTCTTCGGGCTCAGGATCTTTGTCGGGTTGCTTCCTGACCGTTCGAGGAGGAGGCAAAGGCCTCAGGTTCCTTTGGTCCCTCTGGTCCCTCGGGTTAGTTCGGGTGAACTCTTAGGTTCCCTCGCTGGATGAGGGCCTCTATCTCGTCTTTAAGGGCGCGATAGTTATCAGTCTCGTGCCTATGGTCCCGGTGAAACCGGCAGTAGAACCTCTGGTCCCTTTTTTTTGTTGCTCGGTAGGGGATGGAGTCGGAATATCCCTTTGTCCTCGATTTCTAAGAGGATGGCTGACACGTTCTGGGTCAGCGGCGTAATTTTTCAAAATGGAAGACCGAAAGAGGCATCTTCAGACCAGACACATCCTTTGTGGCTTTTTTGGTAGGCTCGGTGTCGTCCATCTTGTGCTTCCCCCTGGTTGTAACTTCTTTGATGCCCTCAGGGTGTAGAGCTTCCTCGGCCCGAATGTACTTCTCGACCCTGTTGAGGAGGTCGGGGAAGTCAATGGGCAGTTTCTTGGCCAAGGACGCCTTCAGCTGGCTGTATCGAACGTTGTGCCAGAAAGCTGTGGAAGCCACGCCCACGTCGAGAGAGGAGACTGACCTCACCTCGACGGTGAACCTCCGAACGAACTTGTGGAGTGGTACCCTTTCCTTCTGCTTAAGGTCCAAAGTGACGCGCTCGTCTTGTCGACTTTTCGGCTGGTCACGAAGTGGGCTAGAAAGCTCGCTTCTAGCTGGTCGAAAGATCGAGCCGGGAGTGAGTTTCGAGAACCATTCCCGAGCTGGACAACGTAGGGTGGCAGGAAAAGCACGACATAGGAGATGATCTGACGCACTGTGAATCACCATGAGGGTTTTGAACCCTTCCATGTGATCAGCGGGATCACCCTCGTCGTTATAGGTCTCAAATTGGGGAGACCTGAAATTTCTGAGGATCTCAGCTTCTAAAATTTGGGTGGAGAATGGGGGTCGGTTTGGCATGTAATATTATCTGGCCCGCCCCTGCCGAGATGGGCGAGGCGATTCTCTATCTCTCGAAGGCGTCGCAGGACGGCATCTTCTTGTTCTAGTGGGCGGGTCAAACCGTGGGATTCGCTGCCCCGGGCTTCTGACTGAGGGTAGGAATTATCGCGCGCCTCGGTCCTGGGACCACCTCAGATCGCTTGGAGGACCTCGTTCCTAAAGTTTTGGAACTCAACCCTCATGACTAGGGCCTGCACCACAGGGCTGTTGATTCTTGATTTTGATGATTACAACACAATGCAAAGTTGTTGTGCTACCTCTCATATATTGCAAGTTGTATCAAAGTTTATCATGTATGATACACAAAGGCTTCAAAGTGAATTGATCTAGCAAGTTGTTCTAAAGCTGAAGAATGATCAAGCAAAGTTTCATACAAAGACAATGGCTAAAGCTTCTATCAAGACTAAAGACTCAAGTCAAGACCAAAGCTTCAATGTCTTATATGTTGTGTCCTTTAAAAACAAATGTAATCTTTTTTTTGTTTGTTGAGTCTTAGATTAATGTAAAAGCCTTGTCACACACACACACACACACACTCACATATAATTTTATAACTGTGTATTTTTCCAAAATAAAGGTCAAAACAGTTTGAACTAGGTCAGGTGTTGAGTACTAGTCGACTGCCATTAAGGACCAATCGACTGTACCTGTACAAAACTGTCTGAGCTTCTTCAAACTCTGGCCAGTCGACTCATAACGGCAACCCAGTCGACTGTTCAAGCTGTTTTGACAAATTTCTGATTTCAAAATATTTTTTTCGAATTCAACAGATTTATTTTCGTTGGTTGACAGTTGGTACAACTGCTTCTCAACGTCCAGTGATTCTAACTCTATAAATAGAGTGTAGAAATCACTTGGAAAAAGATTATTCTCTTTTATAAGCTTTCAAGTTCTTATTTTCAAAAAGAGAACAAGAGTTCAAAAGCTTTCAAATCCTCAAAGTTTTTTGGTTCTCTGTTTTCAGTCCAATATAACATTGATTTCATTTTGAACTGATTTCAAAAGTGACCTATTAGCCTCCATACACAAATCACAATCACAACAAGGCTATAGGTTGATTGTAACTCTTTCATTGTTCTTTCTTCACTCTCGGTTGTGAGAGTGGTCCTCTCGATTAGAGAGTATGGCTCTTGGTTGTAGAGTCGGTTTTCACTCTCGGTTGTGAGAGTGGTCCTCTCGGTTGGAGAGTAGGGTTCTAGGATGTAGAGTCAGGTTTTTACTCTTGGAGGAAGAGTGGATTACTCTCTCTAGTGGTGAGAGAGGACTACGGGTTGGATAAGGTTATTGTCTAATGCCGTAGGGTATTCTTGTACATTTTTCAAGAATAGTGAAAAATCTCAAGTGGGTTGCTTGGGGACTGGATGTAGGTCGGGAGGACCGAACCAGGATACATCGTATGTACTCTGTGATTGGAGTTTCTATGGTTGTATCTCTTGAACCTTTTATTACTTGCATTTCAATTCTCTTAAAATCGTTCTGGTAAGTCAAATGTATTCCCATCTTAAGTCGACTGATCAGACTGGTATTACAATCTTCTCAGAAACTCTTCTGGCAAGTCGACTGCCTTTCTGTATTAAGTCGACTTATCAGACTAGTATCAAAATACTCTCCTACTCTGACGCCTCAGTCGACTGAACTTCCTTTTACAGTCGACTGAATAGAAGATATTTTTTAATTCCGCAATTATTTTTTTATAAAACACTATTCACCCCTTCCCCCCCTTTCTAGTGTTTCTTGCCTTGCCTACAGGATCCAACAAGGGCCACATGAGGGCGGAGGTCCTCGGGGTGATCGGCTGTGCCCTATTCCCGTTCTAGGGTATGCTGTCCGCCATGGTTCAGGATCGAGTTGGAAGCGGCCCCTCCCCTAGACCGGCTGATCTGCCGGTTGTGGATTAAATGCCGCAAGTCGAGAGCAGCGACCGAGCGTGAAGCGCTCGGTTCGGGTCCTGTCTCACCATTGGGTCGAGGTTGACGAGGGCCATGGGTGGTCGCATGGCTCTAAAAGGGAGGTGGATCTGGACAACGTCTAGAGGTAAAGGCTTTCCTGACTTTAGGACCCATGTTAAAGCCTGGCTTCGAGGTGACGTCCTCGGACAGGGTCGGACCGGTGTCGGTGTCGCGGATCCCACAGACGGTGCCAACCTGATGCGGCTTGTTTTGGGTGTGGGGCAATAGGTATGAGTTCTTGTAATTTGTGAAGCGGAAGGCGCGACACTGGCGTTGATCCGATCCACGGCTGTAGGACCAGCTTGGGAGTAGCAGGAGAGAGGTAGAGACTCGGTGCTCTGCTCGGACCTTCGTAGCTCAGCTCAGATCTTCGTAGCTTGGCCCAGATCTTCGTACCTGCACAATGCCTAGAAATCCCGGGAGAGTTACCGGAGACAGGCCCTCTGACGAACTAGTCAGTCACTGAGAAAGCAACAGTAGCTAGGGTTCAGGTGGAGAAAGATTGATTACCTTTGAAAGTGAGGAGGGGGTCTGATATTTATAGGCAAGGATAAATGGGTCTGAGATCCTAACGGGCCGAGTCGGACCCATTTGCCCATGGGCCTAAGCTGGTTGATGCCCGTTGGGATTGTTTGACCCGATGATCACATGAGGGCGGAATCTGAGGAGATCTGGGGGCCCAGATAGGACCACGTAATTTATACCATATCAGGCATATATTTATATATTCCAATATAAATATATTTCTTATGTTTTGTTGTATACATGCTTATGTCATTAAATATCAGAATTGTGGGTTTGTGTACTGTAACCCCTTAGAGCATCCACAGTTGTTTGCTTGTTTGCCATTTTTGCCATTTTTTTTACTGTAGCGCACACAGTCGTGAGCTATTTTGTCATTTTTGGCAATTCGGCTACAGTAGAAAGGGGAAAATAGTATTCAAAATAACAAAATGCATATTATAGATGATGAAACATCATGTTTCGTCTGAATTATTTAATTATATTTTTAATTGATCGGACGAAACACGTTGTTTCGTCCGAAGTAAAAAAAAATTTAAAAACAAACAAATAAACCGGTTAAGTGAATTTAAGACTTGTAATGAACATGATGTTTTGTCCCATGTGAGACGAAACATCCCAATCCAATTTTTTTAAAAAAATTAATTTTTAAAATTAATTTTGTAAAATTTTAAATTGTTTTTGCAATTAAAAAATTGTTTTTGCAAATATTTTTTATAAACTATTTTAAAAAATTGTTTATGCAATTTTTTTTGCAAAAAAAAAATTCTTAAAACCCGGACGAAGCATCATGTTTCGTCCGGTTATTTTGAAACTTTTTTCTTCTTTGGGACGAAACATCATGTTTCGTCTCGTGTTTTATATTAATATTTTCTAAGTTTCGGACTGTATAAATTATTTTTTAATGACAGTGATGTTTCTTCTATTTCTTTTTTAATGAACTTATACATTTTTTTACCATTCAGCGACTGCAACGTTTCGTCGAAATGGATTGCCAAAATATGCATTTTGCCATTTTTTACATTGAACGACTGTGGATGCTCTTATGGACCGCCTCAGAGGGATTCTTATCATTTAGGATAAGAATAAAATCATAGATTTTTGGATACCTAGCATACTGCTTTCACGAGGTATATATAGAAAATACCCACCCGATGGGTAGTTGAGCCATAACATTTTTGTTTTGTTTTGTTTTTTGGTTTTTTTGTTTTTTTTTTTGGATTTTTTTTTTTTTTGGAACAAGATCGTAGCCACACACTCCCATACTTTACCGCATATTTATATTAATTGGGGATTTTTTTGTGCCAACGAGATTTGAACTCCTAACCTCTTGCTCACCAACAAAGAATCTTAGCAAACCTAATTTCATATTTGAGATCTAACAACCTTAAAGCATAGTAGCAATTCGTTGTTTGCCAATGTAATAAAAATAACTAGTATAAATTATGTGCAATATTGCACAGAACTCTCAAAAGATGAGAAAATAGCAAAACTATTCTTAAAAAATTCATCTAATATTGTTGGGGAAAATCATCTAATTACATCTATACAATATTGCAGAATTTTTTTATGTTTGATTAAGGAATATGATTAAAATTCAAATTTTGGATAAAGAAATAATTGGGATTGCCTCCTACATTTGCTCTCCTTTTTTTCAACAAGAAAAAAAAGAGAAATTATAAACAAAAAGTGGTCTTAACACAATATATTGTATAGAAAACTGGAGAGAAAAATAAAAGGAGTGAGAGAGAGAGATTTGTCAAAGGAGAAAAAGCCACCGCTGCCACCCCCGTCGGTGGCCCCTTGCATATGTCAATTCTTACTGTCTCTCATGTTATTGCTGCTAAGTCGAAGACTATTGTCTCTTTGAGTGCCACCAGACCCACCACCTCTCCCTTCTCATTTCCTTATTGGATTTGTCAAGTGGGAAGTGGATTTGTCACGTGGGTGGTGGAGTAAATCTGAATTTTTACCAAACTATCCCACTTTTGTATGTATGAAACTATTCCTGTTTGAAAATTTAATACCAAAACATTCCTATTGCTAATTGAGTTAGCACGCCTAGTAATTTTTTTCGCACTAACTCAGTTAGCGTGTTGCAGGGGATACAACTTTTCCCTCTTATTTGGGTGTGGCAAAAAAACTCACACAATATAGACACGCTAACCCCGTTAGCGTGCGTGTTTAAACCACTAGCGCTAACGGGGTTAGTGTACGTAGATGGAACATTATGGGACACTACCTCAAAGGGGGTGTGGGTAAAAAATCACTAAGTATAGATACGTTAACTCAGTTAACATGCCTACTATTACCTAGGCCGTTAACTGAGTTAACGACTGTGAAGATTTCAAGTTTCCAGAAAGTTAAAACTTTCTGGAAATTGGAGATACTCACACACGTTAACTCGGTTAACGTGTCATGTTTTACCAAGATCGTTAACTAAGTTAACGTGTATGCCTATCTTCACAAACAGACTAATAATCAACACACGTTAACCCAGTTAACGGCCTTGGTATAAAGAGGCGCGCTAACGGGGTTAGCGTGTCTATATTGAGTGAGTTTTTTGCCACACCCAAACAAGAGGGGAAAGTTGTATCCCTTGCAGCACGCTAACTAAGTTAGCGCGAAGAAAATTACTAGGCGTGCTAACTCAGTTAGCGACAGGGATGTTTTGGTATTAAATTTTCAAACAGGGATAGTTTCGTACATACTTACAAAAAGTGGGATAGTTTGGTAAAAAATCCTACCTGACATGTGATATCTAACTTGACTCCGACTGCACCCTAGCAGCAACCAACTGTAACGTGACGAGGACTACACCGGTGTTGCAACCAACTCTAGCCCGCTTTGGCTTGCACATGCACTACAACCAATCCAACTCGACCCACAAATCCTTTCAGGCTTTCGTATTTCACACCCGAAACCCTAACCCATCTCGACCTGATCTAGTCCACAGTCTGTAATTTCTAATATAATATCCTATATTACTATAATTGACTTCAGAGGCCTAAAAATTTGCCATGTAACATTTAATGGTTGAATCACAAGAAAGTGGCAAATTGGACTATTAGGAGGCTATGCTAGGCCTTAGGTACTGTTCTCTTTTTTGCCTCTTATAAGAGGATTTACATTAAGAGCCTCTTGTAAGAGCCACTTTTTGAGGTGTTCTTTTTATATAAAAATAACCTCTCATAAGAACCTCTTATAAGATATTTCTGTTTTTTTTTCACCTCTTACAAGAGCCTTTTCTCTAGTTTTACACATTTTTTTCCTTACTATATAATTTTTCTATTTATACTTTGGGGTAATATAGACTTTTTAAGTGATAGAAGGCTTATAAGAATTTGAAAGAGGCTACTAGAAGCCGTTTAGGCTTATAAGCGATTTTGGGAGAAATTGCTTATAAGAGGTAAAAAAAGAACGCTAAAAAATATGGGAAAAGAGGTGGATCACCTTTTATAAGAGGTGAATCGCTTATAAGAGGAGAAAAAAAAACAGTACCTTAGAATTTATTGGTACTTTTGGTGTCTTAATTGGAATTTTCCGTAAGCAGGATTACACCCATAGATCAAATAAAGAATTTGGTCACTTATTTTGGAAGGGCTATGCAAATGGTTAATGCATCACGCAAATGAATAATGCAGAATATAAACGAACTGGGCTTTTTGGGCCCAGGGTGTTAGATTAGAGTTATTTGGAAAAACAATAATGCAATTGATATTGAGGCATTGAGCATATATATATATATATATATATATATATATATATATATATATATATATATATATATATAGTTCTACCCAATGTGGGACTAAACTAAAGCAAATGGATCCCCCCCGAAACTCACGGTAGATCATGCAACAAGAGTTTGTCTATAAGAAATAAATGACGGCTAACTTTATGAGCTTTGTTGAAGAAATTTGCAATATGAAGGGTTGTATATGTATATGGCAAGGAAATGGTCTTCTTGTCGAGTAAAATGACAATCAACCTCAATGTCTTCATCCATTCATGAAAAACAAGATCGTTAGCAATCTAAATAGCACTAATGTTGTCACAATGCATAGGAGTAGAGTCAGAGATTTGAAGACCAATGTTTGAAAGTAAGCATCATAGCCAAATAATCTCAGCAGTAGTCGAAGTCATAACACGATACTTGGACTTAGTATTGTAGCAAGAAACAACATCCTATATCTTTGATTTCCAGGAAACCAACGACTCACCGAGAAAAAGACACAACATCCACTGGTGGAATGGAGATCATTAACATCCCCAACCCAATCAACATCACTATAAGCTCGAAGAAGAAAGGTGGATGCAGAGGAGAAGAACAATGACCTGGTGGTAGTGCCACGAAGATATCAAAATATGCGAAGAAGAAAAGCTTAATGTTTGGTCATAGGCACAGAGACAAAATGACTTACAATATGAATTGCATGTGAAATATCTTGGTGACTGATGGTGAGATAAACAAGCATCTCAACAAGCTCTTGATAGCAAGTGGGATTGGGTAATGGGTCATCATCATCAGGTCACAACTTGACATTCAACTCGAGCAGAGTAAGAGAGGTGTGAGAAGGGCAGCCCGACTGAGAATCTCCGCAGCAAACTTGCACTGTGACAGAGAATATTTATGGACTAAATAATCAACCTTAAGACCAAGAAAGTAATGAAATGGGCCAAGATCTTTCATGTCAAACTGATTATGAATGTGGAGTTGTATGCGAGCAATGTGATCTTGGTCATCACCTGTGATTATCATATCATCCACATACAGAAGAAGAATAATATGATACCTATTTGAACTAGAAATAAATGTTGCGGGATCATTTGCACTAGCAATTTGAAGAACTTGAGTGAAACGCTGAAACCAAGCACGAGGAGGCTTGAGGCCATAGAGAGAATGACGTAACCGACAAATATAACCTAAGGGATGAGAAAGATCAGGTGGAGGTTGTTGAATATATAGGTATATTCTCACTATATGAATATATGTGTAATATTATTCTGTGGGTAATACATGTGTTACACGTACTAATCGTATGAATATCGGACCACGGGTTGAGTGGGTTGAGAACTCAGTACCCAAACCAGTATTTATCCTATAAACATTGGCTTGTGATAGTAGTCTAGGTATTCCAATCTTGATACCTAGGGTAAATATCTCAAGCACCTTAGTCTAGGATATTAACCCTAATTTATTCTCATGTTATTATCTCTCATAATCTCTAACAGAGGTATCATGTAAATATCTTCTGTATAAACCCATAGAGAAAATCATTCTTCACATCCATATGAAATAACGACTATTTGCGAGTAACCGCAACAACAATAAGAGTGCGAATAGTTGTTATCTTTGCAACATGGGCAAAAGTCTTCTCATAATCAATACCACACACTTGAGAGCAAAACTACGGGCAACCAGACGAGCTTTATGCCGTTATATAGAACAATCTGCATGGATTTTAATTTTATATATCCACTTGATAGGCATCTTCCAAAGAGGTAAAGGACAAAAATCTAAAGTTTGAGCATATTATAATGCCTTTAATTCATCTGCCATAGCAAATTGCCATTTTGGATGTGTAACTGCCTCACGATAAGTTTTGGGCTCCTGATAACGTGACGCCAAAAAAAATCAAAAAGTAATAGTGGTAAAATTTGGATCACAATATTTGGTTGGTGGAAGATATTCTCTAGTAGGATAGCGAAGAGTTGGATCCACATGTTGGAGAGGCCAATCAGGATCAAGAGTTTTCATATATGATCGGGGAACTCTTTGTACTAGTACCGTGCTGTGTAATAGTCTCTGACAGAGATGAAAGTATTGGAGCATTTTTTAGGAGAAAATTGGTGGAATCTCAAAAGTATCTTGAAACTCAACATCATTTGGAGTAGGAAATGAGAACATAACAGGTGGAGAGGGAAGAACATAGTAAGGTAGTGCTCAAAGAAGGTCACATGTGGGAAAATGTGAAGGCAACGAGTAACACAATCATAACAACAATTTATGTTTAAGACTATATCCTAAGAATACACACATAGCTGATCTAAGAGAAAGTTTAGTACGTTCTGGTGGAGGAATGAGCACAAAGCATATACAACTGAATACTCGCATATTAGTGGAGTCAGGTGAAGTATTTTAAAACATTTGATAGGGAGTAAGACCTTGAAGAATGGAAAATGGCATAAGATTAAGAATGTAGACACTAGTGAGAACAGCCTCAGCCCAAAATTGGATAGGAACATAGGCAGACAGAAATAAGAATCTAATGGTTTCAAGAATGTGGCGATGACGTCTCTTTGCAACACTATTTTGCTGATATGCATGAGGGCAAGAGAGCTAAGGCAAAACGCCTTGGGAGCCAATAAAATTTCAAAATCAATGAGAGGTGTATCCTAGAAACAAAGTGGAAGCTTTTAATAGTGGAGGAAAACCGAGTAGCAACCATAGTACTAAAATTGACATAACAATCATAAACATCAGATTTTTGTTTGAGAATGTATCAAGTAAAACGAGAGATGTCATCTATAAAGATCACATAATATCTATTTCCACCACGAGATAAATGAGGGGAAGATCCCATGACATCAAAATAAATAACTTCAAATTGAGAAAATGAAATATGCTCACTAGAAGGAAAAGAGAGGCCAGTTGCTTTGCCAATTTGCAGCCAATATAAGATGATAAAGAGTTTGGTAGAAAATCTTCTAAAGAACCACAATTAGAAAGAAAACATAGATGAGATAAAGATAAATGATCGAGACGGTGATGTCAAACATCACAAATAGAAGGTGTAGTGGTGACAAGACGCATAATAGCAGCTGTAGGTACTCATAGAGAGTTTATCCATGTAATAAAGACTGTCTTTCTTGTGCCCGATTCCAACCTACATCGTATGTGGATCCTACACAATACAAGAAAATGAATCAAAGGTAACTGTGTAATTCATATCATTCAGTTGAGATACTAAAAATATGTTTAGGGAAGCATTGGGAACATGATAAACATGAGGGACAAAAAAATGGGGAGAATCAAGGAGATAGCTAGTAGAAATCATTTGCGTGTGTGTACCATCAGTAGTACGAATGATAGAGGTGGATGGTAATGATTTATTATTAATTTGGTGCGGGGCAATAGATGTCAAGTGATTAGCAGCACCATAATTTAATATCCATTAGTCATAAACATTACGTGAATGAGTAGCAAAGGTAGATGAAACAGTGGGAGGAGAAATACCCGTCAATTGCAGTGATTGTAGAGAACTCCGTAACTGAGAATGAGAATGGTCAAGGGAAGGACCAAATATAGTATTTGTTGGAGTAGCGGATTGTTTGTTCCTGGCAATAATGTTGCTGTGCAGGAGGACGAGGTATACTGAGAAGAATTGAATTGAACTGAGCTTCAGAGAAGCTTTGGGTTAACCAGGGGGCTGACCTGAATTTTCCAAGGTAAAGACTACAAAGTCTACAATAAAGAAGCAGGTGCAAGTTCGCTCTTCTTGAAAAGTTGGTTTTAAACAATCTTTCGGTCAATACAGGGGTCCAAGACAACAAATTCTAAGAATTGCAGCGGCTCTTCTGTTTTGAAATGGGCCGAAACGGGCCAAAACTAATTGAGGGGATTTGATCCGAGAGGAATTGAATGGATATGATCCAATACAGGATGTTCTCTGTTTGACACTATGATGGTGATGGTGATGGTGACGGTGACGTAAGTCGGCGGCTGTTTGAACGAGTTGGAAGGCTACCAGAAACAAATTAGGGTTGTATTGAAGCTTAGGAGAGGTAAGAGAGGTATTAGGGTTTATAATTGAGAGGGTTAATATTGCTATGATACCATGTTAGAGCATCTATAGTCGTTTAATGTCATATTTTGGGTATTTGGCAAAAAGAAAATGAAAAAATAGATTTGTGTTGCAGTTGTCAAAAGCCAAAATTTTGCTCAGACGGAAGATTATCTTTCGTCTCAGAAATTTAATTCAAAAAATATATAAATATATATATAAATGCATTGAAGTGAGGGAAAAGGACAAAAAAAAATTTAAAAATTAAAAACAATTAACAGAATCAGAAAAGGACAGAAAAAAATAATAATAATAATAATTCAAATCTGCCAAATGCCTTGGACGGTATATTATGTACCGTCCTAGGCAAATGGCCTTTTGCAAATTGGTCTTGGACGGTACATTATATACCGTCCGTCCAATTTTTTTTTTTTTAAAATTTAATTAATCGGATGGTGTTTAATCTTTCGTCTGTCGGATTTGTCGTATACAAAATTTAAAGCGACGGTGTTTAATCTTTCGTCCCACGTTTCGGACGAAAGATTATCTTTCGTCCGACTATAATTTGGCTTTTGCCAAACCGTCTTCCATATTTGGACGCAACTGTTCATGCGACACCCAAAATTTGGGTATTTGGCAGACGACTACAGTGACTTTTTTTTGATTTTTTCCAAAATTTGGGTATATGGCATACGACTACAGATGCTCTTAGGCTTCGACATATTTGGAAAAATAATAATGTATGTTTTTGAGGCCTTGAACCAAATATAAGTGTACAAGAATAAAGGAAAAGGAAATGAGTTTTACCCAATGTGGGACTAAAATTAAATCAATACTAAAAAACATGCAACCTACTAATTAAATATGTATAATATATGTATTTAATACATAGGATGCAAATGGTCCCAATGGTTAGAAGAGACTAGGACTTGAAAATTGGCTAATATGGATTTCCAGTGTGTTCCAGGTGGATAGCTACAAAGATGAGGAGATACAGAACAGACCGACCGTAGGTTAATTCCCACCGTCCAAGGCTGTTGGAGGGAATTATCACTTGTTAGTTGTCACATGTGCTTATTACTGTAGTTTCTCTAATTTTTTCTATGTTTTTATGATAGTAGCTATATGTTAAAGCCCGCCCTTCATGGATGTTGGAAGTTAAAATGTTGAACTTTCCTGTATTTTTCGGTCTACTGGATTTGTTTTTTGTTATTTCTTATTAATGAAACATGATGGTAATATTTTACATTTTCCTTAAATTAAAAAAAACTACATATATCTGTCTTATATATTTTCACAACCCTACACAATCTATTAATTATTTGAGCAATAAGAGAGCTGTCATTCACCATCTCCTCTTCTCAGCTCCAATTCTGAAAGACACTCTTCAAAGACGCCAAAAGAGAATACTATGAAAGATTGTATAGTCTTCAAGGATCTAGTAAATCTGTGCTTCACAGAATTTTTTCTCCAACTCTTGGAATACACTTTTCACTCAAAATGTATGTGAGATCTTGTTTTAAATCTGGTAGTATAATCTCTGTGAAGTGTTAATCTATATCATAGCAATAGATATGATTAATATTATGAGATTCTCTTATATGCTTGGGTGTACTCTGCTTAATTAGAAATTGTGAAATATCTATTTGTATGCATAAAATACCTTCACCACAAACTTCATCGTCAAATCAAGAAAATACCAATTCAACTAAAACCACTTTCACATTGTGCACCAACATGTTTCAAGATTGTTGTCTGAAGTTTTGCTAGCTATGAGCATCTGTAGTAGTTGGCTATTTAGCCAAAAAATTTAAAAATTGGCTCGAAACGTGCTGTTGCCAAAATTTCCAATTTGGTGAACAATCGTCAGCTATATTTGGCAGTCGAATTGGCTAAATGGAAAAAAATAGCCCGACGTAACATAATTTTTCGTTTGAAGATCGGACGGTAAATAATTTACCGTCCCAAAATTTATTTTATTAATATAATAATGGGACGGGAGATTATACACCGTCCCAAACAAAAATTAATTAATAAAATAATTGGACGGGAGATAATTTTCTGTCCGAAATTTTTTTTTAATTTTTTTTTCCCGGACGGTAGATAATCTGTCGTCCAATAATCAAAAAGTAAAAATAAAATTGAGACAAAAAGTAAAAATAAAATTGAGAGAAGAGAAATCATGTAACGTCCTGGGCTTTTGGGGTATTTTTTTTTGGATTTTCTATATTTTTTTTAAAAAAATGTCACTATCGGACGTCCAAGGTTTTTTTTTATTTAAATTATTTGGCGAAAAATAATCTACCATCCTGGATTTTTTGCTCAATATTTTTGTTGGTAATTTTTTTTTTTAAACGTGGGACGGAAAATAATCTAACGTCTGTCCAATTAATATTTCGAAATGCCAAATTTTGACTAACAACGACTACAACGAAAGCTATTTTTGCTATTTGCTATAAGCCAAATAGTCAAAATTTGGCTTTAACGACTATAGATGCTCTGAAGTGGTTCACTGAGTTTGTATTTAAGTGTTATTTTTAATTAGGATTGTATTTACGTGTTATTTTTAATTAGGATTATTTTGTAAAGAATGACTCTTGAATAATTAATAAAAGAAAACTTTTTTAAAGCGGTATATATTTTCAACTTATGTTTCTCGATTTTTTAGCAAAAAGGAGAACTTTCTCATTTTAATTTTATTTTTATTTTTTTCCGAATCTCTTCTTGCTCTTTGGCTTGTAGGGTAAGGTTGAGAATATAGACACTCTACTTCAAGTAGTTGTTCAGTCACTAAAGAAGGCATCCTTAAAAGAAAAAAGAGAAAATATCTCATTTGTAATTGTGGGTCAGAGGTTGCTGTCTCATTTGTCTAGAACCACAAAGATTCAGATGCTCATATGATATCACATATCCAAAAAGATAATTGAGGTCGTCATATTGCTTACTCTCTCGATTTTAAAATTCAGAAAAATAAAATTTATAAAAGAAGCACATAAAAAATTAAATTTTGTACCAGTTGAGCATATGATTTCTATGACTGGGTAGAGGAGCCGTTAAAAAATACGTCTCCCTATATGATCACCCCGAGGAAAGGCTAAATTTGGAAAGAAAAAAAAAATCCTAGAACTATTTCCTTCGTACAGAAAATATCAAAAAACTTTTTTTTCGTAGAAAACCACACTCGAGTATGGTTGCAAAAAACCTCATGAAGTATATTTTCAAAAAACTGTATCAAACTTTTCTGCTTGTATTAGATAATCTCATTCATCTTTGCAAGTTGGTTTAGAAAACATCATGCATCTTTTTCATTATTGTCAAAAAATCTGACTCAACTTTAGCAGAAAACTCAGACCGTGGAGTGGATTTTTTGCAACTATACTTGAGTGTAGTTTTCTGCACAAAAAATAGTCTGATGAGGCTTTCTGTATAAAGGGGATTGTTCAAAGGGATTTTTTCAAATTTAGCCCGGGGGAAATTCAAAGGCATTTTTTTCAATTTTTTTTGGTAGAATATGATTGAAAAGTACATTTATTTTTTCCGTTTATTATGGAGATCTAGTGATTTTCACAATTTCACGAGTTTTTTTTTTTTTTCCTTTTTAAATTTTATTATTATTATAACTTTCTTTCTATTTTTCACATTTCTGTAATATGCAAGAATCTATTCTTCCTTCCCGCTTCTAACACAGATACATCATCTACCCCTTTATTCTGTCGGTCAATCATTCTCACTTCTCCACTAACTTTGCCTTGCATTCTACTTCTACGTACAAAGCCAACAATACCCTCCACATCACTCGAGACAGCAACCCACCAGCTCTCTCTCTCACTGTCCTCTCTCTTCGATCCCTATTAAACAGCTATCCTACACTCTCTTGGATTTGTACCTAGAAAACAATATTCAAGAAGGGATGAAGAACAACCTCTTGATATCGGTGCTTGTTGTTGTTGCATTGGTATCAGTGGTACTGGTGGATTGTTCATCAAAGAAGGAAAAAAAGTGTGACAAGGGGTGGGAGTGCAAGGACAGCATCTACTGCTGCAATGACACCATTACAGATCTGTTCCAGGTTTACCAGTTCGAGAACCTCTTCGCCAAGCGCAACACGCCTATTGCGAACGCAGTAGGGTTCTGGGACTATCATTCTTTCATCACGGCCGCGGCAGTCTACCAGCCGCTTGGGTTTGGCACCACTGGTGGGAAGACTATGCAAATGAAGGAGGTAGCCGCATTTCTCGGACATGTCGGCAGCAAGACATCTTGTGAGTATTTTCTTTTGATGTGATATTGGAGTAGATATAGTTTTGGTGTTCGGATAGTTCGGTAGCTTACAAGACACTTTTTGATGAACACTTACAAGACACTTGAAACAAATTAACTCTGGTACGTTCTTTATGTTGAGTACATCACTGTGATCAAGATGAATGCAGTTTTGCTAATTTATGTAGCTCAACTCCATGTTTGCAACTGCGTACTGATCTGGTTTAATTTTTGTATATTTGTTTAAATCGTATTAAAAGACCAAGGCACTCATGAAACTTTATTACAGTTGATCTTGGTTTATTATAAAACATTGCAAATTAAGACAATTTATGCCTGTAATATTGATTGTCAGTTTTTTTTTACATGAGCCACCATTATCCTGAAAAACTTGTATTTGGGGATCAAATTCCAAATATCTACTGGATTCACATCCATCTCATATGGTAGTAGAACTTGGAGGTTGCACCTTCATCAAATACTTTCCCCCCACTATTATAAGATATAGTTTCATAGTTTTGTTATGAGGTAGATCGTCTTACATCTATGCAGATCTTCTTTTTTTTTCTTTTTCCGTTAAACGGTGGGTTGAATGCCCCCCGCATTTCATTAAAAAGACTTTAACAAAATATACAAAAAATAAGGCTTATGTAGTTCAGGAAACCCAACATGGATCATGCATGGAACTCATACACCACAATCAACTAACAAAAAATATAATAAAATCTAAACCTACTGGTTGGCCGACGAGCGAGCAAGTTTTTCGTGTCAATTTGAGCTCATTCTCTCTCATTCCCTCGTTTGTACTCCGTTTGTTTTTGCTGTAACCCGCAACCGCCCCATCTAAGTAGATATCATACACTTTGAGTTCTACTACTGAATATTTTTTTTATAAATATTTTTTAAAGAAATTTATTTAATAGATCAAATCCTCTCTTTGCATTCAATAGTAATTATAGATCAGCTTATTTGATTGTGCACATTTATTATCATATTCAAGATCATCTAGACTGACTTATTTTGGACCTCCATATAAATTCATGAAGAGCTTTTAAAATGTCAGAGATTCATTCTAAAAGAACCATTAGGTCCATAAATTGCTAAATTTTGATTCTTATATTTTTATAATGCATGTATCATAAGGATGCCAGATCTAACCATGCTCTTATCATGATCAATCGTACAAGAAGTAGCGATGCAAAAAAGCATCATATATTCAATGAATTCATGTCATAATTAGTATGCTGATTAAAAGACTGATAAGCAAGAAGACCCCTCACCTATCAACTGTGGGTTGTCTGCTTTATTTCTCTTTGGCAACATATTTGATTTTCTGACCTCCAATTTACCACCTATTAGGTGGCTATGGTGTTGCAACTGGGGGACCGCTCGCATGGGGACTCTGTTATAACCATGAGATGAGTCCAAGCCAGTCCTACTGCAGTGATGACTATCTTTTCCCCTGTAGCCCTGGAGCTGAGTATTACGGCCGTGGTGCTTTACCCGTCTATTGGTATATATGTCACTAACCTTTCGCTCCCCTCTCTCCAGCTATTCTATTTACAGGTCATTGGATGTTCGGATTTTCTTAAATATGAATTTGCTTAAGGAATTCCATATAGCATATGTGTAATTTGAATGATGTGGGATACATTATTTCCAAATTCAAAAGAGATTTTAAAAGAAAGTGATATGTACCGAAGTCACTATACCACTTCATGAATGCAGCAGGGAAAAAGTCCCTGCTGCATTCATGTAAGTCCCTGCTGCATGACATGAATGCAGCAGGGACTTTTCCATTGTGTAGCTACATGTGTTCCGTCAATGTATTATACACCAATTCGACTCCTGAGAAAAGTGTCTCACACTTCTCCTGCGTGTCCCATATATCAGTAATTTTGAACACTTGGACATTTGCCGTTTACTTAGTCAGCAGAATCAACAATTTCAAACACATATTTTGTTTTTAAAAAAATATTAAACTCGTATCAATCATTACGCTTCATATTTTGTAATTTTGTATCAAAATCATCCTGATTATGTTGCTGAAAACTATACTGTTGGATATCATATGGATTATATTCATACATAATTAGTCCGGTGGAGATTTCTGATACGACGGACATTAGATTTGTTTTTGCATTTTTAATCACCATTATTGCTTGTTCTTTTTTAATGGACGTGTCCTGCTTCTTACAAATCTTCCGTGCCTCATATTTATACAGTTGTCTTGTGCAGTAACCTTGCTTTGCTGCACTTGATTATGTGGGTTTTGCAAAGATTTGGTATACAGTGTAGTGTTATTTGTTCTGATACAATTTATTAGTGCAAACTCAATTGGTATTAATTCAGGAACTACAACTATGGACTTATTGGTGACGGTATCAAGGTCGATCTGTTAAACCATCCTGAATACCTCGAGCAGAATGCTACTCTAGGTTTCCAATCGGCAATTTGGAGATGGATGAACCCAATGAAAAAGAAGCAGCCTTCCGCCCACGATGTATTTGTCGGCAACTGGAAGCCCACAAAGAATGACACCTTGTCAATGAGGCTACCTGGATTTGGTGCCACCATGAATATTCTCTATGGGGATCAAACCTGTGGTCAAGGTTTTGTCGATGGAATGAACAACATGATATCACATTACCAGTATTATCTCGACCTAATGGGAGTTGGCCGAGAGGAGTCTGGAGATAATCTTGACTGTGCTGAACAGGTACCTTTCAATCCATCTTCTAAGTCTGAGACATCCTAAGCAGTTGCAGATTATATCGATCGGGTGTTGGTAAATAAATGGTTGTGCTATCTTCGACTTTTTTTTATAATGTTTATTTTTTCATTGTTTGTTTGGATCTATTTGAGTACATGTATGACAGATGATATTTGTTCTGTATTCCAAGTTGACAGATTCTGTATTGAAGTTTAATAGATGTTTGTATTTAGTTGAACACTTGGGGGTGTGTAATTGTTACATATACTTGCATGGATATTTAAGGAAAGCCTATTATATACTTGCAATGTATGAACATTTAATTAATTAGTACCTTTTTTGTTGTAAAGATTTTTAATGTTTCCTCTATTTAGTGTTGCATTGTTCTGAGTTCCTGCTGAATATGCTATTACAAACTTATCTGGATATAGGTCTTCGTCTTCACCAACGTGCTCATCCTTGTTCTAGCCTTGGTCAATGATGTTGTTCTCAGTTGTTCTCTGTTTCTGACAAATATAGAGTATGCGACAGGGTTATCTCTTCTCGTCACCACCACCTGCAACTAGGGATGATAATGGGATGGGGCCATCACCCTTAGGGACCCCGACATTGGCCCTAAGCAAGCTCTATCCCGGCTCCCGCCCTTTTATAAAAGGGCAGGGCTAAGGCCTCAACTTTAGGCCATTCAAAAGATAGGACCGGGGCCATGGTTTAACCTAGGCCCTACCCTGACCCGACCCTGACCCGAAACTTTTTAAGGCCCTAGTCAAGTCCGACTACTTTAATATACTAAATATACATAATATATATTACTTATTTATAAAAGCCCCTACCCTTGGCTTATTTTACCAAACTCATACATATTCTCTAAAGATAAAACAAGAAATTTCCTATAAAAATTAAAAAAAAGATAAAACATGGAAACACCAAAAGGTCCAAAACTCTATTAAATTTAAGGATGAAACGATGTTGTCAATCGATCTTTTGATTTATACTATTATAAGTTTATAATATGAGATGACAAATATAATTTTCGATTTATGTTGTAGATTCACGAGGTTGTATTGAGTAGATGGTATTGTAATATTTATAGCTAGTAATCTTTGAGTTCTATGTTACACGATTAACTCTTTAATAAAAATCGCCGGTAGATGACGATGTCATTGATCATCTTTAGTCAAAAAATCCATTTGGCTATCTTTTAAAAATATATATATTCTTGATGTTATTATCACTGTACAATCATATATTATATTCGATTCAATTGATAAGACTATATATTAAAATTTTGAAGTATTATTTATACTTGATAACAAATAAATTTTAATAATTTTCTTCATCTAAAATAAAAGTCTAGGGACGGATAAAGGCTCTGGGTCGTGATATGGTAGGGCCAGGGTTAAGAAAATTAAAGCCCTTAAGAAAGTAGGACTGGGATCGGGATTTATGCAAGGCCTTAGCATACCCTGATCCATTATCATCCCTATCCCCCCAAAACCCGTAGGTATTAAATATAATTTAAAAAAGGATCAAATGTAGTAACTTATACAATGTTGCCATATACGGAATGGCTAGCTCTTTTTAAGGACGGGGCATAGCCGTCATGTAACATAGAAAGATCACCATCTACATAAGGTATGGAGTAAGTACCTCTCAAATGTACAAGAACATCCTCCTATAAGGAGTTTCGCACAATCCTAGATTTCCCTGAAAAATTAAGGTTTTGTGGGAGTGTTTTGCGACATTTTTCGTTTCCTTTCTCTTACTTACTGTTCATATATTCTTAATGATTTCACGCAAATCTGAAGAACTTCACACAATTTGAGTGAATAGCAGTTCTCAGTGTCGAGCTTGACTAGTGTGATGAAGCTTTTTTGGCCATATAAACAGTTAACGTATGCAGATTTTAGGTTCAAATGGCTATCTGGATGACTGATGGCGTAAAGGAGCCGCCCCTACGCTCAGTGTCCGTTCCAAGTTGAGTTGCAATTCTCCCTTAACCATAAATCAAACCACGATTCGGTAGTTGGTTTTATCCCCAGAAAGTAAAATTTACCCTTCAAACAAGCTTCTTCTTTGATGAACTCAGTTAGTGCATATATTTTTTTTAAAAGGTAACCTGTAACCGCTTTATTAATAAATAATTAACGAAATAAGTATTATAAATAATATACATCTATTTGTTCCTAAAATTGTACAATGAAAAACAATTACATAGCTAAATCTATAGTAAAACTAGTCCCTTCACTAACTGAACTCGTAGATGGAAGCATCAGCGTCCTGTTCTCCCACCCATCCCTATCAAATGTAATTAGAATTTCAGAAAAATCGAATTTGAAATTCGATTTTCATTCGTAAATCCTCTCCACCCCAGAAACTCCCTCCACCTTCCCTCGAATGTCCAGCATGGCCACAATCACGGCCACCATCTCAAGGCGGCATGCATCATCATCGCCCGACGAATCCACCAATCCAACCTCATCACGACGTCATCTTCCGATTGCGCCAAATCTAGCCCTCAATAGGAGTCATTATTCTCAACCGACAAACCAACACTGCTGACGAAGTCGACCACTGCAACTCATCATTAGGGATCCCACAGCTTAGTCCATCACTCTATACACAATTTTAATTTCAAAAATAATATTTGAAATTCAAAAGGTGAACCAAATATCCTCTCACACTCTCCATGTATGTTTTGAATTTCAAATTTTTAAATTCAAATTCAAATTCAAATTATTCTCAATCTTCAACCAAATTTTAAATTCAACAATCCTCATTGAATTTCGTAATTAAACCAAATCTTTCCCTCAATATATATTTTTGAATTTCAAAAACTCTAATTTCAATTTCAAATTTCAAATTTTCAGCCCAATCTCCCTCCTCCTCCATCTAATTTTGAAATTTGAAACCCTAATTCAAATTTTAAAATAGAAAGTCAATCATGGCTCCTCATCACCACTCCGACTCCGGCATTTACTCCGACCGTCGTCACGCTCCGATGATTCCCACATGGGCTTACCACGATGAGCTCCCTGACACCGCAGCGCTTTTTACGTCCGCTGTCAAGCCAAGCCCATCTGCAGCCATCGTCGATCCAAGCCCAAACTGGATACACGACGACGCAAGCCCCCCTCCACCTGCTATCCACCATCTCTTCGCCATTCCGACGAGCCATGGAGCCCAAACCCAATGAAATCCTCCGAGCCTCCCAACCCCCTACCGACAGCCTTCAATACCATCGACTAAGCACCAACCCCAAACAAAGTCACCTTTCCCCTTCTCCTTCTCTTCTATGGGCGGCGATACTCCCTCCGTCATCCCAATCCTCGTCAAGGCGACCCCTTTGCTGTGTCGTTGACTCCACTCCATCACTACTCAACCAACATTGGCCCAGATTGATGAAGGAAGCACACCAGCACACTTCAGCTTGGGGGGGGGGGGGGGTCCTCCCCTCTCCCCGATCAGGGTTCGTCTTCTTCTTTTTTCTTTTTTGAGTTTTTTAGTGGAGCTTCTCTCTCTAGCTTTGAGTCCTGGTATTCACCCCCTGTTTTCTAGCTCACCCCCCATTCTTAAGTTGCCCTTTATAAATTAAAATTTTCAGACATATCCTTTTTAAGTTGTGGGGGGTAAACTGTTTGCTCACCCCACCTTCCATCCCAATTTCTTGGTTCCGCTCCCCCCATCCAAAACTAACAATTCCCATCCCTCCACCCCAATTTTTTTTCATCTTTCTCCCCCCTATTATTTTTTCAAATCACTTGGACTCTTCATCTTCATGCAACTCTCTAATGGAAGAAGTGGAAGAAGAAAAGGCAATAAGAATTCATGAAGAATCTAATCAAATGGATTTTGAGTCACTTGAAATCAATGAACATCAGGGTTTTGGCAACTCACAAGCTACGGTATGTTAAAAATTCATCTTTTTAAGATTTATGATTCTAATCAACAGTCGATTTTTTTAGGATTTGTTAAAACCCTAACGTAGATTAAATGAAATTTTTTAAATCTTAGTCAATGATGATTATCCACTTAAAAATGCAATCTTTTTTAGGGTTTTGTGAGATGGACATCACATGAATTATGTATGCTCTTTCTTGTTTGATATTTATAATTGTATTATATTGATTTTTGTTGTTGTTGTTACTTCCCCAAAAAATGGGCAAATTCTAAGTTTATGCTCGTGACCGAATGAAGTAAAAGTGGGTTTCAACGGTTGGAGAAGACGGGTTTTGAGATCAGAAAGAATGACAGAATCGATAAAGAAAAATTTCTTTTATACGAGGTGTGTTACCAATGGGATGCGTGCTCCAGATTTTCTGTTTTCTTACGAGAGGAGAGAACCAAATGGGGGGAGCGGCTAGAAAACGGGGGGTGAATACCAGGACTCCTAGCTTTTTAGAGAGGGAAACCCCAGATTCAGGTCAGTTAGAGCATCTGTAGTCGTTGAGACTCAAAATTCATAGATTTGGGGTATAGAAATAGGACATTTGAGTTTACGCTGCAGTCGTTTCTACTCAAAAATCCCAAAATTTTCAATTAGACGCAAGATGAACTTGAGTTCGATAAAAAAAATTATTTTAATTTTTTATTCAGACACTGAATCATCTACCGTCCGATCATAATTTTTTTATAAAAAAAATAAACAAAACCTCACACGTAGAATGATGTTGCATGATGTTGCAGGTTGTAAAAAAAATAAAAAATAAAAAATAAAAAAATAAAAAAATAAAATAAAAATTGGGACGCAACATGATCCTGCGTCCCATATTTTTTACTTAAAAAAAAAGGTTGGACTCGAGATGATCTTCCGTCCCAACTTTAAAAAAAAAAAGTTGGGATGCAAAATGATCTTGACGTCCTAGAGATGAATAATATAAAAAATTGCCAGTCATGCAATCATATTGCGTCCGAAACAAATCAGATGCAAAAATTTCGACGGACACAAGAACATATTCCGATTCCTATATTTGAGAATTTCATATATCCTCTCTCAAATATAGGAGCCTGTTCCTCAAAACTCAATTTTTTGAAAATATAGGAAATCGACAGCAGCTTCTTTTTGTGAAAATTTTCAAAATTTGGAAATGAAGAGAACGACTACATATGCTCTTAGTGCATTTACTTGCACGAAGTAGTTTTAGAATTAGGTAGTTTTTTTTTCCAAATATCTTGTGTTCTTTCCTACTCACTTCCTCTGTCCTGAAGATGCCAAGCCAGCTCCATGTAGGGTCTCTTCTGTTCCAATAACAAAACTGATCATAACTTGTTGTGCTCTTAGACCACGCCCGTCTGGATATTTTCTCGAGTCGATGTAACTTTGAGTTGGTTCAGCTTTAGCGTTCGTTGGGGCTTTTGGGTCTCTACATGTTGAAAGTGATTAACAATCTGGCAAGCTCCGGTTCATTTCTTGCTCGATATCTGCCATTCTCTTCTTGATTATAACCTCCACAGTTCATCAGTATACCTTATGCAGTTCTTAGGCTTTGCCCGGGGGATGCTGGTGACTGAATCTGTTTTGGTTTTACCTTTTACATGGTTTATCTGATGTTGGCTTCTCAAGATTCTCTTAATTAGTGGTCTTACCTTTTACATGGTTTATCTAATGTTAGCTTCTCAAGATTCTCTTAATTAGTCGTCACGTAGCACCCTGCAGTTCAGAAAAACTTCTGCTTGAATCTCCGGGTCTTGTTTAACAAGTGTTAATGAAGCGATTGATTCATTTTACCATCAACCAATTTGTCTTCTCCGATTTGGTCTGCAGTAGACTCCTTTCTCAGACACAAGTACACAACTATGCTTGTCTGAGTAGCTTCAGTCGGTTTCTTTTCAGTGTCCTTTTTTTACCATGTCTTGAAAACTAATAGTTGTTACAATATTGAATGATAAACAGTTCTCATCCAGTCTCCTTTCATATAACAAATAACAGAGGACAATTTTTTCGGAGCTAAATCTGCTTGAAAGGTAGAGCACTAAGCTGCCCAAGAATCATGGTCCAGAGCCAAGCTGTGGTGCAAATATGGCTAGAAGGAGATGTTGGAATTAATTTTTGCAGTTTTCCGGGCCGGATTCCGGCAAGCTCCGGCCACCGGCGGCACGGGAAAATGAGTGGATTGCGATCCTCTCGTCGAGTACTATTCCGTAGTATACTCACTTGCCAAAAACGAATTCCGTATGAATGAGAAATGTTGACCCAAAGTTGGGTACTTGAAAGGTACCAACTTAACAAATGGATAGTCCCATATCGGAAATTGGAAAAGATTTATACTAGTATATATACTAGAAAACTGGACTAGAGGGCGTGGCCCGGGGGTTACCACTAACGTGTAGTGGAGAGAGGACTTAGCCAAAATGACAAACACACACGCGCGCCCGGCCCGGCCCGGCCCGGTCCGGTTGGGCTTACATTTTTATTTTGACATTTTTTACTCACTTCTTCCTCTGCTCTGAGTCATCTTCTTCCTCTGCTCTGAGTCAGTGTCTGTCAACTGAGGGTACACACAGACAGCAGTTCGTTGTCTCTAAAGCAAGGGTGCTGCATCTTCAGAGAAGGTACAGTTGTATCCTGGGAAGCGATTTGCCGGTAACCGTCACACTACGGGGCAAATTCTGCTTTAAGGACAGAGATTCTTAAAAAATCTCGACTCTGTACAAGTTAATTGTTTACTGTTTTCCTTTCTGTATTTGATTTCTTCACAAATTCTGTTGGGATTTTTAGTATTTTATATTCAGGTTCTAACAATCTTAAAGCAGAATTTTTCCTCACAGATTCTAACAATTTTTTGTGAAGTTTGTTTACAGGTTCTGTTCGGAAAAATAACTAATAGTTTCTGTTTCAACCAATTTCAGAGAACAAAATCAAAACATGGAAAACACACAAACTGAAGTTGCTGCTAGGCTTATCAGTACCCAAACTCCGGTGACCCAGAATGTGACTGCACAATCGGTTGCGGCACATTCGGTCGTTCTGCCCACGCACATAAGCGTGGGAGAAAAACCGGAGAAGTTCAATGGAACTGGGTTCAAAAAGCGGCAGGGGAAGATGCAGTTCTACCTGACCACATTGAAGCTGGACAGATTCCTCAATGAATCTGCCCCGATGCTGGCGCCAATGGAAGCACACTCTGTTGCAGCAGTTGACGCGTGGACACAGGGCGACTACCTGTGCAGGAACTACATCCTGAATGGCCTGGTAGACTCTCTGTACAACGTCTACTGCGTCTTCAAGACATCCAAACTCCTGTGGGGGTCCCTGGAAAAGAAGTACAAAACTGAAGACGCCGGGTCCAAGAAATTTGTTGTCGGCAAATTTCTGGACTATAAGATGATTGACTCCAAAACAGTGGTGAGTCAAGTCCAAGAACTGCAGGTTATAATGCACGACATTGCTGCAGAGAATATGACGCTGTGCGAACCTTTCCAGGTTGCAGCGTTCATAGAAAAACTTCCACCTGGGTGGAAAGACTTCAAGAACTATCTCAAACACAAATGAAAGGAGATGTCTCTTGAAGATCTAATTATCAGGTTGCGGATTGAAGAAGAGAATCGCAAGGCTGAGAGGTCCTATGGAAATCAGTCCATAGAAAAGGCTAATGTGGTGGAGCATGAACAGAAGGGCAAGAAGAGGAAGTTTCTGCCACAGGCCTCCAACAAAAAACCTCTTGCAAAGAGGTTTGCTGGGAAATGCCACAAGTGTGGTAAGTTGGGGCACAAAATTTCTGAGTGCCGTAGTAAGGACAGTAATTATTCAAAATCTGGACATGTAAAAGGAAATGAAAAATCCCATGTACACATAGCTGAGAACTTGTCCACTGATCTCTCTGACCTGGACCTCTGTGCTGTTGTTTCAGAGGTAAATCTTGTGGGGAGCAATTCTCGTGAATGGTGGTACGATACAGGGGCCACCAAGCATATCTGCTCGGACAAGGAAATGTTCACCTCCTACCAGAAGTGCAACAAAGATGAACAACTGTTCATGGGAAACTCTTCCACCTCCAAAATTGAAGGAACAGGGAAGATAGTGCTGAAAATGACTTCAGGCAAAGAGCTAACACTCACAAATGTGCTGCATGTCCCAGACATTAGAAAGAACTTGATATCAGGTTCTTTGCTAAGTAAGAATGGGTTCAAAGTTGTACTTGTTTCTGATAATTTTGTACTGTCCAAGAATGGGGTATATTTGGGTAAAGGATATGTAAAGGATGGACTGTTCAAGTTTAATGTAATGACAGTCATCCCTAAAACTATTGTTCATGCTGTTCCCAAAATTAATGAAATAACTCTTATTGCCTATGTTGTTGAGTCTTCTACTGTTTGGCATGAAAGACTAGGCCATGTTAATGTAAATTCTATGCGTAGATTAGTTAACATGAATCTGCTACCAAAGTTTAAGGTAGATAACTCAGAAAAATGTGAAGTTTGCACGGAGGCCAAACTCACTAAAACTCCATCGCGTTCTGTAGAAAGAAATACAGAAACTCTAGGTCTAATTCACACGGATCTGTGTGACTTAAAATATGTGCAGACTAGAGGTGGCAAAAAGTACTTTGTGACTTTCATAGACGATTGCACAAAATTTTGTTATGTATATTTGTTACATAGCAAAAATGAGGCTTTGGATAAATTCAAAGAATATAAACTTGAGGTTGAGAATCAACTTGGCAAAACAATTAAAATCGTTAGAAGTGATAGAGGAGGAGAATATGATGCACCATTTAACATGTTCTGCTCGGAACATGGAATAGTTCATCAGACAACTGCTCCCTACTCACCCGAATCAAACGGTACTGCCGAGCACAAAAATCGAACTCTAAAGGAGATGATGAATGCCTTGTTGTTGAATTCTGGCCTACCCCAAAACATGTGGGGGGAAGCGTTGTTGACTGCCAACTACATTCTCAACAAAATACCTCACAAGAAAACCGGCAAGACACCATATGAATTGTGGAAAGGTAACTTACCTTCGTATAAATACCTCAAAGTGTGGGGGTGTCTAGCAAAAGTGGCAGTACCTAACCTGAAACAGGTCACCATCGAACCTAAGACGATTGATTGCATATTCATAGGCTATGCACACAACAGTAGTGCATATCGGTTCTTGGTATACAAATCGGATATACCGGATATCCATGTAAATACAATAATGGAATCGAGAAATGCTTCATTCTTTGAACACGTGTTTCCGTGCAAGGATACTACGTACCCTAAACGTACACGTGAACAAGGGACTGCAAGCACTTCAGTTGATGAACCAGAACAAGATACCGATGAGCCTAGACGAAGTAAGCGGGCTAGAACATCAAAATCATTTGATCCTGACTTTGTGACGGCCTTTCTGTTAGAGAATGAGCCCAGAACGTTCAAGGAAGCCATGTCTATGCCTGATGCTCCTATGTGGAAGGAAGCAATCAAAAGTGAAATAGACTCCATTATGCAAAATCATACATGGGAGTTAGTCGATTTGCCTTCTGGATGTAAAGCTCTAGGATGCAAATGGATTTTCAAACAAAAATTGAAACCAGATGGTTCAATAGAGAAGCATAAGGCTAGACTTGTGGTACAAGGATTTAGGCAAAAAGAGGGCCTAGATTTCTTCGATACATATTCCCCAGTTACAAGAATAACATCCATAAGAATGTTGATAGCTATTGCAGCTCTACGTAACCTGGAAATACATCAAATGGATGTTAAAACTGCATTTCTAAATGGGAACTTAGAAGAAGAAATATACATGAAACAACCTGAGGGTTACGTAGTTCCTGGACAGGAAAATAAAGTATGCAGGCTTGTAAAATCACTGTACGGCCTGAAACAAGCTCCAAAGCAATGGCATGCAAAATTTGACAATGTTATGATGTCAAATGGTTTCAAAATAAATGAGTGTGATAAATGTATCTACATCAAAGATACTCCAAACGGATACATTCTGGTCTGTCTATACGTAGACGACATGCTCATTATTGGAAGCAATAACGACATTATCAAACAAACTAAAAGCATGCTTAGTGGCAAGTTTGACATGAAAGACTTGGGAGTTGCAGATGTCATACTAGGAATCAAAGTCTGCAGGACATCTGAGAGAATTACTTTGTCTCAAGCTCATTATGCTGAGAAAATACTTGAAAGATTCAAGAATTATTCCAATGGGACAGCAAAAAGTCCCGTCGATCCCAGTCTTCACCTGTTCAAAAATACAGGCGAAAGCATATCACAACTGGAATATGCACGTGTAATTGGTAGTCTGATGTACCTAACAAATTGTACAAGACCGGACCTAGCACATTCGGTAAACGTACTAAGCCGATACACGAGTAATCCAGGACGAAGTCACTGGAAAGGAATAACTAGAGTATTGAACTACTTGCGACATACTCAGAGTTATGCGCTGCATTACACCAGATATCCAGCAGTACTTGAAGGCTACAGTGATGCCAACTGGATATCGGACTCAAAGAACTCAAAATCCACAAGTGGATATGTCTTTACACTTGGTGGTGCAGCTGTGTCATGGAAATCCTCTAAACAAACGCTATTGGCCAGATCCACCATGGAATCTGAATTCATTGCTTTAGACAAGGCGGCAGAAGAAGCAGAATGGCTTCGCAGAATGGCAACTTTTTAGAGGATATTCCTATGTGGGAAAAACCAGTGCCTGCTTTATGTGTATACTGTGACAGCCAATCGGCTATAGCACGGGCACTGAGTTGCATGTATAATGGTAAGTCTCGTCATATCAGAAGGCGACACAAAACCATTAGACACCTGCTCTCAAATGGAGTAATCTCTATAGAATATATAAAATCGGCCGACAACCTAGCGGATCCATTTACTAAAGGTCTGTCGCGAGAGCAGGTTGTGAGATCATCAAGAGGAATGGGTTTAAAGCCTATGACGAAAGAGGATACTTGATGGAAACCCTACCTAGAAATTGGAGATCCCAAGATCTAGGTTCAAAGGGACAACTAAATCTTGTTGAATCGACGAAAGCACTGAGAGATTAACATCTCATACCCATTCTTAGGATGATAAAACAAGTGCTGCCTGCAAATAGTTAGGATAAGCTTGGCTTTTAATAATTCCCATAGCTTTGAAATAAAAGTGGTGTATAGCAGGATACTCTTTATGGGAAATCACCTTGTGAGTGTGAAATGGGGCCGTTTCTAGGAGAATGAAGAGAGGCTACATTCTCCAAGTTCACTCATGATTAACCAGGGATGTTCAAGGCCAAAATGAACACAACAAGAGAACTTAGTTCTGTGAGGAGATGAAACTGTGTGATAGTTATTGTCTAGGTTCACATGAACGCCCGGGTAGTTCAAGACATCATGATCACTAAGGGTGGTTCAAAGTTGAAAAATTACTACCATTCCTGATGCAGTGATTTTCCGATTGTACTCTCAGAGTCTTTCTGTCATGTTTTTTTTTGTTTTTTCTGTCGTGTCTGGATTACATGGTCTGGTAATTTCCATTCATGTGGGGGATTGTTGGAATTTATTTTTTCAGTTTTCCGGGCCGGATTCCGGTAAGCTCCGACCACCGGCGGCACCGGAAAATGAGTGGATTGCGATCCTCTCGTCGAGTACTATTCCGTAGTATACTCACTTGCCAAAAACGAATTCCGTATGAATAAGAAATGTTGACCCAAAGTTGGGTACTTGAAAGGTACCAACTTAACAAATGGATAGTCCGATATCGGAAATTGGAAAAGATTTATACTAGTATATATACTAGAAAACTGGACTAGAGGGCGTGGCCCGGGGGTTACCACTAACGTGTAGTGGAGAGAGGACATAGCCAAAATGACAAACACGCACGCGCGCGCGCGCCCGGCCCGGCTCCGGCCCCGGTTCGGTTCGGTTCGGTTCGGCTCGGTTCGGCTTGGTCTGGCTTAAATTTTTATTTTACTTTTTGCCCAGACAGCCTTTTCCCCTACTGAACTGAAAAGACCTTTCAGATTCAGTAACTGGGGCCATTACTCTGTAACAGCAGAGTAATAGCTCACCAGTTACTCAACTGAAGAGTCCCCATTACTCTGCTGTTACAGAGTAATGGCTGCTGAACAGTCTCAGTCCCAGTTTATAAAACCAGACTGAAATCTTCAGAGAGGATATAGAATTTTGACATTTTTTACTCTCTTCTTCCTCTGCTCTGAGTCATCTTCTTCCTCTGCTCTGAGTCAGTGTCTGTCAACTGAGGGTACACACAGACAGCAGTTCGTTGTCTCTGAAGCAAGGGTGCTGCATCTTCAGAGAAGGTACAGTTGTATCCTGGGAAGCGATTTGCCGGTAACCGTCACACTACGGGGCAAATTCTGCTTTAAGGACAGAGATTCTTAAAAAATCTCGACTCTGTACAAGTTAATTGTTTACTGTTTTTCTTTCTGTATTTGATTTCTTCACAAATTCTGTTGGAATTTTTAGTATTTTATATTCAGGTTCTAACAGGAGATTCAGTGAATGTTTGTGAAATGACTGTTATGCACGATCAAAAAAAAAAAAGTCCTGTAATGCTGTTAGACAGTTAGCAGTAAAAATTTCCCCCAAGTTTTTTTGTGAAGGGAACGGCATGCTTGAATTATGCATTGCGAGTTATTTTGTTGGGTGAATTATGAATATGTCCAGTGTGACAGTGAATAACTTTTGTCATAAGCTTTGTTTTGTACAGAAGAAAAGAAATTCATTGTGACACTAGACATCTCTACTATTTTAATGGGAGAGTTGGGGTTGAAAACAAACAAACCCTAATTTTGTAACTGAGTAAACACGTGCAATATACGGCAAACTAAATCCACCAAATATATCCGTGTGATGCATGTGCAGCTCCTAAAAAAGGGATATTTTAGCAAATATCCCCATTTAAAATGTAAAAATTAGCATATACCCCCACTATTTTTAAAAACTAAGAAATACTCCTATTTCTAATATTATAATGGGAGAAGACCTTAGTGTCATTTGAAAAATATTTTGTCAATCTACCAACCCGTGCAATACACGTGCATAACTATTATAAAGGAGGTTATAAGTTCAAATCCAGATTACGTCTAAATTTTTATTTTAAAAAACTATATTTATTAAAACGTACATTGCACGTGCAAATTACTAGTATGGAGTAATGGACAGTTAATTACAAATTTAAATGAATGAATTCTCAACAACGAGTAGGAAAAGATGATATAACGTTTAATAAATTCTCTAACCTGTGAAACCAGTGACAGAAGAGCACTCAAGAGAATTTTACCTATGCATGCCAACAAGAACTTGCACCTATATCAAATTTCTAAAATTAAAACATTGGCCGGAATTCTGCGAATTGAGCATCTCAGGTCTTGCAGACAACAGAAATTCATTCTCAAATTTTCTTTCTTCTTCAAATAATAGCTACTCAGTTCTTGCAAAGGATATTCACCAGGGCATTAATCTAAGAACATCAAAAAAACAAAAGACACGAGTACAAACCAATACTCCACCAGCAGGGCCAGCCCTGAGTTTACGGGGCCCGAGGTGAACTCCCGAAATGGACCCCCACACAGAATTTGTTTTTAAAAAAATTTGGTAAAAACAAAATTTTGAAATTTATTTTTTTCCTACAAATCTTAAAAAACAGATATATATGAAGAAATAAATAGAGATTTAAGGATTTGAGAAAAAAATCTTCATACGAAGTGAAGGCCAAATAAAATAAGCCGGCCCAAATACTAATTCAAAAAACAAAAACCCAAAAAAATAAATTTTGGTGCCCCAAAAAAATATTACGTGCAATATATATATATATATATATGGGTGAATGACCTCCAAACCACTTGATTTTTTCTACATATACATTCATTAGCATGATAAACATGATGGACGGAGTGGATCTTTCATAATGGCCCCACAAAGTGAGTAATCACTTTGTATGAGGAAAATTTCCTCATACTCTATATGAGGCTCACTTTTCTCATATATATATATATATATATATATATATATATATATATATAAAAGGAAACTTTTTTGGGGGCTCCTAAAAATGCTAAAAATTCAGGAGCCCGAGGCGACCGTCTCTCCGCCTAAGGCAAGGTCGACCCTGTTCACCAGCATACCAAAATTTTATGGGTAAATGGCGAAAAAAAACCCTGGTCTATGAGGCAAAAGTCTTTAACCCCATAAACTATTGGTCAAAGCGATACACCCCCCAAACTACGAATTGCAGTCAAAACTCGTAAGGAAACGATGTGATCAGTCCAAATTGTCCTTATTTTTCACTGTTTCTCTTTCTCCTCAAAAAAACCAAAAAAGGGAATTTTTAAAAAAAAAACAAAAAAAAAATCCTAAATTTTTCACACAGATCAAAATCAAAATCCATCAAATCAAAATCAAACAAAAATCCAAATCCAAATCAAACCAAACCAAAATCAATGTCTCTCTCTCTCTCTCTCTCTCTCTCTCAAAATCCAAATCCAAATCTATCAAACCATCATCATCTTCTTATTAAACTCATCAAACTATCTTATTAAACTCATCAAACCCATAGGGTTTTGATTTGGATTTTGGATTTGAATTTGGATTTTGATGTTTATTTTGATTTTGATTTTTAATTTTGATGAAGTCAAAGATGATGATGGTTGTGGAGGTCAATGGTGGTGACGACGATAGTGGTGGAGATTGGTCGTGGTGATGACGATGGCAATTGAGGTCGCTGGTGGTGGTGATGACGTTGGTGGTGGAGGTCGGTGGTGGTGATGATGGTGGTGGAGGTCAATAGTGGTGATGATGATGGTTGTGGTGGTCAAGGGTGTCGAGGCTGGCGATGGTGGAAAATCGGGCTGTTCATTTTAGGGGGGGAGAGAGTGAAAATTTTATGTTTTTTGGTTTTTTTTTCAAAATGTTGTGTTATAAGGGACAATTTGGACATTTCACATATGTTTTTGGGGTTTTCGTAGGATATTTGACTGCAAGTAGTAGTTTTGGAGGTTTATCACTTTGACCAATAGTTTAGAAGATTTTTGCCTCATAGATCAGGAGTGTTTTTCGCCGTTTGCCCAAATTTTATATAGATTATATGCTTCATGGTTCCATTATACGTAACACGACTATGGACTTGGAGAATGAAAAATGAAGTAATCAGTTATTAGGTAGCATATCTCTCAATAAAAACCTCTTGAAGGCTGCAATAACATATTACACACTCGAGGACTTGCCAGGTTCACCACCAAAATAAACTTACAACTGTTACTTAGCTAAAATATTTTGGACTTCTGCGGGTCACCACCAAAATAAACTTACAACTGTTACTCAGCTAAAATATTTTAAACCCATATGTTATATGATCAAGCATCTAGTAAAATGAAGCAATGACAATACAAGATCTCAGAGGTCTTCGATACCTGAACTCCAGTACCATGAGCAAAGATGTACCTAAAATGCTACGATGATATAAATCTTCCCCAGAAACCCTTGAAAACTTTCATTGCAACACCAATAATTAGAAACCAAACGATAGCTCCCAAACCAACTAGAAACGAAACAAAAAGGAACCCTCCATTTTGGCCACCCTGCCTCCTTACATGATCTCCATTTCTTTGATTCTGAACTGCCCTAAAGCTAGAAACACGGGTAAGTGCTCGATTAATCAAGGCATTTTCTGATGCTAAGGCAGGACTGCTCGGTACTGAATCTAAGAAGGCCGAGAGTGCTGAAGCAAACCAAGAATCTGAATGACTTGGTGCATTGTTGATATTTCCCTGAATATCCCCAACATGATCCCACTGACTACCACTACCATACAACAATCCTACATAATTTAAAAGCACATTCAAATGAGATATGAAGCTCAAGCATAACAAGAGAGTTTATAGGTATAAGATAGTCATTAAGCACCTGAAGAAGCAGATGATGCCAGACCAATTTGATTTGACTGTGCAGCTGTTTGCGTATTAGTAACCTGCTCATGTGTCCAGAGCTCTGTTGTTAGATCGGATGTTTCAAATTGTGGTTCAATGAAATTAGAACCATCCCAATATGAATGTGGACTTATTTCATCAATGGGTCCCATTGCTTCAGCTAGGAACATTTGTGCATCAAAATAATCATCTGCGTCAACTTCACCATTATTCACATGGATATGGTCGTCGGTGACGATATTATCATCTGTGCTCAATGCTACAGAAGCCAGATCATTGAAGTCTTTAATTTCCAGAAATTCTTCAATACCTTCAAGTTGGGCCTGCATAGAACAATTAGTCAAGGGCACTGACTCTGGTGTTTCCAAAGAGAGTAATGCATAACCAACAGAAGGGGAAACTGCTGTCTCCAAGCTTGCCATTTCACTGCCTTGCTCACACCAAACACTATTATAGTGGGGAAACCCGGTATCTACGTAGGTCGGAGGATTGACAATATCCCTTGCCCCTTCTAGATCAGGACAAGACTGCAGTAACAAAAACATTTCCACAATTAATTTGACAGCTCTAATAGTAACACACATAAAGTGACCACAAAACTTCCATAGAAATAAATAATTGTCACCGGATACTTTGCTCACGTTTGTGATGCTAAAGCGATAGTACTGCATTTTGAAAGGAAAAAAAAAAACACAACCCTCACAAAGATCCATGGTAATAATCTACATTATTTCTCTCTAATTGTACATGCACAATGGATCAACCTACGTAGCACGAATATTTAAGGGTCACAACACAGGGTACAAGACAAAAAAATTGTCGAGACTAGGACAAGGGAAGACTGATCAAATATAACATATCACAATTATGCATAAATTTAATCCAAATAATACCCAACAATATGATTTTGAGTTACATTATCAAAATAACAGATCTATTATCAATAGACAGTAACAAAGTTTCCTACATCATAGAATACTGTAAAATACAAGATGCTTATGGTCATGACAAAAAGTAATAAATTTTACTAGGATAAAAATATGTTTGAAAAAAACATTGATTTATGCTTAATAATATTAGAAAAGTGTCTAAGAAGTGTCCTAAATACAAGTCATGTACTAAAATTTCATACACTGTCACAGGTACTACAAGGACACAGCTCTGTAATAGAAGCTTCGAGGTATATAGCATCTATCAAAGGCAAGTGAGTGAACATAAGTCTACATGCATCTTGTGCACATTTTAGTCTTAACTCTTAGCCTTTAAGATATTAGAAAAAAAGCACAAGGAATAGCACAGATTCTTGCATACCTCTGGAGCAAATGAAGAAAATTTAAGATCCCCTGGAGTTGCATCTAGCTCACGAGACATTTGCAGCAAAAGGACCTCAAGCTCATTAGTGTTTTGCTCCAAATTTACAGTTAATGCTCTATCAGCAGACTGATTGACGAGATGCTCATTAGATGTGTCTTTTTTGTTAATCTGGTTCCCTAAACAATCATCTTGAGCATCATCATCATCATCTACCCATTCTTCTTCTTTGAAAGGTGCCCCATACTGCTCCCCATTCTTGGGGCCAGCCCCACTTTTCCTGAAGAGCTTATAGAGCGCAAAAGAATCCTAAAAAGACAGAAAAACATATGAATTTCTTTTAGGTTAACATTTCAATATGTTTTGTAGGCGAAACTTCTAGAGGTTAGTCACTTACCTGAACAGTAGTGCAGCTCATAAGCATTTGTTCATCTAGTGTGTACTCGTGCATCACCCAATTAGTGCGTTCTCCTTTGGGAGCCCGGCCGTGGTAGTAGACAAGGGTTTTCTTGTTACCTGCAGGCCGGGAGTTCTGCATGATGGTCCGGTCCTTGCCAGTGGCCTTCCAATAGCCATGTTTGGAAGCCCTATTGGTTCTTGACCCATTTGGGTACTTTCGGTCTCTGGGGCTAAAGAAGTGCCACTGCTTTTCTCCACTTCTTAACACCGATTTTTCTGCATGATACATACAGTAAAAGTGACATTTAGAATCATTTTTCTACAGACTTCCTGTCAAAATATGAAAGGGAATACATAATAGATGCAGACTAAAATTCAGTAACTGGATGTTTACAAGATGTTAAAAACCTAAATACTACTGCAAATATTAAGACAGCATCTCCCCTAAATCCTCTGAAATTATAATCAGGAAGAAGGAAACATGACAGATGACAGTTCTGCTATAAGTTCAAACATTCAATTCTCTAAAAATAAAAAAAATAAATGAAAATAATCAATATTTATCAAATTTAAACTAAAACAGACACTGGAAGAACCATTTATACGTATTATTATCCAGGTGGGGCATTTGCCATTCAGACTTTGGAACTTTAGAAGATATCAATTGTCACTCACAGAAAAAGGAAAACATGTAATTGAGCGGTTGTTCAACTTGTAAATTATCAAACTCAACAAGATTTATAATATAGCAAAAATATCTAACAAAGGTTTTATGCAATATCGTCGACATCACAGTCATCATCATTACTGGGACCTTATCCGGAAACCAATTTCTAAAACCATAACGGAAATATAAGAAAAAGCCTAAAATTCACCTTTTTCTAACTTAGAAAAAATACCTAACCCTAAAACTAATAGAGAATCATTTAGATAAGCAATTTCTACTTCCATCAATTTTATTCTCTCTTTTTTTTTCGTTTTTAAGGTGATCTAACTAAAGAAAACTAAAGATACAAACAAATATAAGAAAAACACATGAAGCAAACACGTTAGAGCATCCACAGTCGTGTGCTATTTATGAAAAAAATGCATTTTATAGAAAACGACGAGTTGCAATCGTTTGCTATTTATGCATTTTTTGCATAAAAAGCAACAGTACATTGCTATAAATGGCACAAGATACAGCAAAATGCATAATATAAGAGACGCAACTTCAATTTGCGTCCGACGCAAAAAAATATTTTTTTAATTCGTCGGATGGAAAGTGAAGTTCCGTCCGACGTATTTTGTTTTCAAAAATGGAATTTCAAAACATATAGCAATCTGGGCTCCTCTTGGACGCAAAGAGGAATTGCATCCAAGGAGGGGCCCACCTTTTCTCACATAAAAAATGTTTTTAATTAATAAAAAATTCTTTAAAATCGTGGGATGCAAAGTCAAGTTCAGTCTGATTTTTTTTTTTTTTTTTTATAAATTTTTTTATATTAAATTTCTATAAAACACCATTCGACGACTGCGCCAAACTGTCAAAATGCTATATGTAAAATATGCATTTATGCATTTTCTAACAATCACGACTGTGGATGCTCTTACACAGGCTGGAAGATTCCTGCCCCTTGGATTACATTCTTCGTCATCATTGTAGCCTCATCGAGCAATCAATTTCAAAAACTATGGGGGAAAAAATATACCCCTTTTTCACTTACAACTTCGAAACATACCCGTAAAAAAATGATTTAGATAAGCTATACATATTTTCCATCAAATTTCTTCTGAGAGGTAAGCTAACTAAAGATACAAGAAATGATACATGGGCTGACTGCACAAAGTCTAATCAAAGGTTAGCTGTCACTTACAAGTACTTTGACTCTAAACAACTAGGTATCATATCAATCTAACTCTACACTAAACCCACAAAAATGTTTTCTACGAAACCCTCTAATTACATTCATCAACATCATCGGTGCCTTGTCGCAATATCAATTTCCAAAACTATTGGGAAAAGAAGAAGAAAAAAAAACCCCTTTTTAATGCGCAATTCAGAAAAATAACTAACGCTGAAAGATAATATAATCATTATTTTAATTTTTTTTTAATAAAGGTACAAACTAATACATAGAAAGAGAAAGAAAAACAAGAATCCAAGTAACCTTGTCTCTCTGATCTTTACCTGGTAACTCCCACGGGTCCAATTTGTACACGTCGACGTCTCCGATCATGCAAGGCCTGATCCGACGGCCACAGATCTTCCGTTTGAGATAGTAGAGAACCAGTTCCTCGTCGGTCGGATGGAAACGGACCCCAGGAGGCCAGCACCTGGGCCCACTCGCTAGGTCCAATCCCTCGCCCTCGTCCATGTGGGCCCCACCGCTGCAGTCAGGTGCCGCACCCATTGATGTCCTCTTCCGATTTGATCAGACTCAGAAGAGAAGGGTGAGGATAGAGGGAGGAAGGGGGGGGGGGGGGGGGGGGGGGGGGGGGGGGGGGGAGAAGAAAGAGAGAAGGGGCGACTTTGGACTGCAAGACTTTTTGGTGGCTCTTATTTATTAGATATTTTACCAAAATGACCCACTTTGAAAGTATTTACCAAACTAACCCACTTTCGAAACTATTTACCAGATTGACCTACTCTCTATCTAGGATAGCGGGTCTAGTTCAAATGAATAGTTGTACTCATTTTTTAGAAAACTTTTGAACATGCAATTTTTACCTGAAATGTGTATAACTACACTAGTTCAACTGACATCACTATCTCATATAGCGAGTGTAGTTGTACTCATTTTTTTGAAAAATTTTGAACATGCAATTTCTACTTGAAATGTATATAACTACACTCGTTATCTCAGACAGCGAGTCTAGTTCAACTAACCTAGCTATCTCAGATAGCGAGTGTACTTGTACTTATTTTTTAGAAAAATTTTAAACATGCAATTTCTACCTGAAATGTATACATCTACACTCGCTATCTGAGATAGCTAGTTCATTTGAACTAAACTCACTATCTGAGATAGAGAATGTAGTTGTATTCATTTCATGTTCATTAATTTTTCTCTGAAAAAATGAGTACAACTACAGATAGCGAATGTATTTGAACTAGACTCGCTATTTTAGATAGCGAGTGTAGTTGTACACATTTCATGTTCAATTTTTTCTGAAAAAATGAGAACAACTAGACTCGCTATTAGGGCTGTAAATCGGACCTGACGGGATAGGACAACTATATATTCAAGCTCGGACCAAAATTCTACTCAGACGGGCTTATGTCCTGCTCGATCTAGGTCGAACAATTTTTTTATAATCCGGACTCAGTTCGATAAAGCATCGAACTGCAATAATACTCGGACGGACTTATGTCCGGCTAGAGCTCGGTAAAGAATCGGACCTAATAATTTGTTCAAGTTCGGTTCGTATAAAAATTCGGACGGTCCACGATCGGGCCATTTCTCGAGCCGAACTCGGACGGACAACAGACCGTCCTGTTCATTTTACACCCCTACTCGCTATCTCAAATAGCGAGTGTAGTTGCATACATTTCAAGTAGAATTTGCATGTTCAAATTTTTTTCGAAGTGTTAGAGAAAATCAACTGCATACATTTTAAGTAGAAATTGCATGTTCAAAATTTTTTCGAGTGTTGGAAAAAATTATAGAACTACACTGGCCAAGATAGCCAGTTTTTTTTTTTTTTTTTGATTATACTGGGTCTCCATCATCCTCTACGGGTCAGACTAATCCCAGTCCTCGTGACAAGGCTCCCGACCTTTGGTCGAGTTGATGCACCAGCTTTGCTGGCCATGACGGTCACTGGCCACTCAGAGGTATTTAATCCCCATCTATGAGAACCATAGGGTTCGAACCTGGGATCTTGGAGGAGCACACTCCAAGTCCCAAGATAGCCAGTTCATTTGGACAAAACTGCTATCTCAGATAGCACATAGGTCAATTTGGTAAATAGTTTCGAAAGTGGGTTAGTTTGGTAATACTTTTAAAAAGTAGACGATTTTGGTAAATATTTCTATACATTAATGATGTAACCCGTGAACAAATATAGGATTTTTCCCCGAAATAGATCTCTTTTTTAAACTAATTTTCAAAATAGGTCTATTACGAAACTAATTCTGAAAATATGTATGTCCTCATAGGTCGCAGTACCGAACTGTGGCATCTTCGAGTTTCTGGCCGCAGTTGTGAACTGCGACCTCAATACTTATCATAGTTAATAAGCTCCAAGACGTTTAAAAAAATTCCTAAGTGTAAAATGTAAAAAATGTGAAACTACAGTTAGGTACTGCAGCTTCAATATAACAAAGACCGTAGTCCACAATTGCGGTCTCAGTTATATACTAAAAACTGGATCTTACGAAGCATATAATTGAACTGCGGCCTATGTTATATCGAGGCCACATTACCCAACTGTGACCTCGCATTTTTATATTTTACACTTAGAAATTTATTCCCTAAGTCTCGGAGCATATTAGCTATAATATGTATTTAGGCCGCAGTTGTGAACTGCTGACTCAAAATCGAAGAGGACGTAGTTGGGTATTGCGGCCTATGGTATACTGAAACCACAGTACCCAATTGCGACCTCATATTTTTCACATTTTACATTTGAGAAATTTTTTCTCAAGTTTCGAAGTTTAACATTATATGGCATGTATGTAGGTCGTCGTTCACAATTGCGGCCTTAAAGTCATAAAGGTCGCAGTGCGGCCTATGAGGACAGACATATCTTCAGAATTAGTTTCCAAACAGTCGTATTTTGAAAATTAGTTTTTAAAAAGATTTGTGTGTGTGTGTGTGTGTGTGTGTGTGGGGGGGGGGGGGGGGGGGGGGGGGGGGGGGGTATCTGGAGAGGGGGGGTTCACAAAGAGTAATGCTTTAGCCACTACCAATTTCAGTACCATTCTCTTCACTACCTTAGGTGGCATACTCCTACTGAAGAGTTCCCCCACCTACTCTATCTTCTTCTACCTATTGGAGTGTGCCACCTAAGATAGTGAAGAGAAATGTAGTGAAATTGGTAGTGGATGTAGCATTACTCGTTCACAAATATATGTTTTCACACAAGTCCACTACAAATATTGAAATTTTATATAAGTTCCGCTGGAATTGTTTAGTTTATATTTATTATAAAAGTGATCAGTCAAAAGCCAAGTGCAACATTATGAAATATCTCGTCAATTTAACTGACTATGCCATTTCGCACAGAAAATCTTACAATTGAAGTATCTTATTCCCCAACCCTATATTTGTATTCTTTGCTGGATCATCTACTTAAAATTTTCTATTCAATGTTATTTTTAGACTCGTCACAAACATAAAGTTTCAATTCTATTTGTATTTCCTTAATCTATATTCTTGTATCTCTACTATTTTAACTAGTATTATACACGTGTTGTGCACGTGGAGAAAAATTGGGAGGAATGAAAGGACAAAAAAAAATTTTACCTGCACGTGCGTTGCACGGGTTAAGTTATGGACAAAGGCCTTCTCCCATTATAGTAGTAGAGATGAGAGGGTTTGTCACCAAACAAATTTCAACTGTAACTAAACAAATATATACATTGTAATCCAACAAACAAGTGCAATGCATATACATAACTAATATAATGGAGATTGTAAGGTAGATGCTAGACAACGTTGATTTTTTTAAAATATATATATTTATAAAGACGAAATATATATATTTATAAAGACGTACATCGCATCGCATGTGTAAATTACTAGTACTTAGAAAATAAGGGTGGTTTTTAAGAATGAGCAAATAAAGGCATTGTTATGAGCGTGTGATGCTCATGCTCAATTGTAGTGGTCGTAGTTTGGCTCTTGGATAAACACTTCTTTCTAGTTTATAACTGTGACTAATTGTGAACTTTTGAACTTATGCTTATGTTCTATTAGAGCATCTACAGTTGTTTGTTATATTTGCCATTTTCTCATATTTTGAGAAAGCGGGCTTTGCAGTCGTTTTCTATTTTGTCATTTTATGGCAAATGAGCTACAGTACGTTCTCATATTTGAGAAACGAAATGACGATTCTTATAATATAGGGGACGGAACATGTTGTTCCGTCTCAATTATTATTATTATTTTTTAATCAGATCGGACGACAGATTTTGTTTCGTCTGACCTTTTTTTTTAAAAAAATGATCAGATGGTACATGTTGTACCGTCATGTACCGTCTGAACAAAACAAAACCAAAAAAACACACACACACACACACACACAAAAAACAAACACCAAAAATCGTCAAACAGGACATGTTGTCCCATTTGAAGCCAAAATGGCTTGGACGGGACAACATGTCCTGTCCACAGGGCTGGCCCTGGCCTAGGGCCAATAGGGCGACCGCCCAGGGCCAACTTCAAGGGAGGGGACCAAATTTTTTTAAATATAATAAATTAATGGTCTTATACTTAAAATAATGAATTAATAGGTTTGTAATTAATTTTTAGTGGATGGCCGAATTTAGTAGTCTCTCTCTTTCAATGTCACTTCAACTTCTTCATTTTTTTTTTGTCCAGCCTCTTCAACTTCTTCAAATTCTCTCTCTCTCTCTCACTCACTCTCTCTCTCTCTCCTTCCGGCATCTTCAGATCTTCTTCAAATTGTCAGTTGAGAATTTTCGTTTGTTTCTTTTACAGAGTTTTTTTTCTTAGCAGGTGATATGGTCAAAACAAGGGGTTCAATCGAGACCGTCCAAATGGGGCACGAATCCTACAGCTCAGGGACGAGACGGTAATTTCACATGCAAACGGGTCCGAAGCGGGTACTGGGTCTCCTTCTCACAGATCCAATAACCCGCAAACGGATCCACCACAGCTGGGCACGGGTTTCAACCCGCTGCCAACTCGATCCAGCAAGACACAATCAAGGTCCCTGATTAGATCTAAATCAACGGCCATGATTCACGTCAATCTTTACACTGGGATTTAGGGATTAAAATTCCTTATCTGATTACCAGAATATACCTTATCAGATTACTTTCCCAATCTGTTTACAAGGAGATTATTCCATATCAGATTACGCGGATTACATTCCTAAATTGTTCTCTAAGACGCCTATAAATACCCCCCACCCATCTCCATTAACAGGTAATCAATCTTTCTCTAGTTAAACGCTCTTTCATAATCAATTCTGGTTACTGACTTGAGCGTCGGAGGGTGCGTCGCCGGGAACAACCCCGGTGTCTCGCACTTTTTGCAGGTGCACGGCGGGAGCGACGATCAGGGTTCAACGGAACAGGTATACAGGTTCTCCTATTCAGTTTCCCCAAAGAACTCACAAATTCATCTGTTTGCCCCCACACCGAATTTAGCGGCAACAGATTGGCGCCGTCTGTGGGAAACTAACGAGTAGAGACCTCTCCTCTTCCCGGTGAACAGGTTTTCTCCAGCCATGCCGCCTCGCAAAGTCAGATCTAGGGGCTCCAATCGAGCGCCCATCCTTGACCAGCAGGAAATCCTTCCTGATCCCACTCAGCAACAAGGGCAGCTCCCTCCTACTGTGGAAGAGCCGCTCCAGCGGAACCCTCCACATCCTGATCCGAAGGGGCCTAACCCCCAGAAACAGCCTCTTCATCCAGAGAACATACCCAACCACACTGCCTCCAGTGCCTCCATGGCCTCCCATCATCCCCGAGCCTCTGGTCGCCACGATGCCCATCCCAGACGCCCGGAAGATAAGGACCTTCGTCACCATCTGGACGAAAAGCGGGCTCGGGGAGAAGCCTCCCACCAAGAACGATCCCCCCGACACCGGGGACACAGGGGGTCCCCCGCCCGAAGAGGGAGAAGAGACTCCCCCGATCACTACCGAAGGAGGCACTCACCAGCAGGTCGGCAGCAGCATCGGAACAATGAGGCACCCATCACCCGTGCCGAGTTCCAGCAATTCCAAGCTATGGTACAACAGGCCCTCAATCTCCGTCAAAATCCCAATGAGCCAAGGGCCCCCTCCCCTCGTCCGGTCCGGAGCCCTCGCCAACGTTCCCCTTCTCCTCGACCCGCACCTACCAATTCCAGACGCACCCCAAGTCCTCGTCGTTCCCGAAGCTACCATCGCCGCAGCCCTCGCTCCCCATCCTACGAAGACGAGTCCCGTGGCTCGGCAGATCACCGCCGGAGAGATAACACCATGAACCGCCGCCTAAACGAGGTGGAAAAACTCTTGGGACGAATAAACCGGGAAGAAGAACTCAGGGGGAGGATACTCCGTCCCAGCCAACCCCCGTTCTCCCGGACCATAGTGGATACTCCTGTTCCCTTCGGTTTCAAACCTCCCCAGTTCGAGAACTACACGGGAGAGACCGATCCGGTTGACCACATCGAAGGCTTTAAGACTTTGATGCTCCTCCATCAAGCGTCCGACGCCCTCCTCTGCAAAACATTCCCTGCAACACTGAAGGGCCCAGCTCGAGAATGGTACTCTCGCCTTGCCCCGGCGTCAATATTCTCCTTTGAACAGTTCGAGACCCTGTTCATCACCCACTTCGTCAGCAGCCGAAGGGCCGAGAAGACCAGCATTTCCCTGTTGCACCTCCGTCAGCAGAAGGGGGAGAGATTGAGGGACTACGTGAAGAGGTTCACAGCCGAGGCCAGAACTATCGCATCCCTCGACCAATCCGTTGCTACCGCGGCGTTCCAATCCAACATCCTAAATTCTAACCTCCGCTCCTCCCTCGCCAAAAAACCGCCACATGACTTTTCTGACCTCCTCCTCCGTACTGAAAAGTACATCCGAGCTGAAGAGGCCGAGGAACCGCCCAATTGGGAAGCAACCGCCTCCGGGTCTAAAAGGAAGGGAACGGAAGAAGAGGGACCCAAAAAGTTTCAGAAGGATAATGCTGGCCAGCGCCGGCCTCCCCCTAGATTTGAAAAATTTACTCCCCTCACCACAAACATCTCCGCCATTTTCATGGAAGTCGAAAAAGAAGGGGTCCTGCCTCCAGCTCCAAAGATGAACACCCCAGCCAAAAGGAGAGATAAAGACAAATGGTGCCGTTATCACCGGGACCATGGGCATGACACCAACGACTGCCGGGCTCTGAGAAACGAGATCGAAGCCCTCATCCAGAGGGGGCAGCTGGCGAAGTTTGTAAGAAAGGACGGGGCCGAACTTCCTCCCCAGCCTCGGGGGGCTAACAAACGTCCGGAACGGGAAGAGACGCCAGAATTCGAGGAAGAGCGAGTCCTCCACCTTATCCATGGGGGTCCAATGGGGGGCTCCTCGAACTCTTCTCGGAAAGCTTTTATTAGGGAAGTAAATTCTGTCCGGGCCACCCCTCCCCCCAAAGGACTCGGAGTGCCCGTCACCTTCTCTGACGACGATCTCGAGGGCGTCCGCACCCCTCATTGCGACGCACTCGTCATCAACCTTCACATGGCCAATTTCAAAGTCGAAAGAATCCTAGTGGATAACGGCTCCTCCGTTAACATCCTATTCCTCGATGCTTTTAAGGGGCTGAAGCTCTCCCGAGACAGACTGAAGCCCGCCGGGTATACGCTCCATGGGTTCACGGGAGTGCCGGTGACGATCGAAGGGGTGATCACCCTCGATGTCACAGCAGGCAAAACTCCTACTACCCGCACGGAGTCAATGGATTTCATGGTTGTAGATGTCCCCGCGGCCTACAACGTCATTTTGGGTCGGCCCGGCCTAGCCGCCCTTGAAGCCGTCCCTTCTGCCTATCATCTCAAAATGAAATTCCCCACTCGGGCTGGAGTGGGAGAAGTTAGGGGCAATCAGGAACAGGCCCGCAAGTGTTACATGACCTCCACGCTCGGACCCGTCCTCTCCTTAGAAACACTCGAGATTCCACAAGATGCTGCTCGGCCGACTCCCGAGCCAGTCGATGAGCTGGAGGAAATACTCTTCTCGGAGCAGGAGCCGACCCGTAAGTTCTATGTCAGCAAGGCACTCCCGTCCGCCCTACATTCAAATATTGTGAAATGCATCCGAGCCAACCGGGACCTCTTCGCATGGTCAGCAGCGGACATGCCCGGTATCTCCGAAGAACTCTTGGTCCATCGCCTCAGCGTTGATCCGGGGTCCAAACCGGTCCAGCAGAAGAGGCGCAAGTTCGCCCCCGAGCGCCAGCTCGCCATCAAAGAGGAGGTAGACAAACTGTTGAAAGCCCGATTCATACAGGAAGTGAATTATCCGGAGTGGTTGTCCAACGTAGTCATGGTGAAGAAATCCAACGGGACATGGAGAATCTGTATTGATTTCACTGACCTCAACAAGGCCTGCCCTAAAGATCCCTTCCCTCTGCCGAGCATCGACACCCTGATTGACGCAACCTCGGGACATGAGCTCCTCAGCTTCATGGATGCTTTCTCGGGTTACAATCAGATAAGGATGTTCCCCCCGGATATTCCGAAGACGTCTTTTGTAACGGACCAAGGACTCTATTGTTACCGAGTCATGCCGTTCGGCCTGAAGAACGCAGGGGCAACGTATCAACGTCTCGTCAACAAGGTATTCCAGGCCCAGATTGGTCGGAACATGGAAGTCTACGTGGACGACATGCTTGTGAAAAGCATCCGAGGCGTTGATCATGAGACCGACCTCCAAGAAGCGTTCGATGTTTTGAGAAAGCACAATATGAGACTCAACCCGAACAAGTGTGCGTTCGGCGTCTCATCGGGCAAGTTCCTCGGCTTTATGGTCAGCCAACGAGGAATAGAGGCAAATCCGGAGAAGATCAGGGCCATTCTAGACATGGCCCCGCCCAGAAACGTCAAAGAAGTTCAGAAACTGACCGGTCGTTTAGCCGCCATTGGGCGCTTTTTGTCGAAGTCCGGGGAGAAATGCCTCCCGTTCTTCAAAGCCCTGAGGGGGACTAAGGGGTTCGAGTGGGGGCAGCCGCAACAAGATTCCTTCGACCAGCTTAAAGCTTACCTCGTCAACCCGCCTCTGCTCAGCAAGCCCATACCAGGCGAACCCCTCTACCTCTACTTGGCAGCCTCGGAACAGACACTAAGCGCGGTCTTAGTCAGAGAAGAAGATAGAACTCAAAAGCCCATTTACTACGTCAGCAAAGTGCTCCGGGACGCCGAGCTCCGGTACCCGAAAATTGAGAAAATAGCCTACGCCCTGATAATGGCTGCAAGAAAGCTTCGGCCATACTTCCAGTCTCATTCGGTGGTCGTCCTTACCGACCAGCCGTTGAAACAGATCCTTCACAAGCCAGAGACTTCCGGCCGCCTCATGAAGTGGTCGATCGAGCTGAGCCAACATGATATTACTTATCAGCCTCGGACCGCAATCAAGGCGCAGGCGCTGGCCGAATTCATAGTTGAGACGACTATCCCCGACTCCGAGCAGACGACGAAGGGACCGCCTGTCTGGTCTGTATATGTCGATGGATCCTCTTGCAACGAGGGGAGCGGGGCTGGAGTCATCCTGGCGGGCCCAGACGACTTTGTCCTTCAATATTCCCTCCGGATAAACTTTAAAGCCTCGAATAACGAAGCCGAATACGAAGCACTCATAGCCGGCCTCGGGATGGCCCGAAACGCAGGGGCGCGACGCCTGCAGATCTTCAGCGACTCTCAATTGGTCGTCAACCAGGTCCTCGGCGAATATGAAGCCCGCGATGACAGAATGGTAAAGTACTTGGCCAAAGTGAAGAGCCTCCTGGCGCTCTTCGACGAGGCCCTCATCCGAAGAATCCCCAGAGAGGAAAATGCCCAGGCCGACGCTCTGTCCAAACTAGCTTCCTCATCCCTGCAAGGCCTCGAACAAACCGTTCTGATAGAAGTCCTCCTCAAGCCCAGCATAGAGGACGAGGCTTTCAATTCCGTCGAAACACTGCCGCTCCCCCTCGAAGACAATTGGATGAAGCCCCTCGTCGAGTTTTTAAGAGACGGACTCCTACCAAGGGATCCGAAGGAAGCCCGAAAGATAAGGACACGGGCCGAGCGTTACATAATGGTCGAAGGCGTTCTGTATAAGCGCTCCTTCACCCAGGTGGATGGTCGACCCTATCTAAGATGCCTCTCCCCCGGACAAGCCGATTACGCCCTGCAAGAGCTCCATGAGGGCATCGGCGGAGCCCACTCCGGCTCCAGAGCCTTGGCACGTAAAGTGTTAAACTACGGGTATTACTGGCCCACTCTCCTACGGGACGCCGAACGACACGTTCGACAATGCACATCCTGTCAGAAGTATTCCGACATCCGACGCCTTCCACAAGCACCACTCTCCTCCTTGTCGAGTCCGATCCCCTTCGCAATGTGGGGGATGGATCTACTCGGGCCATTTCCACCGGCCCCCGGACAGTTGAAGTTTCTAGTCGTGGCAGTCGACTATTTCTCGAAATGGGTCGAGGCCGAGCCCCTGGCTACAATTACCGAACATAGAGTCGTCCAATTCTTCTGGAAAAGTGTAATCTGTCGTTTCGGTGTTCCCCGAGTCGTAGTTACGGATAACGGTACGCAGTTCGCTGGAGCTGCCTTCCGAGCCTTATGTCAAGACCTAGCTATACAGCACCGCTTCTCCTCAGTCTCTCATCCCCAGTCAAATGGCCAAGCCGAGAATGCCAACCGGCAGATCCTCTCCGGCATCAAGAAGAGACTCGACAAATGCTCCAAGGGATTGTGGGTCGATCAGCTGCCCAATGTGTTGTGGAATTACCGAACCACGAAGCGGATCCCGACGGGCGAGAGTCCGTTCAATCTCACCTATGGGTCCGAGGCCCTCATCCCACTGGAAGTTGGAATACCCTCTCCTCGCCTGATTGCCTTCGAAGAAGAACAGAATGCCAGGGAGCTCAGAACGAGCCTAGATTTGGTTGACGAGATTCGGGAAAGAGCCGCCGTACGGCAGCAAGGTTACCGAAGAAGAATCGAACTCGCCTACAACAAACGGGTCCGCCCAACCGACTTGAAAGAGGGGGACCTGGTCCTCCGAAAGCTGGCCATTTCGTTCCCCGGACAGAAGAGCAAATTGGCCCCGAATTGGGAGGGACCGTACAAAGTATCCAAAGTAATCCGCCCCGGTGCGTACAAGCTAGAAGACCTTGAGGGTAGAGAAATCCCCAGGACTTGGAATGCCGACCATCTTTTGAAATACCTAGAGAAGGCAACCCCGCCTATCTAAGTAACTCGAGATGTCGGGCAACCACTCCTGCTACTAGTAATTTTTCCTTTGTTCTTTTTCATTGTAATAAACGGCTAGCAACTTTAGAAGCAGCCGACCATTAGATATTAATAAATAAATAAAGTTTTTCTTTACATTATCGCGTACTTCCGCCTCTAATTCCCTTATCACACAATGGTTCGGAGTCCAGCACTCGGCTCGACTCTTCCTACTCGGCCCGTCTTCAGACGGGCCGGGGGCAGATCGCCGTTCGAAATTGCTCCTGCAGCCGTTGAATGGATCGGAGTCCAACACTTGGCTCGATTTTGCTTCGCAAATCCGCTCCTATGCGGACTAGGAGCAGCTCGCCATTCGAAACTGCTCCTGCATCTCTCAAACTTATCACACAATGGTTCGGAGTCCAGCACTCGGCTCGACTCTTCCTACTCGGCCCGTCTTCAGACGGGCCGGGGGCAGATCGCCGTTCGAAATTGCTCCTGCAGCCGTTGAATGGATCGGAGTCCAACACTTGGCTCGATTTTGCTTCGCAAATCCGCTCCTAAGCGGACTAGAAGCAGCTCGCCATTCGAAACTGCTCCTGCATCTCTCAAACTTATCACACAATGGTTCGGAGTCCAGCACTCGGCTCGACTCTTCCTACTCGGCCCGTCTTCAGACGGGCCGGGGGCAGATCGCCGATCGAAATTGCTCCTGCAGCCGTTGAATGGATCGGAGTCCAACACTTGGCTCGATTTGGCTTCGCAAGTCCGCTCCTAAGCGGACTAGAAGTAGCTCGCCATTCGAAACTGCTCCTACATCCCTTAAACTAATCTAACGACCGGATCCTTCCTCCGGCTCGACTCTATCTCCCCGACTCGTCCTTAAACGGTCCGGAACCCGTCCCGACCGTAGACTGTGCCGAGCTGACGAGGTACCGACCCTCGTTTTTGGAAAAAATCACCCCGAGGTCAACTCGCCGTTAGATCCTCTCAAATTGTGTGCCAAAGCATGATGAGTGGATCCAGTAGTGCCACGTGCCCACAAAACGACAAGATAACGTTTTCTTGGTACTCGTGCCTGCCTCTGGATTCGTGCCCCCATCCGACGGTTATGGACACCCCACGTCGATCGGCACCAAGAGCCGAACGGCGGAGTCAGAACAACACATTGTTGGAAAATTCGTTTCGGCCATCAATTGTGCCGAGCTGACGAGGTACCGACCCTCGTTTTGGGAAAAAATCACCCCGAGGTCAACCCGCCGTTAGATCCTCCCAAATTGTGTGCCAAAGCGTGATGAGTGGATCCAGTAGTGCCACGTGCCCACAAAACGACAAGATAACGTTCTCTTGGGACTTGTGCCTGCCTCTGGATTCGCGCCACCATCCAACGATTGTAGACACCCCACGTCGACCGGCGTCAATAGCCGAGCGACAGGATCAGAATTGCGACAAAAGACTCGACGAACAGCCAATAGAAGACATTTCGGATAAATCAACCCCAATTTTATTAATGACTTGGACGAGTTTACAAAAAGATTACTACAGCGAGTTCAACAAAATATTAGAAGGCATGACCCGCTCATCTCCTCCGAGGAAGGGGGACATTCCGGTTCAACGACACTTTGGGTCGGCGCTTCTTAGCCTCCGAGCTCGTCTCCAGGCCGACGAACCGGGACGCCCCTTCGCCGCTGAGCCTCACAGTCGCCCCAACCGAAGCGCCACTTGAAGACACCGCCACACCACTTTGTGCATCGGCGGCTGACGCCCCGATGATAGGAGTCCGGGACGCCGCTTGGTAGAACGTGATACCTCGCTCGATCTCTTCGCGGGTACACGAGGTGCTCCGGACGTTGGCCCTCACCGGCTGAGGCTTGAGCCGAGCGACCTCCTCCTCCAATTCGACGATCCGGTCCTTCAGTGCCTCGTCCTTCACGACAATTTTGAACCGAGGAAGCTTCGCCGATCCAGGGTACTCGGCGCTGTCAGATATGACGCGACGCAGATGGGTCACCTCGATACTCTTGTCGACTGTCACCCTTTGCAAATGCTCGACCTTCTTCACGAGCTCATCTCGTTCGGCCAAAACAGAAGCCAATTCTTCTTCCTTAGCAAATAGCTCGGCTTCGGCTATCCGCAAGTGGTATACTTCGGCCAACAGATCCCCGTTCTTCATCTCCATATTGTACAGCATCCTCCTCGTCAGGTCGATCTCGCCCTCAAGGCGTTTCACGAGAGACAGATGGAACAGCTCTACTTGTCGCCGAGCCATCGTAGTGACGGGGGCCTACCCTACCACCGAACCAAACACTTAGACAATTTCAAAGACAAAACGTTTTTTCATTTATCAAAAAGCGGTGGCCAGTCCGCAAAAGGCGTTACAAAGCTCGGAAGAAAAAGCAGAACTGAAACTACAAAAAGATTAACGAAAGAATCAAGGGTCCACCTGCGTCTCCGCTCCCACCCCGGACGCATCGACGGGCGGTCCCTCGATCTCTCCCTTAGCCGGGTCATCCTCTCCCCCTCCGTCTTCGCCTTCGACCTCGTCCTCGGCATCCCCCTCCTCGTCGTCCACGGGCGACTCGGGCCACAGTCGATAACCGACTCGCTCGAAGCCGGGGACACGAGCCTGGACATGGTCCAGGGCCGTCTGGTAGGATCGCTCCATGTTCTCGGCCATATGTTTCTTCGCCTCTGCCTCAATCTCGGCTTCGACCTCCGCCCGGATCCTCGCGGCCTGCGCTTCCCTCTCCGCCTTCTCGTCGGCCAAGGACTTCAATGCCGCGGCAAGATCTTGGGCGGCCTTGGCAGCTTTGGCGGACTCCGCTTCGAGGCCCTCCTTCGCTTTCTTCAGGTCGGCAGTAAGGTCGGCCACCCGAACGTCCAGAGCCTCGGCCCGCCTCTGCTCGGCCTCGAGATCCTTGACCGCCCGGACCTTCGCCAGCCTGTCTTTCTCGCTGGCGGACTTCAGCTCCTTCTCCTGTGCGGCGAACGCCTCCATGAGATGGCCGAAGTGAACGGTGGCCTACAAAGACAACGATAAGTAAAAAGTACGCACCGAGTAACAAACTTGAAGAAATTTGCGAACACTTACCGAAACAAGCCCCCGGGCGACTTCGTAAGTGTCGTCGCCGACCCTCCCCGCATTCAGCGCGGCCTTATCCTTCGGGGTCGCCAAGTGTTTGACGACCTGCATTGACATCTGCGAGTTGCCGAGGAAACCATCATGATTCCTCACCAGCCAGTTCGGCACAAACAACTGCTTGTGCTGCTCGGTCAGGATTTCCTCGGCATCCTGAGTCAATGGGGGAGGCTCGAGCGCCAGCGCCGCATTGACATCGAAGACACCCTCGTTCACGGACCGGGCGACAGGGGCCGAGGTCTCCTCCACCACCAGTACCTCCGAAGGCACCTCGGTAGTCGGGGGAGGCGGAGCAACGTTAGTGGCGTCCGCGGGCTGAACACCCGAAGACGCACCCTCGGCCGCCCTCTTCCTTTTTCTGGTCCCGGTCAGCTTGGACCTGTCGGCCATCATAGCTTTAAAGTCAATCTTCATCGACTCTGCATCAACAAAAAAAAAAAGGGGGAGAAAACCGAATCAAAACAGACGAATTGAAGACTTAGAAAAAAAAATGAATGAGATGTCAAGAGCGTACTCGGGTCGATGGGGCTTAGTCCGGACCCGAACAACACCTCTTCGGTCAACTCCCTCCAACTCAGTACCGGAAGGGCCGTGATCTTCCTCGCTACCTCCTCCTCGGCCTCAGATAGTGCGGGGTCGCCCCGCGCAAATTTCGGCACTTCCACCTTCCACCGGGACGGAATGTGCCAAATCGCTTCGCCCCTTACGATAAAATACTTCTCCCTCCAACCCTTAAGAGAGTCGGGATTCTCCACAATCTTAACACCTCTCCTCGGCCCCAAATAGTACCGGTACTCCGAGCCGTGTTGCTTGTTTATCCGATAGAGGCCCCGGAAAACTGACAGATCCGGCGCTACCTCGGCTCGGTGACACTGAAGCAAGAACGCGTTCACATGACGCCAAGTGTTTGGACTGAACTGAGTAGGGGCGAGACAATACCAGCCGAGGATCTGAAGTATGAAAGGGTGCAGCGGAAAACGCAGTCCCGCGTTCAAGGAGTCGACGTCAAACATGCACATGTCCGACGAAGGCAACTTAGTGTTTGCTCGCACCCCGGGGCCAGCGACCATCAGCTTGTACTCCGACGGGATAGCGAAAGCCTTCCTGATCCGAAGAAGATCCTTCTCGGTCAACGACGAAATGAGCTCGTCAGCTTCGGAGGGATGGAACGGATTAGGCTCCTCGACGATCTTCGACTTTCCGTAGATCGCTTTCTCCAGAAGATCACCCTCGTACTGCCTGACTCCCGAATGCCCGGACAGGACGGAAGGATATTGTCCTATCTCGGGAGCTCGTTTCGGGTTCTCCACAATCACCCCCACCATGGGGGGCGGGGTCTCCCCTGTCCTCTTCTTCTTCCCGACCCTCGACTCGACAGCCAGCGGTTCGGCCATCTGCTTCCCCTTCCTGCGAGCTTCCGCCCTACTCCTCTCCCCGGCGCCATCACCGCCCGAGGACGAGGCACCACTACCCGAGCTTACCCTTGACATCCTTTGAAAAAGCTAAGGCAAAGACAAACTAACCTTTGAAGTGACGTTCACGGTCGGAGAATGCTCGCCGGAAATCGCCTGGCCCACGCGACAGCTAACGACAACACCGTGGAGCAAGAGCGCCGCTAGCAGAAGACTTAGAGAACAAAAGTAAATTCGTAAAGTGAAAAGTGAGAAATGAGCTCAGGAGTGAAGGAATGGTAACTTATAACCTCAACTGATAACGGGCCTCCTTGGGAATCCCAAAGGCCCACTAAGAATCCCAAACGCCCTACAAGAGAGAGGCGGCGGTATGAGAGGGATGGCGGAACTCCCCAAAAAACACAAGTTGCGACTCGGCCACCGGTCTAATGAGCCAAGCTATCGAACGAAGATGGACGGCCTAGTTGATGCCACGTACCTCGGATGCTCCGAACCAAGGCACCGACCCTTCCAACCAGGTCGCCGACCCTCCAAGCCGCGGCACTACGCATCCGGGCCATGCTGCTGGGTTACCGACCCATCCAACCGGGTCGCCGACCCCCCAAGCCGCGGCACTACGCACCCGGGCCGTGGTGCTGGGGTACCGACCCTTCCAACCGAGTCGCCGACCTCCCTAGCCGCGGTGTGACGCATCCGGGCCGCGGTGCCGAGGTACCGACCCTCGTTTTTGGGAAAAAATCCTCCCGAAGCAAAATCACCGTCGGATCTCTCCAAAATTCGCGTCAGAATCTGATGAACGGTTCAAATTGCGCCACGCCCACAAAACGACAAGATAACGTTTTCTCGTGATCTGAACCCCATCCTCGTGATGCGTGCCCAGATAAACGGCCCAGATCTTGCCACGTCCACAAAACGACAAGATAGCGTTTTATGGGGATCCACGCCAAAGATGGACGGCCTAGTTGATGCCACGTACCTCGGATGCTCCGAACCAAGGCACCGACCCTTCCAACCAGGTCGCCGACCCTCCAAGCCGCGGCACTACGCATCCGGGCCGTGCTGCTGGGTTACCGACCCATCCAACCGGGTCGCCGACCCCCCAAGCCGCGGCACTACGCACCCGGGCCGTGGTGCTGGGGTACCGACCCTTCCAACCGAGTCGCCGACCCCCCTAGCCGCGGTGTGACGCACCCGGGCCGTGGTGCTGGGGTACCGACCCTTCCAACCGAGTCGCCGACCCCCCTAGCCGCGGTGTGACGCATCCGGGCCGCGGTGCCGAGGTACCGACCCTCGTTTTTGGGGAAAAAATCCTTCCGACCCTCAGGAGCCGTTGGATCTCGTAGGAAAGCGCGCTCGTCATGATGGACGTCCCAGATCTTGCCACGTCCACAAAACGACAAGATAGCGTTTTATGGGGATCCACGCCAAAGATGGACGGCCTAGATGATGCCACGTACCTCGGATGCTTTGAACCGAGGCACCGACCCTTCCAACCAGGTCGCCGACCCCCCCAAGCCGCGGCACTACGCATCCGGGCCGTGGTGCTGGGGTGCCGACCCTTCCAACCGAGTCGCCGACCCCCCAAGCCGCGGCACTACGCATCCTGGCCGTGGTGCTGGGGTACCGACCCTTCCAACCGGGTCGCCGACCCCCCTAGCCGCGGCGCTATGCATCCGGGCCGTGGTGCTGGGGTACCGACCCTTCCAACCGAGTCGCCGACCCCCCTAGCCGCGGTGCTACGCATCCGGGCCGCGGTGCCGAGGTACCGACCCTCGTTTTTGGGAAAAAATCCTTCCGACCCTCAGGAGCCGTTGGATCTCGTAGGAAAGCGCGCTCGTCATGATGGACGTCCCAGATCTTGCCACGTCCACAAAACGACAAGATAGCGTTCTATTGGGATCCCCGCTAAAGATGGACGGTCTAGATGGTGCCACGTACCTCGGATGATCCGAACCGAGGTACCGACCATTCGAACCAACTCGCCGACCCCTCGAACCGCGGCGCAACGCATCCGGGCCGGGGTGACGGGGTGCCGACCCTCGCTTTTGGGAAAAAATCCCTCCGAGGAGCAGGAGGCGTCTGATCGTTCCGAAATTCGCGCTCCATCATGATCGAAGGCCCAGATGATGCCACGCCATAAATAGGTATTAAAAATTGGTTTTTATTTATTTAAATCGGTTTATTTATTTAAAAAATTGCGAAAAATCGCTAAAAATTCGGGAAAATTAGCTAAAAATTCCAGGAAATAATTAAAAATTCGGGGAATATTTCTAAGCCACCGAACGAGCAATTATTACCTAGAATACGCGGTTAAAGCCCCCGAACAATTAGCCAACACATCGCAAAATTAAATAAATCATCCGGAAAAATAGATAAAAACTCGACACAGCTTCGGAGCATCAAAGAAGGAGGAACTAGCCTACCCCCGTGCTCCAGGATTCAAAAATCACCCATTCGGACTGCGATACAGTTCCACCGACCACTGAGTTAGTCAAACTACTCCTCAAAGACTGACCACCCTCAGTCTTTAGGAGTGGGGGGCTCGTGATATGGTCAAAACAAGGGGTTCAATCGAGACCGTCCAAATGGGGCACGAATCCTACAGCTCAGGGACGAGACGGTAATTTCACATGCAAACGGGTCCGAAGCGGGTACTGGGTCTCCTTCTCACAGATCCAATAACCCGCAAACGGATCCACCACAGCTGGGCACGGGTTTCAACCCGCTGCCAACTCGATCCAGCAAGACACAATCAAGGTCCCTGATTAGATCTAAATCAACGGCCATGATTCACGTCAATCTTTACACTGGGATTTAGGGATTAAAATTCCTTATCTGATTACCAGAATATACCTTATCAGATTACTTTCCCAATCTGTTTACAAGGAGATTATTCCATATCAGATTACGCGGATTACATTCCTAAATTGTTCTCTAAGACGCCTATAAATACCCCCCACCCATCTCCATTAACAGGTAATCAATCTTTCTCTAGTTAAACGCTCTTTCATAATCAATTCTGGTTACTGACTTGAGCGTCGGAGGGTGCGTCGCCGGGAACAACCCCGGTGTCTCGCACTTTTTGCAGGTGCACGGCGGGAGCGACGATCAGGGTTCAACGGAACAGGTATACAGGTTCTCCTATTCAGTTTCCCCAAAGAACTCACAAATTCATCTGTTTGCCCCCACACCGAATTTAGCGGCAACAGCAGGATTTGTAGTTGGAGTTGTAGTCATGGTGTCTCAGGTATCAGAGGCATAGTTGGAGTTGTCGGTCTTCTTAGCAGGACTACAAGAGTTGTTGGTCTTCTTAGCACTACTCTAGTTGTTCAGCCCTCTCATGTCCTTTTTTTTAATTAATAGAATTGAGAATCTCTTTGTGGGTTTAGGAGGTACTGAGGTAGAAATCACTCCAATAATAGTATTGTTGATTGATTTTATTGTTAGGCAAACTTAGTGACCAACTAAAATTTGAAGCTTATTTATATGACAAACTTGATTCCTGGGGCCCTAGCCTTATATTTTAGATGAGATGTGATTTTTTTTTTTTTGGCAGGTACAAGAGTTGCTGTCATTATGCTTAATGAAAAATATGGAGTATTTGATGTCATAAAGCAAAATAAAGATAATCTTTATTTTTCTGAGAATTGTTTTTCTGTCCCCCGATATTATAACTTATTAATATATATAAATATACATGCGTGTCTATACATGGCCTAAATTTTTTTCCGCCCAGGATCTCAAATACCTCAGGACCGGCCCTGCCCGTCCAGCACATTGGTGGGCAATTAGGGGTTAATTAGGTAGCTTATAGTGTAGATTAGGGGTTAATTAGATATTTAATTTATTTAATTTAACTATTTTAATATCTAATCAATATTTAATTAACTTAAACATTATTAACTTAACATTTTTAAATATTTTTTTACTCAACGTTCTGGACGATACATGTTGTTTTGTTTGCTTATTTTTTGAGAATTTTTTATCAAATGACTACTGCACACATTACCTTTATTTTCAATTTCTATTTGTGTCATTTTTTCAAATATGAGAAATGCCATTGTGGATGCTCTTAATAATTTGGTTTCTTGACAACTCTTGTCCGGTAGAATAATTGTACATAGGAGTACGACTTTGTGCATGGCTCCTAGTAAAGTGTAAGTTGAGGTGTATCACTATGCCATTTACCCACTCTCACATTGACTGACGATGCCATCTCAACCTCCTCGTCTTATAAAATATTACCTCTCTTTTTTTAATTTAAAAAAAAGTGAATTATGACCACCATATTTTATTAATTAGGTATTAAAGAAATAAATTCATAAATCCTGGACAAAGCAAGAATAAGCATCTGCAGTTGTTCAATGCCAAATTTTTGGTATTTGGCATATAAGAATAGAAATTTTGGGTTTGTGCTGCAATCGTTCAAACCCAAATTTTGGGTTTTCAAACTTTAAAATTTACAGACAATTGATAATTTCTCGTCCCATTTTTTTTTTAAAAAATTAGAAATTGAACGGACGATATATGATTTATTGGTTGTTGATTTCTTTTTTAATATTCAAAACGACGGGAAATGATTTCTTGTCTCACATATGTTTAATTTTTTATTATAATTTTGAACGGACGGGAAATCATTTTTCGTCCGTCAAATTAAAAAAAAGGAGGGGGGGGGGGGGGGCCCCACAAGAAATGATTTGCCATCCAATATAAAAATATATTTTTTTAAAAGGACGAAATATCATATTTCGTTGGCTATTTTTTACAAAATTCTATGTCTTCTGCCAAATATGGTGATATGGTCAAAACAAGGGGTTCAATCGAGACCGTCCAAATGGGGCACGAATCCTACAGCTCAGGGACGAGACGGTAATTTCACATGCAAACGGGTCCGAAGCGGGTACTGGGTCTCCTTCTCACAGATCCAATAACCCGCAAACGGATCCACCACAGCTGGGCACGGGTTTCAACCCGCTGCCAACTCGATCCAGCAAGACACAATCAAGGTCCCTGATTAGATCTAAATCAACGGCCATGATTCACGTCAATCTTTACACTGGGATTTAGGGATTAAAATTCCTTATCTGATTACCAGAATATACCTTATCAGATTACTTTCCCAATCTGTTTACAAGGAGATTATTCCATATCAGATTACGCGGATTACATTCCTAAATTGTTCTCTAAGACGCCTATAAATACCCCCCACCCATCTCCATTAACAGGTAATCAATCTTTCTCTAGTTAAACGCTCTTTCATAATCAATTCTGGTTACTGACTTGAGCGTCGGAGGGTGCGTCGCCGGGAACAACCCCGGTGTCTCGCACTTTTTGCAGGTGCACGGCGGGAGCGACGATCAGGGTTCAACGGAACAGGTATACAGGTTCTCCTATTCAGTTTCCCCAAAGAACTCACAAATTCATCTGTTTGCCCCCACACCGAATTTAGCGGCAACAGATTGGCGCCGTCTGTGGGAAACTAACGAGTAGAGACCTCTCCTCTTCCCGGTGAACAGGTTTTCTCCAGCCATGCCGCCTCGCAAAGTCAGATCTAGGGGCTCCAATCGAGCGCCCATCCTTGACCAGCAGGAAATCCTTCCTGATCCCACTCAGCAACAAGGGCAGCTCCCTCCTACTGTGGAAGAGCCGCTCCAGCGGAACCCTCCACATCCTGATCCGAAGGGGCCTAACCCCCAGAAACAGCCTCTTCATCCAGAGAACATACCCAACCACACTGCCTCCAGTGCCTCCATGGCCTCCCATCATCCCCGAGCCTCTGGTCGCCACGATGCCCATCCCAGACGCCCGGAAGATAAGGACCTTCGTCACCATCTGGACGAAAAGCGGGCTCGGGGAGAAGCCTCCCACCAAGAACGATCCCCCCGACACCGGGGACACAGGGGGTCCCCCGCCCGAAGAGGGAGAAGAGACTCCCCCGATCACTACCGAAGGAGGCACTCACCAGCAGGTCGGCAGCAGCATCGGAACAATGAGGCACCCATCACCCGTGCCGAGTTCCAGCAATTCCAAGCTATGGTACAACAGGCCCTCAATCTCCGTCAAAATCCCAATGAGCCAAGGGCCCCCTCCCCTCGTCCGGTCCGGAGCCCTCGCCAACGTTCCCCTTCTCCTCGACCCGCACCTACCAATTCCAGACGCACCCCAAGTCCTCGTCGTTCCCGAAGCTACCATCGCCGCAGCCCTCGCTCCCCATCCTACGAAGACGAGTCCCGTGGCTCGGCAGATCACCGCCGGAGAGATAACACCATGAACCGCCGCCTAAACGAGGTGGAAAAACTCTTGGGACGAATAAACCGGGAAGAAGAACTCAGGGGGAGGATACTCCGTCCCAGCCAACCCCCGTTCTCCCGGACCATAGTGGATACTCCTGTTCCCTTCGGTTTCAAACCTCCCCAGTTCGAGAACTACACGGGAGAGACCGATCCGGTTGACCACATCGAAGGCTTTAAGACTTTGATGCTCCTCCATCAAGCGTCCGACGCCCTCCTCTGCAAAACATTCCCTGCAACACTGAAGGGCCCAGCTCGAGAATGGTACTCTCGCCTTGCCCCGGCGTCAATATTCTCCTTTGAACAGTTCGAGACCCTGTTCATCACCCACTTCGTCAGCAGCCAAAGGGCCGAGAAGACCAGCATTTCCCTGTTGCACCTCCGTCAGCAGAAGGGGGAGAGATTGAGGGACTACGTGAAGAGGTTCACAGCCGAGGCCAGAACTATCGCATCCCTCGACCAATCCGTTGCTACCGCGGCGTTCCAATCCAACATCCTAAATTCTAACCTCCGCTCCTCCCTCGCCAAAAAACCGCCACATGACTTTTCTGACCTCCTCCTCCGTACTGAAAAGTACATCCGAGCTGAAGAGGCCGAGGAACCGCCCAATTGGGAAGCAACCGCCTCCGGGTCTAAAAGGAAGGGAACGGAAGAAGAGGGACCCAAAAAGTTTCAGAAGGATAATGCTGGCCAGCGCCGGCCTCCCCCTAGATTTGAAAAATTTACTCCCCTCACCACAAACATCTCCGCCATTTTCATGGAAGTCGAAAAAGAAGGGGTCCTGCCTCCAGCTCCAAAGATGAACACCCCAGCCAAAAGGAGAGATAAAGACAAATGGTGCCGTTATCACCGGGACCATGGGCATGACACCAACGACTGCCGGGCTCTGAGAAACGAGATCGAAGCCCTCATCCAGAGGGGGCAGCTGGCGAAGTTTGTAAGAAAGGACGGGGCCGAACTTCCTCCCCAGCCTCGGGGGGCTAACAAACGTCCGGAACGGGAAGAGACGCCAGAATTCGAGGAAGAGCGAGTCCTCCACCTTATCCATGGGGGTCCAATGGGGGGCTCCTCGAACTCTTCTCGGAAAGCTTTTATTAGGGAAGTAAATTCTGTCCGGGCCACCCCTCCCCCCAAAGGACTCGGAGTGCCCGTCACCTTCTCTGACGACGATCTCGAGGGCGTCCGCACCCCTCATTGCGACGCACTCGTCATCAACCTTCACATGGCCAATTTCAAAGTCGAAAGAATCCTAGTGGATAACGGCTCCTCCGTTAACATCCTATTCCTCGATGCTTTTAAGGGGCTGAAGCTCTCCCGAGACAGACTGAAGCCCGCCGGGTATACGCTCCATGGGTTCACGGGAGTGCCGGTGACGATCGAAGGGGTGATCACCCTCGATGTCACAGCAGGCAAAACTCCTACTACCCGCACGGAGTCAATGGATTTCATGGTTGTAGATGTCCCCGCGGCCTACAACGTCATTTTGGGTCGGCCCGGCCTAGCCGCCCTTGAAGCCGTCCCTTCTGCCTATCATCTCAAAATGAAATTCCCCACTCGGGCTGGAGTGGGAGAAGTTAGGGGCAATCAGGAACAGGCCCGCAAGTGTTACATGACCTCCACGCTCGGACCCGTCCTCTCCTTAGAAACACTCGAGATTCCACAAGATGCTGCTCGGCCGACTCCCGAGCCAGTCGATGAGCTGGAGGAAATACTCTTCTCGGAGCAGGAGCCGACCCGTAAGTTCTATGTCAGCAAGGCACTCCCGTCCGCCCTACATTCAAATATTGTGAAATGCATCCGAGCCAACCGGGACCTCTTCGCATGGTCAGCAGCGGACATGCCCGGTATCTCCGAAGAACTCTTGGTCCATCGCCTCAGCGTTGATCCGGGGTCCAAACCGGTCCAGCAGAAGAGGCGCAAGTTCGCCCCCGAGCGCCAGCTCGCCATCAAAGAGGAGGTAGACAAACTGTTGAAAGCCCGATTCATACAGGAAGTGAATTATCCGGAGTGGTTGTCCAACGTAGTCATGGTGAAGAAATCCAACGGGACATGGAGAATCTGTATTGATTTCACTGACCTCAACAAGGCCTGCCCTAAAGATCCCTTCCCTCTGCCGAGCATCGACACCCTGATTGACGCAACCTCGGGACATGAGCTCCTCAGCTTCATGGATGCTTTCTCGGGTTACAATCAGATAAGGATGTTCCCCCCGGATATTCCGAAGACGTCTTTTGTAACGGACCAAGGACTCTATTGTTACCGAGTCATGCCGTTCGGCCTGAAGAACGCAGGGGCAACGTATCAACGTCTCGTCAACAAGGTATTCCAGGCCCAGATTGGTCGGAACATGGAAGTCTACGTGGACGACATGCTTGTGAAAAGCATCCGAGGCGTTGATCATGAGACCGACCTCCAAGAAGCGTTCGATGTTTTGAGAAAGCACAATATGAGACTCAACCCGAACAAGTGTGCGTTCGGCGTCTCATCGGGCAAGTTCCTCGGCTTTATGGTCAGCCAACGAGGAATAGAGGCAAATCCGGAGAAGATCAGGGCCATTCTAGACATGGCCCCGCCCAGAAACGTCAAAGAAGTTCAGAAACTGACCGGTCGTTTAGCCGCCATTGGGCGCTTTTTGTCGAAGTCCGGGGAGAAATGCCTCCCGTTCTTCAAAGCCCTGAGGGGGACTAAGGGGTTCGAGTGGGGGCAGCCGCAACAAGATTCCTTCGACCAGCTTAAAGCTTACCTCGTCAACCCGCCTCTGCTCAGCAAGCCCATACCAGGCGAACCCCTCTACCTCTACTTGGCAGCCTCGGAACAGACACTAAGCGCGGTCTTAGTCAGAGAAGAAGATAGAACTCAAAAGCCCATTTACTACGTCAGCAAAGTGCTCCGGGACGCCGAGCTCCGGTACCCGAAAATTGAGAAAATAGCCTACGCCCTGATAATGGCTGCAAGAAAGCTTCGGCCATACTTCCAGTCTCATTCGGTGGTCGTCCTTACCGACCAGCCGTTGAAACAGATCCTTCACAAGCCAGAGACTTCCGGCCGCCTCATGAAGTGGTCGATCGAGCTGAGCCAACATGATATTACTTATCAGCCTCGGACCGCAATCAAGGCGCAGGCGCTGGCCGAATTCATAGTTGAGACGACTATCCCCGACTCCGAGCAGACGACGAAGGGACCGCCTGTCTGGTCTGTATATGTCGATGGATCCTCTTGCAACGAGGGGAGCGGGGCTGGAGTCATCCTGGCGGGCCCAGACGACTTTGTCCTTCAATATTCCCTCCGGATAAACTTTAAAGCCTCGAATAACGAAGCCGAATACGAAGCACTCATAGCCGGCCTCGGGATGGCCCGAAACGCAGGGGCGCGACGCCTGCAGATCTTCAGCGACTCTCAATTGGTCGTCAACCAGGTCCTCGGCGAATATGAAGCCCGCGATGACAGAATGGTAAAGTACTTGGCCAAAGTGAAGAGCCTCCTGGCGCTCTTCGACGAGGCCCTCATCCGAAGAATCCCCAGAGAGGAAAATGCCCAGGCCGACGCTCTGTCCAAACTAGCTTCCTCATCCCTGCAAGGCCTCGAACAAACCGTTCTGATAGAAGTCCTCCTCAAGCCCAGCATAGAGGACGAGGCTTTCAATTCCGTCGAAACACTGCCGCTCCCCCTCGAAGACAATTGGATGAAGCCCCTCGTCGAGTTTTTAAGAGACGGACTCCTACCAAGGGATCCGAAGGAAGCCCGAAAGATAAGGACACGGGCCGAGCGTTACATAATGGTCGAAGGCGTTCTGTATAAGCGCTCCTTCACCCAGGTGGATGGTCGACCCTATCTAAGATGCCTCTCCCCCGGACAAGCCGATTACGCCCTGCAAGAGCTCCATGAGGGCATCGGCGGAGCCCACTCCGGCTCCAGAGCCTTGGCACGTAAAGTGTTAAACTACGGGTATTACTGGCCCACTCTCCTACGGGACGCCGAACGACACGTTCGACAATGCACATCCTGTCAGAAGTATTCCGACATCCGACGCCTTCCACAAGCACCACTCTCCTCCTTGTCGAGTCCGATCCCCTTCGCAATGTGGGGGATGGATCTACTCGGGCCATTTCCACCGGCCCCCGGACAGTTGAAGTTTCTAGTCGTGGCAGTCGACTATTTCTCGAAATGGGTCGAGGCCGAGCCCCTGGCTACAATTACCGAACATAGAGTCGTCCAATTCTTCTGGAAAAGTGTAATCTGTCGTTTCGGTGTTCCCCGAGTCGTAGTTACGGATAACGGTACGCAGTTCGCTGGAGCTGCCTTCCGAGCCTTATGTCAAGACCTAGCTATACAGCACCGCTTCTCCTCAGTCTCTCATCCCCAGTCAAATGGCCAAGCCGAGAATGCCAACCGGCAGATCCTCTCCGGCATCAAGAAGAGACTCGACAAATGCTCCAAGGGATTGTGGGTCGATCAGCTGCCCAATGTGTTGTGGAATTACCGAACCACGAAGCGGATCCCGACGGGCGAGAGTCCGTTCAATCTCACCTATGGGTCCGAGGCCCTCATCCCACTGGAAGTTGGAATACCCTCTCCTCGCCTGATTGCCTTCGAAGAAGAACAGAATGCCAGGGAGCTCAGAACGAGCCTAGATTTGGTTGACGAGATTCGGGAAAGAGCCGCCGTACGGCAGCAAGGTTACCGAAGAAGAATCGAACTCGCCTACAACAAACGGGTCCGCCCAACCGACTTGAAAGAGGGGGACCTGGTCCTCCGAAAGCTGGCCATTTCGTTCCCCGGACAGAAGAGCAAATTGGCCCCGAATTGGGAGGGACCGTACAAAGTATCCAAAGTAATCCGCCCCGGTGCGTACAAGCTAGAAGACCTTGAGGGTAGAGAAATCCCCAGGACTTGGAATGCCGACCATCTTTTGAAATACCTAGAGAAGGCAACCCCGCCTATCTAAGTAACTCGAGATGTCGGGCAACCACTCCTGCTACTAGTAATTTTTCCTTTGTTCTTTTTCATTGTAATAAACGGCTAGCAACTTTAGAAGCAGCCGACCATTAGATATTAATAAATAAATAAAGTTTTTCTTTACATTATCGCGTACTTCCGCCTCTAATTCCCTTATCACACAATGGTTCGGAGTCCAGCACTCGGCTCGACTCTTCCTACTCGGCCCGTCTTCAGACGGGCCGGGGGCAGATCGCCGTTCGAAATTGCTCCTGCAGCCGTTGAATGGATCGGAGTCCAACACTTGGCTCGATTTTGCTTCGCAAATCCGCTCCTATGCGGACTAGGAGCAGCTCGCCATTCGAAACTGCTCCTGCATCTCTCAAACTTATCACACAATGGTTCGGAGTCCAGCACTCGGCTCGACTCTTCCTACTCGGCCCGTCTTCAGACGGGCCGGGGGCAGATCGCCGTTCGAAATTGCTCCTGCAGCCGTTGAATGGATCGGAGTCCAACACTTGGCTCGATTTTGCTTCGCAAATCCGCTCCTAAGCGGACTAGAAGCAGCTCGCCATTCGAAACTGCTCCTGCATCTCTCAAACTTATCACACAATGGTTCGGAGTCCAGCACTCGGCTCGACTCTTCCTACTCGGCCCGTCTTCAGACGGGCCGGGGGCAGATCGCCGATCGAAATTGCTCCTGCAGCCGTTGAATGGATCGGAGTCCAACACTTGGCTCGATTTGGCTTCGCAAGTCCGCTCCTAAGCGGACTAGAAGTAGCTCGCCATTCGAAACTGCTCCTACATCCCTTAAACTAATCTAACGACCGGATCCTTCCTCCGGCTCGACTCTATCTCCCCGACTCGTCCTTAAACGGTCCGGAACCCGTCCCGACCGTAGACTGTGCCGAGCTGACGAGGTACCGACCCTCGTTTTTGGAAAAAATCACCCCGAGGTCAACTCGCCGTTAGATCCTCTCAAATTGTGTGCCAAAGCATGATGAGTGGATCCAGTAGTGCCACGTGCCCACAAAACGACAAGATAACGTTTTCTTGGTACTCGTGCCTGCCTCTGGATTCGTGCCCCCATCCGACGGTTATGGACACCCCACGTCGATCGGCACCAAGAGCCGAACGGCGGAGTCAGAACAACACATTGTTGGAAAATTCGTTTCGGCCATCAATTGTGCCGAGCTGACGAGGTACCGACCCTCGTTTTGGGAAAAAATCACCCCGAGGTCAACCCGCCGTTAGATCCTCCCAAATTGTGTGCCAAAGCGTGATGAGTGGATCCAGTAGTGCCACGTGCCCACAAAACGACAAGATAACGTTCTCTTGGGACTTGTGCCTGCCTCTGGATTCGCGCCACCATCCAACGATTGTAGACACCCCACGTCGACCGGCGTCAATAGCCGAGCGACAGGATCAGAATTGCGACAAAAGACTCGACGAACAGCCAATAGAAGACATTTCGGATAAATCAACCCCAATTTTATTAATGACTTGGACGAGTTTACAAAAAGATTACTACAGCGAGTTCAACAAAATATTAGAAGGCATGACCCGCTCATCTCCTCCGAGGAAGGGGGACATTCCGGTTCAACGACACTTTGGGTCGGCGCTTCTTAGCCTCCGAGCTCGTCTCCAGGCCGACGAACCGGGACGCCCCTTCGCCGCTGAGCCTCACAGTCGCCCCAACCGAAGCGCCACTTGAAGACACCGCCACACCACTTTGTGCATCGGCGGCTGACGCCCCGATGATAGGAGTCCGGGACGCCGCTTGGTAGAACGTGATACCTCGCTCGATCTCTTCGCGGGTACACGAGGTGCTCCGGACGTTGGCCCTCACCGGCTGAGGCTTGAGCCGAGCGACCTCCTCCTCCAATTCGACGATCCGGTCCTTCAGTGCCTCGTCCTTCACGACAATTTTGAACCGAGGAAGCTTCGCCGATCCAGGGTACTCGGCGCTGTCAGATATGACGCGACGCAGATGGGTCACCTCGATACTCTTGTCGACTGTCACCCTTTGCAAATGCTCGACCTTCTTCACGAGCTCATCTCGTTCGGCCAAAACAGAAGCCAATTCTTCTTCCTTAGCAAATAGCTCGGCTTCGGCTATCCGCAAGTGGTATACTTCGGCCAACAGATCCCCGTTCTTCATCTCCATATTGTACAGCATCCTCCTCGTCAGGTCGATCTCGCCCTCAAGGCGTTTCACGAGAGACAGATGGAACAGCTCTACTTGTCGCCGAGCCATCGTAGTGACGGGGGCCTACCCTACCACCGAACCAAACACTTAGACAATTTCAAAGACAAAACGTTTTTTCATTTATCAAAAAGCGGTGGCCAGTCCGCAAAAGGCGTTACAAAGCTCGGAAGAAAAAGCAGAACTGAAACTACAAAAAGATTAACGAAAGAATCAAGGGTCCACCTGCGTCTCCGCTCCCACCCCGGACGCATCGACGGGCGGTCCCTCGATCTCTCCCTTAGCCGGGTCATCCTCTCCCCCTCCGTCTTCGCCTTCGACCTCGTCCTCGGCATCCCCCTCCTCGTCGTCCACGGGCGACTCGGGCCACAGTCGATAACCGACTCGCTCGAAGCCGGGGACACGAGCCTGGACATGGTCCAGGGCCGTCTGGTAGGATCGCTCCATGTTCTCGGCCATATGTTTCTTCGCCTCTGCCTCAATCTCGGCTTCGACCTCCGCCCGGATCCTCGCGGCCTGCGCTTCCCTCTCCGCCTTCTCGTCGGCCAAGGACTTCAATGCCGCGGCAAGATCTTGGGCGGCCTTGGCAGCTTTGGCGGACTCCGCTTCGAGGCCCTCCTTCGCTTTCTTCAGGTCGGCAGTAAGGTCGGCCACCCGAACGTCCAGAGCCTCGGCCCGCCTCTGCTCGGCCTCGAGATCCTTGACCGCCCGGACCTTCGCCAGCCTGTCTTTCTCGCTGGCGGACTTCAGCTCCTTCTCCTGTGCGGCGAACGCCTCCATGAGATGGCCGAAGTGAACGGTGGCCTACAAAGACAACGATAAGTAAAAAGTACGCACCGAGTAACAAACTTGAAGAAATTTGCGAACACTTACCGAAACAAGCCCCCGGGCGACTTCGTAAGTGTCGTCGCCGACCCTCCCCGCATTCAGCGCGGCCTTATCCTTCGGGGTCGCCAAGTGTTTGACGACCTGCATTGACATCTGCGAGTTGCCGAGGAAACCATCATGATTCCTCACCAGCCAGTTCGGCACAAACAACTGCTTGTGCTGCTCGGTCAGGATTTCCTCGGCATCCTGAGTCAATGGGGGAGGCTCGAGCGCCAGCGCCGCATTGACATCGAAGACACCCTCGTTCACGGACCGGGCGACAGGGGCCGAGGTCTCCTCCACCACCAGTACCTCCGAAGGCACCTCGGTAGTCGGGGGAGGCGGAGCAACGTTAGTGGCGTCCGCGGGCTGAACACCCGAAGACGCACCCTCGGCCGCCCTCTTCCTTTTTCTGGTCCCGGTCAGCTTGGACCTGTCGGCCATCATAGCTTTAAAGTCAATCTTCATCGACTCTGCATCAACAAAAAAAAAAAGGGGGAGAAAACCGAATCAAAACAGACGAATTGAAGACTTAGAAAAAAAAATGAATGAGATGTCAAGAGCGTACTCGGGTCGATGGGGCTTAGTCCGGACCCGAACAACACCTCTTCGGTCAACTCCCTCCAACTCAGTACCGGAAGGGCCGTGATCTTCCTCGCTACCTCCTCCTCGGCCTCAGATAGTGCGGGGTCGCCCCGCGCAAATTTCGGCACTTCCACCTTCCACCGGGACGGAATGTGCCAAATCGCTTCGCCCCTTACGATAAAATACTTCTCCCTCCAACCCTTAAGAGAGTCGGGATTCTCCACAATCTTAACACCTCTCCTCGGCCCCAAATAGTACCGGTACTCCGAGCCGTGTTGCTTGTTTATCCGATAGAGGCCCCGGAAAACTGACAGATCCGGCGCTACCTCGGCTCGGTGACACTGAAGCAAGAACGCGTTCACATGACGCCAAGTGTTTGGACTGAACTGAGTAGGGGCGAGACAATACCAGCCGAGGATCTGAAGTATGAAAGGGTGCAGCGGAAAACGCAGTCCCGCGTTCAAGGAGTCGACGTCAAACATGCACATGTCCGACGAAGGCAACTTAGTGTTTGCTCGCACCCCGGGGCCAGCGACCATCAGCTTGTACTCCGACGGGATAGCGAAAGCCTTCCTGATCCGAAGAAGATCCTTCTCGGTCAACGACGAAATGAGCTCGTCAGCTTCGGAGGGATGGAACGGATTAGGCTCCTCGACGATCTTCGACTTTCCGTAGATCGCTTTCTCCAGAAGATCACCCTCGTACTGCCTGACTCCCGAATGCCCGGACAGGACGGAAGGATATTGTCCTATCTCGGGAGCTCGTTTCGGGTTCTCCACAATCACCCCCACCATGGGGGGCGGGGTCTCCCCTGTCCTCTTCTTCTTCCCGACCCTCGACTCGACAGCCAGCGGTTCGGCCATCTGCTTCCCCTTCCTGCGAGCTTCCGCCCTACTCCTCTCCCCGGCGCCATCACCGCCCGAGGACGAGGCACCACTACCCGAGCTTACCCTTGACATCCTTTGAAAAAGCTAAGGCAAAGACAAACTAACCTTTGAAGTGACGTTCACGGTCGGAGAATGCTCGCCGGAAATCGCCTGGCCCACGCGACAGCTAACGACAACACCGTGGAGCAAGAGCGCCGCTAGCAGAAGACTTAGAGAACAAAAGTAAATTCGTAAAGTGAAAAGTGAGAAATGAGCTCAGGAGTGAAGGAATGGTAACTTATAACCTCAACTGATAACGGGCCTCCTTGGGAATCCCAAAGGCCCACTAAGAATCCCAAACGCCCTACAAGAGAGAGGCGGCGGTATGAGAGGGATGGCGGAACTCCCCAAAAAACACAAGTTGCGACTCGGCCACCGGTCTAATGAGCCAAGCTATCGAACGAAACGCTCAGTGACCGAGCCACCAAGTTCGCCCAAAAATACCCAACTCCGCGCCCGGCAAACAGCGCGAGGTATCCGGGCCGCGGTGCCGAGGTACTGGGCCTCGTTTTTGGGAAAAAATCCTCCCGAAGCAAAATCACCGTCGGATCTCTCCAAAATTCGCGTCAGAATCTGATGAACGGTTCAGATTGCGCCACGCCCACAAAACGACAAGATAACGTTTTCTCGTGATCTGAACCCCATCCTCGTGATGCGTGCCCAGATAAACGGCCCAGATCTTGCCACGTCCACAAAACGACAAGATAGCGTTTTATGGGGATCCACGCCAAAGATGGACGGCCTAGTTGATGCCACGTACCTCGGATGCTCCGAACCAAGGCACCGACCCTTCCAACCAGGTCGCCGACCCTCCAAGCCGCGGCACTACGCATCCGGGCCATGCTGCTGGGTTACCGACCCATCCAACCGGGTCGCCGACCCCCCAAGCCGCGGCACTACGCACCCGGGCCGTGGTGCTGGGGTACCGACCCTTCCAACCGAGTCGCCGACCTCCCTAGCCGCGGTGTGACGCATCCGGGCCGCGGTGCCGAGGTACCGACCCTCGTTTTTGGGAAAAAATCCTCCCGAAGCAAAATCACCGTCGGATCTCTCCAAAATTCGCGTCAGAATCTGATGAACGGTTCAAATTGCGCCACGCCCACAAAACGACAAGATAACGTTTTCTCGTGATCTGAACCCCATCCTCGTGATGCGTGCCCAGATAAACGGCCCAGATCTTGCCACGTCCACAAAACGACAAGATAGCGTTTTATGGGGATCCACGCCAAAGATGGACGGCCTAGTTGATGCCACGTACCTCGGATGCTCCGAACCAAGGCACCGACCCTTCCAACCAGGTCGCCGACCCTCCAAGCCGCGGCACTACGCATCCGGGCCGTGCTGCTGGGTTACCGACCCATCCAACCGGGTCGCCGACCCCCCAAGCCGCGGCACTACGCACCCGGGCCGTGGTGCTGGGGTACCGACCCTTCCAACCGAGTCGCCGACCCCCCTAGCCGCGGTGTGACGCACCCGGGCCGTGGTGCTGGGGTACCGACCCTTCCAACCGAGTCGCCGACCCCCCTAGCCGCGGTGTGACGCATCCGGGCCGCGGTGCCGAGGTACCGACCCTCGTTTTTGGGGAAAAAATCCTTCCGACCCTCAGGAGCCGTTGGATCTCGTAGGAAAGCGCGCTCGTCATGATGGACGTCCCAGATCTTGCCACGTCCACAAAACGACAAGATAGCGTTTTATGGGGATCCACGCCAAAGATGGACGGCCTAGATGATGCCACGTACCTCGGATGCTTTGAACCGAGGCACCGACCCTTCCAACCAGGTCGCCGACCCCCCCAAGCCGCGGCACTACGCATCCGGGCCGTGGTGCTGGGGTGCCGACCCTTCCAACCGAGTCGCCGACCCCCCAAGCCGCGGCACTACGCATCCTGGCCGTGGTGCTGGGGTACCGACCCTTCCAACCGGGTCGCCGACCCCCCTAGCCGCGGCGCTATGCATCCGGGCCGTGGTGCTGGGGTACCGACCCTTCCAACCGAGTCGCCGACCCCCCTAGCCGCGGTGCTACGCATCCGGGCCGCGGTGCCGAGGTACCGACCCTCGTTTTTGGGAAAAAATCCTTCCGACCCTCAGGAGCCGTTGGATCTCGTAGGAAAGCGCGCTCGTCATGATGGACGTCCCAGATCTTGCCACGTCCACAAAACGACAAGATAGCGTTCTATTGGGATCCCCGCTAAAGATGGACGGTCTAGATGGTGCCACGTACCTCGGATGATCCGAACCGAGGTACCGACCATTCGAACCAACTCGCCGACCCCTCGAACCGCGGCGCAACGCATCCGGGCCGGGGTGACGGGGTGCCGACCCTCGCTTTTGGGAAAAAATCCCTCCGAGGAGCAGGAGGCGTCTGATCGTTCCGAAATTCGCGCTCCATCATGATCGAAGGCCCAGATGATGCCACGCCATAAATAGGTATTAAAAATTGGTTTTTATTTATTTAAATCGGTTTATTTATTTAAAAAATTGCGAAAAATCGCTAAAAATTCGGGAAAATTAGCTAAAAATTCCAGGAAATAATTAAAAATTCGGGGAATATTTCTAAGCCACCGAACGAGCAATTATTACCTAGAATACGCGGTTAAAGCCCCCGAACAATTAGCCAACACATCGCAAAATTAAATAAATCATCCGGAAAAATAGATAAAAACTCGACACAGCTTCGGAGCATCAAAGAAGGAGGAACTAGCCTACCCCCGTGCTCCAGGATTCAAAAATCACCCATTCGGACTGCGATACAGTTCCACCGACCACTGAGTTAGTCAAACTACTCCTCAAAGACTGACCACCCTCAGTCTTTAGGAGTGGGGGGCTCGTGATATGGTCAAAACAAGGGGTTCAATCGAGACCGTCCAAATGGGGCACGAATCCTACAGCTCAGGGACGAGACGGTAATTTCACATGCAAACGGGTCCGAAGCGGGTACTGGGTCTCCTTCTCACAGATCCAATAACCCGCAAACGGATCCACCACAGCTGGGCACGGGTTTCAACCCGCTGCCAACTCGATCCAGCAAGACACAATCAAGGTCCCTGATTAGATCTAAATCAACGGCCATGATTCACGTCAATCTTTACACTGGGATTTAGGGATTAAAATTCCTTATCTGATTACCAGAATATACCTTATCAGATTACTTTCCCAATCTGTTTACAAGGAGATTATTCCATATCAGATTACGCGGATTACATTCCTAAATTGTTCTCTAAGACGCCTATAAATACCCCCCACCCATCTCCATTAACAGGTAATCAATCTTTCTCTAGTTAAACGCTCTTTCATAATCAATTCTGGTTACTGACTTGAGCGTCGGAGGGTGCGTCGCCGGGAACAACCCCGGTGTCTCGCACTTTTTGCAGGTGCACGGCGGGAGCGACGATCAGGGTTCAACGGAACAGGTATACAGGTTCTCCTATTCAGTTTCCCCAAAGAACTCACAAATTCATCTGTTTGCCCCCACACCGAATTTAGCGGCAACATATGGTAGACCACTGCTCATCCAAAACCCAAATTTCGGGTATATAGCCAATGACCGTAGCAGATTTTTTTCTATTTTTCCCAAAACATGGGTAAATAGCCAACGCATACAGATGCTCTAATGTACATAAAATAAACCTCCAACAACCTAGGAGAATAAAAAATACTTAAAATTTTAAAAATAAAAACTTATAAAGATGCATAATACCCTCAACATCAACATAGGGAATAGGCTTTAGCTTATGGTTAGGCCAATCTCGATCTCCTCGTTATCATATGTCTACTGAGGGAATTGTTCTGAGATGCGCTCCGGCTCCTGCAACTGCTCCCTCTACCAAAAATAAAATCATGTGCATGATTTGAATGAGTTTTCCGTTGGTGGATTTAATACAAGAACCATGAAAGTAAGAGTTGTTCATGTCTAGCCAGAGTGTCCAAGTTATTGCAGTTATCGCGATGTATCATGCTTCCTTCATGTTGTGTCTATCTTTCACAAAAGTGTCACCTATCCATAGGTTGTCAAACGAGATTGGGAAATGGTGTACTCCGATGGCTCGAAGTACTTCGTGCCAAATGTATTTGCTTCTAGGGCTGTAACACCCCGCAAAATTGAAATTACAATTTTGCCCCTGTGTGTTACGCACGTATATTTTGTAACGTGTTTCCACCACTACGTCTAATATTTTTCTATAGGTTTAAATTATTTATTTTTATGTATTTAAATCTATTTTATAAAACGAAAATTTATTTTCCCCCTATTTTGATTAAAATGCATTTTCTTGCACGTATGGTGCACGTGCAAATTTTTATTCTCATTTTGCCACTCTCATTTTACTATTTTTAGCATGCATTAGTTTTATTTAGCTTTTCTTTTGATCCATGGACTTAAAGTTAAATTCTAGCCCAATAGACTAATTAAAAAGAGAGCCCACTAGAATAATTAAATTAGTTAAATAAAATGAAGGCCCATGATTCAAGCCCACTAATTATAACTTAAATTAGGTTGAACATGTACTAATACATGACAAGTTACAATATTAACCACAACAAGTGGCCTAGTGGTAAGAGCGATGGGACTTGGAGTGTGCTCCTCCAAGATCCCGGGTTCGAACCCTATGGTTCCCAAGATGGGGATTAAATACCTCTGAGTGGCCAGTGACCGCTATGCTAGATGGGCTGGCGCATAAACCCAACCAAAGGTTGGGGCTCCTAGTCACGGGACTGGGATTAGTCTGACCCAAAGAGGGGGATGGAACCCAGTATAATCAAAAAAAAAAAAAAAAAAAAAAAAAAGACAAGTTACAATATTAGTACACATTTTTGAGTTATAGAAATGTGTTCATATTTGTTTGTGCATGTATGCATGCACACACAAATGTATTTGGACCATTTTGTGGGCTAGGTGGTAGATTAATGGAGTGGTTAAGTTCATGGAGAGTGGGGAGATGAGAGGTTGGGAGTTTTAGGAGTTAAAAATATGAAGAGGTGAGAATTAAAAAGAGAATTAAAATGAGAAGTTATTAGGTGGGAGATTTTGCAATATAGTCCCTAGCATTGTCCTATAAATAGCAACCTATTTCTCATTCTTTTTCACACCAAAAATAAAATAAACAAGAGAAAGAAAAGAGAAAGAAAAGAGTGTAAGAAAAAGAAAGAGAGTTATTGTGCTTGGAGGATCTTTTGCTTGGAGCATTTGCTAGGAGGAGAAGAGGACTAGGAGTTGCTAGGAGCAAGAAGAAGCCATTCATTTGTAGTTTTCAACCTTCAAACAAAAGGTGGGTTCTCATGCTTTCTAATTTAGAACTATGCATGCTAGTGACAAAATATGAGCATTTTGTTTTGATATGTAGTTAAGATTTCATGTTAGTATTACATGCTATGAATGAAAACAATATTGTTATGATTAAACAAATAATAGGAGATTTTGACTAAAGAGCTAATACCATAGATCATGTTAGAATGCTTGTAAAATGTTATGCATGTTAAAAATGTATTCTTTTGTATGGGAAATTTGTTGAAAAATGTTGTTTTATGTTCTAGGGTCATGAATAAGAAAGAAAGATTAATATTGTGTTAGTGGTTGATTTTGTAGTACAAACATGCTAATTTTGATAAATAAAGTAAAATGTGATGGGATAAATATATTGTGTTTATGAGTGGTAGAAATATTGTTATGACTAAGAGAACAATTTTCCATCACGATAGTTAAAAATAATAAAATGAATTACTGTCACAAACCATACTAGTACTCATGATTGTAATTGTCGAAATGTATAATTTGTAGGAAGATTGTTGAGACTTCTTAATGAGTTTAAATGCAAATTAAATTTGGGAAAAAATTCTATTACTCTTATAAAATGAAATAGAATATAGTAAAAATAGTTGTAGAATTTTTCAAGTATATTTGAGAAGTAAAAGAGATATTTGAAGATAGAATGAAATTTTGTTCTTAAGTTAATTATTTTTAAGAATATGAATTTTTTATAAAAAAAAAAAGACTTTGATGTGAGAATTAGTTTCTCTTGTTGAGATTATGCAATTATGATGAATGTGAAATTCTAGATTTCTATGTGTACTCAAATTGTTAATGAGTTTAAATTAGATGAATGTATGAATAGAATTCTTGTTGGAAAGAATTGAGAATAAGTGAATTATGAATAGAACATTGATTAAGTTGTGAATTATTTGTATTTGATTAATTGGAGAGACTTCGTGAGTTTAAAATTTGCAAATGAAATTGCTATTGTTGTTGATTCATGAGTGGACTAAAAGAGAATTATGATTGATGCCAAATGAGATATAGATCAAATTGTGGATGGCTAGAGATATGGAAATACCTAAGCGAAGACATGATAATGAAAAGGGTAAAAAGAAAATAATTTCCGAAACTGATCCACCACGAAAAATATTTACCCGACTGGTCCACTTTTGAAAATATTTACCAAAGTTAGTCCATTATTATATTTTCCGAAACTGGGTAATTTTAACATTATTATTGACTTCAAAATTCTATTATAGACCTTTATTTTATTAAGAAGAGTAAAGTAGTAGTTTGTGAAGTGATTTTTCTTGAAGAAAATTATACTCTTATTTGTGTAAAGAATGTTTTAAAGTGAGTTGAGATATTGTGAGAGTTTGAATTTGTTGATAAAATTTCATGTGATGAAGTTGCGTACTTGAAAGAAAATATTTTGCTTATAAAGATTTTGAATGAATAAGTTGATTATGAATATGTGCCTAAGTTGTTAAAAAGAATGATAATGGATGAAAATTTTGTTCATGAAAAAGGATTATTTGTTTTTATGGGAAATTATGAATGAATGAATGAATCATGGGTAATGCAAAAATGAGACATTGATTAGATTATGGATAAGTTAGAGATATGAATATAATAAGTTTAAGATATGATTATTAAGGGGTATGTGTACCCATGTTTCATGTACATGAAAGATTATGATTAAGAATTAGTAAGACTTCGATTACCGGCAAAAATGAAAGAAAGGATTGATATGATTTTGAGATATTACCGTGGGGCGATCTCATATTTGTTGATTAAGTCCGGTAGGAGGTAAAACTAATTCTATGAGTGGAAATTATTCATGTCTTGAACTTAAAAATAATTAGGCACTTAAGTGAAGATGTGATAAACTTGTGCAAACGTAAATGGGTGCTTCTATATAGTCGGCGGTGGATCTCCGTGGCTATAGACCCAGTTGGTGGACTGTGGTTGCCCCATAGGAGATGGATTGTATTTTATCCGGGACTTAGGGTAGTCGACGGATGTTTACCATACTCCAAAGAATATGTATATACTGGAGCTAGAAGGGCATTTACGGGATTATCATCACGATATAATAGCCAGGGAGGCTGGGATCTGTTAATATAAGTCAGGGAGGCTAGCCAGGGAGGCTGAGATCCGTATCTGTGAAATAACTCTAAAACTTGTTTTATTACTGGGTAGTCTCATGGCGAGGGATCGAACCCTTTAATGTGGAGTACGTAGGCGCTTGCCCTCAGACCTATGTAGTATGGGATGCATAGAATCTGAACAAGTGTGCATTAGTGTCATCCTAGTGTAGAATTGTGTGCATTAGGCATTAAGGCATGACATACACTTATATTTAGAATAATCACTTTTGACACTTTACTTGTTCATTCAACCTTTTTTTGTGATTTGTTAAAGTATGAGATCGTTATACTATTTCCGGCATAGAGAGGATAGCCGTGTATAATATTTTGTCAGTTGTAAGTAACTGACGAGCTCACAGATTAACATGCAGGTAAAGGACCATTCATGAAGCTATGAAGTGGATATGCTGATGCTGTTTTTATTTTAAAGATGTTGTAAATGTTTTATTGTAAATTTCATTCTTCCGCTGTGTAAAATCAAGTTGTAATTGAACTCTGATGTATTAGTGAAAAAGTTTTAAATTTTCCTTGTAAAATTGTACGAAGTGAAGTAAAGATCCTGTGAAATCTCGAATTTATCCTTATTTGAAATTCGGGGCGTTACAAGGGCAATCAAGGAATAGATAATTCCTTGTCTCTATGTAGGCATTGCAAAAGCCACAGCTGTATCAACTGTCGGTTGTCTCTTGATCATGTTCTCTTGGGTGAGGACCGCGTCATTGAGAACCAACCACAAAAAGAGGTCTTTGTTATATTTAAGTTACAGTTGGGAGCTGCGGTGTATGTTTAACACATTTTAACTCAATTTTTTTTATCTAATTCTCGAAGTCTCTTTAGTCCAAATATGGAATAAATTGTGGCTGCAGTCAGTTCCCAATTGCGGCCTATGAAGACTGGTCCACCATATGAATTAGTTTGAAAGGTATGTTATCTTAGAAAATAGTTTCAAAAGGTGGGTCAACTCAGGAAAAATCTAACATCGACTGGTTTACTAGGGAAATAGTTTGAAAAATATCTTAGTTTAGAAAATAGTTTAAAATTTTGGCTTAGGATAAAATTCCGCAATCTTCTATGCAGTTGAATAGAGAAATGCTATACATATATTTGTTTCTATTCCAAACATTCACTTGACTTATCTTTTAGTGATTATCAAACATTTTTCATTTGTCTTCAGGAGCATCTCTAACCACGCTAGCTATTTTGGCTCGCTAGAATATCCAAAATAGATAACAAATAGATAATTTGGCTAGCAAAAAAAACTCACACTCCAACCATGCTATCTATTTTGGCTAGTCATAAATGTTTTAATTTTTATTTACTAATAAATAGTTACAATAAGAAAAAGTATCTAGAGCATGAAAAAAAAGACATGAGAGATCAATCACCACCAACGAATCACCCTCATTAGTAATCTCATTTCTCTCAAAAGTTGTATAGAAAGAAGAAACAAAGAGAATCTCATTGATATATTCATGTTGAAGCGCAGACATTGCAGCAGCTGAGTTCAGAGTAGTCGAGAATGGGTCAGCCTCAAAATTATCTGCAACTGCTTCAGGACCACCCCCTTCAGCTTTAGAATTGATATTGATATCAACATCAACATTCAGAAACTTCAATAACATCTTTTTGGATACCATGATGTACCTGATTCTCATGAGAATCATCATGAGCAAATAAGGCTTTGGATATTCATACATTTCAATGAATTTGTAGAACAAATAAGGCTTCTTATTCTCCTGCATTGTAAAGGAAAATGATACATGCATTTTATGTACTAATAATAATCACAGTAAAAAAGGAATGCTAGGAAACTCATTCAGGCACACATGATCATGTTGCCTCAAAAAGTAGATACCTATTCGCCTTCATCAGAATCCCCAAATAAAAAAATTGAACTGAAAGGGAGCTGAAGCATCGACCAAACAAAATATGATGCATAATTATCGTGTGTCTAGCACACCAAGATCAGACACAAAATTCGATTCAAGAACAAGAAATGGATGCAAACTTGCACTCATACGAATCCATACCAAACTCGACAGAATTTGACTGCAACAGGAAATGCAAAACCAATTGAATGCCAAGCAAAGTCCGAGCATGTCTCTTTTTTAATGTTGATAGAAAAAATGCTTAACTGTAGTCGGGGCATATTTTCTTAAAAGATCAGTTTTATCCATCACTTGCACCAGTTGCAATTGGTATAGAGTTTAAGAAATGTGTAAAAGCTCTCGTTATCATATCAAATTGCGTGCAGTTTACTTTTGACAGAATAGAAGTTTTATAAGCATCTATTAAAAGCACCAAAGCATCAAGGCAAACTAAAGCCTAATAAGAAGTAAAGCTTACCACTCAAACTGAGAATGCATGAACACATTGTTATGTAAAATATTTGATTGTGGATTTCCATTTCATAACCCTTAAATAGTTTGTCTTGAAATGTGCTAGTAAAACCATCAAACCTGAGAATGTACTAGTCAACATCAGAAACATAAAAGGCAAGCAAAAACCCATCAAGCGGGAAACTTTAGATTGCAATGAAAATGTTTTTATTTAAAATTGAACAATAAAGAATAAACACATGTAGTACAGTACTAATTAAACTTTCTGCCTAACTGCAAAGGTTTACAAAAGTTGAAGACTAATGGCATAAACACCACAACTATGCTAGCATAGATTGTATAATAACAGCAGCAGCAACAACAACAACAACACATTTTTTTTAACAAGAGCAACACATTCTTTTTCGAACTAGAGCAACACATTCTTGATCCAATATTTTCTAGGAACAGTGTTGAATTGATAATAAGCAAGTTCAAAGTGAAAATAGGTTATTTTTTAAAAAACAAACAAACAAACAAATGGTCATAAATGAATTAGCACTGTAAGCACCATACAAGGCAATATAATGTCAAGATTATCTATTAAAACTTTCAATGTGTTGCAAAGGTAAAGATTGACTTTGCAGGTTCAACTTTGTTTAAATATTTCTCTAAAACATTTCTTTTCATAGAGTTCTAATCTAACTTGGGTTTGTACATGAAAAACAGAGAGAAAACTATAAGAGAACAAAAAACACATCATTTTTTAAGAACAAAAAACCAATAGTAAGCCATGCATGTACAATGAGAAGGTCTTCTTCCGTTGTGTAGTTACCCTGTCTTTGTGTTTTCTTGGTAGATGAATTAATTGTTGCTCGGTTTTCTAGTGGGGTGACGGTAGGTTGATGGGTGAATTGAGTAGACTCAACATATTCTGGACTAAACAATTCATTCTCGAAGTTCGATCCTTCACGCAGCAGAGCAGTGTAAAAAGTATTATTATGTGAATCCATCTAACCATTGCAAAATATTACTGTTAGATTAGATAATCTAAAATATAGGCTAAAAGGAGTGAAGCCTATGTACGTCTCATTCAGAATCAAGTTATATAATCAGGTTATATAATCATACTACCTGATTATATACACTAAAATAAGTTATAAACTTAGTTATGATAATTATACTACCAGATTGAGAAGAGATAAAAAGGAAGAAGAAACAATTTCATTGTATAATGTTTAGTTAATATGTAATCTAGAATAACTACATAAACATAACAATTTTGAAGAGAGAAAAGTATAATACCCAATCATCCTTACTATAAAATGATAATAAATGAAATAAAATCATATCAGTTACTATATAAGTATTTGAAGTAATTATAAAATGATTCTGCAAGTGTTTTATTCTGCAAGTGAATATTTGAAGTAAGTATATCAGTGAAGTAAGTATATTTGAAGTATCATCTATAAAATTTGAAGTAAGTATACAAAATTTAAATTAAGTATATCAATTTTTGAAGTAAGTATAAAATTTGCTAGCAAACTATATCAGTAAGTATATACTTATATTGTGAAGTAAGTATATATCAATGAAGTAAGTGGGAATGTCTGTAAGTATATATCAGTAGATACATATATATATATCAGTGATACTTATATATATCAGTAGATACTTATAAAATTTGAAGTAAGTATATCAGTAAGTATATACTTATATTGTGAAGTAAGTATATATCAGTGAAGTAAGTGGGAATGTCTGTAAGTATATATCAGTAGATACTTATATATAAGTATATATCAGTAGATAATTATATATATAAGTGGGAATGTCTGTAAGTATGACGTAAGTGGGAATGTCTGTAAATATATATCAGTTTTTGAAGTAAGTATAAAATTTGAAGATACTTAGTAGTATCTTCATACTCTATAGCAAGCATAACTACATACTTAGAAGTAAGCAAGCATAACTACATAGAAGTAAGACATATGCAATGCAATTTGGTTTAAAATACATATGCAGATACACATATCTTTCAGAATCAAGTGAAAATCTTGTATGTCTTCTTCTAAATCTTCTCTGTCTTCTATCAGATACATATATAGATGCTCTAAATCTTGTATGTCTTCTAAATCTTCTTTGTCTTCTAAATCAGATACATATATATATATTCTCTTCACTGAGTTGAAGTGTGCATATGCAGGATATATAAAGATGAACTTTATTGAAATGAAAGCAGGATATACCGTAACGAGAATATACCGTAAAGCATGATTAAATTACCATTGTGAAACTACATAATTTGTGAATGTCCTACTTTCAATTAAATTACCGTAAAGCATTAATACATACTACTCTATAGACTCCATTCTCCATTCTTCATTCCCTATTCTCCAAACAGACTAAACTACACAATTTGTATAGCATGAAACTACATAATCAAGTCAAATATAAACTCCATTCTCCATTCTCCATTCTCCAAACCCAAAATTTTTTTTATTAAAATAAAGAACAAATTTTACTTGATGAAGAAGAATAAGAACTCGATGCTTGAAGAACCTGATGAACAATAAGGAGATCCCGATCAACAAGAATAAGGAGGAACAATCTACCAAGAACAAATTGAAGAGATTGAAGAAATTGATGAAAAAACACTGTCGATTTAAATGAGCGGGAAGAAAACTTACCGTTGAAAATCCATTTGATCTCCGGCATGAAGAGAGGACGACCTTTGGCGAGCGAAAATCAAATCGCCAGATTTGGCGAGGGGATCGCGAGCAAATTTGATTTCGCCAGGATGGCGATCGAAATGGCGAGGCCGTTGGAGAGTTTTTTTTGGGAGATTTTCGCTATTCTGGCGAAATTGGGGATTTGACGAAGACCCTTGGTGGTCTAAAAGTGAGGAATGAATCCAATGATCACTAAATGGTAAGCCCATTGAATAGCATTGATATAAATACCCGAAATCCGGACCCGGCATTGGACCGGAACTGACCCGACCTATCTAGGTCCGGGTCCGAGTCTGGGTCCTAAAATGGGACCCGTTGTACTTTCGGGTTCGGGTCCGGGTCTACTCAAAAGAGACCCGACCCGGACCTGGACCCGGACCCGTTAAAAAAACCCCAAAAAGTCAACATAAAAATAAATATTTTATCCTCATCTCTCCCCTCATTCCTTCTAAATTCTAAATATTCATCTTCCAAACTCAAAACTCATGCCTTTTTCTTCTCTCCTCTATTCTAAATTCTCCGCTCGCCATTCACACTCCCGCTCATACCCGAACGGATAAGAATATTTTAATAGGGCCCGGACCAGGAACCGAAATCGGGACCGGATCCGGTCCTCACGGGTCCAGATCCGGATCCAATTTTTAGACCTGTAGGGGACCGAGTCCGGATCCGAATAGTGAAAGATCCGACCCGACCCGACTCGATACCAATGCTAGCAATGAATGTATGTGTAGCATTTCTCAGTTGAATATCTCCACAGCCGGTCTTCCTTCCTCCTCCGTGCCATCTTCCCCTTCCTCTCCATCAATCACATCGCACTCCTGTTATTTACTACAAAATCACAGCTCCTTCCCTCTCTCTCTCTCTCTCTCCAACTGTAAATAGAATGGCCTCATCTGAAGACGACTTCGGCGGTTCTCTCTTCGAAGGCATGGTCCTCTTCTCCCCCTCCGAACTCTCACCACCACCACCACCACCACCACCACCTCCTCCTCCTCCTCTTCCAATTCCCGAATCTTCCAACTCACCGCCACCACCACCTCCGCCACCACTTTCTCCGATCCCCCAGCAGCAATCCGAACAACAACCTCCATCCCAGCCCTTAGACCAGGACTTATTCTCCGATCTCACCCTCCAATCCCAATCCCAATCCCCATCCCCTGATTTAGATCAGGGAAACCAAATTCCCCTTCCTTCTTCTTCTTCTTCTTCTTCGCACGTGACTCGCCTCCCCTCCCGCAAGAAGAAGCGCGCCGTCCGCATCGGCTACGCACGTGACTCCCCCCAAGATCACCCCCATCCACAAACCCTCACCCTCTCCAGTCATAGCACATCGCCGCCCCCGCTGAGCAACGAAGAAGATGATAGATCGCCTCTGCCTCTGACGCCGCCACCTCCACTCACCGGCGAAGAAGATCAAGAAATCCTACCCAAAGATGATGATGACATTTTGTCTCCGGTTATTGAAAAAGAAGAGGAACAGAAACCCCCCTCAGCCTCAACCTCAACCTCAATTGAATCGCCGCAAGTGAGTAATGAAGCTGATGATGACCATGATGAGGAGGATCAGCGGATTGAGGGTAGACTGGAGGTCATCAGAGCTGGAGTTTCGCGAAAGATCCAGGGGATTCGGGAAAGGGCGGGTTTACTGTATAGGAAGAGGAAGGAGCTGGGGAGGAGGCGGAGGAAGGTGATGGAGAGCGTGAATTCGGCAGGGGAGGAGTATAGAGAGCTGGAGAGGGAGCTGGAGGAGGCCGTGGAGGCGGAGGATTTTGAGAGGGCGGAAAGGGTGAGCGAGAGTTTGGCGGAGAAGGAGAAGGAGAAGGAAGGGTTAATGGGGCAGATGAGGAGGACGGAAGCGGAGTGCAATGGGGTGGATGGAGAGATGGGGGAAGTTCTTGAGTGTTTGATTGCCGCGGAGGAGGAAGGGGCAGCTCTTTTGGAAGAGTTTGGCAAGGTATGTTATTGTTCTTGTGCTTGACTCTGCTTTTCTATGTATTTTTGTGATTGACTGTGCTTAAACCTCACATGTAACATTTGATTGCGTCCTTGTTCTCTGTTTGTTCGCAAACCTGGTTGTACACAATACTACGAAGCCTCATGATAAATGAAAAGAAATGCAGTTTGGTTGTAAGACCATATATACATCAAATCAACAAAATCAAAATGATAAATATTATCACTTGGATTCTTTGTCATCATCTTTGACATCATTTCCACCACACTATATTACAAGATGCGTGGGTCGTAATTTTCATGTTGCCAAGTTCAAGTCTTTAACTCTTTTTCCCCCCCTCAAGTTAAAAGTTATTTATTAGAACCTATCATTAGCTCTAGCTCTGATTGGATATACTGTTCAAACATTTCAAACTAGATTAGTGTTTGCATCATTAACATAATCGCCACTGATATGTTAGCTTCTTTGAACTTTGTCATGAAAGTCCAAAACAAACTGCAATTATTAGAGAGCATGCAATTATTATTTAACATGAATATGTGTAGAATTCTCAGATTTTTATCTTTAATTCCTTTCAATAATTCTTAATTCTGATATATGGATTGGATATGGGTATTACCATATCCGTATTTGGTCCCTCTTGTGTGTACAGATACAAGTAGTTATTTTGCTTGAATAGGTATCTTAATAACCATATTTGACATGGATATGTGCGCACTCCCTTAGTAAATTTTTATCCCCCAAAATTACGTATTTGCAACATTTTGGGGATCATCAGTAAGTAGTAACCATGAGTGGTTTTTGACCTAAATATACCCTTTCCATTTAGCTTATCCTTTCCCTCATCAAATCCCTTTTTTCTCCCAAAACTCTTAACCCTAATTATGAGCAATTATTTGGGCTTCTGATAATGGTGATGGCAACTTGGAGGGTTTATTTTCTTAATCGATTTGTGAAATACGTTAGACGTTTTATTCGTTATAGATATTGAAGCATGATTTGCTCTGAAATTTATAGTTCTCATATCGATTTAGTTGGTTTTATTGTTCAATTATTAAAATTTTTTTGAAAATTGATTGTTTGGAATATGATTTTTATTTGTTCTTTGATCTGTTTTGAGCAATGAGGTTTACTGTTAAATAAGGCTGACTACATAATGATTTTTTCCACCTGGTCTCGTAATTGTTCAAATTCCATATCACTCAATCACAAATCGCATTGAAGGAAGGAGAAGAGAAGATAGAGAAAGAAAGAGTCAAAGGGATATTTAAGGTTTGACAAACCCTTTTAGGAAGTAAAAAATCGAAATTGAGAAAGCAAGAATTAGGATTTCCACATCCCTGTAGCTGCCATTATATTTGTAGAAGATTGAACAATTTTCTTTTTGCTTCTAAAAAAGGAAAAAGGAAAAAGGAACAATTGTAAATGAGAGACAATGAAAAATGGGCTTCAATTAATCTCGATCCAATTACAAGAAAACTCGATCCAGACAGGGTTTTGAGTTATAAAGTGGTTAAATGGGGTCGAGTTTGAATTGGATCTGCTCGAACCAGAACCCATTCATTTAGAAAAATATCTAACTTTATTGTTTCTTATCATATTAATCCTTTTAATTTTAGAAGTTTGTCATATCAATAGGTCATTCACTTAGAATATGCTTTTATTAGTATTACACTAAACCTTTTAATTTGTGATATTATAACATGACCCAAAATTACTATGATTATATCACTAGTTATTCATGATTATTTAACAAGTTTGAAGCTAATATCATGGTCATAAAGATGATACTCTGATCCGTTAGTGTCAATTCTCCCGATACCTTTACTGATATCATAAATTTTAGTCACCATATTACCATTCTCTATATAGAGATTTGTCATGATTTTCCCTTGTTTTTCTATTAATTTATCTTAAAATATTTTTAATTCAGAAAATAGCTTATTGCCTTTTCGCCCCATTTTACTTAAGCCTGAGCGATTGTCTGCGATTGTCTACGTCTACTGCTTTCTTCTACCTACCGCTTTTTGAAACAATGGAACTACTCTTTTTTTCCAAGTTTAAGAATTAAATAGAACTAATCTAAAACATGGGGATACTTGGTTGCCTTTCTTCTAAACAGTGTCCTCTGCGGTTCTACTCAATAGCCCTGCCACTATTCCTCTATACAGTGTAGAACGTTCCTTATCCAGGGTTTTGTAGCCCACCTCATTTCTTTCTGGAAAGGGCTAGGTTTCTTTCCCTCTTTTTCCCTTTCATCAAAATTCCAAGCTCATGTCCCTTAAATTTTATTTTAATGCTTAATTATAGATTATGTATTTTTTGGGCTCAAGTTTTTTTTCTCCATTTGAGGTTTTAGGGGCTTTTTTATATTTAGTTGGCATCTTTCGTCACTTTGTACGAATTCAAAATCAAAAGTCAAACTTTGGCTAGGGTTCGTTTCCTCTTTTCCTTTGCCATTAAATTCTTAAAATCTGCGTCCCAAAATAAAATGTGGTTGTAAGGTTCATGTTGGTAGCCACGAAAATGGGTCACACTATTTGGAGCTCTTAAAAAGGTATGTTGGGTTTTTAAAGAAGAAGCATAAAAGTTTTGATGTTATGTTTCGCAGCTACGATTAATTTCGTTTTTGGAAGGAGGGATAGTTTCTAAAGTATATGACAGTAGAAGACCAGATGTTTCTAACCGATGTTGACGCCCTCGATGTGGACAAATGACGAAAAAGTAGTTGTAGTTGGTGACCTACACCGGTGCTTCTAACAAAATTTTTGAATTAGGGAGTTCACCGGATTTCTTCGATGTTGAAGGAAAGTGAAGAGGGTTTGATTTTATAGGTTTTTGTGGTTATCTGAGGTTGTGCAATTATATCTTCCGAACTAGGGTCAAATTAGGAATATCTACAAAAGTGATTGCATGTGCTTTGGAAAATGTACACAAACCCATAAAGGTAGTCATGAAGTTGTTGTTAACAAGTGCCCTTGGACACTTAATAGGCATATCTGTGAAACTTTCCTATCATTGGCCTTAATTTATAAATTTCTTATTTATCGTTCAAAAGAATGCGAAGAATTTTCTTTTCCTAATAATAACTATAAGATAAGATCTATATGGAATAACACAGTGGTTAGATTGTTCAAAGATAAAAACGCACTGTATGGGGTCAAATCAAGTCCTAAACAAAGTCATGAATATTAATTTGATTTAGTTGTGTTTCTTGGTACAAGTATGGGAACATGGTATGGAGAGGGTAGGATTTGTTGGGACTCATTTGAGTTTTATGGGTCAGTGTAGAGTAAATCACGTTAATATTAGAGTAAATCACGTTAATTCCATGACAAATTGAAGAGAGTTTGAACTAGTTGACGGGTTAATGAATAATGGTGTTCATTTTGAAGACATGGAAAAAAACCGTATACGGATCACTAATTTTAGAAACCTGGTTCACAAACCCAATGAATTGGATAACCCAATCCTTTTTTTTTGGTGTGTGTGTGGGTGTGGGTGTGTGTGTGTGGGGGGGGGGGGGGGTTGATTGGGATTGGGATTGGGTAAAATATGGAGAATCACCCACTTATAAAGTATAAAGCTCAGCCACATTTAAAATTCTAATCTTTATCAACCATCCACTTAAATTTCAAAAACACATTTAAAACTCCACTATATCTCTACTATCTACTGATTGTAATGTGAGTAAATCAAATATATTAGTTTATTTAAAGTTTTTTTTATAAAGGCGATGTCATCACTTAACTTTATGTAAATGGCATTATGTTAACTAGTAATCAGCACGTGCAATGCATGTTTTATGGGTTAGCACGTGCAATTTGCACTGGGGATATGCACGTGCAATGCACGGCTTCGATGGAGGGAGAGGAAGAGACGATTTCGATTTTTGAGGAAACAGAATTTTATGGAGACTTTAAATGTGAAGTTAAAATTACAGAATTAACCTGATATATTTTTTAAGCTTTTTTTATGTATATGGGGGCATAATAGTAAAAAGCTGTCAAAATGGGGCTTTGCTTAATAATAGTATATAGATTTTATGGAGATTTTAAATGTGAAGTGAAAATTACAAAATTAACCTTATATATTTTTTTTAGCTTTTATGTATATGGGGGCATGATAGTAAAAGACACTAAAATGGGGCTTTGCTTAATAATAGTATAGATTTCCTATTAATGCATCCTTTTTTTTAGTGTTCTTAATAATAGTTTTTGGCAAGTTAAATCTACTTAAGGTTGTGTTTGGCAAGAGGAGTTTTGGGGAAGGTGAAGAAAATTATAGATGCTCTACTTTCCTGTAATATTGGAACGTAGAAACTCTTCTCAATTTCTATGTTTACTAAATGGTTTTGGAAATAAAGAGTGTTCTAAAAAAGGGAAAATGGAGATCAAACGGAAACATTCACTAACTTGTTTCAAAAAATGGTCAATAAACGGGGGAAAGGGAGATTAAACGGGAAAAAATAGGCCTAAATGGAAACACCACACTACTGTTCATTTTCGTTTCCATTTTTTGGAACCTTGGAAATAAGAAAATTGTTATCTTAACATGTAGGCGAGGTTACCCACTTTTATTATATACTATTTTCTTGAGAGATGTAGAATTGAAGGTGACAATAGAGAAAAAGAAAGGGGCGATTAAAGTGACTTCATGATTTTCCTCCTCTAGAGGAAAGTCATTTGTAGAATCTCTTGTAGACGACCACAAAGAGTTAAAACTCAAGTTTCCAATTCCAATTCTGAAACCCAATTACCAAACACGTGAACACAAGGAATCTTTTTTAGTGTTCTTCACTTCCCCATTTCTCACTTTAATTTCCACATGCTAAAGAGGGCCTAACATAATCATCATTGGCAACCCTTGTCAAATTCTTGACAATATTCAACCTAAATCAATCTTCGTTTCCCGCTATGGATATGTCTGCCATTGTTTTTAGTAGTTCTTTATCTGATTGACCATATTAAACAAGATTAATGTTCTTGTCAGTGCTTCATTTCTTTAGCAGTAGCATATTCTAACAAATGCATTTGTGAAAAATTAGTAGAAATGCATGTGAAGTTTGGGCCGAAGTGGAGTATGTTGAGGATGCCTCTCTTTTCTAAAAGAGTAAACATTATTCGTAGCTCTTCAATAATATCTATGTATGCTATGTATGACTGGTTCCACACCTTGACTTCTTTTTCGTAGGGCTGGAATAAGTTGATTGCAGTTTGAGAGATATTTATGATGAGAGAATTTTAAAAAAGGCATTTGGGAATATGATTTCTATCAAGAAAAAGCAGGAAGTGCCTTTGGATCTACTTGGGATATGTGCCCCTGCAATATCCCCATGAAAATTGGGGGATCATGTAGAGAGCCCTATTTTTTTAGCAGATACAGTCATTTCTTACCTTTGATAGAAATTGTTTGCTCAAGCGTGCTTAAAAAGAAATTCTGGTTCTATCAGCTTAAATCTGGGCCTTATAAGAAAAGAGCTTTAAGATAGTTCAACTTCAGCTGTGAAGTGTCTATCATGAAGTAAATCTCACAGTTGCGAGCATATGAGGGACAACTGCATTCCAAGATGTAAATTTTGCTGATTTTCTTGAGTGACCATTGTTTACATTTGTTAAGAGCTACTTATCGTTCTCAACTTCTCAAATTTAGGCGAGGCTTTCTATTGAGCTACTATATTAGCCAAAATTAAAACAGTCAAGAACAAATAGTCTTCATTCAGTAGTCCGATTCATCTTTACTTGTTGTACTCTTTCAATTCATTAATTCCACTACAACAAATATGCCATTTGATAGCATTTGTAAAATGCTATAGAATATATACGACAGCATTTTACGAACGCTATTGAAGCCCATGCTATTGAAAGTATATAGCGTTTTTGGGAAACGCTGTGCTCTTTATAGCATTTCTGAAACGCTATTGGTGTGATAGTGTTTTGTGTAAACGTTGTGATTTTATAGCATTTTGAAAAACACTATTGATTTGATAGCGTTTTCAAAACACTATTAATTGACAGCGTTTTAAAAACGCTATCAAATTAATAGCGTCTTTGAAAATGCTATCAAAGAGAGCGTTTTTGACGGTGTTGTCCCTTTGACAGCATTTTCAAAATGCCATGGTAAAATTTTTGAAAACATTGTTTTTGACGGCATTTTAGGAACGCTATTTTTTTTTACCTGTATATAAAAAAAAATCTCCATATGCAAATAAAAAATGATACATAGAAAATGTCAATACACCATTGAAACTATAAAATTTTTGCAAATTTGCGTACAAGTATCTCAAAACATAGCATCATAGAAAAATCCGTACAATATTCTTCAAACCGTACAATAAACTTATTAAAAAGTACATCAATTAACTTAAAACCGACGAAAAAAATCCTTGAGTGACCAACATCAACACAACTCTCACTCTTCGGTTCATCTACGACATCTCCAACCTGCAGATGTAGAAGAAAAAATGTCAAAGTGTGATTAACAATGGAAAAAAGAAGTAAGCACAAATGTTCATACAATTTCATTAAGGACTAAACAAGATTGTACTAGCAAGGAAATTTATCCAATTGAAGTGTAAAACTAGGAAGTACCTAAAGTCATTGAACTAGAAGCATAACAACTAAAATCACTGATGGAAAGAATAACTTATTGAACCAGTAAGTAGAAAAAAAAAGCAATGAACTTTTCTGGTACTTTTTCATTAGCAGGTTAAGTTTATTTCTTTTAGGTGTATCATATGGTAGTATTGATTTTTATTTTGTTGAGTTTGATATTTTATGATTGATCCTAGGTGTATCATATAGTAGAATAAATGTTGAATTCTATAATTTAGAAATTTCACATGTAAATATATTAGAGACCATGTACGAGAAAGTCCAGGTCTAAAAAGATTGGGTTGTTAATTTATTTCCCCAAATCAGTGTCAAAAGCATTGGTTTTGTCCAAATCTATTTCCCCAAAAATGATTTCAATGAGAAAGGCAGTAAACTCAGCATGGGAAATATTGTTATTTGAATCCAAATCAATTATGTAAAACAATCTGCAATCAGATTAACACAAGAAGCACAAGTGATATTTGCTACTATATTGTATTACTGGATGTTTTATTTGACGTTGACATTGCACATACCTTCAATCAATTAATTGTAATTTTTCAATCCAAAGTAGTTTATTATTGAATGTAGAGAAAAAATATAACAACGAAGAATTCATATTTACCTCCATTTAAAATTAAGACCTAATGCAGCTCTAGTGGCATAGTATACTCCAAAATTCAGAAGAAACCCACGCACCTAAAGAATCCAGATTACCAAGACAACGTAAAAAAGTGTAATTAGCAGCATACAGTTAGAACTTAGATAATACCATATAATGGAAAGAACCAACACAGTTAAGTTCAGCAAAATTCAAAATTCAATTTACTCAGGAAAAAAGAGAAAAAAATGGGTATCTGCGGAAGACCAAGGAAAACATAATAAAAACCAAAAGTTTAGTTACGGCAACTAATATTGTCTAGCTGCTTTAGCATAAAATCTACTTACTTATAACAGAGGTCTGAGATGATAGTAGCATAGAAAACACCAGCTTTTGTTACAAGAAATAGGTTATCTTTTATTTACTGAATAAGACACATACAATCACTATGTTAACTAAATCTTGGATGCTCCTACATTACATTCTCTTGGTTCAGTTACCTCTAGTAATGTTCATCATCCAGTAATAGATTCATAATGAATTCTATGTGTATATATGCAAACCTGCAGGACATACCAAAGCTCAGTTGTTCCCGTCATTCAATCATGTCTATATTCTTTTTATCCCTTCTTCCCTAATCATATCCTTCCTTTTTTTTTCTTATTTGGTTACTTCTCCTTCCCATACCTTAATAGAATAGATCTGTATTTTCTCCAATTGTTCTCATGTTAGTTACTATTCCCTACATAACCTTAATTGCGCTGTATGCCAATTATAAGGAAGTGTAATAGAACATATTGCACATGAACTCACTAAGACTTTTGGAAGGTGTGATGCACTTTTGCATTCTCAGCATGTTTGCATGTGTGTGACTGTTAGTTAAACACATACTTACACAATCATATGTAAATGTATCCATTTCCCATACATACATAATAGTTAAATGCATGAAATATTCATCAATGCAATAAGAATACATCGAGACAGAATTATATATATGTACATGTACTAGTTGAACACATGAAATGAATAACTGGTACAGCAAAACAAATACAACATACCATGGCAATAATAAGAAATGTTGCAGCAAGAAATCTCTTTAGTCCAAATGGAGGCACGGATTAGATAGTCCCCCAAAAAAGTCCCAAACAATAATGAGAACTAATAAAAGGCCCAAAGTTCAATCCGACTATCAAAAGGCCAACAGCTGCAAAAGATAAAACCAAAATCCATGCCGACTGAATAGATATATCTCCAGCAGCTATAGGCAAGTATGGCTTATTCACCCTGCAAACCAAAAAATTGTTATTCACCCTGCAAGAAAAATGATGGAAAGTGTCTGATATGTCTCTTTAATGAAATAAACCAAAGTTCCAAGCAAACATCTCCTCCACCCAAATTATCCAGCACAAACAGAAGTAAAAAGGAGAGAGTACTTTATTCAAAAAGGGGAAAAAAGTAGAAAACGTAACAGCATGGAAGGCTTGCTGAAAAAGACAGTAATGACGGTAAGAACTGGTAAGAACCTTTGCATTAAGAATAATTATCATTGTACTAATCTTTTATCGCATACAAACTCTTGCATCCTTGCCATGAACTTTATGTATTGGCATTTCACCTATGGACTTTTGCCACGTAGCAACTTCCGTCATGCTGGGAAATTTTTTTCTGAGAACCTTTTACAGTCCAACCATGTATTTCTTTGTTGTTTATTTGTTTATTTGCATTCGGAGGAAGGAAAGATTGGGTGCAAGCATTATAAATTAATATTGAATTAGGTATCCATAAATTCGATTTTTGATTATCGGTAGACAATGCCTAAATATAGTCTTATCTTGAATTTGATGCAGTGTTTCATGATCAACTATGAGTTTTGCTCCAAATTTGAATATTCATATGAATGAGTTATTCCATTATATGTTGCAATTATTTCTAATTTAATGACGCGAAGATTTGGATTGTAGAGAGAAAATCAACATACCCAAAAGACTGAAGCCTTTCATATTTTGTGATTCTATTGAAACTGAGTTCTCATTAAGATCACACTTGTCAACAACAATACAAGAGCTACATAATATTGTCAAAATCTATCCAAATACCTGGTAATCACCACACCAACAAAGAAGGCGGGTGCAGGAGGGAAGGAGGTCGGCGGCGGCGCAGTGCGAGCGGCAGCGCAAGGGGGTCGACGGTGCGGGGTGGGGGACAACATGATTGGGGACTGTGACTAGTGCAGACGGTGGTCGACGGTGGCCCAGTGGCGAGCGGCGCGCAAGGGGGGTCGACAATGCGGGGTGGGGGACGACGGGATTTGGGACTTCGACGGGCGTAGGGGGTGGTCGACGGTGGCCCAGTGGCGAGCGGCGCACAGGGAGGGTCGACGGTGCGGGGGTGAGGACGTCGTGATTGGGGGATTTGGACTAGGGTTTGTGTAGGAAAGGCCGAAGGGTCTTGGATTTGGATCGGAGGAGGAGTTGGGATTTGAGATGGAATTGAATTAGTTGGAAATGTCCAATTTACCCCTATCTATTCAGTTTATTTACGGATATAATAGCATTTTGAAAATGCCGTAAAAAGTACAACATTCCAAAAATGCTGTTGTAGCTAAGAGTAAATTTCAAATTAAATCAAAGACAACATTTTTGTCCAAAAATGCTATTATTGTTCACTTTCAACAGCATTAACACTTAAATGCTATAATAAATCCGTTGTAGAAAGCCCTATATGTTGTAGTGTTCATTCGTAAATATATTGGTTGCACATGTCCCTGCACATGATTTTTCATAATGTTTAAATGTCTAGCTGTGAGTGAGGCAAATGTGCGACATCTTATGGCTTGAAAGAAACTAAAATGTAGCATTAACCTTTGAAATATTTTAATCGAAAGCGGACCAGTGAGATCTATGCAAGTGTTTTCCATAATTGGACTAGAGATAGAGACGCGAATGTTTTGGGTATAAGAGAGAGAGGAGGGGATGGCATGCTAACAATTAACAAAACATGTGAATTCCCTAGATTTCCTATTTAATGAATCTTTTAAATTTAAATGGTTAGAACCTTTTCCCACTTAATTAAATATCATCCCCACTTCAAAAAAATAATGGAGATTTCTTTCATCATTTGGCACTAATTATAATGTTAGTATCAAAATGGTAACCAAATTTCTTGTGTGAAGCCAACCATCTATAATACTTTATAGAAAAAGAGAAAAGGTCAAGGTGACACTTTTCCAATTAAGATTTGATAAAGTATCTATAAATTTGCATACCTGTAGCATCTCCTTGGTAAAGTTCAAAGAAATTGCTGACTCAACTCTTTCTCCAATTTAAAACTGATTTCTCTATTTTTCTTATTCATTGGAATTTAATGTCATTATTAAGCTCTTAATAGATACTGTAAATGCTTAATAATTCATATTGCGAATGTAGTTGCTCAAAAAACATTGTGGAAGAAGTCGGTCACAAAACTAGGAAAGAAAACTTGCATTTGCATCTAGGCAGTTAAAATCGGTTTTTGGAACTAATCGGTCTAGGAGCGATTAGTGATTAATCGGTTAATCGGAAAATAATCGGGGATTAAATCGGAAAAATTGTTATATATATATATATATATATATATATATATATATATATATATCTTCATTATGTAGCTACCCTAACTCCTTACATAAAACTATTATGAGATTATCATAGAGGAACATATAGTTATAGAGAAAAAGAAGAGAGTACTTGGTTTGAGCTGAGTTTGGATTATGGATGTGGGTCGCGTCGGATTTGCTGATCGGTTCTATCAAAAAAAACAATCGAGCAGGAGCAGCGCAAGCAGCAAGAGGAGTTGCAGCAGATGCGGGCCGGGTCAAGTATGTGACGGCGAAGAGGGAGCGACAACAGGTCAGGTTTGGGTTTGCTCGAGGAAGAATAAGAGAATCAGTTTGAGTTTGAGTTTACGCGAGGAAGAAGAGAATCAGTTTGAGTTTGGGTTTACGCGAGAAAGAAGAAGAGAATCAGTTTGAGTTTGGGTTTGTGCGAGGAAGAAGAGAGTGGCGACATGTCGGATTTGGGTTTGCGTGAGGACCAGAAGGGATTTGAATTTTGGATTTGGATTTGAGTTTGGGCCGGTTTGAGCCCAAATAATGCAAACGAGCAAAAAAATTAGAGGAGGTGATTTAATCGGTTAATCGGCCACTTCAAATAGGCCGATTAACCACTAATCGGCCGATTATATCCGATTAAATCGCTAACTATTGAAATATAATACATCGCTAAAAATATAATCGCTTAGCCTACGATTAGCGATTAATCGGGGATTAATCGGGTGTAATCGGGGATTTTAACTGCTTAGATTTGCATATGCTGATCATTTAGTATTATGAAAAGGGAATAGCCAGGTGGTTGTTTGCAATTCCATAATGATATGGCATAAACGTGCTGTCTAGAAATATTGCATTATGTAGAGGTTGTGAGAACTATAACCTCCAATTAATGTTGAAAATAGCGATAGCGTATTACATAGCGTTAGATCCTAGTAGTGTAAAGCCCAAATAGCGTAACGCAATAGTGTAAGCTATGAAGAAATTTAAATTTTTTATTTTAAAAATTAAAATTAGTTATCCAAAAATTCTTATAAATTCTAAATAATTTACTACAGTTGAGAACAAAATATTTGAAGGTTAATAATGATAAATAGTTCACCAAAATGAGATCTTTATAACAATGTTGAAAATAGTGGTAGCGCAAGTGTAGTGCTCAACCCATCAATAGTGCAAAATGTAAATAGCATAATGCATAGCGTAAGCTATGAAGAGTTTTTTTTAAAATTTAAAATTTTAAAAATTAATTAAATAAAAATTGTAAAATTCTAAATAATTTCTTAAAAAAAAAAAAGTAAATTCGAAGGCTAAAAAATGCTACTAAATATCACCAAAATTAGACTTCAATGTTCAAAAATCAAGACTTACAAAGACTAAGAAAACACATAAACGTGAATATAAAATGGAACAGAACTGCTAAGTGAATGAAGTAGATTAGTTTTCTTGACTTTAATCAAATACCCCTAATTCAAACTTCAAAAATAAAAAAAATTAAAACTATGAGATTGAAATGAAGAATCGGAAAAGAATAAAGAAAATAAGAGAAACCCTAATAGTTTGGTTGCTAGCTTGAATAAAACAAAATTAAAGAAAAGAAAGAAATACTAATAAATTCACTTGTAATGGCCATATAGTTGTTGGAGTCTTCGCCACTACTTGAAGAAATTGGAGTCCTCACAAGGATTGAGTGTCTTCGTGTTAAGAAAACATGATGAAAAAGGAAGAAAAAAAAAGAAGGGGTTCGTCACAAGTGTTTATACCTCAACTATTCAGTTAAATAAAAGGGTATGTTTGTAGCGCAAGCTATTTAAGTTAAGTTACGATGCGCGCAAATAATGTGAGCTACACAAAAATAGCGTAGGGTTATGCAGAAAAGAGGTTATGCACATGAGCTTTGTAGCGGAACAGGTAGAGTTATGTTACATAACGAGCTATTTCGAGCTTCATAGCGCGCTATTTTATACATAGTGGACCAAATCTTGCAAGCAAGATTTTTTCCTATCTGAGCACTTACAGTAGCATCATATATCTATTTAGCTGACCGAAGTAATGTTTAGCCTTTGCTAGTCCTACATAAATAGAAATGACTTGTGCATTAAGCAGAACAGTGATGCCTTCATCATGCACTAAATTAGTTTTTCTTACATTGTTACTGGCATAATTTCATTTCCATTAATTTACTGGTTAATCTATTTTGCAGGATGCTGCTGATTGTGCTGATTTAGTTCTTAAAAGAGCAGAAGAGGCATCGTCAAAACAATTAGAAGAATGGGAATCAGTTATGGAATTGTTGGAGGTAAACAAGATAGAAATTGATATTGAATCTAGCATTATATCTGATGCACGTTCAGGGTTGGAAAGTTCCATTGAGCACTTAGTAGAAGATGACAGGAAAGAAGAAGAATTGTTGAGAAGAAAACGGGATATTCTGTCAAAAGAATTGGATGAGCTTCTGGCTTTAGTAAGATTGAAGGAAATAGAGATTGCGAAGAATGATGCTCAAATTCTTGAAGTAGAGAAGAAAATATCTACTGTAATATTTGATTTCTGTGGGACACAATCAAGTATTGATGAAAAGCATGTTAACCTAAAATCATCACTTTCGAAGTTAGAATCTGAAAGTGCGGCCTTATCTGTTAAAAAGAAAGAGATTGACGACTTCATTTTCCAAGCCCAACAGAAGAGGTCAAAACTGAGGGAACTTGCCTCTAGTTCTTTGGATGAAGCAAGAACCTGTCAAGATTTGGTTGGTTTGAGAAGGAGTTGTGCATCCTGGATTTTGAAATCCCGAGAAGATAAAGGCAAGTTTGCAAAGACAGAAGAGATAATTTTGGAGGAAATTCAGACACTTCGTCAACAAACCTCTGCTGCAAGAACAAGCCTTCAGGTTAGTCTTCTACTATAAAAGGTCAAATGACTTATGCTGATCATCATTATATTCAACTAAGCTTTGAAGAATAAAATGGGTTTGGGTAAAGCTGCACTGAAATTTTTGTACCTACTGCCTAACTCATATTCACCGCTGAAGTTGACCATGGGAAGTAGTTTCAAGATAAAGCTTTTGCATTAAATTCTAGACCAGATGTCAAAAAAGGAATTGCTGTCAAGTTTTAGGTTCGTGCAACAAACCATCATATCATAATCGAATCATCTTGATATAGCGGAGTACATTATGGTGATTTACTTTCATCATCAGTCATGTTAAGAATTATTTCCTTGAAATTTCTTCCTGGATTACTTAACTAAAATTCTAGAGGATCATCATTTAGTCAGTGAAGTGCAATACTTTATGGCTGACTTAATATAAAATTTTCTTCTCCACATACAATCGAAAACATGTGTAGTAGGCACGCGGATAGTAAAAAATTTCCTTCTCCTTTTATTTTATCTTCTCATCTCTTTCCTTTTTCTTCTTCATTATATTATTTTATTTTGGTGATTATTAGGAGCTATCAGCAACCAGGGTGAGTATCCAGCAAGAAATTTCTTCATTTAATCAAAGAATAGACTTCATTGACAAAAGGGGCCCTGAGCTGGAGGCTGAGAAGAAGGTTGCAGCTGCTGCAAGAAATTTCAAGGAAGCTGGGAGAATAGCTGCTGAGGCTAAGGCACTAAATGTGGAGAAGGAAAGCTTGCAGAGTAAAAAAGAGAAGGCTGTTCTAGACCTGGAGAAGCTAGAGGAGGAGATAAAAAATACCGTTGACAAGTTACAGGAGAGTGAAACCCTAATTTCTGTTAAAGAAAAAGAAGCAGCAATGGCTGGTTGTAGGAGGCTTTGGTTGGAAGCTGCATCTGCAAGGGCTGAGAGATCAGCGGCTATTAAGATGGGCGACACAGAAGAAGCTGACAGTCTTTTGAAAGAGGTTGAAGCTGCAGAATCCAAAGCAAGGAAACTTCAGAAGGCATATGAGCTGGAGACTGAGGAGCACGAAAAAAACATGGAGAACTCTGTTTCTGTAGCATTGATCACCAATCTTGAAGGACATCAATTAGCTGAAATGGTTTCTTCATTTGATCTACTGTCAAGTAATGGATCATAAATTTCAATTTTTGGGGTGTTTGAGCATGAAAGGAAAATTTTGTTTCCAAAGACGAATTGTTCTTTGTTTAGATATGAAGTTGAGTGTGAGGGTATCTGTTGCATTTATATCAGAAATTGGTTATTTGATTTTTGCCCAAAATAATGTAGAATCAATGTATCTGTGTTTTTTTTCCCCATCAAACAAACTAATAAAATTTCGCAATTGCATTTTGTCTCTCCATTTGCACAGTTTCCCATAAACTAAAATTTTCATAATCTCTGTATTTTTTTGATTGAGGACATGGCCCCCTAATTGCTATTTCTCTGTCATTGTATGGTATTAAGTTCACATTTGTTTACTGGTACTTTAAAGCACATCACCAAAACTCTTCCAGTATACTAATAAAAGCATATCCGATCCTTTCAGAATCTCTTTTCTTTTATTTTTTGTGGTGAGGTTGAAAGCATATTATACAGGACCCTGACAGAACTTGTACAAGAACAAAATTCAAATCTCAATTGCGAAGAAATATCATAACATACAAAATTCATATCACAAGTTTTAGACTGCAGTTGCATGGTATTAAATGAATTATGAATTTTGCAGACATTCATTCAGCGAAACACAGAACAAAAAATAAAAAAGAAAGAAAGAAAGAAAGAAAGAAAGAAAGAAAGAAGAAAGAAAACCCATAATTAAGAGTACAAAAAAAAAAAAAAAAAATTCAGAAAGCTTCATATTTTTTCAGCATCCAACAGGAAACCATCTCTTGTAAAGACGAGTTCGCTCCATCCTCCGTTTCTCATTGCGACGCAAGACACTCGCTCTCTTCTCCATCGTATCAATCACTTCCTTCGAGTCCTTCACCATTCAATATATATATATATATATAAGATAAAACACAGTAGTTACTTTTTCACAGTTAAGTAATGAATAATGAAAAGAAACGTTAAATCACCTTTGTATTTGTCTTTTGATACATTTCACCAGCTCTTCTTGGTCCTCCAACAACTCTGCCGGAGCTGAGAGCACTGCTATGTCCCGTGTTCCTCTCTTCGTTTACTTGGCGTGTTGCATTTGAAGAACCTGAATTGCTTCCTCCTTTGTCCAGTTCAGAACTCAGCTGAAAGGAAAGCCATATATATATATGCATTAATAGATGTCTACAGGTATGTAGATGAAGGCATTTATTGATTGCTAGCTGAATGAATTGCAAAGGGGTTTGTTTACCTGTCGAATTCGTGTCTCTAGCAGGTGGAGTCGGTCCATAAGCGTCCCCTTGAGACAAACTTCGTGAAGAGCTGAAGCCAGTGGCTTGCATTGGTTTAGATGCTGACTTTGTCTGGTTGCTGCCCGCCGCAGGTTTGCACTGAAATAGCTCTCTGGCAATGATTGCTTCTCTTCTAGCTGCCTCAGCTGCAAATTTATTTAACACCTCACTCGTTCAAATTGTAACATTGTCATTTAACCTGACCCTCTTTTTTTTGTTGCAGGTGCAGTTCATCTTTTTTCTGTTTCCTCTCTTGTTTTCCTGCCTATTTCTTGAAATATTGAGCAGTTGATGTTTTTCAGGTTTCTTTTCAGTTGCCACACACATGACACAACATTTAGTTTCATTTTACTTACCAATTTGAATTTTGATTAAATGCATAGCTGATACACTATTAAGCTCCTCTAGTGTGGGCTGTAGGAGTACATAAATCAATTATGCATCTATACTGTTAATTACCCAGAGCTGAGACCCATTTAGTACAAATATTGCAGAAAGAACCCAGTCTCAGGTGGGAGTAGAATGGCTGTATGGGACTTGTATATTAGTGGTCCACTTGTAGAAAATAGTTCTCATACCGCTATATTTTTATTTTTTCCTTCTAGAATTATGCCTGGACTGATTATATAAGAGTTACAATTAGAGTTGCATATGAAAAGTGGGATACTATCACTTCTCATAATCTAAATATCAAATCCGAAGGGATTTCAGAGATTTTGATTGTAATGTCTAAAATGATATATCTTTCATTGTTATTTAATTTATTTTTCCTTGGGTTCAATCATTTGTTGGTTTTCATTTAGGCTCTCCCTAAATAATCTAATATCAAATTCCAAAAACAAAAATAGTTTACTATAGATTTTTATTATAATATTTTAAATAGAATATAATATTTTAAATATGGATACCAATTATAATTTTCATATTGGGTATTCATTCCCAACATACATTACACTCGAGAAAAAAAAAGTAAAACAGATGTGGAATGTACATGTAAGATTGATGACAATTACTTACCACTTTATGTTAGAAAATAAAAGATAGAGGAAAAGGAGAAAGCTATGAACTCACACGAATGTCGAGTTCATCCAGCCTTCCGATCAAGGACTCTGCCGAAGGATGAGAGCAAGCCCCTACATCAGAGAATCGTCTTTCGTGACCTCTCATTCTGTCAGCCATATCTTTGTAGAAATACAATAAAGGAAGGTTGCATGTAAAGTAAGAAGTAATGAGGAAGTGTGTAATATAAATGTGGATTCAAACTAAATGCCGGGTTTATAGGAGAAGAGGTCGGACCATAGACCGAGCTCAGTCTCACTTCTATCAAGGAGTTACAAGAAAAGAGAGAGAAAAAAAAAAAACCTATAATAATGTTTACTACAAAGCTTCCCATTTAACTAGAAGCCTCTTTGGGATTTGCACATCCTTGCATCCAAGGGTTGTGGGAGCCAACTTATTTAAAGCATGGATACATAGAATCATACTCTTTCTTTGATATCAAAGTAGAGAGAGAATGACATGTGGCATTTATATTCTTGTTCTTGTATGCATGAAAGAAACCCAGTCTTGGACCCTATAATCACTCATATAAATCCATCCCTCTCATCCTTGAATTGAGGAGATTAGTGTAGCTAGGGACACTCACAGGCGAGCACGTACCTCATTCATTGCCTCCAAACAGAGGTGGAAATAAATATTTATGTAAGATTAAAGATTTACTTGTATCTTTTTGCTAAGAAAATAATTCAAGACTAAAGGAAAAGTACATCCATTCGGCCACTGGACGTGCCAAACTTAGCTAGGATATAAAGCAGCGAATATCCCTCTAATTGGGCATCCATCAGAGGTGTTGGAGTCGAGAAGTTGCCCCTTGTGTGCGGACTTAGCATTTTTAGCGCTATTTAGAGCATCCACAGTCGTTTGCTAAAGCTATTCTAATTTTAGCAATGAGAATTTAGCATTTAGGAAATGTCGCTGCTATCGTTATTTCTAATTTTTTTAAAAAAAACAAAGTATGAAACTGATCTTGTTCATCCGTCTAACCTTTTTTTAATTTTTTTTATTAAAAAAATTGAGTAGAGGGCGCTTCTTCATCCGTTTTATGTCAAGGACGGAGCAACATCATCCGTTGCTATTTTAAATTTTTTATTATTATTTTTTTCGTTTAAAAATTAAAAAAAAAAAAACAAGTGAACAGTGCCTCTTCATCCGTCTGGCACATTCACTTGTTATTTATTTTTATTTTTTATTTTGTCACCTTTAGTCGATTACGAAAATACCCTTCACAATTCAAAACGGCCAAAATCGAATGGAAGGATGAACTTCAAAAGTGAGGGTAAAAGGGTAAGTGTACATTATCAAAAGTGAGGGACGGATGAACTTCATCCGTCTCTCACTTTCAACTTTTTTTTCTTCTTTAAATAAACTTTACCTATTTAATAAATTAATTTTATATATTAAAAATCAAATTAACGAATAGACGGAACAACTTCATCCGTTTTTCACATTTTTATTAAAAATCGAATTGAGACGGATGATCTTCATCCGTCCCAACCTCAAACAGATTAACATCCTCTGTCCCCTATATTTAGCAATCGTCTAAACCGACTTCTAACTTTAGCAGCGTACTGTAGATTCCTATTCTAAATTTTGAGTTTTTAGCGAACGACTACATGCCTATTTCCTAAAGCTTTTTCTAATTTTTGAGTATTTAGCAAACGACTGTGGATGCTCTTATGTATAGAAAATTTTTGTGGGGAAAAAGAAACATTCTAGGAAGTTTACGGGAGAGAGATACTTGATATGGTGTAGAGGACGTCATATCCCCACAAATTCTGCTCCTCCATGATATCGGGTCAACTGAAGTCCACCGGGCTTCTGCCAACTCAGGCCGACAGGCAAACGGGTCCGACCCGGCCCGTTAGGGTCTCAGATCTGTTTACCCCTGCCTATAAATACCAGACCCCCTCCCTCATTGTCTAAGGTAATAAACTTTTTCCCATCTGAACCCTAGCTACTGTTGCTTTCTAAGTGACTGACTAGATCGTCGGAGGGCCTGTCGCTGGGACTTCTCCCGGTGTTTCTAGGCAGTGTGCAGGTACAAAAGACCGAGCTGAGCCTCAAAGATCCGAGCCAAGCACCCGGCCTCTACCTCTCTTCTACTACTCCTGAGCCGAACCTACAGCCTAGGATCGGATCAACCCCAGTACCACATCTTTCGCTACACAAATTACAAGAACTCACACCTGTTGCCCCCACACCCCAAAAACAAACAATATCAATACTGATATGACATTGGATACATTGTACTCCATCTGTTTAAAAATATAAGTTATTATAGTTGTTTTTTTTCTTTCTTCTCAAGATATAAGTCACTTTAGGTTTTTGAGGCAAATATCTTGTCATTCTTAAATGTCCATCAAATACTTTTTATGAGATTTTTACCCTTATCATTTTTATAAAAGGAGTAATACTAAAATTATAGAGGAAAACAAATTGAATATTTTACAATTGATAGCTTATTTATGAGCTTCAAAACCCAAGAATTTTAATAGCTTTTGTCAATCCTATGATTTTTCTTAATAGACGTGTAGAAATCTAGAGTGACTTATATTTTGAAACAAAAGGAGTAGTATTCAGTGTCGAACCCATGAATCATACCTTGTGGGGTCAAGATTTAGTCTTTAAAAAATATTTCTTAAAAAGTAAATAGGAGTATAATTTTTGTTGACTCTTAGTTTGGTGTGCACAAAACATACCTCTAAATACTAATAAGTTTAAATTGAGTTGTTCAGATTTTCAGGATTATAAAAGATTCAAAAGAGATTCAAGAATAAGTAAAGAAGGAAAGCAATACAAAAGGATTGCAAGATCAAGCAAAAGAAGAAGTTATTCAAAAAGAAGCACATGTTAATTACTACCCAAGAAAGCCAGCAAAATCAGTTATTGGGATTCCATATCTGTGAGATTTTATATGTATTTAATTGATTGCGAATTGATTATTATATGGTAAGAATATAAAGTGGATTCATCATGAACAATACAATTGTGGTCGACCGTACTTCAGTATCGGTCGACCGCACGTTATAGCAATATAATGAAGCAGTCGACCATTCATCTTTTGACTTTTCGTTTAAAGATGAACGGTCAATTGTCCCCTGAATGCGGTAGACCGTAACTTGCGCAGTTCATTTTTTTGGAATGTATCGTTTCTATTTTTAATAGATACACTTTCCCGTCTATATATATGGCCGAACCCACTGTGTATTCTTCACCTATTACTCTGAGAAAAATCTTCTGAACTAATCAATTCAACAATCAATCCGAGTGTGTGTGATAATTATTTGTTTTCTTCAGTTAGGATCATTAAGGATCTTGAGTTTTTCTTTTCTTCCACTTTGGTGAGATTGACGGGGCTTGTGTTAGAAGTCTTGTGGGTGTAATAGGTCTCTTGGTCTGAATCCGAGAATCACTGTACAAGGGTTTGAGTATAGTGGAACGCTTGTGGCGGAGAATTGCTACAAGTAAGTGGTATGGACGTAGACCTTGGGGTCGAACCACGTTATATCGCTGCGTCACTTGTACTTGTTGTGTTTGTATTTCTTATTTCTTCTCATTTACTTTGCAACTTTATTTTTTTTATTTTTTAATTCCGCACAATCACTCTATTCACCCCCCCTAGGGTGATTTACAGTGGTATCAGAGCGAGGTGCTTATAAAAAGCTTAAAAGCTTAAGCAAAAGGTCCAATGGCCAAAATCCCTCCTCTCGAAAACTTGTACTCATCGGAGCCATTCGTCTTCAATGTGACAAGTCTTATATGCTCACCATATTTTGATGGAAAATGCTATGATGTTTGGAAAGTTCGTATGTCTCATTTCTTATAGTTGCTTGGAGAAGAAGTTTGGAATGTGTGCATAAACAAAACAGATATTCTGGTCAGCAATGGAAAGACGGCCTTTTCAAAAGCAGAGCTAGCACTAAAAACTGTAAATTCCAAAGCTATGATGACTCTGTATGCCGGATTGAACAATGAAGAATTAATGCAATGCGAGCGAAATTATAAGACAACATACGAAATTTGGAACAACATGCTGAAACGGCATGAGGGAACCGCTTCTGAGGTAAAAGCTAAAGTAAATTTATATTTTTATAAGTTTGATGTTTTTCGTATGTTGCCAGGAGAAACCGTAGATCAAATGCTTTCCCGTTTCGATATCATTGCACACGAGCTTGAGAACTTAGGTAAGGGGTTGGATGATGACCGAAAGGTTGGAATACTCATAAATTGTCTCACGCCTGAATGGGATGTAAAAGCTGCTACAATGACAGAGATCCTTAAGGAAAAGAGATTCGATTACTACACCTTCCAATGAAAGCTGAAGACATACGAGATGGAAATGACAGAAACCAAAAGATACAGGCAGAACATCGGGTTTGAACCAAAAACCGTAGAGAGGACCATCACCCTGAAAGCAGAAAAATCCCGACCATCAAAAGCAGAATCAGACCGTGAAAAGTCAAACGAAGATATCACCTTATTGACTAAGCAATTTTGTAAGTACCTTAAACATAAAAAATATGAAAGGTACCAAGGAGAAAGAGAATAAGATAAGAAGATGTATGCTACAAATGCAAGAAGGCTGGACACATTCGGGCAAATTGTCCCGTCTCACAGGACAGGAATAGGGACTACTACCACTCTAATTCGAGATTGAAAAAGAAGGCGCTGAAGGCAACATGGCTAGACTCAGATTCAAGTGAGGATGAGCAATATCACAACAATGTTGGCTTTATGGCTCTTGGGAATGGTGAGGTGCAATCACCATCTCAAGAAGAGGTAATCGAAGAACCCATTTATGATGAGTTAGTAGACATGTGTAATGGACTAAAAGATTATGCTAAGAAATTGAGTTGTGAATTGAGACAATACAAACAAATTTCAAATGAATCTCATGACTCTTGCTTTGCTAAAAATCAAAAACTGAAAAATAAAATTCTTTAATCATGGAAAAATTCGAGTCATTTAGAAAAGATCATGATGTATTGCTAAAGGAAAATGTACTTTTAAAACAACAAATTCAAGAATCCTTAGCAATACATAATGAAAACTTAAGAGAAATTTATGAGAAATTTGTTTATATTGCTAAACTCACTGATGATTTAAAAGGATGTAAAAGAAAATTTGATGAGGTAGTGGAAGGTTGTAATGAAGCCCTTGAGCAAAATAGAATACCTGATGCCACACTAGACACTCTTCATTGCAACACAAAAGACGATGAGGTGACTAGGAAAAGACTTTGTAAAAGAGATTGAGCTCGAGAAAATTGTTGAAAAATATGAATGACCTAGTTACCTTATTACAAAGAATTCAAAATCTTATCATGATAATCGAGGGTTTGGTTACGAATAGCCAATACACCATCAAAAATCTAAATCATCAAGTCATACACACTTGTACAGTCACCAACATAATCACAAACCAACTCAAAACTATGCAAGTGTGCATGACCCAAGGCATAATCATATCACATGTCACTACTATTGTAGACTATGGCATATTTCTTACAATTGTTCACTAAAAAGGAATACTAATTTTGTTTGGGTAAGAAAGAATGTAAATGCAGGTTCAAAACAAACTTGGACATCCAAAATTATACCTACTAATCTTGATGTAGGTACCTCAGCGTATTAAGACTAAAGAACGGTGGTACCTTGATAATGGATGTTTAAATCACATGACAGGTGACAATATATACTTTACATCACTATCAAGGGAAAGAAGGAAGGATATCATCTTTGGAGATAAAGCACTGGTCAAACCATTGGTAATGGTAAAATAAACTTTGGTCCTTCATGCTCCATTAAGGATGTTCTATTGGTAAGAGGTTTGAGACACACTTTATTTAGTGTCAGTCAATTATGTGATAAAGATTATACTGTTACTTTTGATAAAAATGCATGCACTGTACTAGATAGCAATAAATCTTGTTTACTTCTGGCTAACAGATGCAACAATGTATATGTCATAAATTTTAATGAATTAGCACAGAAAAATATGAGGTGTTTTGTTGCTAGAAATGAGGATGGTTGGTTATGGCTTCAGAAACTTGGACACACAGCCATGGATAATCTCAACAAACTTATAACCAAGGAGCTTGTAAAGGAGATCCCTAAAATCAAATTCGAAAAAGATAAACCTTGTGAGTCGTGCTAGTTCGGTAAGCAAACTAAAAGTTCTCACAAGCCCAAGAAAATGGTATCAACTTCTAGACCCCTTGAACTTTTGCACATGGACCTATTTGGACCATCACGAACACGTAGTAATGGAGGTGCACGATATGCCTTTATAATTGTGGATGATTATAGTAGATTTACTTGGGTTGCCTTTTTGTCACAAAAAGATGATACATTGTATGTTTTAAAAAAATTCTATCGTAGAATGAAAAATGAGAAAAGCCTCACCATTGTTAATATTCGTAATGATCATGGTGGAGAATTTCAAAATGAACTCTTCACATCATTTTGTGATAAAAAGGGAATAAAATATGAGTTCGCTTGCCCTCGCACTTTCCAACAAAATGAGGTTGTTGAAAGGAAAAATCAATCTCTTTAAGAAATGGCCCGAACCATGCTTAGTGAAAAAGATTTATCCAAATAATTTTGGGCAGAGGCTGTCAATACATTATGTTATACAATTAACCAAGTAATCATTAGGAAATATCTTGAGAAAACACCTTTTGAACTATATTATGGCAAAATTTCCAACCTAAGTTACTTTCGCGTCTTTAGGTGTAAAGTGTTTATTTTAAATACTCTTGATAATTTGGAAGAATTTGATCGTAAAAGTGATGAAGGCGTATTCTTAGGATATTCCTTAAGTAGCAAAGCATATCATGTATTTAATAAAAGAATATGCACCATTCAAGAATCCATTGATGTTATATTTGATGAAACTAATCCCTACACTAAAGAAATATTGTATGTTGTTGATGATGATGAGACAGGTGTTAGGGTTGAAAAGAAACAGGTACACATTGACCAAGAACAAAATGTGGAATCTCAAAATCATAAGCCTCCTCAAAATGAAGATGTATCCAAATCTCAAATAGAAGAAATGCATACACAACTAATTGATGTCATGGAAGATGATCATATACAACATCAACTTTCTACCAACGAAAGGCGCCCCGCATGGAAAATCATGTCTAGCCATCCACCAAATCTTATACGAAGCGATATGTCAAAAAGGTTAACTACTCGCACACAAGCTCAAAATTTCATGTGTTTTCCGCATTTGTTTCTATACTTGAACCTAAGAATGTTAAGGAGGCCTTGCAAGATAATGACTGGATCATTGCAATGTAAGAAGAACTTAATCAATTCGAAAGAAATCAAGTCTGGAGACTCGTTCCTAGATCTCACAATAGGACCATACTTGGAACTAAGTAGGTGTTTAGGAACAAATTGGATGAATCAGGCACTATTACTAGGTAAGGCCCATCTTGTTGCACAAGGTTATAACCAACAAGAAGGTGTCGATTTTGATGAAACTTTTGCACATGTTGTACGGCTTGAAACCATTCGCATTTTACTTGCTTTTGCTTCTTATATGGACTTTACTCTTTTCTTAAATGGTTTTATTTCGAAGAAAGTTTATGTTGCACAACCATCAGGATTCACTAGTCCCACACACCCAAACCATGTTTTCCGTCTTGATAAAGCTTTGTATGGTTTGAAGCAAGCTTCTCGTGCTTGGTATGAACGACTAAGTTCATTTTTACTTCACATAGGCTTCTCTAAAGGGAAAGTAGACACTACACTATTTATAAAATATATTTCTAAAGATATTTTAATTGTTCAAATTTATGTTGATGATATTATATTTGGATCTACTAATGAAAATCTTTGCAAAGAATTTTCAAAGCAAATGCGAGATGAGTTCGAAATGAGCATGATGGGTGAACTAACTTATTTTCTTGGACTTCAAACAAAGAAAGGATGACATCTTAATAAATCAATCCAAATAAGAAAAGGAACTAGTCAAAAGTTTGGACTTGAAAATGGAAATACTTACAAAACACCTATGGCAACTACTACTAAGCTTTCCAATGATGAATCTGGTTACAATGTTGATATTTCTACTTATCGTGGTATGATTGGTAGTTTGCTTTATATTACTGCATCTCGGTCAGATATCATGTTTAGTGTTTGTTTATGTGCACGCTTTTAATTGTGTCCCAAAGAATCACATTTGGTTGCCGTTAAACGTACCATTCGATATCTTAAAGACACACCAAATACTGGACTTTGGTTCCCGAAATATAGAAACTTTTCTCTTGTAGGGTACTCTGATGCAGATTATGCCGACAGCTTAACAGAAAGAAAAAGCACTGCGGCACATGTCACTTCTTGGAAAACTGCCTTGTCTCATGGGCATCCAAGAAACAGAATTCTGTAACTCTCTCCACTGCCGAAGCCGAATATATTGCCGCCGGATCCTGCAGTGCGCAGGTATTATGGATGAAACACACTTTATAGGACTACTAGGTATTTTTTGATCACATTCCAATTAAATGCGATAATACTAGTACTTTTATATGACAAAAAATTCTGATCAACATAGCCACATAAAACATATTGATATTCGGTACCACTTTATTAAAGATCATTTTCAAAAGGAAGATATTATTCTTGAATATGTTTCCACTGATTCTCAACTTGCTGATATCTTTACAAAGCCTTTTGATGAAAAATGATTTTATCTTTTAAAGGGAGAATTGAATGTTATCGATATTTTTGCTTAATCTGGGTTTTCGGTCGACTGAATGGGCAACTGTACGCCTATGAAGGTGTATAGTCTACTGGACGGTCGACCGTCGTGCCCTCGGTCTTCGTTTTGTTTTTCGTTTGTTTTCACAAATTGGGTTTCAGTCTTTGCGATCGACCGTTCGGTCGATCGGTTCACTCTCTGTTTTTCGTTATACCATCAAAATTGTTTTTACAGGGTTTACGGTCGACCGTGTGGTCGACCGGTTTGATCTCGGGTTGGTTCTTCATTTTATAAGCTAAATTTGTTTTCGGTTGATCGTGCGGTCGACCGGTTCTTTCACTGATTGCTCGTTTTTTATTTGTGCTGAAAGAAATCTATTTACAGTATTCTATAATTTTGATTTCTTGAAATTCAATCTTCTTCTTTCTTTATTCTATGCCACACGTCTGTATTGGGAAAACCTCAAATCTATGATACCATGAAGAGCTCACTGTATATCAAAGAGTCTCGCGATCAACAGTATCATATAAGTAAATTTTCCTTACGTTAAAAAAAAAGGAAGTATTATCTTCCCCAATATAATCTCCTGGTTTGCTTAATGTATGTTAATTTAATGGAGTATGTGATATTCTTTAATGATATTCTTCTGCCCTTTCTTGGTGTGTTCCAAAAAGGGGGATAACTTTTTATGAATGCTTTTAACTGAAAGTTACTGAAAATAAATTTAATCTTTATAAATCTCTCTTAAATGTTCTTTAGCTCTGAAAATCTATATTACAGGAAGTGTTGAATTGAGAGGGAGTATTTGTATGCTTTATTGTTCACTTTTTATTTTCAACATTCAAAGGTATGTTTTGTTCACACCAAAAGGGGGAGATTGTTGACTCTTAGTTTGGTGTGCACAAAACATATCTATAAATATTAGGATTTTTAACACATATACCCCTAACAAATATGTTAATATCATATATGCCCTTCAAAAATGTGTATTTTCATATATGCCCCTAACAATATGAGTTCATTTCTTATTTATCCCTAAAAGTTACCTCAAATTACGCGTATTTGAAACTTATAAGATGAGTGGTGAATTTGGCTAGAAAACATGATGAAGAAGATGAAATTATAAAGATGTACTGTAAATTTATCCATTTATTAAGAAAATTGAAGAAAAATTGAGAATGATTGATGTGTTTCAATAGGTTTTAAAGACGATTTAGTTTATAAAAATTAAGAGGAATAAGCTTAACTAGTAGAGGAAGGGTATTTCAGCAATTTTACATAAAATCTATTAAACATAACCATATATTTCATACATTTTTTATGTTTTAAAAATAGTTTTAACTTAAGGGATAACTAAGAAGTTGGATACACATTGTTAGGGGTAAATGTGAAAATACACATTTGTGAGGGGTTTATGTGATATTAACATATTTGTTAGGGACATACATGTTGAAATCCCTAAATATTAATAAGTTTAAATTGAGTTGTTCAGATTTTCAGGATTAAATAATATCAATAAAAGATTCAAAAGAGATTCAAGAATAAGCAAAGAAGGAAAACAATAAAGAAGGATTGCAAGATCAAGCAAAAGAAGAAGTTATTCAAAAAGAAGCACGTGTTAATTAGTGTCCAAGAAAGCCAGCAAAATCAGTTATTGGGATTCCATATTTGTGAGATTTTATATGTATTTAATTGATTGTGAATTGATTAGTATATTGTAAGAATATAAAGTAGATTCGTCATGAACAACACGATTGTGGTCAACCGTACTTCAGTGTCGGTCGACCGCACCATAGTCGACCGCACGTTATAACAATATAATGAAGTAGTCGACCATTCATCTTTCGACTTTTCGTTTAAAGATGAATGATCGACTGTCCCCTAATTGCAGTCAACCGTAACTCGCGCAATTCATTTTTTTTGGAATGTATCGTTTCCATTTTTGATAGATACACTTTTCCGTCTATATATTTGGACGAACCCACTGTGTATTCTTCACATATTACTCTGAGAAAAATCTTCTGAACTATCAATTTAACAATCAATCCGAGTGTGTGTGATAATTATTTATTTTCTTCAGTCAGGATCATTAAGGATCTTGAGTTTTTCTTTTCTTCCACTTCTGTGAGATTGATGGGGCTTGTGTTAGAAGTTCTGTGGGTGCAATAGGTCTCTCGGCCTGAACGGGAGAATCACTGTACAGGGATTTGAGTATAGTGGAACGCTTGTGGCGGAGAATTGCTACAAGTAGGTGGTATGGACGTAGACCTGAGGGTCGAACCACGTTATATCGCTGTGTTACTTGTGCTTGTATTTCTGATTTATTCTCATTTACTTTGCAACTTAATTTTTTTAAAATTTTTAATTCCGCATAATCACCCTATTCATTCCTAGGGTGATTTACATCCAATATCTTAGAAATCCAGAGAAGGAAAATTCTGGAAATATAAATACAATATAAAATACTATATATAATAAAACCAACAAAATTTTAAAAAGATTAAGTATGAGTTACAGTCTATAATATTGTATCATAAATCTATTGGTTTTAAAGTAAATTAAGTTATCCTTTTGGGAATTAAATTACTTTTTCCTAAAAGGTTGTAGCAACAAATATATTTTGCTCATTTAATTTAAATCATATTCAAGTATAGTTTGTTGTTGTAGCTTGTATCGATTTAAGAAAAACATGTCAAAGGTGTTTGAAAAATACATATACTGTAGAGAATCGTTCTTATAATGAATAAAAAATGTGTTATATGCATGCCAAATACAGCAATGGAGGATTTTTGGAAATCAATTGTATTATACCAAAGCCCAGTAAACGATGATTATTGGAAATCTACGATCCCTCCATTTTTTTAGGGAATCTTACGGTTTTTGGAAATCTCCAATGTGTATGATCTCAAAATATACTTACATTTTTACAAATGGTGGGGAGGGGGAGAGGGTTGGTGGTGGGGTGGGGGCTTTAAGGACTATTCTATCGTGTGTTTTTTTTAAAATAAAAAATTAACGAATCCACCCAATTTTTCTTGTACTTTTCTATCGTGTTTGGATAAATATTTACCACAGGGATTACTTTATGTATGCGTGGGCCAGTGTGCCCCATCCACATTCAACCACTCGATAGGTTTAAGATTGCGATTCTTGAGTCCTTGACTTGACCATAGGAGTAGCATTGGTATCGGGTCGAGTTGGGTCGGGTCTTTCACTATTCGGATTCGGATCCGATTTCCTACGGGTCCAAAAATTGAATCCCAGACCCGTACCCGTGAGGACTGAGTCCGGGTCCTATTAAAATATTCATACCCATTCGGATAAGAGCGGGAGTGCGAGCGGAGGCGACAAGCGGATGATTTAGACTAGAAGAAAGAAGAAAAATACATGAGTTTTGAGTTTAGAAGAGGAAGATTTAGAATTGAGGAGAAGGAAGGGAGGGAAGAGGATATAATACTTAATTTTATGTTGATTTTTTGGGTTTTTTTTAACAGGTCCGGGTCCAGGTTGGATCGGGTCTTTTTTGAGCTGCCCAAACCCGGATTCGAACGCACAACGAGTTCCATTTTAAGATCTAGACTCAGATAGATCGGGTCGGTTCCGATTCGGATCGGATCCGGATCCTCCTGATCCGAATTTCGGGTATTTATAACAATGCTACCTAGTAGCACAACTCAATATTGGTTAAAGATGGATGGATATGCAAAAAAATATCAAATGAAAAAGAAAACAAATAATGCCACTTCACTCATCGAGCTCATTAACATAAACAAACAAAATAAGTATAACGTCATGAATGAAGAGTCTGCTTCTCCTTGTCATCTTCCCACCACCATTTGTCCACTTGCTTCTCCTATCTAACTCTCTTATTATAGAACTCTCCTCAGTTCTCACTACTCACACACCTAGCTCTAGCTCCTCTCCTTTATCCAGAGAGAAAAAAAAAAAAAAATGGAACCCAAACCCAAATCCAAATCCTACTACCTCTTCTTCTTCCTCTCCCTGTCTGCTATTCTCCTCCTACTTTTCTTTGTTTCCACCACCCCTCCACACCTTCCTTATCAACCTTCCAGAAACCTCCTCCTATGCTCCCACTACTCCCCCAGCTGGTGCGGCACCAGAACCAGAACCTCCAAGAACACCATCCAATCCAAACCAGAAACAACCCCGCACCACGAATCGGACACCCCACACCACCCCCTCGACCCACTAACCATCCAAGAAATCAATACGGCTCGCTCTATCGTCCTCTCATCCCCTCCTTTCTCTGCATCACCTTCCTCTGTTGTATTCCACTCCCTCGTTCTCGACGAGCCCGACAAGTCTCTTCTTGTCAAGAACAAGAACAAGAACGTGTCTTTTCCGGGCCGACGGGCTTCGGTTGTGGCCCGGTACAAGGGAGATGGGTATGTTCTGACGGTGGACCTTGTGAGCAGTGCTGTGACGCATTTGCCGGTTCCGGTCTCTGGGTTTCCGACCATGACTATTGAGGACATGACCAGCACCACGTGGGCACCACTCATGGATCCTGACTTCAACCGGACTGTCCTTAGCCGCGGGATTCGACTCTCCGATCTCGCTTGCCTTCCCATTTCCTCTGGATGGTACGTACCTACGTACGGTAATCACACAACAAATTAAACACCATCGGACCTAGCTCCTTCCTTCCTTTCTTTTATTTTCATTTTATTTCCTTGTTCTCAAATAAAATTATTATTTTTCTAGAAACAAATTGAACTACAAACCGTTTATCAGTGAACTAATTAAGCTACGAATTTGACTTACAACTCCGTGTTTGTTACTCCATCATCTGTTAGTCAAAATATCTTTTAGTATCTCATGGTTCCTGTGATTCAGATTAGGTAGCACGTCTCAATAAGGAATCTATAAGGAATCTCCCTTCTCAATAAAGGAATCTCCTTTTTTTTTTTTTTTTTTTGGAGAATGACAAGTATTTAATAAAAATTTCTCATATGAAATTTGATGGTGCTTTTTAGTAGAAAATGGGCCAACCATCCAAGTATCCCAGAAAAAGAGCAGAAGGTGGGCTTAAACTATTCCAGACCTAATGAATTAATTGTTATAAGCCGAAGGTATAAAGTTTCGTCTCTATTTTGGAAAAACCCTGATAAACCAATTTCATCATCCATCTGCACGTGCCATTCACGTTCTAATCAATTTTTTATAATTATTTTATAAAGTAAATAATCGGATGTAATCTGGCCTGGAACATGAGGCCTTTTTTTACTCATACATACTCTTTACAATCATACATACTCTTTACAAATTATCCCTAGTGGTACAAATTTTTATTTTATATGAGTGATACTTTTGTAAATAATTATGTTGTAATACATTTAAACTTTGAGGGTATTCAGGGGCGGACGCAGCTAGACTTCAGGGGGGGCACGGACCCCACTGAAAATTACGCAACAAGTGTAATTTTTTTTTATATAAGCATTATAGGAACCCAGTGATTTTTATATAAGCATTATAGGAACCCAGTGAAAAAAGCTACAGTGTACTTTCTTAATTGTTATCGTATTTATTTTTGTATAAGGACCCCACTGAACTATATAAGCATTATAGGAACCCAATGAAAAAAGCTACAGTTTACTTTCTTAATTGTTATCGTATTTATGTTTGTATAAGGACCCCACTGAACTAAATTCCTGGATCCGTCACTGAGGGTATTATAATAACTAACAACAGTTGAGTAAATAAATGATTAATATAACGGTCACTTACAAATAAATGGGTGAGATTAGATGGTTGAGTGTCTACAAATTACATTACAGATTGTCTATAAATGACAATCTCAACTCTCTCATTATAGTATTAGAGATTAAAATTATTTTTCGGGATCCATGGCTGAAAGCCGGAGAACTTTCAAAATTTTAGTTTTTTTTTTTTTCAAATTGATCAAAGTTATTTGTTTTTTGTTTTTTTTGGAAAAACATATATGGCCTAGGGGAAAGATTCCTGCATCGTGCTCCATCTTATTTGTTTAGTGCCCCCAAGCAGACCATATATATATATTAGAATCTTTTCTATGCACGTGACTATATATTTTTCTTATATATTTCAAATGTTGTTTCTTAATTAGATCGCTTAGTATTTGCTAATGATCCCCAAATTACTATTCTATATATTAGATTTCCAACTTTGCACGAACTTAGCCTATCTAGTGATTCTTAATTAAGAAAATTGTTTAAGATCGAGTCTCTCAAAGTTACAATTTCTCCTATAGCCAGGGTTCCCCAAGTTTAAAGTTTCTACTATTATAGGTTCCTTAATTTGCATTGCTTAACTTGTAAGTAGGTAATTAAAGAATGATGATGTAAGTAAGATGCTTGCTTTTAAGGGAACAGAGATTTTATGAAATTCACCTATAAGATATATATCTACTAGGTTTGCCCGTTCACACGTGCCTACAGCACGTCTTCAGAACGATGCATCTTTTTTTATCATATAAAATAGTTTTGGAGGTCCAACAAATTAATTGAAGTAGCAAACATATTATATGAGAAACTTTTAGGGATCCAGCAAAAACCATATTATATAATTTGTTTGATTTTTTTGAATTATTTTTGAACTTTTTAGATTTTTTATTTTTTTTGTTTTTAATTTTTTATTTTGTAAAAATTTTTAAAATTTTTATTTTCTTAATTTTTTGAATAGAAGAGGGAGGGAGAGAGAGAGAAAGAAAAAAAAAAATTTAAATAAATATAGGAGTTGTTTTGGGTGGGGATTGGAATTTGAGTTTTGGGGGAAAAATATGTTTTGTGAGGTTAGATATAGACCTTTGATTTTTGGGGTGATTGAAGGAGAGCCACTTGATAGCTTTGTATTTTATTATATAGATAAGTAGAGAGCCTAATACCTATTGTAAAAAAAATTTAAATTTGCGCATTACTCTTCTCACGGGAAGTCCAAGATACTCTGCACATTTAACGCAAACTTCTGAGCAAACTGCTGTGCTAACTATAGTTCGAATATATATATGTATGTATGCAGGTTTGGCCCCAAAGAAGACGGCAGCCGCCGTCTGATCAAAGTCCAGTGCTACTCTGCTGAAGGCACTGCAAATTTCTACATGCGCCCCATAGAAGGTCTAACTGTCCTTCTAGACATTGATACCAAAGAAGTGGTCGAGATCTCTGACAAAGGCCATGAAATACCTGTCCCCAAGTCATCCGGCACTGACTATCGTTACGAAGTTGCTGGCCGGAACAAACCACCTGCAACTATCAAGCCTCTCAATCCAATCTCAATTGAGCAGCCATCAGGCCCCAGCTTCGAAGTGATTGATGGACACTTAGTGAAGTGGGCTGGGTGGGAATTTCATTTGAAACCGGACCCAAGAGCAGGGGTAGTGATATCGGATGCAAAGATAACGGATCCGGATACGGGTGAGAGAAGGGCAGTAATGTATAAAGGGTTTGCCTCGGAGCTGTTTGTACCATATATGGATCCCACAGATGCTTGGTACTTCAAGACGTATATGGATGCTGGCGAATATGGGTTTGGGTTGCAGGCCATGCCACTTGTTCCGCTTAATGATTGTCCCCGAAATGCGTATTATATGGATGGAGTGTTTGCTGCAGGTGATGGGAGGCCGTATGTGAGGCCGAATATGGTGTGTATTTTTGAGAGTTATGCTGGTGATATTGGGTGGAGGCACTCTGAGAGTCCAATTACTGGCATGCAGGTGTGGTGTGTATACATGACTAAATATATATATATATATATAATTACCATCGATTATTACCAGTTAATAAAAGTAGTAATTAAGAATAAGACCTCTAAATTGTGATACTTTTCACAGATTCGAGAGGTGAGACCGAAGGTGACGCTTGTGGTGAGGATGGCAGCCTCTGTTGCCAACTATGACTACATCGTTGATTGGGAGTTTCAGACCGATGGGCTCATCCGTATCAAGGTATACTCTCCCCAAACATAAAATATCTTCTATATCTGATTTCTCAATGTTATCCATGGATAGCTTTCTTACAATGTCAATCTCCTCTCTATATGAATATATATATATATAAAGGATAAATCTCTACTACTATAATGGGAGAGCCCCTTAGTCAGTAACCCAGGTCAGTAACCCAACCCGTGCAACGCACGGGTTGGGTTACTTTGGTAAATATTTTCGAAAGTGGACATGTTTGGTAAATATTTTCGAAATTGGATCAGTTTGGAAATTATTTTCTTTTTACTCATGGACTAACGTTGGTAAATATTTCCGTCAATGGACCTGTTTGGTAAATATTTTCGAAAGTAATCAGTTTAGAAATTATTTTCTTTTTACCCTTTTCATTATCCTCCAATTTTTTCCACGTGCACGTGTGCACGTGTATCATACTAGTGGATATATTATTGGAAATGAGTGGTGGTGTTGTTGACATCCACTTGAAACTGTTAGTGTTACGTATACAACCCCACTAGACAATAAAATTGGTATGTAAGTGCTGCATGTCATTAAGTAATTCTTCTGCAATTATGTACATATATATATGTTTTCTTTTATCTAATACATATTTTTTAATGTACTTAAAAGATTAATCAGCTCAATTGAAACCAACAAATTAACAGGTTGGACTGAGCGGGATCCTTATGGTGAAGGGAACACCTTACTCGCACATGACCCAAGTACCCCAAAATGTAGAATTGTATGGCACCCTCTTATCTGAAAATGTTATTGGCGTAATCCACGACCACTACATTACCTTCCACCTCGACATGGATGTTGATGGCATCGACAATTCCTTCATAAAAGTTAACCTTGCTCGTCAAGACACAAACCCAAGTGAGTCCCCACGCGCCAGTTATCTCAAGGCAACACGACGAATTGCCAAAACTGAGAAGGAAGCACAAATCAAGCTCAAACTATATGAGCCATCCGAGTTCCATGTGGTTAACCCTTCCAAGACTACGCGGGTTGGTAACCCTGTCGGATATAAAATTGTCCCGGCTGGCACAGCTGCTAGTATTCTGGATCCCAAAGATCCACCACAGATTAGGGGAGCTTTCACCAATAATCAGGCGAGTCTCTACATGTTTGAATGTTTCTAGTATAGAATTGGTATGATTTTGCTAGTTAGTACATGCATGTAGAATATGACTGTTGAGTTTTTTGTTCTGGGTTCAGATATGGGTGACACCATACAATAGAAGCGAGGAATGGGCAGGGGGGCTATTTGTATACCAAAACAAGGGAGAAGACACGCTAGCTGTTTGGTCTGAGAGGTAACAAAGACAAATTAAAGAAGCAAACCAAACCGTTAGATGTGATCTATTAATTAAGATTTAAATATCAGAAACGATGTAAAGTAACTGAGTTAATTGGAGTGAATATTGATTGCAGGAATCGGGCGATCGAGAACAAGGACATTGTGATGTGGTACACACTGGGATTTCACCACATCCCTTGCCAAGAGGACTTCCCTATCATGCCAACAGTGTTCTCTAGTTTTGATCTGAAGCCAGTCAACTTTTTTGAGAGCAATCCCATACTGGGAATGCCTCCAAACCAAGAGAAGGACCTTCCCAATTGTAGAGCTGCAGCTTCAACCTGAGCCTCCTGAGATTATATATATATATATATATATATATATATATATATATATATATATATATATATATATATATATATATATATATATGCAATGTAAAGATGGAGAAAAATATTGCATGCATATGTGTAGCTAGGAAGTGGGTTGGTTCTAATTTGTGCACATTAGTTTCATGTGACTGGAGGAGCCGTGCAAACCAGATAAGTGCAGTATTAGTTTATTACTACCAAAAAGGCTATATATTGCTTGTTAATTTATACCTGATTGAAGATTAGCTTTATCTATTCTACTTAAATAATCAAACATGAGATAGTTAAAGCATTTAGCCATGCTTAGTGCATGCCAACTAAGGCAGCACCAGGTAGTACACCATATACTAGAAATTAGTGACAATAAATAAATTCGTAAAAAATAGTGTTTTTAATTTCCAGCAGTGATGCTGATGCAGAAAATCACTTAAAATATTGCTACTTACTATTAGATGTGCTGGATTGTTAGTCAAATCAATTATCACCAGCTGCCTGCCAATGCCATACTCTGGCTGGTAGGTTATATTGGCACCCGTGTAGGAACCAAATGCTCTTTAGGGTGGAGAGTTTACTTCCCACAACAGCGGGTATCGGGTCCTATCAGATCGGGACATTCGACCTAAATTCAGTACTTCACAGGTACAAAAATTAGACCCAGATCCGGGTCCGGATCCTAATTAAAAAAATATACCCGTCGAATCCGGTAGCGGAAAATAAATATGTGCACTTAGGTATTTTGCACCCGATACTCTACAGTTCCAATAATTTTTGCACTTAAGTACATGAATAAATATTATATTTACATATCTATCTTCAACAAATACTATTTATATGTATATCCCATAACCCTATTATTCAAATTTCATATTTTTTGGAATATTTTTTAACGAGTCCGGGTGCGGGTTCCGGGTGGTGTTATTTGAGCGGATCCGGATCCGCACCCGGAACTGCATCGGATCTTATTTTAGGACCCGAACCCGTATAGATTGGGTCGGTTCTGGTCTAATGCCGGATCTAGGTCGGGTCTGGGTAACGGATAAATGTGACAGTGCTACTTCCTACCTGGTGATGATGATTTATTCCATGTTTACTTTTGTTTTTGATATTGATTGAAACAGATATTAGATTTGAAGTTATTATTATTATTTTTTGATTGTAAAAGGTTAGCCGAAGCCCCCCGAGTTTCATTAAAAACTTTTTAATAAAACAAACACAACAGAAGTAATCAGTCAGGCAATGAGATTCATATATCCCACAGGCAGGCCATGATACTCATTCTCCTTACCCAGAAACATGAGTTTTTCCTCCATACATGGTTATAACCAACACAAAAAATCAAAATACCAATGTCAAACTACAAATTCCCAAAATACATTATCAAAAGCAGTGCTTTCTCCTCCCTTAGCGATGCCTGCGATCATTCCTCCTCTGGTGTACCTTCCCTTTCTTGTGATTCTTCCCCATTGTTTGCCCGACCAGTGTTGGTATACATATCCTTGATCTTCTTCGTCTGTTCTTCACCTACTATTGTAGACCAAAATATGATATTAGCAGTAATCTTGCTAATCATTTGTTGATGCATGTTGTGTCTGTGTTATTCTAAAAATTCTATTGTTCCGTTCTAACGAAAGACCCCAGCATATGGCCACAACACCAAGACCCCAAAAATTGTAGTTGCCTCTGCCAATGTTCCCATCTCGCCATCCCCCCTATGCATTCAGTATTGTTTGCAGTCCTGCCCCCTGCGCTCCCTATTCTTTGTAGTAGATCTCTCCAGATAGGTTTCGCGAAGCTGCATGTCAGTAGTAGATGGTCCACCGTTTCGTTATCCTGATTGCACATAACACAGTGGCTCGGACCTTGCCATCCTCTTCTAATCAAGTTATCCCGTGTTAGAATGGCGTTTTTACAGGCTAGCCAGTTAAGAGTCCTGACCTTGAGTGATACTTTTACCCTCCAGATTGGGTCGTATACTCTAATTCCCCCATTGTTGAGCCTTTTATATGCCGATCTCACCGAGTATACGCCTCCCTTCTCTCCCTACCATTTCGGCTTGTCTTCATGGTCCATTCCTGTTAGCTTCCAATCCTGTAAGAAACCTATAAGTTCATGTTTTGTCTTCTAGCCTCAATGGTTAATCTGCCTGTTTGATCATTCCTCCAGTGTCCGGGTTCGGGTTGAAATTCATGCCGATTTGAAGTTAATTAAACATGTCTCTAATCAAAGTTGTCTTATTGAATGCCTAATGGCTTTCCCAATATGTAATTGGGTAAAATGCTTAAAAGGCTACCATCGTTTGCCAAAGTACAAAAAAAACCCCGACATTTCTAAAAAGTATCAACAAGGGATATGAGATGCTTTCGTGAGTTCATACATGACTTGGCCCTGATTGATCTCTCACTTTCAGGAAGGAAATACACCTGGTCCAATCTTAGAAGCTCCCCTCAATGGCCAGACTGGACAGATTCTTGATCTCTGCAGCTTGGGAATCTTCCTTTCCTAACTGCATCTAGTATTCACTGCCAAGATTTTCAGCTGATCACTGCCCTATCGTCCTCGACAATCAAGTCATCACTCATTAGGTTCATTATTTCAAATTTGAAAAAGCATGGCTTCAACACCTTGCATTTGTCATGTGGCTGGAGTCGTTAGACTCTATCCGTTTCCATCAAAAAAAAAACACCTTGCATTTGTCCCTTCAGTACAAGATTGGTGGAAGACTTTCATGTGCACTGGGAATCCGGTTGATATTTTTGCAACAAAGCTTATCCTCCTAAAAAGAAGAATTTGGCGCTGGAGAAATGAAAATTTCGGCCACATCCCAAAGAAGAAGAAGCAGCTGCAAGAGAAATTGCTGAAGTTGGAGATTGAGGCAGAGCAATCCCCTACGGCGACTGAACCCCTAAAGGCAACCCAAGCGAAACTACAAAATCTTATCTGGACTGAGGCAGTATATTGGAGGCAAAGATCGAGAGTGCAATGGATAAAGGAAGGAGATGCAAACTCAAAGTTCTTCCACTGTATTGCAAATGGGAGAAGGAGACGAAACTTCATACACAGTCTTATCATTGATGATACTCTGGTAACCTCTCCAACCCTGATTAGAGAGGCTTTTGAGAATCATTTTCAAGCAATTTGTGGTACAACTCCTCAGTTAGATTTTCGGATTGATTGGCAATCTCTTTTCCCCAAACTGACTTATGCTTGGAGCATTTGGATGACCCGTTCACTATGGAAGATGTTAAATTGGCTGTCTTTGGAATGAGCAGTGACAAAGTGCCAGGCCCTGATGGTTTCTCCATGAGCTTTTATCATACTTTTTGGGATACTATCAAGGATGATCTTTTTGCCATGCTTCGGTCGGTACAGAGGGGAGATACTGATCTTGACAGACTAAACTACTCCAACATCATGTTAATTCCCAAGTGTGAAGGGGCAAATTTGGTCTCTGATTACAGACCTATCAGTTTGCTCAATTGCTCCTTCAAAATTTTTACCAAAATCCTTGCCAACAGGCTAGCCCCTATCCTACACTCACTTGTGTCCTCTTCTCAAAGTGCCTTCCTGAAGGGTAGATCTACGATGGATTGTTTCCTTGTAGCTCATGAAGCTATCAACTTATGCAGCACCACTCTGATGCTCTTTTGTTCAAGATTGATTTTGCAAAAGCTTTTGACTTGGTCAGTTGGGATTATTTAGACCAACTATAAATCGTTAGAGGCTTTGGGCCAGCATGGTGCAGTTGGATCCATATGATCATGAGGACGGCAAAATCTTCAATTCTTATAAATGGAGAGGGGGAAGACAAATAAACTCCAAGCGAGGGCTTAAGCAGGGGGATCCTCTTTCGCCAATGCTTTTCATTTTAGTAGTAGATGTGTTAGCTCAGATGCTCTATAATGGTCGCAGAAATGGTGCTTTCTCACCGCTTCCTGTCCGGGGATCACTTGCTGATCTGTCAGTTCTGCAATTTGCAGATGACACGCTCCTTTTCTGTAAAGGAGACGAGCATGATGTTATCAACCTCAAGGTGGCACTACATTTATTTGCAAACATCTCAGGGTTGGCCATAAATTTTAATAAATCCTCAATTGTTTATTTTGGTAAATCGAAGATGAAGCTTCAAACTTTTTCAACCATCCTAGGTTGCAAGGAAGAGTGCTTACCTATTCAGTATCTTGGCATGCCATTATCTAATGGGAAGCTCAGCAAAAGAAATTGGCAGTCGCTGATCCTCAAGATTGAAAGAAGACTCTGTGTGTGGAAAGGCAAAATGCTATCTCGAGGAGGAAGGCTTGTACTTATAAATTCTGTTCTCAGTGCTTTACCGTTCTACTTCGCTTCATTCTTCAAACTATCCATTTGGGTTATCAAAAGAATTGATCAAATCCGCAGTAGGTTTTTCTGGTGCGGCGCAAACACTGATACAAGAGGAGTGGCATGCATGAGGTTGCAGAAGATCTGTCAGCCTAAGAAGCAAGGTGGGCTAGGAGTTCTTGACTTGAAAGTCTTTAATGAAGCACTTCTGATGAAGTGGTGGTGGAAGTTGGTAGCATCTGATTCGCTACCTAGCCAAACATTAACGAGTCTCTATCTTAGAAGCAACTCCAACACCCTCACATGCCCCTCAACTGCTTCCAGCTTCTGGAAGGAAATTTTTCATCTCAGAGAACAATTCTTGTTAAATGTAAATTGGAGGTTAGGTAAGGGGAACCTTATCAATTTTTGGACGTCGAAATTGATAAATGGCTACAGTATTTCTTCTTTATGTCCAACGCTGGCTGCTGTAGCATGGAATCTAGAAGTTGATGTCCTTTCCCAAGGCTCCTAGATTGATGGAAAGTGGATCTGGAAACCGAGGCTTAAATGTGTCGCCAACCATTCAATTCGAGAGGAGAAGAAGAAACTTCTTGATCTAATTGTACACTTCCAGCCTTCAAACTCATGAGATCAACCTTCATGGCGACTCACTCCGTCAGCCCAATTCACTGTCAAGTCAGCATACAACTTCTTCATCACCTCCGGCCTTCGTTCCCCTTTTTTGCTGCAACATGATTTTCTTCAGCGCCGCTAAAATGCAAAATCTTCATCTGACAAATGAGTTGGGATAAACTCAACTCCAAAGATTTCCTTCACTCCAAATACTGGCCTGGAGACACGACATGCACAGCTTGTGCATGTCCTGTCGAATCGACCTACCATATCTTTTTCGAATGCCCTATTGCCACTACTACTTGGACATATGTCACTGCACTTTTCAATATTCATACCTTGCCTTCTGACTTACAGGAATGCTTTACTTCTTGGTGCTTTGGAAATCAAATACACAGACACATTTGGCACCTTATGACAATCTCAATCTGTTAGAGTTTATGGCTTGCTAGAAATGAATGCACTTTCTCTTCTAAGAATATGCAACCAAAGGAAATTATTTCTAATTCAATTTTTTGGTTTCGATCTTGGTTAGATGGGATGGATAGCAGCAAGAAGAAGGCGATACTCTTTCAGGAGATGAAGCAAGCGGGGGTGCAGGATGCCCTCCTCAGGCAGGCATTGATACGGATTGATCAAGCAGACAGTGCGGGGGATAGCTGCTCAGCCTAGTAGCCACCAGCCACCAAACTGCTCTTTCTGATGTTTTGATTTTTGATGTTTTTGGTTGAAAAACTCTATAGTGTTTAAGTTGTTATTACTTTTTTAGTAGGTCTTTTTGGGGGATCAAGAGTTCGGCATCTGTGTTTAGCTGAAATATCTTGCCCCTTTGTATTATTTACCTGTAGTAGTTACTTATATATTAATATATCTATAGTGAGGTAGGGACTTATCCCTATAGTGAGGTAGGGACTTACCCTATCTTTAACCAGTCAAAAAAAAATATTTCTAAAATGTACAAAGTATTCGTATCCCCTACCCGTTGGTTTATGCACTTTTCCATCTTCTTTCTGCTTTGGTTAGAAGTTGACTAGCGACCATTTCCAAGTAGGCTAGATGACAAAAAAGTGCAAAAACTAACAGAAGAGGGCTGCTTTTTACTTTATGAAAACTTAGGAGTGTTTTTGTACTTTCTACAAATGATTAGGATGTTTTAAGCAATTTCGCCCTAAATATTTGAAAAGATAGAATCTCGAGATTTAAATGATTTAGGATCTACTTTGCCAAAAGGTTCAAAGCAATATGCTTTTAGTTGATCAATTCATATCTCCATTGTTTTCTTCACTTGTCTTACGTTGTTTTTGGATGCAATTTCTTTGTGTCCGACTTCTAGCAAACATTAATAGAACGTCATCTTAATTTTTTTTCTATTACAAAAGCACCAAAATACCAAATCGTGAATTTGTCGAGTGAATCTCAGTCGTTCATATTACAATATGCAGATGATACATTGATGTTTGGAGCGGCCAAGATGGAAGAAATTATGTCTATTCGAGTAATGTTGAGATGTTTTGAGTATTGGTCTTAATTGACGGTTAATCTATATAAGAGTTGTGTGGTTGCCCTCAGTAACGAAAGTATGAACCGGATAGACTTGATATCAAACGCAATGGAATGTGGTAAAGGAGAATTCCCAATCAAATATCTCGGTATGCCAATCAGACGAGGAAGATTGAGAAAGGAAGATTGGATCCCGTTGGAGGAAAAATAGAGAAGAAGCTAGCGGTATGGAAAGGAAAGTTCTTGTCTCTGGGCGGGAGAATCGCTCTTATCAACGCGGTGCTAAGTAGTCTTCCAACATACCTTATGGCTATTTACGAGTTACTAAAATGGGTAATTGATAGAATAGTCAAATGTAGAATATGGTTCCTATGGAAAGAAACTAAAGAAGACAACAAAGGCTTTCACCTGGTTAGATGGAAAATGGTATATAAGAAGAAAGAATTTGGCGGATTAGGAATAGTCAACAGAGATATGAACAGAGCACTTCTTAGAAAATGGTGTTGGAAAGTGAATAAACACAGGAAGACGTGGTGGAGTAAATCCTTTGGCTTGTACAGGAGAAGGAAGATGTATCGATATGAAGGACGAACTGCTCAGGGGAAGGCATCATATCTGTGGAAAGGAATCGCAAAAGTTTGAGAAATCTTTCATACGAACACAAGGTCCGGAATTGGGAATGGTAAAGAGACAAAATTTTGGATGGACAAATGGTGTGGGATAACACGTTGCTATCTCTATTCCCTCAATTAGCTAATAAAACGACTAATGAGAATCTTCTACTGATAGATGTATAGAGAAACGATATACTACATATTAAGTTCAGGGAAATTCTAACGTCAGAAAATCAGGTACAATTGCGGAGACTCCAATCTTTTGTGTGTGTGTGTGTGTGTGTGTGTGTGTGTGTTGGTTGGGGGGGGGCAATACTCGAATGATGGAAAAGATGTCAGGGAGTGGATTCTAGAGTTAAGTAGGATGTTTACGGTGGCATCATTGTACAATCACTTGAATGATGGGGGGATGAGAAATCACGAGGCAAATATTATCTGGAAATCAAAATCACCTACAAAGGCGAAAATTTTCATGTGGTTGGTTCTGAACAATGCTGTTAGATATTGTATTATATATAGTCCCATATCGGATATGTATTAGTTTAGTATTTGGTTCCCTCCTATATATAGGAGTCATTGTACATAGTTATATTTGATTCCAATAATCCAATCATATTTTTCCAATCTCTCTGTTAACCTTATCATGGTATCAGAGCATAATTATTCAATTTTTTCTTTCTTCTCAAAACCTTAGAATTTCAACAAAAAAAAAATCGAAGAAGAAGAAGAAACAGTCTCTCTGACTGCATCATCATCATCAAGAAGAAGAAGAAACCCTATCACTAACCATCATCATCATCAACTGCCAAATCACCAAACTGTCAAGCAACTTCGGCATCATCCCGACGACCCAAACTCCATTCAACCCCGACTGTATCATCCATCCTGATGACCCAAACCGCAGTAACCCCAAAACTCCGACTGCATCATCCCGACGACCCAAACTCCTTTCAACCCCGCCGTCCAAACCCTTGCCCGCTGAAGAACCAACTTCGGCAGGCCCCTGTTCCCGTTGACGTCATCATTTACATCCTGTTGACGCCGTTCAACCCTGCCATCCAACCCGTCGTCGTCACCAGCACTCTCCCTCAACCAACTGTAGCCGCCACCCCCGAAACCCTCCTACCCAATACTCCAAACCCTAACCCTAATCCTCCTACCCGAAACCAAACCCTACCCTATATCCCAAACCCGACCCGCTTCCAACTCTAACCAAATGTCTGTTTCCTCCCTTTCCAAAAAATTTATAAAAAAATAAAATAAAATAAAAAACTTTTTGTAGGTACTCTTTCTTCTCCAATAGAACATCAGTCTCACCGATTCAGACACATGCAGTACCGCCATCATCCTCACTCTGGTATCCTACCTCCTCCTTCTAGCATCATCCCTCACCATGCACCACCACTACTTCTGCACCCGATAGCACCATCCACCTCCCGATCCCGACACCAGCAGCAGTTCCGCTCTTATTTTGATCCCTACCACAGCGACATCAGTCTCATTTCTCCTCGCAGCACTTCTTCCCTTACGTCTTCGGCCATGACCGTTACTCCAACTTTGCCGACTCCTACTGATTGGGCTAATTTCCAGCATCGCCTTGATCAGCTGGAACTCCAGCTCTTGGGTCAGTTTATCACTACTGGCCCCTCTGCCCACGCATTCTCTGTCACTTCTGGTATGCATACTTCCTAAATTTTAGATTCTGGTGCCTTATATCATCTTACTAGTAATTATACACTGCTTACCACCAGTACTACACATCCCTCTCACTCTCCATCCCTACACACAGCTGATGGCTCACACCTTCTCCCTACACACTCAGGATCTATTAGCTCTCTCACTCTCGCATTGCCCTATGTTCTTTATGCTCCTCATTTATCCATGAACTTTATTTCCATTAGTACACTATGCGAGAGTGGTCTTGTCATTACATTTGATTTTGTCGGTTTTTCTATTACTGACTCTCATACGGGTCAGAGGTTTGGGCATGCTGGTCGACATGGTTGTCTATATCACCTAAATTTTCTTCATGCACATAGATATCATCATCATTTTGCTGGAGTTGTACACTATGATGCTGATCTGTGGCACAGACGTTTAGAACATATTAGTGCATCTTGAAACAAGACTTTAGCTCGTAGTGGTATCCTTGGTTCTCTTTCTTTTACTCATTTATCTGATTGTTAGGGTTGTCATTTGGCCAAAGATATAGCCCTCCCATTTAATCAAAAAAGTACCTCCCATACCACCCATCCTTTTCAACTTATTCAATCTGACATATGTAGACCATCTCCTACACCTTCCCACAAAGGTTATCTCTACTATGTTTGTTTCATCGATAACTTTACTCGATACACATGGGTGTTTCTTATGCACCAACGCTCTGAGATACCTGACATTTATCGGTTCACACTCAGTTTGGTGTGTGTATCAAAACTTTTCGCTCTGATGGTGCTTGTGAGTACACTTCCACCGCTATGAGATTGATCCTTCAATCTCATGGTAACTCTTTCAGCAATCAAGTCCTCACACACATGAACAGAATGGTGTAGCTAAACGCAATCATCATCACATCCTTGAGACGGCTTGAGCTCTTCTACTCTCATCTTCTGTTCTTCGTTATTTCTGGGCTAAAGCTATCATGACGTCTGTCAGTCTCATTAACATCACTGCCTCGTCTGCTCTATCTAGCACATCACCTTATGAGGCTCTTCACCACTCCCCGCTGGACTACAACATGCTCTGTACCTTTGGGTGCACCTGTTTTGTCCTTCTCCCTTCCACTGAGCCCACAAAGCTCATAGCTCGAGCTACTAAGTGTGTTCATCTAGGTCTCAGTCCGGAACATAAGGATTATCGTTGTTTTGATCCTATCACGGGTCGTGTTCATATTTCCCGACATGTCTCCTTTGTGGAAGACTCTCCCTACTATTTAACCTCTCATGAGGATGCTAGTTTTCTTGACTCCTCTATTATTAGAATTCCTTCCCCGGCCAGCCCTTCCCGCATTCTATTTGATCCCACTCCTTTAGCTTCTTTCCCATCTCATACTGACATTCCACCTATTCCTCCTACGGAGATACCACCTGCATCCCCACAACATCATGCCTGCTCACCACCTACTTCCCCACTCCCACAACCTATCTCACCTCCTCACCCTGTTCATCTTCCACCGTTCGTCAGTCTGAACGTTCTACCTCGGGCATTCCACCAGCTCGTTACACACTTAATGCCACTGGTCCTTCTGACCAGTTTGGTTTTGCCATCCTAGCCTCCTACTCACCATAGTTTTATGTGTATCTCACTGCCATACACTCTACACGTGAGCCCAGAATCTACCAGGAAGCCATTCAATATCCTGAGTGGCGGGAAGCTATTGCAGAGGAGTTCAGTGTTTTTGATCAGACTGACACTTGGAATATTGTTCCACTGCCTGTGGGCGTCAAGCCTGTTAGCTGCAAATGGATTTTCAAGTTCAAATATCGACCTGATGGCTCCATTGAGCGGCACAAGGCCCGTCTTGTTGCTAGAGGATTTACTTAGGAGCATGATATTGATTATGATGAGACTTTTGCCCCGGTTGCACAGATAACTACTATTCTCACACTCCTTGCCATTGTCGCCATTCGTCAGTGGCTGTTATATCAGATGGACGTGAAGAATGCTTTTCTTCATAGTACCTTATCTGAGGTTATTTACATGCATCCTCCTCCTGGTCTTACCACCCCTTCTCGTCATGTTTGTCGTTTGTGACGGGCTATATATGGTCTGAAACAAGCCCTCGAGCCTGGTTTGAGTGTTTTCGCATTGTTATCACCCATGCTGGTTTCAGTCAGAGTTCACAGGACCATTCTATGTTTATGCGGTCATCACCGCAGGAGATGGTCATCTACTATTATATGTTGATGATATGATTATCACTGGGGATGATTCTGCAGGCATTGCCTCCATACAGAAGTACCTTCACCAGCAATTCCATATGAAAGATCTTGGAAGATTACGCTACTTTCTGGGCTTAGATATTTCCCACGGGTCTCGAGGGATCCTTATTTCTCAACAGACATACACATAAGATATTATCTTTGCTGCTTGTCTATCTGACAGTCGTTCGCTGACACTCCATTAGAGCTTCATGTGCAACTTCGTCCCCACAGATGGTGAGCTCCTTCTTGACCCTACTAGTTACAGATAGATTGTTGGACAGCTTGTCTACTTATGCATGACCAGACCCGATGTAGCTCATGCAGTTAGTATTGTTAGTCAGTTTGTCTCTGCTCCTACATCAGTTCACTATGGTGCACTTCTTCGGATCCTCATATATCTTCGGAGCACTATTACTCGCTCATTATTCATGCCTTTTCCACATCCACCATAGAGCTCCGCACGTATTCTGATTCAGATTAGGTGGGTGATCCTACCACCAGACGGTCTACCATAGGTTTCTGTCTATTTCTTGGTGATTATTGATCTCGTGGAGAAGCAAGAAACAGGAAGTTGTAGCATGTTCTTCAACCGAATCTGAGTACAGAGCAATGACAACCACTACTGGAGAAATTGTTCATATTTGTTGGCTCTTATCAGATATGGGTGTAACTCTTACAGGCGTTACTCCTCTTCATTATGATAATCAGAGTGCGTTGCATATTGCAAGCAACCCCTTCTTTCATCAGCAAACAAAGAACATAAAGATAGATTGCCACTATGTTCTTGAGCGCTTTGAAGTAGGGACCATTTCACTTCACTATGTTATTTCTTTACAGCAAACAACAAACTTCTTCACCAAGTCCCATACTGTCCAGAGATTTTGTATTTGGTGGCTCGCACTGTTCGACCCATCGTGAGTTTGAGAGGGGATGTTATTTATTGTACTATATACAGTCCCATATCAGATATGTATTAGTATTTAGTTCTCTCCTATATATAGGAGTCATTGTACACAGTTATATTTGATTTCAATAATCCAATAGTATTTTTCAATCTCTTTGTTAACCTTATCAAATTGCTATTCTGTCAAATGTCAACCTAAGGAAGCATAATGTGCCGATCGATGTTAAGTGTCCTAGATGTAACCAAGGGGAGGAGGACGTCAAACACATTTTCATAGATTGCCCTAATGCGAAATTGACTTGGGAAATTATGGGGTTAAGCTTTGGTATTACTGAATCTCCAACTCATATAAAAGGAAAGGGGGGGGGGGGGGGGGAGAGAGATCTTCACATATTAAAGTAGAAAGTAGGGTAATGTGGGATATAACGGTAGCGGCTAGTTTATGGTTCCTATGGCTGGACAGAAATGATGCTTATTTTTATTCTATAAACTGTAGTTATCATGATGCTATATAAAATTTTGGCTGTGATCAATGCTTAGGCAGGTAAGGCAAGGGTCAGGAAGAGGCTGTGCACAGACATCGAGGAGTAGTAGGGTGAGGGGTTGAGATTCGTACTCTACATCGTTGGAGTGTTATGCTACGTGGATAGAATGGTTGCCTACTTATGCATTATATTTTTATGTTTTTACATTTGGATGTATTTGAACTAGAGCATGTGTTTTAGAGTGAGCTTGATTTTTGGGTGTAATATTTTGTACGCTTTGTTTCGTTAATCCCTTCATTAATAAAACAGGTGACCTGTAAGTCACTTTTATTAATCAAAAAGAAAACTCAGTCGTTCATATGTTTGATTAATCTAAGTGACTAAGTGATCAAAGGCTAAAAGTAATGACTTAAAGTAAAAGTGTATCGTATGTATGCAATCTTATTCCACTATATTCTCCTACCTACTCCCGAACCCAAAAAAGAACAAAACCCTAGATCTATCTCCTAGGGGCGGCGGCGGCTTGCCCTCTGCGCCGCTACCCCCCCCCTCTCCCGTCGTCCCCCCTACCACTCCTCCACCAACGCGACGACCCTCCCTCCCTTCCAGTACGGCGACGAAGACGTTGTTCCCTCGCGTCGACGGAGATCCACGGCGTCCAGTCGCCCGCTCCGCTTCATCGTCCTCCATCGGGTGACGGCGTCGACAATGCCCTGTCGCTTGCGCCGACTCGATGACGGGGCCAGCGTGCCCCTAGGCGACGGTGACGGGGCAACTCAGAGTGAGGGCGACGGTCCATCGAAGGAGTGGATCTCGGCCATGTCCCAGATGGGGATGTCGCAGATGTCGTGCGACCCTCCCGTTCCTTCCGCCGATGCCGCATCCACCATCGACCACGGGGAAGAAGACCCATATCTGATTTATCGAATCTGGGCGACGACGACATGATCTGATTCGGTAAGGGGGCACCACCCCCCGCCCGCTCCCCCCACGTGACGACCTTCTATTTTGCCCCCACTGCCTCTATGCCGCAGACGAACCAGATCTGTGGTGCTTGGAGTTAAGGGTGGCTTTATTGGGGTTGGAGTTTGGTTTAGGTTGAGATTGGTTAGCTTTGCTAGGTGTTTCACCGGTTGTTCTTTGTGCTTGCCACCATGTCTACACTCTTGGGGCCATTTACAGCTATGGTTTGGTTTTTCAAGGGTTGGTAGTGCGTGTGAAGAAGCCGGGGGTGTGCTTGGCTGTGTCGTAGTGTGAGACGGCAGGGTATTTAGTGGTTTAGGGGGTTGGTTGCGCTGTCTGGGTTGGGTATGTCTAGTTGTGATGTGGTGTAGTTCGGTTGTGGGGCTAGGGCCCGAAGATGGGGTCCCCCCATGAGACCTCTTATTACATACTAGTATTTTATCCCCATGAGACCGATTGTGGAGCTTGGGCCCAAGACGGGGTCCCTCCGTGATGGGCGCTCACTTGTCACAGCTTCCGTGGTGTTTGTCTCAACTGTCGCGGAGCGTCCGGGATGTGAAGAAGGAGGTGGAGAAAATTTTGATTCGGTGAGAAGAAGGAGGTGTATAGTTGTGGGGCTAGGGCCAGAAGACGGGGTTCCTCCATGATCGTTACTGCACAGGGTGGGGCTTGGGCCCGCAGAAGGGGTCCCCCCATGAGGTTCACAAAGGGGAGATGTTTGTATTTTTGGTCGGCAGTAGAGGAGTCACACACTGAACTTGACTTTCCTTAATCCACTGTCCCAAGACTTTGCAACAGCACCGCCACTACGCCATCATCATTGACCCTGAAATCTACAACGTCCACCGCCCGTAGGGGTGAGAGGTGAAGGTGATTCTTTAAATTGGTTGTGATTTGGTTGGGTTTTACATAAGAGAGAGAGTGAGAGATTGAGAAAGTGAAGACGTTGCTTCTCACTACTCTATGCAGACATCTGTTTGTGTTGCGAGAAATCACCTGAGAGAGTATAAGTACCATCTTCATTGCTCTCTTAGATTGTGTCTGTGGTTAGGGTTAGTGAGAGTTTTGCTTAGTGAGAAATCGCTTGTGAGAGCTAAAGCGTGTGAGAGGTGAAGTTGCGACGGCTCTCCTTTTTTGTGCGACTCCGATTGGGCCATGTGTGAAGTTGCATTGGTGAGGTAGAAGGAGGGGAGCGACAAATTTTTAAATCCCACAGGATTCGCTTCAGGTGGGTGGGCGTGTGCCGTGGAGGTGGGTGCTCGAAGCTTGCTTGACGGACATACAATTAGTTGGTCCTCGTAGGTTAGAGTGAGAGCTGATTATATGTACTGGTCATGTCGCTTCATGTTTTTTTTTTCTGGCTGTAAGTTGTAACTTGCCTCAGCATGCTGAGGTTGTTTTGTTAATTTCTTATTAATGAAACAGGGTGGCCTTATTTCACCTTTTTCCTCAAAAAAAAAATAAATTTCTCATTCTACTATAAAATCACAAATTGCAAATCGTGAAAATGTTTAGAGTGAGCTCAGCCATTTATATTTTTGATTAGTCAAACTGATTATATGTTACAATTAAATGACTTAAGTAAACGTTTAAGTAAACTTGTATCATCAGGGCCGGCCCTAAGTTCCCGGGGGCCCGAGGCGAAAGACTCAAATAATTATTTTTTGAGGCTCCTAATAATAATATAATTTTTTTGTGAGTAAAATATGTGTCTATATTTATAAGGAAAATACAAATTTGGAGTTCCTAAAATTGTAAAAAATCCGGAGGCCGGAGGCTGCCGCCTCACCGGCCTCAAGATGAGGGCCGACCTTGTGTATCATATGTATAATTAATAATCTATCTAATTATATAACTAAGCAAGTAGGGTTGCTGTTTTCCGACAATACTTTCTTATCCTAAAAAAGTTTAAAATGCCCCTAGCTTACTGACTACATTATTATCTTAGCCATAGATTTTTTTATTTTTAGGTTAGACATATAACAACCATCCACTCAATTCACTCATCCAATTAGAAAATTTTTTATTTTGAAAAAAAACAGACCAACAAACGAACGAACAAATTTACTACAACCACACAAAATTTAATTGCCTTCTTTATGCTCATAATCTTTATGTTCATGAAATTTGATAAAATTTTATGATGGCGGTAAACTACCAACACTAAGATGGATGTGTGATTTAGAAATGAGAATATACGAAACATGGTAAATGTAGCTTCTATCTAAGATCAATTAAGAGAGAATCGTCTCAGAAGATTTTGGCCATGTCAAACGTATACCTGTTAATGTCTCCATTAGAAAGAATGATTTGATAAATATTGAGGGTAGAGTTAAGGGTATGGGAAGATCGAAACTTGATGTAAACTGTAGAAAAAAAATATAATAACTTGTGGTCTTACAAAAGATATTACACAAAACAAAACAGAATGGAAAACATTGATTCATGAATCATGTAACCGACACTAACTAGTTGAGAAAAAAACTTTGCTATTGTTATTGTTGTTGTTGTTATGATCATAATCTAAATTTCATACATACTTGTTACCGCTGATTTCGGTGTGGGGGTAAACAGATAGAATTTGTGGATCCGAGGAAAACCTGAACAGCTGACTCGGCCTTCTTGCTCCCGCCGCAACCTGCAGGGAAGTGCGAGACACCGGGGTTGATTCCGGCGTCGCACCCTCCGACGCTCTTGTCAGTAATCAGCAAAAGATTAAGAAAGAGCTTAAGTGGTGAAAAAGTGATTAACCTGGTCTTGGTGGTAGAGGGGTTGTATTTATAGTCGCCTTTGGAATGATCAGGATCCTGATTTCCTGGCTAACATTTAGGAGCAAAATCCTCCTATTCTGTTTTAGGAAAGTAGGCCTTGATTCCCTGGTGAGAGCAAATCAAGCTTATTGATTTGATCTAATCAAATCAGTGGCCTGATTCTCCCTTGGTGGACCGGGCTTGTATCGGGTCGGGACCCGCGCCCAGTTGGAGTGGATCTACATCCGGGCGGTTGGTTTCGTGAGAAGGAGGCCCAATACCCGTTTTGGATCCATCTGTATGTGAAATTACCTTTTTACCCCCGTGCTTCAAGATTCGTGCTCGATCTGGACGGTCCCGATTTAACCCCAATTTTAGCCATATCACGAGCCCCCCACTCCTAAAGGCTGAGCGTGATCAGACTTTGAGGAGTAGTTCAGCAGTTTCAGTGGCTGGTGGAGTTGTATCGGAGTCCAAATGTGGGATTTTGAATCTAGAAAGGGGGTAGTGAGGTAACTTTTGACGCTGTGTGCTGTTCTTGAGCTGCGTCGGGTATCTGACAGTCTTTTATCTACTTTTTTCGAAGTATTTGTTTAATTCTGCGATGTGTTTGCTAATCGTTCGGGGGCTTTAGCGGTGCATTCAGGGTAATAATTGTTCGCTCCGGGGTTCGAAAGTGTGTCCCCGAATTTTCAATTATCTCCCAGAATTTTTAGCTAATTTTTCCGAATTTTTAGCAATTTTCTCGCAATTTTTAAACAAATAAAACGATTAAAATAAATAAAAAACGATTTAAATACCGATTAATGGCGTGGCTCGATCTGAGCCATCGATCGTGGACGGGCGCGAACTTCGGAAAGATCTGATGGTTGTTACCGCTCGGCAGCGTTTTTCTCCGTTTACGAGCTCGGAAAGGCACTTGCTCGGCTGCCGACCGGGGACTAGGGGGTTCGGCGTTCCGAGCGACGTGGCGCAATCTGAGCCATCGGATGGTGGCGCGCATCTCGAGACGGGCGCAGTTCCCAAAAAAACACTATCTTGTCTTTTAGCGCACGTGGCGCAATCTGGGCTCTTCATCATTGGGAGCGCGAATTTTTGAGAGATCCAGCGGTCCACGTAGCTCGGTGTCTTTTTTTCTCCATTTACCAGCTCGGGAAAGCACTTGCTCGGATGCCGACCGAAGGCATTGGTGTTCAGCAGGCCGAGCGACGTGGCGTTATCTGAGCTGTTGGATGTGGGCGCGCATCTCGAGACGGGCGCAGTTCCCAAGAAAACACTATCTTGTCTTTTAGTGCTCTCGGCGAGATCTGGGCCTTCTGATTGAGATCAGACGCGAGAGTTGAGGGAAAAGTGATTTTTCCCCGTTTACACGCTCGGAAAGGCACTTGCTCGGCAGCCGACCGAGGGCCTGTGGTTTTTGGCAATCTGAGATGGCTCTGTTCCCAATGGTTTTAATGGCGCTTCGTGACTTGTGTGGCATTTCGCCTTCCCGACGTCATTAAGGATAATTCCTTTAATTAATGCGTGGCGTTTCAACTTCCGAGGATCAGTAATTCCCTTAATTAAAACGCGGCGCTTCGATTTCCGAGGGTCATAATGGCTGGTTCTAGGAGGCAGGCTATAAGTACTCCACTCCCTTTGTCATTTTAGTCACAACCAAATTGAGTTCCAGACCTCGGAGGCATCTGCCTTGGGTAGCTTCTCTCTTGAGGTTCGGAGAGGTGGTCGCTCTTCTGCCTGGTTTTCCCTTTGTTCCTGACGGCCCCCAAGTGGATGTCAGGAGCGAGGGGGAACGAGGTAGTAGTGGTGACGACCGTAGTCCGAAATCGGGGGGTGAGTTATCTCCGAAGGACGGGTGGTCGCTCTCTTACCTTTATCTTCTCCCGTTCCGGACGGTCCCTAAGTGGATGTCAGGAGCGGGGGAGAATAAGGCAAGAGTGGTGACGACCGTAGTCCGGATCCGAGGGATGGGCCGTCTCGGGAGGACGGGTGGTCGTTCTCTCACCAAGATCTTCTGCCTTCTTTGGTTGCTCCGAAGTGAGTGCCGAAGTAGGCGGAGGTCTTGGTGGGAGAATGACGATCCATGTCCGATGCCGATCTCCGGGCCATCCGAGTCCGTTTGTTGCAACTGTGAAGGCGCCGCTGTCAGAGTCCTCTGACAAACTGATCCTTCCAGTTGCAACCAACTAGCTCGGGATGGCGCGCTTCTCTATCATGAGTTGCAGCTCGGGCTTCTGGACCGTCCGAGCCCGTTGTTTGCAACTGTGAAGGCGCTGCGGTCGGTGTCCTCTGACAAGCCGCGCCTTCCAGTTGTAAACAACAAGCTCAGAACGGTGTGTTTCTCCTGGTTTCTGTGTGTTGATGGGTCCCCTCTCATCTTTGTCTTCCTTCCGGGCTGATGGCTTCTGATGGATGTCAGCCCGGGGAAGTTAGAGATGGGGGGAGTGCCTATCTGTTCCCGACCGGGGCTCGTGGTCGGCGGAATACCGACCGATGCACGGGACCTGGGGGGTGTTCGCCGAAGGCGGCGCCTCAAAACTGAATCAAAATTTTTCCAGGTTCCTCTAGGCATAGGTGAGGCGTCCGAGGGTTCAATCGTCCGAGCGACGTGGCGCACCTTGAGCCGTTGGATGATGGCGCGCATCTCATGACGGGCGCAGCTCCCAAGAAAACACTATCTTGTCGTTTAGTGCTTTTGGCGATATCTGAGCCGTCTGATCGAGATCGGGCGCGAAAGTTGAGGGGAAAGTGAGTTTTCCCCGTTTACCAGCTCGGGAAGGCACTTGCTCGGATTCCGACCGGACCCTACTGTCGGCGTGTTTTAGATCGCTCGTGGCTCGGATTTGGATCACTCGGGGCCGGGCCAGTTGACTTGGTGAGAGGAGTAGTGGTGATGGGCCTTCGTGACGTTTTGAGAGTAGCCCAAAGGCCGCGAAGTTTCATTGGAAGTCCAAGGGACGTTCCAATTTTACTATAAATCTTCACCCCCCTAAGACCAAGTCTTCACTTTTCACTTTTACTCTCTCTCTTCCGTTTTTACTTTGCTTCGCAGTTTTTAGCTCCCTTGGTGGCCTTGCTAGCTGTCGCGGTAGCGTTCTTAGTTCCGGCGAACTTTCCGACCGCACCTGTCACTTCAAGGTCAGTTTCTTTCCCTTCTCTTTTTAGGAAAACATGGTTAAGATTTCGGCTGAGACCCCTGCCTCGGAGCAAGCCGTTGGCCGAGGGGATAAAGGGAAGGGAGTAATGGAGCCGAGCGAGCAAGACGTTGTTCGTCCGGATAAAGAGGGTGAAGTGGCCGAAGTGCCCGAGGAAGTCGCGGCGGAGTCCCGAAAGGGTTAAGCCGTGATCACAATAGTGGAAACGCCGAAGAGAGCGGGGGCGTTCGGTCGGCAGCTCATCGCCGTATCGACCGTGGGAGGCGTCCGGGATTACGCCGAGGATGCCTTGGAGAGGGTCACTCAAGGTACGGCGAAGCTGGTGGAGGAGAACGAGCCTAGGGAGCTGTCCGAGGTCGACCACAGGATCTCGACTCTCACCGAGGCTGATCTCCGCACGATCCGAGAGGGTTTCCGGATCCCGCTTGAGTATGCGCTGCTTCTTCCTGGCCCGGGGTTCCGAGCCAACACAAAGTCCTCGCCGGACATATGCGTCTTCCCGGTCGATTCCCTCATCGCCGGGCTCCGCTTTCCCCTACACCCATTCGTGGTCGAAGTCCTGGTCTGGTACGGTCTGAGTCCTGCCCAACTGATGCCGAACACTTGGAGGAATGTCGTGGCGTTTCTCCTCCGATGTCAAGAGATCGACGCCAAACCGACTATGTTCCTCTTTCGGAGTCTATTCCGACCTTGCCAGCCGAGGCGTGACGAGCAGAGGTTTTTCCTTTCTCCTCGGACGGGAGTTAAGTTGATCGAGAACCCGGACTCGATCAAACATTGGAAGGATAAATACTTCCTCGTCCGAAATCTGACGCCGTGGGTGATACCGACAGTTTGGGCGAAAGACGGCCTGCCCAAGCGTACAAAGAAGGACGCCCCGCTGAATGCTGAGGAGGCTGAGGTCCAGAGGAAGCTTCTCGCCCTGCCAGCGCTAAGCTGGAAGGATATTACGGAGGAGCATCTGTTCCGTGGGGGTCTCAGTCCGATCGACCCTCGTATGCATCTGGTATTTTATACTCCTTGTTTAAAGTTCATGAAAAAATTTTCTAAGTTTTTCCATCCGGCTTTTGCAGAGACAATGAAGCTTGATTACAAGGCTCTGGTGGCGAAGGGCCGGGCAGAGCAGGAGAAGAAGAAGAGGCCGTCGGCAGCGCCTCAGGACAGCCGGGCTCCGAAGAAACCCTCGGTCGCAAAGACTGCCGACCAACCGAAGGTCGCGGTCCTCAAGGAGGGGGAGATTGAGGTCCTCGTCTCTCCGACGAAGGTCGTGGTCCCCGAGCAGGGGGAGGCCATTGTCTCCGATCCCCCTGCCTCGGATGCGCCTGTGCCGACCCCGGGGGCGGACGCTCCGGGTTCGTCGAGCGGCGTGTTCGGGGTGAAGGATGCGCTGTCCATGCCGGTTCCGCCCCTCACTGCCGAGGCGGAGAAGATCTTAACCGAGCGTCACAAGCAGATCTTCGTCCCCGACTGGCAGGTGATGAACGCCGATGGTTTCCTGGGCGACGGGAACATCTGCATGGAGGCGATAAGGCACTTGCCGACCCCGAAGGATCGAGCGACCCTGAAGGCCGGGATGGCAGGGGACGCTGTGATGCAGATCGCCCGGGATACCATGTCGGTAAGTAGGCTGATTTCTTCTTCGTCTGAATTTCTTCCTTAGAAAGTTTTCTAAGTTCTTGGATTCGGATTGTAACTCTGTTGTTCTCTTTCAGACCATCTGCCACTTCAATTTCCTGCTCGAGGAGATGGCGAGGAAGGATCAGGACAAGGAGAAGGAGAGGGTGGAACGCGTCAAGGTCGCGAAGCGGCTCGATTCCGAGTTGCTTCTTTCGACGAAGAGGGCCACCGAAGTGGAGGGGCTGGAGAAGCAGCTGGCCGATGCTGTTCAGCTGTCAAAGGATACGGCGGCCAAGCTCGAGGCCTCGGAGAAGGAGGTCTCCGAGCTGAAGGATTTGGCGGCCAAGCTCGAGGCGTCGGTGAAGGAGGCTGCCGACCTGAGGGAGGAGCTGGCCAAGGCTCGGTCGGAGGCGGAGGACGCTCGGAAGAGGGCCGAGAAGATCAAGGCAAAACACCTCAGGAAGGTGAAGAGGGTGAAGAAGGCCGTGCAGGAGGAGGCCGCGATGCACATGATCCAGAACATGCTGGACGCCTACGGCCGTGCCTTGCAACATGTGGTCGCCAAGAACCCGGGCTTCGACACGTCCACCTACAACTTCTATGACCTCGTGGAAGGGGAGGAGGTTGTCCCCGAGGGGTTGATCGGCCCCGAGGGGGAGACGGAACCCGTCGAGGACCCGTGGAAGGCCGCGGCCGAGGAGGAGAAGGAGGACGACTCCGAGGAGGAGAGCTGGAGCGAAGGAGGTGGCGGAGGCGAGGGCAAGGACAAGGCCGAGGGGTCGACGGACCCGAACGACAAAAAGGTCGACCCCTGACTCGGTTGTCTTCTTTTCTCTCTTTTTTTTGTTTTTGTAAGCCTAACTGCGGACTGGCCACCGCTGTTGTAAAACTCTTCGAATTTTGAATGAAAAAATATTTTGTTTGGCCAAAATTTGTCCAAGTGTTGAGTCTCGGACTTAGTGTTTGTTTTGGCGTAACTTTCTCCAAGTGTTGGGCCTCGGATTTATCTCTGCATTTCAGGTGAGATTCGGTCCGATCACGGAGGCTGAATACCTTCGGCAGGAGCTGGTAAAAACGAAGGACGAGCTCTCTCAGAACCGGTATAAGCGATATCTCCTGCTCGGCAGGCTGGAGGATACGAAGGCGGCTCTGCGGAGGTATGGTCGCGAGCTGTACCAGTACCGGAAGCGCTCTTCAGCCCCCTATCCCGAAGGCGAAGTTGAGAACCTCTGTAGGGAGCTTACCGCCGCCGAGCAGAAGAATGACGACCTTTTGGCCGAGGTCCAATACTTGGAGCTAGCGGAAAAAGAGCGTTTGGCGGAGTGGGAGAAGCTGGCTTCCGAACTGGAGAAAGCGTCGACCGAGCGCAAGAGGCTATCGGCCGAAGTCGACAGGCTCAGAAGGATCACAATAGATAGGGGGATTGAAGTCACCCATTACCGACGGCTCGCGACTGATAACGCCAATGCCTCGGGCTCGTTGACGGCCCCGCGACCGAAGAAGTTGGCGAAGGACGACGTCTTGAGGGATAGGATTATCGAACTGGAGGAAGAGATCGCGTTGCTCAAGCCGGCACCGGTCAGGGCTAACGTTCGCAGCACTTCGTGCACTCGCGAAGAAAGCGAGAGGGGGATTACGTTTCACGAACTTGCGATGCGCTCGCCGTTGACCAGGCGGAGTCCAGCCGACGCTCAGAGCAGTACGGCCGCCTCGTCGAGCGGGGCTTCGGCTGGCGTCGCAGTTAGAGCTAGTAGCGAAGGGGGGTCGCGCTTCGTTGGTTTAGGGTCGGGTTCGGAGGGTAGACCTCGCCGTCCTCGTGTTTCCCTAAACCGAAGCATTCCCCTTCCGAAGAGGCTCTGATTCTGTCGTTTCCCTATTTTTGTTGACCGTTGTAACAACTTAGCTGTAGGGTCGACCGACCATCTGTAACACTATCATGTCTGAATGCAAATAGTTCTGAAAAATTTTCAAGTGTTAGACTCCGGCAGTGTATTGAAACTGTGTTATTCGTTTTCTCTTCTTTTCAGCTCGTTGTGACGATCCATGGCTCGGACTCCGAGCGTTCGAATGATGACTCTGAATCCGAGGCCACCTCTGGAACAGTGGTTCTGAGCCCTAGGAGCGCCGATATGAAGTTACGCCGAGCCGAGAGTGAGTGGGACCACCTTTCGTTGGTCCTCAGTCTCCGGGAAGCCGAGATCCAACGCTTGGAGAATAAGATCGTCGAGCTGAGCCTCGCAGGGGAGGATGAAGACTCGCAGACCGCATTCAGCAACGCTCTTCGGGTCAAAAGCATTCGGCACATTCAGTCGAAGATCGTCGCCGAGCGGGATGACCTGCTCTCAGAGATGGGGCATCTGCGTGGTGTGATGGCGAGGCTCCGGGGGGAGAAGGAGGAGCTGTCAGCCGAGGAGGACGAACAGTTTAGTGGGGATGTTTTTATATGAGAGACAAGTGTAGTGGGTCGGGCATTGTGTGTTTTGTTTGCCGACACTTTGTAATGGAATGTTTTGTATTATGCGCCGACAATTAATAAAATTCCCTTTCGTTGCTTTGCATGTTTGTCTTTGCTTATAACCGTATCGGTCGTGCCGAGATCTTCGAACCGAGCGCGCCTGTTTAGCCGGATGGATCTCCAGGGGTGCGGCTTTTTGTCATTTAGTGGATCTGACACGGTACGGCAAGGCTCTGTACCCAAGAAAGCGTTATTTTGTCGCTTAGAGTAGGTGGCGAGATCTGAGCCGTCGAACGTAGGCGCGAATCTCGAGGCGGCTCAGTTCCCAAGAAAACGTTATCTTGTCGTTTTGCGCAGGTGGCTTGATCTGAGCCGTCTGATCGAGATCACGTACGAAAGTTGAGGGGAAAGTGTGTTTTCCCCGTTTACACGCTCGGGAAGCCACTTGCTCGGAAGCCGACCGAATTTATGGGTCTTCGGTCTTTGGCTAGTAGTTAGGAGAGTTCGGACTTTTGTGTTCGAACGAAGGTCCGGCATCGACCTACCGGAGTGTTTTAGATGGACTAGGAACCAAGTGTTGGACCCCGGGACCATCGCTGGAGCTCGACGGGTGTGGGAGCAATTTCGAACGGCGATCTACCCCTGGCTCATCCGGAGACGAGCCGAGGAGGTGAAGTCGAGCCGAGTGTTGGACTCCGAACCATCGGTATAGTTCAACGGCTGTGGGAGCAATTCCGAACGGCGATCTACCCCTGGTTCGTCCGGAGACGAGCCGAGGAGGTAAAGTCAAGCCGAGTGTTGGACTCCGAACCATCGGTAAAGTTCAACGGCTGTGGGAGCAATTCCGAACGGCGATCTACCCCTGGTTCGTCCGGAGACGAGTCCGAGGAGGTAAAGTCGAGCCGAGTGTTGGACTCCGAACCATCGGTAAAGTTCAACGGCTGTGGGAGCAATTCCGAACGGCGATCTACCCCTGGTTCGTCCGGAGACGAGCCGAGGAGGTAAAGTCGAGCCGAGTATTGGACTCCGAACCATCGGTAAAGTTCAACGGCTGTGGGAGCAATTCCGAACGGCGATCTACCCCTGGTTCGTCCGGAGACGAGCCGAGGAGGTAAAGTCGAGCCGAGTGTTGGACTCCGAACCATTGGTTTAAATAAGAGGGGAGAGAAACATGCAAATTCACAAACATGATAGAATTTTTCTTTATTGATATTTGACGGCGAACCGTTTTACATAGTACAATTCATGGGACAGGTCACAAGTTAGAGGAGAGGAATGGTTCGACACCTCGGATTTCTTAGAGAGGCGCTGGAGCGCTCTCTTGGTATTTCAGGAGGTGGTCGGCATTCCAGGTCCTCGGAAGCTCTTTGCCATCCATGTCTTCAAGTCGGTATGCTCCAGGCCGAACAACCTTTGTGATCCGGTACGGCCCTTCCCAGTTCGGGGCTAGCTTGCTCCTCTGACTGGGGAGGGATATGGCTAGCTTTCTCAATACCAAATCTCCTTGCTTGAGGTTGGCGGGTCGGACCTTCTTGTTGTATGCTAGCTCGACCCTCCTTCTGTAATTCTGTTGCCGAATCGATGCCCTTTCCCTCAGTTCATCTATCAGGTCCAAGTTTCCTCTGAGGTCCCTGGCATTCTGCGCTTCGTCATAGGCCCTGAGCCGAGGGGAAGGTATTCCGACCTCGAGGGGTATCACGGCCTCGGCCCCATAAGTAAGGTTGAAAGGGGACTCTCCGGTGGGCGTCCGCCTGCTGGTGCGGTAGTTCCACAACACATTAGGGAGTTGGTCGACCCACAAACCCTTGGAGCACTTGTCCAACCTCTTCTTGATTCCTGCGAGGATCTGTTTATTAGCATTCTTGGCCTGCCCGTTCGACTGGGGGTGTGAGACGGACGAGAAGCGCTGTTGAATGTCAAGGTCGTCGCATAGGGCTCGGAATGCTGTGCCAGTGAACTGAGTCCCGTTGTCCGTCACGAGGACGCGGGGGACGCCGAATCTGCATATGATGCTCTTCCAGAAAAACTGCACTACTTTGTTCTCGGTTATAGTGGCGAGGGGCTCGGCCTCGACCCACTTCGAGAAGTAGTCGATGGCTACGACTAAGAACCTGAGCTGACCCGGAGCTGGAGGGAAAGGCCCTAGTAAGTCCATTCCCCACATCGCGAAGGGGATAGGGCTCGATAGGGAGGTGAGGTTGGCCTGGGGGAGACGTCGGATGTTGGAGTGTCTCTGGCAGGAGCCGCATTGCCGAACATGTCGCTCAGCATCTTGAAGAAGGGTCGGCCAGAAGTACCCATAGTTCAAAGCTTTCCGGGCCAAAGACCTAAATCCGGAGTGCGCCCCTCCGATGCCCTCATGAAGCTCCTGTAGGGCATATTCGGCCTGATCCGGGGAGAGACACCTTAGGTAAGGTCGGCCATCTATTTGAGAGAAGGAGGGTTTGTATAAGATGCCCTCGATCAAAACATAGCGCTCGGCCCGAGTTCTGACTCGGCGTGCTTCTTTGGGATCTGAGGGCAGAACTCCATCCCTTAAGAATTCTACAAGTGGCTTCATCCAATCGTCCTGCAGCATGACCGACAATGACTCCACCGAGCTAGGTGTCTCGTCTTCGATGCTCGGTTTAGAGAGGACTTCAATCAGTACGGTCTGTTCGAGACCTTGTAGAGAAGACGAGGCCAACTTGGAGAGAGCGTCAGCTTGTGAGTTCTCCTCCCGGGGGACCCGTTGGATGATGGCTTCTTCGAACCGGCCCATGAGGTCCCGGACCTTGGCGAGGTACTTCGCCATTCGCTCGTCCCTGGCCTCATATTCGCCCAAGACCTGGTTCACGACTAGTTGGGAGTCACTGTGAATCCGAAGGCGCTGTGCCCCAGCACTTCGTGCGAGTCCGAGACCAGCTATGAGAGCCTCATACTCCGCCTCGTTGTTCGAGGCCTTGAAGTTCATGCGGATTGCATACTGCAGGACGAAGCTGTCAGGGCCGTTCAGGATAATGCCGGCGCCACTTCCTTCACTGCAAGAGGATCCGTCCACAAAGACTGTCCAAACGGGGGGCCCATTTGGGACGTGGCCGACCTCAGGGATGGTGGACTCTACAATGAAGTCGGCGAGAGCCTGTGCCTTAATTACCATCCGAGGCTGATAGGAGATGTCATGCTGACTAAGCTCTATGGACCACTTCATCAGCCGGCCCGAGGTTTCGGGCTTGTGGAGGACTTGCTTAAGGGGTTGATCGGTGAGGACGACGACCGAGTGAGATTGGAAGTAGGGCCGAAGCTTCCTTGCTGCCATGACCAGAGCGTAGGTGTTGTTGGAAATCTAGCTACCTAAATAAATAGACTAACTAGACACAAATTATAAAACCTCGCAAGTGCACGAATCGAATCGTAGTAATAGCAAGGGTCGATCCCACAGAGATTGTAGACTTTAACTTACTAATCAATAAAACTAAGAAAAAATGATAAAGGGTTGTTGTAGAAATCTAAAAGAATTAAAAAGATTAAACTAAGAAAGATGAGTTTGAATCACAATATCTCTTGAATAGTTGGGTTGTTGATCTCCACCAATAGTTAGTAATGCTAAGTCACCTTCTGAATTTACTTCCAATTACTCATGTTTGTTCACTTCAAGGGCATGGTATCTACTCCTTAAAGTATTGTTTCCCTAAGCCAAGAATTAGGCATGGTATCTACTCTAATTCGTTTCTTTCATCAAGTAGTCAGCCTAGTATTTACTAAGTTGTTCTTAAAGAAAACATAAGATCAGTGGAAACGAACAAACACTTAAAGTTCTAGAAATTGGTATCAGATCTAGATCCTCTAAGTTGATTGAACCAAGAACCCCTAAAGATTCCTTTGTTACAAATTATGGGCACGAGATTCGGTCGTCTCAATATGCTTCATATAACAGATTTAGATAAATGATAACATAAACTTGATATTCTCACGTGCTGTATGTCAGTCGACTGGCTCTCACCTCAGTCGACTGCTCTCAGACTTCGAGATCCAAGTTTGATGATCATTAATCTATGTCAATTCAACCAGATTCAATCAATAAGTAATTAGAAGATCTCAGAAGAATATAGCACTACATAACTACGGTTTCGATCTACCCAACTATGAAATTAGTTCCACATGATAATACTTTTATTGATTAACAAGTTCAAATACATGATCAACATAAAAGAATAAAGAGAGAAGAAGAAATAAACTAATGGATTCCGGCAATATGGTCGACTGTCTGTCACACAGTCGACTGCCTTCTGGTTGCTGGATCTTCTCTCTCCTTCTTCGATGATGATGGAGTGATGCACTGGTTGACTTGATGGTTGGGAACTTTGTGATTAAGTTGCGTCCAAGAGATAGATGATCGTCTCCCCGAGGGAGTCGTGGAGTGCAGCCGTGTTCAAGAGATGGTATTCTGATATTTATAGAACACGGCTGAGAATTAGGGTTTCCACTTTTTCAGGAAAATCCTTCTTTATTTGATTTGATGATTAATATCTTTCTCTTTTCTCCTTTCCTTCCTTATCTGTTAACCACGTGCTCTTGGAAACCCCCAGTCTCTAGATTTGATTTGCATAAATCTGGATTCAAATAGATGTGAAATTAGATGCAGGTGAATCTTCGAATATCTTATCTATGTACTCCGCCGCCTATCAGTCGACTGTCCTTGGGAGTAAGTCGACTGTGTCGAGACTTCGGTATTTTCATGATTCATCCGCCCAGTCGACTGATGTTTTGGGAACAGTCGACTTGGTCGAGCAGCTGTGTAAAACTGGATTTCCTCTGTCCAGTCGCCTGTTATCATGACCAGTCGACTGCCTCTTCAGTTTCCTGTGTATCATCCTGAATTTGCTTCGTTTTGCTGTTTATAGGCTGTTTCCTGTAGAGAAAGAGAAAAGAAGCATAAATACCACATATAGAGCTTTTAAATGTCTAATTATATTAAGATTATTGCTCTAAAAAGTGAATAATAATGTGTTCATCAGTAGGCTATCTTCTCTATCCTCGGATAGCGGAGCTCGGCGTCCCGAAGCACCTTGCTCATGTAGTAAATGGGCCTTTGGGTCCGGTCCTCTTCTCTTACCAAGACAGCGCTCAAGGTCTGCTCGGAAGCGGCCAAGTAGATGAAGAGGGGCTCGCCCGGGACTGGCTTACTGAGCAGAGGGGGGTTCACCAGATAGGCTTTCAGCTGGTCGAACGATTCTTGCTGTGCTTGGCCCCATTCAAATCCTTTAGCCCCCCGGAGTGCTTTGAAGAAGGGGAGGCACTTTTCCCCTGACTTGGAGAGGAACCGACCGATGGCTGCGAGCCGACCGGTGAGCTTCTGCACCTCCTTGACGTTCCGAGGCGGGGCCATGTCTAATATGGCTTTAATCTTCTCGGGGTTAGCTTCAATTCCCCGCTGGCTCACCATGAAACCGAGGAACTTGCCAGAGGAGACTCCGAACGCACACTTGTTCGGGTTTAGCCGCATGTTGTACTTCCTCAATACGCCGAAGGCCTCCTGGAGGTCGGCTACGTGGTCAGTGCCGCGGATGCTCTTGACGAGCATGTCATCAACGTACACCTCCATGTTTCGGCCGATCTGATGTTGGAAAACCTTGTTGACGAGGCGCTGGTAGGTGGCGCCTGCGTTCTTCAAACCGAACGGCATTACTCGGTAGCAGTAGAGGCCTTGTACGGTGACGAAGGAGGTCTTCGGGATGTCCAGAGGAAACATCCGGATTTGATTGTACCCCGAGAAGGCATCCATGAAGCTGAGAAGCTCATGGCCCGAGGTGGCGTCGATAAGGGTGTCGATGTTAGGGAGAGGGAAGGGATCCTTCGGACACGCCTTGTTGAGGTCGGTGAAGTCGATGCATATCCTCCACGAGCCATTGGACTTCTTGACCATTACGACATTTGACAGCCACTCGGGATAATTTACCTCCTGGATGAACTTGGCCTTCAGCAGCTTATCCACTTCCTCCTTGATTGCCTGCTGTCGCTCGGGAGCGAACTTTCGCCTCTTCTGCTGAACCGGTTTGCACCCCGGTTCGACGCTTAGGCGGTGGACGAGCAAGTCCTCGGAGATGCCGGGCATATCCGCGGCCGACCAAGCAAATAGGTCGCGGTTACCCCGGATGCACCCCACCAAGTCGGAGAACAGCACGGTCGGCAAGGACTTGCTGACGAGGAATTTTCGGCTCGGATCCTCGTCGGAGAAGAGTACTTCTTCTAACTCGTCCGCCGGCTCGGACGTTGGACGGGCCTTCGGCTCGGGGATCTCTAGTGTCTCGAGCGAGAGCACTGGTCCCCCGGTGGAAGTCATGTAGCACTTCCGAGCTGTTTCCTGGCTTCCCCTGACTTCCCCTACTCCCGAGCGAGTGGGGAATTTCATCTTCAAGTGGTATGCCGAGGGGACAGCCTCCAGAGCGGCTAGGCCGGGACGGCCTAGGATGACATTGTACGCTGCCGGGACGTCGACGACCATGAAGTCCATCGGCTCGGTCCGGGTAGTAGGGGTGCTTCCCGCAGTAACGTCTAGGGTTATCACCCCTTCGACGGTTACCGGGACCCCCGTGAACCCGTGGAGAGTATAACCGGCCGGCTTAAGGCGGTCCCGGGACAGCTGCAGGCCTTGAAAGGCCGAGAGGAATAGGATGTTGACCGAACTCCCATTGTCCACCAAAATCCTCTGCACCTTGAAGTTGGCCATGCGGAGGTCGATGACGAGGGCATCGCAGTGGGGGGTTCGGACTCCTTCGAGGTCGGCATCGGAGAAAGACACAGGGACGCCGAGACCCTTCGGGGGAGGGGCACTGTGGACCGAGTTGACTTCCCGGACGAAGGCCTTTCGGGAGGAATTAGAGGAGCCCCCCATTGGGCCTCCGTGGATCAGGTGCAAAACCCGTTCTTCTTCGAACTCGGGTGTCTCCTCGCGCCGCTCGGAGCGCTTATTAGCCCCCCGAGGGGGAGGTGAGTTCCGATCTGTTCGATTGTTAGCTTTCACGAACTTGGCCAACTGCCCCCTCCGAATGAGTGCTTCGATCTCATCTCTCAGAGCTCGGCAGTCGTTCGTATCGTGCCCATGGTCTCGGTGGTAACGACACCACTTATCTTTGTTCCTCCTCTTCGCCTGAGTGTGCATCCTCGGGGCTGGAGGGATGATTCCCTCCTTCTCTACCTCCATGAGGATAGTAGAGACATTAGTGGTGAGGGGAGTGAACTTCTCGAACCTGGGGGGAGGGCGGCGCTGACCGCCCATGTCCTTCTGAGCTTTCTTGGACCCTTCTTCTCCCGTCGCCTTCCTTTTTGACCCCGCGGCGGTGCCCCCGAAGCTCGGAAGGGCTTCGGCCTCCTCCGCCCGGATGTACTTCTCGCACCTCAGGAGGAGGTCGGCGAAGTCATGCGGGGGCTTCTTGGCCAGGGATGATCGGAGGTTGGCGTTAAGGACGTTCGACTGGAACGCCACGGTAGCCACGGACTGGTCCAAGGAAGCAATTGACCGGACTTCCGCGGTAAACCTTTTCACATAGTCCCGTAACTTTCCTTGCTTCTCCTGCCGCAGGTTCAGCAAGGAAAGACTCGTCTTCTCGGCTCGTCGGCTACTCACGAAGTGAGTAATGAACAGTGTCTCGAACTGTTCGAATGAGAAGATGGACGAGGGGGCGAGCCTAGAATACCATTCCCGAGCCGACCCCCGGAGGGTGGCAGGGAAGGTCCTGCAGAGCACCGCGTCGGAAGCTTGGTGGATCAGCATCAGGGTCTTGAAGCTTTCGACGTGGTCGACCGGGTCGGATTCCCCAGAGTATGTTTCAAACTGCGGCGGTTTGAAACTCCTCGGTATGTGGGCCTCCATGATCGACCGCGAGAAGGGGGGTCGGCTGGGACGGAAGGTTCCTGCTCGGGACTCTTCCTCCCTGTCCATCCGGCCGATGCGCCTTTCCACCTCATGGATACGGCGGATGAGGGCGTCGTCCCTCCGCTGGTAGTCGTACGACCCCCCGGACTCCTCTCCATAGGAAGGGGAGCGCGGACTGCGGTGCCGGTACCCCTGGGACCGCCGAGGGCTCTGTTGCCGCTGCTGTCGGCTGGGAGTCGGGGAAGGGCTCCGGGTTCGGCGCCGAGGACTAGGATCCCTTGGGGGCGTCGGAACCCTCTGAGCATTCTGGGCGTTCTGTCGGAGATTGAGGGCCTGCAGAATGGTCTCTTGAAACTGGAGGAACTCGGCTCGGCTGATGGGCATATCTCGGTCCCTCGGATGACGCCGATCCCTGGGGGACCGGGACCTCCTCCTTCGGCGCTCAGGGGACGCCGCTTGGCCTCTGCATTCCGGGGACCTTCTGCCGTCCCGACGACGTGGCGACCGCTCATCTTGACGCTGGCGGGAGGCTCCCTCTCGGGCCCGCCTCTCGTCAAGATGGGTACGGAGGTCGTCGTCCTTATGGCAGTTTTGGAGTGTGATGCGGAGGTCGGGGTGATGAGAAGCCATCGAGTCCGAAGACCCGTTGTGGACCGAGACATGGCCCGGATTGAGAGGCTGCTTCTCCTTCCGACCGTTATGACCGGACGGACCGTTGTTGGGCTGCTGCTTGGGAGGAGGAGGAGGTGGGACCTGCTGGGTCAGCGGAGGGAGGTCGGACTGAAGGATAGGATTGACCGGAGCTTCATTTGCCGGGTCGGCGGGGTTGCCCCCACGGTTCGACCCTCTGGATCTGTTCTTCTTCGGCGGCATGGCTGCAGAGGACGACGGAGAATGGGCTGAGACTGTTCGTGTGGTGTTTCCCACAGACGGCGCCAATCTGTTACCGCTGATTTCGGTGTGGGGGTAAACAGATAGAATTTGTGGATCTGAGGAAAACCTGAACAGCTGACTCGGCCTTCTTGCTCCCGCCGCAACCTGCAGGGAAGTGCGAGACACCGGGGTTGATTCCGGCGACGCACCCTCCGACGCTCTTGTCAGTAATCAGCAAAAGATTAAGAAAGAGCTTAAGTGGTGAAAAAGTGATTAACCTGGTCTTGGTGGTAGAGGGGTTGTATTTATAGTCGCCTTTGGAATGATCAGGATCCTGATTTCCTGGCTAACATTTAGGAGCAAAATCCTCATATTCTGTTTTAGGAAAGTAGGCCTTGATTCCCTGGTGAGAGCAAATCAAGCTTATTGATTTGATCTAATCAAATCAGTGGCCTGATTCTCCCTTGGTGGACCGGGCTTGTATCGGGTCGGGACCCGCGCCCAGTTGGAGTGGATCTACATCCAGGCGGTTGGTTTCGTGAGAAGGAGGCCCAATACCCGTTTTGGATCCATCTGTATGTGAAATTACCTTTTTACCCCTGTGCTTCAAGATTCGTGCTCGATCTGGACGGTCCCGATTTAACCCCAATTTTAGCCATATCAATACTTTACTACCTTACATATCATTCATGCATAACACAAGTCCAAAAAATTTATATATAAAGTGTGAAGGGGTGTTATACTTAGGGCTGTAAATCGGACCGGACGGGATCGGACAACCATATGTTCAAGCTCGGACCGAAATTCTACTCGGACGGGCTTATGTCCAGCTCGGTCTAGGTCGGACAAATTTTTATAGTCCGGACTCGGTTCGATAAAGCATCGGATCGCAATAATACTCGGACGGACTTATGTCCGGCTCGAGCTTGGTAAAGAATCATACCTAATAATTTGTTCGAGTTCGGTTCGTATAACAGTTCGGACGGTCTACGGTCGAACCATTTTTCAGGTCGGACTCGGACGGACGACGGACCGTCCTTTTCATTTTACACCCCTAATTATACTACAGTGGTAGAAATTATTAAATACCCATGCTTGCCTACACACATGTAAGAAAATAAATTCAACAGACAGAAATAAATAAATCATACCGGCCAGGGGGGGAAAATAAATAATTAATTAAATAATTTAGATGGCCCTACCCGGCTCAGGAATATAACTTTCCCATTATACGGGTCACACCCAAAGACAAGCATGGCATTTAAAATGAGCAAAGACGAAGTATCCAATGCAATTGACAACTCATCCTCAAAGGCTTTCACATATATCCCCTTCCAACTAACAGAACAAATCAAGATCAAGACTTTAGAAGAAAAGAAGAATGAAGAAACTCTTGGCAACTTCAATATTGCTATCATTATTAGCAACCACTGCAATCAGCACCCCAAACACTGGTGTAATCAGAGTTCTCTGCAACAGTGGTGTGTACACGGCCGGAGACCCGTTCACCATCAGCGTTGCCTATGTCCTCTCCGACCTTGCACACAACACGCCTACAGCCAAATCCCATGAATACCACGATATCTCCCCGTACCCCAACGCCTTTGCTTACGGGCATGCAACGTGCTCACCAAACCTTACTGCAGCTGACTGCTCCAGTTGCCTCACCGCTGCGATTGTGCAGCTAAATGCTACTTGTAGCATGAGGATTGGGGCGAGGTCAGTGCTGAATGATTGTAGTATCCGGTATGAGCAGTATCCTTTTGATGATTGATATGTATGGGGTTTCCTTCCTTCTTTGCCCTAGCTAGAATTGAAGGTGTGTATGTTTGTTGATCATGATAGTTTTGTAGATCTATATATCCCACTGTTCTTCAATGTGTAATGCGTTCTGCTTGGGTTTAAATGGACTGCAGGTTTCGATCTTTTTGGCTTGGCTAGCTCTTCCACTCTTAACAATTTCTTACCTTCCATTTGATGTTTTTCATTTGTGAAACAATTTTTAATCGTTTACATGTATACAGTATGTTGAAAACAGATTTGGGGAATAACAATTATTATTCTTCTTATTCATTTCTCTACTGTATATATACAGATGAGAGATTTGGGGAATCTGATTCCTATAGATTGGGAAACAGAATATACAATTACTATATTTTAACACCTCCTCAAGTTGGTGCACAGATATTGAACATGCCTAACTTGTCAACAAATTTCAAGAAGAGCCGATTTGAAACTGTATTGGTTAGGATATCTGCGAGCTGATCTTATGACTTCACTTTCGATATCTCAATGACTTTCTCATCTATTTTTTCTTTGATGAAGAATTTGTCCACCTCTATATGTTTCGTTTTATCATGCTGAATTGGGTTAGCAGCAATATCACACGCTGCTTGACTATCACAGTACACTCTCATAGGTTCATACGGACCATAGCCTAAGTTCTGCAACAAGAGTTTCAGCCATCATGCTTTCGCTATACTTAAAGCTACTCCGCGATACTCAGCCTCTGCACTATAGCGTGCAACAACATTTTGCTTATTGCTCCTTCATGTAACTAAATTTCCTCCAACAAAGGTGAAGTATCCTGAAGTAGAGCGCTTATCAATTATAGATTCTGCCCAATAAACATCAATATATGCCTCAACCTTCAAGTGACCATGTTTCACAAATAAAATTCCTTTTGCTAGAGCAGACTTAATATATCTCATAATTCTCATCACCGCATCCATATGATGTTTCCGAGGCGCATGCATGAACTGACTTACCACACTCAAAGCATATGTCAAATCTAGCCGTGTATGTGCAAGATATATCAGCCGTCCAACCAATCTCTGATATCTTTCCTTATCACAAGGTACATGATCAGCTTCGTTGCACAGTTTCAGTCTTTCTTCTAACGGTGTTCTAATCGGCTGACAAGCGGACATTCCAGTTTCCTTTAATAAATCAAGGGCATACTTTCTTTAAGATAAAAATATCCCCTTTCTCGAGCGAGAAACTTCAATACCAAGGAAGTATCTTAAAGTGCCAAGATCTTTCATTTCGAACTCTTGTGACAAGTAGTTTTTTAATGCCTTCCTCTCCTCAGGATCATCTCCAGTTACTATCATATCATCCACATAAATAATGAGAACAGTAATTTTACTTTCTTTCCTTTTTAGGAATAGAGTATGATCTGAATTACTCTGATAGTATCCGAATGTCCTCATTGATTTTGTAATTCTTCCAAACCAAGCTCTTGGCGACTGCTTACGTCCATATAATACTTTCTTCAAACGACATACTTTATTGATGTATTGGACTGGTCTGTTTGACTCTGGTGGAAGATCCATATAAACCTCCTCTGTCAATTTTTCATCAAAAAATGCATTCTTCACATCAAATCGCTCCAACGGCCAGTCAAGATTTGCAGCAAGTGACAGTAGGACTCGAACAGTATTGAATTTTGCCACAGGTGCGAATGTATCTTCATAATCAATTCCATATGTTTGAGTGTATCCTTTGGTAACCAACCTTGCTTTGTATCACTCTACTGAACTATCAGACTTATATTTCACCGTATAAATCCATCTGCATCCTACTGGCTTCTTCCCTGCTGGTAGTTCGACTATCTCCCAAGTCTCATTCTTTTTCAAGGACTTTATCTCCTCATCCATAGCTGCTTTCCACCTTGGATCAGTACGGGCTTTCTGCACACTGTTAGGAATAGATACAGTAGATAATTGATTTACAAATGAATTATTTGATTCCAACAAGCGGTGAGTGGATACATAATTTGACGTTACTAGTGGGATCAGGTTCATAAGTGGGTTTTGGAATACCTCTATTAGTACGGTGCGAGAGTTCTCTTCTAGGAGCTTCGGACAACGATGATGATTGGTTTTGGGGTTCTGACGGTTCACTCTCACTGAAATTCGGTACGGGTTGCAATTCTTCAAGATGGTTTTCTTTCCTTGATTGCACTTCTTCATGAGGGTCTTCCTTCTTTGCTAGGTCTTCATTCAAGTGTTCGATATTATTTGTATCCAGTTGTTCGTTCTGGCTGGTAATTACTTCATTATACCCAAGAGTTTGAACTTCACTAACCCCTTCATCATACCCAAGAGTCTGAACTTCACTTCGGTACTTTTCCTGAAGTTCAGTCGTAGAAGAAGAAAAATACATCTCATCTTCATGAAACACAATATTTATAGTCACGAACATTCTTTGAGTTGGTGGGTGATAGCACCAATACCCTTTCTTATCCTGTACATATTCCACGAAAATACAGCGGACAGCTCAAGGAGTTAACTTATTGCGTACATGTTGATGAGGATGAAAATATGCAACACACCCAAACACACGAGGTGGCAAGTTGACGACTTTTGGTGTATTCACAGCTTCAGTTAATGCTTGAAATGGTGTGAGGAAGTTTAGAATAATAGAGGGAACTCGGTTGATTAGGTATGCAGCAGCAGAAGCAAGAGCTTTCCCTCAATAGATGAGTGGCATATTTTCATGGATGAGAGAAGGACGGACCACCTCGAGCAAGTGTCTATTTTTTCTTTTTGGAACCCCATTCTGTTGAGGTGTATATGAGCATGTAGTCTGGTGAACAATTCTGTGTTCCTCCAAATATTGTTACAGATTCGAACTCAAGTACTCTCCGCCATTATCACTCCTAAGAACTTGAATTGTGATTTATATTGAATCATAACATGCTTGTGAAATTTCTGAAACAAGGCACTAACTTCACTTTTCGACTTCATCAAACAAATCCAGGTCATATGAGTATAGTCATCAATAAATGTCACAAACCATTTGGCTCCTCCAAATGTAGTAGTTTTGGATGGACCCCAAACATCAAAATGAATAATCATAAATAGAAGGGAGGTTCTACTTGGACTTGGAGGAAAAGAGATACGTTGACCTTTTGCGAATTCACACACATCACATCGAAAGGCAGAAATATCCAACTTCAAAAATAAACTTGAAAATAATTTCTTCAAATAACCAAAAGAAGCATGCCCTAGACGTCGATGTCATAGCCAAATATCTGATTTCTTCTTCTCATCTTCGGATCCTTCCACACATTGAGCTTGAGTCAACTTTCTTGAACATTCAGATTTTAAATCCAGATAATAGAGTTTCCCGTGTTTAACCCCATAACCAATCGTCTTGCGAGTCCGAATATCCTTAAACACACAATGTGAAGGCCAAAAGACTACAATACAATATAAGACAGTAGTTATTTGAGCAACAAATAATAGGTTAAAATTCAAGGATGACACAACTAGGGCAGTATCTAAGGTTAGGTTGTTTGTGAGATGTATGGTACCATCGCTAGTAATAGTGGCAGGATCACCATTGACAGTGGACACAGTTTATTTGGTGGATCGTTGAAAATTTTGAACTTGTCTAGAATCAAAAGTCATATGGTCAGAAGCACCCGAATCAATTATCCATGCATTTTTTATAACAGAGGCAGAAATATTAAATACTTTACTATCATTACCTGCAGCTGTAACTAATGTAGAGGCGAGTCCAATAGTCTTCTCAGATCCATCAGTTTGTCCCACGGTAGCGGCACAAGAAAACAACGGATTTGATCTTCAGCAACCAATAGCAAACGACCCAACTTGGCCAAACAACATAACAATCAGCACCCTCCGATAGAATAGCTCCTTTTAGATTCGATCTGGATCAAATCCAAGAGCCTAAACACCAAACACACCAAGAACAACCAATGGGGAAAAAAATCTGAATAGATCTGATCCCCGAACTGACTGTTTGCATTCGGGAAATAGGAGAAGGGGTCGCTACGGGTGTTTCGTCTAGCGATGCCCGTGGTGGTAAGAGTTCTTGACGACGACGGTGATTGGCGACAGGGACCTATGGGGGAAGGAGATGGAGGAGGTCGAAGGCAATGGAAGGCGGTCGGGGCAGCGACAGAACGTCGACACAACAGTAAGAACGGCAAGATCGAGAATGGAAAGAGACAACGGCACACATAGCGAGGCAAAACAACAACAGTGGTGGCAACGCGAGGGACTTCGGCGGTCGATGGTTGTAGTGGGGGCGCTCAAGATGGAGGCACAGAGATGGTTGGGTTTCGGGGATGTCAAGCGATGCTTGACGGCATTGGATCTGAGGTTGATGATGCACGCCAGGGTGTCGGGGTCAACGACGGGATCTATGGTCCTATCAATGAAGACGATGGATGATGTCGGGGTTTCGGGGTTTAGGTTCGGATCTGGATCCGAAGTCGGGAAAAGATTGGTGATTGGTGAGGTTGAACAACACCTCTTCTTCTTCCGCTTCTTCACGTAGTCTAAGATATTTTAGGCTCTGATACTATGTTGAAAACAGATTTGGGGGAAAATAATTATTATTCTTCTTATTCATTTCTCTACTGTATACATCTATATATAAGAATTAGAATTACATTCTTGGAGAAGAAGAAAGGAGATTGAGAGAAGATTGAAGAGATGAGAGATTTGGGGAGTCTGATTCCTATAGATTAGAAAACAGAATATACAATTACTATATTTCAACACAGTATACTGCTTTCCCCATAACTCTGGAAGGTAAGGTTGAAAATTGTTATATATATATTGGTTTCTACCCAAACAACATATATTAAGCTTATCCTTCAGTGATTATTGGACATTTTTCATTTGTATTTTAGTAAGGAATTGATCCAATGAAACTAAAAAATAAACTCAATATCTGTTCGGACATTTTTCATTTGTATTTTATTGGACATTTCCTGTTTAATGCTCGAGAATGTAAAGGATACCACCAACATGAGATAATAACAGTTGAGATAGAAAAATATTTGAATGTTTTTATTTTTATTTAATGTTATTTCATAAATCTGGTCTGAGATACAAAGAAGAAAGTTGTTTTAAGCTTGGGGAAAATATATTCTATAATAATCTTTCTATTTATACTATTATCTATATAATAAAACACAAAGAAAGCTGTCAAGTGGCTCTCCTTCAATCCCCCCAAAAATCAAAGGTCCAGATCTAACCTTACAAAACATATTTTCCCCCCAAAAGTTCTACCCAAAACTCAAATTCAAATCTCCCACCCAAAATAACTCCTATATATTTTTTATTTCTCTCTCTCTCTCTCCCTCCCTCTTCTATTCAAAAAATTAAGAAAAATAAAAATTTTAAAATATCAAACAAATTTAAAATTTTAAAATAATTCATAAAAAAAAACATATAATATGTTTTTTGCTCTATGTTTGCTATTTCAATTAATTTGCTGGACCTCCAAAACGATTTTTTATGATAAAAAAAGGTTCACCGTTCCGAAGACGTGCCGTAGGCACGTGTCAACGGGCAAACCTAGTAAGCATATAACATGAGACGATAAATATATATGAAGATATGGTATAAATTACGTGGCCCCATCCAGGCCCTCAGATTTCTTTAGATTCCGCTCTCCTGTGATTATCAGGTCAAACAAACCCAACGGGCTTCAACCAGCTCAGGCCCATGGGCAAACGGGTCCGATCCGGTCCGTTAGGATCTCAGACCCGTTGACCCTTGCCTATAAATACCATACCCCTTTACCACTTTCAAAGGTAATCAATATTTCTTCACCTGAACCCTAGCTACTGTTGCTTTCTCAGTGACTGACTAGATCGTCGGAGGGCCTGTCTCCGGAAACTCTCCCGGGGTTTCTAGGCATTGTGCAGGTACGAAGATCCGAGCCGAGCTAGGAGATCCAAATCCGAGCACCCAGCCTCTACCTCCCTTCTGCTACTCTCGAGCGGGTCTTACAGCCGGTGATCGAATCAATGCCAGTGTCGTGCCTTCCCCTTCACAAATTACAAGAACTCACACATGTTGCCTCCACACCCGAAAACAAGCAGTATCAAGTTGGTGCCGTCTATGTGAAACGCGATACCGACATCGGTCTGAACCTATCCGAGGATGTCACCTCGAAGCCAGACTTTATCATGGCTCCCAAAGCCAGAAAAGCAGATTTTCGGCACAATTTTGGCCATGGCCAACTGAAGGCATCCTTGGCCAAGAAACCGGCTTGGTCAAGAAACTGCCCATAAACTTCCCCGACCTCCTCATCAGGGTCGAGAAGTACATTCGGACTGAGGAAGCTCTACACCCCGAGTGCTTCAAAGAAACTACGGCCAAGGGGAAGCGCAAGGCGGACAACACCGAGCCCCCCAAAAAGCCATAAAGGATGTGTCTGGTCTGAAGAGGCCTCTTCCGGTCCCCATTTTGAAAGATATATGCCGCTGACCTAGAACGTATCAGCCATCCTCTTAGAAACCGAGGAAAAAGGGATCGTCCGACTCCCTCCCCGACCGAGCAACAATAAAAAATGGGACTGGAGGTTCTACTGTCAGTTTCACCGAAACCATGGGCACGAGACGGACAACTGCCGTGCCCTTAAAGAAGAGATAGAGGCCCTCATCCAGCGAGGGTACTTGAGGGAATCAACCCAAACTAACCCTAAGGACTAGAGAGACCAGAGGAATCTGAGGCCTTCACCTCCTCCTTGAACGGTTAGTTGGCAACCCGACCGAGATCCTAAGCTCGAAGAGACCCGGGGGGGAGGGGGGCAGGTCATCATACACTGTGTCCACGGCGGGCCAATGGGAGGAGATTCCAAAATCTTTCACAAGCCCTTCTTACGGGAGGTAAGCTTGGTCCACGGCCAACCGCCCCTAGGATTCAGCAGCAGACTGTCTCCTTCTCAGGAGAAGATTTGGAGGGCGTCCGACTCCCGCATTGCGATGCTCTGGTCATCAACCTCGGCATGGCCAACTATGAGGTCCGGCGTATCCTCGTGGACAACGGAAGCTCGGTCAACATTCTCTTTCTGACCACTTTTGAAAGCCTCAAGCTCTCTCGCAAAAGGTTGAAACCAGCAGGGTACATGCTCCATGGATTTTCTGGCGTCCCCGTCCAGATCGAAGGTATTGTCATACTTGACGTAACGGCCGGCACGACTCCGACCCTCCGGACCGAAGCAATGGACTTCATGGTGGTCAATGTCAAAGCCGCTTATAACGCCATCCTCGGCAAACCCGGCCTTTGCACTCTCCAGGTGGTTCCTTCCGCCTACCACTTAAAGATAAAATTTCCCACTGATCACGGGGTCAGCGTTGTCCGAGGCAATCAGGAGTCGGCATGTTCGTGCTACATGACCGCAGTCGGAGGCAACGTATTTCCCTTCGATGCTGTAAAACTCCATTCCGAGCGAGGCTCGAAACCCGTAGATGTGCTTGAGGAGGTCCCTTTTTCCGAGGAAGAGACATCCAAGTGGTTCTGGGTTAGCCAATCCTTGGCCCCGGACCTAAAGCAAACAATCATTGAGTGCATCTGCTGGAACTCCGACCTCTTTGCCTGGACGCCGTCTGACATGCCGGGAATCTCTGAAGATATCATAATGCACCGGCTGAGCGTCCGACCGGACTCAAAGCCAGTCCAGCAGAAGAGGCATAAGTTCTCCCCCGACCGACAACTGGCGGTAAGGGGGGAAGTCGGCAAGCTCCTCTCGGCACAATTCATTCAGGAGGTCAGCTACCCAGAATGGCTGGCTAATATGGTGATGGTGAAAAAGGCGAGCTGCACATTGAGAATCTGCATTGATTTCACAGATCTCAACAAGGCCTGTCCCAAAGATCCATTCCCACTACTGAACATCGATGCCCTCATAGATGCGATAGTGGGGCACGAACTGCTAAGCTTCATGGATACCTTTTCAGGCTATAACCAGATAAGAATGTTCCCCCAGACATACAAAAAATCGCCTTCGTGACCGACCAAGGTCTTTACTGTTATCGGGTCATGCCCTTTGGCCTGAAGAACACCGGTGCCACATATCAGAGGCTCGTCAACCGGGTTTTTAAGGACCAGATCGGGCAGAACATGGAGCTATATGTGGATGATATGTTCGTCAAGAGCTGTTCGGGCCAAGATCATGTGGCCGACCTCGAAGAAGCCTTCGGGGTCCTGCGATCTCACAATATGAGGCTCAACTCCTCCAAGTGCGCCTTCGGCCTCTCCTCGGGGAGGTTCCTCGAATTCATGGTAAGCCACCGCGGCATCGAAGCAAATTCTAAAAAGATTCAAGCCATCCTCAATATGGCTCCCCTAGAAACACCAAGGAAGTACAAAGCTCACAGGACGGCTGGCGGCCATCGGCCGTTTCCTCTCCAAATCTGGAGAGAAGTCACTTCTATTCTTCAAAGCACTTAGGGGGCAAAAAGCTTTGAGTGGGTAACCTCCCAGCATGAGGCATTCGACCAGCTGAAGGCATACCTCGCTAACCCACCGCTCCTGTAACAGCCTGAATTCCAAATACAACTGAATTCGAGATTCCACAGGATCTTTACTTCACTTCTTACAATTTTACAAGGAATTTAAAACTTTTACTTTACATCAGAGTTACAAATGAATCTTTACACTTTACAGCGGAAGTAAAAATACAACATTTACATGAATGAAATTACAACAACAATTGAATAGTCTCTAAGCATCAGTTCTCCTTTAATCTTTATCATGCCATTTATCCTGCATATAAAACTGTAGGCACATCAGTTTATTCAACCGACGAATATTATACACGGCCATCATCTCTATGCCGAAAACAGTATAATGACTTTCCATACTTAACAAACACAAACTTGTTCACAAATCAAACTAAGGAAAATATCATATTGATGTCGTGTTGTGATGTGCACTTAGTTCTTAATGCAGTTATTTATATTATATGACACTAATGCGTACTTGTTCGGATTCTATGCATCCCATACTACATAGGTCCGAGGGCAAGCCCTTAATCGTTGTTCATCTTGTAGGGTTCAATCCCTCATCATGACTTAATCTACTACTGTAACTACGGTAAGTATCCTAGATGTTCTATGAGTAACGAGCTCATGTACAGACAACCTGGAGGGGAATCCCACGTCATGTCACGACGCATCGTGAAGACAACCTATGGACAATTCAGTCTCCGTCATGGCACACGATCCTCTCGCAGTCACCAAACACCCCACAAGCGTCGCCAAGATCTCGATAATTCCGGAGTAGTGCCCACGTCATGTCACGACGCATCGTGAAGACAAACTGTGAATCACACCCACATTGTAGACTCGAGGCCCTCATATTTGTGTTTTTCTCTTACTTTCATCACATCTTCACTATGTACTAATCCTTAATTTAATAAAATCATGAACAAAATCAATCTCTTAGGGTCAGCACTCTTACTAATACCGGTCTTATTTCTTTCATTTCATAATGACCCAAACTTGGTCTTTTCAATTTCAATTATCATATCTCATTACTTTCAATTGCCGGTGTGAGTCTTAGCTACACCATAATTCTCAATTTCAATTCACAATTCACATATTGAGTTTGTCATGCTCAAGAAAAATTTCTCTTTTCCAATTAAACGATTTCCAATCTTTTTGTGAATCAATTATCATACATGGAGTTCAATTATAAATCATGTATTTCATAATCAACATTTATTTCCACATTAAGTTCATATTACGAAAACATCGAATATTCACAAAATCACAATTATTACGCTACTCCTTGACAAAATAAACCCATACAAAAATCACATTTATACTTTATCTCCATCAATCTTCCTTTGTAACATTTATATTAATCACCTTGTGAAATCCCACATTTTTATGAAATTATAAAGGTAAGAAAACAATAGTTTCGAATACAATTTCACCTCAAAACACACTTTATTTTAGTCCAATAACTCCTAATTAATTTTCATAGGTTATACATGATTTTAGAATAATAACGATATTTTTTTCAGAATTTTTTGTAAATCAAGAAGGTCCCAAAAATCAAATTATCAAAAAATATATATATATAAATTCTGGCTATAACCAGAATCGAACCCACAACCTTAGAGAAGACAGCCCCACGTGCCAATCACCAAACCAAAGGCGCGATAGCAACATGAAGAGGAGACAGAGGGTCATATGCTCTCTGTTCGGGATTGGGTATTTTTTTTTTAACCCGCACACAAAAGAAAGGTGGACACAGGGTATCGAACCAGCGACCCCCGAAGCCACACGCCCACGCTACAGTAGCGCCAGAACGACTCACCGACCACTTGAGCTATGAGCTCAAGTTGTCACAAACACAACTTGAGTCTACCTAACTCGAGTCTCTGTTTTATTAAAACGTTTCGATATTCAAAAGCTCTTATCTTCATTTTACTTGCACAAAATGTCCTGTAAATCTCCAGAATACTAATTTTGTCTTAAATTAACACTCCAGTATTTATAAAATAATTTTCTCACTAATTAAACATACATTTCTCATACAATAATTCAAATTCTATACTACTCTTACCATATTTCAATTTGACAATTCTCAAACACAAATTTGGTATTATATCCCACATAAAAATTATAATTCCCTATTTTCCCCTCTTTCATTAACCTAATGCATAGGACAAATTTTATTCATTAGAACCAATATCACAATAGTTCATTTAGTGCATAAAACAATAATTTCATCTACTAGCAATTCATACTCAATTTCTACATTATCATAATCCCAATTTAACATTTCCATAACTACAAAGCAATTTGTGCTACAACATTAAGATTCATGACAAGTTAACATACAATCTACCAAGCATTAATTAAATCATCTAACAAGTCATTTTTCAAATTAAATGTACTCTTATTAGTTTCTTTTATGCTAATTATGTCATCATTCCTAGCATGGTGACTAGAATTAGAAGTAGGGAAAATCACCCACCAAATTTGGAGAGAAAACCACAAAACAACTCCTAGAATGAAAGAGCCCTTCTCCTCCTAGCTTGAGCTTGCCCAAAGAGTGCTTCTCCCCCTTGCTTGAGTGCAAACCGAGCCTCCTTGATGTGTTGCCGTCCTCCTTGAAATGCAAGCACACTCAACTCTCAATCTTTTATTCTCACTCTCTACTAACACAACATCTATTACTAACAATTATTTTCTTTCACTATGGAATTGAAGAATGAGAAGTGTAAGGATAGCTAGGCTAGGGGGGGGGGGTATTTATACAAAAATTTGGAGCAAATAGAAGGCTAGGATTGGTCAAGGAGTTAGGAAACAAGAGCTAGAATTCAATGAGAAGTTGTAGTAACCAACCATGATCACAAAACCACCTCCCAAAAATCCACTCTCTCTTTCCCCTCCCATTCCTTATCCGGCCACCTAGAACAAGCACAAAGACACGTGCTAGTGCAATGCACGTGTCCCTAAAGTCCCCCTATTACAAAAGTTGTACATTTATTTTTTTAATAAAAAGTCTATAAAATTGTCTACACTACAAGTTGTAAGAATTAAAAGAGAAAATAAATTAATGGGCTTTCATTTAGTGGGCCAAAATAGTCTACATTTAAAATAAATTAGATTGAGCTCAAAAATAAAGAAATACTTATGCTTGTTTAAAATGGGCTTTAATAAAAACAATAGAAAGGACATGTATATATATGTATACTCAATTTGTTCATGAATAAAATAACTTAATAAAAAATAGAATTTATACAAACAAGATTTGCACGTGCACAACACGTACAATTCAATAATACAAAAATAATAATTCTCATAAATTGAAATCAGGGTATTACAGCTCCTCAGCAAGCTGAAGCCAGGCGAGCCCCTATTCCTATACCTGGCTGCTATTGAACACGCGCTCAGTGCCGTGTTGGTCAGAGAGGATGATGGATCGCAAACAGGGCCGACCCTAGGATTTTGGGGGCCTGAAGCAAACTTTCAAAAAGGGGCCCCACATATACCAAAAAAAAAAAACGATCCATGTATAAGAATTTTTTTCACATATACCTCACATATACACATTTCCATTTTTTTTTTCCGAAAACGGGGGCCCCTCATGTATTAGATTTTTCTTCACATATACTCCGCATATACACATTTCCAATTTTTTTTTTATTTTTTTTCTGAAAACGGGGGGCCCCTCATATACAAAAATTTTTTTTTTTTGGCAGCCTGATGCAAATGTTTCACTTGCATCAGGCCTGGGCCGGCACTGATCGCAAAAGCCCCTCTACTATGTTAGCAAGATCCTGCATGACGCGGAGGTCAGATACCCGAGGACGGAGAAAATTGCCTATGCACTAATAATGGCAGCACGAAAACTCCGACCCTACTTTCAGGCCCACTCCATCCGCGTTCTCACAGATTAGCCTCTCAAGACAGTCCTTGACAAGCCTAAAATTTCCGCCCGCCTCATCAAATGGTAAATCGAGCTCAGTCAGCATGACATCAACTACCACCCTCAGATAGCAATCAAAGGCCAAGCTCTCGCAGAAATTATTACCGAATGCACCATCCCCGAGTCCTAGAAAATTCAGAAGGATGCACCAGCCTGGGACGTCTACGTCAACAGTTCGTCCTACGCGGAAGGGAGCGACGCGGGGGTCATCCTCAGAGGCCCCGACGACTTTGTCCTCCAGTATTCTCTTCGGCTTAACTTCCCAGCCACAAACAACGAGGCAGAATATGAGGTTTTGATCGCAGGACTTACACTGGCCTACCAGACGGGAGCGAGAAAAATACGAGTCTTCAGTGACTCCCAACTCGTGGTTAATCAGATCACCGGGGAGTACGAGGCCCGTGACCACCCAATGACCCAGTACTTATCACGTTCAAAGCAGCTCCTGTGGCTCTTCGTTCAGGCAGATCCCAAGAGAACAATACTGTCATGCCGAATCCTTATCCAAAACTCGCGTCATCTTCCCTCGGAGGTTTAGACCGCGTAGTCCTAGTCGAGGTCCTTCTCAAACCAACCATCGAAGAGCCTGAAGTCTTCTGCCTCACCAACGGTGATTCCACCGAGACATGGATGAGCCCCATACACAGATTCCTGATGACTGGTGAGCTGCCACAGGACTTGGCCTCAACACGAAGTATTCAGGTGCAGTCCGAAAGGTTCACCTTAATTGGGAACATGCTCCTCAAACGATCCTTTACCAAGTCATACGGGAGACCCTATCTTCGCTGCCTAACACCAGACGAGGCTAAGTACTCCCTAGAAGAACTGCACGAAGGGATCGGGGGATGTCATATGGGAAGCAGATCGCTAGCCCGAAAAGCACTAAACCACGACTACTACTGGCTAACTATGCAGCAAGATGCTAAAAACCTTGTCCGAATTTGTAGCCCCTACCAGTGGTTCTCTCCCGTTAAACACTTGCCCCAAGCCAAGCTGAAGTCGCTCGCCAGTCCTACTCCCTTCGCCATGTGGGGAATGGACCCGGTCGGTCCCTTTCCACAAGCGACCGACCAAAGGCAATTTCTCGTCGTGACCGTTGACTACTTCACCAAGTGGTTAGAGGCGGAGCCCCTAGCTACGATCACCGAGCATTAGGCTCAACAATTCTTCTAGAAACACATAGTCTGCCGATTCGTGATCTTACGTGTGCTAGTCACCGATAACGGAACCCAGTTCGCCGGTAAAAGTTTTCGGAAGTTTTGTGACGACCTCGGCATTCAGCAGTGCTTCTGGTCAATCTCTCATCCCTAATCGAATAGCCAAGCCGAAAAACACCAACCGTCAAATTCTCGACGGACTGAAAAAGTGGCTGGACCAACGCCCGAGGATCTGTGGGTTGAGGAATTGTCGAGCGTCCTCTGGTCACATCGGACTACTAAGAAAATTCTAACCGAAGAGTCCCCTTTCAATCTGACATATGGAACCGAGGCGGTCATCCCTCTGGAAGAATCAAACTCAACCCACAGAGGGATGACCTCAGGGCTTTAACGAAGAATCAAACTCAAGTGACCTCAGAGAAAACCTAGACCTCGTTGACGAGGTATGGGAAAGCTCCAGCATCTGACAGGCCATTTACCAACAACGGGTAGAGAAGCTCTACAACAAGAAAGTCTGCCCAACCAACATCAAGGAAGGGGAACTTGTGTTACGAAAGCTAGCAATCTCCTAGCCCACCACTAAAGGCAATCTCACCCCCAATTGGGAGGGCTCGTACAAGGTCTCCCAGGTGGCACATCCAGGCATGTACCGCCTCGAAGACTTGGAGGCAAGATGGTTAAGAGGCCCTGGAATGCAGAGCACCTCATCAAATTTCAAGAAGGAAAGTGAGGGAGAGTCTATTGTTGTAAGCGCTATGCACCAATTCACTTGTAAGAAAATGGCCAAGGTATAAAAGCAGTATGTTTTTGTTCAAAGTTCGTACTGGTCGCTCCCAAAATTCTAACAAGCTTGGATGCCCGACGCTCGGCATATATCTCGAGCAAGGTACCAGCTTTCTCATAAGCTTGGATGCCCGATGCTTCACATGTATCTCGAGCAAGGCACTGGCTTTCTCACAAGTTTGGATGCCTGACGCTCGGCATGTCCCCTGAGCAAGGCACCAGTTTTCTCAAAAGCTTGGACACCCAACGCTCGGCATGTCCCTCGAGCAAGGTACCAGCTTTCTCACAAACTTGGACGCCTGACATTCGGCATGATCTCGATCAAGGCACCAAAATTCTAACAAGTTTGGACGCCCAACACTCGAAATGTATCTCAAGCAAGGCACCAGCTTTCTCACAAGCTTGGACACCCGACGCTCGGCATGTCCCTCGAGAAAGGCACCAGCTTTCTCACAAGCTTGGACGCCGGACGCTTGGCATGTTCCTCCAGCAAGGCATCAGCTTTCTCACAAGCTTGGATGCCCAACGCTCGGCATGTCCCTCGAGCAAGACATCAGCTTTCTCACAAGCTTGGACGCCCGATGCTCGGCATGTATCTCGAGCAAGGCACAAGCTTTCTCTCAAGCTTGGAAGCCCGATGCTCGGCATGTATCTCGAGGAAGGCACCAACTTCCTAACAAGCTTAGACACCCGACGCTCGGCATGTATCACGAGCAAGGCACCAGCTTCCTACAAGCTTGGACACTCGGCTCGGACATCATCCTAGCCACTCCGCTCGGACGTAAGATGGTCACGTCCTCGCCACTCGACAAGGATGTCGAACACCCACGAGGGATTCTACGATCCTTCAACTCCTAGCCACTCAGCTCGGACGTCACACGCTCACGCCCTCGCCACTTGGCACGGACTAAGAGCATCCACAAGGGACTCTACGATCCCTCAACCCCTTTGAGCACCTAAGGAGGTTTTATCAAAATTTTCCAAGTCCTAAACCTTCGACCGGGACTTCAGCTAAACCCCCGACACAAAATTTTTGCTTGGATTTACGGCCCTCGCCCATGGCGAGAGCCACCGGGCCCCAAACCACGGAGCGGCCCTTCTTTCACCAGCTGGCAACTGGGGGTAAGAAACACTCATAGCCGTTACCTCGAATTGTCAGAGGATGGCAGGAGATCCACTGATCTGGGCTCCCGAACAAAAGCTTGATTTTAGGGGCACTGGCCTACGGCAAATGCCCCGAGTCCTGCCCTCCGGGATCGACCGCCCTTCCACCTGCTGGCAGCTAGGGATAAAGCGGCAGTCATCGTCGTTACCTCTAATTTTTAGAGGGTGGTAGTAGAGTCATCGGCGGCAAGGACTCACGGTGAAGTGGAAAATAAAATGATGAGGGAATGGGGGTTATATAGCCCTCAGGGGAGGCACATTTATTACGTGGAAAGTTGAAACGTCTAAAGGGCCATTAATTTTCTTGGAAGATGAAACGTCCTCCATTACCAAGCTTTCAATATCCCTCTCTCTCGCTACCACCTTCGGATCGGACTCCTCACTCGGATCAAACGCCGAGGATCGGCCATCGAAGTTAGTCACAAGACAGAAAAACAGCCACGGCAAGACAATCATCTTCTCGTTATTATTTCATCAAAGGAAATTGCATCGTTACAAAAACTTCGTTACATTGGTAAAACCTAGCCTAGGGCTTCTGTGCTGGAGCCACAGAATCGAGGCAGATGAGCTCTAGTCCGGCCAACCGAGTTGGCTCCTTCGCCGGGTCTCCCGGTTTCGCCAAGGTGGACACGCTGGCGACTGAGCTCTGCGCATCACAAGGCCTCGATGGACCAATCCTTGGGGTCGGTCATTCTCATCTCCTGCACGCGTGTGTCAGCCTCCTACCTCAGATCATCCATTCTTCTCATATAGGCATTCTCCTGGTTCGCCAAATCTGCCCGAATAGCCTGGATCTGGCCCTCGAGGTCCGTCTTCTCTAGCTTGAGCTCCTTCGCCTCCTGCTCCTAGCGCTGGGTAATCCTCATCTCGTTCACCAGCTCCTTGTTAGGCAGCTTCATTAGCTGAGCGCCTTCCACGTAGGCCTGCAACCGAGGGAGATAGATTTAGAAAATGGGCCAAAAATATGAACACAACCCATTACCACGTTACCTGCAAGCTGGCCAGAGCCCACTTCATGTACGAGGACTCGACGGTGCGAACTCCTAGGCCTTCTAGTCTCAGGGCGAAGCGATCTTCACAACCATCTCGATGGCCACCGGCCCATCTGAGATGGTATCCCCGATCTTAACAGCCCAGTCCGGCACCTAGGGACGCAGGCCTACCTCACCAACAATTTGGTCGGCCGTAGGAGCCACTGGAGGGAGGCCCGCCTTCACCACCGAGGCGACCTTCTGGCTGCTAGAGTTGGGACCCGATTTCGAGCTTTTATGTTTCTTCGGCGTCGGGAGTGGGGTCTCCTCCGCAACCCCCTTGGGAGGGGCTCTCCCATGCTTCTTGTGACGGGGTCGGTCGGCCTTCTCGATCGCCTGTTTCTTCAGCAGTACCCTCCTCGCGGCAATCACATCATCATCCATGTCTACAATAAAGGAGAATCACGTAAGACGAGTGAAAATACTTGAAGGAAAACTAGATAAAAAAAACATACTGATAGGAGTGGGGCTCAGTCCGATTCGAGCCAAGTGCCTTTCAGTCACGTTCGGCAAACCGATGCTATTGCCCGAACATATCTTCTCAACATCTGCCCATTCCTCGGCCGTTAAATCCGACTTGCGAGGACCCTTCAGATTGGGCTTGTAGAACCTCCAAGCCGTGGGTATCACCCATAGAGTCAGGTTCTGAACAATAAAGTACTTATCTTTCCGCCCTTTAATGGAGTTCGGGTGCCCGTGCACAACCATTCTCTTTTGTCTCGGTGAAATATAGTAAATCCCCTCGTATTCACCGAATGAGCTGGGGCCGAGGATCGCCCAGAAGTACTTCAATTTTGGGCAGACCCCGCGCTCAGTGTAGAGCAACAGTAAGCACACTATCTACTTCCAGAAAATGGGCCCGTACTGCATTAGGCTAAGGGATGCCTAATTCAAGACTTTCGTAATGAACGGGTGGAACGGCAGCCGCAAACCAGAACAAAAAGCATTAACAGGGAACATGCAGAAGTGGGGCGCCATTTTGTCCATGGGATGGATCCCAGGGCTGGAGATCAGCAACTCATACTCCTCACCGATAAAATAATTTGCACGGATGATGGGAAGTTCGTTCGCTGTAAAGACGGCCGACAGCCTGTCCATAGCAATTTTCTGCCTACTGGGCGAGGAAGCCTCCTCATCATTGTCAGCACCTCCCCTATATCGGAGCAACTCATTAACATCGTCTGGATACATTCGAACAGAGCGCGGCTGGACCTCAAACAGGACCTCCAGATTAACCACGTGAGCCGTCTCGTCCGAGCTGTCCGGATGAACCTACTTCATCTTCCTACGTTGAACACGAGGACCCTTCGAGGGGGATGGCATCGCCAAAGGGCCCAAGTCGTCATCCTCGGATGAGTTATTATTCCCTCCAAGTTCACCCTCCTCGGCCGTTGCGACCCGCTCTTCCTCCTCAATCACTTCAACCTCTTCTTCTTCCCCCTCCTCGACCACTGCGATCTGTTCTTTGCCCCCCTCAATCACCTCAACCTCCTCCTTACCTTCGACCAAGGCTGCGTCCCGTTCCGAGTCACTCGACTCTATCACGAAGGACCTTCTACTACGTAAAGGTGCAACATCGTAGACCTTAGTCTCTGACTCCCATGACGTTGAGTCGGAGGCACAGAGACCTTCGTCCTGACCCGAGGTAGTGGCGGACGAACCGGATTGAGCTCGCAACATACTCAAAAATAAAATTAACTAACCTGTTCGAAGAAACAGTGGAGGATATCGAAAAACTTGCCGCCAGTGACTGAAAAGCGCTAGAAGGAGAGATTTAGGATCTTAAGAAGAAAAAGCAAAGATGGAAAATGAAAGGGGGAGGGGGGATTTATAGCAAAACCAGCAACACTTCGTATTCCGTGAAAAACATGATGTCATCAATTACACGTGTCACCACCCTATTGGCCCACGAATGGTCAAAGTCCCCAAAACTCCAACGCTTGGAGCTCGCAGTACACTTCATACACACCAAAAACCGAGTGCTCACCTAGCTTTTTCTAACAAAGATGCCCCTCATGGCTTCAAGGCTCGACGCTCGGCAAGTACTGTGAGCACCCATTTAGCTTTTTCCAACAAAGGCTAATTTTGGGGGGCTCGACGCTCGGCAGGTACTGCGAGCACCAACCTAGCATTTTCCAACAAAGGCCAAGTCTGGGGGGCTCGACGCTCGGCAAGTACTGTGAGCCCCCACCTAGATTTTTCCAACAAAGGCTAAGTCTGGGGGGCTTGATGCTCGGCAAGTACTGCGAGCACCCACCTAGATTTTTCCAACAAAGGCTAAGTCTGGGGGGCTCGACGCTCGGCAAGTACTGCGAGCACCAACCTAGCTTTTTCCAAAAAGGCTGCCTAACAAAGGCTAAGCCTGGGGGGCTCGACATCTGAGGGCTTGACGCTCGGTAAGTACTGCGAGCACCCACCTAGCTTTTTCTAACAAAGCTACATAATAAAGGCTAAATCTGGCGGCTCGACGCTCGGCAAATACTGCGATCACACACCTAGATTTTTCCAACAAAGCTGCCTAACGAAGGCAAAATCTGGGGGCTCGATGCTCGGCAAGTACTGCGAGCACCCACCTAGCTTTTTCCAACAAAGCTACTTCTCAGAACTTCAAGACTTGGGGCTCGGCAAGCTCTCCGAGCCGACCCTCCAAGCTCGAAGCTCGGCAGTAACTTTGAGCACCCACTCAGCTTCTCACTAGAGTTGCCTCACTCGAAGCTCTCCGAGTCGACCCTCTAAGCTCGGAGCTCGGCAGTGACTTCGAGCACTCACTCAGCTTCTCACTGAAGTTGCCTCACTTGAAGCTCTCCGAGCCGACCCTCCAAGCTCGGAGCTTGGCAGTGACTTCGAGCACCCAGTCAACTTCTCACTGGAGTTGCCTCATTCAAAGCTCTCTGAGCTGACCCTCCAAGCTCGGAGCTCAGCAGTGAATTCGAGCACCCACTCAACTTCTCTCTAGAGTTGCCTCACTCGAAGCTCTCCGAGCTGACCCTCTAAGCTCTGAGCTCGGCAGTGACTTCGAGCACCCACTCAGCTTCTCACTAGAGTTGCCTCACTTGAAACTCTCCGAGCCGACCCTCCAAGCTCTGACCTCGACAGTGACTTCGAGCACCCACTCAGCTTCTCACTGAAATTACCTCACTCGAAGCTCTCCGAGCTGACCCTCCAAGCTTGGAGCTTGGCAGTGACTTCGAGCACCCACTCAGCTTCTTACTAGAGTTGCCTCACTCGAAGCTCTCCGAGCCGACCCTCCACGCTCGGAGCTCGGCGATGACTTCGAGCACCCACTTGGCTTCTTACTGGAGTTGCCTCACTCGAAGATCTCTGAGTCGACCCTTTAAGCTCGGAGCTCAACAGTGACTTCGAGCACCCACTCAGCTTCTCATTGGAGTTGCCTCACTCGAAGCTCTCCGAGCCCACCCTCCAAGCTCGGAGTTCGGCAGTGACTTCGAGCACCCACCTAACTCATCTCCCTAAGCACCCTTCGCGGAGTGCTCGGCGCCTGTCAGACGAGGTCGTCCCCCAGCCTTCGGCCCTCGGCCTTTGTCCCTCGGCCTTCGACCTTCGTCCTCTGACCTAAATTGTGGCCAGTTCTAAAAACACCCCTCAGGGATTCAGAGCAACAAATCTTCGCCAAAACTCTTATACGGCTGGGTTACACAGCCCTCCAAGAGTGGGGAGGACTTATGATATGATATAAATTATGTGGCCCCATCTATCGCTCAGATCTCCTCAGATTTCGCTCTCCTGTGATCATCAGGTCAAACAAACCCAACAGGCTTCAACCAGCTTAGGCCCATGGGTAAACGGGTCCGATCTGGCCCGTTAGGATCTCGGACACGTTTACCCTTGCCTATAAATACTAGACTCCCTCCTCACTTTCAAAGGTAATCAATCTTTCTCCACCTGAACCCTAGCTACTGTTGCTTTCTCAGTTACTGACTAGATCGTTAGAGGGCTTGTCTCCGGGAACTCTCCCGGGGTTTCTAGGCATTGTGCAAGTACGGAAATCTGAGCCGAGCTACGAAGATCCGAGCCGAGCTAGGAGATCCGGATCCGAGCACCCAAACTTTACCTCCCTCCTGCTACTCTCAAGCCGGTCCTACAGTCGGGGATCGGATCAACGCCAGTGTCGCGCATTCCCCTTCATAAATTACAAGAACTCACACATGTTTCCCCCACACCCAAAAAAGCAACATCATATACTATTTTTAATTTATATTGTATTTTTAGTTTTATGTGGTTTAATTTTGTTTGTAGTATTGTAACATTTGTAGTAATCTTTGACTTCTACATTACATTATTAACTCTTTAATGAAAATCATTGGTTGATGATGATGTCACTAATCACCTTTGAACTTTTGGCTTCTTTAAAAAAAATTCTTGATATTGTATTCACTGTACAATCAATCGTGTGTGATATTCATTCAAAAAAAATTTTTTTGAGGGAAAAGCGTGGTTCGAAGCAGGAACTCTGGATTCGAGCGGCCATTCAATTACCCATCCCACCCAATACCAATCAGGATATTGCATGTTGGTTATTCATTCGATTTATAAGATTATAAAATATTCAAAATTTGAAGTATTCTTTATATCTAATAACAAATAAAGTTTAATAATTTTCTTCTTCTAAAATAAATTTCTGGGGCCGGACGAAGGTCTTATGCCGGCCCTGGGTCATGATAGAATAACCTGGGCTGAGATAAATGAAGCCGAGGGATCCTTAAAAACATAGGGTGGCCTGGGGTATATGCAAGGCCTTTTCCCTCCCTCAGTGATGATGAAGTAAATTATCTTCTTATAAATCTATCTCACCATTGCCAATTCTACATGCTACCTAAGGTTCTTTGTCGAAGTAAAGCACGTGACCTACTCGTGCTGGTGTAATTTAGAAAAAGTAAAGTAGAAGGGTTTTTAACGCATACGACCTTAATAAATGTTTGAATGTCATATTTGCTCTCTAAAAATATGTATTTTCATACTTGCCTCTTCGATAATGTGCTAACCATATTTAGTTATCCCTAAAGGTAAACTGTAATCGAAATTGAAAATATTATGTTAAGTAAAAATGAATCTACCTAACTTAACCATTATGGTTTTTTTTTGTCCTTTAGCTATCACCTAAACAAATTAATGACAAATAATAGTATAAAGTATGACCTGAATTATTGAAGGTAAATATAAAAATTCATGTTTGTCGAATGTAAATATGAGATTCAAAGATTTGATAGATTATACTTCCTCCGTTTTAAAATATAAGTTGATATGGCTAAAAATGAGGTTAAATCGGAGCCGTCCAGATTGGACACGAATCTTGAAACTCGGGGGTAAAAAAGGTAATTTCACATACAAGGTGGATCCAAAGCGAGTATTGGATCTCCTTCGCATGAGACCCAATAACCCACGAACGGGTCCACACCGATTGGGCACGGGTCCCGACCCGAGGCGAGCCCATACCAGCAAGAGACAAATCAGGGCCACTGATTTGACCAAGTCAACGGGCCTGATTTGCTCTCACCGGGAATCAAGGGGTTAGTTTCCTAAACAGACTGTGAGGATTTTTCTCCTAGCAGTTACACTGGAAACCAGGCCTCTGATCACTCCCCTGGCGACTATAAATACCTCCCCTCTGCCACTGTGACCAGGTTAATCACTTTTTCACCACCTTAAGCTCTTTCTTTAATCACCACTAGTTACTGACAAGAGCGTCGGAGGGTGCGTCGCCGGAATCAATCCCGGTGTCTCGCACTTCCTTGCAGGTTGCGGCAGGAGCAAGAAGGCTTAGGTCATCTGTTCAGGTTTTTCTCGAGCTCACAAATTCTATCTATTTACCCCCACACCGAAATCAGCGGTAACAGATTGGCACCGTCTGTGGGAAACACCACACGAACAGCCTCAGCATCTTCCTTGTCGTCCTCTCCAACCATGCCTCCAAAGAATGTCAGATCTAGAGGGTCCAATCGCGGGACCAATCTCGCCGACCCTACAGAGGAAGCCCCTGTCAATCCTATTCCACAGCCCGATCTTCCTCCGCCGGCCCAGCAGGGCCAACCTCCTCTTCCCAAGCAGCAACCCAACAATGGCCCTTCCGGCCATAACGGTCGGAAGCAGAAGCAGCCCCTCAATCCAGACCATGTTTCGGTTCGTAATGAATCCTCGGATTCAATGGCTTCTCATCATCCCGACCTCCGCAACACAATCCTGAACCGCCAGAAAGATGAGGACCTCCGCACCCACCTTGATGAGAGGCGGGCCCGAGAGGGAGCCTCCCGCCAGCGTCAGGGCGAGCGGTCCCCTCACCGCCGAGACGGTCGAAGGTCTCCGGACCACAGGGGCCGAGCGGTATCACCCGAGCACCGAAGAAGGAGACCGCACTCCCCCGCGGATCGGCATCATCGGAGGAACAATGACGCACCGATCACTCGTGCCGAGTTCCTACAATTCCAAGACACCGTACTGCAGGCTCTCAACCTTCGGCAGAACATCCAAAATGCCCAGAGGGCTCCAACGCCCCCGAGGGATCCCAGTCCTCGTCGCCGAACCCGAAGTCCTTCTCCGGCACCCAGCCGCCAGCAGCAGCGCTACAGTCCTCGCCGATCCCAGGACTACCGGCGCCGCAGTCCCCTCTCCCCTTCCTTTGAAGAAGAGTCCGGGGGATCGTATGATTACCAGCGGAGGGACGATGCCCTCAACCGCCGTCTCCATGAGGTGGAGAGGCGCATTGGTCGCATGGACAGAGAGGAGGAGTCCCGAGCAGGAACCGTCCGCCCCAGCAGACCCCCTTTCTCTCGGTCGATCATGGAGGCCCACATACCGAGGGGTTTCAAACCTCCGCAGTTTGAAACGTACTCAGGGGAATCTGACCCAGTTGATCACGTCGAAAGCTTCAAGACCCTGATGCTGATCCATCAAGCTTCCGACGCCGTGCTCTGCAGGACCTTCCCCGCCACCCTCAGGGGGTCGGCTCGGGAGTGGTATTCCAGACTCGCTCCCTCCTCCATCTTCTCGTTCGAGCAGTTTGAAACACTGTTCATAACTCACTTCGTGAGTAGCAGGCGAGCCGAGAAGATAAGCCTCTCCCTACTGAACCTGCGGCAGGAAAGGGAAGAGAAGCTGTGGGACTATGTGAAGAGATTCACCGCAAAGGTCAGGTCTATCACCTCCTTAGACCAGTCAGTGGCGACCGTGGCGTTCCAGTCGAACGTCCTCAATGCCAACCTCCGATCGTCCCTAGCAAAGAAGCCCCCGCATAACTTCGCCGACCTCCTCCTGAGGTGCGAGAAGTATATCCGAGCAGAGGAGGCTGAAGCCCTCCCGAGCTTCGGGGGGTCCTCCTCCGGGTCGAAGAGGAAGGCGACAGGGGAAGAGGGGTCCAAGAAAGCGCAGAAGGACAACGGCGGTCAGCGTCGTCCTCCCCCCAGGTTCGAGAAGTTCACTCCCCTCACCACTAACGTCTCCACCATCCTAATGGAAGTGGAGAAGGAGGGAGTCATCCCTCCAGCTCCGAGGATGCACACCCCGGCAAAGAGGAGGAACAAAGATAAATGGTGTCGTTACCATCGGGACCACGGCCACGATACGAATGACTGCCGGGCATTGAGAGATGAGATAGAAGCCCTCATCCGGATGGGGCAGTTGGCCAAATTCGTGAAGGGTAACGATCGGGCGGATCGCAACACTCCTCCGCCTCGGGGGGCTAACAAGCGCTCCGAGCGACGCGAGGAGACACCCGAGTTCGAGGAAGAACGGGTCCTGCACCTGATCCACGGAGGCCCCATGGGAGGCTCCTCTAATTTCTCTCGGAAGGCCTTCGTCCGAGAGGTAAACTCGGTTCACAGCGTCCCTCCCCCCAAAGGTCTCGGTGTCCCTGTGTCTTTCTCTGATGAAGACCTCGAAGGGGTCCAAACCCCCCACTGTGACGCACTCGTCATCGACCTCCACATGGCCAACTTCAAAGTGCAGAGGATCTTAGTAGACAATGGAAGTTCGGTCAATATCCTTTTCCTCTCGGCCTTCCGAGGCCTGCAGCTGTCCCGGGACCGTCTCAAGCCGGCCGGTTACACACTCCACGGGTTCACGGGGGTCCCAGTGACTGTCGAGGGGGTGATAACCCTAGACGTAACTGCTGGAAGCACCCCTACTACCCGGACCAAGCCGATGGAATTCATGGTCGTCGACATCCCGGCAGCGTATAATATCATTCTGGGCCGACCCGGCCTAGCCGCCTTGGAAGTTGTCCCCTCGGCGTACCATCTTAAAATGAAGTTCCCCACTCGATCGGGAGTTGGGGAAGTCAGGGGAAGCCAAGAGATGGCTCGGAAGTGCTACATGACTTCCACAGGGGGACCAGTGCTCTCGCTCGAGACACTAGAAATCCCCGAGCCGAAAGTTCGGCCGAAGTCCGAGCCGGCGGACGAGTTAGAAGAAGTGCTCTTCTCGGACGAGGACCCGAGCCAAAAGTTCCTCATCAGCAAGTCCTTGCCGACCGTGCTGTGCTCTGACCTGATTAAATGCATCCGGGATAACCGAGACCTGTTTGCATGGTCGGCCGCGAACATGCCCGGCATTTCCGAGGAGTTGCTCGTCCACCGCCTAAGTGTCGAACCGGGGTGCAAACCGGTTCAGCAGAAGAGACGAAAGTTCGCTCCCGAGCGACAGCAGGCCATCAAGGAAGAGGTGGATAAACTGCTGAAGGCCAAGTTCATACAGGAGGTAAACTACCCCGAGTGGCTCTCCAATATTGTAATGGTCAAGAAGTCCAACGGCTCCTGGAGAATATGCATTGACTTCACCGACCTGAACAAGGCATGTCCGAAGGACCCATTCCCTCTTCCAAACATCGACACCCTCATTGACGCCACCTCGGGCCACGAGCTCCTCAGCTTCATGGATGCCTTCTCAGGCTATAATCAAATCCGAATGTTCCCTCCGGACATTCCGAAGACCTCCTTCATCACCGACCAAGGCCTCTACTGCTACCGGGTCATGCCGTTTGGGTTGAAGAATGTAGGCGCCACCTACCAGCGCCTCATCAACAAGGTCTTCCAGAGCCAGATAGGCCGGAACATGGAGGTGTACGTTGACGACATGCTCGTCAAAAGCGTCCGAGGCACTGATCACGTGGCCGACCTCCAGGAGGCCTTCGGCGTGTTGAGAAGGCACAGCATGCGGCTGAACCCGAACAAGTGTGCGTTCGGGGTCTCTTCGGGAAAATTCCTCGGCTTCATGGTAAGCCAACGAGGAATCGAAGCTAATCCCGAGAAGATTAAGGCCATATTAGACATGGCCCCGCCTCGGAACATCAAGGAGGTGCGGAAGCAAACTGGTCGGCTCGCTGCTATCGGTCGGTTCCTCTCGAAGTCGGGGAAAAAGTGCCTCCCCTTCTTCAAAGCACTTAGGGGGGCTAAGGGTTTTGAATGGGGCCATCCACAACAGGAATCGTTCGACCAACTGAAGGCCTACTTGGTGAACCCCCCTCTGCTCAGCAAACCGGTCCCGGGCGAGACTCTCTTCATCTACTTGGCTGCTTCCAAGCAGACCCTAAGTGCTGTCTTGGTGAGAGGGGAGGACCGGGCCCAAAGGCCTATCTACTACGTGAGCAAGGTGCTCCGGGACGCCGAGCTCCGCTATCCGAGGATAGAGAAGATGGCCTACGCCCTGGTCATGGCAGCAAGGAAGCTTCGGCCGTACTTTCAATCCCACTCGGTCATTGTCCTCACCGACCAACCCCTAAAGCAGATCCTCCACAAGCCTGAGACCTCGGGCCGGCTAATGAAGTGGTCCATAGAGCTGAGCCAGCATGACATCTCTTACCAGCCTCAGACGGCAATTAAAGCGCAGGCCCTCGCCGACTTCATCGTAGAGTCCACTATCCCTGAGGTCGGCCACGTCCCGAATGGACCCCCCATTTGGACAGTCTTCGTGGATGGGTCCTCCTGTAACGAAGGAAGCGGCGCCGGCATCATCCTGAACGGCCCTGACGACTTCGTCCTCCAGTACGCGATCCGTATGAACTTCAAGGCCTCGAACAATGAGGCAGAGTACGAGGCACTCATTGCTGGACTCGGACTTGCACGAAGTGCAAGGGCGCAGCGCCTCCGAATCCACAGTGATTCCCAGCTTGTCGTGAACTAAGTCTTAGGCGAGTACGAGGCCCGAGACGAGTGGATGGCGAAGTACCTCGCCAAGGTTCGGGCCCTCATGAGCCGGTTCGAGGAGGCGCTCATCCAGCGGGTCCCTCGTGAAGAGAACTCACAGGCCGATGCCCTGTCCAAATTGGCCTCGTCCTCCCTACAAGGTCTCGAACAGACCGTACTGATCGAAGTCCTCTCTAAGCCGAGCATAGAAGACGAGACACCCGGCTCGGCGGAGTCATTGCCGGTCATGTTGCAGGATAATTGGATGAAGCCGTTGATGGAATTCTTGAGGGACGGGGTTCTGCCCGAGGATCCCAAGGAAGCGCGCCGGTCAGAACTCGCGCCGAGCGGTATGTCTTGGTCGAGGGTATCTTATACAAACGCTCCTTCTCTCAAATAGACGGCCGACCATACCTAAGGTGCCTCTCTCCGAAGCAGGCCGAATATGCCCTACAAGAGCTCCACGAAGGCATCGGTGGGGCACACTCAGGGTCCAGGTCCTTGGCCCGAAAAGCTTTGAATTATGGATACTTCTGGCCGACCCTCCTTCAAGACGCCGAGCGACACGTTCGGGAATGTAGCTCTTGTCAGAAGCACTCCAGCATCCGTCGCCTCCCTCAGGCCAACCTCGCCTCCCTATCAAGTCCTATCCCCTTCGCAATGTTGGGGATGGATTTACTAGGGCCTTTCCCTTCGGCTCCGGGTCAGTTCAAGTTCTTGGTCGTAGCCATCGACTACTTCTCGAAGTGGGTCGAGGCCGAACCCCTCGCCACTATAACCGAGAACAAGGTGGTACAGTTCTTCTGGAAGAGCATCATATGCAGGTTCGGCGTCCCCCGTATCCTCGTTACGGACAACGGGACTCAGTTCACTGGCGCAGCATTCCGAGCTCTGTGCGACGACCTCGCCATCCAGCAGCGCTTCTCGTCCGTCTCCCACCCTCAGTCGAACGGACAGGCAGAAAATGCTAATCGACAGATCCTCGCAGGCATCAAGAAAAGGCTGGACAAAAGTTCCAAAGGCTTATGGGTCGACCAACTCCCCAACGTCCTATGGAACTACCGCACGAGCAAGCGGACCCCCACAGGCGAGTCTCCTTTCAACCTCACCTATGGGTCCGAGGCCGTGATACTTCTCGAGGTCGGAATACCTTCCCCTCGGCTCACAGCCTATGACGAAGAACAGAATGCCAGGGACCTCAGAGCAGAATTAGACCTGATAGATGAACTGAGGGAAAGAGCGTCGATTCGGCAGCAGAATTACCGAAGAAGGGTTGAACTGGCATACAACAAAAAGGTCCGACCCGCCAACCTTAAGCAAGGAGACTTAGTCTTGAGAAAGCTGGCCATATCCTTCCCCAGTCAGAAGAGCAAGTTGGCTCCGAACTGGGAAGGGTCGTACAGGATCACGAGGGTAGTTCGGCCCGGAACATATCGTCTTGAAGACTTAGAAGGCAGAGAGCTTCCGAGGACCTGGAATACCGACCACCTCCTAAAATACCAAGAAAGCGCTCCGGTGCCACTCTAAGTATCATAGGATATCGAGCCATTCCAGTCCTCTGACTTGTAACCTATTTTCATAAATTGTACTATGTAAAACGGTTCGCCGTCGATTATCAATAAAGAAAGCTCTTTCGTATTTGTGAATTCGCATGTTTCTCTCCCCTCTTCTCATCTGCTTTTTAAATTGTGATTCCAACCAATGGTTGGAGTCCACGTCCGGCTCGACTTCACCTCCTCGGCTCGTCCCTGGACGAACCAGGGGTAGACCGTCGTTCGGAACTGCTCCCACAACCGTTGAACTACACCGATGGTTCGGAGTCCAACACTCGGCTCGACTTTACCTCCTCGGCTCGCCTCCGGACGAGCCAGGGGTAGATCGCCGTTCGGAATTGCTCCCACAACCGTTGAACTAGACCGATGGTTCGGAGTCCAACACTCGGCTCGACTTTACCTCCTCGGCTCGCCTCCGGACGAGCCAGGGGTAGATCGCCGTTCGGAATTGCTCCCACAACCGTTGAACTACACCGATGGTTCGGAGTCCAACACTCGGCTCGACTTTACCTCCTCGGCTCGCCTCCGGACGAGCCAGGGGTAGATCGCCGTTCGGAATTGCTCCCACAACCGTTGAACTACAACGATGGTTCGGAGTCCAACACTCGGCTCGACTTTACCTCCTCGGCTCGCCTCCGGACGAGCCAGGGGTAGATCGCCGTTCGGAATTGCTCCCACAACTGTCGAACTACAACGATGGTCTCGGAGTCCAACACTTGGCTCCCAGTTCCCCCAAGCTTGCTTCGCGGCAAACTGGGAGTGGTCCCCCCCTCGGCTTCGCCAGTGGAGGGACACCGAAGCTACCTTCGGCCACATAATCCGAGCAATCTTGCCTAGCAGCCGAGGCCCGGAGCCCTACGCCTTCGGTCGGCTACCGAGCAAGTGCCTTCCCGAGCTCGCAAACGGAGAAAACTCACTTTCTCCGCAACTTTCGCGCATGATCTCAATCAGACGGCCCAGATCTTGTCACCGACGCTAAACGACAAGATAGCATTTTCTTGGGAACTGAGCCGCCTCGAGATTCGTGCCTACGTTCAACGGCTCAGATCATGCCACCTACGCTAAACGACAAGCTAGCATTTTCTTGGGGACTGAGCCGCCTAGGGATTCGTGCAGTAACTTGTCAGAGTCGCTAAACGACAAAATACTGTACTCATAGGAACCCGTTCGGTTCGACACTCTCGCCGACGGAACTATCTGCTCGGCTCGAGATCTCGACGCGACCAACACAGTTATAAGCAAGATAAATATGCAGAGCAACGAAAGATATTTTATTAAACAACCAGACCATAATACAAAGCACATCTTTTCCATGGTTACAAAGTGTTGGCAAACAAAATACATGCCGTCGACCCACTACACTTGGCCCTCATATGGAAATATCTTCACTAGACTGTTCGGTCGCCTGTCCGTCCTCCTCGGCTGATAGCTCCCCTGCATCCTTCCGGAGCTTCACTACCACAGTCTGCAAGTGTCGAATCTCTGAGAGCAAATCGTCCCGCTCGGCTATAATCTTCGACTGGTTGTGCCGAATACACTTGACCCGAAGAGCGTTGCTGAAAGCGGTTTGCAAATCTTCGTCCCCTTCTGCAGGGCTCAACTCGGCGATCCTATTCTCCAGGCGTTGGATCTCGGCTTCCCAAAGGTCGAGGACGGACAAAAGGTGGGCCCGCTCACTCTCAGCTCGGCGTAACTCCAGCTCGACGCTCCTAGGACTCAGAGCCGCCGTCCCAGAAGTGGCCTCAGATTCAGAGTCATCATCCGAACCGTGGAGATCAGCATATGGGTCGGCCGCCTCGAGCTGAAAAAAGGGAAAAACAAATAGCAAGACTTCAAAACATCGCCGAGGCCCAACACATAAAATTTTCCAAATCACAAATCCAGATTCATATTCAGACATATCAATTCTACATACAACGAGACAGATCCAACAACAGAGTTTTACAGCAACAAGGAAAACATGAAACGACGTGATTAGGGCCTCTTCGGAAGGGGAATGCTTCGGTTTAGGGAAACGCGAGGACGACGAGGCCTGCCTTCCGAGCTCGATCCTAAACCAACGAAGCGCGACCCCCCTTCGCTGCTGGCTCTAACTGCGGCGCCGACCAAGGCCCCGCTCGACAAGACGGCCGCACTGCTCTGAGCGTCGGTTGGACTCCGCCTGGTCATAGGCGAGCGTGTCGCAAGTTCGTAAAACGTAATCCCTCTCTCGCTCTCTTCGCGGGTACATGATGTGCTCCGGACGTTGGCTCTCTCGGGCAGGGGCTTGAGAGACGCGACCTCCTCCTCCAGTTCGATGATTCTATCCCTCAAAGCAGCGTCCTTTGCCAACTTCTTCAGTCGAGGGACCCTCGACGAGCCCGAGGCATTGGCACTATCGGCCGCAAGCCGTCGGTAATGGGTGACCTCGATCCCCCTATCTATAGTAATCCTCCTAAGCTTGTCGACCTCGGCTAGCAGCTTCTTGCGCTCGGATGACACCTTCTCCAGCTCGGAAGCAAGCTTCCCTTCTTCCGCCGAGCAGCCTCGCCCCGCTACCTCCAAGTGTCGGATTTTGGCCGAGAGCTCTTCGTTCTTCCGCTCGGCGACAGCGAGCTCCCCACCTAGCCGCTCGACCTCGCCCTCAAGAGCAGAGACCGGAGGTCGTTTTCGTAGCTGCGCCAACTCGCGACACTTCGCCCTGGCCAGCGCCTTTACCTCCTCCAGTTCCAAAAATAAGTAAAAGCGCTTATCACGGCTCAACGACAGCTCTCGCTTCGTCTTGACTAACTCTTTACGGAGGTACGAAACCTCCGTGATCGGACCGAACTTCACCTGAAAAGCGGAGAAATCTGATGGGACAATACATGGAAACATCTACAACTAATCACACCCAAATTCGAGGCTCAACACTTGGATAAATTTTGGCCAAACAAAATGTTTTCATTCAAAACCGAGGAGAAAGTTTTACAAAAGCGGTGGCCAATCCGCAGATTAGGCTTACAAAAAGAAACAAAACAACAAAAGACTAAAAGAGACAACCGAGTCAGGGGTCGACCTTTTTGCCGCTCGGGTCCGTCGACCCCCCGGTCTTGCCCTCGCCGTCGCCCTCGCCTTCGCCTTCGCTCCCGCTCTCCTCCTCAGAGTTGTCCTCCTCCTCGCCCTCGGCCTCGGTCTCCCCTGGGCCTTCGACACCTTCCGTCTCTCCCTCGGGGTCGAGCAGCCCCTTGGGAACCTCCTCCTCCCCTTCCACGGGGTCGTAAAAATGGTAGGAGGACGTGTCGAAGCCTGGGTTCTTGGCGGCTACATGGAGCAAGGCTCGACCGTAGGCATCCTCCATGTTCTGGAGCATGTGCTGCGCTGCCTCCTCCTGCACGGCCTTTTTCACCTTCTTTACCTTCTTCTGGTGTTTGGCCATGATCTTTTCGGCCCTCTTCCGAGCCTTCTCCGCTTCCGACCGAGCATTGGCCAGCGCCTCCTTCAGCTCGGCTGCCTCCTTCTCCGACGCCTCAAGCTTGGCCGCCGTGTCCTTCGACAGCTGAATGGCGTCGGCCAGCTGCTTCTCCAACCCTGCCACTTCAGCAGCCCTCTTCGCCGAGAGGAGCTGCTCGGCATCAAGCAGCTGCGTGGCCTTGACACACTCCGTCCTCTCCCGTTCATTCTCCTGCTCCTTGCTCGCAAACTCCTCGAGCAGGAAATTGAAGTGGCAGAGGGTCTGAAAAAGAACAGCACATTAAAACCCGAACCCAAGGACTTAGAAAAATTCTAAGAAAGAAATTTCGATGAGGGAGAGCTCGGCCTACTTACCGACATAGTATTCCGAGCAATCTGCATCACGGCATCCCCTGCTAGCCCGGCCTTCAGGGTCGCTCGATCCTTTGGGGTCGGCAAGTGCCTCACCGTCTCCATGCAGATGTTGCCGTCGCCCAAGAAGCCATCGACGTTCATCACCTGCCAGTCAGGGACGAAGATCTGCTTATGACGCTCGGTCAAGATCTTCTCCGCCTCGGCAGTGAGGGACAGAACTTGGAGGGACAACACCTCCTTCACGCCGAACGCACCGCTCGACGAACCGGGAGCATCCCCCTTCGGGGTCGGTGTCGGCGCAACTGAAGCAGGAGGGTCGAGGACCATAACTTCCCCCTGCTCGAGGACCATGACCTTCGGCTGGTCGGCAGGCTTCGCGACCGAAGGCTTCTTCGAGGCTCGGCCGTCCTGAGGCCCTGCCGAAGGCCTCTTCTTCTTCGCCTCCTGCTCCGACCTGCCCTTCGCCACCAAAGCTTTGTAATCCAGCTTCATCGTCTCTGCACAAACCGAATGAAAAAACTTAGAAAAATTTTCATGAACTTTAAGCAAAGAGTATAAATACCAGAAGCATACTAGGGTCGATCGGACTGAGACCCCCTGGGAACAGATCCTCCTCGGTAATTTCTTTCCAGCTTAGCACTGGCAAGGCGAGGAGCTTCTTCTGGACCTCCGCCTCCTCGTCACTCAGGACCGTCTCCTTCTTGGTTCGCTTGGGCAGACCATCCTTCGCCCAAACCATCGGTATCACCCACGGCGCAGGGGCTCGGATGAGGAAGTACTTCTCCTTCCAATTTTTGATCGAGTCCGGATTCTCGATCAGCTTCACGCCCGTCCGGGGCGAAAGATAGAACCTTTGTTCGTCACGCCTTGGCTGACAAGGTCGGTAGAGACTCCGAAAGAGGAACATACTCGGCTTGGCACCAACCTCTTGGCATCGGAGGACGAATGCCATGACGTGCCTCCATGTGTTCGGCATCAGCTGGGCGGGGCTCAAACCGTACCATGTCAGGACATCAACCACGAACGGGTGGAGGGGAAAACGGAGTCCGGCAATAAGGGAGTCGACCGGAAAGACGCACACGTCCGATGAAGACTTTGTATTGGCTCGGAAGCCCGGCCCGGGGAGCAGCAGTCCGTAGTCGGCAGGGATCCGGAAACCCTCTCGGATCAGGTGAAGGTCGGTCTCGGTAAGAGACGAGATGGTATGGTCCACCTCGGACAGCTCTCTCGGCTCATTCTCCTCCACCAACTTAGCCGTGCCTTGGGTCACTCTCTCCAAGGTGTCCTCGGCATAGTCCCGTACACCTCCCACGCTCGACAGAACAATGGGCTGCCGACCGAACGCTCTCGCTGTCTTCAGCATCTCAACGATAGTGACCACGGCTTTACCCTTCCGGGACGCCGCCGCAACCTCCTTAGGCAGCTCGGCCACTTCGCCCTCTCTATCCGGACGAACGACGTTCTGATCGCTCGGCTCCACCACTTCCTTCCCTTTGCCCCCTCGGCCTACTACTTGCTCCGAGGCGGGGGTCTCATCCGAGGGCGTAACCTTAACCATTTTTCTAAAAGAGAAGGGAGAGGGACTGACCTTGAAGTGATAGGTACGGACGGAAAGTTCACCGGAAACAAGGAACGCCTCGCCGCAACAGCTAGCACCACCACCAAGGAGCTAAAAACTTCGAAGGCGAAAAGTAAGAACTGAAGAGAGAGAGTAAAAGTAAAAAATGAAACTTGGTCTGAGGGGGGGTGAAGATTTATAGTAAAAAGGAACGTCCCTTGGACTTCCAAACGAAAAAGTGCGACTCTTGGGCTGCTCTCGAAACGTCGCGAAGGCCCAACACAACTACCTTCCTCGCCAAGACAACTAGTTCGGTATATCGTGACCGGGAGCCGAACTGTATGCCATCCGACCATGCCAGCAAAGAGACCGGTCGGCTACCGAGCAAGTACCAATCCAAGCTGGCAAACGGAGAAAACACCCTTTCTCCTCAAACTTCGCGTAAAATCTCAATCAGACGGCCCAGATCTCGCCGAGAACACTAGACGACAAGATAGTGTTTTCTCGAGAAATGTGCCCGTCTCGAGATGCGCGACGCCATCCAACGGTACAAATTGCGTCAAGTCGCTCGGATGGCCTACACTTCCTCTATACCCCACCTCTATCTGAAGGAACCAGAAAAAATTTTAATTCAAAGTTTTAAGGCACCGCCTTCGGCGTGCCCCCCAGGCCCCATGTCTCTTTCGGTATTCTGCCAACCCACGGGGCCCAGTCAAAAACAGATCGGCACACCCCCCATCTCTAACTCCTTTGGACCGACAACCATCGGAAGCCGTCGGCCCGGAAGGAAGACAGAGATGGGAAGAGGCCCATCATTCCGAAGCTGTTGCAGTCCCTCGGTTCCGGACTAGGGTCATCACCTCTTCTACCATGATCTTCCCCGACCCTGACACCCACGTTGGAGCCCTCAGAATCGGGTGAAGATCTTGGTGGAAGAACGACCACCCGTCATACCTAAGCAAAGTCGTCCCTCGGCTCCGGACTAGGGTCATCACCTCTTCTACCATGACCTTCCCCGACCCTGACACCCACGATGGAGCCCTCAGAATCGGGTGAAGATCTTTGTGGAAGAACGACCACCCGTCCTACCGAGACAGATCGTCCCCTTCAGATCCGGACTTCGGTGTTCTACCCTTCGGCCCAAATCTCCCCTGACCCTGACACCTCCATCTGGGCCGTAAGAGTCAGGAGAAGATTTGGGCAGGAGAACAACCACCAGCCGTCCCGAAGCAAACCCTCCCCTCGGACCGGACTTGGGCCATCACCTCTCCTACCGTGACCCTCCGATTCTAACACCCACGCCGAGGCCGTCAGAATCGGGAGAAGATCACGGTAGGAGAACGACCACCCGTCCAACCGAGGCTCGTCCCACAAATCCGGACTCCGGTCATCACCCCTTCTACCAGGATCACCCCCGATCTTGACACCCGAATCGGGCCGATCAAAATCGGGTGATGATCATGGTGGAAGGGTGACCACCCATCCTTCCGATGTAGCTCACCCCTCGGATTCGGACATGGATCACCACCTCATCCACCATGATCTCCGCCGATCCTGACACCCACTGTGGGGCAACCAGAGTCGGCAGAAGATCTTGGTGGAAGAACGACCACCCATCCTTCCGAGGTAGCTCACCCCTCGGGTCCGGACTACGGTCGTCACCACTACTGCCTCGTTCCCCCCCGCTCCTGACATCCACTTTGGGGCCGTCAGGAACGGGAGAAGAAAAAGGCAAAAGAGCAACCACCCCTTCGGACCTCGAAAGATAAGTTACCTAAGGCCAACACTTCCGAGGCTTGAAACTCTACATTGTTGCGATTGAAATGACAAAGGGAGTGGAGTACTTATAAGCTCTCCTCCAAGGCCTGGCCATTATGACCCTCGGAAGTTGAAACGCCACGCATTAATTGAAGGAGTTATCCTTAATGACCTGGGGAAAGTGGAACGCCGCGCAAACCCCGGAGCACCATTAATACCCTTGGGAACAGGATCGTCTCGAGACAGATTGCGCCACATCGCTCGACCTGTCGAGACCCCCTGTCTTCGGTCGGCGTCCGAGCAAGTGCCTTCCCGAGCTCGCAAACGGGGAAAACTCACTTTCTCCTCAAAAATCGTGCCTGATCTCGATCAGACGGCCCAGATCTCGCCGAGGACACTAAACGACAAAATAGTGTTTTCTTGAGAAATGTGCCCGTCTTGAGATGCGCGTCGTCATCCAGGGGCTCAGATTGCGTCACATCACTCGACTTACCGAGACCCCCTGTCTTCGGTCGGCGTCCGAGCAAGTGCCTTTCCGAGCTCGCAAACGGGGAAAACTCACTTTTCTCCTCAAAAATTGCGCCTGATCTCGATCAGACGACCCAGATCTCGCCGAGGACACTAAACGACAAGATAGTGTTTTCTTGAGAAATGTGCCCATCTTGAGATGCACGTCGTCATCCAGTGGCTCAGATTGCGCCACGTCACTCGACTTGCCGAGACCCCCTGTCTTCGGTCGGCGTCCGAGCAAGTGCCTTTCCGAGCTCGCAAACGGAGAAAAAAGACATCGAGCTACCACAACCGCTGGATCTCTCAAAAATTTGCGCCCGTCTATGATCAACGGCCCGGATCGAGCCACGTCATAAATCGGTATTTAAAATCATTTTTTATTTATTTAAATCGTTTTATTTATTTAAAATTGCGAAAAAAATTGCTAAAAATTCGGGCAAATTAACTAAAAATTCTGGAAAATAATTAAAAATTCGTGGGTATATTTTTGAGCCCCCGAACGAATAATTATTGCCTAGAAAGTACTGTTAAGGCCCCCGAACGATTAGTAAACACATCGCAAAATTAAATAAATAGCCCGAAAAAAAAATAAAGACCGCCAAATACTCGATATGGCTAGAGAACAGCACATGACATCAAAAATTACCTCACTACCCCCTTCAAAGATTCAAAATCCTCCACTTGGACTCCGATACAACTCTACTAGCCACTAAAATAGTTAAACTACTCCTCAAAGGCTGATCACGCTCAGCCTTTAGGAGTGGGGGGCTCGTGATATGGCTAAAAATGAGGTTAAATCGGAGCCGTCCAGATTGGACACGAATCTTGAAACTCGGGGGTAAAAAAGGTAATTTCACATACAAGGTGGATCCAAAGCGAGTACTGGATTTCCTTCGCATGAGACCCAATAACCCACGAACGGGTCCACACCGATTGGGCACGGGTCCCGACCCGAGGCGAGCCCATACCAGCAAGAGACAAATCAGGGCCACTAATTTGACCAAGTCAACGGGCCTGATTTGCTCTCACCGGGAATCAAGGGGTTAGTTTCCTAAACAGACTGTGAGGATTTTTCTCCTAGCAGTTACACTGGAAACCAGGCCTCTGATCACCCCCCTGGCGACTATAAATACCTCCCCTCTGCCACTGTGACCAGGTTAATCACTTTTTCACCACCTTAAGCTCTTTCTTTAATCACCACTGGTTACTGACAAGAGCGTCGGAGGGTGCGTCGCCGGAATCAACCCCGGTGTCTCGCACTTCCTTGCAGGTTGCGGCAGGAGCAAGAAGGCTTGGGTCATCTGTTCAGGTTTTTCTCGAGCTCACAAATTCTATCTGTTTACCCCCACACCGAAATCAGCGGTAACATAAGTCATTATAGCTTTCTACACTTTTATTAAGAAAAAATTTAGGACTCATAAAAAATACTAACATTCCTGATTTTTTAAGTTCATTAATGAGCTATCAATTATAAAATGACTAATTTGTCATCCTCTATAATTTTACTATTACTCATTTCATCAAAAAGATAAGGGTGAAAAAGGAAATCTCATAAAAAAAATACTTGATGGACATTAAAGAATGACGAGACATTTTAAAACTAAACTGACTTATATTTTGAAACAAAATAAAAAAGGCTAGAATGACTTATCTTGAATATTATAATAGCAAAGTTGGGGTTGTCATTTGTAGACAACCTATAATTTGTAGATATTCATTCAACCATATAATCTCAACCATTTAATTTTAAGTGAAAGTTAAATTAACCATTCATTTACTCAACTGTTTTTAGTTACCATAATACCATCAAAGTTCAAATTTATTTACGATATAATTATTTACAAAAGTGTTACTCATATAAAATAAAAGTTTGTGCCATTAGGGGTTTATGTGATGAGTAAAGAAAGGTCTCAAGCTCGAAGCCAAATTATGTCTTACTAGTAATCTGCACGTGCAATGCACACTGTTTTAAATTTCGATTGATAAGGCAGAAATTTCATCCGAAATTTCGTTTCGGCTACCTTGCCGATATGAAATCACAGATTTATATTACATATCGTTTTGGACCGAAATGTGAAGATTTAGGATGAAATTGCCGAAATATCGGCTGAAATATTGCCAAAATTCCTAAAATATTGGCAGAAATAGACACATTAATGGTATTGTGAATATATAACTCTTTTTTGTTTTACTTTTTGCATAGAAGTCATTCAATATAGGATATTAAGCTAAGATAATGTGAAGATTTTGTCTCTCTATTGTTTGTGTATATGCAAAGTCAAGTAAGTCTATATTAACTATACATTTTTTCTAATCAATACAAATTCATTTTAGTTATATACATACATTACATTATCTTTTATACTGCTATTAAATTCTGCAAATATTTACTGTGATTAATTCATGTCATTAGTTACATTATACAATATTTTATATGAAAAATGACATGTACAACACATAGTATCTTGTTTAGGATTAAAAAAACGTTTATTGAGTATCCAAAATGAAAATTCGAGATGATCACATTTCCCCGAGAGATCCTCCGATATTTTCGATTCCGAGACGAAACACCCCTTACCGAGACAAGTCCGAAATCCCTGATTTAAAACCTTGGCGATGCACGTCCTAATATTTTTTTTAAAAAGTAAATACTAAGACATAATTTGGCATCGAACCTGAGATCTCAGTTACTCGTCACATACTCTTTACAAATTACCCCTAGAGACATCAATTTTTATTTTATATGAGTGTCACTTTTTTAAATAACTATGTCATAAATAAATTGAACTTTGAGAGTATTATCGTAACTAACAGCAGTTAAGTAAATTAATGGTTGATATAATTCCACTTAAAAATAAATGGCTGAGATTAGATGGTTGGTTGAATAGTTGTCTACAAATGACAATTCCAACTCTCCCATTATAATATTAAAGATTAGAGATTATTAGATTATTAGATTATTATTTGGCATCACCTTCAAATCTTATAATTTATACGTACGATGCACGTATATATATATATATATATATATATATATATATATATATATATATATATATATATATATATATATATATATATATATATATATATATATAGGGAAAGGATCGGTTGAGCACTCCTCTAGTGCTCACCGCGTGAACACTAGGCCTTCGGGCGTTCATATCGAAAATCTGAACGTTCACATTGATCTACACATCTAAATTAGTCTAAATATGTAAAATCAAATCATTTGAAATTCAATTGCCCATTCATTGAAGTGTTACAAAATTGTATGGATGAAAATCATTATTTTTATAGTCACATGATGGATGGGCAAATGAATTTCAAATGATTTGATTTTACATATTTAGACTAATTTAGATGTGTAAATCAATGTGAACGTTTCGGATTTTCGATATGAACGCCCGAAGACCTAGTGTTCACGCGGTGAGCACTAGAGGAGTGCTCAACCGATCCTTTCCCTATATATATATATATATATATATATATATATATATATATATATATATATATATATATATATATATATATATATATATATATATATATATATATATATATATATATATATATATATATAGGGAAAGGATCGGTTGAGCACTCCTCTAGTGCTCACCGCGTGAACACTAGGTCTTCGGGCATATATATATATATATATATATATATATATATATATATATATATATATATATATATATATAGGGTAAAAATGATATGAGCAACTTGCTCATTTAGTAAATGAGCAAGTGATTATGTGGCATGCATGTGATACATTGGACAACTAACCCTTTTAAGATTTTTTCAATCACATGCATGCCACATCATCAATTGCTTATTTACTAAATGAGCAAGTTGCTCATACCCCTTATTCCCATATATATATATATATATATATATATATATATATATATATATATATATATATATATATATATATATATATATATATATGACTTCGTCTGGAAACGAACCTAAGACCTCTTTTATATTAGTTATGCATGTGCATTGCACGTGTTTGTTTGGTTACAAATGGAGTTTGTTTGGTGACAAACTCTCCTGAGTTTGTTTGGTGACAAACTCTCCCATTAAAATAGTAGAGATTATATATTATATTATAGACAGATAGATAGATAGATAGATAGATAGTAATTTACACGTGTGATGCACATTTAATATATTAAAAAAAATTAAAGTAAAAAACTTAACGTAGTGAGGACTCGAACCTGAGACCTCGTTCATGTTAGTTATGCATGTGCAATGCACGCGTTGGTAGATTTACAAATGACACAAAGGCCTTCTCACATTAATAACTAGTAATATACACGTGCAATGCATGTATTAATTTATTTAAAAAATTTAAAATAAGAACTCTGATTTACACTTGCGATACATATCTTAATAAATAGGATTATATATATTTTTAAAAGTAAATGTAAAGCCTATAATGGGAGAGTTGGAGTTGCACGTGTGTTGCAGGTATGTAAGTAGATTTACAACTCCAACTCTCCCATTGAAATAGTTATTATATATTATATTATAGATAGATAGATAGATGGATAGATAAATAGTAATTTATACGTGTGCTGGACATTTAATATATTAAAAAAAATTAAAGTAAAAAACCTGACGTAGTGAGGACTCGAACCTGAGACATCGTTCACGTTAGTTATGCACGTGCAATGCATGCGTTGGTAGATTTACAAATGATACTAAGGCCTTCTCACATTATAATATTAGAGATTAGAGATTAGAAATTAGAGATTAGAGATAATACTGAAGAGATTATTATTACTATATTAAAAAAATTTAATTAGAACGTGTATCACATGTGCAGATTACTAGTATTTTGATGAGTTTTTTGCCTACATAGGCCACTTTTTTGAAAATATTTGTGTTTTTGGGTCAGTTTCCCAACTATTAGCGCTTTTGGGCTACTTTGTGCCACGTTAGCCGCGACCGCTATTCTCAATAGCGGTCTCTTCATTTTTGAGGTCGCTAATAGGAATAGCGATATATGTTTTGTTTTTTTTTTTAATTTTTTGTTTGTTGTCGCTATTCCCATTAGCAACTTTAGTATATATGAGGTCGCTAATGGGATTATCGACCTTTAATAAGCTGTATTATAACACTTAGCAAAATTTAGAGAGATTTTGCTCTCTGAAAATTGACAATCAATTTATTTTTAAAACTAAGGTCGCTATTCGGAATAAAGGTCTTTATTGTACTAAGGTCGCTATTCCGAATAGAGACCTTAGTTGTATGACTATTTTGCAAATTTTACAAAGAACAAGGAGATTGTGTTTTCTACTGATGTCGCTATTGGGAATAACGTCCTTAGTATACTAAGGTCGCTATTCCCAATAGCGACATCAGTTTTAAATTTTTGGGGAAAGATCGTTAGGAATCACTAAGTGTATTAATACATTCATTCTATGTCGCTAATCCCATCAGCAACCTCATATATACTAAGGTCGCTAGTGGGAATAGCAACAGCATACAAAAAATTCAAAAATATTTATAACATACGCCGCTATTCCCATTAGCGACATTCAAAATGAATAGGTTGCTAATGAGAATAGCGGCCGCTGCTAACGTGGCACAAGTTAGCCCACGAGTGCTGATAGTTTCGAAACTGGCCCATAATCGCAAATATTTTCAAAAAGTGGCCTAAAAAATCTATTTTTATAGGAAGTATATGTTAAAAACCCGTAAAAAAAACATGTTGATTTTCAAGGGCTCTTTCAAATTCCTCAATTCCCTTACCCCATAAAAGAAAAGAAGAAAGAAATTCCCAAATCTCTCTCTCACATTATTCATCAACTCATCGCTCGTCACCGCTTCCCATAAATTTTTTTTTCCAGATGACCACTTCCATCCTGATTCCCCCAACCCTTACCCTGATACTTCCCTCATCTTGCCCCATCATCATCAACATAAATGCCAGTAAGAGATCAAGAACAACAAGAGGAAGAAGACGACGACCAAACCTCAGATCTTCCTTAAAGAAAGCATTCTCTTTCGCGAAATTCCTCACCAATCTCAGTCCACCACAGACAACTGATCCACTCAATCTCCTCTACCTCCTCATCGGCAGCGGCGGCGGCGGCGGCGGAGGACCAGGCTTTCTGGGAGGTTCTTCTGGCGGCGAGTGGTGGGGGAATGGAAGAAGAGGACAGAGGAATGGGTTGATTGCATTGCTTTCTGTTTCGGCGATGATTGCGATTTTGGGGGCTGGGGAGAAGGAGGAGTGGGGGAGGATGGCTAGGGTTTTGGTGCCTGGATTGGTTGCAGGGTTGAAGCTTAGGGTTTGGAGGAAGCATTATTGGATGGGGATCTTGTTCTTGTTTTTTGGGGCTGGGGTTTTGTTGTTTCAGTTGAGAGGGCGAAAAATGCGGCTCTTCTGAATTTGTTTTGAGGCTTCAATTTTTTTAGCAGAAAACTTGTTGAGTTTATGTCTTGTCTTCAATGTGAAGAGAAGACGATGAAGCGAGAAGATCTTCGTTATAAGAAGAAATTGTTGTACATGAAGTATTAGGTTGAGGGTGAGTGAATTGACAGTCGACTACCAAAACGTCCGTCTCATCTCTGACTTGGTCAAGCCCATTGTAGTCGACTGCCTTTGGATGCAGTCAACCGCCACTGGAATTAGCATACAGGTTAGGTCTGGGTGTTATGTTTTAAGCTCATCTTCCTCTTCATGTTAGTTCATACTGTTCTTATCGAGTAACTTTTACTTTAGGATATATCGGACGATTATTATATTAAGACTACAATCTAGGATTTCTCTAGATTTCAGAATATGATTGTAACGGCCACCATTGATAGAGGTAAGAGTGTATAACGAACAAATGAGAAAAATACATCATTGAGAGTTCTTTATTGTAAACAATATATTATCTTCTAATGAGACTTGAGAGATAGATATGTTCTTGGTAAGAGTATTTGTAATTCGTGTATCTTTTCTAGTTGAATAATATATTTGTTATATCTTTCCTGGATTAAGGTTCGTCCAAACCGAGATAAAATTGTATGTTTTATGTTTTATGTTTTATCTATTATTGCTTGGTGGTTTGTTCGTAGTGATCGGTTGTTGCAAACTCAGCAGCTAATTTCTAACAAAAGTTGGAATTGGGAATTTTTAAAAAATTTCTCCTTTTCTCTTTTTGGGTGGATTGTTTGTTCAAATTGTTTGATTCTAACTGAATTGAGTCAGAGTGAAAGAATCTGCAGACTAAATTTTGCCAGTAAGTATTATGTTCCTTGTTATTTACTAGCAGCATCCGAAGCTTTATTGCAACTGAGATGCATCATTGATTTGTTTTCAAGATAGTCTTCTTTTAGCTCAACCCACTTGTGACAATGCTCATTCCAAATAATACCTGGTTCTAATAACAGTCGCAAACACAAATTGCAGCATTACATAGTAGAATACAATATTTGCGAGCATCTGTGGAATCTACAGGAGAAATAAGGATTTGACATTTACACGGAAAGGAAAAAAAATAAATAAGAAGAATGTAACGACCAAGTTTAATAAGATACAATTCCCTTCAAATTTGAACAAAAGTATATAAAATGAAAATAAAATGTGTGTTAAAATGCATGCTTGTATGAAGAATTAGATAGTTGCATGCTCTATATTAAATCTCTATATATCCCGGGTAGTATTGTAATGTTTTTTTCATTAAATTTAATACTTGAAAACAGAAAATATTTCACTGTTTCCATGTATTGATGGATGGATGCAAACTGTGTATTGAACAATGGTACAACTCGTCAATCAGCTCTATCAATTCTTCGAAACGGAGCCAATTGGAGCCAAATGATCAGGTTTCTCACCATGGATTGCATATTCTCGCTGTAGAAAGCGTGCATACAGAAGCTGGTTCCATGTATCAGGAACTCCTGGCAAGCACCAGTGGCTGCAGTCCTGCCTATGCAAGGGAGCTTGAGCGTTTGGGCCTAAATAGTAGAGAGAGAGATGGCCGTCTCTCCTTTGAGCTGTCATAAGTGTGACGTTCAACATTTCAAGTTCCCGGGTTTGAACTGATTTTGAGTGCTTTGAAGAAGATGCATTTTGTAAAGGGTTCAGTAGATGGGACCAAAAGGTCAGTTGAAACTCTGACGAATTGAGCTGTGGTTGTGTCTCTAAGTGACAGCTTCCTCCACTCCTCCAAGTACCATATCTAAAGGATTTCATATTGTTTCTTAGAAATGTAAAATATATTTTAATCACTTAAAATTTAGATAACATTACACTTGGATCTTAAATTTAATGATTCTAAGATTATGATAAACAGAACAGAAACTTCTTTTAATTAGAACAGAAACCCTACCTGGAGAATGTATTGCCAGTTATGTTCTCCTTTTATTTTAATATATTATAAACCCTCATCGTTCAAATATTTCAAAAAACCAAAATAATAATAATAATAATAATAATAATAATAATTTGAAAACCAATGTTATGTCATATGTTGAGCTTCAAAAAAACCTCCAACTATAATGTATTACATACTTAATCTCAATAGAAAGATAATAATTTTAATTAAATTGTACAATATCTATTAAATAGAAAATATTTGAAGGCACAAACAGGAAAATTTGTGCCATGAGCTTGGGTACCTTTCACGAAGTTTCATCAGCTCTTCCGCTTTCTAGATAAATTTTATTTATCTAGAAGCGGAATTTATCTAGAAAGCGGAAGAGCTGATGAAACTTCGTGAAAGGTACCCAAGCTCATGAAATAAGAAGAGTAGGATTATAGACTTTCGATTAATACTAGAAACGTAGATTAAACAGAAATGTCAAATTATAAGGGTTTATGTCTTGCATACTAGATTCGATGTGAAGAAAAGATGGTGAAGCGAGAAGAGATACGAAGCGAAGACGAAGCAAAAAAAGGTTACTGTTTCTGGCTGGAAAGGAGTCGACGGTCGACTGCTAATATAGATTGTACGGCTCATATCATGTGGCTTTCTCTTCAAGGTATATCGGATGGTTATTGTATCAAGATTATAACCTAGGATTTCTCTAGATCTCTATATATTATTGTAATGGCCTCCATTGTAAGAAAGTACTCTCAAAATTAGATTTGGAAAAAATCATATTTTCTCTTGTTATTATTCTTCTACCTTGTATCTCTTTATATACTTCACATTCTTGGAGAAGAGGTACAATAAATTGAGGAGAAGATTAAGGAGGAGAGATTTGAGGAAATCTGTTTCATAATCTATAGGAAACAGAATATACAGATTTATTCTTACTATATTTCAACACTCCCCTTAAGTTGGTGCATAGATATTGAACATACCCAACTTGTCCACAAATTTTAAAAAGAGCCGATTTGAAACTGTCCTGGTAAGAATATCCGTGAGTTGATCTTCTGACTTCAGCTTAGATATCTCAATAATTTTTTTAATCTAATTTCTTCTTGATGAAGAATCTATCCGCCTCTACATGTTTCGTCTTATCATGTTGAACTGGATTGTCAGCAATATCACACACCGCTTGACTGTCACAATACACCTTAATAGGCTCATTCGGACCACAGCAAAAATTCTATAACAAGAGTTTCAGCCATAAAACTTTAGTTATACTTAATGCTACTCTGCGATATTTAGCCTCTGCACTAGAGCGTGCAACGACATTTTACTTTTTGCTTCTCCATGTAACTAAATTTTCTCTAACAAAAGTAAAGTATCCATAAGTGGAGCGTCTATCAACAACAGATCATACCCAATCAGCATCAGTATATACCTCAACATTCAAGTGACCATGTTTCGCAAACAAGACCCATTTTCCTGAAGCAAACTTTATATTTCTCAGAATTCTCATCACGGTATCCATGTGTTTGATATTCGTGAGGTGCATGCATAAACTGACTCACCACACTTAAGGCATATGACAAATCCAGCCGCGTATGTGCAAGATACATCAGTCGTCCTACCAATCTCCGATATATTTCTGTATCACACGGTACCTGATCTGGATCATTGCAAAGTTTCAGTCATTCTTCTAACGGCGTATTAATAGGCTGATAAGCAGACATTCCTGTTTCCTTCAATAAATCAAGAGCATACTTTTTTTGAGACAGAAATATACTATCTAGAGCGAGAAACTTCAATACCAAGAAAATATCTCAAAGGGCCAAGATCCTTCATTGCGAACTCTTGTGACAAGTAACTCTATAGTGCATTTCTGTCATCAGGATCATCTCCAGCTACTATCATATCATCCACATATATAATTAGAGCAGTAATCTTACCTTATTTTCTTTTTAGGAACATTGGATGATCTGAATTACTCTAACAATATCCGAATGTCCTCATTAATTTTGTAAATCTTCCAAATTAAACTCTTGGCGACTGTTTGAGACCATAAAATGCTTTCTTCAAACAACACACTTTATTACTATATTGGACGGGACTGTTTGATCCTGGTGGTAGATCCAAATAAACCTCTTCTGTCAATTCCTCATTCAAAAAAGCATTCTTTACATCAAATTGTTGTAACGGTCAGTCAAGGTTTGCAGCAAATGAACTCGAATTATGTTGAACCATCAGATTTATACTTTACTGTATAAATTCATCTGCATCTTGCCGGTTTATTTCCAGCTGGCAGTTCGAATATCTCCCAAGTCTAATTCTTCTTCAAGGACTTTATCTCCGCATCCATAGCAGCATGCCACTTTGGATTGGCTAAGGTTTCCTGCACACTGTTATGAATAGATACAACATACAATTATTCACAAATGACTTATTTGATTCAAACAATCGGTGAGTGGACACATAATAACTCATGGGTTACTTGACATTACTAGTGGGACAAGCTCATAAGTAAGTTTTGGGATACCTCTAGTAGTACGATTCAGGAGTTCCCTTCTTGGAGCTACGGACAACGACGACGATTGGTTTTGGGGTATTGACGGTGTTAGTGGTGGAGATGACACTAGCGATGACATGGATCTCGACAACTCATCTTCAAGGAGGTTCGGCACCAATTGCAGTTCCTCGCGAAGATCTTCTCCCCCAACCAAGTCTTCTTTCCCCTCAACTAAATCTTCATTCGAGTGATCATCACTACTTACATCTAGGGTTCACCCGCTGGATCTAGAGTTTCACCCTTTGTATCTAATTGTTCTCTCTGAATGGTAACCACTTCGTCATAGGCAAGAATCTGAACTTCACTTCGGTACTCCTTCTGAAGTTCAACCTCAGAGAAAAAAATACATCTCATTTTTATGGAACACAACATTCATAGTCACAAACAACTTTTGAGCTGGTGGATGAAAACAACGATACCCTTTCTGATTCGTTGCATATCCCACGAAAATACATCAAGCAGCTTGACGAGATAACTTATTACGCTCATGTGGATAAAGATGAACAAATGCAACACACTCAAACATATGAGAAGGCAAGTTGATGACTGTTGGTGCATTCACATCTTCAGTGATTGCCTGAAATGACGTGATGAAATTTAGAATACTAGAGGGAACTCGGTTGATTATGTATACGACAGAAGAAAAGCTTCTCCCCAATACATGAGTGGCATACTGACATGAATAAGGGAAGCACGGACCACCTCGAGCAAGTGTCTATTTTTTTTCTTTCTGCAACTCCATTATGTTGAGGTGTATATGGGCATGTAGTCTGGTGAAAAATTTCGTGTTCCACCAAATATTGTTGTAGATTCGAACTCACGTACTCGCCGCTATTATCGCTCTTAAGAACTTGAATCTGCGCTTTATACTAAGTCATAACCCGTTTGTGAAATTTTTGAAATAAACTACTGACTTCACTTTTAGACTTCATCAAACAAATCCAAGTCATACAAGTATAGTTATCAATAAATGTTACAAATCATTTTGCTCCTCCAAAAGTAGTGTTTTTGGATGGACCCCAAATATCAGAATGAATAATCATAAATGGTGGAGAGCTTTTATTTAGATTTGGAGGAAAAGAGACATTGTGACTTTTTGCTAGTTCACACACATCACACCGAAAATTAGAAACATTCAACTTCGAAAATAAACTTGAAAATAATTTATTCAAATAACCAAAAGAAGTATGCCCTAGATGCCTATGCCATAACCAAATCTCTAATTTCTTCTTCTCCCCCTCGGATTCCTCCACAAATAGAGCTTGAGTCAACTTACTTGAACTTTCAGATACTATGTTCAGGTAGTAGAGCTTCCCGTGTCTAACCCCATAACCAATCGTCTTGCGAGTCCGAATATCCTTAAACACACAATAAGAGGCAAAAAATCACAATACAATGTAAGGCAGTAGTTATATTGAGCAACAGATAACAAATTAAAATTCAAGGATGACACAACTAGCACAGTATCTAATGTTAGGTTTTTGTGAGAGAAATGGAACCCTCGCCATTAACGGTGGCAGGATTTCCATTGGCAATGGACACTCTGTATTTGGTGGATGGTTGCAAGGCTTGGACTTGTCTAGAATAGAAAGTTATATGATCGGTAGCACCCGAATAAATTATCCATGCATTATTCATAACAGAGGCAGAAAGATAAAAGACCTTACCATCATTACCTGCGTAATGCAGAGGCTTGTCCAACACTCTTTTCAGCTCCATCGGCAACTCCAATGGTGACAGTGGGTTGGTTGCAATTCTTTTTCCGACCATCCTTGCTATGATCTCAGTTCTCCGGGTAGCCGATAATCTCATAAAAACGAGTTCTTGTGTGACAGTTCTTACCACAATGAGTACACTTCCTCGACTCAAAATGTAGTTTTGGTCCAGATTGATCCGAGTGGCTTTTTGAAAAACGGTTCTGAGCCACCATTGCAGCTGTATCATAGGGTTCTGAGGAATTGTTCATGGTGCTTTGTTGGCGGACCTCACGACAGACATATGCATAAGATGCCTCAAGATCAAGAGCGGGATCCTTACGCAAGATTTCTTCTCGAACCTGTTCAAACTCAGCTTCCAATCATACCAAGAAGAGATGAACCCGCAAGAGCTCGATCGATTTCCAATATATTTCAACATCATCAGGATTCTTTATGATCACCTTGTCACGGTGGTCCAGCTCTTGAAAAATCTCAGTTAATTCTCCGTAATAAGTAGAGAGTGACCTGCCATTTTGCATTGCCGATAAGACTCTGGTTTAGAACAAATACTTGAACCTCATCGGTTCCATCATAGAATGCCTTTGAGATGGCATCTCAAACATCACGAGAAGTAGGTAAGCGAATGTATCTCTTCATAATCTCAGGTTTCATGGACATCAATAACCAGCCTTTAACTTTCTGATTATCATCATACCATTTGTCATATGTAGCATCGTTTTCAGCAGGAATTGTACTCTTTCCCCGAATATACTGGATCTTTTCACGTCCAACAATATGCATCTCCATCAACTGAGTCCAAACATCATAGTTGGTTTTGTCAAGAGTTATCTCAGCATTAAAACTAGAATTGTCGAATTGTACAATAATCGGTGTACTATCCTTAGTGTTCGAAGATCCATCAGTTTGTCCCATGGTGTTGTTACAAACAAAGAACCCCACACAACTGACTTGTGAGATACGATGACGGTCTATAGGGGCAACAAGGTGGGAAGCTCTAAATGCACAACACAGTACAATACCAGAGGATCTGATGCTGCAAGCCGAACACACAACAGCAAATATTCACCAATGAAATCTAGGATCTGAGTCACCCCAAAACACAGCAAAGATCCGATCCTCAACATGGAACATACAACAGCAAAAGCTTAGCCAATAGAACCCTTTGTTTTGGTCCGATCTGAGTAAAAAAAGGGCAACAGCGATGATCCACTCCTGGGCCCGAACACAGAATACCAAAATCAACAACTGAAAAAATTAGATCTGAACCCAATCACCACCAGTGAACGGGGAAGAGGAGAAGATGTTTGTTGCGGGGTAGTAGCTGGCGATGGGTGCGCCAGCGACTGTGGGCAGCAACGGTGCACGACAGGGGATCGGGATCGAGAGGATGACAGGGGATCGGGAGCACGACAGGGGTTCTTCGACGGGATCGGGAGGATTCAGCGAGATTGGGATTGGGATCGGGGGGACAACAGGGGATCAAAATCTTCAACGGGATCGTTGGAGTTGGTGGGGTTTTTAGAATCAACAGGATCTTCTTCTTGTTGTTGTTCTTCGTCTTCATCTTCTTCTTCTCCTAGCCTAGGATATTTTAGGCTCTGATACCATCTCAAAATCAGATTTAGGAAAAATTGTATTTTCTCTAGTTATTATTCTTCTACCTTGTATCTCTTTATATACTTTACATTATTAGAGAAAGGGTATAATAAATTGAGGAGAAGATTAAGGAGATGAAAGATTTGAGGAAATCTGTTTTCTAATTTATAAAAAAATAGAATATACAAATTTATTCATACTATATTTCAACAAATACTTCATCTGAGAGTTTTCTATTGTAAACAACAAAATATCTTCTAGTGAGACTTGAGAGATAGATAGGTTCTTGGTGATAGTAATTGTAACTCTTGTATATTCTATAGTTGAATAATATCCCGGTTATTTCTACCCCGGATTAGGTTAATCTGAACCGGGATAAAAATGTGTGTTTGTGTGTTTGATTTGGTCTACATTGCTTGGTTGTTTGTACTGATCGGTTATTGCTTCTCTATAATCCCTTTCTGTTGCGCTTAATTCTCTAACAATTGGTATCAGAGCACAGGTTGCTGGAGTTCTTTGGTGAAGATGACATATCAGAGTTTCACAAAGATCAAGCAGTTCGATGGTAAGATCAATTTTAATCTCTGAAAGGTGGAGATGTACGACATATTGGTTTAAAATGGCTTCCATCATGTCCTAAAAGGAGATAAAAAGAAGTCATCTGATATGAAGCAGGAAAAATGAGATGAGATTTGTTTAAAAACCTTGATTTTAATCCAACTTTCATTGGCGAACGAAGTTAAGTGTAACTTCCTTGAGGAGAAAAGTGCGGCAAGTCTGTGAGCGAGACTCAAAACTGACTACTCGAGATCGTCGTTACTAGATAGAATGTACTAGATGAGAAAACTGGTTCGTTTCTCAATGAAGAAAGATACCACTCTTCAAGATCATATAGTAGAATTCAATAATATTTTATCTGAATTGCGGGCAATAAACACAGAAGATCTAAACGAAGAGGATAAAGTTTTTAGATTCGTATGAGTATTTGATAACCACTATGCTACACGAAAAATCTGCCAAGGAGAAGCTTTCGGCAGCCAGTGTGATCAAGGGTTTGAAGGATGTTGCACTTAGGAAGGATACTCATAATTAACACTTGGTCTACTTCTATAAGTTACTTGGTGGTGGATGGAACTTCAACTGAAATGGATAGTGCGCGTAAGGTGTGGCCCGTTGCCACCATTGCAGAGGAATTGAGCATTACAAGAGGGATTTTCGCAAGTGATTCAATCAGAAGGGTGCCAATATAATCAGTATCGCCGAATCAGGTGATAACATAGAATGTCTTCATATTTCATGTTCTTTAGATGTAGATTCTGACTGGTATCTTGATTCGTGTCATTTTTGCCATAGATTTTTCTACTTACAAGTCTACAACAGGTCATTGTGTGAAAATAGAGACTGGTGAGATTTGTGACATAGTTGACGAGCGAACAATTGAGTTAGAGATACTAGATGGAAATGGGTTCACATCGGAGCAGGTCATGCACATTCCTTTGTTGAAACGGAATCTGATATCTTTGGGAACTCTAGAAGCACAGGGCTGCAGGTACACAGCTTGATGTGGAGTTTCATTAGTTTGGGACGGTCGTCGAAAGGTGATGAAGAGAATGAGGGTGTTCAGCACAATCTCTACAAGCTTTGTGGGAACGAAAAATCTTGCATAAGTGTTTCTAAGCCATGCATTCCTAAAGCAGTATCTAGTTCACCGCCACTAGAATCACCAAAGCAAGATCACGATGTTCGAATATCATCGGGAGATGGAGGTTGCCTCGGGGTAGGTAGCGTTCATGCGAACGGTGGCACCTTCGTGTGAATAATATTGTGATCAATTGCTCTTTTGAGCAGTTGACCACAATCGGCGGACAACAGCAGTTTGGGTTGATCTTTGTGATATATTTTGAGCCCAGCTTCCTTTCCAAGTTAGATCGTACAGTTCCTATCGTGTGTTTTTCTCTTCAAGGTATATCGGACGGTTATTACATCAAGATTACAACCTAGAGTTTCTCTATATCTCTATATATTATTGTAATTACCTCATTTTTTTAGGTATGTTCTCTAGTTGAATAATATCTCTGTTATTTCTCCCCCGGGTTAGGTTAGTCCAAACGGAGACAAAATTGTGTGCTTGTGTGTTTGGTTTGGTACACCACCACTTCTAAGATAAGAGACCACTCTTCTACTTTGAAAGCGCTACATCTAACCGGTTGTTTGTGGTGATCGGTTATTGCTTCTCTACAACCCTTTCCTGTGCTTAATTCCCTAAGGGCGCGTTTGGAAACCCAAAAAACTAGGAAAAGGAATGGAATACTGTGGATAGACCCATCTTATCCTATTCCACGGCCTGTTTGTTTTGAAAAAGAAAATAAAGGAAACAATTAAATATCATTCCCTAGGGAAAGATTTGAGCCGAATTCTATTCCAGCTCCACCCCCTCGGAAAGCTGGGTAAAGGAATGGAAACAACTATTTTTTCTTCAACTTAAATAAATAAATAAATATAAGACCAACTATGTTAAAAGAACTTCACATAAAATAAACGTTAAATTTCAGAAACCACCGAACTTTTTAATCAGAGAATAGTTTTTTTTTTTTTTTTTCGCTTTCAGTTTCGGCAAATCACCTCGCCAACTTTTAGTACCGAACTAAGATCCCTCTTTCGGTGTAAATTACCCAATGTTCTTGATCCCGTTGATAATATATTTTTTACCCGATTCTTTTTTAAATTCAAATATCAAAAGTGAAAAGAATTAAATTACAAAAAAATAAAAAAAATAAAAATAAGGTAAACTAATTAATTTTGGTTAGAGTGGGTGATTTTAGAATTAATAAATCTTCATATTTTGGGAGTGTCAGAGGTATGTTTTTTCTCTCCAGGAAAACAATTTTATTCATTACTCAACCTAAAATGCAAAATGTCAGAAGTATGTTCATGTACAAATGTTATCAAAAGGTTTTTCAAAATGCCGTAATCCATAATATTCCATTGTTTGTCAAACAAGATTAGGGAATGGAAACAAAAAAAAGTCAATTTCATTCCACTAGTTGCCAAATACACACAACTTATAAAGTTAATTCATCCCTTTCCCTTTCTATCCATTCCTCTCCATTCATTTTCATTCCATTCCTTCCCATTCCCCAACTTAAATGTTTCCAAACAGACCCTAATAGTTTCCAATACATTATTTCAATGAATTGTTGAAGTGACATGGTATGTTTATAACTCTCTTATAATTGACATTACGAACGATCTTTTACTTATTCAGATCACGGTCGTTATATAAGCATGATTTACTTTATTACTTGTCTTTCCTAAATACGATATATGATTCAATAACATAATCATCTTTCAGAACTCGGCAAAACTCTATGAAATTGCTTAAGCATACTTCTAAAACGTAGGTTTTTCAAGTACCTAGTTTAGTTTATTTTTTGGTTAACACAGACGATTATTATATACTGATTTATCTTTTGATTATAAGTCAATGCTTATCCATCTATCTTAAATCTCTAAAGAGTCTTATAATAACTGTTAAGAAGGAGACACTTGCACACAATTGAGGAAATGGTCCTTCACATTAATGAATATATGTGGGGTTTGATCCTGACCTCCTCTTGGAGGATGCATGGTGTAAAAGATGATGATTATGCGGCCCTTGATTAATTCCATAATTAATCTATCCACCACTAATATGTTAATGGTGATAACTATAGTGAGATCAATTGTTGTTGCATCTCCGTAGGCATGTATTGGGACCTTTTGATGGCCGACATGTCTCTTTAAGCTGATTTTGTACACCACTAATTCCTTTGTGGTTCAAGGAGACTCCACACCTTCATCTTTTTTTAGTAAAAGCAAAACCTGATTAATTCTTGGATATGTTTTGTTTTGTCTGGTGTGATAGACTCATTCGATCCCTTATATTTGAATTGATCGGTTGTACCCTCGGGGTTCATTATTTTTCTATTTAATGAAACAAGCGGCTAGATTCACTTTAATTCAGATACAAAAGGAAAATGCGTAATTTCAGGCCAAGAATGTAACATGGTATATTACTAAATGGAACTAGAGGAATTCAAAGCTTCATATATAACTTGATTTTAAGCAATTCATGAAAAGAGGAATGGAAGATATCAAATGCATCCATAGATACAGAAGGGTGTAATGAGCTAGTAGGAACATGCAAACCTGAAATGAACAGGAGCGTATGTACGGAAATAGACTTGAGTTTTCTTTGTATTAACTTTACTATGAATCCAATCAGTTAGTGTCTTGATCGATCTAGCATATGCAGCATCCACGCTCATCTCTATCTTCACCTCATTTCCCTCTTGAAAATAATTGCCTCTGTAAGAAATATAAAAGTTTCATTTATTAATTTTAAACAAGTTTTAGTACTACTATCACTAGTAATGTGAAAAACTTTTACTTTTTCACAGTTTTATCATGAGTCCACCAGTGCCCAGAGTTGAAGACTAGAACATCAGCATCCTTCCAATACTTGGCCGAGGAGTCCACGACATCCAGTTTAATTGCAGTTGCCACCCCCTTTGGAGCTCCACGAGGGGCTCGGCCATGGAACACTAGGAAGGGGGACCTATAATACTCCACAGAACAATTGTAGTCTCTGAACTTGAAAGCCAAAAAACCCACATGTTTATTAATCGAGTTTCCATTAACTTCATAAATTGAGCCCTTATCTGGAACGGCGGTCGAGAGCATACACAAGAGTGACTCCCACTGGTTTCTTCCAATTGAGTCGCCTGCAAATACCAAACGCTTGTGCCTTAGTCTCTCCAGCATCTCCGTAGCGTTGAATCTTCAATCAGGAAACCAAAACAGATAAAGTCAGGAAAAACCTGTTTCGGTCTATCATGGGATGAAAACCATTATGCGCACTAAAATTATTCAAATGGAATATATATATATAAGACAATAGTTCTTCGCAATTGTCACTAGCTGGTTAATCCTACTCAACCTCAATAGCCAACAAGATACACACAGCATGAGTCGTGCAAGCGACAAAAGATACAAGCGATTAATGTGAGTGATACATTAAAGAAACAAATTCAGCAGTGATGGGAGTATACAGTGAGGATCATTACAAATTGATCTGTCGATGTTCACAGTTTCACTGAGCATGTATTTAAGTTTATTTCTCTTACAAGTCGCAAGCAATAACAACATAAACACCTAGCTTGCACAACCCAAAAAATCTAACTTGTCCTAGTCAACTTCTAATATGATATTCGATATGATTTGGAATAAAATCTCTAGATAATCATTTTAATTCCATGATTTCTTTAGAAGCAATCAAAGTCTAGGAGACGTGCTAGAATTAATGTAAGAATCTTTAATGTGCAGAACTTAAGGAAATAAACAACTAGTAGTTACAAAAAGGAGATAATGGCAAGAATAATATACTTCTAATTAAGAGTTGAAGCAACTTTGTTTGACACAATCAACACAAGGTAATGGCTCTTGAAATATTCATTAAAAAAATTTTAAATTAAAAAAACTTATAAGAGACAGTCCATGAATGCACAAGAATGACAAAACAACAGAATAGTAGGTCCCACATGAAAAGGACTGGGTTTTGGGCATTTCAGTCCTGCAACAGGGTTTACATATTCAATTACAATTTGTCATATACCATTCCAAAAGGAAAGAGCAAAACTGTTCTTTCAGTTAACTATCAAGCATTACAGTACTTATATTCAGCAATAATAACAGAGCTAGGGCTGCAAACGAGCCGAGCCGAGTCGAGCCGAGTATCTTGAGGCTCGAGCTAGGCTCGTTAAGTGCTCGAGCTCGGCTGCAAACGAATCGAGCTCCGTTTCTAGCTCAAGCTTTGACCGAGCTTTGACCAAGTTCGAGCCGAGTAGCTCGCGAGCTTAGCCTAATAATTATAAAAAGACCAAGCTCGAGCTCGGCTTGTTAAGCTATCGAGCTCGAGCTCGTCTCGAGTCGAGCTTTGACTGAGCTCGAGCTGAATAGCTCGCGAGTAGCTCGGTTGGTTTGCCGCCCTAAACAGAGCCTATATAGCACTTAAATTATGCAAGACTACTTTCAAATTTTAAGAAAGTTAAGACACTAGAATACCAAAAAAAAAAAAAAAAAAAAATTGATACATAAAACTAAAAAAATTTATGAGAATGACAACTTTTTTTTAAACTTAAGAACCAGTCAACAATAATATTCTCCTCGTCACCATCACCTTTTTGTTGTGGATCAAAAGGCTTCAATGATCTATACCACAACATTTCAATCTAACACAAACAATCCTATTTATCTAGGAGGATAAGATCATTGATTATTATTATGGTAATTACACTCCATGACACAAAATAAGTATCACTGCCGAACAAATATTTGGAGATTGTATGATTTGCATCTCTATAAACAATCTTCAATTTCAGTAAAAAAAAATCAGCTAAGTTTTTTTTTTTTTCCCTTTCTCTCTCTTCTTTCTCACTAATTTCTTATTAATGAAACATAATGATCATAAACAAACTTCATTTAGAATATGAAAATGTAATTTTGCTACATTCATACTACTGACAAAAGTTCACAGAATTTCATTAAAAGATATAACAAACTAAATTAAGAAATGAAGAACAAACCTAGGAAGACTGCATCTCTTAGGCTGCCACCTCCATTTGGTGTAGAAACTATCAGGCCTCCCATTTTCGGAACACCGAAATCCCCCATCCATGAAGGGGCAATCCTTTGACTCATACAAGGGGTAATGCTCATCCCAAACCCACTCCCCATCAAAATAATCACACTCACCTGAGATGTCATCACCTTTAACCTGTGTTCCATTTTCTTTCTCTTTCTTCCCTCCTTCAACTCCCCAAACCCATTTTAAAGGATCCCTCCCATCAAACACTCCTGCCCTCTTCACAGTCAAAGGCTGCGTGTAATTAAAACAGAGGCTGGGAAAAGTGAGGAGAAGGGTGACTGCTAGTATGAGGCTGCCTAAAACTGCAGCTTTCTCTTTGGGTTTCATTCTCTTCCTTAAACCCATCACAAAATTCATCATGATTGATGACTAAGATGAAGATGATGATGGGATATGGAGTGAAATTAATGATAAGGGGTTTATATTTGTATTTGTATGAAAGAAACAGTGGTGGATAAATTAATGGGTCAAACTGACTCGTTCTTTGTGTTTCTTATTATTGCTTGAGAATGAGAAAGACGAAAAAGAAAGGTGATGAGTTATGAGGTGGGATTAAACTAATTGGAGGTTGGAGTTTGAACTTTCAAAATGTGGATAATAAATGAGTGTACATGTTCCTCAAAAGAATAACTGGTTGAGGATTTGATGATATAAACCTTATATGGATATGGATAAAAGGGATATGATCAACTTGCTCATTTAGTAAATGAGCAATTAATTATGTGGCATGCATGTGATATATTGGATAATTAATTTTGTAAAAAATTTTCAATCACATGTTTGCCACAACATCAATTGCTTATTTACTAAATGAGCAAGTTGCTCACATCCCTTTTTCCCACATATTTTATATATATATATATATATATATATATAGGTTTCTGGAGGGAAGTTTCAACAAATGGCATAAACATATAAATTTATCAATTCATTGCCATTGTTAACAAAAAATTTATCAATTCATTGCCATTGTTAACAAAAAGTCAAGTAGGGAACAACAGACCAGAAATATATAATAGGCTTTTAAAATAATATAATGGCTTATTTAAATTTAAAGAGCACATCTGAGAAAATATTATGGGTGCGTTTGTTTCATTTTTTTTTTCTTTTTTCTGAAAACAGTATCCTCAGTTGGCGTTTGTTTTGAGTGTTTTTTCCAAACACTATTGAGAATACTGATACCCCCTCTTTTTCGAAAACTTAACCAGTCTCTCCTCTCACCTCACTCACGAGCCCCCTCCTTCGTTGTCTTCTTCCTCCCCCCCCCCCCTCTTTTCGAAAGAAAACTCCACCCTCTCTTCTCACATCACTCACGAGCTCTATTCGTTGTCTTCTTCCTCCAGATTTTCATACTCCAGATCTGGTCTCCCTCACTATCGGCGACACCCCCTTCACTCTCTTCTCGCCCGTCTCTCCCTTGAGGAAGCTAACCCTACTCCTTTTTTCCCCGTACGGCATCTTCTTCCTCCCTTCTTTTTTAGAACAGATCTGATCTCCCCCCCCCCCCCACCAAATCAACGTTTTTGGAACGATTCTACTATGAAATCGAAATCAAACGTCTGATTCGACCTCGCTGGCGACTTCAATACCACTCTCTTTTCTGTCGATTTGGTGAGGGGTTGAGGGGTTTCGGTAGAGGGTTTAATGGTTTGCACTACCCATGTTGCATACAGGAGAAGAGCTAGGGAACGACGTGCAAATCGAATCAAAAAGTTGCTCAAGGTCGAATCATTTGCTGACAATTTCTTCCTTGTTCAATTCCAATCAAAGGTATGATTCGCGGGGCACTTTATTTGGTTGTTTTTCTGTACGAATTTTTGCAAATTTTTAGTACGCTTTTGGACCAAAATTTTATTGCTGATATGCGGTCCAGACTGCATCTTTTGACAAATTCGTTGTTGCCAATTTTTTGTTTAACCTGTGGCTCCTTGCACTGGCGGTTATCCGATCACTAGGACTAATTGATGGAATTTGGTATTTTTTTTTATTTTTATCGGTATTTCTTCAATATAGATGAGTAATATGGGTAGGGGGAAGGAGAAGGCAGTGGAGGAGGATTATGGGAAGTGGCCTCCCCATATTGTGCATTGTTTTGTCAACCTTATGGAGGCTACAGTTGACAGTGATTGCCTAAAAGCAACACATTCGACGCAAAAACTTGGAGTAATTTTGCTCTACAAATGCAAGTCGCGTGTGGCCGTTCATTCACGGTAGCACAATTGAAGTCAAAATATCAGAGACTTAAATCAGACTGGAAGGTGTTTTCTGATATGAAGAAACAGAGCGGTTTTGGTTGGGATGAAGTCAACGAAACCGTGACTTGCGAGAAACCAGTCTGGGAACAATATGTTAAGGTTAATATATATAATCTCAAAGTTTGATTTTTGTTTGTGAATCCTTTTTATTATAATTCATCTTGACTCTAATACTTGCATAGTAACAACAAATTCTATGATTAGATGCATCCTGCCGCCAAAAGATTTGAACATAAGGGGTTGACAGATTTTGATGCTTTGACTAAAATAATGGAAGAGTCTACTGCCCAGGGCAATGTGACAAAGGCTTCCATCCAAAGGGTGTTGGATGATGATGAGGAGCGGAGGATGAATTATGAGTTTGGCCACCCTCATCAGTCAAACGTACATGTACTTGAGGACGATGATGATGTACCATTAGGTTCGGGGTCGGGCTCTCGTAACAGAAAATCCGGTACCTCAAGTGGCCGGGGATCATCCATGTCAGTTGTGAAAGATTATATTAGCTCCTGTATGGAAACTGAGGAGGTAAAAAGAAGCAGGCTGAAGAAAAAAATAGAGGTGGAAAGTAATGTCTCGGCTGACCCTGCTTTGGCCGAGTTGGATGAATGCCAGGATAAAATCTTGGCGATGACATGGATTGATCCCGACGAAGCTGTGAAAGCAATAGCCCACCTAGTAGGAAATCCTCGTGCTTGTCATAGTTTCCTCCGTCTGACCCCAACACATCAGGAGGCTTGGGTCAGGATGTATGGTAGGCAGTAGCCATCCCATTCGGTTGAATGGGATGAAGAAGTCATAATGTGTACTATTTTTTTACTATTATTTGCGTATTTGCATGAGATATGATGTACTATGACGGTTTGATGGTGTAACATTGCGGTACTTATTTCATTCACATTGAGTTTTATTTTTTTACCAAAAGCGATTTGCTATTAGTAGTGAACTTTATTACTTTCTCCATTTGATTTCTATCTTTTTGTCATAGTGAGTTACTATTGCAAGTGCAACCTCTGTTATGGACACTTCTTCATCCAGTAGTAACAATGTTGATCAGTTGATGAACATAAACTTCCTAGCTAAATTATGTGAAGAACTTGACAATGAAGAAAGTGCAACTTCCTCTTAAAAACAAACAGGACGTGAATATCTGAATGAAATGTTAGAGGGTTCCCAGTCCACGTTTCATGGAATATTCCGTATGAACCAAGATTGTTTCATGGCCTTGTGTGCTTTTTTGAAAAATGGGAACTATCTTGACGAAACAGAACAGTCTTCAAGACGCAGGCGCGTGTCTTTCGAGGAAAGTGTGGCAATTTTTTTGTATATTGTCGGTCACAGTTCAAGAATGCGACTAGTCGCTAATACGTTTAACCACTCACTCCAAACAATTGAAAAGCATTTTACACTAGTATTGAAAGGTTTGGTAAGAGCGGCAACAAGACTTATCACCCCCCCCCCGACACTACACAAGTACCTCAAAGGATTCTCAATAATCCAGACTTTTATCCGTGGTTTAAGGTATTCTTTTACCTTCGCCCGTCATGCACTATTAAAGTTTTTTCACAAGTTTGCACGTAATATTTATTATTCGAATTCATTAATGTAGGGAGCTATTGGTGTTGCTGATGGCACATTAATCAAAGCTACTGTACCTGCTGTTCGCAGCAATGCTTGTCGCTCTCGAAAGGATTTTATTAGCCAAAATGTTCTGGCAGCATGTGATTTTAACATGTTGTTCACATTTGTTTACGCGGGATGGGAAGGCAGTGCTTACGATTCCCGTGTGATACAGAGTGCATTAGCACAAAGGCTGTTGGAAATCCCACCAAACGATAAATATTACCTAGTAGATTGTGGTTACACAAATATGTCTGGTTTTTTAGCGCCATACCATGGTGAGCCATACCACTTACAGGACTTTCAAGGGGCCAACCATGCACCAACTCAACCAAGGCAACTTTTTAATAAACAACATGCTAGGCTACGGAATGTGATTGAGAGAACGTTTGGTGTGTTCAAGAAGAGGTTTGCCATCTTTGAGAACATGCCTAACTACCTGTTTACAAGGCAAGTTATGATGGTCACAGCCTATTGTGCACTCCACAATTTTATATGTATGCACTCACAAAACGATGCATTTTTGGAGGAACTCGATGATGAACAATTAGTACATCACCCACACACTGAAGATATCGCCTCCACATCTCAGGGGTTGGATTTATCATCTTCCCAACTGAATCGTATGAATAGGAAAAGAGATGATATTGCCATGGTAATGTGGAATGCAACACACTAATGTAATTTGAATGTAAACATTTTCATTGCATACTTTTTTCGAACTGTTTCGAAAGTAATGTTTTCTGCAAGGCGTGTGATTTCATCTTGACAATTTATGGATGAACAGGTACTGCACGCGGAATCAATTTTGTGCACATGATTGGTCAGAAAAATGGATGGAATTGTCGGTAGCAGTATGCGATTTGAAATAAACTTTTTTGAAAACTAACAAAGTTGATATCGTAATAGGCAATGATGATAGGTTTTCATTCAATGTGGAATGTGTCCCTCCCCCACCCCACTGCCACTTTCTGCTTGGTTGTATCGACAAGCAACGGATATTGAAATTGGGGTATATGATTGAACAACCACTGAAATGATGTATAATACCCTTTAAACTGATCTGTGGTTGATGTTTGGAATGAAAGGTTAAGTAAGAATGAATCCATCATGGTAAACAATGATGATGAATTCAGTTATTGTCGACGACAATGTGGGAAGGGGATGGGGGGGGGGGGGGAACATTGTACTTAGTGGCAATAGGCGTGGCATTGTAACAAATGCAGCCCTATTGTGGATTTTTTATCATTGATTTGAACAATCTGAGCCTACGACAAATATGATTTTCTTTTTCCTTCACAGCAAATATCAAAGGGATTCACAAATCCTGATGGGCATCATAATACATTTGCAGAATCATAGAACTCAGTAGAATATACTGAAAACAAGTGCAATTCATCTGAACAAATCATGTTGCTCCCCAAACCATGAAAACATGCTGGTCTGTTTGCTCCAGGTTCTTTTTTTTAATTTCCTGAAGAAATATCCTGAGTTGGCCTTTGTTTTAAGTGTTTTTTTGGAAACACTATTCAGAATACTTCAAGAGCAGTAAGTGAACAAATTTGTTTTTTAAACCTAACGGAAATGATGTCGTTATAGTCAATGATGAACGGATTTTAGTCAATGTTGATATTGTGCTTTGTACTGATGGGCGTGGCATTGTAAAAAATGCAGCTCTAGTATGGAGTTTTTATCATTGATTTGATGAATCTGAGACTGCGACTAGGTTGTATTTTTTCTGCATTATGTTGTTTTCATGGTTTTCGACAAGAGGGGGGTATCAGTATTCTGAATAGTATTTCCCAAAAAAAAAGACACCCAAAACAAAGGGCAACTCAGGATTTTACTTCATGAAATTTATGAAAAAACCCTGGAACAACAGACCAGCATGTTTCTATGGTTTGGGGAGCATCTGATATGTTCAGATGAATTGCACTTGTATTCAGTATATTCTACTGTGTTTTATGATTCTGCAATTTGTATTATGATGCATCAGGATTTGTGAATCCTAATTTGTAATGAAAGAAGGGAGTAATGGAGCTTTTTTCGCAAAATAGAGTTGGGGTATCAGCATTCTGAATAGTGTTTACAAAAAAAAAAAAATATGAACAAAGGCCAACTTTGTTTATTACTTCAGGAAATTTAAAAAAAAGAACCTGGAGCAAACAGACCAGCATGTTTTGAAAGTTTGGGGAGCATCTGATTTGTTCAGATGAATTGCACTTGTATTCAGTATATTCTACTGTGTTCTATGATTCTGCAAATGTAATATGATGCCCATCAGGATTTGTGAATCCTTATTTGTGAAAAAGGAAAATGGCAAAGGAGCTTTTTTGCTTTAATAGAGTGTGGGGTTTCAGTATTCTGAATAGTGTTTCCAAAAAAACACTCTTAACAAATGCCAACTCAGGTTATTACTTCAGGAAATTATAAAAAAAGAACCTAGAACAAACAGATCAGCATGTTTTCATGGTTTGGGTAGCATCTGATATGTTCTTTTCCAATTTTGTTGGTATTATTCATGCTACCCTGAATGTTAAAACATGGATTTTGTTGTTTTTATGGTTTTGGGCAGCATTTGATATGTTCTGATGACTTGGGCAGTATTTATTGTTGTGTTTTTCCGAAAAAATGGTTTGCTCCATGGTTTTGTGTAGCATGCTGATGTGTATCAAATGCTCATCACAGCACTGTATTAGATTGTGTACAATGTAAACCATCAGAAGGTGATAATCTCCCACCATGTTGTTACTGATATATAAACCATCAGTGGGTAATAATCTCCCACCATGATGGGTACCAATACTCATCACAGCATTGTACTGGTTTGTGTACACTAATGAAAATTATACCCAGCTAAACTGATACCTTCCTCAAACCAGAAGAACTCATCACATATTTTCATTCTGTTGCCATCAGAATAGTGTTGGAATTTGACAAATAAGGCAATTACTGGATATGATGAATTTTGTAATGGATACTACCCACTTTCAAAATTTGGAAGTGATGATGTTAAATTCTGATCCTTTAATACTCTTTGGAGTAGTTATTGTTGTTTGCTTTAAATGAAAGTCAGGCCTTAATTTTATATCAAATTTGAGGATGACTTCTTCTGTGATATGAGAAAGCAATTTGTGTTTAACTTGGTTAATTTCCATATTGTACACAAACTAATACAATGTTGTGCTGAGTATGGGTGCCCAACATGGTGGCAGATTATCACCTACTGATGGGTTATATATTAGTATATTCTACTGTGTTTTATGATTCTGCAGCATTGTATTATGATGCATCAGGATTTGTGAATCCTTATTTGTGAAAAAGAATGGAGTAATGGAGCTTTTTTGCCTTAGTATAGTGTGGGGTTTCAGTATTCTGTATAGTTTTTCCCAAAAAACACTTATAACAAAGGCCAACTCTGTTTATTACTTCAGGGAATTAAAAAAAAAGAACCTGGAGCAAACAGACCAGCATGTTTTGATGGTTTGGGGAGCATCTGATTTGTTCAGATGAATTGCACTTGTATTCAGTATATTCTACTGTGTTTTATGATTCTGCAACATTGTATTATGATGCATCAGGATTTGTGAATCCTTATTTGTGAAAAAGAATGGAGTAATGGAGCTTTTTTGCCTTAGTATAGTGTGGGGTTTCAGTATTCTGAATAGTTTTTCCCAAAAAACACTTATAACAAAGGCCAACTCTGTTTATTACTTCAGGGAATTAAAAAAAAGAGAACCTGGAGCCTTTCAGACCAGCATGTTTTGATGGTTTTGGGGAGCATCTGATTTGTTCAGATGAATTGCACTTGTATTCAGTATATTCTACTGTGTTTTATGATTCTGCAGTTTGTATTATGATGCGTCAGGATTTGTGAATCCTTATTTGTGAAAAAGAATGGAGTAATGGAGTTTTTTTGCCTTAGTATAGTGTGGACTTTCAGTATTCTGAATAGTTTTTCCCAAAAAACACTTATAACAAAGGCCAACTCTGTTTATTACTTCAGGGATTTGTGAATATGATGATCACGGCAGTATTCTCTGATTCTGCTGTGTTCTTATATTCTGCACTTGTAATATGATGTTATCAGGATTTGTGAATCCTTATGATGTAATTCTGCACCTCTAATGTTTTAGTTGTGAAGGAAGATACAAAGTGGGAGATGATGATTTCTGATCCCGAATTTTATTTTGTGGTCTATGCTTCCCGTATTTTACTTTGGTATCTGCCTAAGATTGCTTTCAAGTCTTCTCATATGTAGGTCTCAGTTTGCAAAACAAAGAGGATAACTGGGTGCCTTCTTAGCTGATTGCATCAAAAGAGGGTTGCTGCAAATGTTTGGTTCATCTTCTTTCCACTTTGGTATTCTTGTTTCATTTTTTTCCTATGATTAATGTAGCTTTGATATTGACTACAGGTACAAGTTTCTTATATTGTTTCTTTGCTTCTTGATGCACCTACTGTATATTTTTTAAATCAAATTTGTACAAGGAGTTAAGAAGCAACAGCAGCAGCTCCAGGCAGCAGCAGTTACTGTTTGGCAACAAATGATGATTATTTTGTAACTTGGTTGTATTGATTGTTTGTAAAAAATGTAGAACCTGTTTTCAGAATATATGTATCGAGCCCATGCCGTTGTTCCTCAGTTTACATGGGATTGTTGAACAATGTAAACAGCAGTAATGATGTAAGCTTGTTTTCTTGAATGAATTGGTTGAGAATGTTGATCGGTACAAATACAAATTTATTTTGATTATCTACTGCGAATTTTCTAGAATAAATCGTTTGGCTCAGCTTTCCGAAATTTTCTTTCATATAATCTTCTCAATTACTGCAGCCTGCAAGGTCAGCATACTCATAGTTATCCAAATACTACATGCAATCCAATAAATCCAAATACTGCTTACATTTAAAAAAAAAATTACATCCTATTTGATCTCACATGAAATCTTCTATCCGACTACTGCTACTACTTGCTGTCACATGCAATCTCAACAAAACAAAATAAAAAATACTCCTCATTTACGACTGAAGAACTGCAATTACCAAAAGAGGCAATGATAACATCAAAACATTTATCCAAATAGAATAACTTATACATGAACTGAGATTTGTAGCTTCACAAAACATCATTGAATCTATATTATGTACATACAAGATTTTGAAATAAATTTTGTACTCTAACGTGAAGAATCAACCGTGGAGATGATGGCGTCTGATTTTTTGCTCGATTCACATGCTGCTCAGGTTTCTTGTTCTCATACTTGTATAACATTGCAATCTAACTGCAACAATTAAAAAAAAGTCAGCAAATGATGAATGCAAATTGATATTCAAAATTGTCAGAAATATAACTGAAAACAGCTTTTAAGCTGTCTTTTTCAGAAAAACAGCTTTCAGATAACAGTTTTCAGATAGAAATATAACAGAACAGCTTTTCAGCTGTCTTTTTCAGAAAAACAGCTTTTAGATAACAGTTTTCAGCTAGAAATATAACGGAACAGCTTTTAAGCTGTCTTTTTCAGAAAAACAGCTTTTAGATAAAAGTTTTCAGCTAGAAATATAACGGAACAGCTTTTAAGTTGTCTTTTTCAGAAAAACCACTTTTAGATAACAGTTTTCAGCTAGAAATATAACGGAACAGCTTTTCAGCTGTCTTTTTCAGAAAAACCGCTTTTAGATAACAGTTTTCAGCTAGAAATATAACGGAACAGCTTTTAAGCTGTCTTTTTCAGAAAAACAGCTTTTAGATAAAAGTTTTCAGCTAGAAATATAACGGAACAGCTTTTAAGCTGTCTTTTTCAGAAAAACAGCCTTTAGATAAAAGTTTTCAGCTAGAAATATAACGGAACAGCTTTTCAGCTGTCTTTTTCAGAAAAACAGCATTTAGATAAAAGTTTTCAGCTAGAAATATAACGGAACAGCTTTTAAGCTGTCTTTTTCAGAAAAACAGCTTTTAGATAAAAGTTTTCAGCTAGAAATATAACGGAATAGCTTTTCAGCTGTCTTTTTCAGAAAAACAGCTTTCAGATAACAGTTTTCAGCTAGAAATATAACAGACAGCTTTTCAGCTGTATTTTTCAGAAAAACAGCTTTTAGATAAAAGTTTTCAGCTAGAAATATAACGGAACAGCTTTTAAGCTGTCTTTTTCAGAAAAACAGCTTTCAGATAACAGTTTTCAGCTAGAAATATAACAGAACAGCTTTTCAGCTGTCTTTTTCAGAAAAACAGCTTTTAGATAAAAGTTTTCAGCTAGAAATATAACGGAACAGCTTTTAAGCCGTCTTTTTCAGAAAAACAGTTTTCAGATAACAGTTTTCAGATAGAAATATAACAGAACAGCTTTTCTGCTGTCTTTTTCAGAAAAACAGCTTTTAGATAACAGTTTTCAGCTAGAAATATAACGGAACAGCTTTTCAGCTGTCTTTTTCAGAAAAACAACTTTTAGATAAAAGTTTTCAGCTAGAAATATAACGGAACAGCTTTTAAGCTGTCTTTTTCAGAAAAACAGCTTTAAGATAACAGTTTTCAGATAGAAATATAACAGAACAGCTTTTCAGCTGTCTTTTTCAGAAAAACAGCTTTTAGATAACAGTTTTCAGCTAGAAATATAACGGAACAGCTTTTCAGCTGTCTTTTTCAGAAAAACAGCTTTTAGATAAAAGTTTTCAGCTAGAAATATAACGGAACAGCTTTTAAGCCGTCTTTTTCAGAAAAACAGTTTTCAGATAACAGTTTTCAGATAGAAATATAACAGAACAGCTTTTCAGCTGTCTTTTTCAGAAAAACAGCTTTTAGATAACAGTTTTCAGCTAGAAATATAACGGAACAGCTTTTCAGCTGTCTTTTTCAGAAAAACAACTTTTAGATAAAAGTTTTCAGCTAGAAATATAACGGAACAGCTTTTAAGCTGTCTTTTTCAGAAAAACAGCTTTAAGATAACAGTTTTCAGATAGAAATATAACAAAACAGCTTTTAAGCTGTCTTTTTCAGAAAAACAGTTTTTAGATAACAGTTTTCAGATAGAAATATAACAGAACAGTTTTTAAGCTGTCTTTTTCAGAAAAACAGCTTTCAGATAACAGTTTTCAGCTAGAAATATAACAGAACAGCTTTTAAACACTCTTTTTCAGGAAAACAGCTTTCAAATAAAAGTTTTCAGATAGAAATATAACAGAACAGATTTTCAGTTGTCTTTTTCAGAAAAACAGCTTTGAGATAACAGTTTTCAGCTAGAAATATAACAGAACAGCTTTTAAGCTGTCTTTTTCAGAAAAACAGCTTTCAGATAAAAGTTTTCAGCTAGAAATATAACAGAACAGCTTTTAAGCTGTCTTTTTCAGAAAAACAGCTTTCAGATAACAGTTTTCAACTAGAAATATAACAGAACAGCTTTTAAACTCTCTTTTTCAGAAAAACAGCTTTCAGAATACAGTTTTTAGAAATAAATATAAACAAACAGCTTTTAAACTCATTTTCAGAAAAACAATTTTCAGAATACAGTTTTCAGAAAACTCTATTCAGAAAACTCTTTTCAAAACAACAAAACAAACGCATAGAGACTACCCATTATATTGACAATTTCATATAAACCAGTCATAAATCTCGTTTTCATAAACATCATCAACAATATAGACTCTACTTTATAAAGGCATATATATGCGAATTTTTTATATGTTTAATTCAAGTTGAGTTACCTAATAATCTGAATTGATTTAAACATCGCCAATAAGATCACATTGGCCTCATTCATAATCTTATGTTTAATTCAATTTTTTAGAGTCGACATACATTTTTAGTAGTGTTTATGAAAATAAAAAATTGTGGGTAGCTTATTTGAAATTAAAAGTGGGTGGCCTCAATGAAAAAAGAGTAATGCTACGCTCATAACCTTTTCTACAACCTTAGGTGGCAAAATACTATCAGAGTTTTCTACCACCTACTCTACACTTACTTTACAATAACATCTACTAATGGTGTGCCACCTAAGGTTGTAAATAGAAAGATTATGAGTGTAGCATTACTCATGGAAAAAACCCTTTTCTCCTATGCACAAGTCACTCAAAAATTTTGAAATTGCATATCTATATAATAAAATACAAAAAAAACTATCAAATGGCTCTCCTTCAATCTCCCCAAAATCAAAGGCCTAGCTCTAACCTCCAAAAACACATTTCCCCTCCCAAAAGTTTTCCCCCAAAACTCAAATTCAAATCCCCCCCCCCCCAAAAAAAACAACTCATTTATTTAAAAAAATAAGAAAATAAAAAAAAAGTCTCTCTCACTCTCCCCTCCCTCCCCCCCCCCCCCCCAATTCAAAACATTCAGAAAATAGTAATTTAAAATTAAAAAAAATAATTTTTAAAAAAAAACTAAACTAATTAAAAATTTAAAAACTTTAAAAATAAATAAAAAATCAAAAAAATATTAAAAAATATTATTTTTTTTAATTCAAAAAATTAAACAAATTTTAAAAAATTTAAAATTAAAAAATCAAATTAATTAAATTTTAAACAATTTAATTTTTTAAAAAAAATTTTAAAAAATTTAAATTTTTTTTAAAAAATTAAATTTTAAATTTTAAATTTTAAATAATTTAAATTTTGAAAACTTAAAAATCTCAAAGTAAATCCAAATCTAAATTCAATGTTGAACCTCAATCAAGAGGTCGTCGCCGATATCAGATCCGCTGCTGATTCCGTATCGGTGACTCCCCTCCACCAAATCGAGCGCGAATATCAATCGACTCCGTATCGGCAACTCCCCTCCACCGAATTGAGAGCCTCTATATGTGATGCGACAACTCTAATTTCATCTCATTAACCGAATTATCATTCTAATTTTTAATTTTGTGTGCGCAGGGGATTACTCAGTTTTTTGCTAGCTAGAATTTTGTGTGTGCATGGGATATAAGTTCAGAGAGGAATGCTTGTTTTATTTTTGGATTTAAAAATTTTTAATTTGGTAATTTATTTGATGAGTTTTTTATTGGTTTTGATTTAAGGTGTACGCAAGTGAGAGATGAATTATTTGGTGGCCTCAATTTGGGCTTCCAAACCATAGCAGGACAGGTAAGCTGACTAGCAACCTAAAATAACTTGACAAATATGCAACATTAATTTCTTTACTACAAGAGAAAATACTATCGTGAAGTATTCCCTTCACTGGTTATTGGAAACCATGGATAACATAACATATAAGAAATTTTAGTGTATGTTTGGATATGTAGGATTGGGATGACTAGAGTTTACCGGTGAAGGGTACAAACTCTCCACTCAAGAAAGACAGCTAAAGTAAATTTGTTATTCATCCATTTTGATTTTTTTTATTTTTATAAAGGTGCAATGTGGATACAAAGTGGAGATAAAAGAAATGATTAGCTTGGATTAGAGTTTTGAGAACTTCATATATTTCATTTTGGTTGAAATAATAATAAGATATATTTCAATTGCAAACTGAGTCTCAGACAAACAAATGTTTAGATTATTGGTATTGTAGATACCTTCACACCTGCATTTGCGTTACCATTGTATTTAGACATGCTCATAGTGGTTATGAGATTATAGTAAGCTCTATAAAATCTATATGATAATGTCCTTGCATAACTATTACAAGCATCTAAAAGTGATGCTGAAGGTAAAAAAAATTCTATGCAGTGTTTCTGACAAACTATATGCATTCCAGGTAAGTTCAAGCTAATGATCAAGAAGGCGATGGTTGAGCTTAATGGTAGATATACTGTTTCCTCATATAATATGTTTGCTACTTCAATTAATTTGCTGGACCTCAAAAATTATTTTATATAATCAAACTAGATGCAGCGTTCCGAAGAGGTGCCGTAAGCACGTGTCAACGGGCAAACCTAGTTAACTTACAAATTGCTATTTGTATATACACCAATAACAAAGTTTGATATTTGCACGTATACCACTAACAAAGTGTGGTTCATTTAAAAGTAGTTTTCTTGGATAACTTTTTTCCCTTCCAAACAAGAAGAATATTCTATTTTTTTAACACTCTTACACTATTTTGACCGATATACCTCTATATTTTCCTTCTTATCACCAACGACAATTAGTTCTATGATCTTCTATTGACACCCTAAGTAAGGTTTAATAGTACAAGAAGGGAAAACTAATATTGTGTTGGTAAGAAGAAATGAATAGGGGTACAACGATCAAAACAATGTAAGGGTGTTAAAAAATTGAAATATTTTTTTCCATGCTTGGATGGAAAATAACCAAGAAGAAATATTTTTAAATGAACCCCACTTTGTTAATGGTGTATACGAAAATAGCATTTTGTGAGTGGGTAATCTGCAATTAAAAAAAAAAATTTGATGACTTATTCTTAAATGATCCACCCTTTTCCCAATTCATTTTTTTCTCGTATTAAGCCAACTTTTGAAACTATTTCCCAAACTAAGTCACTTTTCAATTTATTTTTCTAAGTGAACCAGTCAATGCCATGTAAGTTTAAGCCGCAGTTGGGAACTACGGCTACAACTCTTTTGAAGCCTTCTTCTTTGTTTTATTTTTGAATGTCGTAGTTCCCAAATGCGACAATAATGAAAAGTTAAAAATACTTGAGAAATAGAGAGCCAAGTGGAGGAAACATAGAATAACTTTTTTAAAGAAGTTCTTATGTTAAAAAAAGGCCGCAATTGGAAACTACAACCCTCTCTATGAATCAAATTTCTTCAATGCTCTTGACTTACTCTCTGAATCAGAGAGGAAAATTTCAAGTATAGCTAAGGCCGCAGTTTGGCGTCTCTATGAATCAAATTTCTTCAATAGTCTCTCTGACTTATTATTTGAATCAGGGAGTAAAATTTCAAGTATAGTTAAGGCCGCAGTTGAGAACTGTGGCCTAAACATAGAGAAGCCGCAGTTGGGAAAAACCCTTTTATGAATCAAATTTCTTTAATCATCTATATGACTTGCTCTCTGAATCAGAGATCAAAATTTCAAGTATAATTAAGGCTGTAGTTAGGAAATGTAGCCTAAACATAAAGATGTCGCAGTTCCCAACTGTAGCCTCTCTATGAACCAAATTTCTTCAATAGTCTCTCGGACTTACTTTTTGAATCAAATAGAAAAATTTCAAGTATAGTTAAGGTTGCAGTTCCCAACTACTGCATAAACATAGCGAGGCTGCAGTTCCCAACCGCGGCCTCTCTATGATTTAAATTTCTTCAATAGTCTCTCTGACTTGCTCTCTAAATCAATGAACAATTTCAAGAATAGTTAAGGCCGCAGTTCCCAACGGCAGCATAAACATAGTGAGGTCGCGGTTCCGAATTGCGGCTTCAATTGAAACAGTGATTTCTGGAAATTAGATATCACTGCTTCCCTTATTACATCTCGAAACAAGCATGATACATATGTGTAAACCCCGTCTCCAATTGTACGGATTTGTATTTATCTTTTTCTCATATTCTTGTATTCCAATTTCCTAAATAAATCCTACTATTTTTCTGAATTCGATTTCTTATTTTGGACATTCAATTATATTGTTAGAACCCAGAATTTCAATCTATATTATTATTATTATTATTTCTATTATTATTATTATTATTTGATTATCTCTACTATTTTAATGGAAGAGTTAGGGTTTGTAACAACAAACCCTAAATTTGTAACTATATAAACACGTATAATACAAGTCCAAATTATATCCAACAAATATAAATGTGCACCACACGTGTAGCCCAAATCAAAACATTCAAATATAAACTATTTTTTTCCTTATTCGATATATATTCATTTAATTTGATGACTTTACTTTTTGTGGACGTGCATCGCACGTACATTATACTAGTTTTGATTAATTTGAAACCCATTCTATAAAATAAAATTTGATTTATAAATTTCTAAACTTAACTTAAGCCCAATCCATTCTGTAATTTATTTAGCTATTTATTTTTGTTAGCTCATTCAATTTTTAATTGTAATTATTTTCCTAGCCTAGCCCACTCTACAAATTATTTCTTATTTTATTGTGAGCCCAATACAAGCTCACATCCAAATACAAATCTAATCCAACCCAAACAAAATGAAATCCAAGCAAATTTATAACAGTCAAAGTCTCCACTCTTTCATATTCTTAACTGACCTCCACTTTCTCCTTATTATAACCCCATCAATTAAGGGTGGGCATCGGTCAGTATCCGACCTAATATGGACCATCCACTACCGATCCAAAAAAGATCGGTTTTTTAATTTTTTCATCCGCAACCAATCCGAATCTTAATTGGATCGGTTTCCATCCAAGCCGATTAAGCTCGGTTTGGATTGGATTGGATGGTTGGTTTGGCGTGTTACTTTTTACCTTCAACATCATTCATAATTTTGTTGAAATTTAAAATATCAACTTCAATCAAACTTAAGAAACAACCTGCTATTTGTTATTCATAAATGAATTTAAAATGAAGATTCATAAAACCACAAGTGTTTAATGAATTTTGCATTAATTGTTTGAGATGATGACATTTAAATGGGTGAGATAAACTGCTTTTTCACTTGCATACTTCTGTAATCTTAGTTTATTATCATAAATGAAACATCAATAACCATACCTAATTGAATTTCGGGTACAATAAAAAAAGATTTAGAAAACAATTTCTGCTTGACTTGTTTAAAGTAACTACCAAATGTTACATCAACTTCATGATTCTATTAAGCTGGGCCACACTGTAAATCAAGCCTTTCTCAACAAATAACACACATGATTATGGAAAATCAAAACATAGGTAGAACAACTACTCGGTTTGCATTAAAAAATTAAAGAAGATCGTTTGTATCTCTAAGAAAATGAGAAATGACTATTTGTATATTCAAGAAATTAAAGGAGAACTATATTTTTTATGGACATATGCATAGAGGTATGATCGGTTCGGTTTCATCGGTTATTTGAAAGCCTCATCCAACAACCGAACCGGTCCAGTTGGTTTTTGAAGATCAAGAACCGGACCAACCCAAACCCTCAATTGGTTCGGTTAAAAACCGGTTGGTTCGGGTTGGATTGATTTGGATTGGTCGGTTCGGATAATAGTTGTCCACCCCTACCATCAATTCTATTAATCACCTTTAATTAGCCCACTAACTCCCCTATTATTGGATTTTTTTCCCAAACCGACCTACTTTTTTTTAATTCCCAAAGCGACCCACTCGGTCTTTGAAAGACTGAGTCTAGTATAAACTAGCGCGGTCTTTCAAAGACCGAGTCTTGCACTTCGAAAAATCGAAGTGTAAGACTCGGTCTTTGAAAGACCGCGCTAGTTTATACTAGACTCGATCTTTCACTTTAGGGGGTTTAACTGCGCAGATCTCCTTTCTTCTTTTTCTCGACTTTATTTACTTTTCGTATTTTTTTCTTCTTCTCTCTATCCCTCAACGAATTTGGATTTGGTAGGTGTTGTAATATTTTTAGTTAGTTTGATTTTGTAGTTTTTTAATGTTCTGTCTCGAGTTTAGAGTAGTATGTTGTTAATGTCTCTAGTTTTTTCAATGTTCTGTTGGGCATATGTTGAGATGATATTGTAGAGATGTTATTGAAATTGTTGATGTGGTTGTGGATATGATATTAACAATATTGTGGAGATGTTATTGAAATTGTGGAGATGTTAATGAGATTGTTGATGTGGTTGTGGAGATGTTGGAGATGATGTGGTTGTGGAGATGTTAATGAGATTTTTGATATTGTGGGGATGTTGGACATATGGAGATGTTAATGAGTTTGTTGATATTGTGGAGATGTTAATGAGTTTCTGGAATTGTGGAGATGTTGTGGAGATATTGTGGAATTGATTGAACTCAAGACTCGGTCTTTCAAAGACCGTTCTAAATATAACTAGACTCGGTCTTTGAAAGACCGAGTCTTACGTCTGTAAGTGATATTTTACAATCAGCATCAAGACTCGGTCTTTGAAAAACCGAGTCTTGTTTAAATTACAACGGTCTTTGAAAGACCGAGCCTTGAAGCTGATTGAATTTTTTTGCGAAAAACTTCAAGACATTTTGATTTGAATATATTTGAAACTTATTGATTCCAAAATACTCTCTTTGGCCAATATTTAAACCTCAATCAATCATACATTTTCGAAAATTAAACACATCCAAACTTACTAGCTTCGCGACGACTATCAATCAAATCATGTACACTTTTAGCAAAAATCTTCCCTTCACATAAAAGCTTACTAGTTTCCTGTCGACGAGTAGTAAAGTAAGAGTTGAGACGTAAGAAGATCGTCTCAACAATCGCAGTTACTGGTAAACTACGGACTCCTTTCAAGACTGAATTGAAGCATTCTAACAGGTTCGTAGTCATTATTCCATATCTTCGACCTTCATCTGCATAAAGTGCCCATTTCTCAACCGTCATACTTGCATGAGTTGATTATACCAAGTAATTCTATGAACCTGAGTGTGGTAGGGTAAAAATGGCCTGGGGCCCAGCCAAGGCCCAGGATGGCTCACTCGAAAAGGACAATAAAAATCAATCCGGCTCGGCCCCCGGACCACTACAGCCTCGGCATCGAGCCGTAAATTCACCCCCACAGACCTGATCTCCTCGTATCCGACGAGCCTCGATGGCCCTCGGCCTTCGATCCGCGACAGCCCCACGGGCCGTCCCCCCAGCCTGGCGAGGAATAAGGATGACCTGGCACAACCTAGGCCATCCGATTCTCCCAGAGGCACAGGAGCTCCATGATCAGCCATGTCAGCTCCAAATACCACCTAGGGCTTTGCCACGTCAGCCCTATACCACTCTGGGCACTGCCACGTCCGCCCTAAACCCCCTGGGCCTCCTGCCACGTCAGGCCCATGGGCTTTCGGATTCAGACCCGGCCCCCAAGCGGATCCAAACCCGGTTGGAATTTCCTATAAATACCAGACCCTCACCCATCTTTTCAGGTAATCAATCTTTGCCACCTAAATTCCCCTAGTTACTGCTACTCTCTCACAGAGACTGACTAGATCGTCGGAGGGTCCGCCACCGGGATAAACCCCGGTGTTTCAGGACCGTCTGCAGGTACTCGAGGCGAGGCCATCCGAGCCGATCCTCAAGCGCCGAAGCGAGCCCCTCGCTCACCGTCCGGCACCGTACTCTTCCCTCATTACAAATTGAGTCCGAACTCACACCTGGTGCATCCACACTGCGACCAAAAACAAACCGCATCACTGAGTTTATAGAATTTCTTTGGTTTTTCTATCGGAGGTGGAGTGCTATTTGGTTTTTCCATATCTTCGATCCTCATACTTGTATGAGTTGATTATACCAAGTAATTCTATGAACCTGAGTTTATAGAATTTCTTTGGTTTTTCTATCATCTCAGCAAAATACTTGTATGAGTCATTCTTCTGAAATGGATCTTTCTTCCTGATGACGTGGACATGCTACCTCCGATGAGTTGGAGAAATAGAATTGAGTAAAGTAGAGAGAGAGAAGAAGAAGAAAGGAGATCTGCGCAGTTAAAATTCCTAAAGTGCAAGAAGAATGGATTTTTCGAAGTGCAAGACTCGGTCTTTGAAAGACCGCGCTAGTTTATACTAGACTCGGTCTTTCAAAGATCTGAAAGACCGAGTCGGTCGCTTTGGGAATTTAAAAAAAAAGTAGATCGGTTTGGGAAAAACTTTCAAAAATTAGGTCGGTTTGGGAAAAAATTCCTATTATTGACCCATAATAATATATATTTATTATAATTTCCCCCCTTCTTCTCCCCTGCTCACCCCCGACCTTCTTCTTCTGGTTCCCGACCTCGCTGCCACCGGTCGACCTCCTCTCGATCCTCCACCACTCGCGGCCTCCACAACAGCCACCGAGCCCGAACATTCGCCCTCACCTCGCCATCTCCATCACCGACCACGACCCCCGACCGCCATCTCATTACTGCCGTCGAGCCCCCTCTCGCTGCACCATGCCACCGCAAGCACCCCCTCGCCTGCTTCTCCAGCAGCACCATCGCGACCACCGCGACATCCCCATCGCAGCTTGCATCACCGCAGCCCTACCTTGTAGCACACTGTTGCCTCCTCTGCCTCCACTACCGACCACCGAAGCTCATCGTCATCATCTTACCATTACCCGAGTGCCATTGTCGACCGACCTCCAGCCACCGTCGTCAGCCCCGATCGCCACACCTACCTCACCGACGTTTCTCCACTTCCTTGCGCCACAACCCGTCCACCGCAGCCAGTGCCAGCGCCCCACATCGCCAGCCTTGCCCTTTGCTGTCTTCTCCACCACCGTCAGCCTCTCCACTGTACAACCTGCACCCTCTTCACCACCTCGTCTGACCACCACTGCAGCTGCCTGACCCCGACTGCCGCCCCTACTACCTGCACCACTTCGCCAGCACCACCAACCTCCCGACTGCCCCCTTGCTGCTTCACCCCTCGCTGTCGTGTTGCTGTCCTACAACCGTACAACCGCACTCGACGCCTACTCGTTGCCCTCTTGTCTTTGGCAGGGGCAGAGGGAGTAACAGAGTAGGGGAGACATTTGGGACCCCAAATATTTTGTTAAACCCCCTAATATAGAGCAAAAAAAAATTCCCCCCCCCCTCCCCACAAAAAAAAATTTTTTGGGACCCCAAGTCTAATCCACTTCTTATTAAAAGCTCAAAATAGTGGTATGAGATTTGGGCTAAAAAATAACAGTGACACTTATTATTTGATCTGTAAATCATTAGATAAAATTTTGAATAAGAAACTAATATGTACACAAGTTACAAGTATATTTATTCATTTAAGTAGTATCTCTTAATTAGCCTCTAGTATTATAACAGTATAAATAGTGTAGTATGATTATTGATTAGTATTACTCTTACCAAATTTAGAGTACAACTGTACAAGTGCGAAAAAATACATGATACTAAAAATATAAATTCGAATATTTACTTTGATTATAATTTTACTTCAAAACAAAAGTAAAGTAAGAGATTTTCGGCAACAATTATGTCGATGGCGGGAGAGAAAAAAATTGGGATCCCCATTTTGATTTGTCATGCTCTGTCATTGGTCTTTGGTGTTGTTATTACTGCATTCGTTTGTTATCCCCGCTTGATGTACTGCTGCGTCGTCACTGTTGTCATCGCTCTTGCTCATGGTTGTCGTCATTCCCGCTGTTGTCGCTCGTCGTTCGTGTTGCTGATGTACTACTGCGTCGTCACTGTTGTCATCGCTTTTGCTCATGGTTGTCATCATTCCCGCTGTTGTCGCTCGTCGTTCGTGTTGTTGTAGCCATCGTCGCTCCTACTTGCTATTTCATCACTCGTACTCATCGAATATAAGGCAAGCGTCCCTTGTACACTCTCTTTTCTTTCGTACAAGCATCTTATTTGAATTCCGCAAGTAGTTCTTTCCTTTATATCCATGTTATTAACTTCACTCGTTGCCGTTGTATATTGTTTGAATTCGAATCTATACATCGTTCATCGTTTCGTTCGACTTCCATCAACCCAAAAATCATGAGAACCCACTTATATATGCATATACTAAACAAACATAGACTAGAGGCACGAAATTATAATAGAAAGAATTGATTCGAATGAATTGTGCTTGCATGTGATCATATGATTATATTGATAGTTTAATATCGTTGAAGTGCTAATATTCATCATGTTAATATTAGAAATCATACTGATTTCTAGATGTGGATGTATGTTCATTTTTAACCATAGAACTATACGCTTGCAAATGAAAATCGTTAAAATCAACATGTATCTTTCTGGCCTGCTAGAGTAAGAATTCAACCTAATTACTGATGTTATCATCTATAACTTATTAAATAGAAATTGTAGTACATTGTGCCTAGAATCCGGAACATCTGACGGATTCTCAATCCGACTTATAGATTGTAAAGTATTTAGATTCTACCACTGTACTGCTGTAATTCCAATTTCGCTGTTTTATAGTTATATTGCCAAGTTCAACTAATTGAAACAGTAGTTTAATGTAAGAGTTAAGATCTAAAAATTGCAGGAATGTTACTAAACACTGTCAGGAACTACATTATATTTTTTGTAAGAATTTATGTTTAGTCCTTAGTTGAATTATACGTATAATAACTTCATACTGAGTTGCTTCCTGAACAGTAGACTCATAAAGAATCAACTAGTAGACATAGTTACTCTAGTTAAAATGTATCGTGTAATATGCGTTGGAATCGGCAGAGAGTCTAGTTTCTAGAACCTCTGATGGAACCTGATTCTCTTTCCCTTAGCAGCGAAAAAGTTAGTTTTTGTAAAGCAATGTATTGCTATCCAGAATCGTAATTTCATACTTTTACATATAAATGTATTAAACTTTGCATCTAATGAATTGCACAGTATACCGTTTATTGTATAGTCATTGATACCTCCTTGATACCGTTTTTTAACACCGTTCCATCGATTGCATACACATGATTCATTGTAATAAAATAATAACAAGCCGAGGTAATAAGGGAAACGACTTAGTAGTGGATATTATAGGAGAATGTACTCGGAGGAGGGGCCCGTGTTTCCCGTACTGATTAATAATATTGATTACTGTTTTATCGATTAATTGTGGATTACTGACTACAATATCCCAACTATCGTGTACTGTAGCGATACTGATTACCGTTTATTGATTACTGTTGCCGAGTACATGAACCTATAAGGTGTACGTTCATTTGATTGTATGCACCCTAACCTATGGTATGGGATGCAGGATTGCGTGCATTAGATAAATTAATAAAAGACTGATAAACATAAGATTGACACTGAGCATAGACACTTGCATTTTGATCATTGTTTATCATTTATCGGTCATTGATTAATATTGATTACCGATCATTGCATTATTATTTACTGTTTATCGATCATTGTATTATCGACTGTTGTTTACTGGTCCTTACTTTCTTGATTATGTTATCGCCTGTTATTTATTGACTCTGATATCGTTCAAATTTCTTGTTCTTGATATATCATCATTTTATTTTTTAACTGCTTGCCACTACTTGCGGCTTGTAGTTTGCTTTAACGGGTACCCTTCCTCTTTCTTTTGAGTTAATGTTTATACATGTACAGATGATGAGATATTGAAGGATCTTGACGTACTGTTAATGTTTTGCATATTTTCGGGCTTATTGTAAATTCTTGTATATCAGATATTGATTATTCATGCTATTATTGTTCATCTGATTATTATTATTGTATTATTAAGCTTACCAGTATTGTACAACTTATAAATGATATGAGTTGGTATACTTATATTATTCGCTGGGCCTCCTTTCTTTTTTTGTATTTTACCCAAGATAGAAACATTTATTTATTCATACTATATTGCCCTCAACCTGCACCTTTTAATATACTTGTGCAAGTATAGCAGGACATTGCCATATATATCTAATCTAATCTAATCTAATATTATAATGAGAGAGTTGGACATTACAACCCAACAACGAAACATTGCCCATGCATAAAGTTTGAGACCAGAGACTAGTCATTATTTTTACTTTTAAAAATATATATTTATTAAGACGTGCATCGCATGTGTAATTACTAGTAGAGAATAAAGCAAATTCCTTCCCATACCTTATTGAATTTACCACAGATAACAGCTAACATAACCTTCCCATACACAGATTTTTCTCAGAACACAAATAAATGCATCAAACTAGCAATGAATACAGCTACTCTAATTTTAAGCGGTTGGATAGGAAGGTAACTTGGCAATTCCACAGATCCCTTCCTTTGCACCCACATTCCTCTTCATCCTAATATACCCACTCTCTCCCCACGACTCGCCCCATGAGTTCTTCACTAACCAATATTTAGTCCCGTCACTTGTTGTCCCATATCCCACTGCGGTCATACCATGATTCAAATTGGTCGTGCATTCCCCTGTGAAAACCCCACTTGAATATAATTGAAATGCAGGACTACTGGCATCAATAGCAACAGAAACTGGTTGATTAGCCACTGCCTTCAAGAGAGCAGCCTCATTGTTTGCAGGCACATCCTCATAGCCTGTTATCTTGGCAGCAGAGTGGGCAGCATTTTTAGCATTGCAGGTGCCATCAACAGCCTTGTAAGGGTAATTGGCTTCAGTAGTTAGACCTTTGTTCTTAATGATAAATGAGAAGGCAGTATCCATCATCCCACCATTGCATCCTTCATCTTCACCGATAATGTCACAGTCTATGATCTCTTGTTCAGAAAGGGAGATGAGCTTGCCAGTGCTGAGCTTGTTTATTCCTTCCGTTGCGGCCACAGCAGAAAAGGCCCAACACGATCCTGTTTCAAAAGTACATTGTTGGAATCTAATCTCTATGAAATTAATGAGTATTATGTAATTTGCAAGAAAAGTTCTACTAGTAGGTAAAGAATTTTATGTAGAAGCGATTGTTGCGACATCCATTAGATTGTAGGTAAAGAATTTTATGTAACAAGTGACAATTTTATGTAACTGTTCGTTAATGAAACAGGTGACAAGAGTCACTTTTTTATTTTTAAAAAAAAGGGAATTTTATGTAAAACTTGGAAATTTACTCACCACATGGGCCTTGGTCCTTGACAGGAGTGACGGCACCCTTTTTCCTCCAATCTATGCTCGCGGGAGCACGTGTGAAATTTTCATACATGAAACTTATTGTTTCTTTCACAGAATTATTATTTGATGGCCTAAACCCACTGTAGGTTGCCTTAAACTCCTCATTGGTGAGATCAGCAAACCGGTTAGCTCCCAGCTTATAGTTGTGCCCTCCTTCAGCATTGAAGGATTCGATGAACTCAACATTAGCCTTGAAAATCTCTAACCTATGTGCCAGCTCTGTTGAGTCCTTGTACACTCGACCATGATCCGCGATCCATTCTTCGTGTCTTTCCTTCATTGTAATCTCATTCAGATCACGAGATGCTTCAGACAGAGAAGCCCAAATGCCAAGTATCAGCAAGGCCGACAGTAGGTATCTTTGTGCTGCTGAAGACAACATGGTTAATTTACAATGAATGTAATGGGTTGTAATGATATTTGATTACTACTTGAAGATTGCATTGTTTTATATAGAGGTTTTCACAGAGTATAATTTCTGGAAGAGGAGAGGGACTTATCTGTGCCACGTTGATTCCTTTGCTTGGTGTTTCAGAAGGATCCATAGCTTGGACTGTTTTAAATTGTTCATGATTTTGTTTACACAACAAGACCTATGTTTCAAGGGTCAAATTATATACACTCACTGGTTAAAAGACACTTACATTGGTCCATTCACTGGCTGTTCCCATTTGTAGCTTTTGGGAGAGATGAAGAAGTACCATTGAAGTTAATCCAGAACAGCCAGAAGATTCCTTAATGGATATGTTGACATAATCAAAAGTTTTTCCTACTCATTCAATATACATATATACTCAAAATGAATCCAAGCTTTCGAAATAATAATATGCTCCATTTTGGTTGTGCATAATCTGTTTCTAAAGTCATGTCTGTTTAGCAAAAAAGTGCTTAAAGACCGAGGAGAAAGTAAAGCAACACATGAACTGACAAAAGAGTATTTTCCAGGTAGGATGTTTAAAAAAACCCAAAAGCCCGCGAATAAAGTTTGCCAAAAGCTCGGTCTGGCCCTCGAAGGGCCGGACATGGACTTGAAGTTGGAAGCACGGCCCAGCCCATGTGCCCGAGCTTTGATCCGGATCACGGGCGCGTGTTGGACAATGTAAAATTACTAGATTTGCCCGTAGGCACGTGCCTACGACACGTCTTCAGAACGATACAAAACACGAAAAGTCTGTAAACAGTAAAACAATAATTATGTAGCTCAAGTTTGAATAGTATGACAATAATTAGTTGTAAATAAAAGTCCATGTTTCCATTAACGAAAAATAATTATAAAAGGGGGTATAAAATCTAACTTCTTAGAATTTAAGTGCGGAGTTGAAGAGATATTTACTATTTTTAATATAATATGTGCAAAATAAACATTAAAATTCTGAAAATTTAAATTTCTAAGTAAATATAGAAAGGGTGGGAGAGAGAGATGGAGAGAGAAAGAGAGAAATATGAAAAAGTGAAGAGAGAAGAGAGATATAGTAATAAAGTAATAAGTTTTTGAGTTTTGGAGTTGGGGGGGGGGGGGGGGGGGGGGGGAATTTGGTTTTGGAGTTTGAAATTTTGGAGGGAAAATATGTTTTGTGAGGTTTGATCTAGACCTTTGATTTTAGGGGAGATTGATTGTGAGCCACTTGATAGCTTTCTTTGTAATTTATTATATAGATATATTTATGTATGATACATCTCTACTATATTAATGGGAGAGTTGGGGTTCAAACAAATAAATAATTTTTTATTTCTTAGTGTGTGTGTCAACACGTGCAGCGCACGTGTTGGTAGATTTTTTTTGTCCTTTTCATTCCCCTTCCCATTTACCCCACGTGCAACTCACGTGTATAATACATATTTTTAATATATATATATATATATATATATATATATATATATATATTATAGACGTGTATCGCACGTAGACGTGCATCGCACATGTATTATACTAACCTCTAAAATCTAAATATTTCAAGTAAAGGAACTTACAGGAGGGGGGTAAATGTAAATAAATTCAGATCCCCCTTGGGGTATGATATCATACATTCTTGTAAATATATAACTTAAAAATAATAATTGTAGAAAATATGCAATTGTTTTGTTATGAAATACTAGTATAATGCATTTACCTCAAGGGGTAAATGTATTTTTTTTTTGTCCTTTTCATTCTGCCTCCTTATTTTCTCCACGTGCAACGCACGTGTATAATACGTAGATTTTTTTTGTCCTTTTCATTCCCCTTCCTATTTTTTCCACGTGCAACGCACGTGTATAATACATAGTTTTAAAAAATACATCGCAGGTGCTTTATACTAGTGCAATATATATTAGTCTCTTTCTCTTAACAATATGTCAACCCCCCTATGGTCACTATTCAGAGCACATGCAAAAGATATGAAATGTTATTATTGTCGTAATTTTCAAGCAAACTTCTAGTAAGCCAACCTCATAGATTTTTGTGAAGATAAGGAAATAAGAAGTATAGGTTATATTTTCTTTGATGAAAATATTTTATACTTCTTGATATGGGTCAGATGACGTGGTCCCTCCTGAGCCACAGAATATTCTCAAAGAACGTGTATCGCCGGATCATCCGGATCTGCCACGTCAGCTTGAAAACCACTCAGGTCTCCCCCACGTCAGTTCTAAACCATGCCGGGCCCGTGCCACGTCAGCCCTATACCGCTTGGGCTTCTGCCACGCCAGGCCCACGGGCGACCGGATCCAGACCCGGCCCCAAACGGGTCCATACCCGGTTGGCTTCATTGTTATTAATGAAGATACCTGTGAAAAGGACAAAATGACACGTGCGATGTGAAAAGGACAAGAAAAGGACAAGAAATAAAAATACCTGTGAAAAGGACAAGAAATAAAAATAAAAATTTTGACGTAGGGAGGATTTGAGCCGGAAACCTCCTTTATATTAGCTATGTACGTACGTTACACATGTTGGTAGAATGACAAAATGACAGATGACACTAAGGCCTTCTCCCATTATAATATTACTAGTATAATGAACGTGCGATGCACGTCTATAATATAATATATATATATATATAGAGTCTTCTTCTGTTGCAAACGGGCCGGAACGGGTCTGTTCGCACAGACCCGTGCGAACTTCGATCTGGACCGTTTGATCAAAGATCCAACGGTCCAGATTTTTTTAATAAAATCTTGCCTTAACCCGTCGTTGGGAAAAATGGGTTAAGGCAAAATTTTAAGTCTTCTTCCGTTGCAAACGGGCCGGAACAGGTCTGTTCGCACAGACCCGTGCGAACTTCGATCTGGACCGTTGGATCAAAGATCCAACGGTCCAGATTTTTTTTTATAAAATCTTGCCTTAACCCGTCCTTGGGAAGAACAGGTTAAGGCAAAATTTTATTAAAAAATATAGCCTTAACCCGTCCTTACCAAGAACGGGTTAAGGCTATCTATATTCATTTTTATTGACATACAGTTCGTCTTCTTCCGCGCTCTTCTTCTTTCTTCGACGAACCCAAACCCAACGGGGAAAAAAACCCTAGCTCCGACATCTCCGTCCGCTCTCCCTCTTCTCTCCCAACTCCGAAGATCGAAACCCTACTCTTTGTGGAAGTCGAACTCCGACGATCGAAACCGTAGCTTCTCTTCCCCTCTTCGATACGAAATCGAAACCCTAGTTCTCTTCCAAATCGATTGCTTGGCTTGATTTGGACCTATCTTGTATGGTATACACTATTTCTTTATCCCAATAATCTACATTTGTATTATTTTTTTGAATTTGTGTGTAGTAATTTATTTAGAAATTGGGAAAAAATTTATATGCGTTAGTAGATTTTAGATGTAGAATCGGGTTGACCTCAAGTATATTCAATTGCCGAATTATGTTGCTTGCGTTAGTAATTTGTAGAATTAGAATTGTATATACGAAATTAGTTAGAAACTTTTCAGCGCGGTTATGGTTGAAAACCCTGCGAACGACCGTAAAAAAATACGAAACTTTTCGAGTAGGTTCGTCTCACGTAGTACAAGCCACACCAACTTGTAGAAGTGAGTTTCGACTCACGGTTCGAGAGATACGGCTGCGTATCGCTTACGGTTGGAAAAAAACCAAGTAAAGCGGTAGACGGCCGTATCTCGCAAACCGTGACTTGAAACTCGCTTCTACAAGTTCGGGTGGCTTGCCCTACGTGAATCCGACCAAGTCGGAAAGTTTTAAAATTTTCGAATGCCGTTTGTGCGGTTTTGCTCAACTTCCTCGCATTACAAGTTTTAGACTTAGAATTTTCTCAGTGCGGGTAGATTAGAAAACCCTTCAAACGACCTCCAAAAAATACGAAACCTTGGGAGTTGGTTGGTGTCACCTACGAGAAGCCAAACCAACTTGTAGAAGTGAGTTTCGACTCACGGTTCGAGAGATATGGCCGCGTATCGCTTACGGTTGGAAAAAACCAAGTAAAGCGGTAGACGGCCGTATCTCGCAAACCGTGACTCGAAACTATCTTCTACAAGTCCGGGTGGCTTGCCCTACGTGAATCTGACAAACTCGGATAGTTTTAAAATTTTCGGATGCCGTTTGTGCGGTTTTGCTTCAATTGCTCAAATGAGAAGTTTTTGAGTTAGAATTTTTTAAAAAACGGGCCGATTAGAAAACACTTCAAACGACCTCCAAAAAATACGAAACTTTGCGAGTTGGTTGGTGTTCCCTATGAGAAGTGACCCGAAGTTGTAGAAGTAAATTTCGACTCACGGTCCGAGAGATACGGCCGCGTATCGGTTTTGGTTGGAAAAAAGCAACTAAAGCCGATACACGGCCGTATCTCGCAAACCGTGACTCGAAACTCGCTTCTACAAGTTCGGGTGGCTTACCCCACGTGAATCCGACCTAGTCGAAAAGTTTTATAATTTTCGGATGCCGTTTGCGCAGTTTTCTCAATTTTCCTGCATGTGAATTTTTTGACTTAGAATTTTGTAAGTGCGGTTAGAGTTTAAAACACTTCGAACCACCTCCAAAAAATACGAAACTTTGCGAGTTGGTTGGTGTCCCCTATGATTAGCCAACCCAAGTTGTAGAAGCGAGTTTCGACTCACGGTTCGAGAGATACGACCGCGTATCGCTTTCGGTTGAAAAAAAACCTAATAAAGCGGTATACGGTCGTATCTCGCAAACCGTGAGTCGAAACTCACTTGTACAAGTTGTGGTGGCTTGTGCACTTATAAAAACACCAAATACAACGGTTTAATACCCCTAACTATTCTCCTTTTTACGGTTTCTTAGGTATGGACAGTTTCGAAGGAAGTTCTGTTGCCGGAGATAAATTTGTTCGTGCACAACAAATTGGCGAGTATCTTCCTCATGTTGACGAGCACCTAAAACCGAAGATTGGTATGACATTTCCCACTCTTGAGGATGCGGAAAAATTTTATTCATCATATTGCAAATGTGCGGAATTCTCTATGCGTAAGGGTGGAAATAAATATAAGGGAAACGATGTAGTGGATAAATCATACGTTTGTAATAAAGCCGAGGAGTCACCGAATAGCCATAATGAAACTAGACGAGGTACAACTTCTAGAACGGGTTGCAAAGCTTTCGTCCGTGTCAAACTAAACCCACATAGTAATTCACAAAGTAATTCGTGGATTCTTTATTCGTTAAATGAAGCACACAATCACGAATTTACTTCACCCGGTAGACGTCACTTGCTACCTCGAAACCGTGAATTGACTAAGACAGATAAAAATGTAATTGGTCAACTTACCGAAGCTAATGTCTCTGTATGCAAACAAATGCTATTCTTTGAAGGTGCAAGTGGAGGTAATGAGAAAATTGGATTCACCGAAACCGATGTAAGAAATCTCAGGAGAGACGACATGGAGGGTTTAAAAGGACACGACGGACAAATGCTACTTGAGTTTTTTGAATCCAAAAAGGAGACCGATCCCTTATTCTATTTTGATTACCAATGTGATCCCGAAGGGCGATTGTCACATTGTATCTGGGTGGATGGTATCGCTAGAAAGAATTACGAAGTATTTGGGGATGTTCTCTGCTTTGACGCTACCTACAACACAAACCGATACGGGATGTTGTTCGTACCATTTGTTGGATTCAACCATCATTGGCAATCAATATTCCTAGATTGTGGGTTCATCCCCAATGAGAAGACATCCTCATTTGAGTGGTTCTTTGAAAAGTGGCGTGCTGCAATGCCATGTGATCCGATCAACATCGTGACAGATGAGGATCGTGAGATAACTTCTGCAATTTCCAAAGTTTTCCCAATCACGTCACATAGATATTGCATTTGGCATATTTTGGATAAGCTACCGCATGAAGTTCTAATGCCGAATAACGTTGATGAGTTCAGGGATGCTTTGAAGACTATCATTTATACGGTAGAATTTAAAACAGAATTCGAATAGAAGTGGAAAAATTTGATCTCTCAGTACAAACTGGAAAATAACAAATGGTTGAAGGAAAAATTTGAGATCCGCGAAAAATGGGCCCCTGTGTATGCAAGAGACTCATTTTGGGGGGGCATGTTGAGTACCCAACGTAGCGAATCGCTACATTCATCCTTGAAGCACCATACTCATAAAAAGTACTCACTACATGAATTTGCCGTCATCTTTGACCGACTCTTAGTAAAACAAAGACACGATGAACTTAAAGAAACACATCGTAATCGCGAGGAGCGGCCAAAATTGAAGACCGAGTGGGCATTGGGGTCACAAATGGCAGGGACATACACTTTGAAGATTTTCTACAAATTTCAACAAGAAGTTGTCAAAAGCTTATTACTTAATGTGAATTTAATTGCGAGTATGGATACACCGGATAGTGCAGCTTATTCTGTAACGGTTTGTGGAAATTCAGAACCGAGGAGGGTGATTTCTTATTGTAAAATCACTGAAATTGCTAAATGCCCTTGTTCCATGTACTACTTCGTAGGCATTTCCTGCAAACATCTACTTGCAGTTATTCGGTTCACAGATCACACCGTACTATCCGAGCAATATATTTGTAGGCGATGGACCAGGGATCAACTGAGGAGAAGCAGTACACCGGTTCCCAATAATATGGGCGACAATTTTGCTTCGCGTTATTGTGAACTGAGTATGCACTCAAGACATTTGGTCGATCTTGGTTGTTCTTCAGAGCGAGGATACAAGTACATGCTCGACCACATGCTGAAGGGAATTGAAGGCTTTGCTAAGATTGAGTCAGTGAACAGCACACCACACGAAGGTAGCGCACAACCTGAGAGCGGTGGACATGCACATGCACATGTAGGTGACCCTGTACATTGCACCACAAAGGGGAGGCCTAAAGGAAAACGGTTGAAGTCTGTAAGAGAAGGTCAAAAAACGAAGAGGCCAAGACTTTGCAGGACATGCCTTCGTGCCGTAGGTCACGATTTACGGAATTGCCCAAAAAATGTAGTAAGGTATTATATCAGAGATTTTGTATTTGTTAATTGGACTCAATGAATGTTAATTTGGTCGGTACTAACTCATTCTTCTTCCTTATTTAGTGGATCGGTGGGAAATGAAGAAGCTCCAAACGCTGTAAAGAGTGATGATGACGAAGGCGAAGGTTCGTGCTGGGGGGTTTCAAGTACTTAAATATGTATGTCATATCAAACTTTCAAAATAATCACCGAATAATTGCTGAATTTTATATTTATTCGTGCAGATATTTATTAATTTCGACTGGATTGTTAACTTTGTTTTTTTTTTAATTTCTGGTATAGGTCCGGAATGAAACAAAAAAAACGCGCCCAATGGAAAGAAGCAATGCGTTGCAAAATTCGTTGCTTTTGGATTGTATATATATGTGGATAATTGACGTAGGCTTGTTTGGTACAAGTAAATTAATGATGTACTTAATCAGAATGTAATCTCTGTATGTCAGTTTATTTTGTGTATTTGTGAACAAAAATATGTTACTATGGATTTTTACCAGGTATTTGGGTAGCGAATGCTTATTTATGTCGAAAAATGTGAAATTGGTAGATGTGTGCAATTTGGGAAACTCGTTCTGTTTGTAAATTTTGTGTTAATGAAAATTGTCTTCATGCCGATGTAAACAGATTTGTTATTTGTGTTGGAGATTGTGTATTTTGTGGATGATATATCTATATTGTGGAAAACTGTGAAAATGTATGCAGTATTTACAAGAAGAGATGCTGCCAGATACTGTATACCTTAACCCGTTATTGGGGATAACGGGTTAAAATAATGTAACACGCCATCCTCAATAACGGGTTAAGGAGATAGATATTGGCAGTCCTTAACCAATACTTCACATATAGGGGTTTTAGTTCGGCCAATATAGTCTGTAGGCTTCCAAAGGACTGTCAATATCTCTCTACCTAACCGTCCTTAGTGATAACGGGTTAAGCTCAATTAACCCGTTATCGTCAATAACGGGTTAAGTATAGATATTTGTGCAGCACTTTTGTTTGTTTTTGGCAGTGTACATTTTTCCTGATACAGAAACGACTTCATCAAATGTTGCTCACAAATTCACAAATGAAGGCACATCAAAGTAAATAATACAACAGATATCTTCACAAGAAAGTTGAAGGCGTACAAATGTACAATGTCAACCAAACCACTTAATTACTTGAAATAAATTCAATATTCAAAAATTTACACCAAAATTATACATATCAGGTTGCACATGGCCAAAAGACAATTAATTACAAATGAAGGCGTTCTCGACTTTGGCTTGCACACCATGCCCACAAATTCACCTACAACAGTTTATCAACGTAGAAACAAACAATACGTTAGTTACTGCAATAACAAAATCACCAACTAAAAGATACGCTATTACAGAGTATTAGAGATTACCGTCTACGACCACGCCGCTTGCCACCGCTTGGTGTGAATTGATTGGGAGGTTGCCGCTTCCTTTGAGGATTTTGCCGTCTGCCTTGTGTCTGGGGAGAATCAGGATCATCCGACGACTGTTCCTCATCAACATCTTCGGGATTTGGCTCTTCTTGTACTTGTTGTGGCTCGGCGATTTGAATTCCCCTACTCACAGTTTGTTTTCGCCTTAAACCTGTTGGCGGCAAGTTGGCTCTCAAATAGGCCTCAACCTGTGGACCTTCACCCGCATCCTCCAGAGTACGACGGCACGGGGCTAACATCTCCCGGATTACCGCCTTGAAGCTGTCGGGTATCCTAGTCTTCAGGACGCGAGCAGCTGTTCGAACAACCTCCCAAGCGTTTTCAATCTACAGTTGGTGAGAAATTCCAATTTAAACATCATTCATAATTAGCGGCATCAATTAAATACAGTACATGCGTACAAACTATATGAAATTTGACTGACCGTTTTTCGATATGTCTCAGCCCTTGGTTGGTACATCGGCTGGGAGGAGGAATATGTTGGAGGTGGTTCTACCTGGGTAGGGGGAATCGGAAGTTGCACACCAGCTGGTACGACAGCCATTGGAGAAACATACAACCGGGTTATTCGCTTGTACCACATCATGTATGCCTGCTGGAGGGAACCATCGTATGGTATCGCGACGTACATCATATTCTGTGTCATTTGCCGCCGCATGGTGTTCCAGTTGGCTACATGGTAACGATGGTAATCAGCTCAATCGAAGTTAGGCACCCGTCCCGTTCTCCTGACCTCGTACAACTTTTTATCATAAGACCTGACCTCGGGAATCTTCTGTTGATATCCGAATTGCCGCAAGACCCTGTCAGGATACTGGAACTCCACAACTCCAAAGTTCACAAGAGGTGCAGCCGTCAACCAAAGGGATCTGTCTAGGCAGACTGGAGGAACCCGTTGCAACCTGTCGGTCGAGTACGGTTCCCAATTGATGAACTCGTCCCGCAGGTTATCCAACTCATCTCTGTAGTAGGTTAAAGATTGGCGTGGATTATTGGCCCACGTGTGCCGGCCGGCCCAATATGCTCCTAGAGGAGGTAACAACTCCGCTGCCCCCGGGTCGGCCAACCATTCCGGTGTAAGCTCAACAATACGGGGACGTCCGATGTGGATGCGTTCCCAACTCCATATCTGCAGTAGCACCATTAGGCCACCCATCTGTACGCCACCTAAAGAACATGTGCACAAATTCCTGTATAGTAGCGCCAGTGCGGCACTCCCCCAACTAAAATGACCCGCATACCGAAAATCCTCCAACAACCGTAGGTACATTAGCGGCACGGTTGATCCGGATGAGTTCGGAAAGATAAGTCCCCCTATCAAACTAAAAATGTATGCACGTGCATAGTACGTCAGGGTTTGCTCGTCCGAATCGGCGTCCAAATATTCCTTCTCGAACTGAAATTTTAACCAGATGATGTACAGTGATTTACCATCGAAAGCGTCAGCCATCACTTCTTCCTCCGCTTTATCTTTCGCATCTTCTATTTGTTCATACAATAGATCTTCATCAGAATTTGCGGGGGCATTTTCGCGGATATCTTTTTCGGCGGCCTCTTTCCTTTGGAGAACTACCAACTGCAGGTCGATACCGAGTAAGTCCCGAACAACTTCAACTCGATCGAAGTCCATGTTCCCCGTCACGGCAACCCCATCGATTGGTAGTCCTGTTATCATTGCCATATCTTGTGGGATCACAGTGATCTCACCCACTGGTAGGTGGAATGTGTGGGTCTCCGACCTCCATCGCTCGACTAGAGTTGTAAGGAGTGGCCGATCTAGCTTCACAGAGTGAATGAATCTTGCTCCGTAGAAACCGGCCTCCACCACATACGGCGTGATACGGTCGTCGAAAGGAAGAACTGTGTGCTTCCGGAAATTACATTTTTTATCGGACCCATTCCACACGGCTTCCGATCAGTGTTTGTGTTGCAGGGTGAGTACGCTTGTGTCCACGGGTCCGGGTGATGTAACCGAGGACGACGGACCTGCCTCAGCAGATGTGGATTGACGGCCACCAACCTACACGAATAAATATACCAAATGTTATTATTGAGATAATGTTACATGTTCGTATTTAAAACCAATAATAGTAATCAATCTTACCTCAGTAGTTGGTGCGCCACTAGTGCTTTCGGACGGGATTCTCGGTTGCCTTGTTCTTGCCATTTATCTATCTGCCAAAAAATTTAAAATATGGTTGGTACGAATGACAACAAAACAAACATACCGAGATTGTGGGGGAAAACACACGAATGAAAACGAAAAAAGGGCTGAATGCGAAATTGGTTGAATTCACGTAGCATAAGTCACCCCAAATTGTGAAAGTGAGTTTCAAATCTCGGTTGAAGAGATACGGGCGTGTAAGATGGTTTAGGTGGTAAAAAACCCAAATAAACCGATACACGGCCGTATATCTCGAACCGTAATACCAAACCCACTTCTACATGTTGAGGTGGGTTGTGTTTGAGTGAGATCAACCAACACGCAAAGTTTCGTATTTTTTGGACGACGTTTGAAGTGTTTTCAACTCTAACCACACCAAAATATTGAAAGTCTAAAACTTGTAATGCGAGGAAGTTGAGAAAACCGCACAAACGGCAGCCAAAAATTTTAAAACTTTCCGACTTGGTCGGATTCACGTAGGGCAAGCCACCCAAACTTGTAGAAGTGAGTTTCGAGTCACGGTTTGCGAGATACGGCCGTCAACCGCTTTACTTGGTTTTTTTCCAACCAAAAGCGATACGCGGCCGTATCTCTCCAACCGTGAGTCGAAACTCACTTCTACAAGTTGGTTTGGCTTCTCGTAGGTGACACCAACCAACTCACAAGGTTTCGTATTTTTTGGAGGTCGTTTGAAGGGTTTTCTAATTTACCCGCACTTAGAAAATTCTAAGTCTAAAACTTGTAATGCGAGGAAGTTGAGCAAAACCGCACAAACGGCATCCGAAAATTTTAAAACTTTCCGACTTGGTCGGATTCACGTAGGGCAAGCCACCCGAACTTGTAGAAGCGAGTTTCGAGTCACGGTTTGCGAGATACGGCCATCAACCGCTTTACTTGGTTTTTTTCCAACCAAAAGCGATACGCGGCCGTATCTCTCCAACCGTGAGTCGAAACTCACTTCTACAAGTTGGTTTGGCTTCTCGTAGGTGACACCAACCAACTCGCAAGGTTTCGTATTTTTTGGAGGTCGTTTGAATGACTTTCTAATTTAATCTAACCGCACTTACAAAATTCTAAGTCAAAAAACTATCATGCGAAGAAGTTGAGCAAAACCGCACAAACGGCATCCGAAAATTATAAAACTTTCCGACTTGGTCGAATTCACGTAGGGCAAGCCACCCGAACTTGTAGAAGCGAGTTTCGAGTCACGGTTTGCGATATACGGCCGTGCACCGCTATACTTGGTTTTTTTCAACCGAAAGCGATAAGCGGCCGTATCTCTCGAACCGTGAGTCGAAACTCGCTTCTACAAGTTGGTGTGGCTTGTACTACGTGAGACGAACCTACTCGGAAAGTTCCGTATTTTTTTACGGTCGTTTGCAGGGTTTTCAACCATAACCGCACTGAAAAGTTTCTAACTAATTTCGTATATACAATTCTAACTCTACAAATTACTAACGCAAGCAACATAATTCGGCAATTGAATATACTTGAAGTCAACCCGATTCTACATCTAAAATCTACTAACGCATATAAATTTTTTTCCCAATTTCTAAATAATTTACTTCACACAAATTCAAAATAACAATACAAATGTAGATTATTGGGGTAAAGAAATAGTGTATACCTTACAAGATAGGTCCAAATCAAGCCAAACAATCGATTCGGAGGAGTAGGGTTTCGATCAAAGCTCGACTTCGGAGCTAGGGTTTCAATCGTCGGAGTTCGACTTCCACAAAGAGTAGGGTTTCGATCTTCAGAGTTGGGAGAGAAGAGGGAGAGCGGACGGAGATGTCGGAGCTAGGGTTTTTTTTCCCGTTGGGTTGGGTTCGTCGAAGAAAGAAGAAGGGCGCGAGAGCAATCGCCGAAGAAGAGGAACTGTATGTCAATAAAAATGAATATAGATAGCCTTAACCCGTTCTTGGTAAGGACGGGTTAAGGCTATATTTTTTAATAAAATTTTGCCTTAACCCGTTCTTCCCAACGACGGATTAAGTCCAGATTTTATTAAAAAAAATCTGGACTGTTGGATCAAAGATCCAACGGTCCAGATCGAAGTTCGCACGGGTCTGTGCGAACAGACCCGTTCCGGCCCGTTTGCAACGGAAGAAGATTCACACACACACACACACACACACACATATATATATATATATACTAGTATATTTCATAACAAAACAATTGCATATTTTCTACAATTATTATTTTTAAGTTATATATTTACAAGAATGTATGATATCATACCCCAAGGGGATTTGAATTTATTTACATTTACCCCCCTCCTGTAAGTTCCTTTACTTGAAATATTTAGATTTTAGAGGTTAGTATAATACACGTGCGATGCACGTCTATAATATATATATATATATATATATATATATATATATATATATATATATATATATATATATATATATATATCATTTACCCCACGTGCAACGCATGTGTATAATACCAACACGTGCGCTGCACGTGTTGACACACACACTAAGGAATAAAAAATTATTTATTTGTTTGAACCCCAACTCTCCCATTAATATAGTAGAGATTATTATATATATGCTTGATCAATATATATAAAAGTGTATAATATAATATAATTCTAACAAATAAAATATAGTATATGTTTCTTATATGTTAAAAAAAATATCTTATATTATATAATAGTCCGGATTTTAGGTATGGGCCTTAGACCTGTCCAAAAGACATTCAAAAGCACAAATTTATAGGCGGGCGTAGGGACTAGCTTTTTCAAAGGCGGTAGGCCTTGGCCTGATCCCAGCTAAGGATGGCAACCAAGCTGGGCCGGGCGGGTCGGTCCGGCCCGTGGCCCACCTGGATCGGTCCGGGTCAACGATTTCCCGAAAAACCTCGGTTGGGCCCATACCATAAAGGGGCCTAAGCCCTGCAGGCTTCAACCCAGACCATCCCGCTAAGCTTCGGTCTGGGTCGACTCGAGCGGGCTCAACGATCGGTCCGCCTAAACTGAAAATTGAGCTCAACAGTCGGGCCGACCTGGGCCGACCGTTGAGTGCTAGCCGTTTTTTGTTTTTTTTAAATTTAATTACCCTTTTACCCCATATGAAAATCTATAAATATCCGCCCATTTCATACCATTTTCTTCACTCAAAAATCTCCAAACAATTCTCTCAAGTTTACAACAATTTCTAAATCAAGTTTCAATTCTCTTAACTCTCAAAGCAATTTTGTGAAGAAAAGAAGTGAAGAAACATTCAACAATAAGCATTTTCAACTATCTCAACTCTCAAGCTACTACTCTTGCAATTTTTTGAAGAAAAGAAGTGAAGAATCGTTCAACAAGAACCGTTCTCTTCTCAATTTTCTTTTGCAATTCTTTAATTGCGATTTTAATTTTATTGTTCAATATTTGTTAATTGTAAAATTGTTTGCTTGTTGCTTTCTTATATATATTTTTAGTATTAATTCTATATTTTTCATATAATAAAATGGCATCATCACGTTCACGTAGAAGTAGCCAAAAGAGTAAACAAGAATCAATCCTGCACCGCTTATATTCCTCAATTAGATATCGGTAGTATTTGAGAAAGATATAGTTTTGCCGAGTTTTCTCAATCCACTAATCCACAAACATAATTCGTTGAAATCCTTGTTGATACCAAAACCCACACTAAAAACCAACATTCTTCCCGAAAACATAGAGAATCTACTTCCGATGTCCACCGTCATTATATATGTGAAGAAGATTTCCCCAATTCGAAAGAGGGAAAACGAAATGTAAGTATTATGGAACATCTTATAGATGGGTAAAGAGTACCAGGACGGGTACACTTGTACGCCATTTAAACAATAAACACCTGGAACTAAAAAAAACTCAAAGATCAACCCTAAGACCGGTCTAATAGATAGTTTTAGTTATGATCATGATCTCATTCGTAGTGAAATGACAAAACTAGTTATTAAGGATATTGTTTTCTTATTCCGAAAGTAGGAACCTAGAAGCCTTTAACCAAACCACTTTAAACCCATATTTTAAGTGAATTCTTAGAAATACCATTACATTCGATTGTTTTAAATTATATCAAAACCTTCAAAAAAAAATCTTGCTACTTTGATTAGTTTAACTGGTAGGATTTCGTTAACCCCCGACTATCGAAAATGTCTTAATGATGTTTCAATGATGTATGTAACTTGTCATTTGATTGATAATGATTGGATTCTCCAAAAGGGGATCATATATTTTCGATATATTATGTACCCTCATAATGCACTTTCTATCTCATCAAGTGTCATACAAGCATGCACTAATTTTTCTATTACTGATAAGAAATTTTGCTATTGGTTTTGATAATGCCTCAGATAATACGAAGATAATTTTTGCATTAAAGGACACATTACATCCTATATAGCCTGACATTTTTCATATTAGATGTGCATATCATATTCTTAATTTGTGTGTGCAAGATGCACTGAAGATGGCCGCAACATATTTGGGTGCACGAAGAGATTGTATGTATTTCATAGATTTAGGTACTCCTAATCTTCAAGCATTGAAACAATGATGTAAGCTTAAGGAAATGAATTTTAGAAAAATTCCTAAAGATATTAAATATTGTTGCAATTTGATCTATTTGTTTATGCTTTAGAATACAAAGATATTATAAATGAATTTTATATTGCAAAACACATGGAAATTTTTTAATGAGTGATTACACTTGGATTTATATCCAAAGTTTGTGTGCATTTTTAGAACCTTTTAAAATTGCAACTTTTGATTTTTCAAAAGCTTACAAGTCCACTTCTAGTGGTATTTTAGTTAAATTATTTAAGATGATGAAATCTTTTGAAAGTATGTTGAATGATGCTTACATTTGCCATAATGTTGTTTCCGCTTATGATAAATTTGTTAAATATTTTTTTCCTCTTCGCATGTTCTATTGTGTTGCTAGTGTAATGGATCATCGTATCAAGTTAGATGGTACAAAGAATTTGATTAATATATTTTATAGTATGGTAGAAGATAATGCTTTTGATTTTGATGAATTTGTAATTAACTTTGAGTTAATATTAAATAATAGTTATGATAAAGAATTTAGATTTGCTTCTCACACACAACACACAACTAGTACTACATCTTCTTCAAGAGGTAAGGGTATTGCAACTAATGACATATATAGATGTATAGAGTCTTATCTAGACTAAAAAATCTAGGACTATAATGCACTTAATGAACTTTACTGGTATGAACAAGATATTAATGTGATCCTTTAGTGGAAAAACAATGCAGGATCATATAATATTCTTTCTCATATGACAAAAGATATATTAACCCTCATGTGTCCACTGTCGCATTGGAAAATATTTTCTCTTGGTGAAAGGTTATTCAACGAGAAAAGGAACCGCCAACACCGTAGACTTTGGAAATGCTAGTGTGGAGTGAAGATTGGATGAAAGCGGAGTAGAAGACTCAAGAAATAACAAAAGGCTCAAGCAGTAGCAACACTCGAAAAGACAAATCATGAAAACAAACTCCCGAAGATTGAAGAAGAATGAAGATAACTCCTGAAGATTGAAGAAAACTGAAGATAACTCCTGAAGATTGAAGACTAAAGAGTAAAGATTTATAAGTAAGAAGATTATTAGGAAATTTAGAGCGATGAAATCCTAGGTTTAGGATAAGTTGAGATATACGACAGTAGTCTTTTGCCCTCTCTTTAAACTAACTCTAGGCTATCTCAAACTCTAAATCCCCCTTATCATATAAATTTTAAATTACGTAACTTGTATGTATTATAACATGTTTTTTTTTTTTTTTAACTGTTGTAAATCATTTCATAGTTGTAAAATTAAGATAAATAATAGTACATACATTTTTTATATGATTGATGATTCTTCTACATCCGAATTTCTTACAATATATATATTTTTTATATGTTCAAAAAAACTGAAAAAATGTGTCAAAATAAGATTGAACAAGATACAAGTATAAAAACAAAAACTCAAAAAAAAATTCCAAAAAAATCCAGGTTGGCCCGGCCCAGCCCTTGTGGTCAGGTTGGGGGGCCGGTCCGGGCTGACCTCCCCTCGGTTTTAACCAGACCGGTTCTCGAACCAGCCTAGACCTGGGCCACTACAGCGACAGGCCCGTCGGACCTCGGCCCGGACCAGTTGCCACCCCTAAGCCCAGCCCTTAGGGAGGCCCAGCCCATTTGCCACCCCTAAGCCCAGCCCTTAGGGAGGCCCAGCCCATTTGCATCCCTATTTCCAGGTGAAGAGATAGTACAGTAAGCAAAGGGAGAAAATACAAAAAATATGTTAGAATGAAATTCATACTCCAGGTTAGGCCTCCTGGATGTCTAGGAACAAGCAAAAGTTATTTCAATTGTCTGGATTTTCCATCAAAGCTCTACATGATACTTTTTCAATTCCAAGTGAATAATAGTAACTGTTCTTTCTAGCTATTTATATATCACGAATTAATCATAACAGAACAATGATTCATGCTTCCACTATTGTTGCACGCATGCAATCTTACTTGCCAACATAATCAACACAGAATAAAGATTTTGATAACTTATAAACACTACGACATAAACATATCAACTCAATATACAGCAGGAACAACCGAACTATACAATTTCAAAGAACTAGTCCATGAAAATTTTACAGAATATAATAGAAGAGTGTAGCTAATGCAGCAATACTCGTGACAATGCACAGGCTATCAAACCAGCTTTCATTCCTCATCTTCTCCTCCTTCAGTTCATTCTGTGCTTTTAGGTACAAATGGCAAAACTCCAACACCTCATTATAATTTTTACTCCTTTCGCAGCTCAGCGCTTCCTTAAGAACAAGCAAACTATTCCATCCATTTACATGAGCCCCTCCAATATCTTCCAACTGCATGCTTAATTCCGTCAGTTTCAGAGTCGGAAACAGACCACTTCCCTCGTTTCCAACATCAATTACACGAAACTTCATAAGTAGGATGCATTCAACTACCTGACACGGCAGAATGTTCTTAGCTGGAAGTATTGAACCAAATCGTATTAAAAAATCCCTGTCGGTGGGCCAGTGCCTCTGCCCGCTGAGTGGGCTCCAGCTGGCAAGATTCACTGCTTGCTTCAATCTCTTGTTCACCAAGATCCAACTCAGTTTGATTCCATCATGCAGCTCCTTCCACAACTTCCCGTCTTTTCGTTCTCTCTCCAATGATTCAATATATGGCAATCCATTGGCCATAGAGAGAAAGACTTCATCCCCATCTGAACTCGTCAACAGGTCAATTCGGAAAGGACAACTGTAGAACCAACCATTATAGCTGCCGGGATCAGGAATTCCCCATACAACCTTTGAATAGACGGGATTACCTTTATACTTGATATCCACGATAAAGACAAAATCAGAAGGGAAAATGTTCTCCGATTCATAGTCTCCATAGTAGTAATCTTCGATCCATTCTTCTGAGTAAGGTAGGTCAGTGTTTGGCTGAAGTAGAGAGACGTCCTTGTTTACTATAAGGGGGAAACAGTCGGCATAGAACTTCCTGAATCCACCAGTGGATGAAATTAAACAGCAGAGATCTTCTCTGCATGTCGCAGGCCAGAGAGACTTGCAAACATTTTCCCATAAAGATTCTTCCTTTGATATGGAGCTAAAGTCAACACAAGCACATGCAGCTCGTGCCAGAGTGGCACCATCAAGGCGTCGTAGTATGTCATAGGAAAGGTTGGAGCACAATGGCGCCACCATGTTCTCAACTGGTGACACAGGCATTTGCAGGTGGCTCTGAATCAAACTGAAAATGAATGAATGCATATGCTATTTAGAACATCTGTTATTATGAGAAATAATGCCAATTAGAACAACAATAAAGCTCTCACATACACATACTTGCAAAGCAAAGAACCACACTGATGGCTTCACCTGTATGTTATCGCGACAAATATCATATGAAGGTATTCAATCAGATACAACGCAAACTCCTTTTCCAAAAAATGGTTAAGTCGGCATGTTTCTCCATCCAAGTTAAGTTCATATGAAGGAAAGGTCTGATATCTTCAGCAGGATATGTTCAGAAGAATGAACCAGATGCTGACATTACTGACACTCTTGCCATATTGGTGCGCAGGTTTTCAAAATACTAATGATCGCAAGAACAGTTCAATCAGGCAACTACAAAAACTCAAATTCTAGAACATTACTTTTTTGGAATTCATCCAGTTATCTAAAAGGATTTCTAATATCAATAGAACACCAATCATTAATTGATGAAAATTCATTGGTTCATGACTTAAAAAAGTAAGTACATTCTTAGGATCACTGATTAGTAAGTACTATTACTGTGAATCTTACTGTATGTATACCGTTGAACATTGTACCTATGAAGCACAGATAATAGTATGAGGGGGTGCAGGTATGACCGGACACGGGTACATGGATATGTAATTTTACAAAAAAGTTGGATACGGGTGCGTTAGTGGGTACATTAAATATAAAATGTTTTATATTATATGATATGTCTATAAATAAAAGATTGTTCATCTTGTTAAAAATGAAAAAATCAATTTCAGAAAACTATAAGAATACATACAATTAGAGCATTTTGGAGGAAAAAAATAATCTAAATATCAAATCTTGGGTAGACTTGTTTTGTCTAAACATAACTGTGTCTAAAAGTTGCGCACCCGGGAGCATAAATTGTGTCTAAAGCATTTATCAAACATAATTGTGTATTAAAAAAATGGATACGCACCCGTGAGTACCCAAGGAGTATCGGCACCGATACGCACCCGACACGGGTACGTTGGCCATTTGAAAGTATCCATGCCTCCTAGCATGGTACCTTACTTTATTCTCGATATTAATTCAGGTATGGAGTTTGTAAAAGGATAGGAACTACATGAGAAACTATTCCTATGCACAAAAGCATTGTAGGGAAACTTCATGGGGGAACAAAGTTAAGATTGTAATATTTTGATCCATGGAAAGTGTTATAGCAAACAAGAAAACAATTAATCAAAACCATGGAGAAAAGCTATTTTAACATCCAACTGCTCTAAGTGTAGATTTTCAACTGTCACTGTACTAAGCAAAACCTTAATTAAAGCCAATTTCACCATTGGACCAAAGATGTCTCTGTAGTCAAAACTTTCTTTCTTGGAAAACCCTATGACAGCAAGTCTTATCTTGCACCTTTTACTCCCATCTGCCTCAACACTGATTATGAATATCCACTTGTTCCTAACAGCACGCTTTCTTGCAAATTACCTGGTCAACTCCCAAGTTTTGTTTTGAATCACTAAGTTCATCTCGTCCTTCATTGGAAACTCCCACTGAACTCGAGCCTCATCTTTCAAACATGCTCGTGAACTGTGTTGGATGGATCAAATATATTTGTCGACCTTCCCTCGCAAATCGACCTCCTCTTGCAAATCGACTTCCTCAAATCAGGTTCCAATTCTCCGACTGGTTCAGATTTCCAGAATCTGGAACCACCTGTTGGTCCTAGACAACATGTTCATCTTGGACATTCTGCTCAATCTCAAGGCTCATCCTGAGCCTCTAGGGCTGCCTGCAGTACCTGTACTTGTCTCTACACTGTACTGGCCCCATCATTAAGACCCAATTCAAACTCAAACTCTGGATTTGTCTTAACCTGAATATGTTATATCGCCTTCAACTGTGTGCATATCTTTATACAAGACCTCTTCATTGAATACCATGTTCCGGATGCGAATGACCTTGTTATCAACAAAGTCCCAAAGCTTGTAACCATATTGATCATTCCCGTTACTTTGTCAATTAGTGAATAAGCAATACAACCAAAAATTTTCAAATACGAATAATTAACAGGTTTTGTGACCATATTTCTTGAGGTATATGCCCCTACCAAGGGTACTAGATGGGCAACGGTGAATCAAGTATATAGCCATATCCATTGTAGCTTCCCTAATATGGATAAGTAGCATGCATGTAACCTCATGCATCTGGCTCTCTAGAGTATCATGTGGTTCATTCTCTCTGCAACTCTCCATCGACGACACAAAAAATTCGACAAAACTCAGAACCGATGTGCTCCTCTGAGGGCCAAACTATGAGATTCTTTGTGTGCAACTTAGTGTGTCAAGGCTCTGGGATCAGGTGTGTGGCAGTTGCGCTTGACATTCAACTAACGTCTTTTACGCTCTTTTCTACCCACAAAGTGAACAATCTCTTTCATATGATGTTTATTTTCAAGTCATGCTTTATGATTTTGCATAATGAGTATGAATGTATGAAAAAGGAGTTTCCAAAGTGTCTACTCGTGGGAGATTAAAACTCAAGAATGAAAGATGCTCAAAGCACATGTTCATGACCCACCTTTTGTTAGTATGACTTTTAGGGTTTGATCACTGGTTTTTAGGTGAGGTTGAATTAATTCATGTAATAAAATACCATGGGAGCAGGTCGAGTTGTATATCATGCATATGTTGGTTTAAAAAGTGGGACGAATAATAATAAAGTCATTTTTATAATCGTCGGTTCTCTCTCTTAAAGTTTGCATAACTAGATTCTTAAGGAAAAGATCCATGTTTTGAAAACACATGCTAGTTATTGAATAAATAAAATGAGATAGAGTTACGTGTTCGAAATACGTGTTTGATCAGAGAATGATTTTTAGTAAGAGTGCATGATACTTAGTTATTGGAAAATACCGTTGTGTTACTTGCTTTTATTGAAAAAAATATCTCCTTTAATCAAACAAATGAGTTTTTAAGAAAGAGATACTCTTTGACATGAGAATAAGCATTTAATAATAATTTATTGAAAATGGGATTTTTAGAACATATTCGATAGTCGCAGATTTTTTTAAAACTTTTCTTTGACTTATTGTTTTTATTTGATGAAAGCGCGATCCGAGTCATCTGATCCTCTCAAAATCTGCTCATCTATGATCATCAGGCCTGAGGATCCATCGGGCCTCTTACTGGTTCAGGCCCACAGAGAAACGGGTCAACCCGATCCATTAGGGTTATGGCACCCACTCTCTATGCCTATAAATACCAGACCCCCTCCCCCTTTCACTAGGTAATCAACTTTTCTCTACCTGAACCCTAGCTTTCATTTCTTCCAGTCAATGACTAGATCGTCGGAGGGTCTGTCGCCAGGATCACCGGGCTTGGCTCTCGGCTATAGAGGTCAGCTCCACCCGGAGGGCACGCTCTCGAGCTTCAGTGTTGTCAGCTCGCAGTTTCTATTCCTTTATCTCCCGCTCGTAGCGCTGAGCGTTTCTCACCTCCCACTGGAGGTCCTGACCGTGCAACCTCCTCAACTGCGACCCAGCAATGGCTGCCTGTGAACGAGCAAACACGACTTAAGAAAATTACCAGAAGAAAAAAGGGACATATTGCCATTGCAAAATTTGTTAAACACTTACCAACATCTCCGCTTGAGCCCACCTCATGTAGCAGGACTCGGTGGTTTCAGTGGCGAAACTCTCCCGGCCGCGAGGCGTGGAGATGTGATCCAATGCCTCGACCGCTATGGGTCCCTCTGTCAGCGAGTCCGCTGCCTTCACGGACCAGTTGGGGGCCCAGGGCATGAGCCCTCCTCGCCCACAATCTCTCGGGCCGAGGGCTTAAGGGGCGGGACGCCCTTCGTCAACAACTCTGTAACTTTGACACTGAAGCTCGGTACTATCTTCGACGGTCTCGGGTTCCCCGGTACCACGGAGACCCTTGACTTCTTGGACTTCAGATCCAAAGTCCCTTCAGAGCCACCCTGGGGCGCCCTCTTCTTCTTCTTCGCCTATTGTGCAGCCTTCTTCTCCAGCTCGGCCCTCCTCCGCTCGATCACTGTGTCGTCCATTGTTGCAAGAAAAAGCCAAGTTGTAAGGACGAAGGAAAAAACATGCAAAAATAAAGGAAACAAAAAACATACAGGGGTCAGCATGGCTCATTCCAATCCGGGCAAGGTGTCTTTCACGCACGGTCTGCCAAAGAATACTTTTACCCCCAACAACCTTCTTCATATCACCCCACTCCTCTTTCGTAAGCTCCTTCCCTTTCGGAGGTTTCAGATTTGGTTTGTTGAAAGCCCAAGTGTTTGGGATATCCCACGGGGTCGGGCTACAAATGATGAAGTACCGATTCTTCCAACCCTTGATTGAGTCCGAGTGACCATGAACGACCCAGTGGTGGGGACGAAGGGAGATGTAATATATACACTCGTGAGTCGAAGACGAACTCACACTGAGGGAGGCTCGAAAATACTTCAACCTCAGTGGCACGCCGCTCTTTTCACTTAGCAGCATGTAGCACACAAGCTACTTCCAAGAATTAGGTTCATACTGCATGGGGCTTAGACCTGCCCAATTCAGCACATCCTTCACGAATGGAGGCAAGGGCAGTCTCAGCCCTGAATCGAACGCATCAACTGGGAACATGCAGAACCACTCGGACAAGGTGTCGGCCAGTCGAAGCCCAGCGTTCGGCACCATCAACTCGTACTCCGGAGGTATGAAGTATCGCACCCTTATCACGGAGAAGTCGGTGCTCACCAAGAGGCTTTGTTCTTCATCGATCTTTAGTAGCATTGGTATAAATACCCGAAACCCGAATTCGACCCGGACCCGACGTTGGATAGGAACCGACCCGGCCTATCTGGGTCTGGGTCCGGGTGTGGGTCCTAAAATGGAACTCGTTATACTTTCAAGTCCAGGTCCGGGTCCGCTCAAATAAGACCCGACCCGGACCCAGACACAGACCCGTTAAAAAAACCCAAAAAATCAACATAAAAATAAATATTCTATCCACATCCCTCCCCTCCTTTCTTCTCAGTTCTAAACCTTTCTCTTCCAAACTCAAAACTCATGCCTTTTTATTCTCTCCTCTATTCTATATCCTCCACTCGCCGCCTCCGCTCGCCGCTCACACTCCCGCTCCTACCCTAACGGGTAGGAATATTTTAATAGGACCAGGACCCGGACCCAGAACCGGACCCGATCCTCACGGGTCCGGGTCCGGGTCCAATTTTTGGACACCTAGGGGACCGGGTCCGGGTAGTGAAGGACCCGACCCGACCCGACCCAATACAAATGCTAATCTTTAGCTTCGGCCTGCTTGGGGAGGAAGGCTGCACTCCGTAGCGAACCTTATCTTCGAGATCATTCGGGTACATCCTAATCGAGCCCGGTTGCTGAAAATAGGGAACATCCAACCTGTGTTTGGGGAGGAATTCACGTGGGTTCGCAGGACTGTCTGGAAGGGTCCATTTTCGCTTGTTCCTCTGAATAACCTTCGGCTTAAACGGTTTGGTTTGCAAACCCGGGAAAGTTTTGTCAGCAGAATCATCCTCCTCGTCTCCTCCCTCACCAACCTCTTCCACAACGTCCTCATCCTCCTCGTCTCTTCCCTCGCCATCCACTTCTCCCCCACCTACTGCTTCTACCTCTTTAACACCTTCCGAGTCACTCGACTCCACGACGAAGGGCTTGCGTACCCTGAGCAGCTCAGGATTATACACTACCTTTTCATCCTCAAACCCTTCCCAATCTGAGGAATCGCTGAGACGGTTGGCATCGCCAAGGTCGGACGTGGAGGTCGATGAATTAGACTGAGCCCTCGACATAATAGTAAAAATACTAACCTACCTGCTGGTGCCGGAAAACTCGCCAAAGAAATTATCGCCGCTGACTGAACAGTACCTAGAGAGAGAAACTATGGAAGTTAGAAAGAGAGGACAAAGTAAAAAATGATATGGGGGGTGGAGACATATATAGGCAAAAGGGGGAAAGCCTCGAAAAACCATAAAGCAATCTTAACCATCTGATCTTGATCCAACGGTGGATGTGATTTCAATGCTTCAATTTCCACAACCATGACATCGTGGGGTCACGTGCTGAACATGTGCCAACTCATAATAAATAAAAAATCCTTGATGCCTCGACTTCTACAACTGTGACCTCAACCTCACGCGTGCACTACACGTGTCTGCTTCATCCACAGCAAGTATGCATTCAAGTCTAAGACGCTCGATGCTCGGCATGCACCTCGAGCTAGCTACTAGCTTTCTCACAAGCCTATCACACTCAACGCTCGGTATGTACCTCGAGCTAGCTACTTGCTTTCTCGCAAGCTTATTATGCTCGATGCTCAGCATGAACCTCAAGCTAGTTACTGGGCTTCTCACTTACTGGGCTTCTCACAAGCCTACCACGCTCGACGCTCAACATAAACCTCGAGCTAGCTATTGTCTTCCTCACAAACCTATCACGCTCGATGCTTGGCATGAATCTCGAGCTAGCTACTAGCCTTCTCACAAGCCTATCACGCTCGACGCTCGGCATACACCTCAAGCTAGCCACTGACTTTCTCACAAGACTATCATGCTCGACGCTCGGTATGTACCTCGAGCTAGCTATCGGCCTTCTCGCAAGCTTATTACGCTCGATGCTCGGCATGAACCTCGAGCTGGCTACTAGCTTTCACACAAGCCTATTACGCTCGACGCTCGGCATGAATCTCAAGCAAGCTACTAGCTTCCTCACAAGCTTATCACGCTCGACACTTGGCTTGGACATCGAGCTAGCTACTGGCTTCCTCACAAGCCTATCACACTCGACGCTCGACAAGTACCTCAAGCTAGTTACTGACTTTCTCGCAAGCCTATCACGCTCGACGCTCAGTATGAACTTCGAGCTAGCTACTGACTTTCTTACAAGCCTATCATGCTCGACGCTCGGCATGTACCTCGAGCTAGCTACTGGCCTTCTCGCCAGCTTATTACGCTCCCCATGAACCCCAAGTTAGCTACTGGTCTTCTCACAAGCCTATCACGCTCGATGCTCGGTATGTACCTTAAGCTAGCTACTGGCCTTCTCGCAAGCTTATTACGCTCGATGCTCAGCATTAACCTTGAGCTGACTACTGGCTTTCACATAAGCCTATTATGCTCAACGCTCGGCATGAACCTCGAGCTAGCTACTGGCTTCCTCACAAGCCTATCACGCTCGACGCTTGGCTTGGACCTTGAGCTAGCTATTGGCTTCCTCACAAGACTATCACGCTCGACGCACGGCATGTACCTCGAGCTAGCTACTGGTCTTCTCGCGAGCTTATTACGCTCGACCTCGAGCTAGCTACCGGCTTCCTCACAAGCCGATCATGCTCGACACTCGGCTTGGACCTCGAGCTAGCTACTGACTTCCTCACAAGCTTATTACACTCGGTGCTCGGAGGTCGAAACTCAGAGCGTCACGAAGCTCAATCCCGACCTCAGGTCATTCTCAGCGGAGATCTTTCATCCTATCCTCACGAACAATGTCTACCAAGGACAGACAACTCCTCGACGGCTGATACGTACAACCCTCCAGAAGTGGGGGGGCTATGATATGGGTAAATAATTCAGCGCGACCGGAGCCGTCTGATCCCTTCGAAATCCGCTCATCTCTGATCATTTGGCCTGAGGATCCAACCGGCCTCCTACTGGTTCAGGCCCACAGAGAAACGGGTCAACCCGGCCCATTAGGTTTACGGCACCCACTCTCTCTGCCTATAAATACCAGACCCCCTCCCCCTTTCACCAGGTAATCAAATTTTCTCCACCTGAACCCTAGCTTGCATTTCCTCCCGTGACTGACTAGATCGTCGGAGAGCCTGTCGCCGGTATCACTCCCGGTGTCTCTAGGCATTTTGCAGGTATTCAGGGCGGTCAGGTACCAGCATCACCCCCTCTTCTGCTCCTCACAAGAATCCACATCTCAGATCTGTCTCAGACCTGTCACTTCCACTATAAATAACAAGAACTCACATCTGTTGCTCCCACCACTAAATCAGCAGCATCACAAATATAAATGTGTCTACAATGGAAAAGGTAGAACCATTATAAGTGAATTAAAGACAGATATGAAAAACCGATTGTTAAAAGAATCACTTTTTCTTTAAAAAAAAAACGAAAGAGTAGAATGATCAAAAGGATGACATAATTATTACCCGGAATTTTTAGACACTCTAATGTGCAATAATTAATTTTTGTTTAGGGCAAAAGTTCCAACTAGGATGATTAATCAGGACAAATAGACCCAAAAATAACATGCATAAAAGAGCAACAGCCAGTGACCGACCTCCTCTAAAATTAATCTTGAAAATCCAAAGTTTTTATAGGTACGGGGAAGAAATTAAATATTCCTCTCAATCTGGCACATAGTAGGCATTCGTATGATTCCAATAATAATTAATAGACATTCATACATTAATCATTCCTTACTAATCATGGAAAAGATACCAATCTTAATTTATACTCATCAGAGCACACATAAATGATAAAGCGAGAGTAAGATGTACCCAGCAAACGGGTTTGTCGGCTTCAGAGTTTTTGGAAGTGATCGGCGACCGATACAACGGTAGCGCTGGGAGGTAACAGCAGCAGCAACAACAGTTGCGGCAAAGGCAACGGTAACGGCAGCGGGAAGCGGCAGCGATCGGTGGGTTCGGCGTCGGGTTTGCTGCAGGATGCAAGCAAAGCAGAGAGGGGAGAGAACGGCGGGGCGGGTAGGTCCTGTCCTTTCCCCTTTTCTTTAGTGCGTTTCGGCGAAGTCAAGAGGCAGAGGAGTTGTAGTCTTGTAGAGATGATGATGGTGATGGGCGGCTATGTTGGTAGAGGCCAGCCGTAGAAAATGGTGGTGGGGCATTTAGGGAAGTACACACACAAAAAAAAATTGTAAATTTTACTAAACTATACCCTGTTTGACCAATTTTCAAAGAGTTAAATGCTCAAAATACCTCAATATTTATGGGTCAATGCAGATAACTCTCTGAATTTAATCCAAGTATAAAATACCCCGGGGGTCCTTTGAGATACCAGTTGTCCCCTCATTCTCTTTTACAAACCGAAAAACATTACTCATTACCTCATCAATCATGATAGGCTCATTATTGGAGATGATTAGGGGTAAAAATTCTATGCAATCAATTAGTTAGAAATTTTCTATGAGAAAAATGTTTCAAGGGGTTCAGTTTTTAAAACAATTTTTTGTTTGGTTCATTTTTTAGGAGGAGAGTGAATGGGAGGAAAATAGAGGGTGCAAAATCCCTCCTCAGTCAATTTTGGCTCTCCTCCAATATTGAGAAATTTGGAGGGGAGAGAAAGTATGTCTAATTTTTTTAAGTGATTGAACTAAATTGACATTTTTAGATATAAATCTCTAAAATAAAAAAACAGATCCTCTCTCCCGACTCTCTCTCCCACTCTCCCCCCCCCCCTCCTCGTCGCCTCCCCTCGCATCTCCGTCCATCGTCCCGCAGTTGCCCTCGTCTCCGTCCATCGAACTGCCATCCCGCCGAACTGCCGTTCTGCCATCCTGCCCTCATAAGTTTGTAAGAACTATTTACACCTTATCAAATGCCCACAGTTACGTCCACACAGCCACAAATCATGATTGTGTTTATCTCATAAATAATTGATCAAACCATCCCTTCAATCATACTGTAAACACTACAACAACAGGAAAACAAACTACATCTTAAATTAACACCACCAAAGAAATACTTGGAAGCTCAGGTAATATACCACATTATAACTTAGAAATTCTTTCAACAAGAAAAAGAGGAATAAAAAGAACACAATCAAATTAGAATTAAAAACAATAATACATAGGTTCTCCTAATATGTAAAAGGGTATAAAAGTAATTTAATTATAAAATCTCTTCCCTCCCCTCCCCTCCCCTCCCCTCCCTTCCCTTGAACCAAACAGTCCCGAAAAGGTTGAAGGTGATAGGGGTAAAACTGTCTAAATTCACCACGTACAGTACGCGTAATTTTCCGAATCGAACAACATGCAACTTAATGGATCCCTTTAGGGGTTGTCTTCCTTTGACCAGAAACCTAGAGGGGTTATCTGCACAGACCCATAAAATATTGGGGAATTTTTAACATTTAACTCATTTGTATAATTATATCTGTATCTATTTTTTTTTTGGCAGATCGATGTACTATACATGTAAACTTAAACTTGTTGTAGTTCACTGTTTCAGTGCTAACATCGTTATTTTCTTTATCAATCTGTCCGTGATACCCATTCTTTGATTAGTCTAAGCACCTTCTCTTTTTCATTTACAACTTACTTTCTTCCCCTTTTTAAAGATAATTAAGATATACTTACCCAAAATAACTCTTCACTTTCTCTTATCATATTTTCCATTTCAAACTTTTCTCTCTCCAATCTCATACCTAAATTTGACCGAGTAACAAGCTTTGTTAATTAAGGAAATTAATTTTATTAAGCAGTAATAACAGGCAGGGGTATATCTGAAAAAAATTGGGCCAAATACTACCAATAAGTGTCACGTGGTGTCACGTGATTCTTAAATTTGACGGAGTACAAAGATCCACACAAAATATACTAGTAATATACATGTGTGATACGCGTATTGATTTAAAAAAAATAATAAAGTAAAACTTCTGATTTACACGTGCGATGCATGTCTTAATAAATATGATTATATATTTTTAAAAGTAAATGTGAAGACGATAATGGGAGAGTTGGAGTTGCACATAAGTAGCTAGATTTACAACTCCAACTTTTCCATTATAATAGTTATTATATATTATATTATAGATAGATAATAATTTACACGTGTGATACACATTTAATATATTAAGAAAAAATTAAAGTAAAAAAACTGACGTAGTGAGGACTCGAACCTGAGACCTCCTTTATATTAGTAATGCACGTGCAATAGATTTACAAATGACACTAAGCCCTTCTCCCATTATAATATTACTAGTAATATACATGTGAGATGCACGTATTAATTTTTTTAAAAAAATTAAAGTAAATACTCTGATTTACACGTGTGATGCATGTCTTAATAAATATGATTATATATTTTTAAAAATAAATGTGAAGACTACAATGGGAGAGTTGGAGTTGCACTATGTAGATTTACAACTCCAACTCTTCCACTATAATAGTTATTATATATTATATTATAGATAGATAGATAGATAGATAGATAAATATATAGTAATTTACACGTGTGATGCACATTTAATATATTTTTAAAAATTAAAGTAAAAAATTTGACGTAGTGATGACTCGAACTTGAGACCTCATTCATATTAATTATGCACGTGCAATCCACGCGTTGGTAGATTTATAAATTTACAAATTTACAAATGACACTAAGGCCTTCTTATTATAATATTAGAGATGGACGGAGTATTCCAAACTGCAAAAAAAAAAATATATAGTTTAGTGAAATTTATTACCCAAAAAAGAATTCCAAAAGTCCAAGCTCGTTCATAAGTCCATTGATCCGACCTTCTAAAATGCTCGGCCCAGGCCATCAAAGGGCCGGGTCAGCCCAGCCCTTCGTAGGTAAGAGCTAGGTTTGGATCTTGATTCTTGAGTTTGAAGGTATACATAGGAATTAATTAGGGTTTAAAACATGGGGTAGGGTTTGGCTTATTGGGTTTTGGGTTTTGAACCATGCCCACTAACCTTGCCATGTGTAGTTTCACGGCTGACCTCTTCTTGAAGAAAAGCTTAGAAATTTCTAGTAAGCTATCTTTAGCTCGAAAATTACTTTTAGCTCCTTTCATATTCTCAAAAAATTGACCCTTCAATTACATTTTTATGAACTTAATCTTTTAAACTCTATGAGTAAAAATGAATATGACTACCTCCTGTGGAGTTCTAGAAATTGTTTATTCCTTGGATACATACACGTGCCAGAAAATCAATAAACTCTTTATTTGTATACTTACAACCGTTATTGGACCTGACTGCTTTCACTTTGCTACTTGTCGTATTTCAATTTTTGTATTCCAATATTTGAATGTCTGAAACACTTCAGACTTATCACAAAGTGCAAAAACCCACACTTTTTCAGTTGCATCATCAGTGAATGTAACAAAATTTTACTTTCCACCATAAGAGTGTTCCTAAGCCGGACCCCCTAATTCTTTAGGTACAAACTCTAACTTATTGATCTTCTTTTTACACCCACTCTACTCAAGACTCAATGTCTTTTGTTTGCTTACTAGATTTGCCCGTGGGCACGTGCCTAAGACACGTTTTCAGAACGATACATCATATGAAAAGCCTTGTAAAAAGTAAATCAATGTAGCTCAAGTTTGAATAGTCACTACAACAAATATGCCTTTCTACAGCGGATTTATTATAGCGTTTAAGTGTAAATACTATTGAAAGTGATCAATAATAGCATTTCTGAATAAAATGCTATATTTGATTAATTTTGAAATTTATTCTTAGCTACGACAGCGTTTTTAAAATGCTATTTTTTTACAACGTTTTAGAAATGCTATAATATCTGTAAATAAACTGAAGTGGTAAGGGTAAAAAAAGAAAATTCTAATTAAAATCCAAATCATTCTCAAACCAGTTCATTTTCTCCTCCTCCTCCTACTCTTATTTTTCTTCAATTATCCTTCGATCCCTAATACTATTAGGGTTTCCATCCCAAATCCAGTCACCCCAAAAACAAAAAATGATTTTCCTCCTCCTCCTCCTCCATCCCCCATCGCCGCCACCCGCTCTTTCAGTGTCGCCATCCCCGTCCCCCTCCACCGTCATCGCTCCTTCCACCATCGCCACCACCAGTCACCTTCGGTGCCGCCGTCCCCCTCCCCCTCCCTCATCATCGCTCCTTCCCCCATCGCCGCCACCCGTCCCCTTTGGCACCTCCCTTCATCAATCAAATTGTTATGGTTAGGATTGCGAATTAAGTCGAATTTGTACAATTCCTCTCTCGGTCTTTGCAGGTAAGTGAAGTTAGGGTTTAAGGTTTCTATGTTTATTCTATATTTTGTATGTTTATTCATTGTTTTGTATAATTTGAAGTGGCCAATCAGTTGTGATTGGAGAGAGATAGGAAGTTGAACGTGAAGAGGAAAGTGAGGGTGCCAATGGTGGTGGAAAATGAGTCAATTTATTGTGCTAGTTAATTGTTTCCATTTTTCATATGAAGGAGTCAAACTCGTGAAAGCACCTATTGGAACATGTAGAGTGACAAGAAAATGTTTGAAGATTAATTTCATTTTTTTCTCCTTTCTTATACAGATTCTAACTAATTTGGTAGGAATGGCCAAGTTCAATCCCAAAGAGTGAGACTCTCTTCCCTTCTTTTCTTAGTGAAAAGTTCAGTGTTATACATCTTAGTGAAAAGTTCAGTGTTTTTTAGATATATACAACTTGACATTTTCAATTTTTTAATTACTGCTTTACATTGAATCCTAAAACTAAGAAATAGGGGCTTACAAGTGGAGAAAGGGTTTCTGAAATTTGGTGGTAGATACCTCAAAAAAAGTTTCTTATTGTTAATTTTTGTCATATATTTTAAAATTATACTGGTAGGATATGCTGATGAAGATTTCCAAGTTGAATTTCCAATTGTGACAACTAAAGGTGTGTTATTACTCCCAAAGAATGCTTCATTTTGTCTACAAATCAATTTTCACGTGTAGTATATAAATATAAGTTTATGATTGTTTGTACTAATTTGTTTAATAATACAAAAGCAGAGGTTTGAAATATCCACTCATGGTAAAGCGGTTGGCTTGCATGGTTATATCTGGAGCAATACCTCCAAACAGTCTTGAAATACTCCAACCAACGAGATTACTTCCTGAAACTATTTTACAGGTGAGATGGGCTTCAAGTAAAGATGTTTACTATTAAGTATTCTGTAGTTTCACACTATCTTTTAATAATTGCTTCAGTTATATATTCATATACTTTTATATATTAGATGGAAGAAGAGTTTGATTTACTGAAAGATACTTTTATGAAAGCAAAGATTAAGGAAGAATTGATGGCATGTATCCTTGACTGGGACTTAATGCTTGATTTTTATTAGATGTGTTCATATGTGTTTTCTTTAACTACAATAGTTCTAACTAAGCATTGGTTGTGCTAGTTAAAAATCTATTTGGAATAAGTTTCTTGAAGATATTAATTCATTAACAGTGCACAAAAGCATCGGTTGTGCTACTTAACTTCATTAACAGTGCACAAAAGCGGCTATGAGTTGAATAGTATTTGCAGAGCAAAATATTTTTCTTCTCGACCATATTTGTCTTAAATTAATCTGCATTATATTCTAGTTTTTCCAACAAATATTACACTCAATATTTACGGATTGGTATGTAAGAATTTGTACTTCATATCCACGGCATGAGCACAAACATATAAGGTATCGTTACATAGTCTTTATATTCTCGCATTGTTAGGTGGAGTTTTTATTACCAATCCAGTTATTCTACTATAATCAGTTTGCATCCACGAAAACTAGTCATGAAACATGATGAGAATTTCAATGAAACAATGTGAGCACAGCAAATCTTTAACCTTCATGACATTTGATCAAACATGATAAATGCTAGTATGCAAGGGCACAATCTAAGCATAACTAAACATCCCTTGAAAAGTCTATTAACGAATTTGGCGCAAGGTAGGTTATGGACTATCTGAAGGGTTTACATTGTTTACATGCACAATGGTGTCACATTAAGGCTGATAAGCCTCTTTGGTGGTTCGAAATGAAGTGCACTTTGCAATTCCTCGACATTTCTCATGATAATTTAGACTCTTTCTGTTAGACAAGTAAATTGCTTTCCTAACCTGACAAACTTAATCGGACTATCGATGCAGTGAACGACCCATTTGTGATGAAGGCTTGGGCAAAGACTTATCCCAAGAACAAGTATGTCAAGTTTCTAGCTGATGGGTCCGGAACCTACACCCATGCTCTTGGTCTTGAGCTTGATCTCACTGAGAAAGGCCTAGGTACCCTCTCCAGAAGGTTTGCTCTTCTTGCTGAAGACCTGAAGGTCAAGGTCGCAAATGTTGAAGAGGGAGGAGCATTCACCATATCTGGTGCCGATGAGATCCTGAAGGCCCTCTAAGGGCATCTATGCTTAAAAATATATTCTACAACTATTTTACTTCACCTATGTAGTTGAATTGCATCTTGAATCATGTTTTAAGATACCTGAATAATAATATGTTAGACTTATCTCAGTTTGTATCATGTTATTGGATTATTGAGTGAGGTGAAGTAAAATTTGCTGGATCTGGATGGTTGTTTCTGCTCTGCATTCTTTTGCAAATATACCAAAAGATGACTCAATATGGGCATGAAGTGCACGATGAGAACTGGCATGTATATGCTGTTGATAGTATTTCTACATGTCCTGTGAATGTTGGTATCTTTTTCCATTAATAACTTCAAGAAACTTATTCTCCCCAACTATGGTTATTGCTGCGGGTGATAATTGACGCAGATACATCTTTGCTATTATAACTCGAGAATCGGATTATATATAATTGATTGATGATTCCAAATAGATTTTTAAGTTCCAAATATACATTATAGATTCTATAGCGTTTGCTGAACGCTATAGATTCTATAGCGTTTTAACAAAATGCTATAAATTCTATAGCATTTTGTTAAAACGCTATAGAATCTATAGCGTTTGCCGAACGCTATAGATTCTATAGCGTTTTGTTAAAACGCTATAGAATCTATAGCGTTTTGTTAAAATGCTATAGAGTTATTATAGCGGGACTTTTGATAGCGTTTGGAAAACGCTATCGTAGGTCTACTATAGCATTTTATGAATGCTATCAAAATTCATATTTGTTGTAGTGAGTAGACAATAATTAGTTGTAAATAAAAGTTCATGTTTCCATAAGTGTGTGTGTGTGTGTGTGTGTGTGTGTGTGTGTGTGTGTGTGTGTGTGTGTGTGTGTGTGTGTGTGTGTGTGTGTGTGTGTGTGTGTGTGTGTGTGTGTGTGTGTGTGTGTGTGTGTGTGTGTGTGTGTGTGTGTGTATATATATATATATAGCCGGGCTTTTGATAGCGTTTGGAAAATGCTATCGCAGGTCTACTATAGCATTTTATGAATGCTATTAAATGTCATATTTTTTGTAGTGAGTAGACAATAATTAGTTGTAAATAAAAGTTCATGTTTCCATAAGTGTGTGTGTGTGTGTGTGTGTGTGTGTGTGTGTGTGTGTGTGTGTGTGTGTGTGTGTGTGTGTGTGTGTGTGTGTATATATATATATATATATATATATATAGAGAGAGAGAGAGAGAGAGAGAGAGAATTAAATAAATAAAGGAGTTGTTTTGGGGGGATTTGAATTTGAGTTTTGGGGAGAAACTTTTGGGGGGGAAATGTGTTTTGTGAGGTTAGATCTGGGCCTTTGATTTTGGGGGGATTGAAGGAGAGCCACTTGATAACTCTCTTTGTGTTTTATTATATAGACTAGATTTGCTCGTGGGCACATGCCCTACGGCACGTCTTTGAAATGATACAGCATATAAAGTCTTGTAAATAGTAAAACAACAATTATGTAGCTCAAGTTTGAATAGTAAAACAATAATTAGTTGTAAATAAAAGTCCATATTCCATTAGTATATGTTGAAAAATAATTATAGATGGAGGTGTAAAATCCAACTTCTTAGAACTATTGATGAAATTTAACTGTTGATGAGATATTTGCTATTTTGAATGTAACATGAGCAATAAAAAAATGTATAAAAAATCTAAAAATTTACAAACCTGAAATCTGAAAATATAAATTTCTGAATAAATAGAGAGATAATGAGAAAGAGAAAAAAATAATAATAATAAATAAATAAATAAATAAATAAATAAAGGAGTTGTTTTGGGGGATTTGAATTTGAGTTTTGGGGGAAAACTTTTGGCAGAAAAATATGTTTTGTGAGGTTAGATCTGGACCGTTGATTTCAACCCTATTAAATGAGAGCCACTTGATAGCTTTCTTTGTGTTTTATTATATAGATTACACAATGCTTATAAAAGTTCATCTCAACCTTTTTTAGCCCTAATAAAATATGTCTGGATCAAAGTTGTTTGACACCCAAAAAAAGGCATTTGCTGCTTAGTTTTTTTGAAGAAAAGGTGGAGTCTGACCACCCTGTTTCATTAATAAGTGATTAATAAAACAAACTCAGAGTACTGAGCCAACTACAAAACCCTACAATCAAAACAAAAGTACATAAACTCAGAGTGCATTTGCTGCTTAGTTACTATATAGTAGATTGGTCATCCAAAAAAATTGGCTAAAAAAGGATAAGAAACAGTGACTTAAGATTGCAAAGATCGATCTTAACCCTCTGTAATGACAACAATCAAACCTTTGGAGGCTGAATGCATTAATTGGGTTATTTGAGTGCACGCTAGTCCAAAACTCACGTAACCAAGCTCAATTTTAACCTCTAGCCTTTTGTTATAACTTATTACTAGTGTTATCAAATACAAATTGCACGGTCTAAAATAGTTTTGAGGGACTTATAAAATTATATAGAATTTTCAAAAAATGTTAGTGAATTAGAAGAAACTTATAAATATCATTCATACCGTAATTATTGAAATCTTCATTATCATCCTCATATAAGCAGGTAGTTTAGAGAATCACTGTCAAACTATAATGTTATACAACTGGATATTACTAAGCTGCTTGGGGGGGGGGGGGGGGGGGGGGGGGTTGTGAGAGTAGGGATGGTGGTGGGTTTGGGAAGAACCGTGAGATTTTTTGAGGTTGAGAAAGTGAGAGGAGAAAAGACTATGTTTGAGGGATTATGGTTTTTATTTTTTTAATAAAAATTATGCATAGTGCATGTACTAGTTAAATATGAATTCCTACTTTTACTTTCTTTTCTCTATTTCAAAATAGAGAAATGAGATAGGGGATCAACTCTCTCTCTTATTATTATAAGATATAGATATAATTTTATTAATGAATAATGGGGAAGACCCCAACTTTTACAAAAAACAGAAAACAAACTGCAATTCTAGCCCAGGTGACCACCATAATGGTCCAGTACTTGCAAGAAGTATGGCAAACTTTAAATCAATGCCACCCTTCACTAAGAGCACCCACAGTGGTTTGCGATTTTGTCATTTTTCTCATTTTTTAACAATTGACACGTTGCATTGGTTTGATATTTTGTCATTTTATACATTTTTGCTACAGTAAATTGCTATATTTGAGAAACGATTTGGCAAAATGCATATTATAAAGGACGAAATATGATGTTTCGTTTGTAATATTTTATTATATTTCAAAAGCATCAGACGATGTTTTGTCCGCTAAAATTATATATATTTTTTATATAGAAAACCCCGGAAAAAGCAAAAAAGAGCACGGACGAAACATCATGATGTTTCGTCCAAGATTCTTAGACAGAACATCATGTTTTGTCCAAGGCATTTGAGGTCCTTTTTTGTAATTTCTTTTGTAATTTTTTGGATTCTATGCGATTGGATTGTATAAGGTTTTGTATGGGATTAAGATTTGTATGGTTAGATGAAGGAGATGAGTGGTGAGATGTGTGTGTGTTGTATTTTATTTAACCAAAAAAATATTTTAATTAAAATCTTTTAGACGGACGAAACATGATTCCGTTCAGTTTTTCGTCCGCTTTGCTATTTTTTAACAATTGACCATTGCAGCAAATCGCTAAAATTGTTATTGCCATTTTACTATTTTGCCATTTTTTACATACATCACTGTGGATGCTTTAAGCATCTCTTATATGTCACTGATGAGGAGCAACAGATCAAAAAGGTCGTCTACTACTTAACTGATAGACCAATGTTTTTAGGGTTTTTATCATGCATACCCCTAACAAATATGATAATATCATATATATCCCTCATAAATATATATTTTTGTATATGCCCCTAACAATTTGGACTATATTTTATATTTATCCCTATATTAGATATCAGTAAGTTAACCATAATTTTACCTTTACGAGACAAATAGAAATAAAATTAAAAGATCAAAGTAGACACTCAAACGAGAAAAGATTTAAAAGTTTTAAGAAAAATAAATGAGGAGGCTTATAATCTATCGTTAAAAAATAAGATTGATGACAAATTTGGAGAAGTAACATGAGGAAGAATATGTAGTTCTCAAAGAAGCACTGTTAGTTTGTCCATTTCTTGAAAAAATAAAGAAATTTTGAGACGAGTTAATGAGTCTCGGTTGGATTAACAATTGTACGGATTTACAATGATGAAGAAGATAAAGTTTGAGTGGTAAAGAAGAAAATATTTCAGTCATTTTTCATCAAGTCCATTAAAAAAAGGAAAAATTCTCCATTGTTTTGAGTTTTTTTAACTAGAGGGATAATTAAGAAATATAGCATATATTGTTGGGGATAAATATGACAATATATATTTGTGAAGAACATATATGATATTCACTTACTTGTTAGGTGCATACATATTAAAAACCCATATTTTTATGACTTGCGCAAAACTTTCTACTTTAATTGTCATTTCGATAAAAATGGTAGACTAATTAATTTTCAACTGGGAGGGTTCCACACCACCTCCACCTCTTGTTAAAGGAATCGTAGACAGTGATCCAAGCTTTTCTTTATCATCTATTTTCTCTAGATATCCCAAACATTTAAAATGACTTAGTCCTTTAAATAATCTTGCGCGCACGCGCATACACACACAGCTATATATATATATATATATATATATATATATATATATATATATATATATATATATCTATATATATATATATATATATATATATATGTGAATGAGTAAAAGGGATATGAGCAACTTGCATTTAATAAATGAACCACTTTTAGAATTTCCCAATCACATGCATGCTTGCTATATATATATATGTGTGTGTGTGTGTGTGTGTGTGTGTGTGTGTGTGTGTGTGTGTGTGAATGAGTAAAAGGGATATGAGCAACTTGCTCATTAAATAAATGAACCACTTTTAGAATTTCCCAATCACATGCATGCTTGCTCATATCCCTTTTACCCTATATATATATAAAGAATGCTTCATTGTAAATGTTAGTGTAGCGTGTAAACACGTGCAACTACCTAAACCGTTGTTTGAAACAGTGGCTTAAGTTATATAACCTAAGCCGCTGTTTGAAACAACGGCCTAGGTGGCTTGTATAGGTTTGCACAATTTTTAGTATTGTAATGGAGCATTCCCTTATATATATATATATATATATATATATATATATATATAGGGAAAGGATCCGTTGCACACTACTTTGGTGCTCACCGCGTGAACACTACGCCTTCGGGCGTTCATATCGAAAATCCGAACCGTTCACATTGATCTACACATCTAAATTAGTCTAAATATGTAAAATCAAATCATTTGAAATTCATTTGCCCATTCATTGAAGTGATACAAAATTGTATGGCTGAAATTCGTTGTTTTTATAGTCACATGATGGATGGGCAAATGAATTTCAAATGATTTGATTTTACATATTTAGACTAATTTAGATGTGTAGATCAATGTGAACGGTTCGGATTTTCGATATGAACGCCCGAAGGCGTAGTGTTCACGCGGTGAGCACCAAAGTAGTGTGCAACGGATCCTTTCCCTATATATATATATATATATATATATATATATATATATATATATATTCCATTGCAAATGCCTAGACATTTGCTCACAGTGCAAACGGTCATTCTGACCATCGCATGGATGATCAAAACCGTTCAATTTGATCTACACATCTAAATTAGTCTAAATACATAAAATCAAATCATTTGAAATTCATTTTTCCATGCATTGAAGTGTTACAAAATTGTATGGTTGAATATTGGTTTTTTTTAATGACATGATGAAAGGATAAATGAATTTCAAATAACTTAATTTTATATATTTAAACTAATTTAGATGTGTAGATCAATCTGAATGGATTGGATCATCTATGCGATGGCCATAATTCATTTACCCATGCATTGAAGTATTACAAAATTGTATGACTGAATATCGTTTTTTTAATGACATGATGGAAGGACAAATGAATTTCAAATGACTTGATTTTACATATTTAGACTAATTTAGTCGTGTAGATCAATGTGAACAGTTTGTATCATCTATGCGATGACCATAATGGCCATTTGCACGGTGTGCAAACACCTATGTGTTTGCAATGGAACATCTCCTCTCTCTCACACACACAACAACAACAACAACAACAACCACAACAAAACATTTTTCCTAACTACTTGGGGTCAGCTACATGAATCCTGTTTTTTTTTTTCTTTTTTCTTTTTTTTTTTTTCATTCTGCTCGGTTTAGCATAATATATTCTTTAATGCCACACGCTATCATATCTTTTCTTACTGTTTCCACCAAAGTAAGTTTATATCTTCCCCTACCCCTAACTCTACCGTTAATATTTATCAAATCATTATTTTTAACGGAGGTACTACTTAATCTACGTGTGATATATTTAAACCACCTGAGGTGATTCTCTCTTAATTTATCTTGAATATGAGCTACATTTACCATGTCTTATATATGCTCGCTTATAATTTTATTATTCATGGTTTGCCACACATCAATCTTAGCATCGTCATCTCTGTTATACTCATTTTTTGGATATGTTGTTTGTTTGTTGTTCAACGCTCTTCCCCATACATCATTATTGGTCTAATAGTCATTCTATAAAAAAATTCTATCAACTTCAACAGTATGCATTTGTCACACGAATCACAACTAGCACTTCTCCACTTAAGTCACCCTGCTTTGATCATATATATAATATCTTTAGAATTCTTTCCATTTCTTTGTATAATTGAGCAGAAATATCGAAATCTGTCTCTCTTAAGTATCTCTTGACCATCAAGTTTCAATACTTTCTCATTTGTGTTCTGAATATCGCTAAAATTACACTATATATACTCTGTTTTAGTTCTGCTTATTCTAAAGTCTATAGCTTCTAAAGTTTCTCTCCACAATTCTAATTTAACATTTATTCATGCTCTAGTTTCGTCCACTAAGACGACGTCATCGGCAAAAAACATACACCAAGACACCTTATCTTGTATTCCTCGAATTAATTCATCCATCACCAAAGCAAAGAGGTAAGTGCTCAAAGCCAAACATTGGTGTAAACCTACAGTAATAGAGAATTTGCTACTATCTCATGTGGTTGTTCTAATTGTGATCAATGCCCCTTCATATATGTCTTTAATCACCTCATTATACCAGGTAATTACTCTTTTGTTATTTAACACCCACCAGATTACGTCTCTAGGAATTTTATCATAAACTTTTTTCTCTATCTATAAACACCATATGTAGATTCTTACTATATATCTATATTTTCTATAAGTTTCTCCGTACATAAATTGTTTCTATTGTTGACCTGACATACATAAATTCAAACCGATTTTCAGATTCTGGTCTCAATCTATGTTCGATCACTATCTCCCAAAATTTTATCGTATGACTCATTAATTTAATCTCTCGGTAGTTGGAGCAACTTTGTATTTCTCCTTCATTTTTATATATGGGGACTAAAATATTGTTCTTTCATTCATCGAGCATTTTCTTGATCATCAAAATCTCATTAAACAATATTATTAGCGAGCTCACTCCTACATTTTTAAGATGAGTAATGCTACATCCACTACCAAATTCACTACCATTTTGTTCACTACTTTAGGTGGCACACTCCAATAGGTAGGAGAAGATAGAGTAGGTGGGAGAATTCTCCAACAAAAGTATGCCACCTAAGGTAGTGAACAAAATGGTAGTGAAATTGGTAGTGGATGAAGCATTACTCTTTTAAGATACTTCCAAACTTTAATAGATGTATCATCTGGTTATAAAGCTTCTATATATGATGGATGGACAAATAACTTTCACTTTTACATAATTAAATTAATTTAGAGTGCGTTTGTTTTGATATTTTGAATAGAGTATTCTGAATTGAGTATTCTGAATATGATATTCTGAATAGAGATATTCTGAATATGAGTCTAAAAGCTGTTTGTTTAGCCTATATTCTGAATATTGATATTCTGAAAGCTGTTAATCTGAAAAAGAGAGTTTAGAAGCTGTTCGGTTATATTTCTTGCTGAAAACTGTTATCTGAAAGCTGTTTTTCTGAAAAAACGAGTTTAAAAGCTGTTCGGTTATATTTCTTGCTGAAAACTGTTATCTGAACGCTGTTTTTCTGAAAAAGCGAGTTTAAAAGCTGTTCGGTTATATTTCTTGCTGAAAACTATTATGTGAAAGCTGTTTTTCTGAAAAAAGGAGTTTAAAAGCTGTTCTGTTATATTTCTAGCTGAAAACTATTACCTGAAAGCTGTTTTTTCTGAAAAAGAGAGTTTAAAAGCTGTTCTGTTATATTTCTTGCTGAAAACTGTTATCTGAAAGCTGTTTTTCTGAAAAAACGAGTTTAAAAGCTGTTCGGTTATATTTCTTGCTGAAAACTGTTATCTGAAAGCTGTTTTTCTGAAAAAGCGAGTTTAAAAGCTGTTCGGTTATATTTCTTGCTGAAAACTATTATGTGAAAGCTGTTTTTCTGAAAAAAGGAGTTTAAAAGCTGTTCTGTTATATTTCTAGCTGAAAACTATTACCTGAAAGCTGTTTTTTCTGAAAAAGAGAGTTTAAAAGCTGTTCTGTTATATTTCTTGCTGAAAACTGTTATCTGAAAGCTGTTTTTCTGAAAAAACGAGTTTAAAAGCTGTTCGGTTATATTTCTTGCTGAAAACTGTTATCTGAAAGCTGTTTTTCTGAAAAAGCGAGTTTAAAAGCTGTTCGGTTATATTTCTTGCTGAAAACTATTATGTGAAAGCTGTTTTTCTGAAAAAAGGAGTTTAAAAGCTGTTCTGTTATATTTCTAGCTGAAAACTATTACCTGAAAGCTGTTTTTTCTGAAAAAGAGAGTTTAAAAGCTGTTCTGTTATATTTCTTGCTGAAAACTGTTATCTGAAAGCTGTTTTTCTGAAAAAACGAGTTTAAAAGCTGTTCGGTTATATTTCTTGCTGAAAACTGTTATCTGAACGCTGTTTTTCTGAAAAAGCGAGTTTAAAAGCTGTTCGGTTATATTTCTTGCTGAAAACTATTATGTGAAAGCTGTTTTGCTGAAAAAACGAGTTTAAAAGCTGTTTTGTTATATTTCTAGCTGAAAACTATTACCTGAAAGCTGTTTTTTCTGAAAAAGAGAGTTTAAAAGCTGTTCTGTTATATTTCTTGCTGAAAATTGTTATCTGAAAGCTGTTTTTCTGAAAAAACGAGTTTAAAAGCTGTTCGGTTATATTTCTTGCTGAAAACTGTTATCTGAAAGCTGTTTTTCTGAAAAAGCGAGTTTAAAAGCTGTTCGGTTATATTTCTTGCTGAAAACTATTATGTGAAAGCTGTTTTTCTGAAATTATGACTGAAATTATGATATCTCAACGTCTACACTTTTAGCATATCTGTCCTCAGCTAAAGTATAAGCAAATTTCAAAATTTAATCCGATTTTGCATATATAATTAAAATTTCTATAAATTGTACTTAATCCTACTGCACTTTATCCGTTCTTTTGACATGGTTTACTGCATTATAACGTTGTTAACTTCTGTGTAAAATATATAAAGTACTGCCTATCGGTTCAGATTAAATACTAAATTACCATGTCTATCATCTTCTTCTTCTTTTTCTCCTTCGTTCATCTTTATTAATTTTAATTTCATGATTAGTTTAATCACACCATTAATTTAAATTTTAATCCCATCTTTAATTTTAATTTTAACCTATTTATTAATTTTAATTTTAGTTCCATAATTACTTCACTAATATTCAATCCAACTACCACCACCGACTCCTCCTCCTCCTTCTCCTCCTCCACCACCACCACCTTCTCCATCCAATTCCTCACCTCTCACCTAAATCCGACCAACAACCCCCACCACCTCCTTCTCTTCCCTCAATGGACGTGATAGAGAAGCAAAAATGCATACCCTATAAGTGATGGGAAGGATGCTAGGCCACACAAAGCAAAATTGGGAGCAAGCTTAAATAAGAAACAAAATTCCCATGTATATGGTAAGCAATTGGTCTTAAACATTACTATGTTTGGTTGTAAATGTTCTTTATAGATTCTACTGTACGGGATGATGGGTTGGGTTATTGAAGTTGTTAGATATTGTATTATATATTTTGTCTCATATTGGGTTATGGATCAGTTTAGTATTTGGTTCCCTCCTATATATAAGAATCATTATACTCAATTATAATAAATCTAATAATTCAATAATCTTTTCCAAATCTCTCTGTTAACCTTAACATGGTATCAGAACTAACTTTAAATTTCTTTCTCTCAAATCTCTAACCCCAAATCAGATAAATTCTCTTCTTCTCAACAACAACAACTCTGGCAACACCCAACGTCAACATCATCATCGTCATCAGGAGCAGCAACCGTCATCGTCATTGTCATTGTCATCGTCAACAACTCCGGCAACCTCTCAACCCAACTCCGACACCAAATCCTGTTGCCACCACCACAACCCCATTGACCTTCGTCAACAGCAACCCTAACCCTCCAAATCCCGACACTCCATAGTCAATCCCGAAGAACTCCATAATCGGCGGCGGCGTTCGTCCTCTATCTCCACCTTCACACACTCAAAACCACCGATGGCTACCAAAAAATCCAATCCTACAGTCGACGTCGTCACCTCCCAATCTCCATCCCAAAGTCGACATATCCGGAAGTCTAGCCATTTCCCATTGTCAACGATCCAGAAGCCCCGACGCCTTCCCAGATCCACACTCCTAAATCCCCAAAGTCCAAACTCCGTCAACAACGATCCCACTGCCCAAACACCAATCCCAGATCCACTCCCATCCACACTCCAGTCAACCCGAAACCCTAACCCCATTTTCCCTAGCCTCCCATCTCCTTTTCCCTTCACCCAAAAACCCTAGCCGCCCATTTGTTTCCCACTTCAAATTAGATCCAAATACTCACTTCAAACCTGACCCGCCCACCCATTTCCCCCCCCCCTAAAAAAACCAATATCCACATCACCATCCAAATCAATATCCAAACCCAATACCCAAACCCAATATCCAAATCCCTTAGTCCTGTTTGATGCTATTGATGTTGATGTCACAATTGCTACAATCGCAGTCAGTCGTAAAAAAAAGTTCAAAAATAAAAATAAAATTGCAGGTACTCTTTATTCTCCCATGGAACCTCATTTTCACCAGTCTCTTTCATTCTCCACCAACTTCTCCCCTGATACATCTTCACTCTCTCTCACACCCCGATCTCTCTCTAAATTCAGACAGATGCAGTACTGTCATCATCCTGGTTCTGACCTCCTCCCTCCTTCCTGCATCATCCCTAACTCTGCCCACCCATTCTTCCACCATCGGTAGCACCATCCAGCTCCTTATCCCGATCCCGACACAGGCATTTTTTACCACACTTCGATCCCTGCCACAACGACACCAACCTCATTCTTCCTCCCAGCACTTCTTGTCTTACATCCTCGGTCATGACCGTTACTCCAGCCTTGCTGACTCCTGCTGATTGGGCTAATCTTCAGCATTACCTCGCTTAGCTGGAATTCTAGCTCTTTGGTCAGTCTGTAACTGTTGGCCCCTCCGCCTCTGCATTCTCTATTACTTCCGGTATTAATTCTTCATGGATTTTAGATTCTGGTGCATCACATCATCTTACTAGTAATTATATACTGCTCACCACCAGCACTGCACTTCCCTCTCACTCTTCATCCCTACAAACTATCGATGGCTCACAAATTATCACTACACACTCAAGGTTTATTTGCTCTCTCACTCTCCTATTACCTTATGTTCTTTATGCTCCTCATTTATCTATGAACCTTATTTCCATTAGTGCGCTATGTGATAGTGGTCTAGTCATTACATATAATTCTTTAGGTTTTTCTATTACCGATTCACACACTGGTCAGAAGTTTAGGCGTGCTCGTCGACAGGGTCGTCTATATCATCTAGATTTTTTTCATGCCCATAAATCTCATCCTCATTTTGTTGGTGCTTTGTTATTTGATGTTGATCTGTGGCACAGACTTTTAGGACATATTAGTAAGTCTCGACTCAAGACTTTAGTCCGTAGTGGTGGTCCTGGTCCTCTTACTTTTACTCATTTGTCAGATTGTCAGAGTTGTCATTTGGCCAAACACATTGCACTCTCTTTTAATCATAAAAGAAATTCTCAAAACACCCATCATTTTCAACTTATTTACTTTGACATATGGAGACCATCTCGTGCACCTTCTCACAAAGGTTATCTCTATTATGTTAGTTTCATCGATGACTTTACTAGATACACATGAGTGTTTCTTATGCGCCAACACTCTGAAATACCTGACATTTATCAGTTCTTTATGAACATGGTTCATACTCAGTTTGATGTGCGTATCAAAACATTTCGCTCAGACGGTGCTCGTGAGTACACTTCCACTACTATGAGTTCAATCCTTCAATCTCATTGTACACTCTTTTAGCAATCATGCTTTCACATACATGAACAGAGTGGTGTAGCTGAACGCAAGCATCTTCACATCATTGAGATGGCTCGCATTCTTCTGCTATCCTCTTCTGTTCATCGTTCTTTCTGGGCTGAAACTGTCATGACGTTTGTCAGTCTCATTAACGCCACTCCCTCGTCTTTCCTATCTGGCACATCACCTCATGAGCTCTTAGTCACTCACTATCAGACTACAGTATGCTCTGTACTTTTGGGTGCACCTGTTATGTTCTTCTCCCTCCCACTGAGCGCACGAAGCTCACCACTCAAGCTACTAAGTGTGTTTAACTAAGTTTCAGTCCTGAACATAAATGATGTCGTTTTTGATCTTGTAACTGATCGTGTTCGTATTTTCTGACATGTCATCTTTGTGGAAGGCTCTCCCTACTACTCGACTTCTCCTTAAGATGCTAGTTTTCTCGATTCCTCTATACTTGGGTCTATTTCCCTGGCCCTACCTTCACGCATTCCATATGATCCCACTCCTTTAGCTCTTTTCTTATCTCATACTGATGGTCCACCTATTATTCCTCTTACAGAGACACCTCCTGCATCCTCACAGCTGCATGCACCCACTCCACCTATCTCACCCACACACACTGTCCATCCACCACCAGTCAGTCAGTCTACATGTTCTACCTCAGGCATCCCACCGGCCCGTTACACACCTGATGTCACTGGTCTCTCTGACCAGTTTGGCTTTGCCACCTTTTGCTCCTACTCACCAAAGTTTCATGCATATCTCACTGTTGTACACTCCACACGTGAGCCCAGAACCTATCAGGAAGCAATTCATGATACCTGGGGTGAATATCTAGATCTAAGTTGCTTGAGATATTTACCCTATATATCAAGATTGGAATACCTAGACTGCTATCACAAGCCAGTATTTATTGAATAAATACTGGTTTGGGTATCAGATTATAAGCCCACAAACCCGTATTCCAACATCCAATCAATTATATGTTTAATACACGTGTTACTCATATGCACATGTAATATTTATATATGGAGAATATACCCATATATCCAACAGTTTCTCATGTAACGATTTAGATCATAGGAATTTACAAAACAAGCCCATAGTTTCCCTTTTTCCTCCCTTCAAAACTGGCCAAAGTGAAACCCTAGCCTATGGTTTTTGTGTTGTTAGTTTTGAATAGTGTACTGTATATTGTAGTGTACCAATGTGTATGTATATTTTAGTGTACACACGCATATGAACACTAAGTCAAATCCACTCTAAACTCAACCATACAAATCAAAACGGGTCAGGTTAAGTTGAACCCAAACCTACAATATGTGTTTGGTCACAACACACACAACCAATGCCAATTACAAACTGTACACACAATTGTAGTAACACATACAATCAATTAAGACAAATTTTACTCTAACATGTGCAATTATATTCATATATCAAATATTATTATACAAAAATAATTATTAATTATTTCGGGAATATCATACATTCTATCTCAGTTATAATAGAGACAAATACACAATTTAATAGAGAAAATACCCCAACTTCGGTTCAACAAATACACCTTTGTCGGGGTCAGACATAATATGTTTCAGTATTTACTCACTTAAAATTGAGGAAAGTCCATTAATACATGTGAATCTCAAACATGCACGGATTAATATACAAAGTAGTTATATATTATTTTGTGGGGTATTACAGGGAGGGCAATCCACTGACATGCTGACTGCTGTTGCTGTTGCTGCCTATGTTAGCCTTGCTGTTGCTGCTCTTCTTTTTCCACCAATGATCCTTCGACCTTTTTTCACTTCATCATTTTCTCTTCATATTGAACCCAAGTATGCAAGACATAAACCAACACTACTTGAAGTATCATGCTAGAGTTTTATTTTTATGCGATTTTCCTATATGTCATGCCTATGATGCCGATATAAATTGCAGTAGATGCACAGTAAATAGCCAACAATTCAGTTATCTGAAGCGAAGCTGTTCGACTCTTAGTATATACCATCTTCAATAAGTGCATGGTTTGCATACTATTCGATCAGTGTTTTATCTTTCCAATCAATCATTGACATATTGAAAAATTAAAAAAAGAACATATCTATATATTAATTTAGTTAGGCCAGTTCCGCTTTGAAGTATAACATGTTGGATCTGAACAAATGGTTGATGAAGGGCCACATACGTAAGTTCTTTCTTTGAGAAGGGAAATGGGCTATGGTGTTAAATTTTTTTATATTTAACTTTGCGATGTACGAAGGGTTTTTTTTTTAAATTTAAATTTTAAGTTTTTTATTTTTTTTAAAGGAAATTTTTACTGAATTTTTCCCAAACTGTCCCACTTTTTGAAAGCTTTTCCCAAACTGCCCTATTTTTTTTATTCCCTAAACGCCATACTCGCTTTTTGAAAAAGCGAGTCTGGGATAAATCGCCTCGCTTTTTCAGAAAGCGAGTCTTAGGTTGTAGATTTTCCACATCCCAAGACTCGCTTTCTGAAAATTATCCCAGACTCGCTTTTTCAGTGTGGACGTTTTTTGCCCAGCAACACTCGCTTTTTCAAAAAGCGAGGGGATTTATCCCAAACTCGCTTTTTGAAAAAGCGAGTGTCGATTGGGGATTTGGTCCCCACGCCCGATACCAGATCTCACATTCTCTTTAATTCTCTATCTTCCTCCTCCTCTTCTAACCCCGAAACCCTAACACATCTCTCATCTCATTTTCATCAAAGTACCACCGAAATTTGTAGATTAATCCATAAAATTGCTTTGAAAACCTTAAACCCATCTTCCGAAACATCTAAATTTTGGAATTTTAATATACTTGAAGAGGAAAGCAACTTCAACTATTTTACCCAAATATCTACGGCAAATTTCTTTTCAAATAAGCTTGTGAAGGTATGTTGTTTATGTCCTATTATTTTGTTAATTTTCATAGGTTTTGTTTATGGGTAGATAATAATTGGTATTTTGGTATAAATAAATGTAGGTATGGATTTGGAGATTCCTATTTGGTTATACTTTGGTTGTGAAATAATTCGTGATCCAAAGATCGGTTGTTGTTATAGTGTAGTTGATCCTGAAATAGTTTGGGTACCTCGTACCATTACATTGGCAGAATTAGTTGAGAAAATTTATAAAGTCACTAATTGGGATAGGGATCAATGGAATGTGAAAATTTTGGCTCGATACCCAGCGGGTAGAGGAGATGGTCAGTATTTTATGACAGTGCCCGTATCTACTGATAATGCTATGAAGTCAATGATTGCTAGGACACTTGATTCCAATTTTACTTGGTCTGCATTAGAGTTATATATTCAGTAAATTCAAATATCGAATGCTCAGCCACATGATATTCCTAGATCAAGCTTCGTAAGAGTAGTACCTATACAGCAGATGAGGTCTAACCCCGTTCAAACTTCACAACAAAATCCATTGTCCTCACAAGAAAACACATTCACAAACCCTGATTCTACAGATGTTGAGTTGTCACGCCAACCTAGTCCGATTCATGACTATGTTCCAAATGACACTGTATTTGAACTTTTTCAAATTGTTACCATTAACAACGACTTATTAGACGATGATGAAGAAGACAAAGAAACACATGATGAAGTTGATGAGAGTGTAGAAAATGATGACGGAGATGAAGATGATGATGTAGCAAATGTAAACCCTACAAACAACAGTTCTAATTAAGTGAGATCTACTTATAGTATGCCAATGTTAACGCTCATGTTACCGAGGAGATGACACAAGGTGCTAGAGTACACCAAATTCTACAAGAGTCGTCTGGTTCATCCAATGTAGACGAATTGTATATTGGACAGGAGTTTGTAAGTAAATAGTCGATTCAGCATGCTGTGAAGTTGTATTCTATCAAGAAACATCGTGAATTCGTCACATTGAAATCTTCACCGTCACTGTACACTGTTAAATACAAAATGACACCTAGAAAATGTATAGTTGAGGAGATCGTGCAAGGTTCTCCACGAGTAAGTGATGGTGGATGCCCTTGGAGATTACGAGCAATTGTTCCAAAAGGCGGGACGAATTTTGTGGTGAAGAAGATAGTTGGGCCTCATACTTGTACGAATCCCACGTTGAATCAGGACCACCGTAAAGTTGATTCTAACCTTGTTTGTAATTTGATTGTGGGTGTGATGAAGACGGATATTGGTTTAACACCGCGAGAAATTATTGAGATAGTGAAAGTACAATATAATTATCAGATTTCATATAAGAAAGCTTGGATTGCAAAACAAAAGGCAATTGAGAGGTTGTATGGTACCTTCGAAGAAGCATGCACGAAGTTGCCTTTTCTACTAACAGCAATTCAAGCAGCAAATACAGGAACCGTTGTGCACTGGGATAAATATGAGTCCAGTCCTAGCGAGGAAACATTCAAGGGAGTATTTTGGGTATTTGGTCCTTCGATTGAAGGATTCAAGTCTTGCAGACCTGTTATTAGTGTTGATGGAACTCATTTGTACAGTAAGTACAAGGGTTGTTTGCTAATTGTTGTTTCCCCAGATGCCAATGATTGCTTATTTTCATTTGCATTTGCATTGGTTGATGGAGAAAGTATAAATATGTAGACATGGTTCATGAGTTGCATTCGGTATTATGTCACCGATGGCACTGAGTTGTGTGTTATCTCGGATCGTCATGCTGGTATATTGTCTGCTATGGATTTGCAAAATGGAGCTTGGAACGAACCTAATGCATTTCATCGTTATTGTATGCGTCATTTTGTTACAAATTTCTTTAGAAAATTTGGTAGTAAGGCATTGCGAAAAAAGACCAAAATTATAGCGTGTCAAAACCAACCAAAAAAATTCATGGCCATTTCTAGGACGACGTGGTGGTTTGCGGGCGACTTTCTTCATACGTGGAGCACGACACTGGTTCGATGAGCAGGAGTGTTTAGAATAGCATCCAAGGTCGCCCTCTCTCCAACAGCATCAGCTTGTGCACGAAAAGACATCAACATCTCGCGTGCGAAGTCCTTAACCGCATCGGCGACGTTGCTACTCAACACAACAGCACATTTTTTACCCATACTCCAAGTCTGGCTCATCTACAAAACAGAATAAGTTGAAATATTAAATGCAGTAAATGTATATGTAAACCAAAATACTATAATAACTTTGATGAATACAACAGTACTTAAAAACTTACAATTGTACGAATAGCCAATGCATTCGGTTGAAACATAGGCAAGTTCATTGAATGTAGATCTGCTGGTTCGGCTGCCGGTCGACGTATCGGGACCACCACACCTGTAGGAGTCTGTCCTGTAGGAGATATATATTGCCTTGTCATCCTCCCGTACCAGCCCATATAATTCTCATGCACAGTTCGATCAAATGGAGGAATGTTATCAATGATTTCCTCGAACCGGTGCAGATTCCATCTCTCAACATAGGTCGAAAAGCTGGCGGCCCAATTATGTCCTGATTGTCGACCCATTCCAGTGATTGAATGCATATCCGCATTGAATGGTTCGGCAACAGGAATCATCTGATGTAAACCAAACTGACGAAGCACTCTATTCACATAATAGAACTCAACTGTGCCGAAGTTGATTAATGGTGCTTTCGTTAGCCACAGATCATGCCTGTATAAGGAAATAGGCGGTAGTCGAGCAAGACGCGCCTCCGTGTAGGGCATCCACACTACGCAATTATCTTCCAACCTGTCCAACTCATCACGGAAGTAGGTCAGACACCTGTTGGGATTGACAGCCCATGTAAGGTTGTCAGACCAGTACACACCAAGTGGAGGTAACATGTGCTGGTCCTCTGGGAGATGGATCCAGTGGGGTGATTGCTTCCGCACTACAGGCAGACCCACGTGAATACGCTCCCAACTCCACACTTATTGTAGCGCCCCGATTTTCTAATATGATATCTTAGAAAATACGTGGCACGATTCCCAGCATCAACTTCAATGTAATATTAAATACAACCAAACACCAATAAAATTTTTCAACTTTCATTACAATAATCATTTACATAGCACAGCGGAATACAATACACCTTAAATCACAATTCTCTTTTCTTTACAATACTTTACAATTACATAAGTCACCATATCAATTGAACTCAAGTATCCAAATCCGAGCCTTAAGAAATCACCCGTAAAATATGAGGCTAGAGATAACCCTAACCCCCAAAACTAAAGGGGTCAGCCATAAAAGTGTAAGTGACATAAAAACAAACAATATAAATAAACATTAAGTATGGATTCATAAACAACATGTAATAAACAAGAATACATAAAATATGATGTAGCAAGGAAACATGTAAACATCAAGTGAAACTAAACTAAGTGTCAAGTGTAGAAAATAGGAAAACACATGCGTAAAACCAAGTCAAGAAAACACACTTCTATATGTGGACTCTCTAATGCGTACTTGTCGAAGTCTATGCATTCCATAGTACATAGGTCCGGTGCAAGCCCTTAATGTCTCCACATTATAGGGTTTAATCCCCGCTATGCAACTAATCCTAACACGATGACTACTACGAGATAAAGATAAACTGTGAGTATTAGCCCATGCCCTGATAATTTCGGAGGTCAATCTCTATCCACAGATAATTCCGGAGACTATTTCACTCACACCTGGGAATCTTCGAGAATACCCCACACCGCAAGTAATGGCACCTCATCACACGAATACCACATGTGCGTCGCCTCGACCCCGATAATTCCGGAGATCAATCCCACACTACAGGTAATTCCGGAGACTATTTCACTCATACCTGGATAATTCCGGGGATTATCTCACACCGCAAGCCATACTGAGGTCCATAACTCATGTTCTCGTTCATCATATCACCACTAGTGTCTGTCCTTATCATTTAGGTTATTTAGTTACTTAACGAATCTTCTAGAGTTGGTGCACCCTACCGGACTTAACTCAAATATCTGAACAACTAAAATGCCTCAACAGGCCCAAACATAAATAACTCAACTGCCGGTATACTAGGGTCACACACACCCTCTAGAGACTCACACTCAATTATCCAAACCAAACTTCCAACACAAATTGCTCAACTTAACATCTTGAAACATATATTCTATAGAAGATAAAGTATAAAATAATAAGTTATAGATTAAAGCATTTAAAGAATAGATCATTTGAAAGAACATTCAAAAATATAAAGATACATCAGTATCAGTCGACTATAGAAAAGGGTAAGTCGACTGTCCAGAGAGAAAATCTAATAGCTTTGGGAAAAATAAATCTAAGTATTATAAGTCGACTAAAAAAGTCATAGGTCGACTGTCCAGAGAGAAAAATCCAATAATCTTTAAGAAAATATTCTAAGTGTAGCAGTCGACTGTAAAAGGTATATGTCGACTGTCCAGAAAGAAATTTCAAGAAAACTCGAGAACATAGCAGCCGGGTCGTGTCGGTCGACTGAGAAGTCATACCAGTCGACTGTCGACCTGCAGGCTGTAGACTTTTGGTTGTACACATTTCAACCGATACGTAGTTTTACTTTATGAAAACGATTTCTACAAAAGCATATTTCTTATATGATCAAATACAACGTGTAGGATATATAATAGTCCATAAAAACTAAACCAAACTACCTGAATTCATGAAAATAGATATTTTGTTGATTCTTTCGATTAATACATAAATTGTGCATATACTCAAAATAGGGTTTTTCTTAAAAATTCATTGATCACTGAAATAGTTCGTATTCAGATCCAAAACATATAAATATCAAAATCTCAATAGAATTCCAATTTGGGTATATTCATCAAACTCAATCCAATTTATCTCAAATCCAATTCTCAAGACATGATCTCCTAATTCATCAGTCCTTCTCAACATTTCCTCAATCTCAATCACCATTATAACTCATACACATAATCAGTTATAACATTGTCATATCAAGTTTCATTCAACCAATACTCTAAAGTAATAAAAATCTCATCTTCATTAGGTTTATGTATAAAATCTACCATATTCAATCACTCCAACATTGATCCAAAAGAGATGGACTACCACATACAAATTTTATTTACAAATAACTAGGGTTTCACAAGATCCAATTTTTCATCCATCCATCCAATTCATAATGTGCATATTCATATTTAAATCCTAAACATGCTTTCTAGCAAATAAAATTCAACATCCAAGATCCATTAAAATATTCATAGATCAACAACCAAATTATACCACTCACTTACATAAACAAATCAACCAAACAATTACATCACTCATATGCAAAATACACAAAGCAAAACAAACAAGTCACTCATCTCGAATGAAGAAATTGATAAGAAGCCCTTCTTTTGCGAAATCCAAGATCCTCTTCTTAATCCTCCAAAAATAATAAATCTTTGTGTTTTACAGTGAAAGACGGCTGCATTTTTCTTTTAAATAGCCGGAATTGAGAATCTTAGGGTTTTTAAACACATTTGTAAAATAACCCCTTTAAATATAACTTTACATAAATGGATCCCTATACTTGGAAACTTGCTAAAATCAATTAAATTGAGATTTAAAAGCAAAATAAATCCTTTGTTTTCCAGCCGGTACTGTTTAAAGCCAAGAAAATAGTTTTTGCACTTTTACCCCTCAAAATGATAATTTTGCAAAAAGATCCTTCTTTTTCGTAATATTTGCAAATAGATCCAATAAATATCAGGAAAATCTAGAAAAATTACAATAATTCCCAAATAATAAATAATGATTTTCCATAAAGAAATTTTGACTTTTGAACTTTTCAAGAAAATATTTGCACGTGTTTCGCACGTGTAAAAAGATAAATTTCCAAGAAAATATTTATTAAATCCCCAAAAATCATTTTAATTCATTTATAAACCTTTAAAAATAATATTTAAAAAATACGGGGTACTACATCACTCCCTTCTTAGAAGAGTTCTGTCCTCAGAACTACTACTAATGGGTCCAAACAACATACCAACAAGGAAAACAATATCTTATAAATGGAACGTAGTTCAAACAATTGCATATGAGAACATGATCAAAATAGAAGGAATACAACTCAACTCAAAGGTACAATCATCCAAAAGAAATACCATCACATAAAGGAAAAATACATTCATACAAAAAGCTCAGGAAAATCCTTCTGCATGCGATCCTCTGGCTCCCAAGTAGCCTCCTCAAACTGATGATTCCTCCACAACACCTTGACCATAGGTATCACTTTGCTCCTAAGAACTTTCTCCCTACGGTCAACGATCTCAACAGGTTGTTCCTTGTAACTCAAGTTCACCTGTAGACCTTCATGAATCTCTACCAACTGATGATTCTGGTCTGGCACATACTTCCTCAACAATGACACATGGAATACATCATGCACCTGTGCCAACTCCTCTGGAAGCTTCAACCTATATGCTGCCTTGCCAATCCGCTTCACGATTCTGTATGGCCCAATATACCTTGGCGCCAACTTGCCTCCCTTACCAAACCTGATCACTCCCTTGGTCGGAGACACCTTGAGAAAAACTGCATCCCCAACCTCAAACTCCAAGTCCCTTCGTTGAGTATCAGCATAACTCTTCTGCCGACTCTGGGCCTCGACCAACCTTTTGCGAATCAGCTCAATCTGCTCTGACGTCTGCTGTACGATCTCAGGTCCAAACATCTGCCTCTCGCCAATATCGTACCGACAAACAGGTGTCCTGCACCTCCGCCCGTACAAAGCCTCATACGGTGCCATCCCGATACTCGCATGGTAAATTTTGTTATAAGCAAACTCAACCAATACCAAGTATCTCTCCCAACTACCACTGAAATCCATAACACATGCCTCAGCATATCTTCCAGCACTCGATTCACCCTCTCCGTTTGACCATCGGTCTGTGGATGAAAAGCAGTACTAAAATCAGTTCTGGTGCCCAAAGCTGCTTGTAGGCTCTTTCAAAATCTTGAAGTGAACCTTGCATCTCTGTCGGAAACGATCGACACATGAACTCCATGAAGTCTCACAATTTCACCAATGTACAACTCAGCTAATTTCTCCAACGACCAAATAATCTTCATGACTAGAAAGTGAGCCGACTTAGTCAAACGGTACCACCACGACGACCACCACGTCCACCGCGAGGAGGTAGGCCAAAAGATGTACGTGGTCCATCGCCGGGAGGAGGTATACTACTAGATCTACCTCCACATTTCTCATCGTCCGTGCCATTTTAAAAAAAATAGAGTATCCTACAACTAAAAGCAATTGTTATTAACATTACCAAAATATATAACCAACAAATTTACAACACATACGAACATACAATCATTATTAACTATATCCAAATTTTACTCACAAATTTGATAATTATCCACTTTTTAAAACTAATACACCTCCACCGACACTATCCAAAATTTACACCCAAATTATCCCCACATTTTACCCCGATTTTTTCACAATTCGACACTGTCCATATTGTACCCCCAATAATATTAAGCAATTTCTAACTAAATAATTCTACATATATATACAACATTAAAAAATATAGAGTTTGAGAAATATACCACAATCTTTAGCCAAGATGCGAACCACTACACCTCCACCAAAACCCTCACCCCCAAATTTGAACAACTACATGGAAATCACCACCAAAATCGAAGCAACCACCAAAAACGAAGTGGCGAATTGAACGAAGATGAGATATTGAAGATTTTCGAAGTGATTCGACAAAATTTGATGGGTTAAGGGCTTAAATCAGAGCGAGAAGATAATGGGTTAGGGTTTCGCGACGAAGAGGAGAAGGAAAAAGAGAAAGTGAGATCTGCTTGCGAGGTGGGGGGGTTTAAGATCCAAACGACACTCGCTTTTTGAAAAAGCGAGTCTAGGATAAATTCCCTCGCTTTTTCAGAAAGCGAGTCTTGGGATGTGGAAAATCTATAACCTAAGACTCGTTTTCTGAAAAGGCGAGAAGATTTATCTCAGACTCGCTTTTTCAAAAAGTGAGTAGGACGTTTAGGGAATTAAAAAAAAGTAGGGCAGTTTGGGAAAAACTTTCAAAAAGTGGGACAGTTTGGGAAAAAATTCAATTTTTACTATTATTGTTCATATTGTTTTGCTTTGTATGTGATATTATACAAGGTAAGTGTCAACACATTTTGGTGAAGAAGACCACAAATTGAAGACTATCTTAAATGAAAGGTGATGAGCCAAAGAATGAGTTCTTCTGATAAACACAAAAGGAGACTGTATGATGTAGAAATAAAGAAATGACAATGACAAAGTTTTAAACTTTTTAATGTGTGTTTTTTTTTTTTTTTTGCATGAAATTTATATAATGTCTTTGAAGCTAACTTTAATCTTCTTTGGAGAATTTCAATACTTACATTCCAGAAACAATTGTTTTCTATGAGCAAACACTTAGTAGAGTATTGAAAATTATTATTTTTGTTGGAATAGTCATAGCCATACACCCATACTTTATCTTGAAAATATATTAATTGAGAATTTTTTTATGCAGGTGGAATTAGAACTCCTGATCAACTCACCAATGAAAATGTTTACTAGTGAACCACACTGAAGTATTGAAAATAATTGAGCATCACAGTATAATAAAAATAGATACTCAAACTTTCATAATCTGGGCCATGCATTGCATGCGTTAAATTCTAGTTGTAAATAATATCAGAGAGAGAGAGAGAGAAGTTAAATACATGATTATCATATTTTTAAATTTTAATTCAATTTTTTTTTAAAATACGGGACACATGTCAAATTTACAAAGCTTTTGAAAAATGCCACACTAATTTTTTTAAAATAGACGACGCTCAACGAGTTTTCAGTGCACTTAAAAAATATGACATGGCGAGTTTTCTGGGATCTAAAGTCAATTATAGTAATATTTTAATTATTTTTTAAAAAATATGTGACACATATTAAATTTACAAAGTTTTTAGAAAATATCACATTAAATTTTTTAATAGACGACATAAGGCGAATTTTCAGGGCTCTTAAAAGACGTCACTTAGCGAGTTTCCAGGACTCTGAAGTCAATTATAGTAATATATGATAGGATATGAGAGGAATTGGATGAATGTTTTCCTACTTCTATTGTGGTTTGGAGTTGGAGATTGAACATTTCCAAGTAAAGTTATTATTTTGTGAAAATGAAAATTTGAGTAAAAAAAGAACGGAACTTTTTTTTTGTAAATATCACCACGCACAGAGCATGTGTACTTTCCTAGTAATAAAAGAAAGGAAAACTTTTCTTCAAATTATGCCACTTTTTCAAACTATTTGCGGGAATATGACACTTGCCAAACTATTTGCAGGCATAAATAGTTGGCCACGTTAGCAAAGCTCGCAGTTTCCAATTGCGCTCTAGGCTTTTTCTAGCCCGCAGTTAGGAACTACTAGCAAAGTTAGAACTTTTTGTATACACTCGCAGTTGAGAACTATGAGTCTAGTTCAAAATTCTCAAGCTAGAGTCACAGTGCCCAACTGTGGGGATCTTTATACTAGGATCGCAGTTTGTAATTGCGGGTCTAGCTAGTTCATTCAAGCCTACATGCGGAAACTGCGGGGTCTTCTTAAAGAACTTTTTCAAAAATTCTCTAAGTCCCAACTAGAGAGTTCATTCTCTGTGAGATTTCAAGTCGCAGTTCATAAAAATTTATATTAGACCAGCAATTCCCAACTGCGGATATTGTTCATTTCGAGTTCGCAATTTTGAACTACACTCATAGTTGGGAACTGTAAGTGTATACAAAAAAGTTCTAACTGTTAGAACTCAAATTTTATAAATCTGAAAATGACTAACAATAATTGTGAAGAACAAAAATTACAGGAATAAAATGTAACAAACCAAAAGCTTTATACAAAGTCGAGATTAAAATCTCTCTCCTTAAAGCAAAATTCGCCTTGTAGTGTGACGGTGGCTAGCGAATTGCCTCCCAGGATACAACTGTATACCTTCTCTGAAGAGCAGCACCCAAACTCCAGAGATCTCAGGGAACGGTATTGTGTTGTCCTCTCAGTTTTTGACACAGATGAGGAGAAGAAGAAGTATAAAAACTCTGATTATCAAAAAACTCTATTACTGTCTGACAACATTCAATTGTCTTATAGGAGAAATGGAGACTCTTCAGAGGCCCATTACTCTGTAACAGCAGAGTAATGGTCCACTACTCTGCAACAGCAGAGTGGGCAACAGCAGAGTGGTGGTTCAGATTCATAACTGGTGAGTCATTACTCTGCTGTTACAGAGTAATGGTATCAACACGTTAGTGGTAACTCTCGGGCCACGCCCTTTAGTCCAATTTTCTATTATATACTAGAAAAAATCTTTCCCAATTTCCGATATGGGACTATCCATTTTTTCCTAGTTGCCAAGTTAGTACATTTCAAGTACCCAACTTTGGACCAACATTTCTCATTCATACGGAATTCGTTTTTAGCAAGTTAGTACACCACGGAATAGTACTCGTCGAGAGGATTGCAATCCACTCATTTTTCGGTGCTGCCGGTGGCCGGAGCCTGTCGGAACCCGGCCTGAAAAACTGCAAAAATTAATTCCAACAATCCCCCACATGAATGGAAATTATCAGACTATGTAATTCAGACACGACATAAAAGACATGACAGAAAAATTCTGAGAGTACAATCGGAAAATCACTACATCAGGAATGGTAGTAATTTTTCAATTTTGAACCACCCATAGTAAGTAGCTATTGGATTCACTTGACCAGGTAGTGATCATGACGTCTTGAACTACCCGGGCTTTGATGTGAACCCAGACAATAACTATCACACAGTTTCATCTCCTCGCAGAACTAAGTTCTCTTGTTGTTGTAACACCCCAATTTTTTTTAAAAACTAAATCTCTAAATTCAATTCTTTCAATTTCTATATCACTTTAAACATAAATTAAGATAGATATATTTCAAATAAAATTTTAGCAGAGCCCCCCCTGAAATTTCTGCCCCGAAACACAAAAAGCTTACGGAATTCTGCTCTAAATTCCGCAGCTCACAACACAGGCAATATAATCATGGGCTCCCCAAGCCAAAATAAGTAGAATCACACAAGCAATATAAATATCATGTTCTAGGGGCCAAACTCATAACATAATATCAATTATCAATTAAAAACCATAAATTTCCTTTTAAAACTTATATAAGTAATAGAAAAACTGAAGAACTTTCCAAAAACCAAACACCGAACCCAATACTCCACAACGAGGTGGGTACTGGCTTTCTTACCTCATCACAGCACTATATCTATATATGTTCACTTTAACACAAAATAATACATCAAATGTCCATGTTTCTTTATATACTAGATACATAAATAATCTATCATCTCAACAAAATATAATTCCTAACTCTAAAACTACCTCACCGGGCTGCTAGCAAACCTGCAGGAGAGTTAGAGTTGTCCACCCTCAAGGAGGGACCCCCCTAACCCCCAGAAAACAACAGGGATTAGCCATTTCTAGTGTGAGTATAACCATTAATCTAATAAATAAATTAAATTGTATAAAGAAAATAAATTAAACTTACAAACATCAAGTTAAGATGATGCAACCTGAAATCTGAACATAAAAACATCACCAATACGATTTTATATCAAAATACTCTTCAAATCTGCATCCAACTATGGAATTACCCATACTTCCCACATTTCGCTATATGCTTCACATCGACCTCGTATATATCCTCATTTTACATTCGCATAATACGAATTCACATACAATCCATTACTTTTCAATTTGAATTCCTTAACACGAATTGTCATCTTTTCACAATTATCGTCATAACAGCATTTTGTTATTTATATGAATAAAACCACATGATGTTACTACATCATTTCTTCATCTCTATTTAGCCATGCACTACATTTACTTGTATTATATTATCAACTCACTCATTCATCTTGGAGGTTGTGCCAAGGTGAGTAGTCCCCCGACACACTTCCAAGGTACACAAACTTGTATCACGACATACTTTCTTTAATAACCATTTTCACAATCACTCTCTTATTACATACATCGCACGCCTACAAACAACAATACCATCTACATCGTCATAACTTCTCATTACAAGTATTTATTTAATTGAATAACATCACATATCACATCATAAACATATGCATTCATACTCATAATGCCACATTCATTCATATCTCATAACACAAACACAACATCTCATTGCACATTGCAACTTGCTTGCAGTTCATCACATCATATCCCAAACATAGTTTGGGCAATCACATATCACACCCCAAAGCCGATAGTTTGGGTAATAATCACTGCACCCCAAGTAGAACTTGGGCAATATCACATCACTTTCCAAGCCGATAGCTTGGTTATCAATTCACTTCAATTACTTTTCATCTTCACTTTACTTAATTCTTCATTTCCATTAATCATTACCAATATCATGCCAACTCACCCTGCGGATTATGCCAAGGCAGGTAGTTCCCACCATTTCCACAGAAATAGCGGGCAGGTAGGTCCCCGACACAATTCCAAGGTGTAGCAACTCATAACATACTGTATTTTACTACAATAATCACTTTCATAATACAATTACTTCATACTATTCATATTAACACACGTCTCTTTTACTTTTTCATTTTAAAATTAACCACATACACTCGTATACCTTCATATTCATTTTTACTAGTAATCTGCACGTGCAATGCATGTTTTATGGGTTAACACGTGCAATATGGACTGGGGATATGCACGTGCAAAGCACGGATTTGATGGAGGGAGAGGAAGAGACGTTTTCAATTTTTGAGGGAACAAAATTTTATGGAGACTTTAAATGTGAAGTGAAAATTACAGAATTAACCATATAGATTTTTTTTAGCTTTTTATGTATATGAGGACATGATAGTAAAAAGCCGCTAAAATTGGGCTTTGCTTAATAATAGTATAGATTCACAACCACTTTCTTTCACATTCACAATTCACTTCTTTTCACATTCACAATTCACGTTCCACTTTCTTTACTCTCACATTTTTATTTACACTTAGTTATTTTATTAGTTTGTCGACCAGTGAGCCACAGTATCCCAACATACTGAAAGCCGACAGCCCAGTAAACACGCAGCCCGATGCTCACACAAAGTCTTACTCGTCCGAGGCTACGTCTTCATCCTAGCCGAACTAGCGGGGGAACCACTAACCCCAAGTAGAACTTGGGTACTTCCTCCCAGCCGAAGCCAAGAGGGAAAAACCACTGACCCCAGGTAACTTGGGTACTTCCTCCCAGTCGAAGCCAAGAGGAAAAAACCACTAATCCCAGATAAACTGGGTACTTCCTCGCGACAGCTGTCATCGAGGGAACAACCGGGCCTCAAGCTGATAGCTTGGGCGATAAAAACCACTTACCCTAAACATAGTTTGGGTCCACTTACCCCAAGCCGGTCCTTGGGTGTTAGGAGGTCTAGCCCAAACCCCCAGGATTGTTGTAGGTACTGGTCAACAAAACCATCTGTTATTAGCATTAATCATTTCATCTTTTCATCTTACTTTATCACACAAGCATTTCACTTTTGATTTACAACGAGTCATGTCTTTGACTTTAACCACGTGAATTAGTAACACATTTTATTAGCACGTACCATCTTATCTTTTATCTCACCATTTGATGCATATCCGTTGTCCACAATATTAATCATTATATCATTATACCACATTATGCATACACCTTGTCATTCAACATATAAAACCATCATATCATATTATTGCATAATATTAATGCGCCAAGATATTTATTTTGCCATAACATCCCACATTAAGAATACCATATTATTCATTACCTCACTGTACCATATATAGGCATATGCCAAGTTATAACATTAATAAAAGAACTACATTATGTTATTCCATATCGTAAAAGTATCAAAATGTATACTTCATCACATTATAATATCATACTTGTTACCGCTTAATCTGGTGTAGGGACAAACAGATAGTATTTGTGGATTCTTAGGAAAACTGAATAGCCAAACCTAAAACATTTCCACCGGAGTTTGACAGTTGACTCCCGCCGTTCACCTGCAAAAAGTGCGAGACACCGGGGTTGATCTCGGTGACCCACCCTCCGACGCTCAAGTCAGTAATCAGGAAGATTATGAAAGAGCGTAAATTGGCAAAAGATGGATTACCTCTTAATGGTGGTAGATGGGGGGTATTTATATGTGCCTTTGGGATCAAATTAGGAATGTAATCCCCATGATTAGATAAGGAATGTAATCCCTAATTCCCAGTGGAAGGATAGATATGAATCAGGACCGTTGGTTAGTATTAATCAGAAACCCTAATTCTATCCTGTTGGACCGGGTTCGTTGTGGGTTGAAACTCGCACCCAGTTGAGATGGATCCGTTCGTGGGTCGGCGGGTCTTTGGGAAGAAGATCCGGTACCTGCTTCAGACCCTTTTTTAGGTGAAATTACCATTTTATCCCTGGGCTTTAAGATTCGCACCTGATTTGGATGGTTCTGATTTAACCCTATTTTTAGCCATATCACGAGCCCCCCACTCCCGAGGACTAAGTTTGATCAGCCTTTGAGGAGTAGTTTTACTGTTTCCATGGCTTGCAGATTTGTATCGGAATCCAAATGGGAAGTTTCGAATCTTTGTATGAGGCAGTATGGTGATTTTTCGAGTTGGCTGCACGCTCTGAGTTGTTCTTGAGCTCTCATGAGCTTCTGGCACTTTTTTCTTAATTTTTATCCATTTCTCGGATTACTTATTTAATTTTGCGAAGTGTTGATTCGTCGTTCGGGGGTCTTAATAAATCGCTCTAGACAATAATTATTTACTTGGGGGCTCAAAAATATTTCTCTGAATTCATAATTATTTTCTAGAATTTTTAGTTAATTTTTCCAAATTTTTAATCATTTTTTCGCAATTTTTAAATAAATAAAACGATTTTAATAAATAAAAACTAATTTTTAATTCCGAATTATGGTGTGGCGCAATCTGGACCCTTCATCAGCGTCGAGCGCATTTTTCTGGGGGATCGGACGATCCAAATGGGTCGGCAAGTGTTTTCTCCGTATGTGAGGGTCGGTGCCTCGGCACCTCGGCTCGGCTTCTCGTCACCTCGGCTTGGAGCGCTGGGATCTGCCGAGCTACGTGGCACGATCCCGAGCGTCCATTATGGTGCAAATCCCAAAAATACGCTATCTTGTCGTTTTGTGGGCGTGGCATGATCTAAGCCGTCCATCATGTTCGAGCACGGTTTTTGACAAGATATAATGGTTGAGGAGGGTCGGCTCCATTTTTCTTCAAATGTGAGGGTCGGTACCTCGTCCCTTCGGCTCGGTGGCTCGTCGGGGCCCTCGATAGCTCGACTAAGCACTCCGGTGGCTCGGCAGTTCGCCCTCTAGCCCCGGCAGCTCGTTGGTTCAGCTGAGCCGTTCGGTAGCTCGGCTAAGCACTCTGGTGACTCAACTCCTCGTCCTCTGCCCTTAGTAGCTCGGTGGCTCGACCAAGCTGTTCGGTAGCTCGGCTAAGCACTCCGGTGGCTCGGCAGGTCGGAACGGTGCATAACGGCTGCCGAGCTACGTGGCACGATCCCGAGCGTCCATTACGGCGTAGATCCCAAAAAAATGCTATCTTGTCATTTTGTGTGCATGGCATGATCTGAGCCGCCCATCACATTTTGATGCGAATTTTGATGCGATCCGACGGTGAAATTGGCTCAGCAGAATTTTTCTCCATATGTGGAGGTCGGTACCTCGTCCCTTCGGCTCGAGAGGATGGTGGCTCGGACGAACGCTCACTACAAGGAATTTGCCATATACCAACGGACACCTATAGTGATGGATCACTAAAACCGTGGGTACAGGCATTATATACCTACAGACGTATAGTAAACTGTGGGTATAGGCATTATATATTCCATAATTTATTTTTCCCCCCAACTTTTTCATTTTCCCCCCAAATTCCAAATCTCCCAATTTATACCCTCTCTCCCTCACACGGTCACACCCATTTTTCTCTCTCTTTCTCTCCTCTCTCTCACACCCGAATCGCCATCGTCGTCCCCCTTCCACCATCACCGTTGCTCCTCCCTCGCCACCGCCGCCGCCGTCTTCATTTCCACCGTCATCGTCTTCCTCTGCCGCCACCCACCGCCGTTGCCCACCTCCTCCTCCACCGAAACCCTATCGCCGTTGTCCCCTGCCGTCTTCCACATCCGACCTCCCTTAATCTCTCTCCGACCCTCTCATTCCCGAACCCCGGACACCACCATCGCCCTTGCCGTCTCCTCCTCTGCCGTCGTCCCTCGTCTTAGTTCTAAAACCCTAGCTCCTTCCTCCTTCAACGGTTTTCGACGTCATCAATGGCAGATTTCAAGACCTTCACTCACCGTCATAAGTGGATCTTCACCCCTCAACACCTGGTAATTTCTCCCCCATTTTCCCCAATTTCAAAAAATTCAAAAGGGGGATTTTTTTTGAAGAATGCCCTAATCGAATAACTTTCAAATACCACATTGCAACGTCTAATTTTTGTATAATTAACTGCTAAGATTTGGTAATTAGCATGTATTTTTTTGGTGATTGAATTTCTAGTTTTTTGATACGGATTCTAGAGATTCATACTTGAAGAGCTACACCAGCAGATGCTCGCGAAGGCTATAGCCCATCAATTTGAGGCCAAATTGTTGTTGCTAGATGTAACTAACTTTTCTCTCAAGGTTTGTAATTCAATTATTTGTATATTTATTTGTTTGTGTTTTTTTCCTTTGATTATTCTGACACAATCAATGGGCATTTGTTCCAGATGCAGAGCAAATATGGCAGTGGCAACAATGTTTCGGTAAGATTTCCTGAAGCTATCACTATACATCTTATTTTGAGTCCCGCACTTGGTAGGAACTGATTGGATTCTCTTTAGAGGATGGCTTTTATAAGATATTTTGAGGGAATATATTTGAGATGAAAAAGATATGTTGGCTAGTTGTGCATTCCGTCATATAGTTGAATGTTCTATTGCTTCTGGTAGTTGGTTGTACATACAGATGTATAGTCATGAGCACAGTATATAGTAAACATGCTTTCAACTGGAGTTATTCCTAAATTAAATAGAATGGTTCTCATCTAGGTGTTTTTAAAAATTATTTCAGATTTTCAAGAGGTCAATCTCCGAGGCAGCACTTGAGACAATGTCTGGTTTACTGGAATCGATTTCCCTTCTGTCTTCAAAAGAGGAACCCAAAGGTATTAATTGTATTATGCATCATGATATATTTATATACACAACATATTCAGTTTTCTTTAAGGTGTAATACTTGAATTTTGTAATCTTCTTTAGTGGTTTAATTAGATTGTTGCCCTTACGACTTAATACATCTTTGCTTAGAGCTGCGGCTCTTTTGCAATGGCAATTGAGCAATTCAAAGAGTGTGATGCATCTGTTTTTTTTAATTCTCTGTTTGAGATCAGGTCTAAATACCACCCACAACTGGCCTATTTTGATTCTTAATTTTCTTTTCGGAGCTTCTAAGTTATTTATAAAGATTGGAGTATGTTTTTAAAAAAGAAATGCCTGTTTTGAAATCTTCAGGAGCTTCATCTAAATTGAAATGGGACCTGGAGTCATCTGTTTTGCCCCTATTGCAGCAAACCAGATGCAGTCAAAACTGCTGGTCTACAAATTCCGATGATGATCTTTTTAAAATAAACAAGGTAGTTCCTATATTCAAATTATTTAATTAATAAGAAGAGCTTTCAAAATTAAAAACATCCTAGTACCTTATTATGTGCTAGGCTTTTGCCTCTCAATTGTTGTACGGCTGTAGTGCTGTCAGAAGTTCAAGATTGATTCTGCAAGATGAATGTAAATGGGGGTTTTATTGCTGTAGGTAATAAAAACCGGCTGTAGTGTTGTTGTGCTCACAGGGTGCAGTAGGTAATTACGTGAAACAAGTTCGATATGTTCTTGCTTATCTATAAATTTTGTACCAAATAATATCAATATCTAAAAATCATTGTTCCCAGGGATTAGATATCTATAAATCAACAAGGGGATTATGAAGTGTGCAACGCGATATCATTTCATAGTCCCGCTTCCAGATTATTGGCGGAAGTCATAAATCAGTGCATGGTTCAACATTGTAAAATATGGGAAGTAATAGAAAAGAAACTACATTTACAGTACTATTACTTATCAGCTTCACACAATCCCAATGTCAGGAAGATGAACGCCATTTCTTAGCAAATTGTTTATCAGCTTCATCTATACAAACTACTACTGCTCTGGGAGATTTCCATACTGAATAAATTGCATAATGCCTACATGCATATATTTATAGGCCATTCATTTGACTGTAATTTTTCATTAGGCTAGGCGTATTTCCTTTTGAAGATATTTATTTTCTTTCAAACTATCTGCACAAAAGTTATGGTTTATTTTACAACATTATTTCTCGCAGATACAGAAAAGTAAGGACCACTAGAAAATAATATATTACCAATTTTACATTACAGGTTTGTGCCTAATTACTTTATTTATTTGAATTGCTTCTTTTTATGCATTTGCTTAATATCATGTAGCCTAAATTAGATTAAAAACTCTGTGAACTATACCCCTTTGTGCAAAAAATCTTCGTGAACTTTTCTTCGGGCAAAAAACCTTTCTGAACATTTCTTCGCGCAGAAAACCTTCGTGAACTATGTTTTAAAAAAACCCAAGCCAAGGCAATGACGTCAACTTCCATTTCCTTTATAGGTATATCAATACATCAAGTTATTGCGTCGTTCCACCCCACAAGAGTTTAGGTTTGCTGAGGAGCAACCCCAGGATGATTATGCAGCTGAACTTGCAGGTTCTCTAGTTAAATTGCTTTATACATGTTCATGAATTCTATTTCTCTTGTTTTCATGAGTTGTAGTTAGAAGCTTTATGATTCCTGATAGTCTACTATCACTACCATACTATGAATGAGTTGTAGTCGAGAGTCAATGGCTATTGATTTTATTGGGGCAGCATGGTTTAATCTTCATTATGTGGAACCCCATTCTCCATTTTTTTCTTGTTTCTGGATTTGGTTGTGAAATCCTTTTCGGTTACAACTTTCGAGTTATATTATTACATATTTAATCAAGACCGGAGACTTGTTTGTTTGCTACATTTTCATAAGAATCATAAAAGAATTTTTTTAGTTAAGAAGCCTTCTTGACGATCTCATTTTTTAAGGGCACATCTAGTCCTCTACAGATTATATTTGATGATTTTTCTTTGTGGATGAGATTGATCTTGGCGTTTGATTTCATTAAGTTTATCTTATTTGGTTCTTGTTATTAGAATTGATTGTTGGATATCTTCATTCAGATTATGTGCTTGAAGGAAATGAAGGAACACCTTTCGCTGGTATGTGTCAGGCATCTCTCTTAACATTTTTTTTTAGGATTTGAAGCTTATGATTGAGTTGAAATCTTATAATCTCCAGTCTCAGCTCTATCATTGTCTTGGTTATTTTCACTTTCTTATGTTATGCTATTTCTTTGTTTTTGATTTGTTCTCATCATTGTTTAAATTAAGGTGGATATTACTATGGAAAGATCAAATTTCCTCCTGGTTATCCATACAGCCCTCCAAGTTTCAGCTACCAAATTTTGTATATGGATTTTTTTTGCAAATTTGAATTTATTACCTATTCTGCAGTTTTTAATTGATTATTTGCTGCTACCCTTTCAAACTCTTGTCTCCTTGGTTCAGCATGACCACCCCAAATGGAAGATTTGCACCCTACAAAAGGATCTGTTTATCCATGAGTGACTGTAAGCTTCCTATGATCCTAGTCTCTTTTAAATACCATGTTATGTAGTATGCATGCATGCAATCTTAAATTAATGTTTATCATCTTTCAGTTCACCTAGAGACATGGAATCCAATCTGGTCAGGGTCGAGGTAAGTGTAACAATTAGAAGTTTATGATGATAAGTTTATATTTTAAAGCCTTTTTAGCATCCAAATTTTCTCAGGTCCAATTTATTAATGCAAGTTAGTAAACAAATAATACGACGGTTATTTAAATCAATGGTTGTTATCAAGAAAAGAAAAGAAAGTATTGTTTCTATCTTGATGCCTTCCAAGTAAAATAAACTTATATACAACCGGACACATGAATATATTCTGTTCAACCTACTCGATAAGTGATCCTCGTAGTAATTTTAAATAATAACCACAGTTATTTCTTCTTAATTGAATATTACTATTTTGTTTTCCATCTCTGACTAGTTAATTTTTGCTTGCAGCATTTTTGCTTGCAGAATTCTTACTAGTTAATTTTTGCTTGCAGCATCTCTGACTAGTTAATTTTTGCTTGCAGCATAAATTTTAGTGACATTAGTGTCTAGAGCTTTGTTTCATTTTCATCTTTTGTTTAGTGTTTAGAGCATGCTGTGTCTCATTTTAAAAGTTAATGAGGTTCCCATTTTCCTGGCTATGTTCTAGAGTAATTGTCTTTGTCACTATTTGTAGTTTTCATTACATATGCTGGATCTTTATGACTTATTCTAAATCTAATTTCAGGTTGATTTGCATGCAATTTGCACGATCATGGAACCAATCCCTCTGAACCAGGGAGTTCTACTAGCACTTCTACAACAGCTAGCCTGTGATATTAGCAATGAGACTGCCCGGAAGTTAGGATGGATGACTGATGTTGCTTCTGCTATTATTCCAACTGACCCAACGATCACATTGCATGTGCGTCTAATATTTGAGCAGGTTAATGGTATTTTGGATGCTAAAAGAAGATTACTAAAGAAGATTACTACAAAGAGAATCAAGATCTGGTTGCCGTAAAATAAGAAAATTGTTAGTATTGTATCTCAAGTGAGGAGTCAATTGAATATTATCTTATAATGCCATTAATATGTTGATCGTAGTTTAAAGTATTGGTTCTCATGTCTGCACACATGAATTCAAGTGTGTATCTGGTTATTAATTATTTTGTAATTTGACATCCTTGTAATATTTCATTAATTTTTAATATGATTGAAGTTTAATTTTATCTATTTTTGTTTCATAAATATATTTATCTATTTTATTGTGTATTTAGTTTATAATTGAATTAATATTATAAAAGAAAATATTAAATTATCATACGCGTAATTAGTAAGAAAAAAATTTGTATAGAGCGATGAGTATATATTCAAATAATTGGATGCTAAAACCATTGCTAAAACCTATAGCAATGGAGTTTCAACCGTGGGTATAGGAAAGCAAAAGGTGTCTTTAAAACCTATACCAACGGATACGAAACCGTGGGTATAACACCGATACCTATACCAACGGGTGAAAAAACCGTCGCTATAGGCTATAGTGACGGCATTTTGCCGTGGGCATAGCTAATTAAAAACGACGGAAAAATATGTCCGTTGGTATAGGTTTTACGGGCTATACCTACGGTTTTTCGCCTTTTACCCACGGATTTTTGCTGTCACTATATGTCAAATTCCTTGTAGTGGCTCGAAAGTTCGGATCGAGTGTTCGGACCACGTGGTAAGATCTGAGTCGCTCATCACGGCATGTATCACGAAGTTAGGGGTCCATATCACGAGAAAACGTTATCTTGTCGTTTTGTGGGCGTGGCGTGATATGAGCCGCCCATCATGTTTTGATGCAAATTTTGAGGCGATCCGACGGTGAAATTGGCTCGGCAGAATTTTTCTCCATATGTGGAGGTCGGTACCTCGTCCCTTCGACTCGAGAGGATGGTAGCTCAGACGAACGCTCGGAAGTTCGGATCGAGTGTTTGGACCATGTGGTGAGATCTGAGCCGCTCATCACGGCACGTATCACGAAGTTGGGGGTCCAGATCACGAGAAAATGTTTCTTGTCGTTTTGTGGGCGTGGCGTGATCTGAGCTGCCCATCATGTTTTGACGCGAATTTTGAGGCGATCCGATGGTGAAATTGGCTCGGCAGAATTTTTCTCCATATGTGGAGGTCGGTACCTCGTCCCTTCGGCTCGAGAGGATGGTGGCTCGGACGAACGCTCGGAAGTTCGGATCGAGTGTTCGGACCACGTGGTGAGATCTGAGCCGCTCATCATGGTGCGTATCACGATGTTGGGGGGTCCAGATCACGAGAAAATATTATCTTGTCGTTTTGTGGGCGTGGCGTGATCTGAGCCGCCCATCATGTTTTGACGCAAATTTTGAGGCGATCCGACGATGAAATTGGCTCGGTAGAAGAAGATCAAGAAGTTAAAAAAGTTTCCAGAATCACTACAAAAATCTTCTTGGACGTAAAACTAATTTTAAAGTTCCACTTAGAGAGAATTTTTTGCAGTTGATGTCAGAAGACCTTGTTCAGGACCTTGTGACTACCGAAGCACCATTTACGGTGGAGGAGGTGAAGGAGGTAGTCTCTCAAATGGGTAGGGAGAAAGTGCTAAGACCAGACAAGTTTCTAGTATTTATTCCACCATACCTTCTGTGAGGATATTAAAGATGGTCTTATGGCCGTCATGGCAGTTATTTACGATCATAGGCTTAAATTGGGCATACTTAATTTTGCGGAAGCAGTTCATATTCCAAAAAAGGAAAACTCTCACAGAGTAGATGTGTCACACCCCGCTTCCCAAAAAGAATACGGAATACGGATACGCAACAAAGCCCAGAGAATAATTTTCATCATCCATAAGCTGTTCAAGAATCTTTACAACATTCACAAGAATCATCAGAGTCGGAAGCAAAAGAATCAACCACATGCACATATGAGCCAAAATACCAACAAGAATACTTGAAAGTTCGGATCGAGTGTTCGGACCACGTGGTGAGATTTGAGCCGCTCATCACGGCGCGTATCACGAAGTTGGGGGTCCAGATCACGAAAAAACGTTATCTTGTCGTTTTGTGGGCGTGGCGTGATCTGAGCCGCCCATCATGTTTTGATGCAAATTTTGAGGCGATCCGACGGTGAAATTGGCTCGGCAGAATTTTTCTCCATATGTGGAGGTCAGTACCTCGTCCCTTCGACTCGAGAGGATGGTGGCTCAAACGAACGCTCAGAAGTTCGGATCGAGTGTTTGGACCACGTGGTGAGATCTGAGCCGCTCATCACGGCACGTATCACGAAGTTGGGGGTCCAGATCATGAGAAAACATTTCTTGTCCTTTTGTGGGCGTGGCGTGATCTGAGTCGCCCATCATGTTTTGACGCGAATTTTGAGGCGCTCCGATGGTGAAATTGGCTCGGCAGAATTTTTTTCCATATGTGGAGGTCGGTACCTCGTCCCTTCGGCTCGAGAGGATGGTGGCTCGGACGAACGCTCGGAAGTTCGGATCGAGTGTTCGGACCACATGGTGAGATTTGAGCCGCTCATCATGGTGCGTATCACGATGTTGGGGGGTCCAGATCACGAGAAAATGTTATCTTGTCGTTTTGTGGGCGTGGTGTGATCTGAGCCGCCCATCATGTTTTGACGCAAATTTTGAGGCGATCCGACGGTGAAATTGGCTCGGCAGAATTTTTCTCCATATGTGGAGGTCGGTACCTCATCACCTCGGCTCAAGAGGATGGTTGCTTGGTGGCTTGTCGTGGTGCGAGTCGCCGAGTGATGGAGTTAAGCGAATCGACGAGTTCTTGCCTTGAAACGTCGTAACTCTCCGTTTTGTCATTTTGCCTTTCTTTAGTGGGCCCTTAAATGCTTAGAAAGCCCAAACATCGCTCTCTTGGCTATAAGTCCCCACTCCCCTCACCCCTAGCTCATTTCTCACTTTCACTCCAAATTTTTACTTTTACTCTCAGTTTTGCTCTGCTAGCGGCGATTTGTGCTCCAAGACGGTGGTGCTAGCTGTCGCGTGGGCCAGGCGATTTCCGACGAACTAATTCCGACCGTGAACGTCTCTTCTAAATTTACGTCACATCAAGGTTAGTGTTTTTGCCTTAGAAATTTATTAGAGATGTCAAGAGTAAACTCGGGAAGTGAGGCATCGTCCTCGGGAGATAGAAGCGCCGAGGAGAGGAAGGAAGTAGTGAGCCGTAGGAAGGGGAAGGAGGTGGTAGGGTCGTCTGCGGCCGAGGAGAAGAAGAAGGGGGCAGTGGTCCGGTCTTTTATAGTCGAGGAGGTTGTGGAGACCGAGAGGCGAGCCCCTGAGTCGGGTTGGATGCCTGGTCCGCTGTCCGGTCAGGCCGGAATTAGGCAGTACAAGGGCGATATGCTGAAGAAGGCGATAGTTGGTCGCTCGGCAACTTACGAAGAGAACGCCCCGAGGGAGGTCTCCGAGGTGGATGACCTGGCTACAATATTATCCTAGCGGGATCTCGTTCGGATCAGAAAGGGGTTCGCCATACCTCCTGAGTTCAGGCTGATCCTCCCCGGCCCTGGGATGCGAGCGAACACGGAGCTGTCACCGAACACGTGTGTCTTTGACTACGACTCCCTGAACGCCGACCTGCGCTTCCCTCTCCATCCCTTCGTACTGAAGGTCCTCCCGGTGCAATTTATGCCGAACACTTAGCGCCACGTGCTTGCCTTCTTGCTCCAATGCCGTGTCGCCGAAGTCGAGCCAGATGTCGTCATCCTTCATAGTTTATACCGAATCAACCTGATTTCTAAGATGGAGCCTCGCTATTACTTGTCACCTCGGCGAGGCGTTAAGTTAATAGAGAATCTGAATTCGATAAAGCATTGGAAGGAGAAGTTCTTTTTGCTGAGGGGGCCTTCGACACTGGACTCATCTTTATAAGAAGGAGAGCGGGGACTACGACGACGGTAGCTCCGGGAGTGGCAAGGACTAGGAATGTGCTGTTGGTTGCTAGGAGCCAGGGGAGGAGTTAGGGACCGCCGTCGAGGACTTTGGACCAGAGAAGGAGTGGGGACCCTTTGAGTATTGTTGTTATTGGGTCGAAGATTGAGGGCTTGCAAAACAGTTGCATGGAATTGCTGGAACTCGGCACGAGTGATGGGTGACTCATTGTTCCTCGGAGGTTGCCGACCGGAAGGGGAATGAGGTCTTCTCCTATGGTGCCCGGGGGACTCTCTCCGCCCTCTTCGAGTAGGGGACCTTCTGTAGTCTCGGCGATGAGGAGATCGCTCATTCGGACGTTGTTGGCGGGAGGCTCCCTCTCGGGCCCGCCTTTCATCCAAACGGCAGCGAAGATCCTCATCCTTCTGCCGATTGAGGACGGTATTGCAAAGGTCGGAAGCTCGGGGATTGTGGGATGCCATAGAATCGGAAGAGGGGTTGTGTATTGAGATGCGGTTCTGATGGAGAGGTTGCTTCTGGAGATTGGGACGCGAGGCCCCCGCACCGGCATTCTGAGGCCCGGGGGGACCCCGAGGAGGTTGAAGATTCTGGGGAGGAGGTTGGTCCTGCTGGAGAGGGTCCTCAGCTTGAGGAGGAAGTTGCCCCTGCTGCTGAACAGGTTGGAGTGGGACCTCCTGTTGCGGATCAACGGGATTGGGTCCTCGGTTGGACCCTCTGGATCTTACTTTCCTTGGAGGCATGGCTGGAGAAAATCTGATCTTCGGGAAGATGAAGGGTTGCTATTCGTGGTGTTCCCACAGACGGTGCCAATCTGTTACTGCTAAATCTGGTGTGGGGGCAAACAGATAGTATTTGTGGATCTTAGGAAAACTGAATAGCCAAACCTGAAACCTTTCCACCGGAGTTTGACTGTTGACTCCCACCGTTCACCTGCAAAAAGTGCGAGACACCGGGGTTGATCCCGGCGACGCACCCTCCGACGCTCAAGGCAATAATCAGGAAGATTATGAAAGAGCATAAATTGGCAAAAGATTGATTACCTCTTAATGGTGGTAGATGAGGGGTATTTATAGGCCCCTTTGGGATCAAATTAGGAATGTAATCTCCGTGATTAGATAAGGAATGTAATCCCTAATTCCCAGTGGAAGGATAGATATGAATCAGGGCCGTTGATTAGTATTAATCAGAAACTCTAATTCTATCCTGCTGAACCGGGTTCGTTGTGGGTTGAAACCCGCACCCAGTTGAGATGGATCCGTTCGCGGGTCGACGGGTCTTTGGGGAGAAGATCTGGTACCCGCTTCAGACCCGTTTGTAGGTGAAATTACCATTTTATCCCTGGGCTTTAAGATTCGTGTCCGATTTGGATGGTTCCGATTTAACCCTATTTTTAGCCATATCAATACTATTGCACATTAATTCACTTCGAACATAATTATAATGTAAATATATACCCACTTACTAATTTCATCAATTATCACATCACGAGTCAATATCATGATATATATATCACAAACGTACACCACACATGCGGGTTTCCAAAAAAAGAGGCCAAAATCACTTATTTCCTCTAATTAAATCTCATAATATCCAATTATAGCATACTAGCTCATACACCATGTCCCATGTAAGTAAAATCACCTATAAGAGCCTATATGTCCCAAAACATGCACAAAACATGCACTATAAATACACGGATTTCCAAAACATGATCACAATCACTAATTTCGTCTAATTACATCTTATAACATCCCTCCATAGTATGCTAGCCATACACAAGGCTCCACATATACCAAATTACCTATATCGGCCTATATACCCAAAAACATGCACGAAACATGCACGGGGTAAAAATAGGCATAAACAATTTAATATATTTAGTTTTTATACTTCAACACATCACATTAACCCATAATATAGGTTTTATATACTTAAAATAGTTAATTTCACCAAATATCTCAAAAATCCATTTCAAACCCTTAAAAATCCGTATTTTCATTGAAAATCAATTTTTGGCATAGCTTCTACAAAATATATCAAAAAGTCAAGAAATTTGGCCACAATATAAAATATTTATAAATACAACATACTCACCTGACGGATCGAGCAAACGATATCCCACGTCCGCCCGGTAGCCGATCGAAGTTCGACTTTTTCCACCTAATTGGAAATTTATAGGACCGATTAGCATAAAACTCAAAACTGGACCTCCAAATTCGAATCCGTCGTCACCCATACGTCACAAATGACATAAGTAGGCGAGCTACATCGACGGATTTCAAATTCGAACCCCAATACAAGAACTCACATATTGATCGGATGCTTTCTAATAGGAAAATTTCCTATTTTCTATTTTCTTTAATCCCCTTATTCTTAATCTCTCAAATTAGGGTTAATAATAATAATAGAACTCAATTACACCTCCGAACCCAACAAATTCCCACCTAAATCTCGCTCGGGCATTTCACCGAATACTCGGCGTGCATATTTCACCTATAGTCCATTTCACTCAATTTAATTGAACTTAAAGCCTATAAAAATTACCAAAATTTCTCATTAATCCTCTTATAACATTTTTCACCCTCCAATAATTTTTCTACCATCAATGGAACCAATTTTCCTTTCCAAATTCACAAACCCTAATTTATTAACAACTTGCCAACTCTTTAAAAATATGCTAATTTCTCACCTCTACTACTCCTATCATAATATTTCTACTCAATAAAAACTATCGACACTTAATTTTATACAATAAAATAAAATGGGGTATACCTTCTCAAAGCCCTCTCCAAAAACCGATGCTACCACGTTGTAGAGAATCCTTCAATTAGTCATCCCCTCAGTTTAATTTGAAAACGACGAAGAAATGGGGTGGATTTGGGCGAGAGAGAGAGAGGCCGAATGGGTCGGTTTAGTCAGGAGAAGGAAACGGGAAAGGAAAAAGGAAGATGGAAAGAAGGAAATGGGGGGTGGGGGGTTGTGTGTTTAAAAATATAATATATATAATAATAATAAGAATAAGGTATATTTACATATAAACCCTCAAAATCCAAAAAAATTACAAATAAACCCCAACTCTTTTCTATAATAATACGAACAATACAAAATACATTAAAATTAACTTATAATAATCCCCCAAAATTATAAAATAAAATAAACAATATTTATTCACATAAAATCTCAACTCATGACCCCAATATATCAATAATACCCATCTACAACAAATATCCATACCAATATCAATATTTTAAAAATAAAATAAAATAAGATATAACTTCAAAATAATTCTCACCCCTACAAAATATAAAAACAAATATTTTCGGTATTTTAAAATTCGAGGTGTTACAGTTGTGTTCATTTTGGCCTTGAACAACACTGGTTAATTATGAGTGAACTTGGAGAATGTAGCCTCTCTTCATTCTCCTAGAAATGGCCTCATTTCACACTCACAAGATGAATGCCCATAAAAAGTATCCTGCTATACACCACTTTTATTTCAAAGTTATGAGAATCATTAAAAGCCAAGCTTATCTTAACTCTTTGCAGGCAGCACTGTTTTATCATCCTAAGAGTGGGTATGAGATTTTAATCTCTCAGTGCTCTCGTCGATTCAACAAGATTTAGTTATCCCTTTAAACCTAGATCTTGGGATCTCCAATTCCTAGGTAGGGTTTCCATCAAGTATCCTCTTTCATCATAGGCTTTAAACCCATTCCTCTTGATGATCTTAAAACCTGCTCTCGCGACAGACCTTTAGTAAATGGATCCGCTAGGTTGTCGGCCAATTTTATATATTCTATAGAGATTACTCCATTTGAGAGCAGTTGTCTAATGGTTTTGTGTTGCCTTCTGATGTGACGAGACTTACCATTATTATCACGCCCTGCTTCCCAAAAATATGGAATACGAGTACGTAACAAAAGCCCAGCGAATGATTTTCATCATCCACAAGATGTTTCAAGAATCTTTACAACACATCACAGGAATTATCAGAGTCGGAAGCAAAAGGTACAACCATTCATGAATACTTGAAACAAATTGCCAACAGAAATTTACTTGAAACCAAATACAATATTCTCAAATAAATCAGAGTCTGGAAAGAAAACAAATATCCTGGGTCACATCTCCTAAATACAAATAATATCCAAATCTCAAAATACAAGAATAATCCAAGTCTCACGAATACAAATATTGTTCCAGCACGATACAAGAAATAATAATAATAATCAAAAGCAACACTAATACTTCAAGTCTCCAATACCATATTGAACCTGTTCACCATAATCTGCAATTCATCAAATGTAGGAAAGAGAAAAAGAGAAAACACAAGTACCCGTCAATTGCAAGTCGCGGGTCACAAATAGAGTAGGACACAAGCACATGGAATGGGGAAAACTAACTAGCACATGGTATATGTATGATGTGAACCTAGACAACTAGCATGGTAAAAGTGTCAAGTGTACACTGCATAAATCAAGTGTCATGTAAACAAGTATCCTATAAACATGCATCAAGTATCAAGTGTCGTGTAATCTTGTATCAAGTATCATGTTTCATGTAATCAAGTCTCATATATCATATAGTCAAGTATCGAGCAAGCAGGTATCATGTCAAGTATTATGTTCAAGTATCTTGTTCAAGTACCATGTTCAAGTATTAAGTTCAAGTCTTGTGTGATTACTATCTAGGTAGCACGACATGCAGCCTACAGGGGAGTGTACTCAGGGACAAGCTCCAAGTATCATGTAACATGTATCATGTAAACAAGCTCCAAAAACCCAAACAAGCTCCAAAACCAAAACAAGCACCAAAACCAAAACAAGCTCCAGTGTCATGTGTGTACGTGTCATATAAATCGTGTCAAGATCCACATGTAAACAAGCTCCAATAACCAGTAGGTTCTTCCGAGTATACGTTTCGGCACTATCCACTACTAGATCTTTCCCATACACCCCGGCTTGGTTACTTTTATTATTGTTATCCAACGGACATGAATGTGTACGGAATAGTATCAAATAAACATGATATAGCCAGGTTTAGGGTTCAGGGTAACAAGTCAGCATGCATGGATGATATACATTCACATATACGAGCAAAATAGTCTAGGTTCATAATCAGGACAGTAAGACCAAGCAGTACTAAAACAGTGATTTCAAGAGCTACAGACATGCAAATCAGAATCCGTCAAAGGATCTGGAAACTAGACATCCACACACATCCAACAAGTATAATTAAGTCACATACTAGTTCACAACATCTCAACTCAAAACTGATTTGAATACAGAATTTATGTTCAGCCAGAAAACAGGGGAACAACTTCAAAAGCATGAAAACAGCATGAAGACGTATCAAATAATTCCACGAAAAATCTGGGGTATTTCCCCATAGGTTTAAACTCAAAATAACAAGTTTCATAATATTCTAGTAAGTATAGTTCAGCCATCAAATATAAGAAGCAACACGAAAACATAGTTTGATAAATCTGGAATTCTCAACACTGCTGTACGAAAACTAGGATATCTCGCAATCAGTGAATCGAAATCCAATTCCACCAGAAGGACATGAAAATAGATAAATTTTACTAACTTTCATATTACACAAATAATTTTCATACGGTATAAGGAATTATAGTGAAAACAGAGTTCTTTGCTGAACAGCGCGCAAATTACAGCATGAGTAGATTTTAGAAAAGAATATGAAACACAGACAAAACTCATCTTTAAAATTTATCAAAAATCTGGATAGCCCCTAATATCATAATGAAACGCTGAGCAAAATATTATACCAAGATATTATGTATAGAATAGTTCTTGAAAATAATGTGTTAACAAAATTAACTCAAAACAGAATCTGGAATCTATCGACACGTCTGTACCAAAACCATCATAACTCAGTCATACGAAATCCAAATCATTGGGATTTGAAAATAGACAAAATCATCTAAAATCCATCTTTTATTTTGTAATTCAAATTCGGACTGTAGCATGACGAAAACAGCAATCAAAACAGGACAAGCAGCAAATACAGATTTCACACCTCTAATTAAAAACATCATAACTTTCACAATATTGATCCAAACATAACCAAATTTGAAATACAACCTACCAAACATCTAAGCATCATGGTTTAGGGATTCTAACATGTCCAAGCCTATTATTTTCACATGGGCATTCAATCAAACACAATTCATGCAATTAGTCACATACATGCATCAAAATCAAGTTTTGGGCAAAACCTAGGTTATCATCCAATCAAGCTTGGTGTTATAAGTCATCTATGGCCAATTAATCACAATAGAGACAAAATCCATCAAGGAAAACACAAATTTTGGTTGTCTCTAGACCCAACTACTCTAGGTATGAACTTTTTGACTTGTATCAACCTAATAAATTTTTGTACAAGTTACTTGCCTTGTGATGGAGATGAATATGATGCAAATAGCCCTAGGAGCAAAACCCACGAACGAATCCTCTCCAAACGCGAATCCAAGCAAACCCACGAACAAAACTCCCACACGAACAAACTCCTTGATGCGACGAACGAAGTGGAGAATACCCACTTCAAGGAACACCAAAAGAAGAGTTTTGTGATGATTTGGATGTTGATGGTGGTGCTCTTGGTTGCCGGCCAACAAGGAGGAGGATGGGGGGTTGTAGGGTTTTGTATGGAGGTGGAAGTATGGAGAGGTTTGTAATGGTGGTGGTCGGATTGGAGGCTAGAGGGGAGGCTCGGTTTTGGATGGGGAAATATGCAGGCCGGGATTGGGGAGATTTGGAGAGGGGGAGGCCGGATATAATTAGGAGAGGGTGAGAGATAATAGGATTAGGGTTAGGGTTTAGAGTATTAGGGGTTATATATATGGGGTAATTTGTGGGTTAATGGGTAGTGGGTACTAATATGTAGTAATAGGTATACAAATGGGTAATGGGTATTAGGTAGATTTCAATTGGGGATACAATTTATAGTGAATTTTATGGTCCTTGAAAAATCTAATTAGGGGTCAAAAATCATAGGTTTGGAAAATCACCACAAAAAATCCATCACCTCACCATGGAACAATATATTGAAGATAATGAGGCCAAAAATGAAGAAAAGAATCCAAAATGGCGAAAACGAACCAAAACGACGAACAAACAACACAAGGAGCTCAAATGAAAAGAAAAAGAATATATATTGAAAATAAATCCAATATACGGTTCCGAAAAAATACAAGAGATATAAAAATACACAAAAATAAAAAATACACTCCAAAATACATAAAATAAAAAACAAGGATTACAATTATACATACAACTCAGTGCCCGTGCTATAGACGATTGGCTGTCACAGTGTACACATAAAGCAGGCACTGGTTTTTCCCACATAGGAATATCCTCTAAAAAGTTTCGAAGCCATTCTGTTTTCTCTGTCGCTTTGTCTAAAGCAATAAACTCAAATTCCATGGTGGATCTCGCCAATAGTGTTTGTTTAGAGGATTTCCATGACACAGCTGCACCACCAAGTGTGAAGACATATCTACTTGTGGATTTTGAGTTCTTGGAGTCCGATATCCAGTTGGCATCACTGTAGCCTTCTAGTACTGCTGGATATCTGGTGTAATGCAGCGCATAACTCTGAGTATGTCGCAAGTAGTTCAATACTCTACTTATTCCTTTCCAGTGACTTCATCCTGGATTACTCGTATAGCGGCTCAGTACATTTACCGAATGTGTTAGGTCCGGTCTTGTACAATTTGTTAAGTACATCATACTACCGATTATATGTGCATAATCCAGTTGTGATATGCTTTTGCCTGTGTTTTTGAACAAGTAAAGACTGGGATCGACGGGACTTTTTGCTGTCCCATTGGAGTAATTCTTGAATCTTTCAAGTACTTTCTCAGCATAATGAGCTTGAGACAAAGTAATTCCCTCAGATGTCCTGAAAACTTTGATTCCTAGTATGACATCTGCAACTCCCAAATCTTTCATGTCAAACTTGCCACTAAGCATGCTCTTAGTTTGTTTGATAATGTCTTATTGCTTCCAATAATGAGCATGCCGTCTACACACAGACAGACCAAATTGTATCCATTTAGAGTAACTTTGATGTAGATATACTTATCACATTCATTTATTTTGAAACCATTTGACATCATAACATTGTCAAATTTTGCATGCCACTGTTTTGGAGCTTGTTTCAGTCCATACAGGAATTTTACAAGCCTGCACACCTTATTTTCCTGTCCAGAAACTACGTAACCCTCAGGTTGTTTCATGTATATTTCTTCTTCTAAGTCCCCATTTAGAAATATTGTTTTAATATCCATTTGATGTATTTCTAGGTTACGTAGAGCTGCCATAACTATCAACATTCTTATGGAAGTTATTCTTGTAACTGGGGAATATGTATCAAAGAATTCTAGGCATTCCTTTTGCCTAAATCCTTGTACCACAAGTCTTGCTTTATGCTTCTCTATTGAACCATCTGGTTTTAATTTTTGTTTGAAAATCCATTTTCATCCTAGAGCTTTATATCCAGAAGGCAAGTCGACTTACTCCCATGTATGATTTTGCATAATGGATTTTATTTCACTTTTGATTGCTTCCTTCCACATAGGAGCATCAGGCATAGACATGGCTTCCTTGAAAGTTCTGGGCTCATTCTCTAACAAAAAGGCCGTTACAAAGTCATGACCAAATGATTTTGATGTTCTAGCCCGTTTACTTCGTCTAGGCTCATCATTATCATGTTCTGCTTCATCAACTGAAGTGCTTGCATTCCTTTGTTCACATGTACGTTTGGGATACGTAGTATCCTTGCACGGAAACACATGTTGGAAGAAGGAAGCATTCCTTGATTCCATTATTGTATTCATATGGATATCCGGTATATCTGATTTGTATACCAAGAACCGATATGCACTACTGTTGTGTGCATATCCTATGAATATGCAATCAATCGTCTTCGGTCCGATGGTGACCTATTTCGGGGTAGGTACTGCCACTTTTGCTAGACACCCCCACACTTTGAGGTATTTATACGAAGGTACGTTACCTTTCCACAGTTCGTATGGTGTCTTGCCGATTTTCCTGTGAGGTATTTTATTGAGAATGTAGTTGGCAGCCAGCAACGCTTCCCCCACATATTTTGGGATAAGCCAGAATTTAACAAGGCATTTATACGAAGGTACGTTACCTTTCCACAGTTCGTATGGTGTCTTGCCGGTTTTCCTGTGAGGTATTTTATTGAGAATGTAGTTGGCAGCCAGCAACGCTTCCCCCCACATATTTTGGGATAAGCCAGAATTTAACAAGGCATTCATCATCTCCTTTAGAGTTTGGTTCTTACGCTCGGCAGTACCATTTGATTCGGGTGAGTAAGGAGCAGTTGTCTGATGAGCGATTCCATGTTCAGAGCAGAACATATTAAATGATGCATCATATTCTCCTCTTCTATCACTCCTAACGATTTTAATCGTTTTGCCAAGTTGATTCTCAACCTCAAGTTTATATTCTTTGAATTTGTCCAAAGTCTCATTTTTGCTATGTAACAAGTATACATAACAGAATTTTTTGCAATCGTCTATGAATATCACAAAGTACTTTTTGCCATCTCTGGTCTGCACGTATTTTAAATCACACAGATCCGTGTGAATTAGACCTGAGTTTCTGTGTTCTTTTCTACAGAACGTGATGGAGTTTTAGTGAGTTTGGCCTCCGTGCAAACTTCACATTTTTCGGAGTTATCTACCTTAAATTTTGGTAGCAAATTCATGTTAATTAATCTACGCATAGAATTGACATTAACATGGCCTAGTCTTTCATGCCAAACAGAAGAAGACTCAACAACATAGGCAATAGGAATTATTTCATTAACATTGGGAACAACAGGAACAATAGTTTTAGGGATGACTGTCATTACATTAAACTTGAACAGTCTATCCTTTACATATCATTTACCCAAGTACACCCTATTCTTAGACAATACAAAATTATCAGAAACAAGAACAACCTTAAACCCATTCTTGCTTAGCAAAGAACCTGATATCAAGTTCTTTCTAATATCTGGAACATACAACACATTTGTGAGTGTTAGTTCCTTGCCTGAAGTCATCTTCAGCACTATCTTCCCTATTCCTGCAATTTTGGAGGTGGAAGAGTTTCCCATGAACAGCTGTTCATCTTTGTTGCACTTTTGGTATGAAATGAACATCTCCTTGTCCGAGCAGATATGCTTGGTGGCCCCAGTATCGTACCACCATTTACGAGGATTGCTCCCCACAAGATTTACCTCTATACTACAACACAGAGGTCCAGGTCAGAGAGACCAGTGGACATGTTCTCAACTATGTGTGTGTGGGATTTTTCATTCCCTTTGGCATGTCCAGTTCCTGCACGATTGTTGTCCTTGCTGCGGCACTCAGAAATTTTGTGCCCCAGCTTACCATACTTGTGGCATTTCCCAGCAAACCACTTTGCAAGAGGTTTTTTGTTTGAGGCCTGTGGGAAAAACTTTCTCTTCTTACCCTTGTGTTCGTGCTCCACCATGTTGGCCTTTTCTATGGACTGATTTCCATAGGACCTGTCAGCCTTGCGATTCTCCTCTTCGATCCGCAACCTGACAATGAGGTCTTCAAGATACATCTCCTTTCGCTTGTGTTTGAGGTAGTTCTTGAAGTCTTTCCATCCAGGTGGAAGCTTTTCGATGAACACTGCAACCTGGAATGGTTCGCACAACATTATGTTCTCTGCAACGATTTCATGCATTATGACCTGCAGTTCCTGGACTTGACTCACAACAGTTTCGGAGTCAATCATCTTGTACCTAGAAATTTGCCGACTACAAACTTCTTGGACCCGGCATCTTCTGTTTTGTACTTCTTTTCCAAAGACCCCACAGGAGTTTGGACGTCTTGAAGACACAGTAGACGTTGTACAGGGGGTCTACCAAGCCATTCAGGATGTAGTTCCTGCAGAGGTTGTCACCCTGAGTCCACACATCAACCGCAGCAATGGAGTGTGCATCAATCGGTGCCAGCATCGGGGCAGATTCAGTGAGAAACATGTCCAGCTTCAAGGTGGTTAGGTAGAACTTCATCTTCCCTTGCCACTTCTTGAATCCAGTTCCATTGAACTTCTCCGATTTTTCTCCCACAGTTATGTGTGTGGGCAGAACGACCAAATGTGCCGCAACTGATTGTGCAGTCACATTTTGGGTCACCGATGTTTCGGTACTGATAAGCCCACTCGCAATATCATTCTGTGTGTTCTCCATGTTAATTCTTCTCTTTTCTGAAACAGTTGAAATAGAACAGTTAGTTGTCGTTTTTTCTGAATTGATAACAGTATCTGTAAACAATCTTCACAAAAACTGTTAGAATCGGTGAGGGGAAAAATTCTGCTTTAAGACTGTTAGAACTCAAATTTTATAAATCTGAAAATGACTAACAATAATTGTGAAGAACAAAAATTACAGGAATAAAATGTAACAAACCAAAAGCTTTATACAGAGTCGAGATTAAGATCTCTCTCCTTAAAGCAAAATTCGCCCCGTAGTGTGACGGTGGATGACGAATTGCCTCCCAGGATACAACTGCATACCTTCTCTGAAGAGCAGCACCCAAACTCCAGAGATCTCAGCGAACAGTACTGTGTTGTATTCTCAATTTTTGACACAGAGGAGAAGAAGAAGAAGTATAAAAACTCTGATTATCAAAAAACTCTATTACTGGTAGACAACATTCAGTTGTCTTATAGGAGAAATGGAGGCTCTTCAGAGGCCAATTACTCTGTAACAGCAGAGTAATGGTCCACTACTCTGCAACAGCAGGGTGGTGGTTTAGATTCATAACTGGTGAGCTATTACTCTGTTGTTACAGAGTAATGGTATCAGTTACCGAATGTGAAAAGCCTCATCAATGCACTCGGGAAGAAAATTTTTTGACTGGGGCAAAAAAAATAAAATTTAAGCCAGGCCGGGCGCTCGCGTGTGTTTGTCATTTTGGCTAAGTCCTCTCTTCACTACACGTTAATGGTAATTCCCGAGCCACGCCCTTTAGTCCAATTTTCTAATATATATACTAGAAAAAATCTTTCCCAATTTTCGATATGGGACTATCCATTTTCTTCAAGTTGCCAAGTTAGTACATTTCAAGTACCTAACTTTGGACCAACATTTCTCATTCATACGGAATTCGTTTTTGGCATGTTAGTACACCACAGAATAGTACTCGTCGAGAGGATCGCAATCCACTCATTTTTCGGTGCCGCCGGTGGCCGGAGCCTGCCAAAATCCGGCCCGAAAAACTACAAAAATTAATTCCAACATTAACTAGGCCAACAGTTTCCACTGACAGGCTCGAAAGAGTCTAGAGTGCAGTTGGCAACTGCGAGACTTGCTATCGTGACCAATTTTTGTCAATGCCTATAAATAGTTTGTCTAGTGTCATATTTCTGCAAATACTTTGAAAATGTGGCATTAATTGGAAAAAAATTCAAAAGAAAGAACATGATAAACAGTGTCAAAATTTTGGTAGACACAAAAGAAAGATGGGAATGAAACTCCAAATTCTGAGGACGGCATCTTACCATCCTTCCAGAACCCTAATCACAATCCCAATCCGTTGTTTCAGGAATATTATTATAAAATCCCAAAACTTTCATCAACCCAATTTAAAATCCCATCTCAAAGTCAGCTCTTTGCCCTCAATTTCATCGACTAGTTCTTCTGTTGGGCTCATTGGGTTTTCTCATTCTAGCAGGAGAACCACTGTGTACATGGCTTCTTCGGGTTCGGGTTCGGGTTCGGGTTCAGTTCAGAAATCGGAGGAGGAGTGGAAGGCAATCCTCTCGCCAGAGCAGTTTCGGATTCTTCGCAGAAAGGGAACTGAGTAATGATCACAATTTTAATCCCTTACTTGGTTCTTTTAAACTTGGGTTTTCATTATTGTTTCTGTGTTTTTCTCTGTGATTTATTTATTTATTTTCAAAGTCATGAACTTGCCTTGCTCATTTTAAGTTGTAGATTCTCAATCAGATTTCACACCGATGATACCAAATTTATGTCGAACTTATGCATGTCCTCTTTGTTTTTTACCTACCATAGCCCTAGGCTATGAAGTAGAGAAACTTTTGCTTGGAAACTGTGGCAGTGATTTGAAATTTTTGTGTGTCAGATATAGATATAGTTTTTATACATGATGCAACCTGTTTCAATGTATTATTTCAGAATCCTCGTGTGTTGGTGTTAAAATTTTAAACTTCGGATATCGGTATTGTATTGGATGGTAAATATTCATATTTGGATATCGAATATCGGCAAATATGTCGGTGATATTCAAAAAATACCGGGTTGCCATAACATAGGAAGATATTGTTAGGGAATTAAGCGCAGTTGGAATGAGTTTTGGTGAAGTGATAACCGATCACAAGAATCAACCAAGTAAGTAGACCAACTCAAATATACAAAGCATACAATTTTGTCTCAGTTTGGACGAACCTAATCCAGGGGAGAACTAGCTGAGATATTACTCAACTAGAGAGGATATAAGAGTTACAATCACTTTCACCAAGAACCTATCTCTCAGGACTCACTAGAAGATACTCTGTTATTTACAATGGAAAAACCCTCAGATGAAGTATTACATCTTAGTGGAGGTCATTACATTGATATATAGAGATCTAGAGAAACTCTAGGTTGTAGTCTCGATACTATTACCGTCCGATATACCTTGAAGAGAAAGCCAGACGATAGGTGTCGTACGATCTAACTTGGAGGAGAAGTTGAACTCAAACAGATTCACCCAGAATCGGCCCATCTGCTGTTGTCAGTCGTTGTCGGTCGAATGCTCCCAAGATCGGTTGTGCACACTCTGCCTGGTTGCAGCGACCATCACCCCACTGCCAGCCTACAAACAACAACTTCGTCTTCCCGTCTTTGCTTCAAACATCTCTCTTCACCGTCTTCTCTTTATATCGAACCTAGTTTGCAAGACATAAACCTAACAATTTCTGTCTTAGACTGCATAATCATGCTTTCACACATGTGCGATTAATTGCCTCTAAACTCTTTAATTTTCCTCTTGTAAACAACCCAATTCAGTGCCTTCTTCTGCTAGTCGAATTTATCTCCACCTATAGGGACATCAAACGGGCCAGTCCGGCCTGAAATTGGACTGGGCCGCTACTATAGCGGTTTGGTTTTTGCTTTTTGGGACCGCGACCAGGTTGGAATCGGACCGCCAAGACCCGGGACCAGCCGGGTCGTGAACCGGATAGGCCCGTACTGTAACTAGGTTGTCCAGCCTAGCCTACTATTATAGAATTTTTTTAATTTTAATTTTAATATTTAAAGTTAATAAATGACTAAAAACTCTTCCCGGTGACTATAAAAGGCTAGTTTCTGGGGGTAAATTAGGAAACACAAAAAATATGAAATTCTATAAATAGATAAGTCTTCCAAACCATTTTCTTCACACCCAAATTTCCAAATAATTGCTTAACTCTCAATTTATTCCAAACAATTCTCTTAACTCTCTTAATTTATTCTTGCAATTTGTGGAATCTCAAAGTTCGAAGAAGTGAAGAGGTGCAATATTAAGTTCTTTTGGAATAAATCAACATTCAAGAAGTATTTACAACACAACTTTGAGAATAATCTGGTGTGGTATCTTTTTATAATTCAATATTTGTTACTTGTTAATTTGTTATTTGTTTAATATTAATATTATATTTTTCATATAATTATGGCTTCATCACGTAGTTAAAGTACACAAGAGTCTACCAATATATCTCATCATATTTATATTACACATTTAGATAAAGAGGATGTTAGAGAGTTGAATACCACAAACATTTCTGATTTCGATTTTTCTGACCTTTTCCACAATGATGATGAAATTTATTTAGAGGATACTGAAACACAAAATGTCGAGATTCATCTTCTTCCAAAAAGTTTAGAGAAAAAGCTTTCGATATGCACTGATGCGGTTTGTTTCTGGGAGACGTGTGAATGCACCAGGTGTGAGTTCTTACTCGATTTGTATTTGAAGGAGGAAGCTACTAGCCTACTAATCAGACGACCCTCGGCTGGTCGAGCGGTACCGGTGATAGGCTGGAGTGGAATGAGGCTGGATGCACGGCTCGGATCAGGTGGCTCGGATCCGAGGTCTGGTGTACCTGCAAACGGTCTAGGAACACCGGGGTTGGTCCCGGTGGCAGACCCTCCGACGATCTAGTCAGGCACTTAAGATAGAGCAACAGTAACTAGGGTTTTGTGGAAGAAAGATTGATTACCTGGTGACAAGGGGGAGGGTCTGGTATTTATAGGGGACGCTGATCGGGTCCAGACCCGTTTGGGGCTAGGCCGGATCCGGTTACCCGAGTGGCTGAAGCGGTGGAAAGCCGGGCGGTATAGGGCTGACGTGGCAGATGCCGGAGTGGTTTCCGGGCTGACGTGGCGGAGCTCCGGGCGGTTTTCCGGTGCTGATGTGGCAGATCTGAAGGATCAGAAAGAGCACGTATCCTGAGGGGATCCAGTGGCCCAGGATGGGCCACGTTGATTCCTGACCCATATCACAAGCCCCACGCTCTCGTCGGGCTGGGTGATCCAGTCGTGCGGGAGCGACTCTTTGCCCCTAGGGGAAGAGCAGATGTTGGGGGTAAGAAATAGGATCTGTTGTTTCCCGAAGAGGCCAGGGGGTAGGAGGAAGGGACCCTTCGTTGGATTCTGCGCGGGAGGTCACGTTTTTAGGAGAGAGGAGAGCCGGAAGGGCGCAAGTCGAGGTCTGGGGGGTCGGCGGACGAGCCCACGGGGTCGGCGGACGAGCCCCAAGGGTCGGCAGACGACCACCTCGCTAGTTGGAAGAGCGAGGGGGTGTCAAGGCCATCCGTTGGGGCTTGTTTGCCGAGCGTCAGGGGTCGGTGGACGAGCCCTAAGGGTCGGCAGACGACCGTTTTGCTAGTTTGGAAGAGCGAGGTGACGTCAGGGCAATTCGTTGGGGCTTGTTTGCCGAGCGTCAGGGGTCGGTGGGTGAGCCCTAAGGGTCGGCAGACGACCGTCTTGCTAGTTGGAAGAGCGAGGGGACGTCAAGGCCATCCGTTGGGGCTTGTTTGCCGAGCGTCGGGGGTCGGTGGCTGAGACCGTGGGGGTCGGCCTGTTGAGCGCTTTGGGATCGGCAGACGACCTCCTCGGGTCTGTGGACGATCCCCTCGCTAGTTGGAAGAGCGAGGAGAGTATTTGGTGCTTCGGGATGCTATCCGAATGCCGAGCCACACTGAGCTCTAGGCGAGTGATTGGTGCTCGGGATTCTATCCGAGCGCCGAGCCCCTAGGTGTCAAAGGGGAGCGATTGTTGCTTGGTATGCTATCTGAGCTCCGAGCCCTCACTGAGAAAGGAGAAGGTGGCCTGGCTCGAGCTTCGATCCGAGCGTCGACCCCTCTGTGAGGAAGAGAAGGGGAATTGGCTCGCGCTTCCATCCGAGCTCCGAGCCCCCACTGAGAAAGGAGAAGGTGGCCTGGCTCGAGCTTCGATCCGAGCGTCGACCCCTCTGTGAGGAAGAAAAGGGGAATTGGCTCGGCTTCCATCCGAGCTCCGAGCCCCCACTGAGAAAGACGAAGGTGGCCTGGCTCGAGCTTCGATCCGAGCGTCGACCCCTCTGTGAGGAAGAGAAGAGGAATTGGCTCGCGCTTCCATCCGAGTTCCGAGCCCCCACTGAGAAAGGAGAAGGTGGCCTGGCTCGAGCTTCGATCCGAGCGTCGACCCTCTGTGAGGAAGAGAAGGGAAATTGGCTCGCGCTTCCATCCGAGCTCCGAGCCCCCACTGAGAAAGACGAAGGTGGCCTGGCTCGAGCTTCGATCCGAGCGTCGACCCTTTGTGAGGAAGAGAAGGGGAATTGGCTCGCGCTACCATCCGAGCTCCGAGCCCCCACTGAGAAAGACGAAGGTGGCCTGGCTCGAGCTTCGATCCGAGCGTCGACCCCTCTGTGAGGAAGAGAAGGGGAATTGGCTCGCGCTTCCATCCGAGTTCCGAGCCCCTACTGAGAAAGGAGAAGGTGGCCTGGCTCGAGCTTCGATCCGAGCGTCGACCCCTCTGTGAGGAAGAGAAGGGGAATTGGCTCGCGCTTCCATCCGAGCTCCGAGCCCCCACTGAGAAAGGAGAAGGTGGCCTGGCTCGAGCTTCGATCCGAGCGTCGACCCTCTGTGAGGAAGAGAAGGGGAATTGGCTCGCGCTTCCATCCGAGCTCCGAGCCCCCACTGAGAAAGGAGAAGGTGGCCTGGCTCGAGCTTCGATCCGAGCGTCGACCCCTCTGTGAGGAAGAGAAGGGGAATTGGCTCGCGCTTCCATCCGAGCTCTGAGCCCCCACTGAGAAAGACGAAGGTGGCCTGGCTCGAGCTTCGATCCGAGCGTCGACCCCTCTGTGAGGAAGAGAAGGGAAATTGGCTCGCGCTGCCATCCGAGCTCCGAGCAACCACTGCGAAAGGGGAAGGTGGCCTGGCTCGAGCTTCGATCCGAGCGTCGACCCCTCTGTGAGGAAGAGAAGGGAAATTGGCTCGCGCTTTCATCCGAGCTCCGAGCCGCCACTGAGAAAGGAGAAGGTGGCCTGGCTCGAGCTTCGATTCGAGCGTCGACCCTCTGTGAGGAAGAGAAGGGGAATTGGCTCGCGCTTCCATCCGAGCTCCGAGCCCCCACTGAGAAAGGGGAAGGTGGCCTGGCTCGAGCTTCGATCCGAGCGTCGACCCCTCTGTGAGGAAGAGAAGGGGAATTGGCTCACGCTTCCATCCGAGTTCCGAGCCCCCACTGAGAAAGGAGAAGGTGGCCTGGCTCGAGCTTCGATCCGAGCGTCGACCCCTTTGTGAGGAAGAGAAGGGAAATTGGCTCGCACTGCCATCCGAGCTCCGAGCCCCCACTGCGAAAGGGGAAGGTGGCCTGGCTCGAGCTTCGATCCGAGCGTCGATCCCTCTGTGAGGAAGAGAAGGGGAATTGGCTCGCGCTTCCATCCGAGCTCCGAGCACCCATTGAGAAAGACGAAGGTGGCCTGGCTCGAGCTTCGATCCGAGCGTCGACCCCTCTGTGAGGAAGAGAAGGGGAATTGGCTCGTGCTTCCATCCGGGCTCCGAGCCCCCACTGAGAAAGCCGAAGGTGGCCTGGCTCGAGCTTCGATCCGAGCGTCGACCCTTCTGTGAGTTTCCGAGCGTCGACCCTTCTATGAGGAAGAGAAGGGGAATTGGCTCGCGCTGCCATCCGAGCTCCGAGCAACCACTGCGAAAGGGGAAGGTGGCCTGGCTCGAGCTTCGATCCGTGCGTCGACCCCTCTATGAGGAAGAGAAGGGGAATTGGCTCGCGCTTCCATCCGAGCTCCGAGCCCCCACTGAGAAAGGAGAAGGTGGCCTGGCTCGAGCTTCGATCCGAGTGTCGACCCTTCTGACTTGGTGAAAAAAGTTCTCTCTAGAAAAGGGGAAGGGGCAGTGGGGTAATTTTACGCTTTATTGCTGATGTCATGGTGCGAAGATCAAAGCTTTTTCAGATCTTGGTGGCCGTTGGATCTTGTCAGATAAGATCCAACGGCCAGATCTTTATTGCGAGAATCGAGGAGTCGTTTTCCTCTTTAAAAAACCCCAATCCCCTTCTCATTTCTTCATCTCTATTTTCATTACTCCCTCCCCAATTTTCTCCCATTTTCAGCAAGAGCGGGAATCTTACTTGCCATCGGCTGGTTTTTCGGTTATCGTAACTTTCTACGCTCCAGGTTAGTATTATTTTTCTTTTACCAATGTCGCGAACTCAGTCCGGATCCGATGCCAGCTCGACAGGTCGCTCGGCGGAGGAGTCTGAGTTGGAAACGTCCTCGTCTTTGAGCAAGTACAAGGTGAAGGAGGAAGTTCTTTCCGACCCTGGTTCAGATGGTGGTGACGATGTGGTTTTTGTAGTGTCCCCGTTGAGGTCCAGGAGACCAGGGAAGGAACCCATGGAAGAGGATAGCGAGGAGGACGAGGGCGTTAGCGAGGATGAGGGTGAGGAATCGGACCAGGAGATGGGTGATGATGACGATGGAGACGAAGATGAGCGGGTCGACGAGGGAGACGAGGAAGGAGAGGGAGGCGAGGAGGAGGAGGAAGGCGAGGGAGAGGAGGAGGTAGATGAACAGGAGGCCGGTCAGGGCATGCCCGGGGGGCCCTCTGGGGTCGGAGAGGACCTTCCTCCGCTACCACCTTTGTCGACGCCGTCCCCCGAGCGTAAGGCTTGCCCCCGTCGGAAGAAGAAGGTCATGGCGATTCCCCACAGTCCCTCTTCGCCCGACGAGGGCGCGCCGAAATTGGGTCTCGATGTTCCTCCAGTCACCTTTCGGAATCCCGTGCCGATTCGTATGTACCCTGATGACATCAAGGACATCCAACTGATACCTCCCGTGCCGGGCGAGGACACTCGGGTGAAGATCCGCGCAGACAGCACTCCGAGCGTTCTGAGGTCGGAGTATCTCAACATTATCAGGGCTGCCTATTACATTCCGCGGGAGTATGAGCTCCTCCTTCCAAGCCCCGGTATCCGCCCTACCACTGTTCTGGCCCCCGGTTACTGCATATTCCCAGAGGACGTCTTCCTCTCGGGATTGAGGTTGCCCCTGCACCCTTTTGTGAAGAGGGTTTTGAACTGGGCGGAACTGTGCCCCATGCAGTACGGCCCTAATTCTTGAAAGCATTTTATCTGCTTTATCCTGAAATGCCAAGAGAAGGGGGTGAAGCCGAGGTTGACGTATTTTCGGGCCATCTTTGGAATTGGTTCGCTCGGAGATATGGAGGGGGTCTTCTATTTCTCACCGAGGCCGCACAAGAAGGTGGTGCACGGGCACCCGGACTCGATAAAGAATTGGAGGGGCAAGTACTTTGTTGTTAAGACTGACGGGTCTTGGGAGATCCCGACCCAGTGGAACTTCGTAAAGCCGAGGCACAAGCCTCCGAAGAAGAGCGAATTATCGGCCAAGGAGTGGGAGAAGGTGGATGCGATAGTGGGGGGTCACAGTATTGCATGGCCCCGAGTGACCAAGATTCACCTTGCGAGGGCCGGACTGAGTCCCGCCGACCCTAGTATGTTTCTTTCCATATTTGTTCATCCTCCTGCCTTCGTGTTAACGTTAGCCTTTTTGTTTCATCTTTTTGCAGGGATGTCGACACAACAGGCGGAAGCCAAGAAGATATTGCTCGCCGCGGCCGAGAAGACGAGGGTGGAGAAGGAGGAGCAAGATCGCCGAGCGGAAGAAGCTGGCCGGCCAGGCTGCGCAGGCCGGAGGGTCCTCCCAGGCGCCTGCCCCTACGGCCGAGGGGCAATCCCCGGCGAAGAAACAAAAGAAGCACCACTCGCACCACTCGTCGAGGTCGGCTCGAGACGCAGCGGGGGGCTCGGGCAAGACCGTGGAAACCCCGCAACAACAGCTTCCGCCGGTACGTCCAAGCGCCGCGGAGCTGGTGGGGAGGATGGGTACGATGCCCTTTGTTCCTGACTGGTCGATTTTGTAGGGGGACAGCATCCTCGACGGACCCGTATCGATGGAGTTCGTCTCGAAGGCCATCACGGAGCGTGATGGGATGGCTTTGGCGGTGCAGACGGCCGACCAGGCCTATATGCGGTGGGCCCAGTCAAGCCTCTCAGTAAGTCGGTTGAGATCTGTTTTTTGACTTAGCTTGGGACTATCATTAATTTTGATCTCTCTTCGAACAAGCGATGCTCCACGGTCAGCACGTCCACAAGTGCTTGGAGAAGGAAATTCTCTTCGAGCGGAAAAATGCGGAGAAGTATCTCCGGGAGCTGACCAAGGCCAAGGACGATCTGAAAGCGGCCCAGGACCAAGTGCTCGTCCACGAGGCTCAGCTAGAATCGCTCGTCAAGATCCATAAGCAGGACCGGGAGGATCTTTTGAAGAAGGTCGCTGCTGAGGCGGAGAAGGGGAAGAAGGCCCTGGCGGACTTGGAGGCGATCTTGGGGGAGACCGTGGTGACGGCGCAGGACGAGGCGTATGAACAGGCCAAGTCCCATTTTAGGCAGATATACCCCGAGCTGAACGTCGACCACCTCTGCTACGGGTGGCATTCGGACTTCCCTCCGACCCCTGGCGATGATGGGACCGGGGGAGCTGAAGGCGATGACGAGGTGCATCCCGACCCCCAAGAATAGATAGATGTTTTTCTTTTCGTTTTTTTTTTTATGTAAATGCCTACAGCGGACTGGCCACCGCATTTTTTGTATCAAAATTTTGGAAAGAAATGATAATATACTTTTTTGGGCCGAACCTTCAAGACTTGCGTTTTTGTGATATTCGTTTTTATCTTTTGGTAGAGGCGTGGGATTCGGGACCCCGACCCCGTTTTGGCCCACCGACGAAAGCTGGCTCGGGACCGAAAGGCCGCCAAGAATTATTTTCTGAACAAGTCAAGGGAGCTCGGTCTAGAGGTTGTTCGTCTGAGGAAAGTCGTAGCCGACCGGGACTGGTGGGTAATCGAGACGGACTGGTCTGCCTCGGATGCCTCTAGCGGGCGCTCGGCTTCGGAGTCGTTTCTTCGTGAGACCGTCGTGGAGAAGGAATTGGAGATTCGCCGGCTGAAGCTCATATTGGGTGCGGGTCTGATCGAAGAGGCGAGCAACTCGACTAGCACTGGTAACGGGTCGGGTCGGGTCGGGTCGGGTCGGGTAGGGTAGCTCAATACCCGGACCCGGACCCGGTCATTGACGGGTCTAAATACTGGACCCGGACTCAGACCCATGAAATTCGGGTCCGGGTCCGGGTCCGGTTCCCCACAAGAAATGTTACCCGTTCTCTTTCGGGTCCGAGTCCGGGTCCTATTTCTAATCACGGGTCCGGTTCGGTTCCGGGTCTTTAAAGCACAACCTCTCTTAAAATGCATTATTGATCTCTGTTCACCTCTCTTCAGCTTATTCAGCTGCAAGGCGTCCCCTATCAAAAATCTACTCGAATGAACACAAAGCCACAAGTCCTAGTGAACCGTTGACGAGAGACCTTAATCCACTCTCTGATTGTTTCTGCAAGCCTCCATTGAAGACAACCTTTCTTGTTCTACTCCCTTCTCACAACTGGATTTGTCTCTTATATATCCAAACATCCAATACATGCCATCTAAAACACTAAAACAGAGTGCAAACCAATTTGCTTTGGCCATCTAAAACACTAAGATTATGGAACCAAAAAGAAATTTCAAGCTAATATTTGATATAAGGAATCAAGAAATTAACTCGAGCTACAATATATTAATATATATAAAGACCCCACATAGGAATCCATTGGTAAATGCTTCCTATAGTGGTTAAAAGAAAAAAAATTGCACATTTGAGCTTCACATGGACACATTATTTGGTAAAATCACTCATAATGTAGTTTTAATAGTTGTAAAAAAAAATGTAATGAAACTAACAAATTATCACAGAACCACAACAAATCAACGAAGCAGTACACAACCTGATATCAGTAAAAAAAAGGGTTCAAATTAGGAATGAATGCATAAATCAATAATAAAACTTGACCCTTACCTTTGTTGACATTCTGCCTACCAATATCCTTGTTAGTTGGTTTATTATGAGCTACCAATTTCCAAATATGGAATGTTCTGTATTTTGAACCAGTCGGCACCATAACGCTTGCAGCGTTGTTGCAGCATGGGGCATCCATCAATTATCAGAGAACTAAGCTGAGAAGGTAAACCTTTATCTGGCAGCGAAGCGAGCATTGGAACACTCTGAACTTCCATAAACTTGAGGGAAGATACCAGATGAAGCCCTCTTGGAAGAGATTTTATTTTGTCACAGAACCGAATTCGGAATTCTTTAAGAGTGGAAGGGAGCCCCTCCTCAGCACATCTCTATTTGTCATGCACATCTCTATTTCCCTAACCATTTTCTCTCAGTAGGATCTGCTGCATACATATGGCACTGGTAACGGGTAACGGGTCGGGTCCGGGTCGGGTCCGCTTCGTTTATTGATTAATTTTCTATTGCGGGTCCGGGTCGGTTCCATTTTTAGGGGACCCAGACCCTACCCGAAATTTCAACGGGTAGTTATTTAGGACCCATACTCAACCCAAATTAGATCGGGTCGGTTCCGGTCCAACGCCGGGTCCGGTTCGGGTCCGGGTCGGGTCCGGGTTTCGGGTTTTAGTACCAATGCTAAACTTGACCCCGGGGCGGTCGCTGCCGTTTTCATTGGTTGAGGCCCAGCCGGACGATGCGGGGAGTTCGGTGGCGGGAGTGTCTTCCCTGGTCGGCCCGACCGATCGCGATAGGAGCCCTGAATTTGAGTTCCCCGGCGAGCGTGAGTGATTTGTGAGCCTTCTTTTTTCTTTGTACTTGTAACGACGTTAATTGAGTTGTAAGCAATAAGTAATCAATAAGAACATTCGTTTCTCGTAACCTTGATTGCCTCGGATGCCGACGGTGGTCGGTGTGACAGATACGAAGGGTCGCTACTGACGCGACTGCGTCCTTAATTGCGACGTTTCGCATTCCCATGAATATTTATGGCGACGTTTCGCATTCCGTCGTTTCGCATTCCCAGACGCAATAAATGAGGGCTTCAGGGGGCTATATAACCACCCCACTCTGTCAGTTGTCAAGCAGTGAGCCATCTGACTCGGGTGCCTGCCAAAGGCGGGCGCCCAGAGAATATAATATTTCCGATGTGGTGGCTCTCCTGTCGTCCGGGAACAATTTGGGGTTTCGGGTCGTCAAAGCCGTAAACCCTGAGTTGTTCTTGGGCGCGAGGAGGGTCAGCTGAACAGCTCGAAGGCTCGGAGCGTTTGATCCCGGATGGTGGGAGCAGCGGGTCAATGGCCCCCCTGCCACCCTCGAACAGTTCGGGGTTTTGGCCAGTCAAGGCAGTAAAACCCCGAGTTGTTCGCGGGTGAGAGGGTGGTCGATAATTCGACACGAGGCTCGGAGCGTCTGCCGAAGGCGGATGCTCTAAACCTTAACGAAATTTTGTCAATCCTGGGTCGGAACCGAGCTTGGTGCTTTGGTTCGTCGAGCCCCCATGTTTGTGAGAACCGTTTTTGGAAGTGTCGAGGTCGCCGCCGAGCGTCGGGGTCGCGGTGCCTTGGAGAAGGCACCCGCCTCGCTCGGGGTCGACGCCTAGCTCCTGCACATGTTCTCGGGGAGAGACGGTGCGGGCGTGGCTGGCGGATGTCGCCTCGTACATAGGTTGATGGGCTGTAAGGAGCCCAAACCGAGCGAGGGACGGACGCCGAGTCCCCGTACCGGTGAGAAAGACAACTGCAGGCGTAGCGGAGGGTCGCCGCCGAGCATCAAGATCGCGGTGCCTTGGAGAAGGCACCCGCCTCGCTCGGGGTCGACGCCGAGCTCCTGCACATGTTCTCGGAGAGAGACGGTGCGGACGTGGCTGGCGGATGTCGCCTCGTACATAGGTTGATGGGCTGTAAGGAGCCCAAACCGAGCGAGGGACGGATGCCGAGCCCCCGTACTGGTGAGAAAGGCAACTACAGGCGTAGCGGAGGGTCGCCGCCGAGCGTCAAGGTCGCGGTGCCTTGGAGAAGGCACCCGCCTCGCTCGGGGTCGACGCCTAGCTCCTGCACATGTTCTCGGGGAGAGACGGTGCGGGCGTGGCTAGCGGATGTCGCCTCGTACATAGGTTGATGGGCTGTAAGGAGCCCAAACCGAGCGAGGGACGGACGCCGAGCCCCCGTACCGGTGAGAAAGGCAACTGCAGGCGTAGCGGAGGGTCGCCGCCGAGCATCAAGGTCGCGGTGCCTTGGAGAAGGCACCCGCCTCGCTCGGGGTCGACGCCGAGCTCCTGCACATGTTCTCGGAGAGAGAAGGTGCGGGCGTGGCTGGCGGATGTCGCCTCGTACATAGGTTGATGGGCTGTAAGGAGCCCAAACCGAGCGAGGGACGGATGCCGAGCCCCCGTACCGGTGAGAAAGGCAACTGCAGGCGTAGAGGAGGGTCGCCGCCGAGCGTCAAGGTCGCGGTGCCTTGGAGAAGGCACCCGCCTTGCTCGGGGTCGACGCCAAGCTCCTGCACATGTTCTCGGGGAGAGACGGTGCGGGCGTTGCTGGCGGATGTCGCCTCGTACATAGGTTGATGGGCTGTAAGGAGCCCAAACCGAGCGAGGGACGGATGCCAAGCCCCCGTACCGGTGAGAAAGGCAACTGCAGGCGTAGCGGAGGGTCGCCGCCGAGCGTCAAGGTCGCGGTGCCTTGGAAAAGGCACCCGCCTCGCTCGGGGTCGACGCCGAGTTCCTGCACATGTTCTCGGAGAGAGACGGTGCGGGCGTGGCTGGCGGATGTCACCTCGTACATAGGTTGATGGGCTGTAAGGAGCCCAAACCGAGCGAGGGATGGATGCCGAGCTCCCGTACCGGTGAGAAAGGCAACTGCAGGCGTAGCGGAGGGTCACCGCCGAGCTTCAAGGTCGCGGTGCCTTGGAGAAGGCACCCGCCTCGCTCGGGGTCGACGCCGAGCTCCTGCACATGTTCTCGGGAAGAGACGGTGCGGGCATTTTTGATTGGATGCACAGTCAGAAGGACAAACCCTTAAGTTCGTAAGGGAAGCTGCTTGGGCTCGCTCGGTTATCCGAGCGCCGAACCCTAAGCTTGTAAGAGAAGCTGTTGTGGCTCGCGATTCCGTCCGAGGGCCGAGCCATGAGCTTGTAAGAGAAGCTGTTGTGGCTCGTGATTCCGTCCGAGGGTCGAGCCATCAGCTTGTAAGAGAAGCTGTTCTGGCTCGTGATTCCTTCCGAGGGCCGAACCATGAGCTTGGAAGAGAAGCTGTTGTGGCTCGCGATTCCGTCCGAGGGCCGAGACATCAGCTTGTAAGAGAAGCTATTGTGGCTCGCGATTCCGTCCGAGGGCCGAACCATAAGCTTGTAAGAGAAGCTGTTGTGGCTCGCGATTCCGTCCGAGGGCAGAGACATCAGCTTGTAAGAGAAGCTGTTGTGGCTCGCGATTCCGTCCGAGGGCCGAGCCATAAGCTTGTAAGAGAAGCTGTTGTGGCTCGCAATTCCGTCCGAGGGCCGAGAGTGGAACATTTTCTCTATTGGTTACAAAATAAGAAGCCAAGGCTTGTTTTAAGAAAGCTGGCATATTTACAATATATTCGAACTATTACAAAAGACTAGGCACGATGTGCCGATTACAATCTCGATAATTTACATGGATAGGGAGGCTATTCCCCTCCTAAGAACTTGATCAGGTGCTCCGCGTTCCAGGGCCTTTTGATGGGCTTGCCTTCGGCGCGGGTCAGGTGATACGTGCCGGGACGTATGACTTCTGATACCTTGTAAGGTCCTTCCCAGTTTGGTGCCAACTTTCTTTTCTGGCCGGGGTTGGATACCGCCAGCTTTCGGAGGACAAGGTCTCCGAGTTTGATGTCAGTTGGGCGCACCTTCTTGTTGTAGAACCTCTCGATTCTCTGCTGGTAGATACTCCTTCTAATGGCCGACTTCTCCCTGACCTCGTCAACGAGGTCCAGGTCAGCTCGTAGCTGTAAAGAGTTATTTGCTTCATCGAAGGCCATGATCCGGGGAGAGGGGATCCCTATCTCCAGGGGAATGACGGCCTCTGCGCCGTACGTCAGATTGAATGGCGACTCCCCTGTCGGGATCCTCTTCGTCGTTCGGTGGGCCCAGAGAACACTTGGCAGCTCATCGACCCACAATCCCTTGGATGAATTATCGAGTCGCTTTTTGAGTCCGTCGAGGATCTGACGGTTTGCGTTCTCCGCCTGCCCGTTGGACTGGGGATGACATACTGAGGAGAAGCGCTGCTGGATCCCGAGATCTTCGCAGAACTTGCGGAAATGCTTGCCCGCGAATTGGGTCCCGTTATCTGTGACGAACACTTGGGGGATCCCGAACCGACAGACGATGTGCTTCCAGAAGAATTGCTGAGTCTGTTGCTCGGTGATCGTTGCTAATGGCTCTGCCTCGATCCATTTTGTAAAGTAGTCTATCGCCACAATGAGAAACTTTCGCTGCCCCGTTGCCTTTGGAAAGGGGCCTACCATGTCCATTCTCCACATGGCAAAGGGGGTCGGATTGGCCATCGAGCGGAGGTTTGCTTGCGGGGCCCTTTTGATGGGCGAGAACCTTTGACAGGGACCACATTTCTTGACAAGGGTTAGGGCGTCTTGCAACATGGTGGGCCAGTAGTACCCGTGATTCAAAGCCTTCCGCGCGAGCGAGCGGCTTCCCATGTGGCATCCGCCGATCCCCTCATGTAGCTCCTTGAGAGCATATTTGGCTTCATCTGGAGTGAGGCAGCGGAGATAGGGTCAGCCGTCCGAGGTCGTGTAGGACCTTTTGAAGAGTGTTGAGTTGATCATAGTGAATCTTTCCGCTCGGGCCCTGACCCGTCTTGCCTCAGCTCGGTCTTCGGGGAGCTCTCCCTTGACGAGAAATCGCCTAATAAGAGTGGTCCAGTCGTCGGGGGGAGCTCCGTCTTCAATACACAGGACCTCCGGGATGTCGATGCTTGGTTTCAACATGACTTCGATCAGGACCGTGCGGTCGAGACCTTCGAAGGATGAGGAAGCCAGTTTTGACAGGGCGTCAGCCTGGACATTCTGTTCCCGGGGGATCCTCACAACGGCCGACTCGTCGAAGGACGTCAGTAGGCGTTGAACGACCGCTCGGTACCGGACCATTCGATCGTCGCGGGCCTCGTACTCCCCGGTGATCTGGTTGACCACGAGCTGGGAGTCGCTAAAAGCCCTGATCTGTCTGGCGCCGGCCCGATGGGCCAGGGTAAGCCCGACGATCATGGCCTCGTACTCGGCCTCGTTGTTAGAGGCCGGGAAGTTGAGGCGGAGGCAGTATTGGAGAAGAAAACCATCCGGGCCTCGCAGAATAATGCCAGCTCCGCTACCTGCCTCGCAGGAGGAGCCATCGACGTAAACTTCCCATGTCTGGTCGGCCTCCTTACTCGCGGGATGCTCGGAGATGGTGCATTCCGTAATGAATTCTGCGAGCGCCTGCCCCTTGATGGCTGTTCTGGGTTGATAGCCAATGTCATACTGGCTGAGCTCGATCGACCATTTGACGAGTCGACCCGAGCTCTCTGGCTTGTAGAGCACGGCCTTCAGGGGTTGGTCCGTCAGTACCTGGACCGAATGCGATTGAAAATATGGACGGAGTTTTCGTGAGGCCATGACCAGGGCGTACGCTACTTTCTCCATCCGAGAGTATCTGGTCTCGGCGTCGAGCAGGACCTTGCTGACATAGTACAGAGGCTTCTGTGATCCCTCCTCCTCCCGAACGAGAACGGCGCTGAGCACCTTCTCCGAGGCTGAAAGGTAGAGCCAGAGTGGCTCTCCTGGTTCGGGCTTGCTGAGGAGGGGAGGGTTTGCGAGGTACTCCTTTAATTGGGCGAAGGCCTCTTGCTGTTGGGTACCCCACTCGAACCCTCCGGTGCCACGCAGGGCTTTGAAGAATGGAAGAGACTTCTCTCCAGACTTGGAGAGGAAACGGCCGATGGCCGCCAGTCTCCCCGTCAGCCGCTGGACCTCTTTGATGTTCCTGGGAGGAGCCATGTCTAATATGGCCTGGATCTTCTCGGGGTTCGCCTCGATGCCTCGCTGGCTAACAATAAAGCCAAGGAACTTTCCCGCCGAGACGCCGAAGGCGCATTTGGCCGGATTGAGTCTCATATTATGGGTCCGAAGTACCCCAAAGGCCTCCTCTAGATCGGCAATGTGATTCTCTCCCCGCTGGCTCTTGATGAGCATGTCGTCCACGTACACCTCCATATTGCGCCCGATTTGCTCCTTGAAGACCCGGTTGACGAGTCTCTGATAGGTGGCGCCTGCGTTCTTCAGCCCGAAGGGCATGACCCTGTAACAGTACAGTCCCTGGTCTGTAACGAAGGATGTCTTGGCGATGTCGGGAGGGAACATGCGGATCTGGTTGTAGCCTGAAAATGCATCCATGAAGGATAGGAGCTCGTGACCTGATGTTGCATCGATAAGAGCATCGATTCTGGGGAGGGGGAACGGATCCTTCGGGCACGCCTTGTTGAGGTCCGTGAAATCTATACAGATCCTCCAGCTCCCGCTCGCCTTCTTGACCATGACGACGTTCGCCAGCCACTCGCGGTAGCTGACTTCTTGGATGAAGCGTGCGGCCAGGAGCTTGTCGACTTCCGCATTTACCGCCTGCTGTCGCTCCGGGGCGAACTTACGTCGCTTTTGGACAACCGGCTTCGACCCGAGGATCACGTTGAGTTTGTACATGATGAGATCCTCGGAGATACCGGGCATGTCAGAAGGCTTCCAGGCGAAGAGGTCGACATTGCGGCGAATGCAGGTGATGCGGTCGGACTTAAGGTGAGGGGTGAGGGAGCGACTTACTCGAAATTGCTTCGACGGATCCTCTGTCTCGAACGAGACATCTTCCAGCTCGTCTGCCGACTCTGGCTCTGGCTGGGTCCTCTGGGGCTGCATCTCGACGGCATCGAGGGGAAACACGCCGCTCCCGATTGCCGTTATGTAGCATGAGCGAGCAGCTTCCTGGTTCCCCTGGACTACTACTCCGGTTTTGGTGGGGAACTTCATTTTCTGGTGATAGGCCGAGGGAACAGCCTGGAGGGAGCAGAGGCCCGGGCGACCGAGTATCGCATTGTAGGCTGCCTTGACGTTTACCACCATAAAGTCCATGGACTCGGTTCTTCGGTTTGGGGTCGTACCTGCCGTGACATCTAGTGTGACGATCCCTTCAATTGTTACAGGGACGCCCGAGAACCCGTGCAAGGTGTACCCCGCCGGCTTCAGCTTGTCGCGGGAGAGCTTCAGGTTTTCGAAGGCTTCGAGAAACAGAATGTTGACCGAGCTCCCGTTGTCCACAAGGATTCGCCGAGCATCAAAATTGGCCATGCTGAGGTTGATGACGAGGGCGTCGCAATGAGGGAGCCGCACACCTTCCAGGTCTTCCCCCGAGAAGGAGACAGGGAGCTGCTGGATCTGAGGGGGGAAAGGACCTTGGACGACGTTAACATCCCGGATGAACGCCTTGCGGGAAGTGTTGGACTCCCCTCCCATGGGCCCCCCGTGGACGCAGTGTAATATGGCTTGGCCTTCGGGCTCATCAAGCTCCTGCTCTCGCTCGAGGAGCTGCAGGGGAGCTCGAGGAGGAGGCGGGGTCCTCCTGTTCCTCGTGTCCCTCTGCCCACGAGCTTCCTCTCGCTTGTACTCTCGGAGGTACCCTCGCTGAATGAGGGCCTCGATCTCGTCTTTCAGGGCCCGGCAGTGATCCGTATCGTGCCCGTTGTCCCGGTGAAGCGGCAGTAGAACCGCTGATCCCTTTTTTTACTAGTGTTGTTGGACGGACGAGGGGGATACTGGACGAGGTCCCTGTCCTCGATCGCCAAGAGGATGGAGGACACATTCTGGGTTAGCGGGGTATACCTTTCGAAGCGAGGGACCGGCGGGACCTTCTTCATGGCGCCCGTGTCCCTTGGAGCCTTCTTTGATGGCTCAACTTCTTCGGCCTTCCGCTTTCCTTTTCCGGGTACCTCCCTGGACTCCTCTGGGTTTAGGGCTTCCTCCGCCCTGATGTATTTCTCAACCCTGTTGAGGAGGTCGGGAAACTCGATGGGGGGCTTCTTCGCCAGAGAGACCTTCAGCTGTCCATGACGGACGTTGTGCCGAAACGCCGCGGAGGCGACGCCAGGATCGAGAGAGGAGACCGACCTTGCCTCCGCTGTGAACCTCCGGACGAACACCCTGAGTGATTCCCCCTCCTTTTGCCTGAGTCCGAGCAGAGAAGCACTCGTCCTCTCGGCCTTCCGGCTGGTGACAAAGTGGGCAAGGAAATTGCCCTCCAGTTGGTCGAAGGAGTAAATGGAGCCGGGGGTCAGCTTGGAGAACCATTCATGAGCCGGACCCCGGAGGGTGGCAGGGAAGGCTCGGCACAGCAGGGGATCCGAAGCGCTGTGAATCATCATCAGGGTTTTGAAACCCTCCATGTGATCAGTAGGATCTCCCTCACCGTCATAGGTCTCGAACTGAGGTGGTCGGAAATTTCGAGGTATTTCCGCTTGGAGGATGAGGGCGGAGATAGGAGGTCGGACAGGCCTGTACCCTTGAGCCGCTTCGGGACCGCCGTCGCCTATGTGGTCGAGGCGATCCTCCATTTTTTGGAGATGCCTTAGGAGATCGCCCTCGTACTCTGGTGGGATAGTCGATGGGCGGGACACGCTGGCCTCGGCGTCCGACCTGGTTTGAGAATGGCGGACATCCTCCTGGTGGGGGGTCCCTCGAAGGGCCCCCAGGATCTCCCTCCGGAAGTCCTGGAACTCCTGGAACTCCTGGTGAGTGACTGGGACTCCCTCAACCCGGTTCGGTCGGGCCGAAGGTTGCCGTCCGACGCGGCTGAGCGCTGGCCTCCGCCCCTGGGACGGCGGTTTTGGATGGTTCGGGGCCGAGTTGGAAGCGGCCCTTCCCCTGCTGCGGCTAACCTGTCGGTTGATGATTACCCCCCGTAGGTCGGGCTGGACTGGACGGGAGGCATTCTTCTGGGGTCCCTGGTGGGGAGCCCCGTGATTGGATGCGTGTGCTTCGGCGGTGGGACCTGGTGGGGCCAAGTCCTGCCGAGGTGCGGAGGTGGCAGCCTTCTTGGCTTTGGGGGCCATGAGAGTTCGGCTGTCGAGGTACCTTGACGATCGGGCTCAGGCCGACTTCTGAAGCAGCGTTCCCACAGACGGCGCCAACCTGATGCGGTTTGTTTCTGGGAGACGTGTGGATGCACCAGGTGTGAGTTCTTACTCGATTTGTATTTGAAGGAGGAAGCTACTAATCAGACGACCCTCGGCTGGCCGAGCGGTACCGGTGACAGGCTGGAGTGGAATGAGGCTGGATGCTCGGCTCGGATCAGGTGGCTCGGATCCGAGGTCTAGTGTACCTGCAAACGGTCTAGGAACACCGGGGTTGGTCCCGGTGGCAGACCCTCCGACGATCTAGTTAGTCACTTAAGATAGAGCAACAGTAACTAGGGTTTTGTGGAAGAAAGATTGATTACCTGGTGACCAGGGGGAGGGTCTGGTATTTATAGGGGACGCTGATCGGGTCCAGACCCGTTTGGGGCTGGGCCGGACCCGGTTACCCGAGTGGCTGAAGCGGTGGAAAGCCGGGCGGTATAGGGCTGACGTGGCAGACGCCGGAGTGGTTTCCGGGCTGACGTGGCGGAGCTCCGGGCGGTTTTCCGGTGCTGATGTGGCAGATCTGAAGGATCAGAAAGAGCGCGTATCCTGAGGGGATCCAGTGGCCCAGGATGGGCCACGTTGATTCCTGACCCATATCATGCACAAATTTTTTTTTTCCCATTTTTTCCATCTGCGTCCAATCCGAAAGAGGAGAATATGATATATAGCAAGTGTCAAATGGCTTACAAATGGATAGTGGGTAGCGGGATGGATACACTTAAGTGCCACTTGATTAGTAAACACAAGAAAAGAAAAATGGGAAGTGGGTAACACTATCCCTTCCAATTGAAGTACCATCCACTGCCAAGCAACCCATAGAAGTAGACCCTAATTTCTAAGTATCCTTCCAAAGTGTATCCTCCATCAAGCCCTTGATCACACTAGATACCAAAAGTGTCTCCTTGGCAGATTTCCCGTGTAACATGGTGGTTATCAAATGCCCGTATGAATCTGGCAATGAATATATCAACTTGAAAGCTTTATCCACTTCTCTTAGATCATCTGCGTTTATCGCTCTTAATTCATATAACACCTTATTGAATTTCACTATATGATCCTGAAGAGCGGTACGTTCATTTAGAAACAAAACATCCAGTAACAATGATCTCGAGTAGTCAGTTTTGAGTCTCGCCCAAAGACTCGTCATGCTTTTCTCCTTAAGAAAGTTACACTTGACCTCGTCCCTCAATGACAACCAATTAAACTCAAGGCTTTTAAACAAATCTCATCCTACTTCTTTTGCTTTATATCGGATGGCTTCCGTTTTTCTCCTTCTAGGGCATAATGTAAGCTCTTATCAACCAATATGTCGTACATGTCTACCTTACAAAGAATAAAGTTAACTTTCCAGTTGAACTGCTTGATCTTCATGACCCTGATCAGTCATCTTCACCAAGGAACTCCAATAACCTTTGCTCTGATACCAGTTGTTAGAAAATTAAGCGCAGCAGGAGGATTTGTAGAGAAGCGATAATCGATCACAACAAATCAACCAAGCAAGTAGACCAAACCTAACACACAATGCACACAATTTTGTCTCGTTCGGACGAACCTATTCCAGGGGAGAAATAACCGAGATATTATTCAACTAAAGAAGATACAAGAGTTACAATTAATTTCACTAATAACATATCTATCTTTTAAGTCTCATTAGAAGATACTATGTTGTTTACAATGAAAAATTCTCAAATAAAGTACTACCTCTCAATGGATGCCTTGACATTGATATATAGAGATCTAGAGATACCGTAGGTTGTAGTCTTGATACAATCACCGTCCGATATACCGTGAAGAGAAAGCCAGAGATCTAGAGAAACCCTAACTTGGAGAAGTTGGGCTCAAACAGATCCACTCAAATCGGCCCATCTGCTGTTGTTGGAGCAGTCGACTGCACTTGCAAATCGAGCGCACTCTACCTGGTTGCATTCAACTGCTAATATAGCAGTCGACTGTCACCTCCCTGCCTGCCTGCAAATAGAAACTTTTTCGTCTTCCAGTCTTCACTTCGAATCAATGTTCTAAAAGTCGCTAGGTGGTAGTCGGGCGGCCGATGGGTGCCTAGCGCCTAGGCCTTGTAAGCGGAGCTTAAGCGGCTAGGTGCTAAGCGGTTTTATTTATATATTATATATTTATTTATGTATGTATATATTTTATTTATATATTTTATCATTTTGTTTTGTTTTGTTACCAATTCTTACTCTTGATATTTTTCCTTACAATTGCAAGATGAGCTTTACAAAATCGAATTGGTGTATTATTATTAGTCGTTTTCTTTTTTTGTATAGTCCTATACTCATCTATTAGACTAGTATTAATCTATGACGAAGATCAGTAGTGGAAATTACCTGTTCGACTGTTCCAGTCCAAGGAGCAAACAGTGTGGGGAAGGAGGCTTGAGTCGGGAGATGGGGGAGGGTTGCGTCAAGAGAAGTTTGAGAGAGAAGAGCAGGACGTACTGTTGACGTCGGAGGTGAAGCAAGGCGGGAGGCAGTGTGTGGTTGTGTTGACGACTTGACTTTGAAGTTGAAAAGAGGAGAGAGAGGTTGTGTTGACGTCGGTTGAAGTTGAAGCGAGCTGCGACTGAAAGGAGGGAGATGGAGGAGGAGGTTTTGACGAATGAGTGTCAGAGTGATTGAGAGCTTCGACTGAGAGGAGGGAGGCAGAGGAGGTTGTGTTGACGACTGCGAGCAACTACTGCAAGGAGGGAGGCGAAGGAGGAGGGAGCCTCCGACTGCAAGGAGGGAAGCCGAGGAGGTGATTTGGGGGTTTTAGAGAAGTGGAATTAGGGATTTAAAGAATAGAATTGATTTGGGGTTTTTTTATGGGGAATTTAGAGGAGAAAGAGAAGTTTTAGGGGTTTGACCGTTTGAGTGTATTAGAGCGGGTCTGGTTGGAATAAGTCGGGTCCCTTTTTTTAAGAAAAAAATAAGTCCTAAGCGAGGCTAAGCGGGTCTAGCCCGCCTAGACCCGCTTACACCGATTACGCGCCGCCTAGACCCGCTTTTAACCGCCTAGAACCATTAACCAATTTTCTTGAACGCCTAGCCCCTAGGCGTGGCGTTGGAGGGCCGCCTAGCGCCTAGGCGGTGCCCTGCCTAGGCCGCTTTTTAGAACACTGCTTCAAATCTCTTCTCGCTTCACCGTATTTTCTTCACATCGAACCTAGTATGCAAGACATAAATCCAACAAACATATATCCTAAATGTGATTTAAAAAACCATTACATATATTATTTTTTCAGCTTGAGTTGGAGTGGCCCGGGCGGAGTGTTGGAGAGGCTATTTGTGGTAGGTTTGGTGTTGCTGGGTCCCTCTTCTTGGGTTCTTGCATAAGCACTAGCAAACAAAGCACGTTAGGGGAATGGTCGGGGGTCTAATCAATCGCCCTCTGATGCCTAAGTATGTGTACAAGGATGAGGAAAATATATAGGTTAGGGTTTGCAGATAGATGAACATTACCTTCTATATAGAGATAAGAGGGGTTATTTTTAGGAGTTTGGTGGTGGTGTTTATAGTTGGTTGGGAGGCACCTGGAGCCCCTAGATGCTTACATGTGTAAAGTGCTAACGGTCTCCAATGTACTTCACTTGATGCCTATGTCTAGTGCTTGATGGGCTCAAAGACTAATGGGCCTAGCTTTATGGGCCGGCTGCGCATACATACCCACTGCAATTATATTTATGTATCATAAATACCAATAACCTCACAAAAGCAATATAATAGGAGGGTACCGCACGAGGACTTCCCAAGAGGTCATCCATCCTAGTACTACTCCCGCCCAGGCTGGCTTAACTTCTGCGTTCTGATAAGATCTGCTACTTTAGAAGCAATATAATAGTTAAACTATAATATATATCCGCCTATATGAAATTGTAATATAATACGGAATAGAGAGATATCTACATTTTAAAGATTAAACATGCTATATAAGTTTATAATTTAAGAATAAAAGAGTTAAGAGAGAAGAAAAAAAACACAGTGCGAGAAGATTACAAGAGGCGACATCAAGCTCTTTGAAAGTTAGTATTCAGCAGAGAAGATGAAAGGAAAATTTGTGACAAGGTTTTGCTTTCTTATTTTCTTTTTACTTTCAAATTTACATTTGAATCAATCGGGTTTGGGTTCTCATTGGGTTTGAATCTAAGTCCAAAAGAAACCAAATCACCATTATTTTCTAAGATTAGGATGATATCAATATGACAGACACATCAAACAACGGACTATATAACGGCCGTAACGGGTCCTATAACGGCTATAACAGATCAAAAACATTATCCGTTTTCTAAACTCCATTTCAGTAATGGTAACCTGACTTAACGTTATAACGACCGATATAATACCCGTAACGGCCGTTATTTGAAACACTGGTTTGTGTGCCATGTTCTCGTGTCCACAGGATCACGTCGGCATGTTTGGGTCCATGATTCTTAACAGAATTGTCATTTTATCTCTATGCATTAATTGTGAGTGGCCTATTTTTATTCCAGATGCGTTCCATGATTTGTGTTGTTTGTTGAGTGCAAAAGAGAATATGTTCTTAACAATTTATAGGTGGAGGAAGCTTTATGTTTGGAGAACTTTGAAGTAGTTGGATGAAACATAAACTTGTGAGGTGTAATATCTACGAAGTTAGGTGAAGGATGAGTATATCATTCAGATTAATGGCTAATAATACCTGAGGGTGATCATTTTTGCTACTTTCTACGAATAATTTATCCACTGGTGAGTGGAGGTTGTTCATGGAAATTGAAATATAAAAATTAATTAGTTGTGGCCAATGAAATTTGAGTTAAGAATTTTGGGAAATTTTAAAATATATATTGCTAAAAAATCAGTGTAGCTGAAATGAATGGCAAATATGCTAAACGATAGGTAGCTGTTAAGCATCCATGGCTGAATGGTTATGGCTGAATGGTTAAAGCGCCCAACTCATAATTGGCAAATTAGCTTAAATTGACCACAAAATTGGGATAATCCACTGAGATGGGTTTGGGCATTGTAGACCCGATGAGAACGAGTTAGAAGAATTGGCAATTGCGAGGAGCTGTTAGGATTATGGGTACGCAAAATTGAACTTGCGTAAGCATGACACAGTAGTCATGGGACTTGTTATTTTTATCTGAGAACTTGGCCCTTGGAGAAAAATGGAGAGAAGGATTTACACAGCCATACCGAAAGAGTTGGGAAGGTTAAGGCAGCTTTCTTTGATGTTGTTTTAGAGATAACAATCATAACATTGATTTGGATTTGTGCTATGTAGCTAAATTCTATTTATTGAGGGCTTTCCATCCTATTCCTAGGATTAGCGATAATAGTTGATCTTTGACTGTTTGTTCTACATGAATCTTCATCATGTCACACCAGAATTTTGATTAATATGAGTGTATATACTTGTTGGATGATAATAATAATACCCTTACCATGACGGTTTCTTATTTTGGATTGTTATACCTGTTGAATTTTTAAAATCCAACATGCCATAACCTTCATTTCCTATCCATTTGTGATTCCCTTTATAAGTTTTTTCCCATACCTTGGAAATTGTCTTTTCTAATAATAAGATTCATATTTTAAAAATTATTTTCTAATGGGATCTTTATCCTGCTATAATGTCTCAGATTCTGAACTTAAGGTTGCTTGTTAATTTCCATTTAGGTAATCTCATCGAGTATATTTGCATTGAAATCAAGATAAATATACCAAAAAAATTAAACAAAATCAACTGAAAATATGACAAAGTTGATGGTGAAGAGAAAATGTAGCATACCATCTCATTTGTAATTTGAAAGATGGGGTGTTGCTTCTCGGGTATGGTGCTATGATTTGCTCTCTCACATTGGGGTGGTTTCAGATACTACTTCGTCGACAATTAGAAACCCAGGAAATATACTTCATCTAGCAATGGTAAGATTATAATCCTGTTGAATTCTGGGCAGGTTTAATATTAAAATTAAGATTTTAGTTCTAACAAATTAAGTAACTGGAAACATTTTGATGGAAAGCAAAAATTTGATGCTTCTGAAGCAAATCTTGAAGTATCTGTAAGATGGCGTTATTTTTTTTATAGTGTAAAGATAATGACAATCTGTATCAGTTCATACGTTAGCTGGGTCGAAAACCCTTTTGTCAGTCTCATTGCTTTCATAGTGAGTTATATAAGAAGTCAATTATGGAATATGTCTTTAAAGCGTGCCCTATTCTGAATAAAAATGCATGTGTTTCAGAGGTAGACACTGAGTGAAGTTGGTAACGATAACTTGATTTATGTGGTTCTCTTACTTAATTTATGTGGTTATCTTACATAACTCTAGTAATTATAACTTTGGCTGTTTTGAGTCTATTCTTGGAGTTGAGGGAACTCCAGTTATATTATAGCCAAAGATAGTTGGAGCGGAGTTTGCAGCAAAAAAAAAATTAATAATAACTGGAGTTAACTGGGGTTAGCTTGACTCATGATCTAATTCAGTTTATCTCCATTTTCAAACCACCCACATAAAAGCCACCTTTGGGCGCTGTTTGGCTAAGGGAATTAGGATAACTACACTTATCCTTTATGTTAACATACTTCTACCTCTACTTAAATAACTCTGGTTATCCTAACTCCCTCTGCAAACAGGCCAAAGGTAACCGTTATCTTACTGGTTTCAACTGCAATGTTAGAACGAGCACTGTCATCGTTCAAATGAGTTTTAGACTCTTTTATATTGAACATGCTAGCTATCACTTTGTCAGGTACCCAGGCACTGGTCAGTATGACAAATTTTACGAAGAGGGTGTCTATGAGTGTGCTGGTTGCGGAATGCCCCTTTACAAATCTACAACCAAGTTTAACTCCGGATGTGGGTGGCCAGCTTTTTATGAGGGACTCCCTGGGGCAATTAAGAGCACTGTGAGCTACCCTAGATCATATTCACTCTCCGTTATTGTTCTGTAAAATTTTCCCATGTTTTCAGTCTGAATTTTTAACCCGTGATTGCTTTTAGCCGGATCCTGATGGAATGAGAACCGAGATTACATGTGCAGCGTGTGGGGGGCACTTGGGCCATGTGTTTAAAGGCGAAGGCTTCAATACCCCTACCGATGAGCGTCATTGTGTTAATAGCATCTCACTGAAGTTCACTCCAGCTTCTTAAAACCTCTTGGCATATATATATTATCATATGGCCCTCTCCCATAAATAGATGGGTATTGAGTTGTATGAATAGCATGTCCTTGTTTCTGTATGCTTAGCTTACTGTCAATTACCTTTAATTGTAATTATAAGGTTGATATTGTCGTTGTAATACTGGACATGTTCCTATGTGTGATTTCATTAATAGATTTTGTTGCTTGTTTCCTAACATTCAAATGGGCTGTTGATATATTTCCAAGTTTTGTCATAAATGTTCTCTACCAAAACAAGCTCTTCCCATCAGGTGGGATTAGGTGTCAGAGTCGTGAAATTGCAGGAGAAAATAATAAAAATGTAGAACTGGCCAGTTCAACTATGGTTTAATCCAGTTTGTTCGATTTTTAGAAATTTATTAGAAGATTTTAGATTAGTCCCTAACCTTTATAATACTAGTAATCCGCACGTGCATTATGGGTTAGCAAGTGCAATTTGCACCGGGGATATGCACGTGCAGTGTACGGATTCGATGGAGGGAGAGGAAGAGATGGTTTCGATTTTTGAGGGAACAGAATTTTATGGAGACTTTAAATGTAAAGTGAAAATTACAGAATTAGCCTTATATTTTTTTTAAAGCTTTTTATATATATGGAGGGCATGATAGTAAAAAGCCGTCAAAATAGTGCTTTGCTTAATAATAGTATAGATTTGCAAAAAAGTTGGTCATTGTGACCATCGAAACGCTATTAAAATTTGGGATAAATATCTAATAAATAGTAGAAACATAGTAAGAGACTAATTAGTGGATTTATTCCACTTTAATCATATAGTCAGATACTTGGAGTGATTGATTATTCATGACATATTATGTTTAATGCTCGTATACCATTGACATTTCTATAGGACCATTGGTCCATTGCAACTTGATTGAACCCTAATAGTGTGGAATAGCAAGGTTTTGGATCCATAAATGTAAGTGGTGTTATCTCACTAGAAGCTTCTTAAACTTCATAATTTTATGTGAAAAATCTTAATAATGATGAGTATGTGGTTCTTCTTGCAAAACTATTTGGAAGGTCAACTTTACAATGTTTATGTGATCCTAAAATATAATATCTTTAATTGTAAATAGTTATTTTCAGCTATTAAAATGTGGATCAGGCATGGTATTTATCATATTAGTGATATATAGTAGTGACAAATGTTGCATGTGAACCTTTTTGTGGCTTATTGTGAAAATCCATGTTATTTGTTACATGACTTTTGTCAATATTGCATATTGATCAGCAAATTTAAAGAATCATGTCATGCATAATGTTTATGTAGAATGTGCATATTCTCATGATTTACTTGACATTTCAACTGGTATTAACTGCATCAATTAAGTGACTGTCTTGTGTTTTCATCAAAAGTGCAAACAAGAATTCATGTGTTTTAGTCAAAGTGTAAAGTGAAGTGCTTTTAAAACTCTCAAAGTACGTTATGAAATGAACTAAAGTGACATATCGAGTGTAAAGAATAAGTGGCCTTCAGTCATATAAAATCTATGATCTCTACTACTACAACGAGAGAATGCCTATCAAATACGTAAACTATCCATACAAAATACCAACCCGTTCAACGCACGTACAACTAAAATTATTTATATAAACCTAAGTACGTAAACTACCCATACAGATTCTCTCTCTCAAAAAAAACAAGACAAATGTTCCTCTCCCTCTTTCTCAAAACCTACAACACCCTTTCTTCGCCCTGCCGTCTAACTTTTTATTTTTAAAAAATTATATATTTAAAATGTGCATCGCACGTGTAAATTACTAGTAATATTATAATGGGAGAGTTGGAGTTGTAATATTGTCAACATACAAACCCGTGCGTTGCACGTGCAACTCCAACTCTCCCATTAATTACCACAAAAATAAACAAATTGAAAAAAAATCCACCTATTTAAAACATGTATGTTCAAAACAATTTTACAATAATTTTTTAACACTAAACATATACATATGTTGCACATACAATTCAAATTCTACTTATAAATACGTGCATTACACGTAAAAATTATAGCTTTTTCTTCAAAATATTTTTACCAATTACGTGCAATGCACGTCCAACTCCAAAACTATTTCTTTAAACGTAAATCTCACGTGCTAAAACTTGCATCACACTTTAAAAATACTAGTATAATTAATGAAGAGAAGTCGTTATGTTCTTCCTTTTTCACTATTAGCATATCAAGGACTTCATACATGATATGAAAGTATTTGATTTGAAATGGTACCGTGTAACATCTTGAATTTTCATATAATTAAATATGAAAAATTTTATTGATTTCATGTGTTTCGCACGTGCAAAATAATGTGTGCATTTGGCTCTAAAATTATTATTTTTATGTCATAAACAAATATATTTCTGTCTCTTTTAAAAGCCTCTTATTAATTATTATAGGATCCTAAGCCTAATAACTTAATTCTAGCCCATCCAAAATAAATTAAATTAATTAATTCAGAGCCCATGGAAATAGCCCACCTAGTTAGCCCACTAGTTAATTCTTTTATTAATTAAAACAACTTGTATGGTAGACATGATCATGAAACAAATTAATTAATAAATTAATGAACAAATATGTGTGCATGTGGGGGCACGTGCATTGCACATGCATGTGCAATATGAAGAGAAGAGGGAGGCCGGCCATTCATGGGGAGATGGAGAGAGTGGAGAGTTGGTTGCTCACTAGTGGGTAGTTCTGTTGGGATTGGGGCGTCAACAAATATCCGCTGGTCGCAGCAGAACTAATAGAGCAATGAGGAAGTCGAAGTAAACGAGGCGAATAAATTGAGCAAGCAAGTAGATCCACCAAACTAATACAAACACAACAACGATGACTTATCTCGGTTAGCTTTTGCTTAATCCGGGGAGAAATATAGGGAGATCTGATATTCAACTAGAAGAGATTACAAGGAGTTACTGATTCACTGGACACAACGAATTAAACTCACCCACCAAGAACTATCTCTCTCGAGTCTCTCTTTGCAATGGAGAAAAGAATCTATGAAGTACTCCCTCATATTGGAAGAGTTTACAATATATATAGAAGAATAGAGAGAAACCCTAGGTCTAATCTTGATCCTCAGTCGTCCGATAAAACCTGGAAAAGAAGTAACTGAATAGGAACCATACGATCTAACTTGGAGTTGAAGATTGGGCTGAACCGACCTAACAAATCGAGGCCTAAAATTGAACACAGCGGCGCGGGCGGTCAACCGTCCACCAAGACCGGTCGACCGTACTGCTCTCTGACTTCCCAGTACAAATAGCAGTCGGGGGTGCAGTCGGGGGGTGCGGTCGACTGTCACCCAGACCAGTCGACCGCAACTAGTTGCACCTGCTACTGTTGCTGTTCTCCTTCTACTCGCTTCGATGCTTCGACCTCCGTGCTTCATATTACCTTCTTTTAATCTGAACAACGAGTATATAAGACACAATCCTAACAAGTTCTTCTAACTCCCAGGTGCATCTTAGCCCTTCATCCAAACACATCTCAACCCTTCATTTGTTCATGAGTTGTGTATAAATAAACCCCCCCCCCCCCATCATTCTTTATCATTTGCGCTTAGAAATTTTTAAAGAGAAAGAGAAAGAAAAGACATTGTGAGAAAAGGATTGAGTGTGAAGAAATTGTATTAGAAAAGATTGAGTTGTGTGTGTGTGTTCTTCTTTTGGTGGCCGGCTAACAATCAAGGAGGAAAGGAGCTCGGTGTGCACAAGCTTGGAAGATAAGGCTCGCGGCTAAGATTAAGGAGAACGGAAGGCAATCGTGCTTTCAAGGAGTTTCTTTGAGAATTCTTATTTCATTCTTCAAGAGGTGAGCAATTTTTCTACTTCTAATCTAGATATCATGCTAATAGGCTAAGTATATGAGTATGCTAGAATAAATGATAAGAAATTGCCATGTGATTATTTAAAAATGCTAGTAGAAAAGATAGAGAAAACCTTGATTATTATATGAGAAAATTTGTAAAATAAATTTGAGATTAGTGAATTATGATTTGTTATTTTGCCATATTAATATTTCATGATAGAACATCTATTCTAATGAACCATGCTAGTGTGATAATTGTGCTTAGTGAATGACTTAATTGTTGATTGAGATGAATGAATATTGATATGTGTTAGTTGTTAAATGGCTTAGTTGTTATTTCAATTAATGTAATATTGATGTGATAAAAGAAAAAAAATTGCTAGAACTCACGTGAAATGGAAAGAGAACAAGAACATACATTTAGTGAGTTGTGGGAAAAGAAATTTATATTGGTGTTTTTGAAAAGGAACCATAGTTTTATTTCAAAGTGAATAATGTATTCTTTAAATATAAATTGAAAGAAAAACTTATTATAAGGTCAAAAATAAGAGTTTTTAATTGCTGTTATACTGTATTTTTAAAGAAAATATTTTGGAAGGAGTTTTGAATTGAAAGAAATAAATTTATTGAGAAAACGAAATTTTGTAAAAGGAACTTTCAAATAGACCAAAAGTATGAAGATATTTCGCTTCCTCTTCATAATAAAGGATGGGTTTGGGAGTATTGGTCTTTGGTGTGAGGCCAGGACGTTGTGAATAGTGCCTGTCTTTATGGGTTCGAGTTTTGAAGAAACTCTGTTTTTATTAAATTTGATTTTTGTCCAAATTACCGAAGACCAGTATTTAAGACTTTCAAGTCTTTCTTTTATCGCTAGTAGCCCTTGGACTTCCTGGTCTTCGGGTGTGGTTTGGGTCGGTTATATAATGGGGTTTTAAAGAGTATAAAATTGAAAGAAAAAAATTCTATTATTCCTCAAATATTATCTAGGCTTTATGAAAAATATTTCCACATTATTTTGACATACTTTGCGAGAATTAGAAGTGTTTTTATACTTAAACAATGGGATAAAGAACTTGATAATTTCTCTTAAACTATGCCTTTGGTATAATTAAAGAAAGATGAAAATGTGAATGTAAAGCGTTTGTGTAGAGATTAAATATTGAGATTTTCGACATGAAAAACTTGAGTAAGTTAATAAATGAAATTTGATGTTTTAATATATGCAAGTTGTGCATGGAAAAAATGAAATAAAAAGATCATGATGAAATATGGAAATTTGTGAGTATGAACACTCAATTTCTTGTGAACATGAAAAGAGGTTAAAATCTAGAGTTTAGCTAAGTCCTTACATCGGCGTGAATGAATTTTGAAGAAAAATGTTGTAATAAAAATACCAAGATTGGGTCGTGGTTATCAATTGATGTTTAAGACCGGTGTAGAGGAAATGCTAACTCTAGGGTATTAATTTATTCATGATTCAATTATCTAAGGACAACACAATAGTGAAGATGTGATGAAAGTAATAGAAAAACACAAGTATGAGGGCCTCGGATTCACAGTGTGAGAGTTTTCATAAGCTGTCTACATGATGCGTCATGTCATGACGTGAATTCATCTCCGGAATTATCGGGATCGTGACAACGCTTGTGGGGTGCTTGGTGACTATGTAGTGTCATTGTCCCATGACGGAGGCAAATTGTCCATAGGCTGTCTACATGATGCGTAATGTCATGACGTGGGATTCCCCTCCAGGCTGTCTGGACATGGGCTTGTAACTCATAAAACATCTAGGATACTTACCGTAGTTACCGTAGTAGTTAAACTCATAACGAGGGATTCAACCCTACAATATGAAGAACGGTTAAGGGCTTGCCCTCTGATTTATATAGAATGGGATGCATAAGTTCGAACAAGTATGCAATAGTGTCATGAAATAATAAGTAGCTGCATTAAGACTAAGTGCACAGTTACACACGACATCAATAAGATAGTCCCCCTTAGCTTTGTTTGTGATCAAGTGTGTGCTTTCCTAAGTAAGAGAAATTGATTTATTATATCCTAGCGTCAGTTGTATGCAACTGACGTACCCACAGTTTCTATGCAGGATAAAATGGATGAAAGAACTAAAGAAAGAATGATGCTTAAAGAAATGTTTTCATTGTTATTTTATTCATGTATTATGTTGTAATTTACTTCCGCTGCGTTGATGTAAACATTGTTGTATAAAAGTTTTAAATTCCGTGTAAAATTGTATAAAGTGAAGTGTAAAGATCCTGTGGAACTTCGAATTCAGGCTTATTTGGAATTCGGGGTGTTACAATACGAGTCTACAAGTTCTAATAGTTCAAATATTGTTACTCTTTCTAATATCATCTCAAATAAAAAAAAAATAAGATGTGTGCAAAACAACACCCGTTAACCACTACAAATTCACTTAATATTGTCATAAAAATATGGGGTATTATATTTATTATTGTATTTATTAAGCCGTTCACAGTTTTAGTTTGTGCGGACCATGAATATTATATTGGTTGTAACATTATATTAGTTGTTTGGTGTTTGCGACCACTCCTGAGAATGGCCTACAAATCAGAAATCTTCAGGGTGAGAATTTCAACCACATAAGGGGTATATTTGGGGTGAGGTCTAGTGATTTTTTGTGGAGATCTCTATGGTGGTGGGATTTAGGCCATTTGGCTTCAGACTTCAAGAGTGATTGTTGGGGAGTCAAGGACCAACATCCTCTATGATGGTAGGTTTGATAGTGGTTCTGGTGGTATATTAGAAAAAAAAATATGGTATGTATCAAATGAGACCAGTCCATGTATATGAGTAGTAGGTTCTAGGCCATGTGGTTTTGGACATCGGGCGCGACCGATCATGGCAACCGAGCCCCTATATGTTGATGATGTACTTAGACAGGTTATATATGACTGTAAGGGGGTCACCCGCTTGAGGGGTGGTCGTTTTATGTTCAATAGTACGAGTGATTGTAAGGTAATCATCCATGTGTTATATGATTGTAAGGGAATCATCCATGTTATATGATGATAAGAGAATTACCCATGTTACGACATTATGGCGACCAGTGGTCGAAGCCGATGGTACTGGGATTGGTTGACCGTTCGAGGTGACGCCCATAATTTTTGCATTACGACAGCCAAAGGCCGAAGCCAATGATATAAAGGCCAGTTGATTGTTAGGGGTATCACCCACAATTTTGACATTACGATGGCCAATGGCCGAAACCAAATAACTGTCAAGGTCATGTTGGCTGTTGAATGGGGTGTCACCCACTAGTTGATACATTATCGGGGGAACCAACCCTCTTTGATCTCATTGTCGACTAGGAACTGTAACAGCCTGGGGATCATCTAGGTGGCGATTTGATACTCCTTCGCCGCCGATGCGTACTCAGGCGAACCTAAGGCTGCATAGCCATGGCTCCACCAGCCGGATCATTATCTCGAATAGTTAGTTGGATCCCTCTGGTCCCGTACAAGAGAGGGTTATTTTTGTTATTTTATTATTTTTTATAATTTTTATTAATATTATTAGTTAGTTAGATTAAGAGAGGGGTAAAATAGACATTTCAGTATTTCACCTCATAATCTAATGGCGTTATCACACTAGATAGTGATTTTCACCGAAAACTAAATTATTGTGGCTCATTGATAGGACTGTAAATCGGACTGGACGGGACTGCCATATGTTCAAGCTCGGACCGAAATTCTACTCGAACGGGCTTATGTTCGACTCGGTCCAGACAAAAATTTTATAGTCCGGACTCGGTTCGGTAAGGCATCGGACCACAATAATTCTTGGACGGACTTATGTCCGGCTCGAGCTCTGTAAAACATCGGACCTAATAATTTGTTCAAACTCAGTTCGTATAACAGTTCGGACGGTCCACAGTCGGGCCATTTCTCGAGCCGAACTCGGACGGACGACGGACCGTCCTGTTCATTTTACACCCCTACTCATTGATGACATAAAGAGTATCGGGTGATCATATATCAGAGGGCTAAAACTAAGGGTGGTTCTGTAAAATTTACTCATTATCTAATTCAAAGAAGCTTCTTTCCTAAATAACAAATCAGTCAAAAGCAGAACCTCAATTCTGTAGCAAAATGGTTAACAGATCATGCAAATAGGGATGGAAAAGTGGTAAAACTTAAATATTGATTTTCTTCTTAAGAAATTTCGGAACCGAATACGAACTTAATGACAACTTTGAGCATATTTGAGATAAGCAAAAGAAAAATGATCGGACCAGGATAGACAAATACTCTTGATGAAGTGAACATCGTGCACAACGATTTTAGAATAGGGCATGTTAAAGAAAACACCTTCACACAAATACAAATCAGAGCCATACACAATCATTTCAACAATGAGATTAATTTAGTGTGTATTAGTTTAAAGAACTGCCACTAAACATGTCAGTATAGTAACCCTCATATTACAGTTTCTCCGTCAACAATTATGACACCAAAAGCGAGCAAATGAAGAGTCCAAGGCACTCCTACATATATTCAATTCTCACCTACCACAAAATCATAAGAACAGGTCATATTCTGCCCTAACTAACTGGTAACATGATGCTGTCAAACTCAATTGATGAGGACAGCAATGTCGCCGAGCATGTGTCAGCGGATTCCAACATATTTAGCAACGACATGAACGGCTAATTAGACAATTTATACTAGGTTGGAGTACACAACTATTTCATCTTTCTTGTCCTTCCCATCTCAGGGTTGTCCTCAAGCAGAAGAAGATCATCATCATCATTGTCGCCAACATCTTGAGCAATTTCGTGCTTTGTAGCATTATGAAGGGTTTGCTGGTTGTCAGTTCTCTCCGAGAGTTTTCTCTTAGTTCCAACTATTCCAGGTTTTTCTGAAGCAAACTCAATATCATCTGGTACCTTTGTTTCGAGTGGAGCTGTTGACGAGCTCTCCCTATTATCTGAAACAGGAGCAACTTTGTGGACTGGTGCTGTCCATCCAGAAAGTACCATTCCATCTGGTTCTTTCTCCTCATCAAACTCTTCCCTATAGTAATAAGTTTAGGGTGTCACAAATAAATTTTGTAAAAAAATACAGCAATAAAAAAAGGTACAAATTACATTTTCATTTAAAAAAAAAAAAATCATCCAATGACTGAAGACAGGCAGGAAAAGTTTAAAGAACAAGGAGTATAGTCAGCATTCATCTGATCAGTTAATAGTTTTAAGAACATAATCCAAATGCCGAATGGTTTGGATGCTCATAAGACTGATATGCCCATCTAGACATGTCAACACGCTGTTCTATGATTTCTATCACAGTAGAAAAGTTTGCTAATTAGAAATTCGATCTACAATAAATAGAAGCAGCCTCCAGAAATGAAGAAAGCATTAAAAATAAAAAATAAAGGGAAACAGAAAGAAACAGAAGGAAGTACAAGTACACCATTTCAACTTCAATTACAAACATGCACTCCATCAGTTGCAGTCTTAACCTAGTTGCTAAAATAAAACAACTATGACATGTAACATAGGTATACTGCCAACAAAGAAGAGTAACTTACTCTTTCAACTGATCCAATGCAACCGTAACATAGGCTAATCTAATAACAATACTGAATAAACCAACAAATCTATAAGTTCATATAATAGCAACTGCTACCATGTTCATGTTGCTCAAATAACAGTCTTTTGGAATGCCAAAAGATAATGTTTTCTTCATTCCAACTACTAATTTTTGTCACTGGTCCTCTACGGTCATTATTTGTCAGTTAAATCTCAAGAATGTTTTAACACTGAAGAATTGTGATGCTCTCTTAGATGAGGGAGACAGTAGTTAAATGGAAATTGCTATCTACAGTGCCTCAGCCTGCACTTGTCTAACACTTTGACGCCAAGGAGTCAGAGAGCATAATCAATTAATCATTAAAATTCTTTTACTCCATGATTATTAAATATAGTTATGGCATTCCAGATGGTGGGAACTTCAAGTTAATAACATAGTATATATATATAACATCTGAATAGGAACCCTGATAAAACTGTATATGGTTGGTTCTTTGCTAAAAATTCCTAGATAAAACAATAAGGATGACCTGTGTTTGATGTTAATGTTGCATGAGAACTCCTGCTGAAGATCTTCTACTGTTAGCATTGTTCCATTGGTAACCGGAGAAGGAAGTTCAACTAAGACCTGCCACATAAGCAAGTCAAAAAAGATTTAAAATCGTTAGCCAATCATAATGTGTAAAAGCCTGAAAATTACCCTCTCGAGGTTCAAAGCATAATTGGCAGCCTCAGCTTCCTCAAGATCATCCCCAACTTCAAAGATAAGATTTGATCCATGCATTATCAAAGGGAAACTCATGCCAAGTTTGTTCTTTACTATCTTCTCCACAAAATCCCGGAGCTTAGAGGTGGAGGTGTTAACCTCAAGAAGTAGAGGTGTCTGCTTCATGCAAATATCTCAATGAGAGCAAAACAAACTTAGATGAAGCATAACCATTGAATTTAGATATAAAACAACCTCAGAACAGACATAGCATGACTTGTTAGCTTCAAATGGTTCCACTGGCATCAAAAGCATTTTTCTCGATGGATGCTCTAGACAATATGTCATCCTGACCCCAAAAACACAAATTAATAACTTCAAAGTCAATAAAAAAAATATAATCTACATATCTACGAACTGAATCCACTGTAGTCGAAGGCGTAAGGCGCAACACAATTTCACTACCCCGTAAAAAGCCCGAGGCGCAAGGCCCAATTTGAGATAAAAGCCTCACTTTAACCCAAGCGCACTATTACTTTTTGGGGTTTTTTAAATTTATAAATATGATTATATAAACAAGATAGCATCATGCAACGAAATATATCATACAATGACCAAGATAACAGTGTAAGTTATCATTTTTGTAAAACTATAATGTGTTCCTCTGTAATGTATAACTACAATGTGTTCCTCAATAAAACTACAATAGTATCAAGTTAACTTTAAATTTATAGTTTCATACAGTAATGCATAGAGTATTCCAGTAATGATGATAATTCGGTGTAGCATACAGCATGCAGTATTACAATAATGAGCATACAATAAAATTACATTCGTATCAAATTAAATATTGCAGTAATGAGTAATATTACAATATTACAGTCTTAGTAAATGGTAATGTATTTTGAAATATTACAACAATAACATAAAGTTAGCTGACCAAATTTGGTCTTGAGATATGGTGCAATTGTTTGAATAAGGCATGGTTTCATGATTATAATAAATTATGGAATGAACTGGCAAAAACATCATAAGCAAAGATAGACGAAAACCCAAGAAAGAAACTAGAAAAATTTTAAACCGCAAAGGAAAGAAACTAAAATAGGTGTGGAGGGTTTGGGGACTGAGTAGTAGGAGTGTCCCCGGTGCCGCCGATCTGTTTCCGCTGTCGTGTCGCCGCTGAATTGATTCGTTGTCGCCGCCGATGTTGTTGAGAGGAGATTGAGTAGTGGAGATCGAGTTAGGGAGGAGGCGATTGGGGTCAGGGTTCGGACTTAGGGATGAGGTGAGAGAGAATTGGGGGGAGTTCAGGATATGAGAAGAGTTGAAGATGGATCCGATTGTGAAGACAGGTCGGATTGGGTCGGGTTCGTCATATTCAGGCGTGCCTTTTGCTTGAGGCAAGAGCCTCAAGCCTTTGCTAAGGCACGTCCAGGCGCAAGCCTGAGTGAAGCTTCGAAGAAAAGGAGGGCCTTAACTGAGGCTTAAGGCTCAAACTGCTGTTAAGCCTGAGCCATGAGCTTGATGCGAGCCTTCAACTACACTGAGAAAAACCCCACTAAAAAAACTTACAAATGCAAGTTAATGAGTAGATGAATCAAAAAGAGATTTACCTACGATTGTTTTACGTACTTGACATATGTTTTTTGTACTTGAGCTATATCATATTTCTATACCAAACACAAAATTCAATCAATAGCTTTATCATAATAATATAACAACAACAACAACAGTAATAAAATATCTAAATAAAAACTCAATCGTACTTAATTAATCATGAAATCTACACTGGTATTGGCCATATAGATAGAAATCTAAAATGAAAGAAAGTGCATATTTATCAATAATAATTGTCAATACAATTACTGTGTAACGATGGTTCAAGCAATGGCTACGTGTCAAATGCATAAGATGATATCTTTGGCATAGAAAAAAGACAACTTCTCTATAATAGCTAAAGCAGATGTGGTAAATTCTATAATATGTGAGAATCAGGATAGACGTAAACGCAAACTCTTTTCGACGATATCTATGGGGTATGAACCCTTCTATTATGAAGCTACACCCATCTTAGACATCTATCGTCTTCATTTCTACCATGTTTCCTGAATTTTGTGCATATCCTCTTACTATGAACACTTGGACATATTTTCTTTTAATAAAGTACCAATAGAGATTTTGTTGTCGATTTTCGAAAAAGAAACAACTGTGTAATAGTTATATTGATGTTCTTAGGGAAAGGATGATAATATAGTAAGTAGGAGAAAGATACATACCCTATTATCATAGCCCTTCGCCAAGGATCGACCTTGAGTCCTTATCTACTTATATTAGTTATCGCTGAATTAACTAGAGTATATTCAATATGGTATATCATGGTGCATGTTGTTTGCAGATAATACAGTTTTGATAGATGAGCCGAGAAATGGCATAGCTTCAAAATCAGAGAGATCGGGAGAAGCATTACAATTCCAAGGGATGTAAAATTTGTAGGACCAAAACAGAGAATATGCATCGCAAGTTTAGTAAAAGCCATGAGAGACATTGAGAATCTAGTTTACATTTAAGGTGAGAGAATTACCTACAAATAACCACTTTCTTTATATAGGATCAATTATTCATCGGGGTCGGGAAATTCATGAGGATATTACATATCTCTACTATTTTAACCAGCCAGTAGGGGTTGTGCAAAATATGGACAACTAACCTACTCAAATCAATCTCAACTCCACATTTTTATGTTCGAGTTGTATGAACCATCCACGCTACCCAATTAAATCTCAACCACTCACTTTCAAGTTCCACGTTATATTAACTATCCACATCACCCATACATTTTATACAAGTATGGACTTAAGATTGGATGATTTAAAAAATCACTCACGTGCATTGTGCATGCTTTAAGACTAGTAGATTTAATGCAGGTTGTTAACATGGAAAAACACATTAGAGGTATTATGCGATCGAAAGATAGCTTAGGAATTGAAGGAAAAATATTCGAGAATAGTTAATAAAAGCTCATGCTCTCTGGATCCAACTACTGGCAGTCAAGAAACATGTTCAAAAGTGAGTGTACACAACAAGGATATTAAGTGGATGAGTCGAAGCACAATAAGAAGAAAAAAAAAATGAATGCATATGGAAGAAAGTATAGGTTGCCCCAACTAAAGAATGAAGATAAGATGCGGGAGAACCGATTGAGATGGTTTGGACACATTCAAAGACAAGTAATCGCCCAATTAAGAAAAAATTGAAAGGATAGAAGTTTCGGGACCAAAACGGGCTAGGGATTTGAAAGTGTTAAATTGACGAAGAAGGTGGCTCTCGATAAAGTTGAGTGGGTGAGAAGGACTCATGTAGCCGACCTCAAATATTTGGAATATGGGGTTTTTTGTGTTGGTGTTGTGGACTTATTTTCTATTTTTGGCCAACAGTTCGCAGTCGACACATGTTAAAAAATAACATCCTTTAGTTAGACTACTAGTGGTTATATAAAATATAATAAAGTTTGAAATTAGTTAAATGCAAAAGGTGAAATACAGTAAACTACAAAATGAAAATCTAAAGGGCAAGTTTTTTTTCCGTATAAGAAGTTATGTAAATTTTAGTAGATTACTTATTAGTTCATATTTAATCGTCATGTTAATAAGTCTTTCAGATTAAGCCATGTACGTGTGTGTGTGTGTGTGTGTGAGCGTGGGGATGCATATTTGTATGCCGACAACTATATAGTGTATACTTAGATATTTGTTAATGTTATAATATATAAATACCTAAATTCAAATACAAATATATATGCAAATTTTGTGCCCATGCATCCTATCATTTTAGGGAACTATCAAGTCGTTAAGCTTGTGTTGTGCATGTTTTTGCTTCCTCTGCTCTCCTCATCACATTTTTTGAAATATTCAAGGCAATAACATATATTCTCAAAACAAGAAATTTAATTTAGTCATTTATGAAGGTCAGGAAGATCTTCAGACGAAGTAGATTATACAAGCCACGGGTATAATAGTTCTACCAGTCATAGGAACAGTAGCATAAGGGTAGAAGTAAATAGTGTGCAACGAGAAAACTATAACAGGTTTCTCATAAAATTTGAGTTGATTAATTCAAGTTAAATCGAAATCCACTGTATAGACTTAAATGATGTGAACGTAAGCTACATGGGTTAAATGCATCGGCAATCCTTTTTGTTTGTTCATGAAGCACTTGGGACATTTGCACCAGACATTAGGACTAATTCACTATCTCTTCAACATGATTAATGGATGTAAGTGACTATCTGATCACATTTAATTTGAGAACAAGTTGATGTGTGTCAATATTAGGTACCAATTTCCTTCAATGAATCAGCCATTTAGCCTTTGCTTGGAGTTTGGCCTAAGATATTATGTAATAGACTTTTATCATTCAGGTAACATATTGATGAGGACATCGATTTTATTTAGTTTAGTATTTTATTTCAGTACCATATTTGTTTTTTTGGCAACTATAGCCATATGTAATCTTTCTTTTATGCATTAGAATATTTCTGAGATTTTAGAATATTTTGAGATTTGTATCAAGATTTGTTTTGAGCCTATATATAGGCCTTAAGATTAATGAAAAGTTATGCTATTATTGATTAAAAAGATTATTGTGTTGAAGTTTTGCTCTTCATTTCTCTTTTGTGTGATACAATTGAGATCCAATTTTAAGGTTTGTGATAAACTCTAAAACTACCCCCAAATCCCCAAATCAATTAAATCAAAACCCTAATCCCCAAATCCAAAACCCTAACCACTCTTCATCTTCCTCCTTTCCCTCCATCAACCCCCGAAACCCAATATTACTCCTTCGTCATCCCCGTCGATCTCCTCCCCTCACCCCGCCGACTACCTCCTCCCATCACCCAGATCTGCCGCCCTAACTCCTCACTCATCCAGTCGAGTCGCCATTAGCCAGTCAAGCTCCAGCCAGACCCGCTCGACCTCAACCCCATCGAACCCCGCAGCTTCCTTCTTCCTTCGACGACAACAGCAGACCCGACCCCCAGGTCGCTGCATCGCTCGACGCCCCCTGACGCGCCGTCAACCACCGCCAGATCTGCCGCCCGTCAGTCAGCAACAGCCGTCGTCAGCCTTGCTGTCGTTGCTGCCGCTCCTGTATTGTTGTTCTTGCCCCTCTTATTGTCATTGCTGATTGTTGTGTTCTTCGCTGCTGCCAACCCGAGATCTAAGGTTGGTTTCTGCGAACCCCGGTATATTCTTTCCACTTTTCAAATATTTGTGTTATACAGCTTTAACATCTCTTATATTATCTGATTTATCTGTCGTCCACAAATATTGAAATTGAGTGTTCTACTTGCCTAATTAGAGTACAAATCAATATTGCATCTTTTACTTGCTAAGAACGCTTAGGAATATAATTATTGATTGTTAGAACTGAATTGGGCTTGTTAAACTTAATTCAATTCTTGAAAATCCATCAAACCGATTAACTGTTTAAAATTCTAACTTTGATCCGCACTACATGTTGGTAAAATTAATCCTTTAAGATTCTTGAAAATTCTCCATTTAGGATTACGTCTTACATCATTTTGGTATCAGAACGAAAGTTATTAGAACCCTAGTTCTTGCCTCATTTAGTCATAATTTTTGCATTCATTTAGAAATGTCTAGAGTCTTTTTATTTTATTTTCTTTCGTTCTTTTTTATCACATCAGATTTTTTTTTAAAACCTTATTTGCATTTAGGACTTTTTTTTTCTTCCAAATTTCATCATACACACGACCCCTAGTTTTCACCGTTGGTTAATGCATCTTCGCACCACCATCACAGATCCTGGAGAGCCTTTCTTGTCCCTCCCAAACCACCTAATTAGGAACCCTAGACCTCTCCGAACGAAGATGGACAACTCTGATATTTTTGCTACCCTAGCTGTCATTCAAGCAACTATTGTCAATATCAATTAGAGGCTTGAGAAAATAGAATTAAATCAAATTGTTGCCCCTGAGCTTCATGCTAATCGTCTGATCTCCCAAGAGAATGATCGCGATGGCCGACGTCAAGATCGTGACCCTGACGAACAATACAAGAAGAACGTTACGGCTGACGTTCTCCATTTTGAAGGCCACATGGAACCCCAAGCTTATCTTGATTGGATCCGTACCATGGACCACTACTTCGTATGGTTTGACATAAGTGAAGCCCTGAAGGTTAAATTTGCCACTATAAAATTGACGGGTAAAGCTCAACACTGGACTAATCTTGAACGCGCCCGTAGAGGACGAGGCCTGGCACCTATAGCCACTTGGGAAGCCATGAAAGAAAAGCTCATTGAGAGATATGTACCGTTATCGTTCGTTCCACACCCGATTGTTAGATTCGTGAAACCAACTCTATCAAGAAAGCAAATCCACCCAAGAGTATGTTGATAAGTTTGATGACTTCCTTATTCGGTACAATGTCTTATGTAAATAGAGCAAAGAACAAACTCTCTAGGTTCAGAGCTGGATTACGAACCGATCTGAGGAATGAGCTAATTCATAGAAACATGGACTCATTAGCGGTAGCTTATGCCTTTGTCCTCGATATGAATTTCCTTAAAGCAAGTTCCAATTACAAGTCCAGCGATTCGATGGATCATTCCTCTGAAAAAGACTATTCTAAGATTGATCCCCTCACTAAGTGCTATAAATGCAAGGGATACGGCCATGTTGTTGGCAACTGTTCCAGCCCCAGTAGGATCGACATTGTAGAAGGTACCGCTGTCATCGCTAATGAGCCCGATAATAATTTTACTTATGAACCTCATGTAAATGATGACTTTGATGAAGAAGATGATGACCAACCTCTCAACTGTTTTCAGCCTATCCAGTCACCTCCATTCAATATACCTGAGTCACATATTCCTTTCCAAGTCACTTGGCAGCCCATAGATTTTATCCATGTGTTAGAACATCACAGTGTCACAGAGCCTGCACCCATGTTTGCATATCACATTCATGACTTGCAGAAAGAAATTTCCAAGAAAATTAATGAGAATAATTTTAACTATAAGTTAACAACAGATATTAGAAGAAAATTTATAACTTTTGATATTGGTGACAAAGTGATGGTTCGGATTTGTCCGGAACGGTTTCCAGCTGAATCCGTTTAGAACTTGAACATACGTGTTGCAGGCCCATTTAAGATTCTACAGACAATGATAATACTTATGTCGTTGACCTTCCTGAAGGCTTTGACATAAGACTTTCAATATTGAGCATCTAGTACTCTATGAAGGCTCAAAATTTAACCCTAGAAATTCTTTTATAGACGAGCCTACCCTGAGCCTAACAGTGAGATTCTCATATTTACCCCTCTACCTGAAACTATTTACCCACCGACAGAAAAATTGAATAATATTTTAGATGATCAGATATCTCTACAAGAGATGGTGGTATTCATAGGTATTTGGTGAGGTGGAAGAATAAGTAGAAGAAGAATGACACTTGTAGTGATCTTGAGGAGCTCCCGCAACTGGATCCAAATCTTTTGGAGCACCATGACAGGATCACTGGCTTTGACTTGACTGGGTCGAGCTCTCTCCCACCCGAAGAGAATGATGAGGACATCAATTTTATTTAGTTTTAGTATTTTATTTCAGTACTATATTTATTTTTTTAGCAATTATAGTCATATGTAATCTTTCTTTTATGCATTAGAATATTTCTGAGATTTTAGAATATTTCTGATATTTATATCAAGATTTGTTTTGAGCCTATATATAGGCCTTGAGATTAATGACAAATTATAGTATTATTGATTAAAAAATTATTGTGTTGAAGTTTTGCTCTTCATCTCTCTTTTGTGTGATACAATTCAGATCCAATTTTAGGGTTTATGATAAACTCTAAAACTACCCCAATGTCCCATATCAATTAAATCAAAACCCTAATCCCCAAATCCAAAACCCTAACCCATCTTCATCTTCCTCTTCTCCCTCCAACCCCCGAAACCCAATACCACTCCTTCGTCATCCCTGTCGATCTCCTCCCCTCACCCCGCTGTCAACCTCCTCTCCTCACCCAAATCCGCTGCCCTAACTCCTCCCTCTTCCTTCAACAACAGCAGCAGACCTGACCCCCAAGTCGCCGAGCCGCTCGATGCCCCCTGACGCGCCGTCAACCACCGCTAGATCCGCCGTCCGTCAGTCAGCAACAGCCGCCGTTGGCCTTGCTGTCGTTGTTGCCGCTCCTGTATTGTTGTTCTTGCCCCTCTTATTGTCGTTGTTGATTGTTGTGTTCTTCGCTGCTGTTGTATTGCCCCGAGATCCACATACAGGAAACTCGTGACACAACCCAAGATCATTACTTCAAATGAGTACATAATACAGAAAAGAAATTACAGCAAATTTAAAACTTACATTGTTCAGGAAAATTTTACTTTCCACTTGGTAAACTCCACGGCCCAAAATTCTTTTGTTCCACGATCAAATCCTACAAACCAACTGTGAGCACGTCAGTTGAATACAACTGACGCAAAACGGACGAAAACCGCAATTTCCTAATCCTCAACAAACAATCTTAATGCAAAAACAAAGAAATGTGGAAATCATGTAATAGGAGTGTTGGTGTATGTTATGACCTAGGATCTAATGCATAATTTAAATGCACACGATGCTTTTATTCTAATGCACACTTGATTCGGAAACATATGCATTCCATACTACATATATCCTAGTCAAGCTTGAGCGTACTTCAGATTATAGGGTTCACTCCCTCGTAATGCAAACCTATTCTTGTATTTTTCCATGTTCCTGGTATTTATTTAGTGACTGGTAGAGTTGCACTAAATACGGTCTACTCCGTCTACCGCATCGGATCGGTGGTCTTTCTCCACTCCCGAAAGTCGGTGATCACCCCGATCTATCGAAATCGGTGGTCTCTCTCCACTCCGCCGGCCGGTGGTCTCTCTCCACTCCCGACAGGCTGGTGATCATTCAGCTCAGCTGCAATCCTGTCGGAATCGGTGGTCCTTCTCCACACCCGGACTCTACCATAAGTTATCCGAACATAGGGTGAATCGACAGGCCTTTCCCTACTCCGTCAGAGACTGAGAATTATACTCTAGCTCATTGCTCATATGAATAACTTAGAACATAACGTACTCATAAGGGTCCATTCCCCTAGATTTCGACATCTTTATCACTAAATATCAGGAATCAACAGTCAAGACTGCGCTGCACGTGTCCCAGGTGAGACGTCGCACACGTCCCCTTGACAGGTGAGTACACTCCCAACTAGTGCATGTCCTTATTTTATTGGTAATGTGATCTTATTATCATTGTTGTCCTTTATTTTCTATTTAATTTATTCTTATTCAATGATAGTTGATTACTAGGTAATTTAATCCTAGATTCAAAGGTTAATCTTGTCTGACAAAAAGTTATCTAACTTGAGTATGGGTTCAATGCAATTATCAGTTTAAGCTAAGCGTTGGTTTAGCTTGGATACTTGTTATTTGACATATACTAAAACTAATTCACTTAATACATGTTTACTATCATTGTATGCATAACCGAAAGGCGCTTAATGCACTAAATATCTCCATATGTATATCAACACTAGGGCGCTTAATGCACCAAATTCCACCATATGCATACACTTATGCATAGCATTTTGATAAAGTCTTACAATCTTTTCTTTACTTTACTACAATCTACTCTACTTATTATAAATTTTGATTAGCTAAGTATACAACTACAAGTGGATTTTCTACCTTACTACCATTATTAAACTATCTTAAATTTTAGTTAACTAAGTATGCGACTATAGCTTTTATTCCTTTCTACTTTGCTACCATTACTTTAAGTGACTACAAGTTATATTTTGAATTACTACTTTAAATTACTGCTTACTATTACCACTACTGATGCCTTTTGATGCCTACTATTCACTACTACTGATGCTTATTATTCACTACTACTGATGCTATTACTGCTGCTACTATTACTATTGCTACTGCTACTATTACTCCTACTGCTGCTGCTATTACTGCTGCTACTATTACTCCTACTGCTGCTGCTATTACTGCTACTATTACTTCTACTATTAATACTATTAATACTACTAATATTACTACTACTACTGATACTATTAATACTACTAATATTACTACTACTACTGATACTATTAATACTACTATTATTACTACTACTACTGATACCATTACTACTACTGCATAAGCTATGTTTATTTTATATAAACTAAATTTTCTAATACTTGTAACTAACAACATATTAACAAGAATAGCCAACTTTAACAAGCATATCTCTTAACATAATTTTACTACTTTCAAACCACAATATTATCAAACATAACTTCTATATAAAAAAAATCACAAAAGTAATCAAAAGGTAAAGAAAAATACCCACTTTCTTCTTCAAAGGTATGCTTCTTCTTCCTTGCTTCAAAAGCTTCCTTAGCTTATGTTTTTCCACAGTTATAAAACTCTCTCTATGTATATTTATATATTTATATAGGTGCTTAAGTATGGCAGATAGAAAAGAATGGAAGAAAGTTAGGCTAGGGTTTATTATAAGAAAAGTAGGGTTTTGAAAAAAATAGTAAAGAACTCAAGTTTACACACATATATATAGAAAAAGGGTGAATGGTGCTGCTGTCTGCTGTTTACTGCCGGCCAGAAGAAAAACCAGAAGAAAAGAGAAGGAAAAGAGAGATGTGGGTGTACGTGGAGACTTCTAGGGAGCTTAGGTGTTATTATTTTTTACTTTTACCCCCCTAAGCTTAATTTATTTACACTTCCCTATGGAAACATTGTTGGGTTGGGCTTTCAGAAAGGAAAAGTTGGGCTTTAAAAAAAATAAACAAAGCACATCAAGTAAAAGAAACTTACCATGGTGTATGCTAATATTAACAATGCATATATATATATATATATATATATATATATATATATATATATATATATATATATATATATATATATATATATATATATGCAATCAATGCATACATATATTTTCATTGTAAGAAAAAAAACATTACATACTAGGGGTAATACAGCTGCCAACCCGAGATCTAGCGCTGGTTTCTTCGAACCCCGGTATACTCTTTCTATTTTTCAAATAATTGTGTTATACTGCTTTATCATCTCTATTATATTATCTGATTTATCTGTCGTCTTAGAATATTAAGATTGAGTGTTCTACTTGCCTAATTAGAGTACAAATCAATATTGCATCTTTTACTTGCTAAGAACGCTTAGAGATATAATTATTGATTGTGAGAACTGAATTATTAATTAGGCTTTTAAACTTAATTCAATTCTTGAAAATCCATCAAACCGATTAACTGTTTAAAATTCTAACTTTGATCCGCACTACATGTTGGTAAAATTAATCCTTTAAGATTCTTGAAAATTCTTTATTTAGGATTGCATCTCACAGCACATATTGCTTGCTTTTCGACCTCCCCCAAGGAATGCAAACCCACCAAACACACAAGAAATACTAGTTCAGTACAATCCATCCCCCTAAAAAAGGAAATACCTGTAATTGTGAGAATCATTCTGAAGCACTTTGATTGCTTCAATCACAATCAAACCAGCAATTATAGCATTTGTGGTAGCAACAGCATGAACAATGTTGCCGGCAATACCTTTAGCTTCAAAAAGACTATGCAAAGGAATTCCAAAAGAAGATGCCCTGATATTTGCAGCAGCAGTCACAAGTTCAACAGCTAACTGGTCATCTTTATCAAAAGTCAGATTACCAATTTCCTGAAAGACCAAGAAATGCATCAGCTTGGAAGAATTTTGAACACATCAATGAATTTAAAATTAATAATACAAACCTCTGCTCTTTTCTCAATAAATAATCTCAGAGATTCCAAAAATATCTCTGTATTTTCGACTAGACTCCAAACATCCTGTGGGTTCTTAAATCCAAGAGAAGACATTGCAGAGATCACCGATTCATCAGTCTTGCCATTCTTTGTGTTCCCATTTTGCTGGGTGATCCGGTCTGGAAGTATATCTCTAGTATATAAGGGCCTAGGCTTATTTCTGTTCTTCCAAGTTTCTTCATTTGCCAAGGCAGCTTCAGTGTTATATCCAAATACATGATCATATATCTTTCGCCCATATTGTTCTGGATCCTCATCAAAACTTCGATCAAAGACATCCTCAGTGTGTTTCGATGAATCAACACCATCACTAGAACGCACATTAAGATCATTGCCCTGATTTTTATCTCCAAACAGCTTCGCGAAAAGGAGGTCTTTGGCCCAAACAATGCAATGAACAAACTGTAAAACGCATAAGCAACCACTTCAGGACAGCAATGAGATGACACAAAACCTCTGAAATGAATTAAGGAAAGCAGCCAAAGTAAATTAATAATGAAGTAATGCCAAGAAAAGACATGCCCGCAGAATATTTCAGCACAATCATGTAACAATAATTCAGTAGTATATTAAGATTCATCAGCACAATACAGGAAAATTGGCCCTTCTTGCATACCCATTTGACCTATCTTACAATACCCATTTGACCTCTATCCTCCGTCTTCTCCCACTCTCTTCTTTCTGTAGACTTCCACCACAAACGCACCGAACAACCATCGACCAACTCACCCCACCTCCCAATTATTTTTTAAAGAAGTGGGGAAACTCCTTCTAATTTAAGATTTGAGTGTATTTAATTGAGAATGGAATAGTCGAGTGCCACAAATGTAATCAAAATTATCAAATTAATTGCGACATAAATGGCAAGTTTACAATAATTATAATTTCTTGGTAATTTCTACCTTGTTCCTGCATAATGGTTACCGGTTAACTCAATTTATTTGTTGAATCTTAAGTTTTGACTTTCTACATAAAATCAAAGCAAAAGGGCTCCAGATAATCATTGTTTTTTTAAAATTCACTTGAGCATCAATTAGTGAGTTGATCCTATTATGTTGCACGTGTTTTAGAAACCTTTATCACCCCAAGAAGTTGTCACATATTTAGTAATGCTAATTGGTTGTGCTTGAAGTTTGTCAGACATCGAATGGATATTGCAAGATGCGAAGGGAAGAAGATGACAGAAGTTGCCTGGTCTAATGCATGATGGGCTAATCTGAAAGGGGGGGGAAAACATGTTTTTAACTTTCTTTGTTTTTGATAATTAGAATCCTGCAAATGAGTTTTACCAATAATTAATCGCCACCGTCACTCCAGAAAACCCCCTAGAGTGCAACTCTGGAGTTCTTTTCCTCTATGTTTACGCACGCGCGCGCGCGCACACACACACACACACATATATATACTTACATCTATACATTCATTCCAGTTAAGTGTACATATACGATCTACTCTCTTCATGTTTCAAACTTCTCATAATCTAGAAACTTGACAGGGTTGTGGGAAGTAGCATCATCACTAGCCACTGTACACTACAGAGTACAGACGATGACCAAATCTCCTTCAACCACCACATGCATATACAGGGAGTGCTATTAACTACAGAACTGATAGACACGATGTGAAAAATAATTCATCCTTCCTACATTCCAGATTCCAATCCCCCTCTCCCAGGCAACCACTTCACAGCATGCTGGCAAGTTGAAGTGACTAATAAATTGGTGAAGATAAATAAATGCAGGTTCGGGTAAAACATCATAGACGACTACAATTTAAGCTAGAGATGTCCATAGCAAGATGCTTCATGAGAGAGAGAGAGAGGTGACAGGTAAATTCATCCTCCCTATTTTCCAACTTCCAATACATGCTGGTAAGTTGAAGTGACAAAGAAGAAAAATGTCATTGCAGTTAATAGAGTAATGAAGTTCATCACATACAATGTTAACTTGTTAAGGAGGTCAAAAACTCATAAAATAAGTCGATCCTCGACCGTTTGGGAGTTACAAAACAGTTGATAAACATATAAACTTAACATTCTCTAAACCTTGCACAATCATGTTTCATTAATTAATTAAAATAAAGTAACACTCAACAAAGAAAGATGTCGATTGATCCACCCTTCAAAAGAAGAGAAAATAGATGATTTTATGAACAATCAGAGAAAATATAGTTTCAGAGTTCAATCCATGGTGATAAAATTGAGTACATTACCATCCCTCAACCATTTAGTGTGATCATGCACACAAATGACATGGTTTTTTTAACATTTACCTATGTCCCAGGTCCTAATTTCCATAATTATTGATAATTAACATAAGCATCAGTATAGAATAGTAGCAGTCATTTGGAAATATTATGAATGATCCAATATTGCTAGTGTTATAATTAGTCTTTTCACAAGAGCTTTTTATTATATTTATTATCAAAACCATTATAATGGTATTGAGATTGGTTAAATTATACTTGTTACATACACTAGTCTGCCCATGTTTTTATGAGTACTACTCCCTTCATCTTTAATCAAGTGATATGTAAGCTTTGGTGCCTCCATAAATATGGATGACCAAACTAATTCGGTGATAAACATAATTAAATTTAAACTGGTTTTTATCTTCTTTTGCAGGAGAACTTCTGTGGGCAACACACACAAAAGAAGTACTACTTTAGAGGGATCTTAAACATCAAATGTGCAGACTATATTAAATAAAGGCAATTTAATGGAAGAAGATTTACTTATGTGATGTAATTCTCTGAACTACCACACAAATAAGACATCAATGCTCAGGTAATAAAATAGATATATATCTTAGAACTCGAGTGCTTTAACAAAAAAGAGATGCAAATTTGCAATTCGGAGAAAAATATTACTATGAAAAAATGGAAAGCCCACACATGTATGTATTATCTTTAAGGACTATACCTTTGATGGGGTGCTTGTAATGGTGCAGACAGGATATGACTTGGGAGTCGGTTTAGGCTGGCACTCATAACATTCTGTTTTACCCTTTACATGGACAGTGACCTGCATGGATGTAAAGGTCCAAAATATATTGATTCTTAATAGACGATAAATACATAATGTAACTTGAAGTAATTCAAATAACAATTGATAAACATCTAATTTTCCTGTAGCAATCTAGGAACCACAACAATGTTATTCGGCATATAAAGGAACGAATCTACAACAGGACCCAGGTGGGCCAGGGCTACCCAGGTTTCCTTTAGAGAACAACCCCTTCAGGTACAAATTTACGCTTTGGCCCACCCAGAAAATTACAAATAACTCCTCATGCCTCATAGGATATATGCTTGGTTTGACCCACAAAATTATTGATAAGCCCTCAAAAATTGAAATATCTTTACTTTGCCAAAAGTATGGTATGTGAAATCTTTTGGAGGCTAGATCTCTATGTCAAAAAGTCAAAACATTTACTCTGTAATTAACTGACTTTTTTGAAAGTTTCATTGTTGGCTGGCCCACCTGGCAAAAATTCCTGCCTTCATCCTTGAGCAACAAATATGATCAAACATGCATTTCTACATATCTGATTGACTGCTTTAAGAGCATCCACTATCGTTTCTTAAAAAATATGGCAATATGGCAAATAGAAATAGCAAATAGGGAGATTGGCTGCAACGGTTGTTTGCTATAAATTGTCAAAATTTGAAGCAGAGACGGTACATGTTGTCGCGTCCCTCCAAATTTTTTATTTTTTTTTGCATGGGAGTCCCGTAAATTTTTTTTAAATAGTTAATTATTAATTAGTCATTACTTAATTAATTAGTGATTAAAATAATACTAAGACTTAATTAGAGAGTGATTAGTGCCTAATTAATGAGTTAATTATGGTTGAAAACAACATTTCTATACAAACGGGACAACGTGTCCCGTTTGATGAGTTTTGTGATCCGACGGGACAACATGTCCTGTCCCGTTCCATTTTTTTAATTTTTTTTTTTAATTGAGACGGAACAACATGTTCCGTCTGATCTTTAAAAAAAAAAATTATAAAAAATTCAGGACAAAACAACATGTTTCGTCCGATGAGATTAAAAAAAAATTTAAAAATAGGGACGGAACAACATGTTTCGTCCCATATAATTCGGTCCGTCCCCTATAATTTGAGAATCGCTAATTCGTTTCTCAAATATGAGAACGCACTGTAGCTATTTTTGCCCAAATGTGGCAAAATAGCAAACGACTGCAAACCAGTATTTCTCAAAAAATGGGAATTTGGCAAATATAGCAAACGACTCAGTTATTCTTAACTGGAACAAGCTGACTATAATCAATTGCCAGTTTTGTAGGACATCACCGTCCTAATTCATGTGCAACAAGCTCAAATCAAACATGTACAAGTAGTGCATAGGGCACACATTGGACACAATCAAACAAAATTTTAGCTATATAACAGTGTCAGTGTGATAACCATGTGATGAATGGTGAACTAGCTTATCCAGCTAATGCTCTTGTTGATTGTTGCATTGAATCTGACCTAAAAAACTGATACAATACACTTACATGACAAGACAGGATACAAAAACCGTGTATATACCAAACCTAGATATAGAGAGATATATAGGACACTGATATGACATGGACACAGCAACATATAAACAACTCAATTTGGCTACAAGAAAATACATGGCATGGTAAAGAAGCAAAAACACAGATATACACTTTCCTTATATAGTATAGATAAGGAAATATTGAGAACAGTCAAGTGCGCATAAATTCCGAAAAAAAGTAAAAAATTTAAAAATAATATAATATAGAGGGGAAATGTTTAATGCATGTCTTTGCTTAAGGGTATGCAAGAGAAGTATCAAGAAAGCCATTTGATAACCAAGTATTTTGTTGGATACATAAAGGACACAATACAAATTATGATGAAGTGTTGATGATACATAGTTTATAAATGCATTACAACACTTTTGGAATTTCACTATTAGGTATGAAGCCTACAGCGTTTCCATTATCACTATATGTGATTAAGCGTGAAGAAAGACATACATCTATTGAAAAGAAAACTAATCAGAGTAAAAGGATTGCATATAGCTTTCTTATTATTGTGCCTATAGTGTTTCCTTAAAACCAAGTACTCCTTTATGAAGAATTTGGAATGTCATGCTGGTGTGCGACTTTTGTGCTCTTGAAACCTAGATGAGAAAGAAACATTTTTTTTTACAAAGACCTGCAAATACAAATGTCCAAGGCACTGTAGAAGAAACAAAAAATCAAAACAGCATTTATACTAAATATGCTAAAAACAAATGTCTACAATATTTTTATTAAAAAATTAGCAAATGTCTACAATATATGTTCTTTTGCTCCCATTCTTAAGATGCATATCAAGTTCCTTTAACACCAATTTTGCTTTCAATGGGTTGGACTGAACCCTCCATGAGTGAAAAAGTAACAATTGCTAAACCTATACGGAATTTCTTTGTAATATAACAGATTGACCTTATACCAAATGTCTATGAAATTCAACTGTAATTGCAGAGTTGAACACTTGAACTATATGAAACATCCATCAAGCAGTTACAATTGAAACTGTCTGGTTCCAGGTGCAACTTCAGCTGCAAGCAATTGTAGTTGCAATATCAAAACTCCATGTCTATATGGGGTATTGGCTGCCATTTATCTGTAATATCGGACATGTAGGAAGTACTAGTAGGCAAATTTCCAATCCAACTCGGCCAATGCATCATGATGTCAGCTGAGATATGATATCATGGGAAGAATGAGGAGTTTCCTACAGGCAACGATAGCCGGAGGTGGAGATGGTCGCCCCGGTCATGGGTGACGAGATGGCTGATGGTGGAGACCGAAGAGGTGGTAACAAGTTTTGCAATATTCCTTAGTAAGAAAGTGAACAACCTATGAAAGTTGAAATTTGCAACTTGCAAAAAAATATTCCCTTTTTAGTTGCAATCAGACACTTGCAAGTTGCAACTGGACCCAACCACAGGATTCGAATTGCAATAAACCCAGCTTCAAGGAAACAAACTACCTAAATTGTAAATTTGTAAAGGTAATTGTATAAAATGAATGAAATATTATATATGATACAGAATTTATATACAATCATCTCACCTGCCCTAGAAACCCTGTTGTGCCACTTTCAACCAAAGGCACTTCAGCAGCCAAGCAAAGACGATTGACGTGTCTCCTTGCATCTAGATTATCAAGACCATTCAAAACCACATGGAATTGCTTAAAGAATTCCACATTGAAGTCAGGATCCTTGACATTTGCATGGTACGATGTGATATTAATGTCAGGCCTAAATTTTAAAACAGCATCTCTAGCAACCTGGTGAAATAACAACAAACAGGGACAAAGGAAAATTAATTGAATCTCTAGAGTCTACAAACCCATGTGCAGGTGGTGAAGTGTTGGCAACTATATGCATATTACAGATTTCATTGCTTACGTACTTTAGCCTTGGACTGCCCTACATGACTCTGGCGGAATAAGAATTGTCTATTCAGGTTGCTGACTTCAATTGTGTCCATGTCTATCTGCAATAGATAGCAAAATTGAGATATATAACAAAAGAGTATTACATTTACATGACTAGAGAAATCTACAATCTATAATCAAACCAGAAGTTCCCTCTAAACAGGTTTCAAACTCATTTCCTGTTCAGGTATTGTGTTAAATATTGCATATCATAAGATGCATCATTGTAGAAATAATCAGTGTTCTGGAAAGTGGAAAACAGAGACAAAGTGCAAAATTATTCTAAAATTATAAATATATATGAAGGCTATCCGGTGAGAATCGTTCTCACGATAAGCTTCGTGAGAACTCCTTGCATAGCTATTACATGGATGATCCGAACCGTTCACATTGATTAGAATGTAAATTAGTCTAGAAATTTAAAATCAAGTCATTTGAAATTCACTATCCAACCATCATGTCATTATGAAAAATAACGAGCCATACAATTTGTAACATTTCTAATGCATGGACAAACAAGTTTCAAATAACTTATTCCCATTTTTAGACTAATTTAGACATGTAGATAAAATGAACGGTTCAGATTTTTCAACTAATGTCTCCAAAAAAAGTTCTCATGGTCCTCACCAACGGGGGTCCTCATAGGATCATAGTCCTACATGTTAGGATTGTGTCTTGTATACTCATTGTTCAGATTAAAAGAAGGTAATATGAAGCACGGAGGTCGAAGCGTCGAAGTGAGTAGAAGGAGAACAGCAACAGCAGCAGGTGCAGGATAGTTGCGGTCGACCGGTCTTGGTGACAGTCGACCGCACCCCCCGACCGCACCCCCGACCGCTCGTAGTACACGGAATGTCAGAGAGTGGTACGGTCGACCGGTCTTGTTAGACGGTCGACCGCCCGCGGCGGTGAATCATTTTTGGGCTTCGATTTGTTAGGTCGGTTCAGCCCAATCTTCAACTTCAAGTTAGATCATGCGGCTCCTATTCAGTTACTTCTTTTGCATATTATATCGGACGATTGAGAATCAAGATTAGACCTAGGTTTTCTCTCTATTCTTCTATATATATTGTAAACTCCTCCAATATAAAAGAGAGTACTTCATAAATTCTTTTCTCCATTGTAAAGAAAGGCTCGAGAGAGAGATAGTTCTTGGTGGGTGAGTTTAATTCCTTGTGTCAAGTAAATCAGTAACTCCTTGTAATCTCTTCTAGTTGAATATCAGATCTCCCTATATTTCCTTCCAGATTAAGCAAAAGCTAACCGGGATAAGTCATCGTTGTTGTGTTTGTGTTAGTTTGGTGGATCTACTTGCTTGCTCAATTTATTCGCCTCGTCTACTTCGACTTCCTCATCACTCCAATTAGTTCGCTGCGACCAGAGGGCGTTTGTTGACACTCCAATCCCAACAACTGGTATCAGAGCTTCAGGTTGCCGAGTTCCTTGGTTAAGATGACAAGCCACAGTATTTTAAAGATCAAGCAGTTCGATGGTAAGATCAATTTCAATCTTTGGAAGACTGACATGTATGATGTTCTTGTTCAAGAACGGTTGCAGTTAACAGTTAAGAAGAAGGAAAAACCAACTGATATGAAGGATGACATTTGGGAAGATATTCGTGAAAGAGCCATAAGTCTAATCCGACTATCCTTGGCAGACGAGGTCAAGTGCAGATTTCTTGAAGAAATTGATGCGGCGAGTCTGTGGGAAAGACTCATAACTGACTACTCTGGTTCGTCGTTATTAGGTCGGATGCATTGGAATAGGAAGTTATTCCATTTATATATGAAGGAAGGTACCGATCTCCAATACCACATTATAGAGTTCAATAAGGTATTATCTGAACTTAAGGCAATCAACGCAGATGTGTGTGAGGAAGATAAAGCTTTCAACCTGATATATTCACTGCCGGATTCGTATGAGCCTTTGATCACGACCATGCTACACGGTAGATCTGCCAAGGAGAGTATTTCGGTAGATGATGTAATCAAAGCATTGAAGAAAAATCAACTTATGAAGGAGACCCATAAATCTTCATCGTCTATTCCTACAAGTTGTCTAGCAGTGGATGGTCCTTCAGGAAGAAGACAAAGTGCTTTGCAAAAGAATTCGATTCGTTGCTGTTATTGCAAGAGGCCAGGGCATATCAGGAAAGACTGTTGAAAGTTGCAGAATCAGGAGAGCGCAAAGAACGGGAGTTCAGCCGCTAATGTGGTTAGTGCCTTTGATTCAGACAATTCGTGTCTTCTTGTTTCAAATTCTTTAGAAGTGGATTCTAGTTGGTTTCTTGACTCAGGGAATTCTTCTCATATTTGCTCCAAGAGGAAGTTGTTTTCTACTTATAAGTCTACTACGGGGCGTTGTGTGACAACGAAAACTGGAGAGATTTGTGACGTAATGGGTGAGGGGACAGTTGAGTTGAAGATGTCAGGTCTACACATGTTCACTTTAAGGGTTATTTTGCATATTTCTCTATAGAAACGGAATCTGATTTCCTTGGGAACTCCTGATGCACGGGACTGCAGGTACACAGCTCGATGTGGAGTTCTGTCTGTTTTTCAGGGTCGTCTTAAAGTGATTAGAGTTATGAGAATGGTTAGGTCAAGCCAACACAATCTCTACAAGCTTTGGGGAATTTAAAAATCCTGCGCATGGGTTGATAATTCTTTCCTATTATTCCCGCAAGCTCAGCTAGTTTGCCGCAACTAGAATCATCGAGACGAGACCACGACGTTCGAATATCGTCGAGAGGTGGAGAAAGCCTACGGGTAGGTGGAGTTCGTGCGGAGTTTGGCAACTTCGTGAGTACATCTACGGAGGTGTGCCTTTGAGGGGCGATACTGGATTTGGTGAGATTGGGTAGAGATCATTTCAACTAGAAGAAGAAGCCATTGTTCTAAATTTTCTTTGCAAGTGAAATTTGTTAAAGTTTGGAGATGAGTAACACATCATATGATAGCACTCGTATGCAATCCAATGTGGAGTTTGTTAGGATTGTGTCTTGTATACTCGTTGTTAAGATTAAAAGAAGGTAATATGAAGCACGGAGGTCGAAGCGTCGAAGTGAGTAGAAGGAGAACAGCAACAGCAGCAGGTGAAGGATAGTTACGGTCGACCGGTCTTGGTGACAGTCGACCGCACCCCCGACCGCTCGTAGTACACGGAATGTCAAAGAGTGGTACGGTCGGCCGGTTATGTTGGACGGTCGACTGCCCACGACGCTGAATCGTTTTGGGCCTTCGATTGGTTAGGTCGGTTCAGCCCAATCTTCAACTTCAAGTTAGATCGTGCGGCTCCTATTCAGTTACTTCTTTTTCAGGTAATATCGGACGACTGAGAATCAAAATTAGACCTAGGTTTTCTCTCTATTCTTCAATATATATTGTAAACTCCTCCAATATGAGAGAGAGTACTTCATAGATTCTTTTCTCCATTGCAAAGAGAGGCTTGAAAGAGAGTTCTTGGTGGGTGAGTTTAATTTCTTGTGTCAAGTGACTCAGTAACTCCTTGTAATCTCTTCTAGTTGAATATCAGATCTCCCTATATTTCCCCCCGGATTAAGCAAAAGCTAACCGGGATAAGTTATCGTTGTTGTGTTTGTATTAGTTTGGTGGATCAACTTGCTTGCTCAATTTATTCGCCTTGTCTACTTTGACTTCCTCATTGCTCTAATTAGTTCCGCTGCGACCAGAGGGCGTTTGTTGACGCCCCAATCCCAACACTACACACACACACTATAAATAATAAAACAAAGGGTTTTTGCAATTAGCCCCTCAATTAATGGGTGTTTTCTATTGGGTCCCTTAATTTGAATTACTTAGCCGACTAAATTCTTTTCTTAAACTTCCATCTTAAAAACATCCATCTTGTTAGTAAGATAACCAAACATGATGCCATACACTCATGGCCAAGAAGCAGAGAAACATGGACAAGTTGACACACAAACAATGATGTGATCATGCACAACAACTGCAGGAAACTTTTTAGTAATGCACTAAAATAGCTAGTGTTGTGTCGAATTTGTATGTCCGACACGTGTCTCACACAACACTGCTACCAAATAGAAGTATCAATACTTCATTCACCCATGGTTAAATTGATGAAGAGAATCATCTCCATCATCCTTTTGATTCCCCTCTCGAAATTTGAATTCTCATCTCTTTCCAAAACCCATTTAATAACATCACTTTTCCAAGAAAACATTGTTTAGGGAATATGATGGAGGAGGACGTGTAACGCTCTGAGCCTGAACAACAACTAATCTACTAACCTGCTTGCTCATCTACACGCTCAGAGACTAAACCACACCCACCACGTGCCTCACCCAAAAGAGCTAGCTTGTTAGGTATCCCTAGGATCATAGATAATTCTATTTAAACCACTCTCATTCACTTCTCCTATCTAATGTGGGACTGAAGTCCTACACTTCATGGAACCTACTCACACTAACTATTATGAATAATAGTCAAGCTTTTTTATAGCCCACAAACTTAGGCCCACTAGTTAAGTCCATAGTAATTCAATAATTCCTACAAGTCAATTATTAAGTCATTAAGTCTAAGCCAACCTAGAAAATTACAAAGCCCAATTAACTAGGGGCATTACAATCACCCTCCTTATAGACTTAGCGTCAACGCTAAGCTCGGACTCATATCTCAAACTTCCTTTTAGAGTTTCGGTACGCTGCCAGGATAAGGGTAGTGACATCCATATTGGCCGCATTGGTTAAAAAAGATGTCCAGGATACATGTCCGAGCTTAGCGAGGACGCTAAGTTCACAAGAAGGGATCATTGTAATATCCCTAGTTAATTGGGCTTAGTAATTTACTAGGTGGGCTTAGGCTTAATGACTTAATAATGGACTTTTAGGAATTAATGAATTACTATGGGCTTAACTAGTGGGGTGTTTGTGGGCTAAAAGAAAAGCTTGGTTATTATTCATAGTAGTGAGTGTGAGTAGGTTGCATGAAGTGTAGGACTTTAGTCTCACATTGGATAGGAGAAGTGAATTAGAGTGGTTTAAATAGATTGCATATGATCCCAAAAGTGACTAACAAGGTAGCTCTTTTAGGTGAGGTTAAGCCCTATGGCGGGGCCATGGAAAATACCAAGTCGTGACGACGGTAATGACTCGGGTTACAAGACTAGTAGGTGAGCGGACCTGAGAAGTTACGGGAAGTGGAAGATTGGCAAGGAATGAGCAGGGTCATGTGAGTTTGAAGAGAGAGGAAGAGGACATAGAGGAACAACAAGAATGAGGGGAGGAACTCTCATCTAATGGGTTCCCTCCTCTTGGTAATTGTTTGTAACCATTAGGGTGTCCGGGAGTAAATAAGTGAACTTGCATGTTTGATGTTTTTGTTAAAAGAACGGGACTGAAAAAAGTAACTATTCTTAGCTAACTACAGGGACTTAATTGGTTCGGCCATGCAAAATAAGGGACTCAATATAAAATACTGTGTAATAACTGACTAAGCCGTGTCTCCAGGGGAACTCAGCGAGATGCATAGTAGTTTAGATCCAATACCAAATATCCATCAATTGAGGGACCTACTAGCAAAAACACTAAAAACAGAGAATAAAACATTTAAAACATTGAAAAAAAAATGGAGAGTGCATAATTTGTTAAGAAATCCATAGAGTTAACAAAATAAAGTTGTAATCTATGTGACTATAGTGTCAAGCGGAGAAGAATATGAACCATAAGTGAGCATTATGGCCATGAGAGTGGTGTAATGGTATGTAACGATGGTGGCAAGAGCACATGGTACTCCTGATGCTACATGGGACAAAGAAATGGGTTTCTATGGCTTTCCTCTTTTGCCCTCACCATCCTCCATATTAAAAGTTATAACTTAATAATGTAATGTTGTATGTTCATTATCTTAAAGTGGGAACAGCGTAATCATACGCATATCAATATGTATGTAAGATATGAAAATCAGCTTCCACCACATAGTTTAAAGCACAAAGATGGTTCAACGACATTGGTGATTTTGAGGAAGAATCCTAATTTTCCGTTTAATTATTTAAGAGTGGGCAATAAAGAGAATTAGCTATCACCTAATCATCTCGGGCAAAGCTGTTTGCGTAGCATGAAGTAACATTAAAATATGAACAAGGACCATGATCCAAATATGGTTTTAAATTGGAGAATTGACAATATACTTCAACCTTTTAATTAATATTGCAAGAGAAGTAAACTATAGAGCAGCCAAGAAGACACAAAAATAGTTGAAGCTAGCAAATTCAAATAGCTAACATAAAGTAACATTGGGCTGATGCAAAGAACCAAATATGAGAAGCAGGCAAAAGTAAGATAACAGATCTAGCTGGGTGTCCGAGGGGGTTCGACCAACGGCCGAGCCCTCTCCCTGTGTTTTGTTGTGCAGTATCTGCAACTTACTAGGCACTCTACAATCAGGATCCGACACCACAACAATAAAATTGAACACAATTTTAAACAAATTTTCTCCATACATAAGTCCATAGTGATCCAAAATTACAACCAGGCCCCAAAAAAGTCTCAAATTTTAAATATATTTTAGTTGGACCAAACTCATAATTTTTTTTTAAAAAAGAAACCACCACACAATGAGTTTTGATTTTTGGTCCACGAAAGAGTTATTCACTTAACGAATAGCATCAGAACTTAACTCGCACAGCAACAACACTGCTCCTACTTTAAGTGCAAGTTAATTGAATTTGAATGGAGGTTAGCTGTGATTTACTTGTGCAGCATGAAGACATAAACGATATTACTAAATCACCCATTTGGAGGCAGGCTTCTTTCGCCTGCATCCCCAGATGTAATGTTATGATCCAAATTTAGTCCCACATCAGTTATATGGGGAATCAATGTTGGGTAATTATAAACTTGGGTTCCCTCCCTTTAACAGCTAGCTTTTAAGGGTGAGTTCTCCTGGGTTCCTAACATGTAATCGGATAAAATGCAATCATGTCGAGAAAGATTCCCATAAAGTGTGAGAACCATGTTAAATCCTACAACCCGTAAAAATTAAAATTCAAAACAGAACAGCAAAAACCCATTGGGAGTAAACCCTAAATCAGATCAAAAGGATCGAACAAAAAAAAAAAAAAACCCCCAATTCTAGGGTTATAACTTTCTTACTATGTGAATATCCTCGAATCCAGAGAGTGCGAGGGTTTTGAGAAGCTCGCATCCAATCCCACCAGCACCTACCATTAGCACCTTAGCACCCTGCAGCAGAATACCCAATTCTAATTTTAATTTCACCCCCCAAAAAAATAAATGAGAAAACAAAAAAGAGGGAAAATAAAGAAAAAAAGAGAAGGAGAAGAATACCTTGACGGCCTCCATGTTGGAGACCGAAGACGCCATGGGAGATCTCAGAAGAAGTCGATGGAAAGAGAAAATGGAGATGGGTTTTAGAACGTGAAGAGAAGAGGAAGAATCGAATAAGGGCGTTTTCTCTCTTTCATCGACTTCTGTGTAAAGACTTAAAAGGGGAGGAGAGAGAGAGTGTGTACGGGCTTTTTCGCTCTTTTATCGACTTCTGTGTAAACACGAGAGAGAGAGAGAGAGGGGAAGGTGGGACCATTTTAGTCAATGTAGTAAAATAAAAAGTGGAGAGTGGGGTTGTAGTTTTTCCTTTTGTCGGGCGTAGCGGCTTAGCCATTTTATTAAGCCTCCTGGCTAATCGACACTGTTATACAAGTCGAGATGGAGACATCCAATTCTCCGCGCAAATGAAAAACACGAGCATTTTTTGCAATATTTGTAGTTGTCTAAATCCAAAATGTGAGTATTTGATGTATAACAATAGAAATTATAGAAATAAGTTGTAGACGTCTAAATTCAAAAATTGGCTTTTAAACACATAGGCAGAAGATGATTTCCTGTGTGAGGTTTTTTTTTTCCAAAAAATATCGGAGGGAATATCATGCGGAAAAAAAATTTGTGAGATTTTGAGTAAATCTACCTATAGAACTGACTATAGGTTAGATGTATAGGAAAAATTTCAGATGGAAATGAGTTGGACAGGATATCATCTTGTTATTTGATTTTTTTGATTTTTTTTTAAATTCGATCAAACGGAATATGATATTTGATTTTTAAAAAATAAATTTGTTCGATGGACGAGATATCATATTTCGAAACCCAAATTTTGGCTTTTGCCATTTCTTCTCCCAATTTTAGCAGTCGATTGTTCATCTCAAACCCAAAATATGGGTATTTGGCCAATTATTACAGCAGATTTGGGGCCAAATTCTTCATTTTTTTGATATTTGGCCAACGACTACAGATGCTCTTATGAGCCTCTCATTATCATTTATGCTCAGATAAATCAATTGAAACATTTGATTTTTGGGCTAACAAATTCGTTCCTTTGTTAATCATATAACTTAATCGCCTACGTATACCTTGATGATTAAACCATAAAGGCAATTCACCACGTGAAGAGCATCATATAATATATTCATTTCTATACCCGAATTCCACCCATGCTTCAATGCATTAATAATGTATCATGTCTCTGCCATTGTGGCGTTGTTGCAGCTAACTCACGCAATCGCATTCTGAACAAGACATTTGTGTGGTGATTCCTTCCAACACACCCAACCCCACACACGAGAGGACAATGAGGTGCGGTATGTTAGGGTCGGGTGGTTCAGGTCTAGCCTAGGAGTAAGCAGCAATAGAAGCAGTCCGCATGGAGTAGGAGGCAATTGGGTATGACATGTCGTCAGCTAGCATTAGGATATAATCTCGGTATATCAGCTCACGAAGAAAGACAAAGTTGTTACGTGCTTTCCAAACCTACCAGGGGAGGTTACGACATCTTGCTACCAATGCCAGATAATGTAGTGGTAAAGTCAACCACCAAGAAACACACTCCAAATGCTTGTAGAGGATTGGAGGAAGCGGTAATTTAGCAGCGGCAAAGAGGTTATGTGTGCAAGGCATGGCCGGCCCAAGGCCCAAACGATCAAAGTAAGGGCTTTAGGCCTCCATTTTTTTTTATCTAGTGAAAAGGCTTCTTAGAGTACCTGGCTGTCTCTTTAATTTCAAAAAAATATTGCATTTTGGTTTCCTAAAAGGCCTCGTAGAGTCTGCTCATTTTGTAACGCACCGGACCCGCCTCAGCTGCGCACACGACTACACGTGCGCGCATGCGAAAGAACGGACAGAAAACTCTAGCCACGCCCACCACAAACACCATCAAAAGATAGGTATACTTTATAGGTGACCTTTATCATTTGGATTTTCCTATATATACTCACGCTTCTTCCTTTCCCCTTCGATGTGGGATAAACCCACCACAACCACGTCACCATGCATGCATGCATGCATCCACTTCTTCTTCCATTTTAATGCCATTAATTCCCCTAAGCCCCATAGTCCAAATCTATAGGCACCTTTTCAAATCCAATTAATTCCAAGCCCATAGAAATCCTATAGACCACCACCTTTTCTCCATTCATATTATTTATTTATTTATTATATATATATTATTATATATATTTCTATATATAATATTATATATATACCTGCTTAAGTACGGGGTGTTACACATTTCCAAAATATATTGGCAGAGGACCTCTTAGAGAAAAGGCCTCTTAGAGAACCAAGAGCCTCTTACTATTAGAGCCTTTTGGTTTCCCAACTGGACTTTCCTCTGTCATTTCCAAAAAATATTGCCTCTGACTCTTTCTCTCCTGACTTCCAAGTTCCAACTTCCAAGCTAAGAGCATCTTTTTCTTTGACTCTTTCTCCCGACTTATTGTGTTCTCGCCCTCGCCCTTCTCTCTCTTGACTCTTCTTATTCTCGCCCGCTCACCGAGACCTTGAGTCACCGTCGAGCCCTCACCACATCGGCGACTTGACTCTCTCTTCTAAGTTCTAACCCTCACCCAGTCGCCCATCATCTCTCTTCTAATCCTCATCGAACCATCGGCGACTCACTTGCCCCTTCCCGTCGATCGTCGCCATTGTCAGTGGCCTCCGTTAGTGTTAATTTTCAGTCGCCACTCCCAGTCTCCAACGACAAGTCACCACTTCCCTCGCCAAGTTGCCAGTCAGTCACCACTCCCACAACGTCAGCGTCCTCCATTCTCCATTGAACCTAACTCGTCAGCGGCCTCCATTCTCTTCCCTCGCCAAGTCGCCAGTCAGTCATTCTCCCGCTAGGACCCTAGGTTGTATTGTTCTATCTCTTCTCTTTTATTTGAAAAGCTTTAAGATTTCTATATTCTCTTAATTTAGTGTTAATTTTCATTGTTTTTATTTTTAAATATATAAATGTCAACTCGAAAATTTGAATCAGGTTATTCGAAACTTTAAAAAAATAAAATTGAATCTTTAATTGAATCATAAAAAGGGGCTTTAGATAAATTTTTTAAAACATACAAAAAAAATAATGAATTAGTTAATGAACAAGTTAACAATAATGAAACTCAGAATAGAGAAAAAGAATTAGTTAATGAACAAGTTAACAATGTAGACACAAATGAAAATAGAGAAGTGTTAGTTAATAAACAAGTTACCAATACAAATGAAAATGAAAATAGAGAAAAAGCATTAGTTAATGAACAAGATAACAATGTAGACACAAATGAAAATGGAAACAGAGAAGAAGTATTTGTTAATGAGCAAGATTGTATTGATTCTCATACTCATAGTGAAGATAAAGAAGAAATATTAGAATAATCCACTACTAAAAATATATTTGATCCAAGTCAATGGACAAATATTGATACAAGTTTGAGAGATTTATTAGTAGAAATGGTCCTATCAAAGTTACCGATATAGATTTTCCCAATGATGAATTTGCAAGACATTTTTCTTCATCACTTTACATTCAAAAGTTGTCCAACGGAGAAAAACGTGAAAGAAGATGGTTGGTGATATGGCTAAAAATAGAACCAAATCGGGACTGTTCAAATCGGGCACAAATCTTAAAGCTCTCAAGGGTAAAACGATAATTTCCACCACAAACGGGTCTGAAATGGGGACTGGGTCTTTCTTCAAAGTCCAATAACCCATAAACGGATCTGTCCTATTAGGTATGGGTACCAACCCGTTACATTAAACCAATTCAGATATTTAAAGAGTAATTCAAATTCATAATTATCTCTAAGAGACGGTTAAAACCAAATCTCTTATGATGAAACGAGTTTAAACTCTGCATCTTATCCAAAAACACCGGGACATAGGAATAAATGATTATCTCTAAACTGTCTCTAAAGGCGACTATAAATACCCCATCTTCCCTCACCATAACAAGGTAATCAATCTTTTTTCACATAAAACTTTTTCATAATCTTCATGATTACTGACAAGAGTGTTGGAGGGTTCGTCGCCGGGATTCATCCCGGTGTATCGAACTTTTTTGCAGGTCAACGACAGCGGCAAGAAACCAGTCAAACGTCGATGAAGGTCAACAAGTTTGCTTTATTGTTTCCAAAAAGAATCCACAAATTCATCTGTTTGCTCCCACACCAAAATTAGTAGCAACAGTTAGTATATTCCCATGATTTGGATAAAGTATTTTGTTTTCATTGTAAATTATTTAATGCTCTTTCTAGTACAAGCAATTTAGCAAGTGAAGGTAGTAGGGATTAGGGAAATATTAGTTCTAAGTTGAAGAGTCATGAGATAAGTATGGAGCATATTACTAATATGATTACATGGATTGATTTAGAAATGAGATTGTTAAAAAATAAAACAATTGACAAACATATTCAAGAAAGAATAAATAGAGATAGGGAGCATTGGAGGAATGTATTATTTAAAATTATTGCAGTTGTTAAAGCTCTTGGAAAAAATAACTTGGCCTTTCGTGGGACAAACGAAAAGATTTACCAAGAAAATAATGGAAATTTTTTATGCCTAATTGAAATGATTGCAGAATTTGATCATATAATGCAAGAACACATTTGTCGAATTAAAGATAATGAAATTCATAATCATTATCTTGGACATAGAATACAAAATGAATTAATAAATTTGCTAGCAAATGAAATTAAAACAAAAATTTTAACAAAAATTTTGAATGCAAAATATTTTTCAATCATACTTGATTGTACTCCTGATATAAGTCATCAAGAACAAATGTGTATTGTATTACAATATGTGGATACTTCTTCAACCTCAGTACAAATCATTGAATATTTTCTAGAATTTTTAAAAGTAGATGGTACAACTGGAAAAAGTCTTTTTAATGTTATTATTAATGAAATAAATACTATTGGACTTGATATTAGTAACATGAGAGGACATGGTTATGATAATGGGTCTAATATGAAAGGAAAACATCAAGGTTTTCAAAAAAGGTTTTTAGATATTAATCCTATATCATTTTATACTCCATGTGTTTGTCATAGTTTAAATTTGGTACTTTGTGATATGGCTAATTGTTGTCCCAAAGCTACATCTTTTTTTGGAGTGTTGCAACGTATATGTACACTATTTTCTTCTTCAACTAAAAGATGAAAAATTCTACAAGATCATATCCCTAGCGTATTTCTAAAATCATTGTCACAAACACGTTGGGAAAGTCGTGTTGAAAGTGTAAAATTTTTAGATTTCAAACTTCATAAATAAGAGATGCTTTATTGAAATTAAGCGAAGTTAATGATGAACCTAAAATAAAAAGTGAAGCTGAATGTTTAGCGACTTATGAGCTTGAAAATTTTGAGTTTTTGTTAGGCATGACTATTTGGTATGAGATATTGTTCGCGGTAAATTCAGTTAGTAAAAACTTTCAATCAAACGATATACGGATGGATGTTGCTATAAATACAATTGAAAGATCTTATTTCTTTTTTTGAAAAATATAGGGAAAATGGATTAGAAAATACAATAATTTATGCTAAAGAAATTGCTATGGAAATGGATATAGAACCCAAGTTTCGTGAAAAACGTGTTATTCGTAGAAAGAAACTATTTGATGAGATTATGGACAATGATGTTTTAAAATATCCTAAAGAATCATTTAAAACTGACTACTTCTTGTACATAATAGATCAAGAAATTATTTCATTCCAAAGTAGATTTGAACAATTTAAAATATGGCTAAATTTAAAAAAACCACACTAAGTTTTTGGCCAGTTTAAAAAACAGCACTAATTTTTTATTTTTTTTTAAAAGAACACAAAATTTCAAAAAACTCCACTGTTTTAGTTAAGGTTAGGGTAGGGTTTAAAAAAACCTCTTTCATCTTTCATTTGTGTTTAAAAAAACCACATTCATATTTCATTTGTGTTTTAAAAAACATCACTTAACTAAACAGATGTATAAATAAACTCCCCCGAACTAACCCTAACCCTAACTAACTCTGTGGAGTTTTTTGAAATTTGGTGTCCTTTTTTAATATGAAAAAAACTTAGTACGGTTTTTTTAAACTGGCCTAAAACTTAGTGTGGTTTTTTAAAATTTAGCTTTAAAATATATCAAGATATTTTTGGTTTTCTATTTAATATTGATAAAGAAATTGAAAATTTAAAAGAAGATTGTCTTAACCTTGAACGATCATTAAAACATAACAACAGCTCAGATATTATTAGGTTAGATTAATTTTTAGAACTGGAAATTTTAAAAGAAATTATACAAGTGGAAAATGATACACCAATTGACATACTTAATTATATTAAACGACTTGATTCTTTTCCAAATACATATATTGCTTATAGAATAATGTTAATGATTACCGTAATTAAATAAATTCAAACCCCACAATAATTTAATAATGCGAACCATGCGAACCCAGCATCACTTTTCCAACCTTCACTACTCAACCACCCATCACTACTCAACCACCCAACACCACTCCAATAAGCTTGGAAAGAGTCACGAACACAGGTCTCCGACGATGCCAAAGCGGGAGAGGGAGGAGGAGATGGTTCCAAGGTTGAGTAAGAGACACGGTGAGCAGCAGCACGAACGAAGCAGAACATGGGGGAGGACCTCATCCCACTCACCTACCGGTCATAGAGACCGGGTAGGCACTGCAGGTGGGTGAGGGGATCGCAGTAGGAGGATCTGGGAGCACGATGAAGGCCAGAGGCCGACAAGAGGAAGGACTGCAGTGAAAGAGCAGCAGACTTCGTCGGAGAAACGGATCCAGGGAACAAGGCAAGTAGATAGAAAGAGGAGAACGTTCACGGAGGTGACTAGAGGCGAGCCTAGAAGCACTGTTGAACATTCAGTTCATCGTCGAATGCCTTCTCCGGAGCAAGAGATGCTCAGGAAAAGGGAGGATGAAGATGGCGAGTGAATTTTGGTTAAGCCTAGGAAGACGCAGAAAGTTAGCAAGAGCACCAATTCATCGGTTGATCGGAGGTTAGTGGGTCGTCAGAATTGCCACAAATGCGCAAAAATAGTCCATTCGATTAGCAACTGCAAGAATGACTGGTTCTGTTACGTCTACAAAGCCTCCGGCCATATCTCAACAGCTTGCCCAAAGAAAAGAACCACCGCCGCTTCGATTTCTAAAGAAACTCCGATGCCGGCAAACTCACTCGCTTCTGAAACAAGTAAAACTCAGGAGAGCTCTGCTGGCGATAGGAAGGTTATTCACGCCATAATTACTCCGACGCCATTAATGGCTGACTTCGAAAAGCAGTACAATAACTGTATTCTGACGAGATCTCGTACTGGCAATCCCGACGTTAAATACATCTCAGAGTTGCTCTCAACTGTGCTAGTATCCTCTACGATGCCTGCATGGGTGGTTCAAGAACTATCCGATAACTGCTTCTTTCCACACTGCAACGACGGAGAATTGGTGGCGGAGATGGTGAGACTGAAAGGGATATAAGGTAAGGACTCACAGGGGATGGAGTTCTTCGTCACATTCACACCCTGGTCTCGGCAGCATGGAGCGCTCAAGCTAGAGTCGCTAACGCCAGTATGGATACGCCTTTACAACCTCCCATTTCACTATTGGGTGCCCTCGGGATTTCAAAACGTAGTTCGAAGCTTTGGTATGCTGCATGAGATTGATAAGGGGACTCTCACGCACTCTTGCAGACAATTTGATCGGCTACGAATCGGCATTGCTAACAGGTCTACAATCCCGTCCAAAGTCATCACTGACTTCGTAAATGAAGTTTACGAAGTAAAGGTGATCATCAAGGCAAAAAAAGCATTTCGTTTCGAGGTATGGCGCCACCGGAGGAAGGGGTTTTCGACGGTAGGGATGCAGAGCTGGAGGTTGAAGACGAAGTACGACCACACGATCTGAGCTCGAGGAATCATGGCCTCTCATCTCCAGATCGGATGAAGATCTCATCTAAGCCATCCGTTTTGTCTCCCATCAACTTACAAGCCGTTCATTTCAAAAAGGGGGGCAGGGGGGGGTCTACGTCCAGCTGGCTGTGAGGCGTTGAAGGAGTTGTACAGCTGCAAACTTATGATAGGGCATTCGAGTAATGCGAAAGAGGATGGGACAGGAGGTACGAGATATGCGGGAGGTGACATGTGGTCTAGAGCGACAGAAGCTTATTCAACAACATGCGGCGACGGGACTACACTTTTGAAGACCAGCAGAAAAAAAAGGAATTTTGAACAGGTCTGATAGAGATGGGCTCGAGATCAGTAGAGACTTGGGTTTAGTTAATGAGGGTGGCTTCAGTTTTCGAAAAACGATTTGAGGAGTCTGTCAAAATGGCTATGAAGACGCTTATCAGCAACAAGAACTCAGCCCTACTGGGGCCAAAACCCATTAACGAAGTACCCCAAGAACCACATGAGCATTTAGGAGATAAAGCTTTGGTGATGAAGCCCATGCTAGGTTGCGGAGCACAGCAGATACTTACAATTAACAACAACACTCATCCGCTAGAAGTCATCCAACAGTCGACCGATCCGGACTCTGACGAGGGAATTATTGGAGCACTACACGGGGTGCGAGAAAACAACATAATCTCCGAAATGGAAACAGAGAATGGAGACAAGGAAGCTATGTGAAGTGTTTGTAGCAGCAATAGCAAGAAATTCACAGAGTATCAGAGGAAGGGAAAACGTCTATTGGACAAAGGGGGAAATCAGGAAATGACTCAAGAAGGGCTACTCAAGATGTCACGTAAAGTTACGGACCAGGATAAGGTTGATGGAGGTATTCCAAAACCCGACCTCTCAGTATTTAATTCTTTAAATGATGATTCACTTATTTATTTTGCTAGTCTTTACGGTCTAACCATGGGATCTAATAGGGTGGAACAACTAGTAAATGTAGCTATCATTATAGGTGATCCCGGGGTGGCAATTGCTTAAAGGGAAGGACGATTCGGAGGGGGTAGATGTTAGGTGTCCAATAATTCGTTTTAATGGTATACATCTTTTGGAATGTTAGAGGAATTAGGCAAAAATCAAAACAAAAATCGATAAGTTTGACTGTTAACAAAATTCGACCTAGTATATGTGGGCTCCAAGAAACTAGGATTGAGAATACGTCGTTACAAGATCTTACAAGTCTAAGATGGGCGAGAGACTTTGACTGGAGATTTAAACCGGTGGTGGGTTTCTCAGGGGGCATAGCAGTGGGAGCAGATTCAAGGCTCTTCTAGATTCTAGATGATTATATTAGGTCCTTCACGGTGTCCATTATACTAAGAAGAAGAAGTGACGATTGGGAGAACGTGGTTACTACTGTGTATGGTCCATACGACTCTAGACGGCGGAAAGAACTCTGGCAGGAGATTAAAGACATCAGGAAGAGATGGGATCAGCCTTGGGTAATAGGAGGGGATTTCAACATAACTAGATACCAAGATGAACATAGAGGCAGAGGTCCCAGTCACAGCAAGCAGGAGACGTTTAATAAAACGATAGATGATCTGGAGCTGATGGAGCTAGAGATGACTGACTGAAAATTCACTTGGTCCAACATGCAACGAAATCCAATTCTCGCAAAACTAGATAGAGTTTTAGTATCCAATGATTGGGAGGATGCTTTTCCTGTAACAAAAGTGAAGTCCACAACAAAATATACGTTCGACCACTTGCCACTAGTCATAGATTGTGGTCAGGTCATCAGAAGCAAGATATTCCCTTTTAGATTTGAGAAATCCTGGACAACAATGACCGAAACGACTGAGGTCATCAAAGAGTCGTGGGTCATTCCCACTATCAAAACATCGGCCGTAGGAATTTGGGTGGAAAATACAAGGCGACTACGTAGGAGTTTAAAAGGCTGGGCTAGACAGAAGCTTGCCAACTTAAGAAGGGAGAAACTAGGCAAGAGGATACAGGAGTTAGAAACCATGCAAGAAGAGAGGGTCAGGAATAGAAAATGATGAAATGGCAAGAGATAGACTATAAATCCAGCATATAGCGACTATGGAGGAGCTCTATTGGAAGCAGCGGTCGAGAATTCAATGACTTACTGAAGGCGATGCAAACAAAAAAAATTTTCACAAGGTGAAAAACGGGAGAATAAGACAAAATCACATAGCAGGATTGTTCATCGATGGAATCTGGATAGAGAATGATGGGCTTATCAGAGAGCATTTAGACAGAAGATTTCACGAATTGCTCAACAGTAAAAGCTCAGACAGATGCATTCTATCTTTGGACATGTGGAGCGTCTCTACAATAGACGAAAGCGAGGGTATAGAAAATACATTTTCGGAAGAGGAAGTACGCGACACAATCAATCAGCTTGGGCAGGACAAGGCACCGGGACCAGATGGGCTGCCTATCTTCTTCTACAGAATCTACTGGCAAATTATCAAGGCAGATCTAATGAATATCTTCAAAGAACTCCATGACGAAGGTACAAACCTGGAAAGGATCAATTATGTCACTATAACCCTGATCCCTAAGAAACGCAATGTCCAAAAGGTTGAGGATCTCAGAACTATTAGCTTGATAAATGGTTCCTTCAAAATTATAATGAAAATGCTTGCGCAAAGATTGGCTCCCCACTTAGATGATGTGGTGGATCCATCACAGAGCGACTTCATACAAGGAAGAGATATTATGGATAGCATAACTTCATCCCACGAGATAGCCTTTAGGAGAAATAAAGGTAAAGCGGACGGATTCCTTCTGAAGTTAGACTTTGAAAAGGCCTATGACTTGGTACATTGGGAATGTTTGGACAAGGCACTGAAACTCAAAGGCTTCGGTGCAAAATGGCGACTATGGATTAAATTGTGTGTCCAAGGAGGGAAATGGAACATATTCGTTAATGGGTGGCAAGGCAAAGAAATCAGGTGCAAAAGGGGTCTCAGGCAGGGGGATCCTCTGTCATCACTTTTATTCACCATCATAGCAGATGGTCTCGCTAAAATGATAAGGAGAGCGCAGGAGAACAGCGTCATCAAAGGCGTTGAAATTAATGGAATTACTCAACCAATAACAATTCTACAATATGCTGATGACACCCTCTTGTTTGGTAGGGCTAAAGCGGAAGAGGTTGTAGCTATTAAGGCGGCCTTGGCATGCTTCCAAGGTTGGTCGGGCTTGAAAGTAAACTTCAATAAGAGTTGCATCATCCCGATCAGTGATCGATTATTAATGTCGGTTAACGCTATCACCATAATCTTAGGATGCGAGGGAGGTGAATTCCCAATCAAATATTTAGGTACGCCAATTAGGGCAGGATCATTGTTAAGAGAAGACTGGATCCCATTAATCGAAAAGATTGCAAAGAAATTGGCAGGGTAGAAGAGCCGCTTCCTCTCTTTAGGGGGAAGGATTATATTGCTAAACTCGGTTCTTAGTGCAATTCCTCTTTATTTAATATCGATCAACGAATTATGTGATCACCAGGACTGAAAAACTGAGAATATGGTTTTTATGGAAAGGAACTGATGAAGGTAACAAGGGGTTTCACTTGGTCAAGTGGGGTAGGGTCTGCAAGAGAAGAGAATTTGGAGGGCTGGAGATTCAAAATCTGCATGATATGTATGGAGCACTGCTGAGCAAATGGTGGTGGAAAATGTATCAACGACGCAAAGGATGGTGATGCTATTCTTTCGATCTATTCCGAAAGCAAAAAAAATATCGTTTTGGAGGAAGAAGCGAGTTCGGAAAAGTTTCGTTACTCTGGAAAGGAGTGGCAAAACAAGGAGAGATGTTCAACATAAACACTAGGTGTAAGATTGGGAATGGGAAGCACACTAGATTTTGGAAGGATAAGTGGTGCGGGAATAGGTCGCTGATAAATATTTTCTCGCAAGTAGCGGCAGCAACAACTGTCAAAGACTTACTAGTGGCGGATGTTTGGAAGAATGGGAAACTTAGGTTCATTGTCTCAAGCAAACTGTCATCCGAAAGTGTTCATCAGTTCGAAGATTTAAATAGGTTTATCCAAGCTGAAGGCGGGAAACGAACAATGACACTGACGAAAGATGGTGGAACATCGACGAATCTAAATATTTTTCAGTGTCATCAATGTACAAATGGTTGAACAATGGTGGATTTAGATGTAAAGAGGAAATTATCATCTGGGGTACACAGGCTCCTATTAAAGTCAGAGTTTTTAGTTGGCTGGTGCATAATGACGCAATTCTGACAAAAGTTAATCTTAGGAAAAGAAACATGCAAATTGTCGTGGTGTGCGATACCGGTTTAGATGAGGTAGAAGACTCCACACACTTATTCTTCACGTGCTGCAAGGCGGCCCTAACATGGAAAATAGTCTGTAGAGGATTTGGATGTGCACAGTGTCCTAGGTCCACTAGGGACGTTTGGGGCCAATGGAGGGAACAACTAATCAGGATAGAGGACAAACGCCAAACGGGCCTGGGATATGGTAGTAGTGGCTACCTTATGGAGACTATGGCTAGACCGAAACGATTTATGCTTTTGCAAAATTTCATATAGATTTTCAACTTCCATGCATAAAATTTTTTTTCTCATTCATGACTGGGCAGGATATGCGGGAGCCAAGAAGAAGCTAAAGCTGAATGAAGAGGAGTAGTCCTCCAGGGCATTGGGGGAAAGCATGTCTCTTGTTCACTGCGGGACGTCTGCCTTTATTGATTTTGACGCACTTGAATTTCTGATGCTACCTCATGTATTACAGTTGCTACTTTTTGCTTATGTTTTACTTAAGAGTCAGTTGATGTAACGTGGAGCATAAACTCCACGGTTTCTATGTGTATTTGTACTACTTTGTTTCGTTAATCATTATTAATGAAACGATGACATGTGTCATCTTTTTATCCAAAAAAAAAAACTGTTGCTTCGGCGGAAAGAAGTTTTTCAAAACTAAAATTAATAAAATCTTATATAAGATCAATAATGTCTCGACAAAGATTAAATGGATTGACTTTATTATCAATTGAAAGAGAAATGTTAAATGAAATTGATTACAATAATATAATAAATGATTTTGCATCTCAAAAAGCCTGAAAGATAACATTTAAATCAAAATATATTAATTTTAACAAAATATTATTATAAGGTTTTAAAAGGCCTCATTTCGGAGTTCGCTTTAGACCTCAGTAAGTGTTGGGCCGACCATGGTGCAAGGAAAGAACAAGTGGAGTATCATTTTGTCATCACCATCACATAGAGGGCACTGCTATTGTTGCATAGGCCCACCGAAGCACGCATATGAATGGTGGTGATGGCATTGGAAAAAAGTCTCCAAACAAAGCGATTGATGCAGAGGAGGATGATCTTAATCTTCCAAATTTTTTATGTTTTTGGGAACGAGGTCGTGATTCGAACTTTCAACCTCTTGCTCACCAACGAAGAAGATTACTAGTGGACCACACTCACACTTCTTATTGGCTTCTAGTTGACAACAATGTAATAGATAATTTATAGCACATGTGAGTTAGATCTTGATGTTTTTTTTAAATTTGTTATTTAGGTTGTTAGTTGTTATTTATATTTACCATTTCTCCAACTAAATCTTTACAATTTTTTTCCTTCGTTTCTTTATTTTTAAAAATAATTTTCAAAGCATCCTTGAACTAAAAATAATTCAAACTATCCCTCTCCCATATTTTGGGTTTGCCACATCATCCCATAATGCCATGTCCACATTCTTTTACATTTATGTTGTTTGTTTCAAGAGAATAAAAGTACAAAAACCCATTAAAAAATGTTTTTGACAAGTTTTGAATTTAATTTTTTTTGTTTGTTGTTTATTGTTTGTCCGACAAGAAAATTAGTAGGAAAAACATGAGAATTAATTTCTTTCGTTTGAATGTAAGTTTAAAAAATTAGAAAATAGTTTTTCATAATTAATTTTTTTCCTTGTTCGGTGGAGTAAAAGTAAATGAGAAAATATTTTAAAATACACTATGGAGGTATAATGATAACCATTTCCGCATTTTCTCAGAAAAAGTAGACCATACAATCTTTTAAAATATTATGTTTATAATTTTCTTGTATTTTCCTTCCTTTTTTAAAATGAAAGCAATTTTTCTTTAAATCTGATGTAGCACATTGTTTTATTGTTAATTTTTCTTTCTAAACGAATATTAAAAATATATCTTCTAACAGAAAAGAAAATCAAATTAACCACAAAAAAAGGTTTTTACCTTATTTCGTCAAAACCAGCCCCTTAGAAAAGTGAATAATTAAATTTCTCTCCGTTATTCGAACCTAGAAACATTGGATTGGCACAAAGATAAATTCTCAGTTGGACTACCACTTGTATGTATACAATATATTATGCTAAGATCATTTTTGCTCCCACGATTTTCTCCTTTTTTTCTTTTAAAATGAAAAAAGAAGAGCAAAAGTGGAAGGTCACTCACATTTATTTCTTTACCCAAAATTTAAACTTACAATCCTATCCGTTGACCAAATCATAAAAATTGTATTCAAAATATAAAAAGAAATAAGACAAAAAATAACCCACCAGATCCCGAAACACTATCTCCTTTATAACCCTCCCACTCGCCCACTCTCCTCCCTTCCCTCTTCCTTCGTATCTATCCTCTTTCCATCATTCACCCTCTAACAACATATACGAAAAGTCGTACTCTCAGTCTTGGGTATTTCCCTCTCTCTCTCTAGTCCTATGATTATGTACATATTCATTTTTTAAATTCATTTACCGTAATCTAACAGTAGTAAACAGAGAGAACCAGCCACGGAAAGAAGATGCAGAAAAGTTGTTGCCGAGAGAGATTTTGGATCACCTTCGATCAACTTGTATTCCCCCCTCGATCTCAATGATCGAGACCTTTTTTTTGCATTAATTAATTAATTTATTTCTAAATTATGTTTAAAGAGTTAGTTTTATGCCTGGTAACAACTTGATCTTTCTTTTTAGTATGTCAGTTTGGGGGTGCCTTCCAAGTCAGTGGACTATTATTGGTGCACAAAACAAAGTTCATATATTTTTCAATCTTTTTTTTTTAAAGAATTCAATTAATCAAAAAAAAAATATCTTATTAATGCTTTGTTTCTTTTCCATAATTGGAACTGGTATGTTGGAGGCAAAAGCTGCATTTAGGATATGTAGAGTGCTCAAAATTTGACGGTGCATCTCTTTCATCTCTCCTCTTCAATTGTAGAATGTCTCAGGCACAATTATTTGTTCCAACAATGTTAGTTCCTCATTGAAGTACCAAAATCCTCTTGTTTTTCTTCACTCTATATGGGGGAAACAACAATAAAGTTTTAGTTTTTAGACCTCAACATCTTTCATTGTATATTCAATAGTATCGGATTCAATCCCAAATTTACCAAATCAACAAATTGTTCCTAGTATGAGATGTGTTGGGTAGCTACGATCCTAACATGAATAACTATATCATTAACTAGATCATCATAGGTATGGTATTGACATGAATAAGTCTAGACCAAAACATAATGTAAAGAATCAAGTAAACAACAACTTAATATGGTACTACTTGATAAGTTGTTTTACATTGATTGGATGCGGAAGCATAATGCATAAGCGGAAAATGTATCCGACGCCCTCATCGCGAACAAGCCTCATGTGGTAGTGACTCCTAATAGATGATATCAAAACTCTAGTCATACGGTCACAACCTCGGGACCGCAAGGATTTAGTCATTGAAAAATATCTCTAATGGAAGTATTGGAGGAGGAAGAAATGAGGATTCTTCTTCCCTAGAGTATGGACTTGTATGTTTATTATGACATCCAAGAGCATGACCAATGTCATCAGAAACCATAGCCTCTACCTCTACATATAGAGGGAGGCAAGAGATAGATCTCATCTGATGGCTAGAATCTATTCCAAATAGATCCAAGGCTTCCCCCTCATCCTATCATAAGATGATGCCATCTCCATAATTAGGAAGAATCAATCAAGCAACCACACGATTGAGGGACTTCCATTTTTAGCATTAACCAAATCCGCTTAGCGGATTCGGCCGACCTTCCAAATAGGGGAAGGTTAACGGGTGGGCGCCAATGGGCCCAAATCGACTAACATCTCCCACTCAGGCTCTTATGATGGGGTGCTTCCAATCTATTGCTCTAAAACACACCAACCACATTCTCCTAATCGACTCATACTGATTATGGTGCGTGCGGACATATGAGAGATGGACTTGAATGGAAAGTATAACTTCCACTTCCCGGTCAACGGTGAGAAGAAAGTCACACACCAAATGTAGGAAAAAGGGTCATCCTCATCGTTGTTGTCTTCCATGCCCACATCAGATTGAGCACTCTCTCTATACCCCGTGTAAGGGTCCATGATCCATGGGAGAAAATCCAAAACCTATCACGATGTTGCGTCTTAGGTCATGGCAAAATGCATAGCATTCTCATGACGTGTTGTAGATATATCTATCCTTGAGCAAGCACCATTGCATCTATTGTCTTGCTGCTTTCCTGACTGGCACCACTAGCAGCACTTACGAATTGGCAGGCTTTGGTAGAAACAACCAAAATAACAAACACTCGAGTCGAGACACAATGTACTTCTCCGAAAAGAATGAAGACAAAGTTCTAGTTGTAGTAACTGGTCGCGTCTAGCAGTCCACCTTGATGGGTGGCCCGTCTTGCACTTCCACAATTGTGTCACTCTCTGTGCCTTGTTGATTTGAAGTTCATGTTTGTCTCTTATCATATATAAGGTTCGGTGATTCATGCATCGGATATGGATCTCATCCGAGCATAATCGCACAATTACGACATCTTCCTGGACCCAGCCTAGGGCAATCCCTTAGTTCCGTGAGTAATCCTTGATCACATTTGTGCTTCATGTGGATTTATTTACACTGAGTAAGATTGGATCGCAACTTGCTTACTCTTTACTGAAAGTGCCCAGGAGGTATGCTTGAGAGTAAGCCATACCATTACCTCGCGACATGACTTTTATATGTCTACACTTCACTATTTCATAATATCACAAACATTTTCAATGTACATATAAAACACAAGAAAACATAATCGCCAAAGAAAATAATGCGAAAAACCAAATATATATCCAAACACAAAACCTGTGTCTAGAGTGATCAATGTCGCAAAAACATGCACTAACAAATAGTCACGGGTTACATCAACGAAATGTCTACATCCTACGGATCCCCATGGCTGCCATATGGCGCTCGAACGTGGCCTAATCCAATGGCTTTATGAGCAGATCTACAATCATATCCTTGGTTGACAAGTAATCCGGATCAATATTTTTTGTCTCGTGAAGCGTTCTAATGAAATGATACCTCATATGGATGTGCTTCAACCTACCGTGGTACTTTGGATCCTTTACTAGCGTTAGGGCAAACATACTGTCAGAATATAGTGTGACAGGTCATCACCCACTACCCTTCTGTTAGAGTCACTTGTAGAACCTCATCAACCAAATAGATTATTGGGTTGTAGCAGAACTGGAGATGTACTTGGCTTCCATAGTGGACAAAGTAACACATGATTGTTTATTGCTTCACCATGAGATGGCTCCACCAACAAGAGTGAACACATATCCTGCAGTGGACTTGCATTCATCTAAATCATTGCCCCATTCTGCATCCTCATATCCTCAGAGACGAAGATCTTCACCTTGGTACAATTGATAATCAAGAATCTTTCGCAAGTATCGCATTATGCACTTTACCCATTCCAATGCGCCTCACCATAATTGCTTTGATATCGGATCACTACTCCCACTGCTTGGCAAATGTCTGGTCTTGTGCATAGCATTGCATACATCAAACTAGGGGTAGTATATTGTACCGTATCGTACTATCATTGCTCTACCATCTACCGTACCAGGATACCTGGATCACAGATTTCTCTACCATTACCGTACCAAGATTTTGGTACTACCGAGTTTGGCAATATTAGAATATCAGTATAGTAATGATAATACCATGGTAGTACCAGGCCTTAAAAAGAAAAAAGAAATTTTAGTTGAGTAGAAGTATATATATCTTATTAGCGAATAAATAGATACTTGAAGTCTTGAAACATCAACCCCGCAACAATTTTAGATGTAACTTGGTTGATGTCCGGTCATTAATAAGGAATTTGTTTGGTTCTTTAATAAGGTTGTTGTACTTCCTTTTTTAAGTTTAGTTGATCTATAATGCAAACAAAAACATCATAATATTTTCCCTAATCCTAACAACATGAATCAGACACCCCACACTACACCAACACACATACTTACCCTCCTATTCGTAGAACATTATCACATAACTCCGACCACATGCTACAAAACTAACAAGGTATGAAATTTCTCTAATTTTTAAGGAAATGATGTAGCCATCCAATATGATAGTTATGCTTCCTTCACATATTCATCCATACATGCCAAACAACATTGTAAAATAGTTAATAGCAATATATATCTTTGAAACATTATTAAGGTATTGTAGGAATTGTAATGCCCCAGAATTTTAAATACTATAATTTGAATTAATAAATAATTTTTAAATCAATTTTTTAATTATTTTGATTTTTTTGTAAAATTGACATTTTCACACGTGCAAACAAGTGCAAATATTTTTGAGGTGCAAATTTCCACTTTTAAATTTCTGAATAAATTCTCTTATTTATAATTGAGTATATTCTAAATTTTGGCATTTTTATAAATGAAGAAACTATTTTTATAAATACCTTGAAAGAAAAGAGTTTTTATGCAAAATAGAGGCAAAATTCGAATTCAAAAATTGGTTGGACTGTTTTGGTAGACCGGTTTGGCAGTGGAGAGATTGGGGGGAGAGACTTTATTCCTCTAATCTGATTTGATTTGATTTTATTGAGTATATATATCGAATTCAATTGGTTGGACTGTTTCGGTAGACCGGTTTGGCAGTGGAGAGATTGGGGGGAGAGATTTTATCCCTCTAAGCTGGTTTGATTTGATTTTATTGAGTGTGTGCGCGTATATATATATATATATATATATATATATATATATATATATATATATATATATATATATATATATATATGCAATTTTGGTATTGTTGGAGACTTTATTGCAACAATTAATTCTGGAAAATAAAAAGTCAGAAAATTCATTTGAAGAATCTAATATTTATTAGTAGATAATAATTCTAAATTTTCTGTATTTTTACGAATGATTTATGGCATGTTTGCAAATATTTCAAAGTGAAGGACTTTTGCGTAAAATTGCCACCCAGAGGAGAATTTCGAATTTTGAAACCCCTTGGCTGCATGTGGGCCGGCCAAATCAAGGTGATTAAGAGGAGATAAAATCTTACCTTATTTGATTGGATTAACTACTTGATTTGGAATATATATATATATATATATATATATATATATATATATATATATATATATATATATATATATATATATATATATATAATTTTGGGGGGGTTGTAAAATCCTAGATATTGCATTCCCGGCCTATAATAGACAGCAGCAGCCGTTTTCCCTATTTTTGAAATTTTATCTTGGAGTTTTGGATGCTTAGATATTTGGATTTTCGCAATGAGGAGGAGGAGCTTTTCCTTCTTGTTATTATTTTTCTTCATTGATCTTCTTTGAGGTGGGTGGTACTCCTTATTTCTTGATTTGTTATATACTTGTAGAATATGATGATTGATCAAGTAAAGTATATGTTAAGATTTTGCATGATTATGAAACTTGATGTAGATCTATTAAAGGATAAATCTCAATGAATGAGTAGTTAAGATAACATCTTCATGAATAAGAACATAAATTGATGAGTGGGTGTCCTTCTAATTTGTTGTTTCAATGAATCAAATAGAAAGCATGCTAGGACTTTTATGTGGACTTATAAAATTTTAATTAACATGTTGTTCATGGTTGAATGTGTGCATGATGGATGTGTGCATGATGAATGAATGTGATATTGATATTTTTCATGGAACTAAAACTCCATTGATGTTGTAATTATCATGATAAAAAGAAAAAAGATGTTATTGATGTTAGACACATAGAAGAACTCATCTTGATTTATGAACTTGTTGTATGATGATAGATTGTTTATTAAATTTTGGATTTTGATATTATGACTTAGAGATTATCATGAACAGACAAATACAAATTTTTAATTGATAAAGATCTACTTTGGTGTCTATAAAATTGATTGATGATCATAGGTTAACTTCTAGATGATGGAGATTTGTAGAGATGATTAGAACGTGTTGTATACTCTTAAATTCACGCTTGATTGATTTTATAGTTGAGATTTTTCCATGTTTATTCGTTGTTTTAATGTAAATATAACTTTTGATGATAAACCCTAATTATTTATGCATGCAAGGAGTATAGTATTCGTTGTTTTAATGTAAATATAACTTTTGATGATAAACCCTAATTATTTATGCATGTAAAGAGTATATGGCAAGAAATATACCTAGAAAATACATTAAATATATGGGTGCTAGGGTTTGGAGGTCAAACCCTAGGTTAAGGGTTGTTGGGTCTCGGGTTGAACAGTAACCCGAGGCTTACTATTTAGACCCGAAACCTGTTGATGCTGCTGGTTGGGTTTGTGCTCGGATTTTGGAGTGTTTTTCGAGCAGGTTTTGTATGTGGCTTTGTGTGCTATAGTGGGGAAACCCTAGTATACATATAGAAGTGTATATAAGTGTGTTTAAACTAATATTTATGAGAGATTTGATAGAGTTTTTATGGAGTTTTGAAGTTGATAACTTTCAGATTTTTGGATAAAAGATAGTTTTCAGAACTTGTTGAATTTACACCCTTTAAATTAATTTGTTTTATTTTAGATTTTTATGGTGAGTTCTTTGATATGTGCTGGATTTAAACTAATTTTTTAGAATTTAATATTAAATTTGGAGTGTATGTACTGTTATGAAGAACAAAATCATATAACTTTCAGATTTTTGTGAAAATCTATATTTTCGTAGATGAAGTGTGTTTCCATATATGAAGGAGTTCTTATGGCAGTATCGGTTGATTAAAAAGGAATGTGATTAATGAAGAGTGTTTTGTATAACGAAACCAGGTTGGGTTTTGATATGAGGCATAGGGTTATGATGTGGACCCTAGAGAGATTGTTGATGATATTTTGAGTTATGAAACTCTAGAGGTTGGGTGGGACCCTAGCATGTCGGCAAATGAGATTTTGTTGGAATTTGGCCAGTGGGCTTTTGTTTTGATTCAGTAAAGTTAAGTTCTGCAGGGTACACCAACTCAAGGGAGACTGTGATTCGAATTGAACATCATAAACATAAGGACATGCACTGGATGGTGATATGATGAAACAAGAGAAAACGTGAGTTATGGACTCCAGAATGATCTGTAAAGTGAGATAATCCCAGTATTTCAGGACGAGGGATGGAATAGGCCCCAGATTGATCTGCGGAGTGGGATCGATCTCTAGTATTCCGAGACGAGGGGGACGTTCATGGGATATTTGTGTAATAAAGGCTCCAGAATGACCTGCGGAGTGAGACAGTCCCCAGTATTCTAGGATGAGGGTATGAGAGGTCCCAGAATGATCTGCGGAATGGGATTGGTCTCCAGTATTCCAAAGGCGAGAACCAATAGTTGTAAAATATCTAAATCTCGTAGTAGTCATGGCAGTAGGTTGCATAGCGAGGGATTGAACTCTATAAAGTGGAGAACAATAAGGGCTTGCACCGAACCTATGTAGTATAAGATGCATAGAATCTGACAAATATGTATTAGAAATCATCATATGCATATGTGTTTCTTGACTTGTTTTATGAATTCTTGCTTTCTGTTTTCATCTCATACACTTGACACTTAGCCTAGTTTCACTTGTTCTATGTTTCATTTATTATTGTTTATGTATCATTTATTATCGTTTTATTTATGTGCATCAAGTTTGTGATTGTGAGATGTAGAAGTATCACTATTAGTACTATAGTTGACATCAGTTGCATTTAACCGACATACCCACTTTCAATAGACTTTTGCAGGGTTTTCAGTTATGGATAACATTGATACAAAATAAAACTTGGAGTATAAATGCAAATTGAAGATTCTATGTGTTGTAAAGATTTGTAATTAATGTATTTAATTCCGCTGTGTCTTGTAAGAAGAAGAGATGTAATAAAAAGTTTTAATTTTCTCTGTATTTGATACCGTGTTTATTATTGCAATTGAAGTTGATTCTGAGAATTGTGCCACTTATTTCTAATTTTTTATCTATTGGAAATTCGGGGCGCTACAGGGATACTTACAATCAAAATGAGACTACGATGATATGTTGATGGAGATGCATTATATTGCATGCATGCATTCACAACTGTGATTATTTGGTTGTTACTATAATTGCAATTTCAAGTGTGAGATTAATGAGAAGATGGTGGAGAACTATAAAGATTTTGGTTGTTGCTCCAACCTTTAAGCATTTTGTTTTTAGGTTAAAGAGGCTTTTGCATTTAACTACCTACATATGTATAGGAACTTATATCATCCAAGAATTTTTTACCTCGGTAAAAAAAAATATCAACCTTAATAACACTTGTATTTACTTCAAACTACATTACCTGTCACATATAAAATTTAAATTAAATATATATTAAATATACCTGGTACGGTACGGTATACAATCAATATCAATACTGAGTACCAGTACCATACCATATAATCTTGGTACAGTACAGTACCGAGATTTCAGTATGGTATTACTAAGTTTTTGGTAATGTTCGGTATAGTAACGGTATGGTACCAGTACGGTACGGTATTATGGTATTTTTTGGCACTCTTAGTCAAATCCGCCTTACATCAGGAATTAAATAACTAATTATATCCATTAACCAAGAGAATCTTCAACAATCTTAAAAGATACAGTTTTAGATCTATCGTCTATAATTGATTGCTAGCCTATAAATACCCCCCATCTCCAATCAGTCAAGGGTAATCAAAATTTCTCAACTAAAAAACCCTAAATTTATTATGGGTTGCTAACTTGTTGCAATTTTGATTTATTTTTCGAAATTCTTCAATGAAAAATGAGTTGTTGGGTATTTAACTAACTTCACGATTTTGACCTAACATATATATTATCTGAGGTTTATTTTTCTGTTGATCAACTTCTTTTTCCTTGAGAAATTGGCTTTGTCTGATGGGTTTTCTCTAGGAGCATTCTTTTTATATAAGTATTTTTACTATCATGATGTTGTCTATAGTAGTTATTATAAAATAACGAATTTTAATTATTAGGGGAAAATCAATAAACCCCCTATTACGTTAAAATTTGAATATTCCATTAAAACCCAGTTGTGAAATATTCAGTTTGCCCCTTTCTTTAATCTTTAAAAAACTCTGATGATAAATCCCAGAGCAATACCAGAAGAAATGTGGGTCCCTTTCTTGACCCTTCGCCGGAGAGAGTCGCCAGAGAACGTTGCTAGAGTATGCTGCAGAGTACGCGAGGTTTTGAGGGGCTTAAGTTCAGAGATAATAGTGATCAAATTAATGAAGATGAGGTGTGAGTAAATGGAGGAAAAGTTCAAAAAACATGAAGGAAGAGCAAAATTATCATTGCACAAATGACATTTGAAGGCAAATTAAAATTTTAACAAATAGAGGATTTAACGACCGAAAAATAACGTTAGGATTTTTTTTATTTAAATGAAAAATGTGAGGGGTTTATTATTTTTTTTTCCTAATTAATATTATATGGTAGCCTAACTGGTAATTGTCAATCCAAAGTTTCTGGATTCAAATCCGAATTTATTTTTTATAATAAAGATAATGATGGGGAAAAAAACTCAATTTTAAGTTTTTGTTTCTGTCCTGACCTCATTCATTCATATATTTGATTAACTAGTTTAAATTTACCGTGCACCAAGTGCACATGACTTGGTGGACATGTCAGTCGAATATTTTAACAATATTTTATGTTATTGAGAAAATCAATCATAGAATAGATAATTTTAAGAACTCAAATGAATATATAGTATGATCACTATATATTAATTATGTACACAAAATACTTCAAATTTTAATATTAAAAACTCTAAATATTATATTTAGTATTGAGTAAATACAATATAACATGTAAATTGTCTCATCTAAAACATTAAAGATATTAAAAAAGGAACAAATTAGTAATCCCAAACTCAAATCATCGTATTTTTCATAAAATCAATCATCATTTTCGACTTTAACTTTCTTGAACTTAAAACTGCTCGTAACTTCTTGTTCATCATTTTTAATTTTGCATTCAATCAATGTTCTTGTAGTTATTCTTCTATACATGACATCTTGTTGATAAAAAAAGTATACTAATCTCTAATCCATTTCTCGGTCCTTCTATTAAATTGTTGAGCATTTTTTTTGCATATAGAATTAAGTAATTAGCTGTTATTAAAAAGTATACTCATGAGTCAATGTTCTTGTAGTTAGACTTTAATACGTGACAACTTGTGATTTGATGAAAAAAAGTATACTCATCTCTAATGTATTTCTTGGTCCTTATACAAAATTCTTCAACATTATTTTCCCTGCACATAGAATTAGGTAATTTTCTCATGGAAAATAAAATGCACCATCAAAATTACGTATTGTAGATATCACATATTATCATTAAGAATGTCATGTAAAAAGACTCAATTTGTTAATTGCAATTCATTAACCAAAAATAATATTGGTCATCCTCGATTCTCAAAACCAAATTGAGATTCCTCATAAGGAGAATGCAAGTTTTTTACAGTTTATCATGTATGAATTCAATTAAGATACCTAGACCAAAATTACAAGATGATTATAGACCAATTTCTTGGAAATTTTACATCCTTACCAATCTTTACCATCACATCTTTGATCTCCTTATATACTCTAAAATGGCAATGTCTTCATCCGTATCAAATTTGAAAGCAATTTTTTGAAAGTTGCAGTTTCCTCTTTTCAAAGTAGTAAGCATATGATCTGGATCAAGCTATCATTAAGCATATCCTAGTCCCTTTCATAGGATATGGATTTGATAGTTGAGAAGCCAACGAAGAAGCTGAAGAAGACAATCTATCCAAGGGAACAACTAATGCAATACCACCCTGGTTACCATTTGTACTTATAGGTAAAGATGCATTATTATGTACAGGTAAAGTTCCAATTGATAGAATATCCATTAGAATAAATGATCCCCCAGGCGGATCAACACCTTAAGAAATGCCATTAAGCCTGTCAGTATTCTTTATTGGGTGATAAGTTGGCGAAGAAAATATTGTACTTGCAATTAAAACTTATATAAAGAAAACTAATTCACAACCAGTGCAGAAATATGAGGACAAAAGCAACAAAAATCATTATTTCGTTAATTCATCATAAAGATAACTTTATTTCGTTAATTCATCATTAATGAAGCGGTGACACGGTCACCTTTATTCTCAAAAAAGCAACAAAAAACCATACTCTCCTGGAGAATATAAGTAGACGGAATACAATTATACCAATTGCTCTCCAAAAAATGTCAAGGAGATGCGAGCAGACCATATTGACATAGCAAACTCACATGCATACTTGGTAAATAATATAGTATAACTGTATAAGAGGTCTAACAAGCTCACAACAAGTAATTATCATCTAAACATAGTTCAACAATAGACCAAACCAAAATCGAGAGCATGAACAAGACAGGACCAATGGAACCTAAAAACTTGTCCCTCCACCTCCATATAATTCCATGAATCCATCCAAGCATATCTCGGTCACATACTGTAACTCCTATTTCCCATATCTGTATTTTTTCTATTGTATTTGCATTCCTTGTACTCTGTCTATCGATTTGAGACCTGTATTTTTGTTCCAGTTCGAATAAAAAATCATTTTATTTGTTTCAACTCAATTTTGTGCCAATATTTGTTACAAATTTCATTGCTCTTATTTGCATTGATTGTTGTTCTTTATGGAGAGTTGACTGTTTCACCCCATCCATTTCTTTTTCCCCAATTATAGAGAATTTTGACCCAATCTCTTGTTGGATCCCCCTCAGACCCGCAACCCAAATACCCATTAACCCAAAACCCCTACTATATAACCCGAACCTACTCTTAACCCTAAACCTATTAACCCTAATTACTGTTTAAACCCAACTACAGCCGACTTCTCCATTCTCCCGTCTCCTTCTTCCCTTGCATCTCATCGCAACCCAATTTCCCCTTCACCGTCGCTACTCCCATTGCCACCTCCGATCGCCCTCCATCATCGCCCTTATCGCCGCTTCAACCTCGCCTCCATCACCCCTCCACCATCGTCTTTGTCTCCCTGCCACAAACACCGAAACCCATCTCATCTCGCCTCGCCATTGAACCCACCTTCACCTTTACCCAACCTCTGTAACCCATCACCTCTTCTCCGTGTCGCGACTCCTCGGTGACCAAATCCCTGAGCTCCCACCTTGATTTCGCCCCCTATTTTCGAGCCCAGGATCAGAGCGTCGCCCTTTCATCGCCGCCGTCCTTCCCTCGACGCGCGCTGCCCCGTCACTGCCATCGCTTCCTTGCGTCGAGTTCTCTCAGCGATGCTGTTGCCTGCGCCGTCAGCCAGCCACCGCCGCCGAGGTCCTCTCTTTCTCTCTCTCCGTTACAGTGAAGGAGGGAAGAAGAAGAAAAGATTATTTTGATCATAGCCATTGGATTCATCGAGATCCGTGCCACTTCTGATCTGATCTGATCTTCACCATCAGATCTGATCGTAGCCATTGATCGCCTTGATCTTGATCATCCCATCAAGATCCGTGCTGATCGTGATCTCCGTCGGATTCGTCAACTACTCCCCTAAGGCGAGTATTCTTCTTGTACAAATTTTTATTCTAGTACAAGTGTTTAATTTGAAAATACTGCAAATAGATAGTAGTTATGACTCCTCTTTGTCTCATTGTTGTTGATCTAATATTATTCTTCATCGATTCCAAAATCTTAAGAGACACAACCCTTTCGTTGATATATTTACAAAACTAGTTGAACCCCTTTTTATCTCCTAATTATTTGATCATGAACCCTTGACTTGTGGACGTATGTTGTGTGATGAATTGTGTTGATCTTGTATTCTTTAGAGTCGAGAAATACATATGACTTGCTGATTTGATCCCCAATGCATCCGTATTTGTATCACACACTAATTTAGACTCGTAATAGTCATTTTCATGCAACATGTATATAAAAGAATTTCACACTTGCTGCTGTTTTTGACTTTACCTGCTATTTTGACCCCTATAAAATCAAAATCTAAACTTGAGCCCTGAATATGAAATGTATCCCTAAATGTCTAGTTGTTAATAACATCCAGAATTTTCAAATTCTGAGTTACGGTTTAGGAGATATCGCAGTTTTACTGCTGCTGAGTCGGTAGTCGCAAATTTCTCAAAAACTGCTGCACCTCTTTAGTTTGCAATTATTTTAACTATGCTACTAGTAAGTAAATGACTTGAAATTTTTCATGCTATTGCTGGACACCCTAGAGAACATTCCCTAATTTTCTCAGAATTAATTAATAATATTTCTACCCTGTTTTACATGTATAAACTCAGTTTCACAAATTTTGGCTGAACACGAATGCTGTAGAGTTTGCTGTTTTGACACATGTTACCACAACTTTTATGTACCTTTATTATATGCATTGGAACCGAGCAGGAGTCTAGTTTCTAAATCTTCTGACGGATCCACATTTGCTATCTTGTAGCAACGGGAATCACAGTTTTGGTACAGCAACCTCATGCTGTCCAGATTTGAGATTTTCGTTGTTCTTGATGCTTTGATTGATTTTGACCCTCAAACATGTACTCTAATTATCCTAGACTTGTCCAATGTTCTTGATTATGTTTTCTTGGCATGTTTCGCCCACTTTCATGCTTGCTTGATGATAATAATAAATAACAAGCCGGGGTTTAAGGGAAAGTCCATAATAGTAGACAATATAGGTAAGTGCATGTACTCGAAAGGAGGCCCGTGTTTCCCACTTGATACATGTCTCATGAACTAGTATATTATTATTCGATTCATAAACTAGTATATTATTTGATTCATGAACTAGTATATTATTAATCGATTCATAGACTAGTATATTATTGATCCATGAACTAGTATATATATCATTCCTGACTTGTCTTGTTATGACTTGACACATGAACTAGTTATATGATTACCCGATTCATGAGCATGGCTTGCTTGATACTTGATACCTGAGTATACCGCCCTATAAACTCCATTACTAGGCCTAAACGAAATTGCATTGATTGAGCAACCATGTAGTAAAAGTATGGATGCATGAAGTGCTACCTAGATAGTAATAACCGTAAGACTTGATACATGAAACTTGAACTTGATACATATTCATTTGATACTTGATGACATGATACATGAGACTTGATACTTGTACTTGACAACTTGACACTAGACTTGAGACTTGTTACTTGACACTTGTACTTGATACTTGTCACTTGATGTTGGATACCTTTACATGTTCACTAGCCATTTGTTCTACTATTAGTATTTGTTACCCAACCTGGTCACTTGAGTTGTCTTTCTTGCTAGCTAGTTTCTTGAACCCCAACTACTTGTTGCATCCCTATTACATTCTTGATTCCAAATCTTGTTCCATGTTGCTTGTACTTGTTTTACTATTTGTGGCCCTAACTTGCACTAAGGGCGTTTCTCTTGTTTTCTCTATTTTCTCTTTTTATAATTTACAACCGACTTTGGAGACGTGTTGCCTGCTGGAATTGGTGAGCAGAGATTTTAGGCTTCAATTGGAGAAAGGACATGCTTAAATTATTTATTTTCTTTGTGTTATTTATTTTCTTGCTACTTAAAACTTGTAACGGGCTTATGTTCCCGAGTTTTATCTTTGATCCAGACTTAAAACTATTTGGGATATTATTATTTGTTTCAATTGTTTTCTGTTGCTTAATAAATTATTCATGCATGCGCGGTTGTGTATACTTGTTATATTCTTGTTGTGATGCTGAGTCGATCCTACAGCTTATGGATGATGTTAAAATCATTCGCTGGGCTTCGTCACACGCTCGCATTCCGTGTTTTTGGGAAGCGGGGCGTGACACATACATACTCCACATTCAGAAATGTGAATGCACAACATATTAAATACAGAAAATAAGATTATAATTTGATTTTTTAACTAATGTTACTCTTTAAGTAATGTTGCCACTTCCAGCTAAACATAAGACAGGTTGTATTAAGTAATCATGTTTCCAGATTGTATAGTAGCCAGTAGCGTTCTTAAAATCATTGTACACTATTTAAATTTTGAGGGGAAAAAAGAAAAAACTTGGTGGAAAAAAATAATTACAATGTCTTAAGCTATATTTAGTTAAATTTGTTGCTCTTTTACAAGAATAATAGGCTCAACAAAAACTGAGGTTGGAAAAGTCATTTGTATTATGGTTCTGATCCCCACTCTAAATTATGTATTGGTTGGTTGGGAAACTTTTTTCTTTTGGATAATCTTGATACCAAGATTTCTTAAGAACATTTAAATAGATTGTGCCTAAATATCATATTAACAATCACATTTTCTCAAATAACATGTAAGATAATCAAAACAGCACAAGCACAGCCAAAGGAAATTCATAGCATCTAAAAATTGAGATTTTTGAATTATCTTGGAGGAGGAAATGTAATTAGAAAAAGAAACATGATGATGAACTCGTCAAATCGACGCCCAACAGATCATGAAGAAAAACAGAAGTAGATGTAGTAGGGGCAATAGCATCATCAGAACTGAAGTCAAGCAAATCAACCAGAGGAGCTGCTGGTGGCTTAGATGCACCATTTGGAAGGCTGAATGATGTTTCAGAAGAGGCAGATTTGGTAATTCTATTAGCAGATACATTCTCTGGGGCTGGACCAACTCTCTTTACAATATAACCTGCCACATCAAAAACAAGTATGCGTTCAACCAAAGAAGATCTGTGTATCGCCAGATAGAAAATGTACAAAATAAATATAAAAAGAACTCCTTTTATATTACGTAAGAGATGTAAACTATTAAATTTGCACCCACTTAATGTTTTGGTGCTTCTGTATGGTAGAATTGAATTCAATAGATCTTTGCTGTAATTCTAGCTCAAGACTTCCCTTTTGCCTTGTAATTATCTCCTTAATTCTCTTGTCAAAAATCAAACAAAGTAAATCACATCTTCCGGGTGGGAAAAGAAAATAAGCTAGGCCTATATGCATTAGTAGGAAAAGAAAACTTTAAGCAACAGATGTTAACAGAAAAATAAATTCCCAAGATATGTCGCTATCTTAAATCCCAACATACAGCAAAGCTGTCAAGAGTAAGACATAAGTAGCATAGAAAAGAGAAAAACAACTACATAAATATAGTGTCTAAAATCAAATTCGAAGTTAAGGGTGGAAATAAATTAAAGTTAAGATTGAAAGAGAAAAACAACTGTAGTATTGGAAATATGATAATAATATATAAGCATGCACGAGTAAGAAAATACAAGATGCATGGTGCAGCCTTGGAAGACTGAAAATGATAACATGCATGAGTAAGAAATTAGAAGGTGTATCATGAATAACATATACTTCAAAATAGCAGACAGGAAATTCACATAAGGTGTTGAAAGTAATACCAACATGCAAAACAAAGAGGACAATTTGAATGCAATGGAAATGAAAGCCAATGCATGCCAGAAAGAGGAAAGAGGACAAGAGTGCAAGGGTGTTGAAAGTGATACCAATATACAGCAACAAAGAATTTACTCCAAAAGTTTGGGTTCAACTATGTGAATCACTGTATTGAGGGCCACCACCATCATCAAATTAACAGTTTTCAAAATCCCTATTAAGAGCTTCCACCCAAGTTTGTTTCGGTCTTCCCCTAATCTTTTTGCTTACCATAATCAATTTTCCAACTGGGTGGTAATCAATCTTCATTATGAGGACTCCAAACCCCACCTCAATCGGTTCTGTCGCATGTTATCTTCGATAGAGGCAACCCCTACTTCCTTCCGAATGTATTCATTTCTTAATTTGTCCTTTAATCACTCATCCACCTTGCATCTTCATTCCGGTTCATTTCAGCTACACATATTGTTTTTGATGTTTTTTAAATTGCCTACTTTGGTTCATAAAATATGGCTGGTCCTGTCTTGCAAAAGATGTCCTTCGCTATCCAATATAACTTATGACTGCACAATATGCATTTCGCTATTTTAACATACTCATTGATTTCCCTATCCTGAAGACTAACCGATCATCAATATGGACGTGGTTGCTCGTAGGTAATTCTTGATCTTCAATGCAAACTACACTTTTGCCATACTTTTCAAGCTCTACTAAACTTACAATACATAAACTCTGCTTTAGTCCTACTAATCCTAAATCTCTTCGATATTCCATGACAACTTGGATTATGAAAATTGAACTGTTGCTACAGATTGAAGAAAATAATAGAATTTTTCTATACTAACACAATATAGAGTTAAGATGACATATACATTCTTTTTAACATACAAACTATATGTGTACCGTCTAACTTCACTTAAAAATAACTAATATATATTCCGCCTTTGTATTTAACAGGACCTAACCCAACCACTGATTTTCATTTATTTCCCTTTTTTGGGTGAACTGTGTTGAAGCATTCCCTCAAACAAGTTAAGGTCATTGACGTATCTTATCTGATATCTAAATAACACAAATGCTATAAAAAAAACTTTCACATAAATCTTTAGCAAATTTAGTATTTTCCAAGAAGAAAATACTATCTCGATTGATTTATATTCTATAACTGGAAAAATGGGTTGAATCGGAAGCAAAACAAGAGTAAAAGATTCGGTGCAAACCTTCTCTTTCACCTCTTCTTGTTCGAACTGTAATCGAGGATACTCACCTTCTCCATGTTATTTATAACTACTATTTATAATAAATATGAAAGAAGATGAATTTGATTATGGGTAGGTTTCAATTGTAGATTGATTAGGATAAGAGATGCAAGGGAAAGAAGAGGAGAAGAGCAAGAAAAAGGACGATGAGGGCAGCGGTGGTGGCGGGGGATTGGAGATTGGAAATAGAAGGGAGAAAGAGAGCGGCACGTGGTTAGGGAGAAGAAATAAATAGGGCTGGGGATTAGAGATTTTAAATACAAAATTAGTTTTAGGAATTTGTATGGCCCAAATTATATCTAAGATATAATAAAAATTAGATGTGTGGTCAATATCTACTCTGGACAGATTTTATTGTGGCTTTTATAACAGAAATAGATTTAGATTATTAGAGCGTTCATGCTATATTATAGGTATTTGGAAATATGGAAATGGAAATAGAAGAGTTGCGCTGCTATCGTTAAAGCCAAAATTGGGTTAAAAAATTATAAAATATACAGACGGAAGAACATCCTCCGTCTAATAAAAAAAATAAATTTTTTAATACCCAAAATTTGATAGACGGAAGATCATGTTCCGTTTGACAATAATTAAAAAAAAAAATTTACCCAAACGGAAGAAGATCCTCCATCTGGAGATTTAAAAAATAATAATAAAATAATATATATATATATATATATATATATATATATATATATATATATATATATATAATATTAATAGGAGAGTTGGGATTGTGTAACCAAACAAACACGTGCATTATAACTAAACAAACATGTGCAATGCACGTGCATAACTAATCTGAAGGAGGTCTTAAGTTCGATGCCAGACAACGTCAAAATTTTTATTTTAAAAATATATATATATATATATCAAGACGTGCATTGCACGTGTAAATTACTAGTATATATATATATATATGGGTAAAAGGGATATGAGCAACTTGCTCATTTTGTAAATGAGCAATTGATGATGTGGCATGCATGTGATACATTGGACAACTAACCCTTTTAAAGATTTTCCAATCACATGCATGCCACATCATTAATTGCTTATTTACTAAATGAGCAAGTTGCTCATACCCCCTTTTCCCATATATGTATGTATGTATGTATATATATATATATATATATATATATATATATATATATATATATATATATATATATATATATATATATATATATATATATATATATATATAAGGAAAGCTTTGGTTGTGCATTCCTCTAGTGCACATGGCGTGTGCACTAGGCCTTCGGGCGTTCATATCGTCGATCCGAACCGTTCACATTGATCTACACATCTAAATTAGTCTAAATATGTAAAATCAAATCATTTAAAATTCATTTGCCAATCCATCATGTGACTATAAAAAATAATGATTTTCAGCCATACAATTTTGTAACACTTCAATGGATGGGTAAATGAATTTCAAATGATTTGATTTTACATATTTAGACTAATTTAGATGTGTAGATCAATGTGCACGGTTCGGATCGTCGATATGAACGCTCGAAGGCCTAGTGCACACGCCGTGTGCACTAGAGGTAGTGCACAACCGAAGCTTTCCCTATATATATAGAGAGAGAGAGAGAAAAATCTTCGGTTGCACACTACTTTGGTGAGCACTCCGTGAGCACTCACGAAATAAAGCACCTATGACAAATCTGAACCGTTCATATTGTTCTATATACCTAAGATAGCCTAACAATAAAAAATCAATTAATTTGAAATTCATTTGTCCATAATTTACATCATCACAAAATTGTATGGCTGAAAATTCTAACAGCATGATGGATGGGCAAATGAACTTCAAATTACTTGATTTTTTATTGTTAGGCTATCTTAGACATATAGAACAATATGAGCGGTTCAGATTTTTCATAGGGTCTTTATTTCATGAGTGTTCACCAAAAGTAGTGTGCAACCGAAGGGGACTCATATATATATATATATATATATATATATATATATATAGAATAATGCTAATATGAGATGGTGAGATGGGTGAGATGAAAATATTTTTTTGAGAGAGGAGTGATTTGAGTCATCTGAATCTCGATCACACCATGCACATCACTCTACATATCATCTAGATGGTGTGTATAAAATTTCAACCGATTTGTAAACCTCTAGCCTATGCATCAAAACGTTCAACACGTCATGAAGATGGTACGAAATACATATATATGTATTTATTTGAACATCTTGATGCATAGGCTACAGGTCTCTGAATTGCTTGAAATTCGGCATGCATCATCTTGATGACATGTAGAGTGATGTGAATGGTGTGATCGAGATTTAGATGACTCAAATCGCTTATCTCTTCAAAAACATTTTCATCTCACCCATCTCACCATCTCATAATAGCATAACTCTCTCTCTCTCTCTCTCTCTCTCTCTCTCTCTCTATATATATATATATATATATATATATATATATATATATATATATATATATGCCCAGCCGGAAGATGATCTTCCGCTTGGGTGTTTTTTTATTGTTTTTTATTAAAAAATTTATTTATTTAAGAAAAAGGACGAAAAGTGAAAGGAAAAAAAAATCGCCTGTCTCTTTCCCTTTAAAACAAATTTTTAAAAAAAAGTTAAATGAACGGGACGGAAGATGTTCTTCAATCTCTTTCATTTTTTTTAAATATAAATGGGACAGATGGAGGAACTTCTTCCGTTTCGGTTTTTTATTTTTATTTTAAATAAAGCCATTTGAGAGACGGAAGATCGTCTTCCGTCTTTAAAATTTTGACCGGTCAACTCTACAGACGGAAGATCTTCTTTCGTCTATTATAATTTTATACTCCAAACAATTCAAAATTTTTAATAGGCGGATGATCATCTACCGTCTTCTATATTTTGCATATGCTATTTTACTCTGCTATATATGGCAGAGTACTGTTCACGAGTCGGCTATAAAATAGGTTTATAGTAGACGATAGTGGTAGGTTTTTTCTCAAAATTTCCATTTTTTAGGTTTATAGCAGATGATAGTGGATGCTCTTAAAAGCTGTAATTAAATGATTTAATGTAAAGGGGTATCTCTGGCTATGATTAAATCTACTTTGACCCAAATTTAACATCAAATCAAAATTAAACTTTTGACGAAATTCAACAATTCAAATTTAAATAAAATGTGAAACAACATCACATTACTATTACTAGTAATTTACACGTGTGATGTACGTCTTAATAAATATATTTTTTAAAGTAAAAATAATGACGAAGTCTAGCCTCGAATCTGATACCTTTTTTTCATTAATTATGTACGGACAATGCATGTAAGGTGGTAGATTTACAAACTCCAACTCCAACTTTGTCATTAGGGGACGTTTGGTACGCGGTAATATACAAGGAAATCTATGATTACCCTCTAGATTATTTGATTTGGTAAGATATGATTATAGTTTTGGAAGTATTCTTGAATTTCCATGGGAATCAAAATTCTTTGTTGGAAAAGGATATACATTCTTCTTTAAAACTGAGGGATTTGTGGATTCCTCCACATAAAAGAAACTGAGATGATCACATTACCAAAACACTCTCCAGATTTTTGATAATCTTTCAGTCTTATCATATTGCCACTTTATGTTCCATCCAACAAATTTGTTACTCTGACTTATCATGGTGGGATTCGTGCATATTTATATATAAAAAGAGAAATGCCCAATTAGAGACTGAACAAAATTAAATAAGTATGATATATGTTTCAGTATAGTATATCAATTTTAACAGTGGTACCCACCATTATTCATAAAATGAGGAAACCCTCTGTTTACTAAGCCATAAATAATATATTTTATTGATAATTATAATTCATATATGCCTAGGATAATGTGTTTGTACTGCATGCATTTTATTTTTTCTTTTTGTTATGTTTTTTTATCTACCTGGTTGAAATATATTAGAATCATAATATAACTTTCTGAGTCATCTATTTGTTACTGTACTCAGGTTTTATAAGATATATATGAGTATTGGTTTTGCACATGTCACACATATGCATTGATTAATAAAGTAAATAATAGTTATATTAGTTTTTTTTTAGGCTAAATTTAAAAAAAGTACACAAAGGTTTGGGTCAGTTTAAAAAAAGTACACAAAGATTTTTTTTTTTTTAAAAGGACACAAAGTTTAAATTAAGTCCACTGGGTTAACTAGGATTAGGGTTAGGGTAGGGTTTAAAAAACCACTTTCATCTTTCATTTTGTTTAAAAAAACCACATTCATCTTTTATTTTGTTTAAAAAAACATCACTTAACTAATCAGGTGTTTAAATAACCCCCCCCCCCCCCCCCCCCCCCCCCCCCCCCCCCCCCCCCGAACTAACCCTAACTAACCCAGTGGACTTAAATTAAACTTTGAGTCCTTTTTTTAAAAAAAAAAATCTGTGTACTTTTTTTAAACTGGCCCAAACCTTTGTGTACTTTTTAAAAATTTAGCCTTTTTAAAAAAATAAAGTCAAAAGGGTATTTTCGGAAATGTGTACCATAGTGAATGATTGGTGGGAATGAACTGGTCTATACCAAATACACTACTAAAATATTCCCTGTAATGCAATATCTTGTACCAAACGCAGTATTGCAACATTCATAAGAATCATGATTCTTACCAGCACTTTCCCGGGAATCCGCACATTCCAAAGAATTCTCCAATTGACGTACCAAATGTCCCCTTATAATAGTTACTAGCAATCTGCACGTGCAATGCACGCCCTAATTTTTTTTATATAAAAGTAAAGACTATGACGTTGTTTGATATCGAACATGAGAACTACTTTTACTCATCTCAAATCCTTACTTTACTCTTTATAATTAGGCTAAATTTTAAAAAAAGTACACAAAGGTTTCGGCCAGTTCAAAAAAAGCACACAAAGGTTTTTTTTTAAAAAAAAGGACACAAAGTTTAAATTAAGTCCACTGGGTTAGTTAGGGTTAGGGTTAGGGTTAGTTCGGGGGGGGGGGGGGGGGGGGGTATTTAAACACTTGATTAGTTAAGTGATGTTTTTTTAAACAAAATAAAAGATGAATGTGGTTTTTTTAAACAAAATGAAAGATGAAAGTGGTTTTTTTAAGCCCTACCCTAACCCTAACCCTAGTTAACCCAGTGGACTTAATTTAAACTTTGTCCTTTTTTAAAAAAAAAAACCTTTGTGTACTTTTTTTAAACTGGCCCAAACCTTTGTATACTTTTTTTAAATTTAGCCTTATAATTATCCCTAGAGGCACAAACTTTTATTTTGTATGAGTGGCAATTTTGTAAATAATTATGTTGTAAATAAATTTGAACTTTGAAAATATTATGGTAATTGATAACAATTGACTAAATTGATTGTTAATATAACTTTCACTTAAAAATGAGTGGTTGAGATTAGATGGTTGATTGTCTACAAATGACACAACCCAAACTCTTTCATTATAATATCTCTACTACTATAATGAGAGAAGGCCTTAGTGTAATCTGTCCATATCCCAACCCGTGCAACGCACGTATATCTCTATCTCTTCAGTCTTCATGTATCTCTACATATATAATAGAAAATTGGTGATGATTGATGAGTCTATAGTGTAATTCATTTTTTTCTTTTTTATTCCTTTTCAAATTTTTTTTCCCAAAATTTTCTCCACGTGCATAGCAGTGTAAAATACTAGTTAGAGATTAGAGATAGAGATAAATAATAGTTATAGATATTATAAAAGCCCCTAAAATTTTATTTCTAAACCCGAAATTAATTCTTATTTAAACAGCTAATCCCTATTAATCAGAAAATTTTTAAAAGATATCTAATGAGTGTTCATCTCTCTCTCTCTCTTCCAATTTCAATCAGCATTCCTATCTCTCCATAAGCTCCGTCCCAGATATGATATATATATTGCCTCCTGTCTTCTTGGTTTTGTAGGAGAGACATCAATTAGCGGGATTGTTCGGGGATTAGCTGGTCAACAAAGTGGAGTATTGGCGAAGCATTGTCTACACGAGCCTCTAGACTGAGGACGGACCACCTTTTCTTAATTTGACTTTTTAATTAATAATAGAATAATAGTGCTAGTAGTTTCATATTCACATAATTACATCAATACACCGTCGGTATATATAAGAGATGGTATCCTCAGCTAGCTCAAACAAAGACATTTTCATATTTTAATGTTAAAAAAGATAACAAAAAACTTAAAAAAACTTGTTACTCTTGAAATTTATAAAGCATTTGCAGCATATCTATCCTTTAATTGCATCAAAATACTATTTGATATGGTATAAATTACGTGGTCCCATCTGGGCCTTCAGATCTCTTCAAATTCCGCTATCTTATGATCATCAGGTCAAACAAACCTAACGGACTTCAACCAGCTCAGGTCCATGGGCAAACGGGTCTAATCCGACTCGTTAGGATCTCAGACCCGTTTACCCTTGCCTATAAATACCAGACCCCCTCCTCACTTTCAAAGGTAATCAATCTTTCTCCACCTGAACCCTAGCTACTGTCGCTTTTTCAGTGACTGACTAGATCGTCGGAGGGCCTGTCTCCGGAAACTCTCCCGGGGTTTCTTGGCATTGTGCAGGTCCGAAGATCCGAGCCGAGCTACGAGCTGCAACCTCCCTCTTGCAACTCCCGAGCTGGTCCTATAGCCGGGGATCGGACCAACGCCAGTGTCGCGTCTTCCGCTTCACAAATTACAAGAATTCACACCTGTTGCCCCCACACCCAAAAATCAGCAGCATCAGGTTGGTGCCGTCTGTGGGAAGGGCGTGACACCTACATAGGTCCGACCCTGTCCGAAGACATCACCTCAAATCCAGGCTCTTTTATGGCTCCCAAAGCCAGAAGGGCTGTCACTTCTGAACGTCGTCCAGACTATCCTCTCCTCCAAAGTCACATGGACGCCCAGGGCTCTAACCAGCAGCGAGCCAATGGCGCTGCCGGACCAGGCGCTTCACATTCTGTCGCGACTGATCTGCGGCGCGTCATCCAGAATCGTCAGGCTAGCCGAACAAGTGGACGGGCCACTTCCAACTCGATCCCGAACCATGGCAGACAGCCTACTCTAGAACGGGTACCAGGGCACAACCGCTCACCCCGCGTGGCCATGTGGAGCAGGCCGCGGTCACGAGGACCGAGTTGCAAAACTTTAGGAATGAGGTCCTCTAGGCAATCCGAGGCGGAACTAAGGTCGAGGCACGGGACAACTCTTACCCTCAGTCAGAAGCCCGAGGTAGCGAAACCCACGGATCAACCCACCCACTAGAATAGGAGGACGCTGTCCTTCGATGCCTCTGGGAAATGGAGAACCGCCTCGCCTATCTCGCCGAGGGCGGGCCTATGCCAGACCAAGATTATAGGCCGAACCGAACCCCATTCCCCATCCAAATCTTAGAAGCTGAGATCCCCAGAAATTTTAGGCCTCCCCAATTTGAGTCATACAACGGCGAGGGTGATCCCGCTGATCACATGGAAGGATTCAAAACCCTTATACTAATTTCCAGCGCCTCAGATCCTCTCCTATGCTACGCCTTTTCTGCCACCCTGCGTGCCCCAGCTCGGGAATGGTTCTCTAATCTCACCCCCGACTCGGTCTTCTCGTTCAACCAGCTAGAAGTAAGCCTTCTAGCCCACTTCGTGACCAGCAGAAAGGTCGAGAAGACGAGCGCGTCCCTTTTGGACCTCAGGCAGAAGGAAGGGGAACCACTCCGCGAGTTTGTTCGGAGGTTCACCGCCGAGGTGAGGTCAGTCTCCTCCCTCGACGCGGGCATCGCTTTTGCAGCCTTTCGACATAATGTTCGCCATAGACAACTAAAGCGCTCCTTAGCCAAGAAACCACCCCTCCACTTCCCCGACTTGCTCAACAGGGTCGAGAAGTACATTCGGGCAGAAGAGGCTCTACACCCCGAGGGCTTCAAGGAAGCTACGACCAAAGGGAAGCGAAAAGTGGACGACGCCGAGCCTGCCAAAAAAGCCATTAAAGACGCGGCTGATCTGAAGAGGCCTCCTCCGGTCCTCCATTTTGAAAGATATACCCCGCTGACCCAGAATGTGTCATTCATCCTATTAGAGATCGAGGACAAAGGGATCATCTGACTCCCTCTCCGACCGAGCAACAACAAAAAATGGGACCAGAAGTTCTACTGCTGGTTTCATCGGGACCATGGCCATGGGACAGACAACTGTCGTGTCCTTAAAGACGAGATAGAGACCTTCATCCATCGAGGTTACCTGAGGGAATTCACCCGAACTAACCCGAGGGACCAGAGGAATCCGAGGCCTTGGCATCCTCCTCGAATGGTCAGCAAGCAACCCGACGGAGATCCCGAGCCCGAAGAGACGGGGGGATAGGCCATCCTACACTGTGTCCACGATGGACCCATGGGAGAGATTCCAAAATGTCCCGCAAGGCCTTCTCGCGGGAGGGAAGCTTGGTCCACGACCAACCCCCTCCAGGATTCAGCAGTAGACTGTCTCCTTCTCAGGAGAAGACCTGGAGGGCGTCCGACTCCCGCACTACGATGCTCTGGCCATCAACCTTGGCATGGAAAACCATGAGGTATGGCGTATCCTCGTGGACAACGGTAGCTCGGTCAACATTATCTTCCTGGCTGCCTTTGAAAGCCTCAAGCTCTCTCGCGAAAGGTTGAAACCAGCAGGGTACACGCCCTATGAATTTTCTGGCAACCCCGTCTAGATCGAGGGTATTGTCACATTTGATGTAACGGCCGGCACGGCCCCGACCCTCAGGACCGAAGTAATGGATTTCATTGTGGTCAATGTCAAGGCCGCCTATAACGCCATCCTTGGCAGACCCGAACTTTGCACCCTCCAGGCTGTTCCTTCTGCCTACCACTTAAAGCTCAAGTTCCCTACCGACCACGGGGTGGGTGTTGTCCGAGGCAATCAGGAGTCGGCACGTTCGTGTTATATGACCACGGTGGGGGGCGACGTCTTTCCCTTCGATGCTATAGAAATCCATTCCGAGTGAGGGTCGGAAGCCTTAGATGTACTTGAGGAGGTCCTTTTTTCCGAGGATGAAGCATCCAAGTGGTTCCAGGTTAGCCTATCTTTAGCCCCATACCTAAAGCGAACAATCATTGAGTGCATTCGCCGGAACTCTGACCTCTTCGCATGGACTCCATCTGATATGACGGGAATCTCTGAAGACATCATAATGCACCGGCTGAGCATTCGTCCAGACTCAAAGCCAGTCCAGCAGAAGAGGCATAAGTTCGGCCCCGGTCAACAAATGGCTGTCAGGGAGGAAGTTGGGAAACACCTCTCGGCGCGGTTCATTTAGGAGGTCAGCTACCCGGAGTGGCTGGCTAATGTGGTAATGGTAAAAAAGGCAAGCAGCACATGGAGAATCTGCATTGATTTCACAGACCTCAACAAGGCCTGTCCCAAAAATCTATTTCCTGTAACCCATGTTTTTCGTTTTGTGTATTTTTGAGTGTATTTTTCATTTTGGTGTATTTCTCTTCTTGTATCTTTCCTGGACCGTATATTGGTTTTTATTTTCAATAAATTCATTTTGTTATTTTTGTCATCTTTTTATTTTGAATTCTTGATCCTGTTGTCTCTTTGGTTCGTCTCCATTTGATCGAGCCATTAATTGTGATCCGCTTTATTTTATTTATTTGTGCCCTATTTTATTTTTCTATTTTGTACCCGTCTCATTTTTTTATAACTATTTTGATCACCATATTTCTTTAATTATTCAACTCATTCAAATACCCATTATACCTATTATAAATCTATACCCATTATCTAACCCATTACAACTTCATTTATTCCCGTATCAAGCCAGTTAACCTAATATCTAACCTTTCATCAATACCCATTAATTACCCATTATATCCTATACTATGTTTTTTTTTTAATACCTAACTCAATCCATTTATTCCACTAACCTACACCCTACCCTGTTCCCTAATACACCAGATAACCGTTATTAACCCATTACCTAATACTCATTTTCTAATTAACCAAACCATGCTCAGTTTTTACTTAACCGAACCCACACACTTATTTATCCTACACCCGTTAACTACCCATACCCGAACTCTTTATACCTACACGTTATCACCCTATTCTGTGGTTAGCCGTCATCCCTATTGCACCCCTACTCTAACCCTAAAACTCTTATATATATAACCCATGCAAAATTTTCCCTGAGCCGCTACTTCTCTGTGTTACCCCCCATCCAACTCTCACGCCTGCACCTTCCGAACCCTCTCGCTCTCGTCCCGCACCCCTTTTCCTCCCCGTCTCTCCCTTGTGCCGACCTCCGACATCCGATCCACCTTGGGTTGCGTCGTGTTGCCCTCTCGATAATAGCACAACCCCGTGTTATTTTCTCGTGCAACACAGTGCTGCTGGGCTGTCGTTTCCCATCTCTCTTTGGGTGCGAGTGTAGTTATGGTGTGGGTAGTTCGTGTTCTCATTGATTCGCGGTTGTTGCTCGCTTTTGGTTCGTGGTGGTTCGTGATTTCCGTTCGTGGTTCGTTAGGTTCGTTGTCGGGAATCCGTTCCCGTTATTCTTGCTTGGATTCATTTTTATCATCGGTTAAGGCAAGTAACTTGTACTCAATTTCTTTGTATGATACAAGTCATAAATTCCGCTTGTAGTATAGTTGGGTTCTAGAAACAACTCGTGTGTTATTTATTTTTGATGAGTATTGTCTCTATAGTACTATTTGACCATAGTTGCCTCACGACACAAATTTGACATGAAACAACTTAGGTTTTGACCGTTGTTGATGTGATCATATTTGTGAGATAATTATGAGAATTTGTGTGTTTGTTTGGATCCATGTAATATACTTTTTGTGGACATACTATATACCCTATTTCATGTTATTTGGACACTTAGTAGACTCTATACCATGTTTGGTTGTTTTTTGAACGAGTTTCGTATGTTCTATGTTGATTTTGTTGTTAGAGAAAAATCTGTATTTTGTCGATGATCAGTTTTGATTAGTATTTTAGACTATATTAAGGTCAGTATCTTAACTTCATTATTAAATATGATTTTTTTTAGAAATCTGTCTTCTTTCCAAACTCTCTGACCTTGGTCGATTTCGTTTTCGCATGTGTGAGATATGATGGTTTTACTACAGAGGTGTATTTCATTTCCAGATTTCGTTTTTTGATGATTTTGATGACTAAATTATTTTGATACTAGTGCTAAAAATATTATTTTGATTCACAATTTTGGACAGTATTTCTATATCTAAGTAGGGATTACCCAGAATTTTGGTGGATTATATTGATGAGTTTTATATACCGTTTCATACTTGTTTAAAAAGACTATACTTACTGGACTTTGTTCGCTGTTCTGTAAAGATTTATATTTTCACCCTAATTTCTTTTCTTGTATGAAAAATATTTAAGAAATATGAAAGTTAGCTTATTTTGTCTATTTTCATCTCCCTTTGGCGGATTTGGATTTCGTTTCACGGGTTGCGAGATATTACAGTTTTCGTACAGCAGTGTTGGGAATTTCAGATTTGCCAAACTATCGTTTCTTGGTGTTTTCTAATTTTTGTTGGCTAAGCTAATCTTACTGAAAAATTATGAAACTTTATATTCTGATACTAGACATATAGAGGAATACCTCAGATTTTTTCTGGATTTATTTGAGGTGTTTTGATGCCGTTTTCCTGACTGTGAATTCGATTTACTGATTTCTGTCTGAACACGTTTTCTGGATTCAAAGCTGTTTTGAGACTTGATTTTGTGAAATACTATATGACTTATATATGTTTGATGGATTCGGAAACTATTTTCCAGATTCTTCGACGGATTCAGATTCACATAAGCTTGGATGCCCGACGCTCGGCATGTATCTCGAGCAAGGCACCAGCTTTCGCACAAGTTTGGACGTCCGATGCTTGGCATGTGTCTCGAGCAAGGCACCAGCTTTCGCACAAGCTTAGATGCCCGACGCTCGACATGTATCTCGAGCAAGGCACCAGCTTTCTCACAAGCTTGGATGCCCGATGCTCGGCATATGTCTTGAGCAAGGCACCAGCTTTCTCAAAAGCTTGGACGCCTGACGCTCGGCATGTGTCTCGAGTAAGGCATCAGCTTTCTTACAAGCTGGGATGCCTGATGCTCGGCATGTATCTCGAGCAAGGCACCAGCTTTCTCAGAAGTGTGGACGAGCTTGTAAGGATCGGTCATCGGAATTAACCACAAGACAGAAAAATAGCCAAGGCAGGACAATCGTTTTCTCATTATTATTTCATCAAAGGAAATTGCGTCGTTACAAAGAAGAACTTCATTACATTGGTAAAACTTAGCCTAGGGCTTCCGTGCCGAAGCCACAGGATCGAGGCAGATGAGCTCTAGTCCGGCCAACCGAGTCGGCTCCTTCGTCGGGTCTCTTGGTTTCACCAAGGTAAACATGCTGGCGACTGAGCTCTGTGCAGCACAAGGCCTCACCGGACCAATCCTTGGGGTCGGCAACGAAGTACCATCAGGGGGACGGGGGCCCGTGAAGGAAACAGACCGGGACCCGGACATCCCTAGTAATATCTTGTACCAGTGCACCTCCAATTCCTTCTCTACAATAACCTCATGGAGGAAAGACTCAGACGAGGGCCGCTGGGCGGAGCTACTAACCATAAAAAACGGAGCTCCAGTGGGGTCCAGGTCACGATCGGATAACAGCTTCTTGAACCTCGCCAACTCCACGCTGAGCCCCTTGGACTTGTCCATAAAATACTTGACAGCAACTTCACGATCACGAGCCTCCTTACGGTATCGAGTCAAAGCAAACTCCATAGCCGAGATCTTACCTTTCAGTTGGCTCAACTTTGAGCCACCAAGGTCCCCCATCGGGGTCACTGTCATCTGCCAAAGGACAGAGAAATATCACTCCGAGCCAAAAACACTTGGCTAGAAAATCAAGCCAGAAATTCATCCAAAGTCAAGAGGTTCGGCCAAAAATGCTTTTCATTGCTCAAAAATGTAATTTTACAAAAAGTGCGGTAGCCAGTTTGCTTTCGGCTATTACAAAAAATGCAAACAAAAAACGAAACAAGGAAAAGAAACAACGATGACTATTGGTGGCCCACCTCTTCCTCGTCTTGTTTTTCGGCGTGGGGCTCGTCGTCCGCGACATCATCACCAACCCCGGGGGTCAGCGGGAGCTCAAGCACAACCAAGTCATAGTGAAAGCCGCTCAGGTCCAGCTCCGGATGAAAGTGCTTGACATGCCGGATCGCCCTGGCGTAGACCACGTCCTGGGCCTCGATCACTTTATCCATCTCGGCCACCCTCATCTCCTCCACACGCGCGTCGGCCTCCTTCCTCAGGTTGGCCATCCTTCTCATATAGGCGTCCTTCCGGTTCACCAACTCTGCTCGAAGAGCCTGGATCTGGCCCTTGAGGTCTGTCTTCTCCAACTTGAGCTCTTTCGCTTCTCGCTCCCAGTGCTGGGTATTCCTTTTCTCGTTTGCCACCTCCTTCGTGTGCAGCTTCATCAGTTGAGCGCCTTCCATGCATGCCTGCAGCCGAGGGAGATAGACTTAGAAAATGGGTCAAAAGTATGAACACAACCAATTACCATGTTACCTGCAAGCTGGCCAGAGCCCACTTCATGTACAAGGACTTGATGGTGTCGCACTCCTGGGCCTTCTGGTCTCGGGGCGGAGCGATCTTCTCAACCATTTCGATGGCCACCGGCCCATCCGAGATAGTATCCCCGATCTTAACAGCCCAGTCCGGTGCCCGGGGCTGCAGTCCAGCCTCACCAACGATCTGGTCGGCCGTCGGAGTGACTAGAAGAAGTCCAGCCTTCACTACCGCGGCGACCTTCTGGCCGCTGGTGCTGGGGACTGACTTCGAGCTCTTGTGTTTCTTTAGCGTCGGGAGAGGGGTCTCCTTCGCAACTCCTTCGGGAGGGGCTCTCCCATGCTTCTTGTGACGGGGTCGGTCGGCCTTCTTGGCCGCCTGTTTCTTCAGCAGAGCCCTCCTCACTGCAATCACATCATCATCCATGTCTATAGAAAAGAAAATCATGTAAGACGAGCGAAAATACCTGAAAGAAAACTAGATAAAAAACATGCTGATAGGAGCGGGGTTCAGTCTGATTCGAGCCAAGTGCCTCTCTGTCACGTTCGGCTAACCAATGCTATTGCCCGAACATATCTTTTAAACATCCTCTCATTCCTCGGCCGTCAAGTCTGACTTACGAGGACCCTTCAGATTGGGCTTGTAGAACCTCCAAGCCGTGGGAATCACCCATGGGTCAGGTTCCGAACGATAAAATACTTCTCTTTCCACCCTTTGATGGAGTTCGGGTGCCTGTGCATGACCCTTCTCTTTCGTCTCGGCGAAATATAGTAGATCCCTTCATATTCGCCAGACGAGATGAGGCCAAGGATCGCCCGAAAGTACTTCAGTTTTGGGTGGATCCCCCGCTCGGCACGGAGCAACAGGAAGCACACTATATGCTTCCAGGAATTAGGCCCGTACTACATAGGGCTAAGGGACGCCCAGTTTAAAACTTCTGTAATAAAGGGGTGGAGCGGCAGACGCAAACCAGAGCAGAAGGCATCAATAGGGAACATGCAGAAGTGGGGCGCCAGTTTGTTCGTAGGACGGATCCCGTGGCTGGGGGTCAGTAGCTCATACTCCTCACCAATGAAGTAATTCTCACGGATGACGGGGAGGTCGTTCGCTATAAGGACGGTCGGCACCCTATCCATGGTGATTTTCTGCCTACCTGGTGAGGAAGCCTCCACATCCTCGTCAACTCCGCTCCTGTATCGGAGCAACTCCTTGACATCATCCGGATACATTCGGATAGAGCGCGACTGGACCTCAAACGGGACCTCGAGGTTAACCACTGGAGCGTCCTCTTCCAGGCTGTCCGGATGAACCCACTTCGTCTTCTCACGTCGAACTCGAGGACCCTTCGGAGGGAACAACATCGCCAAAGGACCCAAGTCGTCATCCTCAGACGAGTTCTTTTCCCCCCAAGTTCACCTTCCTCGACCGTTGTGACGCTCTCTTCCTCATTCACTTCAACCTCTTCTGCTCCCCCCTCCACGGCCACTGCGATCTGTTCTCCGCCCACCTCGACCACCGCGATCTATTCTCCGCCCACCTCGACAACCTCGACCTCCTCCTCACCTTCACCCAAGGGTACATCCCGTTCCGAGTCACTCGACTCTACCACAAAGGGCCTTCAACTACGTAAAGGCACGATATCGCAGACCTTTGTCTCTGACTCTCATGACATTGAGTCGGAGGCACAGGGACCCTCGTCCTGATCCGAGGTAGTGGCGAACGAAATGGACTAAGCCTGCGACATACCAAAAAATAAAGTTAACTAATCTGTTCGAAGAACGGTGGAGGATATCGGAAAACTCGCCGCCGGTGATAGCAAAAGCGCTAGACGGGGAAATTTGAGAGCTTAAGAAGAAAAAGCAAAGATGGGAAATGAAAGGGGGAGGGGGGGATTTATAGCAAAATCAGCAACACTTTGTATTCCGCAAAAAGCATGACGTCATCAATTACACGTGTCACCACCCTATTGGCCCACAAACGGCCCAAATCGCCAAAACCCCAATGCTCGGAGCTCGCAGTACACTTCGTACAGACCAAAAACCAAGCGCCCAACAAAGCTTCCCATCGAACCTTCAGGGCTCGATGCTCGACAAGTACTGCGAGCACCTGCCTAACTTTTTCTTACAAAGCTGCCTAAAAAGGCCAAGTCTGGGGGGCTCGACGCTTGGCAAATAATGCGAGCACCCACCTAGCTTTTTTCTACAAAACTGCCTAACAAAGGCCAAGTCTGGGGGCTAGACGCTAGGCAAGTACTGCGAGCACCCAGCTACCTTTTTCCAACAAAGCTACCCCACAAGGCTTTAGGGCTCGACGCTCGGCAAGTACTGCGAGCACCCACCTAGCTTTTTTCCTACAAAGCTGCCTAACAAAGGCCAGGTCTGGGGGGCTCGACGCTCTGCAAGTACTGCGAGCACCCACCTAGCTTTTTCCAACAAAGTTAACCCTCGAGGCTTCAGGGCTCGACGCTCGGCAAGTACTGCGAGCACCCGCCTAACTTTTTTCTACAAAACTGGCTAACAAAGGCCAAATATGGGTGGCTCGATGCTTGGCAAGTACCGCGAGTACCAACCTAGATTTTTCCAACAAAGCTACCCGTCGAAGCTTCAGGGCTCGACGCTCGGCAAGTACTGCGAGCACCCACCTACCTTTTTCCTACAAAGATGCCTAATAAAGGCCAGGTCTGGGGGGTTCGAGGCTCGGTAAATACTGCGAGTACCCACCTAGCTTTTTCCAACAAAGCTGCACCTCGAGGCTTCATGGCTCGACGCTCGGCAAGTACGGCGAGCACCCGCCTAGTTTTTCTTACAAAGTTGTCTAACAAAAACCAAGTCTGGGGGGCTCAACCCTCGGCAAGTACTGCGAGCACCCACCTAGCTTTTTTTTACAAAGCTGCTTAACAAAGGCCAAGTCTGGGGGGTTCGACCCTCGGCAAGTACTGCGAGCACCCATCAAGCTATTTCCAACAAAGCTGCCCCTCGAGTCTTCAGGACTCGACGCTCGGCAAGTACTGCGAGCAACCACCTAGCTTTTTCCAACAAAGTTGCCCCTCGAGCCTTCAGAGATCGACGCTCGGCAAGTACTGCGAGCACCCACCTAGCTTTTTCCTACAAAACTGCGTAACAAAGGCCAAGTCTGGGGGGCTCGATGCTCGGCAAGTACTGTGAGCACCCACCTAATTGCCCCTCGAGGCTTTACGGCTCGATGCTCAGTAAGTACTGCGAGCACCCACCTAACTTTTTTTTTCTACAAAGCTACCTAACAAAGGCCAAGTCTAGGTGGCTCGACGCTCGACAAGTACTGCGAGCACCAACCTAGCTTTTTCCAACAAAGTTGCCCTTCGAAGCTTCAGAGCTCGATGCATGGCAAGTACTGCAAGCACACACCTAACTTTTTCCAACAAATCTGCCCCTCGAGGCTGCAGGGCTCGACGCTCGGCGAGTACTGCGAGCACCCGCCTAGCTTTTTCTTACAAAGCTACCTAACAAAGGTCATGTCTGGGGGGCTCGACGCTCGGCAAGTACTGCGAGCACCCACCTAGCTTTTTCTACAAAGCTGCTTAACAACGGCCAAGTCTGGGGGGCTCGAAGCTTGGCAAGCACTGCGAGCACCCATCTATTTTTTTCAACAAAGCTACCCCTCGAGGCTTCAGGACTCGACGTTCAGCAAGTACTGCGAGCAACCACCTAGATTTTTCCAACAAAGCTACCCCTCGAGGCTTCAGGGCTCGACGCTCAGCAAGTACTGCGAGCACCCGCCTAACTTTTTCCTACAAAGCTGTCGAACAAAGGCCAAGTCTGCAGGGCTCGACGCTCGGCAAGTACTGCGGGCACCCACCTAGACTTTTCCAAGAAAGCTGCCCCTCGAGGCTTCAGGGCTCGATGCTCGGCAAGTACTGCGAGCAGCCACCTAGCTTTTTTTCTACAAAGCTGCCTAACAAAGGCCAAGTCTGGGTGGATCGACGCTCGGCAAGTACCGCGTGCACAAACCTAGCTTTTTCCAACAAAGCTACCCTTATAGGCTTCAGGGCTCGATGCTTGGCAAGTACTGCGCGCACCCACCTAGCTTTTGTCTACAAAGCTGCCTAACAAAGGTCAAGTCTGGGTGGCTCGACGCTTGACAAGTATCGTGAGCACCAACCTAGCTTTTTCCAACAAAGCTGCCCCTCGAGACTTCACGGCTCGACGTTCGGCAAGTACTGCGAGCACCCACCTAACTTTTTCCTACAAAGCTGCATAACAATGGCCAAGTCTGGGGGGGCTCGACGCTCGACAAGTACTGTGAGCACCCACCTAGCTTTTTTCAACAAAGCTGTCCCTCGAGGCTTCAGCGCTCGACGCTCGGCAAGTACTGCGAGCACCCACCTAACTTTTTTCTACAAAGCTAACTAACAAAGACCAATTCTGGGTGGCTCGATGTTCGGCAAGTACTACGAGTACCCACCTAGCTTTTTCCAATAAAGCTGTCCCTCGAGGCTTCAGGGTTCGACGCTCGGCAAGCACTGCGAGCACCCACCTAGTTTTTTCTTATAAAGCTGCCTAACAAAGGCCAAGTCTGGGGGGCTCGACGCTCGGCAAGTACTGCGAGCACCCACCTAGCTTTTTTTCAACAAAGCTGCCTCTCGATGCTTCAGGACTCGACGCTCGGCAAGTACTGCGAGCACCCACCTAGTTTTTTTTCGACAAAGCTTCCTCTGGAGGATTCAGGACTCGACGCTCGGTAAGTATCGCGAGCACCAACCTGGCTTTTTTTAACAAAGCTGCCCCTTGAGGCTTTAGGGCTCGACGCTCGGAAAGACTGCGAGCACCCACCTAGCCTTTTTCTACAAAGCTGCCCCTCGAGGCTTCAGGGCTCAATGTTCGGCATGTACCGCGAGCACCAACCTGGTTTTTTCCAATAAAGCTGCCCCTCGAGGTTTCAGGACTCAACGCTCGGCAAGTACTGCGAGCACCCACCTTACTTTTTCCTATAAAGCTGCCCATCGAGGCTTCAGGTCTTGACGCTCGGCAAGTACCGCGATCACCAACCTGGCTTTTCCCTACAAAGCTGCCCCTTGAGACTTCAGGCCTCGACGCTCGGCAAGTACTCCGAGCACCCACCTAGCTTTTTTCAATAAAGCTGCCCCTTGAGGCACGGGGCTCGGCAAGCTTTCCGAGCCGACCCTCCAAGCTCGGAGCTCGGCAGTGACTTCGAGCACCCACTCAGCTTCTCGCTGAAGTTGCCTCACTCGAAGCCCTCCGAGCCGACCTTCCAAGCTCGGAGCTCGGCTGTGACTTCGAGCACCCACGTGGCTTCTCACTGAAGTTGCCTCACTTAAAGCTCTCTGAAGCCGACTCTCCAAGCTCGGAGCTCGGTGGTGACTTCGAGCACCCACTCAGCTTCTCACTAGAGTGGCCGCACTCGAAGCTCTTCGAGCCGATCCTTGAAGCTTGGAGCTCGGCAGTGACAGAGAGCACCTACGTGGCTCCTCTCCCTAAGCTCCTCTCACTGTGTGCTCAGTGCCTGTCGGACGAAGTCGTCCCTCGGCCTTGGACCTAAATTGTGGCCAATTCTAAAAACACCCCTCAGGGATTCAGAGCAACAAATTCTCACCAAATACTCCCCTCGTCTCTACCGATAGAGACAGACTAGTCCTACATTGCTGGGTTACACAGCCTTCCAGGAGTGGGGGGCTTATGATATGGTATAAATTACGTGGCCCCATATGGGCCCTCAGATCTCCTCAATTCCCGCTCTCGTGTGATCATCAGATCAAACAAACCCAACGGGCTTCAACCATCTCAGGCCCATGGGCAAATGGGTCCAACCCGGCCCGTTAAGTTCTCAGACCCGTTTACCCTTGCCTATAAATACCAGACCCCCTCCGCACTTTCAAAGGTAATCAATGTTTCTCCACCTGAACCCTAACTACTGTTGCTTTCTTAGTAACTGACTAGATCGTCGGAGGGCCTGTCTCCGGGAACTCTCCCGGAGTTTCTAGGCATTGTGCAGGTTCGAAGATCCTAGCCGAGCTACGAGCCTCAACCTCCCTCTTGCAACTTCCGGGCCGGTCCTATAGCCGGGGATCGGACCAACGCCAGTGTCGCGTCCTCCGCTTTACAAATTACAAGAATTCACACATGTTGACCCCACACCAAAAAACCAGCAGCATCACTATCCATGCACACACTAATAATTTTCCTCAAACATTATAATAATAATAATAATAATAATAAATCACCACTTTTTATTTGATATAACAACCTTTCTGAATATTATTATCGGGAGACATTATTTCTCTGACACTATTCCATGCATGTGTAATGCCATCAGCTGCTTAACACCTCTATGCATTCGAGGTGAAGTTGAAATTAGCACAAGTCGTCTGCCTAAACAACAACGACGAACTGAAGCCCAACCGCGAATCTGCCAGATCGAACTGCAACAAGTTGTCCTCAATCTGATACCCACCAATCACAATCGACGTCCTTAAATTCACCCCACCATCCAAAAACCCCAAGCAAGCCACCTCGTCGTTCACCTGCACCATCGAGTTTGCTCCAAAAATCCTCCAATACACGCTCTTGCTCTGCAACACCAAATCAATCATAGGCACTGCAAAGCCAACTCTTGTGCTTCCTAAGTCACTGATATTGTAACAAACTTCAAACGGTTCCACGGATTTCACCGTCTTAATGCCCGATAACGCAGTGATAAAAGCTTTAGTAACGGCACTGTAAATGGAGGACTCCAATGTAGTGTAGGGAGTGACTGTACTGATTTTGGTTCCGCCAACCCCAAAGGAATTAATTGATAGCAATGTTGAATTTATCGCCACTGTTTGTGAATTGACTTTGATTGATTTTACGCCGATGAAGTACTCATCGGACTTTTCCCCATTAGTGCATGTGCCAGCAGTGCACACAGGGTTTACGATGAGGGGAGTGTAGATGAGTGACTGCGAGGCATCGGTATTAAGTAAGAGTTTGTAAGGCCCATCGCCAAAGAAAATCACACCATCTGCTGATGTGGAGGCAGAGAGGCAGAGTGCAAATTTCCGGGGGAAGCTGAAGGTGGCAGAGAGTTGGGATGGGAGGGCGATGTTGGTGCGCCCGAGACCAGCCATGCCATTAGCACCTGTTAAATTAATATTTTAGAGAAAAAAAAAATGAATATTATTTGCAAATGCAAAGGACTCTTTACTTAATTATGTATAAGTTTTACACCAATCTGAACAGCAAAGAGAAGAATACGAATTACCATGCACATTGAGTTAATTAATAAGTTCAATTGGTACAAAATTTTCAGTTTTAATCACTAGATGCATCTGTTAGAATATAAATATTAAAACCCTCAGTCTTACCATAACTTCGGAGTTTTGGTTCATTGGTAGGATCTTTATTATGATATCAGAGCAATCTAGATTTGAATCTCACCGTTGCGCAATCAGGTCTTGGCCCAAAAAAATTGACCCTCAATCTGAGTTTAGAAAAGCATGGTAACTTTCGATCTGCTTTTGCATAATGGCTAATTGGAGTACTTTTTAATTTCCAATTAAAGGGTTGCTTGGTTTGGAGTCGAATTTTTCAATTATATATACATCACTCTCTTCGTACTTTAGTATCATATATGTTGTTAGCAAGAGAAGAGAAGAGAAGAGAACAATACCTTCAGCTAGGCCTTGGAGCAAGAATGCGGGAGCACATGAGAAGAGAAAATGAGGAGCAGTCGCAAGTGAACCTGGATTAGATCCATCTGTCGAATTAATGGATAGAACATCTTGCGCAAGCTCGCCTCCGGTACTAGTACGGGTTATCGCATTATCTGGGTTAACACCACAAGTGTTGTTGTTACACCCGGGTCCGGGAGGAGAGAAGCAGTCACCACAGGAGGTTGATTTGGCGAGGGAGCACGGGGCAGAGCGGCAGCGGACAGGGCGGTAGGTGGAGGAGAAGTAGTCGGTGTCGCAGTCAACCCAGAGGAATCGACCACCAATGTCGAGGACAAGGTGGAGCGGGGTAAGGGGAGTGCGCATTGAGATTGGGGAGAGGTATTGCAGGGTGGAGGGGTCTTTTCGGACCGGGGATACCAGAGCGTGAGGGCGTTGTGAGGAGGAGAGAGGGAGGAGGAGGAGGAAGGAGGAGAGAGCAAGGAGGAGGAGGAGGAGGTGAGGGGAAGCCATTGGATTAATGAATTGAGGATTTGGGAGTCATAGCAGTTATATACACTAGTAAACTGCACATGCCTTTTATATTTATTTCATAAATAACAAGACGTAATCGGACATAGAACTTAAAATATCTTTTTATCCATACATAATCTTTATAAATTATCTTCAGTGACATAAACTTTTATTTTACATAAGAGGAATTTTTATAAATAATTATGTTGTAAATAAATTTAAATTTTGAGAGTATTATGGTAACTAACAACAGTTGAGTAAATGGATGGTTAATGTAACTTTTACTTAAAATCGAATGGTTGAGATTCAATAGTTGAATGTCTACAAATGACAACCCCAGCTCTTCCATTATAATATTAGAGATCTCTAATCTCTAATCATTTCTTAATAATCTGTAATTTGTAGATAATCAATCATCTAATCTTAACTATTTATTTTAGTTATATTAACCATTCATTTACTCCACTATTGTTAGTTACCATAATAACCTCAAAGTTTAAATTTATTTATGACATAATTATTTACAAAAATGATACTCATGTAAAATAAAAGTTAGTGCCACTATGAGTAATTTGTAAAGAGTATGCGATCAGTAAAGAGATGTCTCGGGCTGAGAGCAGATTACGTTCTACTATTTACTTTTAAAAATATATTTATTAGAACGTGCAAAGTACGTGCAGATTACTGGTATACATAGAGGTTGGTTAATCGCATTGCATGATTTAAGATTGGTCAGGGTTTGAGTTTGTCAGGATTGGCTGGCTACAATGTCAAATTCGTTCACAGCTGGAGATTTGATGAGATGATAGTGTACAAGTTTGATTTTGATTATTAGTTCACAGCTGGATTATTAATTGATTTTCGTATCCAAAAAAATTTAATGGATAGCTCTAACTTCCATGTATTCAATTGCACTATTATATTGATTGATTTGTTTCTAAGCCTTAGTGTAATTTGTTCATATTCCAACCCGTGCGACGCATGTTTAATTACACTCTACAATAAAAATCAATGAAATACGTACAGTATACGTTCAAATTTATTATCCTTTCCCTATCCCTCAAAAAAACCAAAAACCCTATCCTCTTCATCTCCCTCTCTCTCTCTGCACCTGCCCCGTGGGAGAAGGATCATGAACAGTGAATGTCAGTCTATTATTTTACGTGTTCCGCACGTGCTTCTCCTATTATAATCAGGGCCGGCCCTGGCCCAGGGCCAACAGGGCAACCGCCCAGGGCCCACTTCAGGGGAGGGGCCCAAAATTTTTAAATATAATAAATTAATGGTCTTATAATTAATATAATGAATTAATGGGTTTGTAATTAATTTTTAGTGGAGGGCCCAATTTAGTAATCTCTCTCTTTCATTGTCACTTCAACTTCTTCATTTTTTTTATCCAGCCTCTTCATCTTCTTCAAATTCTTTCTCTCTCTCTCTCATTCACTCTCTATCTCTCCTTTCTGGCATCTTCAGATCTTCTTCAAATTGTCAGTTGAGAATTTTTGTTTATTTCTTTTACAGAGTTTTTTTCTTAGCATGAGTTGTAGTTGGAGTTGTAGTTATGGTGTCTCGGGTATCAAAGGCGTAGTTGGAGTTGTCGGTCTTCTTAGTAGGACTGCAGGAGTTGTTGGTCTTCTTAGCACTACTCTGGTAGTTCAGCCCTCTCATGTCGTTTTTTTTTAATTAATAGAATTGAGAATCTCTTTTGTGGGTTTAGGAGGTACTGAGGTAGAAATCACTCCAACAATAGTATTGTTGATTGATTTTATTGTTACGCAAGCTTAGTGACGAACTGAAATTTGAAGCTTATTTATATGATAAGCTTGATTCCTGGGGCCTTGGCCTTATATTTTAGATGAGATGCGATTTTTTTTGGCAGATGCAAGAGTCGCTGTCACTATGCTTAATGAAAAATATGGAGTAGTTGGTGTCATAAAGCAAAATAAAGGTAATCTTTATTTTTCTGGGTATTGTTTTTATGTCCCCCGCCGTTATATTATAATTTATTAATATATATAAAAATACATGCGTGTCTATAAAGGGCCTAAAAAAAGTTTTCGCCCAGGGCCTCAAATACCTTAGGACCGGCCCTGATTATAATATGGATAAATAGAATAAAAAAAAAAATTCTTTAGACGTGCATTGCACGTGTATTTACTAGTAGGTTTAGTAGGAGAAGGGGGTTTTGAATGGTTTTGATTAATAGGTTTAGTGGGGGGCCAATAACAACACAATTTTCCTGTAGATAAGGTCAGTCGTGAGCTGTAGGACAAATTTTTTTTTATAAAGAAAATGTGGAGTCTGGCCACCCTATTTCATTAATAAGTGATTAATAAAACAAACTCAGAGTACTGAGCCTACAACAAAATCCTACAATCAAAACAGAAGTACATAAACTCTACCCCGAACATGGGGGGTGGGACAAAAGAAAGAACATAGAGTAGCCGCAAAGAAATACATCATCCCCCCCCCCCCCCCCCCCCCCCCCCCAACAAACCCTGGGGTGGTGGGGTATCAATGACCATCGTAGACTATGCTGGCTATCAATCGATCGTCGGTCCGATCTCGATCTCCTCGTCATCAAACTCCTCTACCTGGAATACACTCATCGGTCCGATCTCAATCTCCTCATCATCAAACTCCTCGTCATCACCCTATTTCGGTTCGAGAAAGTATGGTTAGAAATACAAGGCTGTAGGACAAATTTATGGGAAATATATCCCTTCAAATGGAAAAGTTTATATAAGTTATTTATGAGAAATTTATGTTAAATACATAGGAAAATCTTCCATTGTGCACCACTACTTCGTGTGCATTCGGCCTTCCCACATTCGTATCGACGATCCGAACCGTTCACATTGATCTACATATCTAAATTAGTCTAAATATGTAAAATCAAATCATTTGAAATTTGCTCATCCATTACGTGACTATAAAAAACAATGATTTTCAGCAATACAATTTTGTAACACTTTAATGGATGGGCAAATAAATTTCAAATGATTTGATTTTGCATATTTAGACTAATTTAGATGTGTAGATCAATGTGAACGGTTCGGATCGTCGATATATATACATATCTATATATATATATATATATCTTCGGTTGCACACTACTTTGGTGAGCACTCCCTGAGCACTCACGAAATAGAGCACCTATGAAAAATCCGAACCGCTCATATTGTTCTATATGCCTAAGATAGCTTAAAAATAAAAAATCAAGTAATTTGAAGTTCATTTGCCCATGATTTACATCATCACAAAATTGTGGCTGAAAATTCTAACAGCATGATGGATGGGCAAATGAACTTCAAATTACTTGATTTTTTATTTTTAGGCTATCTTAGGCATATAGAACAACATGAACGGTTCGGATTTTTCATAGGTGCTCTACTTCGTGAGTGCTCACGGAGTGCTCACTAAAAGTAGTGTGCAACCGAAGGGAACTCATATATATATATATATATATATATATATATATATATATATATATATATATATATATTATAGGTTCTTTTAGCTAAAATCATAGTATCTCATATTAGTGTACATTGGTCAAGTTATTGTGGACACTTGTATATCTTTGATTCAATTAGGGGTGTGATTTGCTACGTGGGCAATGGCTTGATCTAACATAATGCACTGTTGAAAAGAATAAATTATGCGGTTTGAATGAGTGTATATTGACTTCACATATCAAAGATGGTGTTATTTTAAAATGAAAGCAGCTGGATAAGATTAACTTCGGTGGAATTTCTTGATACAGTAGACGGGTAGCACACAGTAGCTGCACGATCAGCAAGCCAAAATTAATGCCGTCCACGTTTTGTATTGTTATGTTTTCTTGATACAGTAGACGGGCAATGGCTTAATACTAATGTATTTTATTTATTTTATTTTTAAATAACTATTTTGGTCCAACTAAAGCCCATGGATTAATCTATTTTTATTTAACTTGTCATGTAGAAGACTATTTTAATACTATTTTATTTTTGTACAAAATTAAAATGTACAATTTTGGTCTTAGTTGCATGCACGTGCACTACACGTACACGTGCAATGCACACTTCTCCATGGGGGCCGGGATTGCTTCTTTTTGGAGGGAGATTCAAAAAGTTGAGTGGTGATCATGGTGGTGGTTATCTAGATGTGGGTAGTTTTTATAACTCCTACTCTAATCTTGGCCCTCCATCCTACAACCACCTAGTCAATCATAGCCATCCATTTCACTCGATTTCTAGTATAAATACCCCCTCCCATGGCTAGTATTCTTATGCAAATTATATCTTTCTAAACCTATAGTCTAATAGAAATAGTTGTGAGTTAAAAAGATTGAGAGATTGTGTGGGATTGCTTGCATTTTCTAAGGAGGAGAGGCCGGCTAGTTCAAGGAGGAAGCATTCGGTTGCTTTGGTGTTCGTGGAGCTTGTGCGTGCATCGCCTAGGAGGAGGTGCATCTTGTTGCAAGGATTTGTTGCTTTTGTGTTTGTTTCTCTCCACACAAGGTGGGTAACCTTTCATATTTCTAATATAGGGATCCATGCTAGATTTAACTATCAAAACGATGCATGAAAAATATCAATAAGAACACACTTTAATTGAGAAGTTAGTTTATGAATTGATTGAAATATTGTGATTAACTTGTATGTGGTTCTAGTATTAATTTGAGTTGTGGGCTAATTCTCTCTATTTCTAGTTAGGAATATGTTAGTATTATATTGAACCATGAAGTATGAAAATGATTAATAAGCATGCACTTTAAATTTGGAAAATGACCCCTAATTGATTGAATTGTTGACATGGAATTAGTATGTAGTTCTATCGTTAAAATTATAAGTTGCATGTGTAATTGATTATGATTATAGATTGATGGAAGAAAATACATTTATTACCATCACAAATTATATGTAAAAGTTAGTACTTTGTTAATGCTAATGTATGTTTGGAAGAGATCTTTTGAGTTATGGTGGGAATGGATAAATTCAAAATAGATGTGTATGTTGAATAAAAGATTAATAACAGTAAATTAATATAAGAAAATTGTGGATAAAAAGATTAGAAGGCCAATTGTTAAGCAATGTCAAAAAAATGAGAAGTATAGTAGTTGTAATGTATAATTCATTGATTTGTGTGAAAAATATATTTTTATTAGTACAAAAATTATTTTAATCATACTGATATGAAAATCATGTGAGGGAAAGTCAATCTGGAGTTTTTCAGTAACTCCTATACAAGCAATATGAAACCAATTAGTTTAATTGAACATCGAGATGTTTTTAACAACAGTGGCAATTGATTTCAAAAGGGTTTTTAAACTGTACTGTGACAACTTGAGCATGTAACTCAAGTGGTCACTGTGTGCGGCTGTGTTCTCTTGGGTGACCGGTTCGAACCCTGCGGCATACACTTGTTTTCATTTTTTTTTTAAACAGTGGAATCAGCGAACAGAGAGTAATAAATACTCTTTGTTTCCTTCTTATATTGCCAGTGGAATTCGGCCTGTTGGTTGTGGCTTGCGGCTGTTCCCCTGTGGTGCTGGGTTCGAATCTTGCTATCGGCAAGATTGAAAAAATAATTTTTTTTGGGTTTTTGAGTGTCCAAAAATTATGAAAAAAAATATGGTTATTCTCCTAAAAATGTAAGGGACTTTATAAAAATGATTTGGGGATTATTTGAATGAAATTAACTATGATTTGGAGTTAAAATACATAAATAGAAATATGGTTCTATATGGGTTATTGATGTGAAATTATAACTTAAAGGAATAAGTGAAATAAAGGATTATAAGTTGATTTGGCAAAAAGAAAATTATGAAAAAAAATATGGTTATTCTCCTAAAAATGTAAGGGACTTTATAAAAATGATTTGGGAATTATTTGAATGAAATTAACTATGATTTGGAGTTAAAATACATAAATAGAAATATGGTTCTATATGGGTTATTGATGTGAAATTATAACTTAAAGGAATAAGTGAAATAAAGGATTAAAAGTTGATTTGGCAAAAAGAAACTTGGTTGTGTGACATAATGCCATTATTTCTCATTTGTGGAACAATATGAAGTATGCATATTGTTTAATAATGTGGAATTAATATGATGTGATAATTGATAAAGTATATGCAAATTTATATACAGTTATGGACTTGTGAACAAATTAGAAGTCATGAATTGAAAAGAAAATATACATGTGAGTATGAGAACTCAACATGGAGAATTTATGAGTTGGAAATTGTGAAATTAAAATTTAAATGGAGTAGCTAAGTCTCCCCCGGCATTGAGAAATGAAATGAAATGAAATGAAATTAGACCAAGGTTGGTCATGTTGAAACGAATGAATAAGTCCGGTTAGTGGAGAGGCTAACTCTAGAGATTTAATTTTTGTTCATGATTTTTGATAAAACTAAGGTTTAGCACATAGTGGAGACGTGATGAAAGTAGAAGAAAAACACGTGTATGGGGGCCATCGGATAGCGGTGTGAGAGCGATCCACAGGCTGCCTGCTTGATGCGTCAAGACATGGCGTAGGCGCTACTCCAGAATTATCGTCCCGGTGGCGACGCTCGTGGGATGTTCGAGTGGCTATGGGTGGTGCCATTGTTCCTTGGCGGAGGCTGAATTGTCCATAGGTTGCCTACTCGATGCGTCGTGTCAATGCGTGGGATTCCCCTCCAGGCTGCCTGGACATGGGCTCATAGATCATAGGACATCTAAGACACTGCCGTAATTACAGTAGTAGAATAAGACATAACGGGGGATTGAACCCTTCCAAGATGAAGAACGAATACGGGCTTGCCCTCGGACCTATGTAGTATGGGATGCATAGAATCTGAACAAGTGCGCATTAGTGTCATGTAATATAAACAAATGCATTAAGGACTAAGTGCACAATCACAACACGACATCACTAGGGTAGTCCCTTTAGTTGAAATGTGACAAGTTTGTGTTTGCTAAATATGGAAAGGTGAGTTATACTATTTCCGACATAGAGAGGATGGCCGTGTATAATGTTCGTCGATTGAATAAACTGACGTACCCACAGTCTTATATGCAGGTAAATGGCTTGTTAAAGGTTAAAGAGGAATGGACGCTTAAAGATTATACCATGTTGTTGTACATTTATTTAATTGTTGTAAATTTTACTTCCGCTGTGCAAATGTAATGTGTAATATTGATGTAAACTCTGATGTAAAGTGAAAAGTTTAAATTTCCTTGTAAAATTGTACTAAAGAAAGTGAAAAGATCCTGTAGAACATCTCGAATTCAGTGTATTTGGGATTTGGGGCGTTACAGTAGGTAATCGTCTGACCCATTTCATCTCACATGTGAGGTCAGCCATAGCACGATACTCGGATTCTACACTCGAACAAGACACCACATTATGTTTCTTTCTTTTCTATGAAACCAAGTTTTCTCCAACAAACACACAATTTCCAGTCATGGACTCCTAGTCGTTGGGCAGTCAGTCTAGTCAGCATATGAAAATCCAACAATACAACAATGTCCATAGTAAGTTTACATCGATCATCTACCTAAAGAGCTCTTCAAATACTGAAGAATTCTCATAACTGCACTCCAGTGGCTTGTACGGAGAGAAGCCATAAACTTACTATGCTAACTAAATATACAATATCTGGATGAGTGAATGTGAGATAATTCAGTTTTCCCACAAGCCTCCTAGATTTCCCTAGATACTCCAACATGACTACTTGATTTGGCAACAACTTGGAGTTTAGGTCCATAGGAGTGTGTGTTGTCCTGCATCTCAGCATATCGTCTTTTGTAAGTATGTCCAATAGATACTTTTTCTGTGATAAAGAAATTTCCTACTTAGATCGAGCAACTTTGATCCCCAAGAAATACTTTACTCGCCCGAGATCCTTAGTTTGAAACTTATATTGAAGGACTTTAGATCTTGAATATCATTTTGGTCATCTCCTATAATTACAATATCATCAACATATACAACTAAAAGTCTAAAATGATATTCTTCCCATGATGATGTTGATAGAACACAGAATGATCATTATCACTCCTCAATCCAAAACTCTTGACAACCTCGGTAAAATGCTCAAACCAAACACAGAGAGACTGTTTGAGTCCATACAAAAATCATTTCAAGCAACATATTTTTGTATGTTTAGCTTTACTAACAAAACCAGAGAGCTGCTCCACATAGACCTCTTCCTCAAGAATGCCATTGAGAAAGACATCCTCAGTAAAATGGCCAAACCAAACACGAAGAGACTGTGTGAGTCCATACAAAGATCACTTCAAGCAATATATTTTTGTAGGTTTAGCTTTATTAACAAAACTAGAGAGCTGCTCCACATAAACATCCTTCTCAAGAACGCCATTGAGAAAGGAATCATTGACATCAAGTTGGTGAAGCGGCCAACGAAATCGAGTGGCCAATGTAATCAATGTCATAGGTCCGTGAATAACCTTTTAGCAACCAGTCGAGCTTTTAGGCGAGCCAGAGAACCATCTGGGTTTACTTTAACAGTATACATTCATTTACAACCAACATAACATTTGCCAGATGGAAAAGGAACTAGATCCCCAACCATTTTCCTCAAGTGCAAACATCTCTTCTCAGATACCTGGCTCCAACTAGGGTGAGATAAAGCTTCTGATAATGACTTGGGAACATGATAAGTATCCAAAGTAGAGATGAAGGCAGAATGGGCATACGACAAGTAAGCATATGAAATATGACCATATAAAAGATGTGCAGTGGAGCGGTTCTGCTTTGGTGTGGCAATAAGAAGATCAAGATCAGAATGCTCACTAGTGGGGGGAACAATATGTGTGGGTTTAATGGATGTAATATGGGGGATAGTTGTAGGCTCAACAATAGAGTCTAAAGTAGGCTCAGACAACGGTGTTTCAGTGTTTGGAACAGAGGAAACAATATGCATAGTAGCGTGAACTGGATCGGAGGTAGTGTTTTTACGTTATTGGAACACTTGAGTGATTGCAGCTATTGTGGGCAGTGGTGAAGACCATTGTATAACAGATGCAGAAGAAGTAGAGACCGAAAGATCAGGGTAGGTAAGAAATTCAGTATCACTCTCATCGGATGGAGGTGGAGTCAAATAAGATGAAGTGGTAAAGAAATAAGATTGAGACTTGAGAAATGTAACATCGGCAGAAATAAAGTAACATGAACTCTGGACTATAATATCTATAATCTTTCAGGAAACACGAATATCCTAGAAAAATACACCAAATAGAATGAGGATCTAACTTAGAACGACTAGGTCGATGATCATTAACAAAACTAACACAACAAAAAAATTTGAGTTAGGAGTTGGAGCTCAGTTTTGGTGGAGATGGATGCTGTTGGCAATGGGATTGGAGTGGATAGAGGTCAGGAATGGATTTGAATGGAGGCGGGGGTAAGGTCGATGGTGGAGAAGGTGGAGATTAGGGTTTGGAGAGGAGATGGGGTGGCGACGACTGTAGTCGATGGTGGTGGGAGAGACAGAGAGCAGCAGCGCCAGCAACTGTAGCACCGGCAATGTGACCCCTATTTCCGTAAATACTTATATTCCGAATATTTTCAGTATTTTAATCATTTATAAATTTATTTTGTGTCCAATTTGTTTTGAGATTTTCTAATTAAATATTTTCCAATCGAAAATACTATTATTATTTCGAGTAGGGCGTATTTTAAAATCTTAATTTATCGGTTAATTGTATTTCAGCCCAAATCATGTATATTATTATTAGAGTATTTTAATAAGTTGTTAAACCTGAATGTTATTTTATTGTATGGATTTATTATTATTATGAATATAATTACTAATTGTTATTTCTTGATTTCTTTAAAAAAAATCATCTATCGAAATATTTTATTTTATACCTGATCTGATTTTCTCGGCGAGTTCCAATTTGTTTTAAGCCCAATTCTTATTATTTCAATTGCGTTCATTATTTATCTAATTGGGTTGGAATTTTCGTTCATGAACTATTTTTCTCTTTTATTGAGTTATCTATATTGTGGATTTTGTTTATTTGAATTATGGGTATTTTTATTTGAATCGTGTTGATTTTGATCTATCTCCTAATTAAACCCTAATTGTACCCTATAAATGCAACTCTACTATAAACCCTAATTTCTGCACACAAATCGAAACCCTAGACGCTCTCTCTCTCTCTCCTCCTGTTTCTCTCTCCTCTTTCTCTCTCCCCGTTCAGAAATCCCCCAAACCCCCCACCTTCCGATCATTTTCCCCGGCCACTTCGGCCACCCCCCTTGCGCTGACCGGCCGTCGACTACTCCCCTTCGCCTCCCCTCGACACCCACGAACCCAAACGCCATCCCCGTACACCTCTTTCCCCGTTCTCACCATTACAAAACTTCAAAACCCATCAACCCTCAAAATCGTTCCTCTCTCCCTCTGTTCGATCGCCGACCGGCGCGACCCCGTGCTCCCACGACCGCCGGCGTAGCACCTCACCGTCGCCAGTCGCCAGCGCCGCCGCCCCTGGCCGATGCTCTCTCTCTCTTGCCTGATTGCCATTGTTGCTGTCTCTTTTGAGTGCTGTGTGCTGTTGCTTTGGGATCTTATTGCACGTATATTGTACGTGTTATTGGTGAGTTGAACTAGTTCGTGAGTTCGTTGCTTCGGGATTCATATTCCATTATTCTTGCTATTCGTTTCACCGGTTAACAGGCAAGTCACCGTCCACTTGAATTGCTATTCGTTTCAAATTCAAGTTTTATTGAAAATTCTTGCAAGTAGATCTTTTTGTTATCGTATTACCCTTTGTTGTCCTTTTCGTTGGGTTTATTGTGGGTTTACACGAGCTAACCCCAATATTCTTGACATCGTGACAATTTGACTCTAAAGTTTGGATCTTTAATGAATGCATATAGAATTGTTAATAGGGTTATTCATACATGTCACAACACAAATAATTTAGTGTAGAGACATTCGTTAGGTTGTATGTCGTTTGATGATTGATTGATGTTGGATTTGTATATGTGTGTGTTCTAATCCTTATTTATCATGTTTGGACACCTATGATGCTAGTTACACAAATAATTGACTATAGAATCGAAACCCATCATGTTTAATTAATTTATTTCCAAGAAAATACCTTAACAAGTATACATGTTTGCTGACCTGAACTTGATCGCTGTTTTCGAAGCAGTAAATGTTCTCAAAATAAAATATTTTCTGAATATGAAATGTAGCCCCTAATGTCTAGATGTCAATAGCATCCAGAATTTTTGAATTCCGAGTTTTGTAACAAGAGTTATGGCTGTTTTACTGCAGCTGTGTTTTTACATTCCAGAATTTTAGATCTCTCTTTTTAATAGATTAATTATTCCTATGTCGTATCATTGCATGAATTAATGAATGTATGTTGCTTTGCATGTTCCCAATGAGTTAATGTCACTATTGTAACCGTCCTATCCATGTTATCAACCTATTGTTTCCTTATTGATACTATTGTTCACCTCTTGTCCCTTAATTGCATATTGTATTATTGCATTGATAAATAATTAACAAGCCGGAGTTTAAGGGTTGACTTTTAGTGGTGGACAATATAGGAATTGTACTTGGAGGAGAGGCTCGTGTTTCCCTAACTAATGTTCCGGCTATTGTTTTATCGATGATTGTGGTTATGGCCGTAACCCAATCTATCGTGTATTGTATCGTTGTCGATGACCGTACCGTATACCGAAAGGTGAATAATGTTTAATGTTGAAGAGTACATGAACTATAGAGCCCACTACAAAGTCTAAAGCGAAATTGTTTGTATGTAGCAACCATATAGTAAAAGGATGGATGCATGAAGTGCTACATTAGTTAGGATTAAAATGAGTAATAGACTTAAGGATCACACTACATCGACACTGCATGTTGTTCCTATTGATATCGAATATTGGCTAAGTGTTACCGTTATTGACCATTGATTATTGTTATTGATATTTCATCATTATTATAGCCACTTCATCGACTATCATGATTAATGTCCCATTTTGTTGATTCCTATTGATTCATTGATTCATTGTTATATCGTTATTCCATTGTTCCCTGCTTTCTCTACTTGCTGTCCATGACTTGCTCTAAGGACAATTATTTTTCTCTTTTTAGATGAAATATTTACAGGTAATGAAGGAGAATTGCCTGCAGGAGTGGGAGAACAAACATCGTGAAGATTGCTGCTTTTAATTTTGCTTATCGCTTTAAATGACTTAATGTATTGAGAACTTGTATTTATTTTTGGATTGGATTATTATTGTTTGGGGCTTATGTCCAGGATTTTATTATTGTTTCCAGACGTTGGATTATTATTATTGTATTTGCATATTTATATTGCTTCATTCCAAGTATTTTTGTTCATGAGATCATTATTATTGCCTGCGCAATTGTTCTGTATTGTTTATGTTGTTGAATTAATCGATTAAACAGCTTATGGGTGACGTTAGTCATTCGCTGGACTTTTGTTATGTACTCGTATTCCGTATTTTTGGGAAGCGGGGCGTGACAGGCAAGGACAACAATGATTGCATAGGCGTGTCAATCGAGTGCTACGGCGGCGACAGTCGGATGTTGATCGGCGGCTGGCTAGGGTTAGGGCTCTAATACCATGAAATTTCTATATTAATCTTATTCAATTAACTGGATACAATGATATCTTATATAGATAGTATAAACAAGCGTGAGCTTTACCTGAAATATAACAAACTAATACAAGAGTGATTGTTACTGAATGACACACTCTCAATAAATATTTATCAAAACAACCCACTTTCCAAAGCATTTATCCCACTGACACACTTTCACAAAATATTACCTCCAATTGATCCGGTTAATATAATAACCTAATAACAAAATTTTCGATATAACCATACTTTAGAAATTATAAACTATAATATCTCTTAAACTTATAAAAACTGGATATTTCACAAAAAATAAAGAAACTAAAATTAAAAAATCTTTTAAAATTTAAAATTGGACACATTGATAGAAGATTAACATAAAGAAACATATAACTGATAGGAAAATATCAGTTTATTTGTTAATAACAATTAAAATAAATGAGAAACTACCTTAGGAAATACAAAAAGAGATATCATACAAAGTATTAGATTATAGGAACGAAGAAGCAAGCTGGTATTGCTAACTATTATCATACAAGATCTTAAACTATAGGAATTAAGCTAGGGTGGATAATATTACAAAGAAAGAACCATCAAAACTCTCAGAAATTTATATGATAAACATTCAAGACTTGGAAGAAGATTACAATGGTCCAGAATTTGGAAGAACCATAAGAAAAGATTTAAAAATCATAAATAATAACATAAAAGAACTTTGTACATAAATAACATATGACACCGAAGAAGAATTAGGAATAACAGAAGCAGGTATGAATAAGTTAGAAGTCATAATAAAAATTAATATAAATATTTTAGAAATAGAAGATTTAATGGCAAATTCTAATTCAGAGGAAGTAGAGAAAGCTTTGAGAAATCTATACATACCAAATGAAGTAAAAATGGATCAAGAAGAAGACAAAATTTTAACAAAACCTATAGAAAATCCAATTAATATGTACGAAATTTTAAGGCCACCACCTAACAAAAGGCCTTATCACCTACCATGAAAATGACAAGACACAAAAAATAATAAGTTAGGAAAAGATAAAGAAAAAGAAACCCAAAAATATGAACCTGCAGAACACTACGAAAAAGTAATAGCAGAAAATGGATAATGGCTAGATCTAAACTGCATAAGAGATATGGATAGGACAATAGAAGAATGGGTAAATACTTCACTAATAGTAGGATTTAGGCAAAACCTTTCAGGAATTCATTTGAGAAATTTATAGAAGCAACATTTATAGGAGTAGTAGCAAAATGGTGGAATAGACTAAAAGAAGAAGAAAAAAATACTATCAGAAAATCAAGACCAATTGATGATAAAAGAACTAAAGAAAACTCAGCACAACGAACCTTAGGACTAAAAAAATAATCACAAATTACAAGATTGCAATAAGAACAGAATTTAGTGTCTACGATAAAGGAGAAAAAACACACTATATACAAAAAGAACCAAGCAAGATAAAGATTAAGCAATTTAGAAATATGCGACATGTGTTATTTTGATAACTATGTTTGTGAGTTCCGAGAATATTTCTAAGATAGTTATTATACAAGAGAAAAAAGGAGTCCAAACTTGGACTCATTTTTTCTAAAACTACCTGATCCATGGAGCATAAACATATATAGTGCAGACATAGGTGAGAAAGTAAAATCAGAAGTAGATATTTTAGGGTATAGGACACAATTTGTAAAAGATTATAGAGATAAAGTGTGCCAAGAAGCCAGAACAAATATAAAATACTATAGAACATATAATCAAAGAATTTGTTGTGAAGATGAAAGACCAAATCATTGAGATGTAATAATAACTATAATTATACAAAGAAAAGTAAAAAACAAATTCCAAAAATATAAACCAAAATATAGAAAAACTTTTAAAACATATAAAAAAAACCCTATAAAAGATACTTTAGAAGAATAAATAAAAATAGATAATATCCGAAAATCCCAAAGAAATGTAATTGTTATATATGTGGAGAAGTAGGACACATATCACCAAATTGCGCTAAGAGAATGAAAAAAGAAAATGTAAAATATGTAGAAGAAATTGAAGAGATGAATAACATAAACTATGAACTCATAGAATATGAGGAAGACTGGTCAGAAATTAGTGAAGATGAAGAAATAATGGTACTGGAAAAAGATAGTGGAAGTAGTGAAGATGAAACCAAAGAATGCGAAATAAATATGATGATAGAAATAACAGAAATAAGAGAACAATTAGAAACAGATGAATATAATGAAGAAGTAAGGGAAACAATGAGCTTTGACATATACAAATACGATAAAATAAGAGCATCCAAATTAGATATAAACTTCTAATATTTGAAAGGAAAAAAGAATACCATCATAATAGCCAGAAATAATGAACAACCTATAGACATTGAACAAGCCCAAGGAAAAACCTTAATTCCATTAATAACAGAAAAAATAATAAGACAAGAGATGGAAAAAATAAGTAAGAAACTCAGAAAAACATTAAGACACATACATTTAGAAACAGTGCAAATAATAATAACAGCTTATTTTAAGGAATGAATAAATACACCCCTAGAAATATACCTAATGGATGATATCAAGTACACAAGATGCCTTAATAGGAATAATACAAGGAAACCTAATATATCAAAAGATAAAATTTACAATAAAACCTAATTTCTTTATAAGTATGGCCGAAGAAAATAAGGACAAAAGTTTAGTCATGTACCACAGATTATCAGGAGTATAGAGAAAAGCAAAGTTATGAGTATACAAATAAAAAATATTTATGCTTTCACTAGTAAGCATAAAGTAAAAAACAGAAATACAGATAATTTTAGGATAAAACCGCTACTCAGAGAAATTATAAGATACAAACCAGCTAGAGAAAATCTTGAAATGACCATACCCAATTATATAGAATTTGACTTTAATAAAACAAAAGAAATTACAAATGGAAAAACACCACAAATAATGTTCGTAAAGAAATCACTATCAATGAGAAACAAACAATAAGCATTGGAATTAATACCAATAATAAATACATTAGACAATCAAAATAATAACCAATTTAAAATTGTAATAAAATATTATGACAGTGGAAAATGAAATAAACAAGTAGCCTTCGTAGATACAGGAGCTACAAATTCACCTATTAAACAAACAAATATAAAAACAACACAATTAATATCATTAGAAAATCCATATTACTATTTAGACTATTACAATAATAGACATCTAATTGTGCATAAAATAATACTGCCACTGAGGATAAATGGCAGAAACAAAATGCTATTGCATTTACATGTAGATCAAGAACACAATTTAATTAATGAAATGTTATTAGGAACTGATTTCCTTATATCAGTACAACCTTACTCAATTCAAAAAGAAAAAATCACAATAACAATAAACAATGAAAGTATAGTAATAAATAGAATTTTGTGTAAATGAATCCATTAAGAGCAACAAAAAATACATTATACATACTAACAGAATTTGTCAGCGATTAATACAAATAAAAAAACTATCATAGTCTAATAGACACGGGAGCAAACACTAACTTATGCTGTAAAAATATACTACCAAGATCGAAACAGGATGGATATAATAAAAAGGCAATAACTAGATTAACTGGACAAACCGTCATACTTGATAAATATCAATAAAATATTAATATGCAAATAAGAAATTACATACTAAAAATACCAATAATATATCAGTTTGATGATATGAATAATGATGTACTATTTGGAAATGATTTTTTTCCAACAATAGTATCCTATAACAATATCACATAAATCAATTATATTTACAATACTTTGTCAACACCAAACAATAGCAATTAGAATAACAAAACCTTATTATAGGACCAACTTGCCGCATATTAGAGTTTCTTCAACCCAGCGTGGTGAATATCATTATTTACCACACTAAACTAGAATACAACAAGTACAATAAACAACTACAGAATAAATTTTACAAAAATAATTAAAAGATCTGTGCAGAGAGGACCCTTAGCAAAATGGGACTTAAGTAAACCCACAACACATATAAGGTTAATAGATAAGAACAAAATAATAAAAATTAAATCTATAAGACACAATCCAACAATTTAGAAGAGTTCAAAATACATATAAAATAACCAATGGAAAACAATTACATAAGAAAATCACAAAGTCCACATTTATCACCAACATTTATAGTAAGAAAACATTCAGAAGAAAAAAGAGGTAAATCTCGAATGGTAGTAAATTATAAGAAATTAAATAAAAGTACTAAGAGATTTGAATATCTACTATTAGAAATGCAGATACTACTTAACACAATAAGAACATGAAAAATATATTCAAAATTTGATTGTAAATCAGGATTTTACCACGTAAAACTAACAAAAGACTCAAAAAAAATAACAGTATCTAGTACACCGCAAGGATTCTATGAGTGGAATGTATTATCATTCGGATATAAAAAACAGTTCAGGAATATTTCAAGAATATATGGATAAGATATTTATAAAATACAACAATTTTATACTAGTATATGTAGATGATATTCTAACAGGATTCAAAAACGAATAACAACATAAAGAGTGTTTACTAAAATTCATAGGAATAGTGAAAAATGGAGGTATTATACTTTCAAGAAAGAAAATGGAATTGTTCAAAACTGAGATAGAATTCTTAGGAACAAAATTATCACATGAAGGAATAGAACTACAGGCATATATAGCAGAAAAAATAAAGACATTTCCTAATCTTTAATATTATAATAGGAGAAGACCTTAGTGTTATTTGTCAATCTATCAACGCGTGCATTGCACGTGCATAACTAATATGAAGGAGGTCTAAGGTTCGAGTCCTCACTATGTCAGATTTTTTACTTTAATTTTTTTAATATATTAAATGTGCATCACACGTGTAAATTACTATCTATCTATCTATCTATCTATCTATAATATAATATATAATAACTATTATAATGGAAGAGTTGGAGTTGTAAATCTACATACTTACGTGCAACTCCAACTCTCCCATTAATACGTCAATCGCACGTGTATATTACTAGTGTCCTAAAAGAGAAAAGAGAAGTACAATCCATAATTGGACTACAAAATCAAACAAGATGATACATACCGAATTTATCAGCAAAAATAAATTGGTTACGAAAAAAAATAAAAAAGTTTAAGAAATGTGAATGGGCCCCAAAGGATGAAGGAGAACTTAAAATATTAAAACAACAAACTTCAGAATTAAATAAGCTAAAATTACCTGTTAAAGAATGTTCATGGTTAATAGAAACAGATACATGTGAAGATAATTGAGGAGCAGTATTAAAATTTATTGAAATAAGTGAAATGAGGAAAGACTAGCCAGATATACTAGTGGATCATTCACACAGACCCAACAAAATTACCATATAAATGAAAAAGAACTATTAGCAATCTTAAAAGCTGTAAAAAAGTTTGAATTATTCATAATACATATAAAATTCACAGTAAGGACAGATAATACACAAGCAAAGAGTTTGATTAACAAAATAATATACCCAACTATAGAAAATAAAAGATTGATAAGATGGCAAATAGAGTTAGCACATTATGACTTCTCAATAGAAAATATAAAAGGAAAAGATAACATTTGACTTCTCAATAGAAAATATAAAAGAAAAAGATAACATTCCAGCAGATTTCTTATCAAGAAACTAAAACAATTTTATTTTTCAGGTTGGAAAATAGAGTCCAGCATATAGAACATGATATGTTCTTCCTAAAGAAGACTGTGGAGCAACTAAAATGAGCATTTAACCAATTACAACTGCAAATATGTGGTCTTCAAAATATATTTTACCAACATATAAATGCATAACATATTGAGAAAATGAGTGAAGGAAGTGAACCTATTAACCCACAAAAATAGCCACATAAGAGGGAAGCTCCACATCCATACAACCAACTACCTACAAAAAGAGTTTACTCTCAGATCCTCCAAAATACTCAAAGAATGATTTATTTTTACTATATATTGAGAAATTATACAAGACCACCAAGGTCAATTAATTTATCAAAACTATTTTGCAGCAACATATGAACAAAACGGTCATACTACTAGGAGCAAATTCAAAGACAATAAGAGTATTATTCGAAAGAGACCTTATCCACTGCATATATCCATCCAGATAATGCGAAGAACTTAGCCAGCTATCAAGAGAATTATATAAATCTGCTAAGAGTTATTTTGGTCTTACAAAGGCCCCTAATGTTAAGTTTCGAATGCAATCACAGATTAAATACACAGCGAAAAAATTACAAAATATCGAAAGCTAGCCATGAATCCATGCGAAAACCATAAATCGTGTTTAGGAGTTATACCTTAAAGATAGATCTGTTGTCTCCACAGTATGCCGATCATGTATATATAGTATGAAAAATTCTTTTAAAAGTTAGTTGTCCAATGTATCACATGCATGCCACATAATCAATTGCTCATTTACTAAATGAGGAAGTTGCTCATATCCCTTTTACCCTATATATATACATATATATATATACCTATACCTATATACTTATACCCCTCTTCACACTATCTCTCCCCATCTCCTTCACCTCTGTCCTTGCCGAAACCAACTCCAGCAAGACCCCAACTGTGCTACACCTACCACAACTGTACCTACTCACCTATATCATATAATCATTTGTACATATATATATATATATATATATATATATATATATATATATATATATATAGTCAAATATATATGCATACATGAAGATGGGGAGTTTCACTGTTGCTTGCCGAATTAGAGTGCCTTTCTCTTGCTGTGCTTGGCCGAATGGAGTACTGGAGAGTTTTTCTTGTGCACGGAATCCGAGGAGACAAATTGGAGTTTCTCTAGGAGTTTTCTAGGAGTTGTGTCTCTTCTTTTGCAAGTCTTCTTAATAGGTGGGTGGTCTTAATGCTTTCTAAATTGTAGGATGAGCATGCTAGATTTTGACATTTGAGTAGTGTAGATTTATTTGATGTGATGTAGTTTACCTCATGTTATTGTGATTGTACCATGAATTTTAGATATAATGATTGAGTTCAAATAATTGGTTAGATATCATGATGATTAGAAAGAGGAAAGAAAATAATAATAAATGAATTGTTGCCATGAATTATACTAGTTTATGCATGTTGGAATGATAATGCCGAATTTTATAACTTGCATGAAAGAGATTTAAAGATTTCCTATGTAGTCAAGAGATATGGTTAGCCTTACTACTGAAATTTTAATTAGTACAAATGAGTGCATAAAGTGGTTTATAAGTGATACAAATTGTAGTTTCAAAATTGAAGAAATACAAATTGATGTGTGCAATTGAGAGAAAAATGAATTGAAAATATATATATGTTTATAATATGAGTTTGAAAATCGTGGGATACTGTTTCTCAAATAAACTCAGTCTGGGAAAAATTATTTATAGTCTAATAAAAGAGTAGAACGATTGAATAATCGAGTTTTGTGAAAATAACTAATAACAGTACGGTATGAACAAAAATATAGAATTGTATTTGTATATTAGTAGTTGCTGTTGGACTTACTGGTTAGGGGGTGCTCCACAGTACTGTTACTGTAGCTGCGGGTTGAGTCTTGATTCTGGGTTTGAAACCTGGTATCCCTTTTTTATTCTTGATTGATTTTAATTATCCCAAGGCACTAAGACACAGTATGTAAGGTTCAGAGTCTGCCTTCATGACAGAAAGTCCACTTGGACTTAGTGGTTTTCAGTGGCGCCTAGGGTCTGTCACTGTAGCTTGGGGTGGGGCCTGGGTTCGAAACCCGGTAGATCCATTTTTTATTTTTTATTTTTATTTTTTGATGTTTTGGGTTTATGAAGAGTTTAAATGCAATTAAAAATTTGAGAAAAATTCTAATGTTACTCTAAAGTGATTTAGATCTTATTAAAAATAATTTCATGATTTCGTAAGAAATTTTGTAAGAAATTAAAAGTGAAATTAAGATAGTTAATGAGTTGATGAATTTGAAATTTTTTATTTAAGAGTATGACCTTTATCTTGATTAAAAGAAGAGTAAAATTGCAATACTATTGATTTTCTTTCTCTTAAAGAGATTCTCTAAATATTTTCTCGTTGATTATGAATATCTGATGTTGCTTAAAATATTATATGTGATTAAAATGCCAATGAGATTTGAAGTGGATAAATTTATGTTATGAGTTCATGAAAAGAAATGTTTTCTTTTTTAAAGAATTGTAGTTAATGAATGAATAAATCATGAAAGATGCAAAAGTAAGAGATTGATTAAGTTATGAATAAAGTTGAAGATATGAATACAATGAGGTTTAATACATGATTATTGAAGGGTATGAGTACCCATGAATTCTAGAACATGAAAGGTTGTGATCTAGAGGTTTAGTGACACCCCGGGTACCGGCAATGTTGTATTAAATAATTGATTTATTTTGAGATATGACTATGTGAGCTATCTCAGTATTTGTGATTAAGTTCGGTAGGGGAAAAGCTTACTCTAGGTGTGATAATTTATTTATGTCTTGAACTTAAGAATTAGGCACTAAGTGAAGATGTAGTAAACTTGGACAAACGTGAGTAGAGGGCTTCTATATAGTCGGGCGGTGTACTCCGGGATTGTGGTTGCTTCCGATGGAGATGAGTTTTTATTTTAAATCCGGGACTATGAGTAGTCAGACGGATAGTATGCCGTACTCCAGTGTATATACGTATACCGGGGCTAGAGGGACACTTGACGGGACGTTCGCACGACAAGGATTCTGTATAGCCGGGTGGTGTACTCCGGGACTGGGATCCGTACTCATGGAATGTATGAACTTTATTTTATTACTGGATAGTTATCTTGGCGAGGGATCGAACCCTTTAATGTGGAGTACGTAGGTACTTGCCCTTGGACCTATGTAGTATGGGATGCATAGAATCCGAACAAGTATGCATTAGTGTCATCTTAGTATAAACGTCAGCATTAGGCATTAAGATAATGCATACACTTACATGTCAGAGTAGTCACTTTTAACACTTTAATTTACATTCAAGTTTGTGGTTTATTAAAGTATTAAGATCGTTATACTTTCGGCATAGCGAGGATTGCCGTGTATAACATTTTTCGTCGGTTGTAAGCCTGGGTTCGAAACCGGGTAGCTCCATTTTTTATTTTTTATTTTTATTTTTTGATGTTTTGGGTTTATGAAGAGTTTAAATGCAATTAAAAATTTGAGAAAAATTCTAATGTTACTCTAAAGTGATTTAGATCTTATTAAAAATAATTTCATGATTTCGTAAGAAATTTTGTAAGAAATTAAAAGTGAAATTAAGATAGTTAATGAGTTGATGAATTTGAAATTTTGTATTTAAGAGTATGACCTTTATCTTGATTAAAAGAAGAGTAAAATTGCAATACTATTGATTTTCTTTCTCTTAAAGAGATTCTCTAAATATTTTCTTGTTGATTATGAATATCTGATGTTGCTTAAAATATTATATGTGATTAAAATGCCAATGAGATTTGAAGTGGATAAATTTATGTTATGAGTTCATGAAAAGAAATGTTTTCTTTTTTAAAGAATTGTAGTTAATGAATGAATAAATCATGAAAGATGCAAAAGTAAGAGATTGATTAAGTTATGAATAAAGTTGAAGATATGAATACAATGAGGTTTAATACATGATTATTGAAGGGTATGAGTACCCATGAATTCTAGAACATGAAAGGTTGTGATCTAGAGGTTTAGTGACACCCCGGGTACCGGCAATGTTGTATTAAATAATTGATTTATTTTGAGATATGACTATGTGAGCTATCTCAGTATTTGTGATTAAGTTCGGTAGGGGAAAAGCTTACTCCAGGTGTGATAATTTATTTATGTCTTGAACTTAAGAATTAGGCACTAAGTGAAGATGTAGTAAACTTGGACAAACGTGAGTAGAGGGCTTCTATATAGTCGGGAGGTGTACTCCGGGATTGTGGTTGCTTCCGATGGAGACGAGTTTTTATTTTAAATCCGGGACTATGAGTAGTCAGACGGATAGTATGCCGTACTCCAGTGTATATACGTATACCGGGGCTAGAGGGACACTTGACGGGACGTTCACACGACAAGGATTCTGTATAGCCGGGTGGTGTACTCCGGGACTGGGATCCGTACTCATGGAATGTATGAACTTTATTTTATTACTGGGTAGTTATCTTGGCGAGGGATCGAACCCTTTAATGTGGAGTACGTAGGTACTTGCCCTTGGACCTATGTAGTATGGGATGCATAGAATCCGAACAAGTATGCATTAGTGTCATCTTAGTATAAACGTCAGCATTAGGCATTAAGATAATGCATACACTTACATGTCAGAGTAGTCACTTTTAACACTTTAATTTACATTCAAGTTTGTGGTTTATTAAAGTATTAAGATCGTTATACTTTCGGCATAGCGAGGATTGCCGTGTATAACATTTTTCGTCGGTTGTAAGCAACTGACATGCCCACAGTTTTATATGCAGGATTTGGATTTTTCAAGAAGATATAAAGTTGATTTGATGTTGATAAATATTTAAAGTTGTTACAATTGTATATTTCTCATTATTGTACTTCAATTTACCTTCTGCTATGTTATTAAATGTAAAAGACTCTGTTGTAATATAAATTTTCAAAATTCCTTGTAAAATTGTACGAAGTGAAGTGTAAAGATCCTGTGGAACTTCGAATTCAGCCTTATTTGGAATTCGGGGTGTTACAGTCACCATGTAGTCTAGTTCCTTTGTTTAGATATCTTAATTGACCAAAAGGCATAGAGTGTGTCACCTTTGTATAGTTCAATATTTGGTTTCTTGATGTCCGAGTAGACTTACTAAAACAAATGAAATCAATATCTCATATTGATTCATTTGAGCACGGCTATGCATTTTGCAGTCTCACTCAATCAAGAGACCCGTAGATGTCGCTCATGTTATGTAAGGGGGACAAATCTTATCTAAATCACTCACATCCCTCCGCATGATTTGTAGTTGTAACACCCCGTAATTTTCAAAATGATATATAATATATATAATATAGAGAAGAGGGACTGACTGTTACCCTATACAAATTCTATGGGGGTAGGTATGTGAAATTAAATGTGAGAGAGTGGGGGCCCACGGGAGAGAAAAGAAGCAGCACTGAGAGCTGTTGTGCTGCTCTCCGCTGATGCTAGCATGCGTCAACATGTGGGGGGCCCACGTTGCAGAGGAGCTCTTGTGCCGTGTGCTCTTGTGTGACGTGGCATGGGGGCCACCTCGTTTCGTTTCTTTCAGGAGAGAGAACGGAGAGAGGAGAGAGAGAATAGAAATTTGTCCCACATCGGGAGTTGCATATGGATCTATGATAGCCCTGACCCACAAAAATTAATAATTTACAGCATAGCAAATATTAAACAACCACAGTCAAAGAAGGAAGTCTTTGACATTTGGTATTAAATTCTAGATAAAAGAGCCATGACAATGACAGAAGAGACAGTTGTCCACTACTGTAGATAAATGAAGATGGAACCACAACATAAATGCAAACAATGAGGAAAAAATATGATAAGGCTGACGAAGAATTGTTTCTAATGTGAAGCACGTGAAGATGTTGGCCAGAAAAGAATCTTTAATGTAAGTAGTTACGTAATAGACTCAATTATTTACATATGATGTAAGCAGTGATGTAATCAGGACAATAATTGTAACTGATGTAAGGCCATCCCTTCTTTTATAAAAGGGGAGGCTGAGTAAGGGAGAAGGTAGAAGATCTATGAGAGAAAAATTTCCATAAAAGCTTGTAAGGAGAGTTTGTTTGTAAGAAGTTTGGAATCAATAAAGACTATCTTTCTTGTTAAGCTCTTGTACAATATAAGCTATGAATAATTAGTCTTTTACCCTCAGGGAGAGCTTTGTAAGGTTCTGCCTGAAGGATCTTGCAAAAAGACATATTTGTACCTTTCTATAGTTAAGTTGTACACATAGTAGTTGGAAACGAGCTATATTGTGGTTGTCTATACTGAAATGCTACTAGTTGTGCCAGACGTATCTCTTGGATGAATCTCTCTTGAAGAGTATAGTAGTCCTGAGATGGGAAGAACATAAAAGGAGCACTGAAATCGGGGTGCATACCAGAGGTATTTTATCCACTGGTAGTAACTGATACATAACAACTCAAAGAAGTCTAAGTAGGTCGGAAGCATGATGGGCAATTTTGTTTTGATTCTGATGGTATCCTTAGAAATCTCTCTCTACTTCTGATTCATACTTGTTGTTATAAATGAAAAAATTGCTTTAAAAAATAATGGATAATAATAGTTTCAGTCTTACCTCAGAAATTTATGAATTAATGACTAACTACCAAGGAAGTGAGAAAATGCTAGGTTTTTATGTTTATTATTCTCATAGAGTAACAAGCATGAATGATTTTTATTAGTTCAAATTATTTTTCTTTAGTGTACAACGAGTAATAATTATAACAATAAATCAAATAAATTCTGGAGAAACTAGCAATATAAGTGTCCAAATAATTGATGATCTAACTTTATATTAAAGATCTTTATTATTTTTATGAAAATGGAGAATTTGGTAGTTATATCTGGAGTCCTACAACATCACATAGACAATTTCTAGAAGAAAACACACATATTGAGGAAGGAAATGAACATGTGGAAGAACTCGAAGAAACCTCATATGATAGTTATAGTGAAATATCAGAAACACAATCAGAAGTTATGAGAGATCTTGAACTTATGCTTGATTACTTTAATATTTTTGAGATTGATAATGCACATTATTTCCAAGAATATTATTTTACAGAAAACTATCACCTTTGATGTTTTTTGATGCTCTGTTTATTTCTATGTACATGTGATTTCATGCTTCGCATTTCGTTGGTATCAGAACCAGTTCAGAGTAACTAAATTTTACTTAATTTCTACAATTTTTTTTCTAGATTAAATACTAATTTATAACTTGTAGAATAAGAAACTAAAAGGGTGTGTTTGTTTTAGTTTTTTTTTTTCTTCTGAAAACTCTATTCTGAGTTGGCGTTTGTTTTAAGTGTTTTTTCCAAACAATATTCAGAATACTCATACCCCCTCTTTTCCAAAAACAGCTCCTTTACAACTCTTTTCACATCTCTCCCAAACTCTCCCCCCTCTCACCTGGCCGGGCTTCGAGATGTCGACCCCGTGCCCCGTCGAGAATCCGACCGCCTCGCCGGTGCTGAGCCGAGCTCCCACTCCGGAGCTCCGAGCTCAGTACCGATCTTCAACCTCTACTCCGGTGCCGAGCACTCATCCTTCATGTGCGCGAGCTCTCAACGACTTCGAGCTCCCAGTCCAAAGCCGAGCCCACTCACGGCCGCCATCAGCTCCGTCCTCGTGCTCCGCCGAGCACTGAGCTCCATGGCCGAGCTCCGAGCCAAATGATGAGCCGTACCCATCTGAAGACGGAGGAGAGGAGCTCGACGTCGGAAGAGCGAGAGTGGTGCTCGGCGAGCAAGGTGAGGAGGAGAGCTCGGCACCGTGGAGCTCGTCGAAGCATTCTCGTGAAGGATGGAGCTTGTCGATGCCATGGCGATGGGTTCGCGCTCGGGATGGGGAGACTCGTCGGAAGTGGAGGTGGTCGGCCATGGCGGAGCTTGGAGACAGGCCTGGTGGAGCTCGGCGCTTCGGAGCTCTTCGAAGTGGAGCGGAGCTCGGCGGAGCTCGCTGGCGGAGGAGTTGGGTTCGAGCTCGGCATCGGCGATGATGGAGCTCGTGGTTCAGCCATGGCTGTTGGTGATGGATGCGAGCTCGGGATGGAGAGCTCGACGCCGGAGCTAGACGACGGAGGGTGTGAGCTCGGCCATGGTGGGTAGAGCTTGGCGACGACACTGTGGTGTCGAGGTTGAGGAGAGCTCGGTTGCAGACGGAGCTTGGCTGCGATCGAAGCTCGCGCCGTGGAGCCGGAGCTCGGCAGTGGAGGCATGGAGTTCGGCGCGAAGTTTGTTCGGAGCTCATGGTTCGAGCGTGGGTGGAGCTCGAAGAAGGTGACGAACTGTGTGTTTTTTGGTTTTGGCGCCAAACGTAGGAGAAGAAGAAGGGAAAGTGGGTTCGGGTTTGGATCCTCTTAATGTGTTTTTTTTTTGTTGTTGTTGTTGTTCGTGGGTCGGTGCTAAGAGCGTTCGGGCAGCTCCAGCACCCGTGGAGATGATGGCGTCTGTTTTTTGCTCGATTCACATGCTGCTAAGGTTTCAGATAACAGTTTTCAGCTTGAAATATAACCGAACAGCTTTTAAACACTCTTTTTCAGAAAAACAGCTTTCAGATAACAGTTTTCAGCTTGAAATATAACCGAACAGCTTTTAAACACTCTTTTTCAGAAAAACAGCTTTCAGAATACAGTTTTCAGCTAGAAATATAACCGAACAGCTTTTAAACTCTCTTTTTCAGAAAAACAGCTTTCAGATAACAGTTTTCAGCTAGAAATATAACCAAACAGCTTTTAAACACTCTTTTTCAGAAAAACAGCTTTCAGAATACAGTTTTCAGCTAAAAATATAACCGAACAGCTTTTAAACACTCTTTTTCAGAAAAACAGCTTTCAGATAACAGTTTTCAGCTAGATATATAACCAAACAGCTTTTAAACACTCTTTTTCAGAAAAACAGCTTTCAGAATACAGTTTTCAGCTAGAAATATAACAGAACAGCTTTTAAACTCTCTTTATCAGAAAAACAGCTTTCAGATAACAGTTTTCAGCTAGAAATATAACCAAACAGCTTTTAAACACTCTTTTTCAGAAAAACAGCTTTCAGAATACAGTTTTCAACTAGAAATATAACCGAACAGCTTTTAAACTCTCTTTTTCAGAAAAACAGCTTTCAGATAACAGTTTTCAGCTAGAAATATAACCAAACAGCTTTTAAACACTTTTTTTCAGAAAAACAGCTTTCAGAATACAGTTTTCAGCTAGAAATATAACCGAACAGGTTTTAAACTCTCTTTTTCAGAAAAACAGCTTTCAGATAACAGTTTTCAGCTAGAAATATAACCGAACAGCTTTTAAACTCATTTTTACAGAAAAACAGCTTTTAGATAACAGTTTTCAGCAAGAAATATAACAGAACAGCTTTTAAACTCGTTTTTTCAGAAAAACGGCTTTCAGATAAAAGTTTTCAGCTAGAAATATAACAGAACAGCTTCTAAACTCTCTTTTTCAGATAAACAGCTTTCAGAATACAGTTTTCAGAAAAAAAATATAACCAAACAGCTTTTAAACTCATTTTCAGAATAACTCTATTCAGAATACATTTTTCAGAAAACTCTATTCAGAAAACTCTTTTCAAAATAACAAAACAAACGGACTCTAAAGATTTAATCTAAAAGTAGAAATTATTTTAAAACCCAAAAACTTTTAGAATTTAATAAAAGGTCACACATCCTATAGAAAATAATATAGAAAAAGTACCATAGAATTTTAAAAGTAGACTGGGTCATAAGTGGAATTATTTTCTAAACAGGATTGTTTGGACAAATATTTTTAAAAAGTGGGGCTGATAATTAGCTCCTAATACAACTACATCTCTAATACTTCAATAGTAGATTAATATGTGATAATGTTTGAAGATAGTATTAGAAACAATGTAATACTTGTTAGAGCATCCACAGTCGTTTGCTATTTTTGCCAAATTCTCATATTTTGATAATTGAGTTGCTGTAATCGTTTGCTATTTTGCCATATTTTGGCAAAATAGCTAAAGTCGTTTCTTAAAAATGACAAACGAAATGGCGATTTCCAAATTATAGAAGACAGAACATGTCGTTCCGTCCCTATTTTTTTAAATTTTTTAATGGGATCTTGTTTCGCCCCCCCCCCCCCCCCCTCTTTTAATGATCATACGGTACAACATGTACCGTCTGAACCAAAAAAAAAAAAAAAAAGAAGGTCGTCAAACGGGACATGTTGTCCCGTTTGAAGCCATCTTTGGCTTGGACGGGACATGTTGTTCCGTCCAGCCAAATGGGGGAGTTTAATTAAGTGTTAATCTTAGTTTAGTTAATTATGTAGATAGTTAGTATATATTTTAATATTTAATTTATTTAATTAATCTATTTTAATACTTAATCGTTAGTTAATTAAGCGTAAAAATAAAATAAAAAACGGACTAAACAACATGTTTCGTCCGACCTCTTTTTTTAATATTTTTTTCTCATATTATAGCAAATGACGACTGCAAAAAATTACTTGTTTTGCTATATATTATTTTGTCATATTCTCAAATATGAGAAATATGGATGCTCTTAGGTAAGGAAACGACCAATTGAGTAAGAGCATCCACAGTCGTTTTTCTCATTTGCTATAATATGGCAGCTACAGTAATAGCAAATACGATCGTTCACTGCAGTCGTCGTTTGCTATATTTTTTCTATTTTTTAGAGAGACGGGGTATCATACCCCGTCCGATCGTTTCAAATAAATTAAAAAAAGTTAATTACTATTAACTATTAAACTATATTAATTAACTAAATTAAATAATAAAATAATAACTAAATCTAATCAATTAATACCTAACTACTCCTAATCAGCATTAATACCTAACTAAATCTAATTAAACCTACCCAATTAGATTCCAATCAACATTTAATGCTCCACTGGCTTGGTTCCTTGGACGGGGTATGATACCCCGTCCGGGGTATCATTCCCCGTCTGGGGACTTTTTATAAAAAAAAAATTTTTTTAAAGGGGAGAGACGGGGTGCCATACCCCGTCCGACCTATTTAAAAAAAAAATATGAAAATTATTGAGACGGGATATGTTCTTCCGTCTGAATGGATTAAAAAATTATTAAATCGGAGAGACGGGGTATCATACCCCGTCCTTTATAATTTGAGAAAGTTCATTTCGTTTCTCATATTTGAGAAATGAGAATAGAACGTTTGCCAAAAAATGGGAAAATGAGAAACGAGTGCAGCGCTCGTTTGCTATTCATTTGCTATAATATGGCAAAATAGCATATATAGCAAACGACTGTGGATGCTCTAAGGTGATATTCAACCATGTTAGCTATTCTGAATAGTTGGCAGTTGACAAATGCAGGGTGTTTGAAATCAGTAATTAACATCCGCAGATCACCAAGAAGAGATCAGATATTGCATTGAAAGTTGGATAACAACTTTACCTTTTTGAAATCAACTTGGTAGAATCGAATCGACACTAGCATCCACAGTCGTTTGCTAAATTTTCATATTATCCATTTTTTAGCAATTGAGCATCTCCAGTCGATTGCTATATATTCATACTAGTATTTTTCACGTGCGATGCAGTTTAGATGAGTTAGAGTTAAACGTGCTATACACGTAAGTCAATAGTAATTAACACGTACGATAAATGCCTTAATTTTTAAAAATGGAGCTGAATGAGCGATACACGTATTTTTTAAAAATTAAGAAGGAAAAATTTTGATGTGTACATGCGATGCACGTGTTGAAAAATAGATTTGGAGTTGCACGCGTGATGCACATGTTTGTTTGGTGACAAAAATGATATTTCTTTTGTGACAAAAAAATATTTAAAATTGTTTATTTGTGATAAACTCTTCAATTAAATAGTAAGTAAATATATTATATTATAGATAGATAAATGGATAGTAATTTACACATGTGATGCATGCTTAACATTTTTATAAAAAATAAGTAAAAATTTTGACATAGTGAAGTTTCGAACCTGAGACCTCCTCCATATTAGTTATGCACATGCAATGCACGTGTTGGTAGATTGACAAATGAAACTAAGGCCTTCTCCCATTATAATAATAGAGATTTTGTCCAAATTGTTACAGAAGATTGCTATATTTGATAGGCGATTCGAGAATATGCATATTTCCCAAATAATAAATTAATTTTTTTAAATATCGGACGGAACTCTTCGAAAATGAAAAAAAAGGTTTGATGATCCGTCCGTGAAATGTGGGAGGGTTGGGACGGAACCGTCCCATGGGGGGAAAATTATTATTATTATTATTATTTACCTCCGACGGAGCTTCAAGTTCCGTTTGATCATATTTAATTTTTGATTGCTATATTATAGCATTTCACTGTAGAGACCTGATTTTGATGACTACAACACAACACACATGTTCTATTTTATATATCTCTTGCAGTGTCTACTCAACGCTTTCTACGCTCAAGATCGAGCTACAAGACAAATAGCTTTCAAGACTCAAGATCAAGATATAAGAGAAAGATTATTCAAAGCTTCAAAGATTCTCAAAGTGATTAGCTAAAGAACAAGTGATCAAAACAAAAGAGTGTCTTATAAATTTATTGTAATATTTGATTTGACTTAGAAAATTTGTAAAAGCCTTGATACACACACTTAAGGATGGCAATCGGGCCGGGCTAACCCGTGACTCGCCCGTGACCCGCCCACACGAACCCTGCCCCATATAATCCGGTTCGGGTCCGGGTCGAACCCGTGGGTGGACCCGGGTCGGAAAAATCGTGAACTCAACCCGCTCGACCCGGCCCGCCCAACCCGTTGACCAAGTCAAACCCGCCCGTCAACCCGCGGGTTTGGACCCGTTTGACCCGTGGGTTTTTTTTTGTCTTTTTTATATTTTTTTTGTTTTTTTGTATTTCCCCTTATAAATACCCCCTTAAATCAATCTAAAAAATTTCATACTTTACTCTCTTACTCTCTCTACTACTAGCCTACTACTACTCAATTCAATCTCAATTAAATCAAGTTTTTTCAACAAAGAAGCAAGCGACAAAGAAATAAATAATCAATAATATATACATTTTTTCACTTTTATACAGTTATACTTATTATATATATATATATTTTTAAGTGAAGTTGTCATACAAAAAAAATAATAATAAAATCAAACCGGGTCAACCCGCGACCCGGCCCGACCCGAAACGGGTTCGGCCCTAATGGGTTCGCGGGTCGACCGGGTCAAAATTTCCAATTTTGAACCCGGCCCGGTTAACCCACCGACCTGACCCGAACCCAACCAAGTCAGCCTTCAACCCGGGCGGGTCCGACCCGACCCAACCCGGTCGACCCGAATGCCAACCCTACACACACTCACACATCCCTTAGGATTAAAATAAAGATTATTAAAAATCAAAATGTCAAATTCAATCTTGTATAAGTTCAGCTGTCAAAGTACCAATCGAATTACTTCGATAAGCAGTCGACTGTTCAAGTATGAAACAAACTGAACTTACTCAAGCTCTGACTAGTCGACTTCCTTGGCAACCCAGTCGACTATTCGAGCAGTTTTGACAATTTTCTGAAGTTTAAAATTTGATTTTCAAACTCAAACTTTTTCTGCCGTTTGTTGGTAGTTGATGAACATTTCTCCAACGTTCTTGGAGTTCTTACTCTATAAATAAAGTTCAGAATGACTTGGAAATGGTTACCCATTGTTTTTTTTTGAAGGAAAAGGTGGAGTAAAGGTTACCCATTGTTTTTTTTTTGAAGGAAAAGGTGGAGTAAAGGTTACCCATTGTTTTAATCAAGTCTTTGCTTATTTTTGTGAAAAAGAACTAAAACTTTCAAGTACTCTCATTCTCTAGACTTGGTTCTCTAATTTCAGTCTTGCATAACTAACATTAAGTTCAAGACTGTGATTAGAAGTTGACCTATAGCCTCTATACAAACAGCACACTAAAAAATCAAGGCTTTAGGTGTTGTAATCTTCAATTTTTTGTTGTTCACTCTCGGGTTGTGAGAGTGGACCTCTCGGTTGGAGAGAAGGACTCTTGCTGTGGAGTTAGTGTCACTCTAGGTTGTAGAGTAGGGTCTAGCTCTCTCTAGTGGTGAGAGAGGTCTACGGGTTTGGCATAGTTGTTGTCAAAGGTCGTAGGGTATTCTTGTACTTTTTCAAGAATAATGGAAAATCTCAAGTGGGTTGCTTGGGAACTGGATGTAGGTCGGGAGGACCGAACCAGGATATATCGCCGTGTTAGCATTGTTGATTCTCTGTGGTTTAAATTCTCTAACTTGCAACTTTAATTTCGCTGCACTTTATTGTAATATGTGTCTGATCAATCGACTGGTTTCTGTATTAAGTTGACTTAACAGACTCGCTGTTCTTCAGTTGATTAATTATCTTTTATCTGGCATTTCAGTCGACTGGCTTTTCGTTTGCAGTCGACTTAACAGTTGCGTTAAGTTTAAATTATTATTTATTTTTTACATAACACTATTCACCCCCCCTTTAGTGTTTCTTGCCTTGCATACAGGATCTAACAGTTGGTATCAAAGCCTGGTTAATCGCAATGGCATCTACTTTTTTTTCAAATGCGAATCAATACCACGAAGGTCAATCTACACAAAGGAGGCTGCTCTTTGATGGAACAAACTACAACTACTGAAAATGTAGAATGAAGATTTACTTACAATCCATCAACTATGAGATTTGGAACATGACTGTGACAGAATATACGTTGCCTACTCTTCCTTATGCTCAATGGAATGACAATATGAAGAGTGATACCATGAACAATGCAAAGGCGATGAATGCTCTCTTTTTTGCACTTACCAAAGAAGAATTCAACCGTGTATCAAACGCAACAACGACATTCCAAATATGGCATACTCTCGAGTTAACACATGAAGGTACAAATAAAGTCAAGGAATCTAAAATTTTTGTTCTTGTTCACAGGTTCGAGATGTTTAGAATGAAGGAGAATGAAAGTGTATCAGAGATGGTAACAAGATTCACTGACATCACAAACTCCCTTATGGTTCTTGGCAAAACATATACGCAAGCAGAGAAGGTGAGAAAGGTTCTTCGTGCTCTTACCTCCGAAGAGGAAAAGAAGACTACCGCAATTGAAGAAGCAAATGATTTAACACAACTTTCGCTTGAGAATCTTATGGAAAATCTAATGGCTTATGAAGTACAATTGGAGGAGCACAAGAAGGACTTAGAACCGCAACAAGCCAAAAAGAAAAGTCTTACTTTCAAGGCTATGTCTGAATCAGAAGATGATGAAGATGATGAAGAAGAAATGGCTATGTTCACAAGAAAATTCAAGAAATTTCTTCGCAAAGGTAAATTTAGTTCTAGATTAAAAGATACTAATGAACCTCCTACTTATTTCAAATGCAATAAGATAGGTCACATGAAAAAGGATTGTCCATTGGAAAATGCAAAATCTAAAGGCAAAGTTTCAAACTTCAAGAAGGACAAATTTACCAAGAACAAATACATGAAGAACAAGAAGGCTTACCAAGCAATGTGGGATGATAGTGATTCATCTTCGGAAGAATAAAATGAGGAATCTAATGAAGTTACAAACGTGTGCTTCATGGCAAATCAAAGCGATGTACGTGATAATATAGATTCTAGTGATTTGTTAGAAGCCTTTAATGAAATTGTTCAAGAATTAAAAAGGGAGAAATTAAAAGGTAAGAATCTAGAGAAAGTTAATCAAACTCTTTCTCAAGAAAACCTTGATTTACAAGTTGAAGTCAAGTCTTTAACTTCTCTTATTTCCAACTTGGATATAGATCTTATATCTTTAAAAAAGAATTATGAAGAGATATCTAAGAATGTATCTAAGTTCAATAAGGGAAAAGAGAATTTAAATGAAGTTCTTCAAAATCAAGTTCAGCATAATAAAAGATTTGGACTTGGTTTTCAAAAAAATCTTGAAAAAGGTCATTCTTCTAATAACACTAGTAATAACAAGCTTTATTTTGCTCCTAGTGTAAAGAATAAGTTATATGACTTCTTTGAAAAGCCAAAAATTCTTGTTAATCATGAAAATGGAAAGTTTTTCGAAAAGACCAGTCGACTGGATTCTCAAATAAGTCGCCTGTCCAGAAGAATGAAGTCTTATTCGAAAATACAACAGTCTCATATAAGTCGACTAGTTTCACCTCCCAATCTAGGGATGGAAACCGGGTCGGGTTGACCCGCGACCTGCCCACGACCCGCCCACACGAACCCAGCCCGCTATAATCCGGTTCGGGTCCGGGTCGAACCCGCGGGTTGACCCTGGTCGACCCGGGTCGGAAAAACCACGAACTCAACCCGCTCGACCCGGCCCGCCCAACCCGTTGACCAAGTCAAACCCGCCTGTCAACCCACAGGTCGACCTGCGGGTTTGTTTGGGCAAACATTCGACCCATGGTTTTTTTTCCCCTATAAATATCACCCTTAATTCAATCTAAATAATTTCACATCTTACTCTACTACTAGTCTAACTACTACTCAATTCAATCTCAATTAAATCAAGTTTTTCAACAAAGAAGCAAGCAACAAAGAAATGAATAATCAATAATATATGCATTTTTTCACTTTTATACAGTTATACTTATTATAATTTTTTTTAAAGTGAAGTTTTCAAACAAAAAAAACAAAAAACAAAAACAAGCCAGGCCAACCCGCGACCCAGCCCGACCCGAAACGGGTTTGACCTTAATGGGTTCGCCGGTCGACCGGGTCAAAATTTCCAATTCTGAACCCGGCCCGGCCCGGTTAACCAATCGACCCGACCCGAACCCGCCCAAGTCAGCCTTCAACCCGAGCAGGTCCGACCCGACCCGGCCCGGTCGACCCGAATGCCAACCCTATCCCAATCGACTGAAGCCACAAAATAGTCGACTGATGGGTAAAAATAAGTCGACTGAACAGTGTAAAAATATTTGGGTTCCAGTTAATCTGTGTTTAAATGAAAGGATGTCTTATATAAATTCCTTTGTAAATAATATTTGTAATTCTGTTAATTTTAAACCTGCATATGGGGGTAAATCAAACTCACTTTGGGTTTGGTTTCTCAAGCACTAATCTTTCTTGGACCCAATGAAAATGGTACCATATTCACAAATAATATTTTGTAGGTACCTAAAAGGGAACGATAGATACTTGACAGTGGATGTTCTAAACATATGACTGGCCATGCAAACTTGCTATCTTCCATTCAAGATATAAACGGAGGAACCGTTACTTTTGGTAACAATAATAAAGGAAAAGTTATCGGAATAGGCATGGTTGGTAAGAATACTACTTTTATTATTGAAGATGTATTCTTAGTTAATGGTTTAAAGCATAACTTGTTAAGTATTAGTCAATTATGTGATAAGGGTTATAAGATAGTGTTTGAAAAAGATGCATGCTTAATTTATGATTCGTCTTTAAAAAATGTGATTTTTCAAGGTATTAGAAAGAATAACATATATGAACTTTGTTTTAAAATAAATGAGTTTTCGAATGATTTTTGTTTAGTTGTCTCAAACAACGATTCTTGGTTTTGGCATAAAAGATTTGGACATGTAAACATGAAAAATATCGCTAAACTTTCTAAGAATAACCTAGTTAAAGGACTGCCAAAATTATCTTTTAAGAAAGATAAAATGTGTGATGCATGTCAACTAGGAAAACAAGTAAAATCCACTTTTAAAACAAAGGAAATAATTTATACTAGTAGGCCTCTCGAATTGATCCATATGGATTTATTTGGTCATAGAGTCGCTTCCTTAAATAAAAGTAGATATGTATTTGCTTTAGTAGATGATTTTTCAAGATTTACATGGGTATTCTTTTTAAGACATACTAATGAAGCTTTTGAAGAATTTGCAAATTTATGCAAACGTGTTCAAAATCAAAAATCTCTTACCATAGTCACTATTAGAAGTGATCATGGTGGAGAATTTGAGAATGAAACTTTTTCAGAAAATTGCAACAAGAATGATATAACACATACTTTTGCATTCCGTAGAGCTTCACCACAAAAGGAGTGGTTGAAAGGAAGAATATGACATTGCAAGAATGTGCACGAACCATGCTTGTTGAAAGTAATTTGCCTAAATACTTCTGGGCTGAAGTTGTTTCTACAGCTTGTTATGTCTTAAATAGAATACTAATTAGGCCAAAGCTTAAGAAGACTTGTTTTGAGTTGTTTTTTGAACGTATTCCTAAAGTCTCGTACTTTAAAGTATGTGGTTATAAGTGTTTCATATTAAACACAAAATATGACTTAGATAAATTTGATGCTAGATCTAATGAAGGTATCTTCATTGGATATTCAAATAGGAGTAAGGATTATAGAATTTTCAATAAGTCATCTATGACCATTGAAGAATCTATGCATGTTTCTTTTGATGAATCTTTACCTTCATCTAGTGTTATTCAAGATAATGAAATTGAATCTTCACCACTAGATAACATTGTTAAATCACTTGAGCAAATTACTCTAGATAATTCGACTGATGAGTTTCATAAGTCCACAGATGTGTTGAATTAGTCGGCTGATGGGTTCATTAAGACGACTGATCCTGTAGAGATAACTCCAACTTTGCCAAAGTCATTTGTTGAAGTTTGAGATCATCCTCATGACTTAGTTATTGGTAACATCTCACATGGCATTCAAACAAGATCACACTTTAATATGATTTCTCATGCTGCCTTCTTATCGAATTTTGAATCAAAACATATTCAAGAAGCATGTGAGAATGAGTTTTGGTTGAATGCTATGCAAGATGAACTTAACCAATTTGTAAGGAATGATGTATGGGATTTAGTTCCATAACCCCCTGATCATAATATTATTGGTACCAAATGGGTATTTAAAAATAAGTTAGATGAATCAGGACAAGTTGTTAGGAACAAGGCTAGACTAGTTGCTCAAGGATATAACTAAGAAAAATATATTAATTTTGATGAAACATATGCTCCTGTTGCTAGACTAGAATCAATTAGAATTTTATTATTTTTTGCATGTTTTATGAATTTCACACTTTTCCAAATGGATGTTAAAAGTGCTTTCTTAAACAGTTTCATTAAGGAGGATGTTTGAGGATGTTTATGTTAAGCAACCACCAGATTTCGAATATGAACAATTACCCAGCTATGTTTTTAAATTAAAAAATGCTTTATATGGTCTTAAACAAGCACCTCGTGCCTTGGTATGATCGTCTAAAAACTTTTCTTTTAGAAACAGGGTTTGGAATTGGTAAAATAGACACTATATTGTTTATTAGGAAAATAAAATCGGACATATTAATCATACAAATCTACGTAGATGACATAATATTTGGATCAACTAACAGTAATCTATGTCAAGAGTTTGCTACTACCATGCAAAATGAGTTTGAGATAAGTCACATGGGTGAACTCAATTACTTCCTTGGACTTCAAATAAAACAGTTTCAAAATCAAGAAAAATATGCGAAGGAGTTACTCAAACGATTTGACATGGATGGCACTAGTAGTAAGACCACACCTATGGCTACTACTACTATACTTGACAAAGATGAATTAGGTAAGAGTGTTGATCAAAAGCTCTATCGAGGTATGATTGACTTACTCTTATATATAACTGCTAGTGTACCAGATATTATGTTTAGCGTATGTTTGTGTGCTAGATATCAGTCCGATTTAAAAGAATCTCACTTAAAAGCAGTGAAACGGATTTTAAGATATATTAAAGGCACATCTGAAAATGGTTTATTTTATCCTCGCACCAATAATTTTCAGTTACTGTCTTATAGTGATGCTGATTTTGCTGGAAGTAAAACTGACCGCAAAAGTACTAGCGGAACCTGTCACTTTTTGGGACATTCCCTAGTATCTTGGTGTAGTAAAAAGCAAAATTCTGTATCCTTATCTACCACAGAGGCTGAATGTATTGTTGCAAGTTTGGCTTGTGCTCAAATCTTATGGATGAAACAAACTCTTTTAGATTACGATATTTCTTTTTCAAAGCCTTCTATAATGTGTGATAATACCAGTGCCATTAATTTGTCTAAAAATTCGGTTCAACATTCACGTACATAACATATTGATATTCAACATTATTTTCTACGCGATCATGTTTTAAAAGGAGATATCTTATTGGAGTTTATTTCCACTGATAAACAAATAGCGAATATTTTTACCAAACCATTGAAAAAAGACATTTTTATAAAGTTTAGACGAGAACTAGGAATCTGTTCATCTCATGATATTTCCTAAAACATTTGGTGTCTAAGTCGACTTCGTTGGTTTTTCGGTCGACTTATACCAAGCTTATGTATTTGTTTTCTTTTATTTTTTTTGGTATTATAAGACTTTCTTTGATTTTGGATTATGACTTTATGTTCTTTATGTTAATGTATGGCTTTACGCACTTTATTTTGGGTACTTCTATATCACTTAATGTTCTCTCTTTGGATTGCCCTTTATGTTTTTGTTGATGCCAAAGGGGGAGAATTTCATATGTTGTGTCTACCTTATTTAAGGGGAGAAAATTTAATTGTATTATTGTTTAGTTATTGTGTTATCTATATGTGTGTTATGCATGTTGTTTAAAGTTACTATTCTATATTGTTTAGTTATTGTGTTGTCATCATCAAAAAGGGGGAGAATATAGAGACCTGATTTTGATGACTACAACACAATACACATATGTTCTATTTTATATATCTCTTGCAGTGTGTACTCAACGCTTTCTGGGCTCAAGATCGAGCTACATGAAAAACAAGCTTTCAAGACTCAAGATCAAGATACAAGACAAAGATTATTCAAAGCTTCAAAGATACTCATAGTGGTCAGCTAAAGAACAAGTGATCATAACAAAAGAGTGTCTTGTAAATTTATTGTAATATTTGATTTGTAATAGGAAATTTGTAAAAGCCTTGATACACACACTCACACATCCCCTAGGATTAAAATAAAGATTATTAAAAATCAAAATGTCAAATTCAAGCTTGTATAAGTTCAGCTGTCAAAGTACCAGTCGACTTACTTCGATAAGCAGTCGACTGTTCAAGTACGAAACAAACTGAACTTACTAAACTCGGACCAGTCGAATTCCCTGGCAACCCAGTCGACTGTTCGAGCAGTTTTAACAGTTTTCTAAAGTTTAAAATTTGATTTTCAAACTCAAACTTTTTCTGCCGTTTGTTGGCAGTTGATGAACCTTTCTCCAACGTTCTTGGAGTTCTTACTTTATAAATAAAGTTCAGAATGAACTTGAAAAGGGTTACCCATTGTTTTAATCAAGTCTTTGCTTATTTTTGTGAAAAAAACTAAAACTTTCAAGTACTCTCATTCTCTAGACTTGGTTCTCTAATTTCAATCTTGCATAACTAAGATTAAGTTCAAGACTGCGATTAGAAGTTGACCTATAGCCTTTATACAAAAAGCACACTAAAAAATCAAGGCTTTAGGTGTTGTAATCTTCAATTTTTTGTTGTTCACTCTCAGGTTGTGAGAGTGGTCCTCTCGGTTGGAGAGAAGGACTCTTGCTGTGGAGTTAGTGTCACTCTAGGTTGTAGAGTGGGGTCTTGCTCTCTCTAGTGGTGAGAGAGGTCTACGGGTTTGGCATAGTTGTTGCCCAAGGTCGTAGGGTATTCTTGTACTTTTTCAAGAATAGTGAAAAATCTCAAGTGGGTTGCTTGGGAACTGGATGTAGGTCGGGAAGACCGAACCAGGATATATCGCCGTGTTAGCATTGTTGATTCACTGTGGTTTAAATTCTCTAACTTGCAACTTTAATTTCGCTGCACTTTATTGTAATCTGTGTCTGATCAGTCGACTGGTTTCTGTATTAAGTTGACTTAACAGACTCGCTGTTCTTCAGTTGATTAATTATCTTTTAACTGGCATTTCAGTCGACTGGCTTTTCGTTTCCAGTCGACTTAATTGCGTCAAGTTTATATTATTATTTATTTTTTACATAACACTATTACCCCTCTCTAGTGTTTCTTGCCTTGCATACAGGATCCAACATTCACCATTGCAGCTAACGTGACTTTACTATATGTATAATATACATTTTGCTATTTTTTGGCAAACTGTAGATGCTCTAAAGGGAGCCGCCATAACAAAAAAAAAGAGAAGCTGACATGGAGACAGCCAGATAGGGATGATAGCGGCCAGGGACCCGACACAGGGAAAAGCCAGGTTCAGACCTGGGCCTGAGGGAGTACGGTTTCAGGTTACAACCTCAAAATTCTGAGGAAGATTGTCAGATTGGAATTAGAATGAGGCAATATGAGAAGGGGATTGCTGTCTTCAAAATCCAAACCCTAACCTGGGCAAATACATGGAGTTTAAATCACTGCTTCTCAATTTGGCCCAAAACAGAGTAAGAATATAAGATAGGTTCCAAACCCTAAAAAATAAATTGATAAAGACGCCAATCAAAGGAACACGCATAAGTATACCTTATGTATCAAATTGGTAATTACTATATATAAGATCCATTTACAAAGAAGGGAACTCAAAATTATGACGGCAACATAAAGCCGCATGCAACAAAAATTATCTCAGTCAATCAAAAGACTCCATGAGATCGATAACTACATTGATTTCTTTTTCTGAGAAAGCTCAGCACACAGAAGCAGATGAAACTTTTATAAGATAAATAAATTACAGAGGAGAAGAGCTCGTTTTGCGAATACTTTCATCTTGGGCACTAGGGTGAGCCAGTGAAGAAGATGACATGGCTGCATGATAGGATGAGGACACAAGTTGGGCCAGAGCCGGAGCAGCACCACCTGTACAGCATCAGGAATTTGACAGATATGTAAGTAATTTGTAACATAAGCATAAATAACAGGCGATGGTCGGATCAACCAGTGGCAGAGAAAAAAATTCTAGAAAATTTTTCAACAACATGCACAAAGATAATGGCATTTATCGTGAATAGAGGAAAACCACGAAAACCTCACAAGAACTAACCTACTGAGATGGCTCATATATACATTTCCAAGTTGACAACTGCATTAATATACCTCTGGTCATGCTCTAGTCAGACATGTAACAAGCATTCATCACATCCATCTACCATATTCCTTAACACATCCATTATTAAATCGTGATCACCCATTTCAAATTCCAATTTCCTATCTCTTCATTGTAGGCTAACCATTCCCAAGCTTCCAAAAAAAAGTATTAAATGCAAAGGCTTTTCATATTTCAGGAGACTTTTGTATGAAGGGGAAAACACTTTCAGCCTTCACAAATTAATATATTCCTCATAAAGATGAGTGGAGCTTCACAAATTATTACGACTTAGATATTCCTCATAATTAACATTAAATTAATGGTTTCATCATATACATGGTTAATTTGATCCCAACAACCACAAGTTCAACAAGTTTGGAAATTTTTTCAATAGACAATGTTAACCATGTGATTCAATCTATCTGAACTTGAACTTGCAACCAGAATTATAGTTTCTAGGCTTCTGAATCTTCCCTTTATTAAAAGAAGATAATATGGTCAAGTTAATTATATCGTTTAATCAACACATCAGGTAATCTAAGCACATCACCATCCTCAAAAAATAATGATGTCATGTATGTTTATGGTAACTTTACATCTTTTAAAAATCTAATCACATCATGTGACTGCCTAGCAAGTTTACATCTTTTAAAAATCTACAAGAATAATCATGTCATGTATGTTTATGGCAAGGGGTCAGAAGCACAAGTCAAGATGTGCTGCAGAACAATACAAGGTAAGGATAATCTTCATGGTGCATATTTTGTTAGGATTTTACCACATAACCTTCTATCATATAACTCCCTCACACATCAATATTTCCATATTACTATCTCGACCAACTTTCGATAGGTGATCCATCAAGACCTCAATTGCAACATCATGAAGATTCTGATCTAATAAAGCAACTTTCGAGAAAAAATCTAAACTAAAAGGATCTTGTTCTCTCAAAATAGTCTTTCTATCCTTGCGATCTTATTCTCTTTTAGACCATTCTACTTAAGATTTTCAAGATGTTGCAAATGAAATTCTGACGGACTACTTTAGTTGTTGGTCGAGGTAGTACTATGAAAATAGTGATTTGTGAGTGAATTATATGGAATTAAAACATTTGTGAGTGAGTTACACAGAAGAAAAAAAACCATTGTTTAAGGATATTGATTAATTGATGAGACTAGAGAAGGGATAATTTGCAAACTAGAAACTTTACGCTCCCTTCACAGGAAAATGAAATAAATAAATTGCACACAGGCAAAATTAAGAAAAGATGTGGACGAAATTGACCGTATTTGTTGCATAGGATCAAATTCTGAAAATGACTCCAAGACGGTCAAAGCAAGGAGCTTCTTATTATGTCTAAAAAATAAAAAATGCCATGAAATTGTTGGGAAACTTTTAGAAGACAGACAGACAACCAGCCATGTTAAATGAACTTGCAATTGTGTGCTTCACGGTTAAAAATGTTAGGCATCTAAAAACATTTCCAAGAAATGAGTGCCAAAAAGGAAATGTTAAGATGTGGGTAAGCACTATAAGATATGTAGGAAATAAGTGTCTCATGGCAGCACTAGTTGTAGATAAAATGAAGGATAACCAATAGAGAAAATTTAGGGATATACAACAAGGACCACTAACGGAACCAGATCGTAGAAGATTGCCAATTAAGAAAATGTCCAAGAAAATTAGTGCTAAAAAGATGGACGAGTGGGGAACCTTAAAAAAAAAAAAGTAAGATAAGTCAATCTCGAGAAGTTCTATCCACATAAGAGCATTCACAATGGTTGTTGCTATTTTTTGGCAAAATGGCAAAATGAGAAATGGCAAAATTGGTGTTCTCTGCAGCGGTCATTTGCCAAAATTTGAGAATTTTTTTTATCGGACGGAACATCCGTCCGAGAGGTTTGTTATGTAATTTTTTTGTACAATTAAAACCATATAATGTTATTAAACTATCATTCGTGAATTAATTAATTATTAAATTAACACTAAACCAAGTGATTAGGGATAAACCAAATGATTAGTGTCCTTGAAAGCGACATTTCTTCAAGAAACGGGACATGTTGTCCCATTTGCAACTTCTTGAGCTCGGATGGGCCAACATGTCCGGTCCGATGCCTTTGTTCTATTTTTCTTTTTTTTATAGAACATGTTGTTCCGTCCGATACTTAAAAAAATAAATTTAAAAAATAAAAAAATAAAAAAATCATGGACGAAACAACTTGTTTCGTCCGATCCTATTATATATATATACTAGATTTGCCCGTGGGCACGTGCCTACGGCACGTCTTCGGAACGATACAAAATACAAAAAGCCTGTAAACAGTAAAACAACAATTATGTAGCTCAAGTTTAAATAGTATGACAATAATTGGTTGCAAATAAAAGTCCATGTTTATATTAGTATATGTTGAAAAATAATTATAAATGGGGGTATAAAATATAACTTCTTAAAACTTTAAGTGTGGATTTGAAGAGATATTTATTATTTTCGAAATAACATGTGCAAATAAAACATTAAAATTCTCAAAATCTAAATTTCTAAGTAAATATAGAAAGAATGGGAGAGAGAGATAGGGAGAGAGAGAAAGAGAGAAATATGAAAAAATGAAGAGAGAAGAGAGAGATAGTAATAAAGTAATAAGTTTTTTAGTTTTGGGGGGGGGAAATTTGGTTTTGGGGTTTGAAATTTTGGAGGGAAAATATGTTTTGTGAGGTTTGATCTAGGCCTTTGATTTTATGGAGGATTGATTGTGAGCCACTTGATAGCTTTCTTTGTAATTTATTATATATATATATATATATATATAGGGACGGAACAACATGTTTCGTCCCCTATATTTTGAGAATCCTCAAATTGTTTCTTAAATATGAGACGTTATTGTTCATAGTTTCTAAAAAAATGGCAAAATAGCAAACCGTTGCAGCGGTTTTTTTGCCAAAAAAATGGCAAAAATGGGGAAAAAGCAAACCAGTGTGGCTGCTCTAAGGGCATACCAAGAGGCAAATCTCTCCTATGAATGAACCATATCTATAATTCATACATTGATATATACAAGTCTAATATCCAAAGTTTCGTAGGTATCATCATATTACAATGCAGGTATCATCATATTACGATGCGGTATGCACAAACATTCTTCGTAATATGACAAGAATCATCATGCTATATAGATTAATTCATTTCTGCATATATATATATATAGAAGAATCTGAAGAATTCATGCCACTATATTGTGTGAATTTTTGACTCCTGAAGAGAACCAAATGGGTTGATTGTGGCGAAATCAATTATGGTATCCATATATTCAGCCAAATCTCAATACCAAAACCTGAAAAACAAAATGCAAAGGAAAAAGATAGATCACCTGCCAATCCAGCACATGCAGAAGAAAAGACTATCACAGGAGGAGCCTGCAGGAATGAATAAACAGTTATTTATTAAGTCTCAACATTAACCTATCACCAGAGATAATGCAGTAAATTGTAAAATTGAAGTTAATATGATAGCCATATATATAGCCGCTGCAGCGTATATTTGATAGCCCAACAGCTAAAACTTTTATCTCCATCACTTAGCTTGACAATAAACATATTTGAAATAGGGACGTTAGTGACTGAATGTTCTCTCCTCCCAGACCATATATCGAAACGGACTGATAAACATTTAATTCATTGATTCAAAAGTCAAAACATGAGGTTTTTTTACTAAGCCTCCATGCAAAACACACTATGTTCCTATCACCATAATGCCACAAAATCAGGACTACACAAGGAATTAGGAACATATATAGAACTAGATCACTTCCAACAGTCCTTCTCATGGGTTGGGCTACATAGAAGTATTATTTATATTTTTTAAGCAATATTAACATACAATAATGGATTTCCTTTTCCCCTCTTTAAGCAGAAATATACAAACAGCAAGCAGCCCACGGTTAGAAACAAAAATTGGATTATCAAGCCAGAAGGATGCACTGAAAGCACACAATTAATCTCCAAGGCTCTAGACAGGGAAGACATGGTGATTTGTCCTATGAAAATATGCCATAAAATTATGACGAATAAAGACATAATTACATTTGGGTGTGCTAATTTCTTGCAACTAGATGTTGCAAGTGATAGTGCAAGTGGAAGTTAGAATATAAATTACATCTCATGATTGTATGATTTGTGTCCAGCTGTTGCACTCCAATGTTTTTATTCAAATACCATTTCCCTCCAAAATTAACATATAATTTGGTTTGAAGTGGTATTTGAATAAAAAAGTTGGTTGGCAATTATTGGATATAATCATAGAATAAAATTCTATCTTTTAACTTGCACTTGCAACAAACCGAAACACTTGGAAATGAGAGTGGGACACCCTAGGAATCTTAAGCATATCATGCCATAAGAATTTACTTGGAAATGAAAGTGGGACACCCTAGGAATCTTAAGCCATACGAATTTATTTTGAGATTCTATGAGTTCCCATTTTTCCCTCCAAATGCAACTTGCCAAACACACCGTAAGAGTATAGAGAAATAGATGTTCTCATCATATCTTCTTGAACAGAGAACAAATAGCAAATGCGCAATTTTCCATTTGTTTTAGCAATAACCACCATCAAAATACTTCTTAGATCAAATAAGTTGAATTTGAACGAGACTATTAATATCATACTCATGTCACATAAGGTATTAGTTAGAGAAGGATTGCAATCGACATAATGGTTTATCTAATAAACACCTTGTAAAATGCCCCTTGAAGAGATCATAGTGATAGTTGGAATAAATAGGGGATGAAAATGTCCCTTCCATAGTATAGCTTGGTTTCTCTCACAACCCTAGTCTCGATGGCTTAGACACAAGCTGGAATTAGAAAAGACTCAGGCACCAGTTCCAAGACGAGACAGACAAAATGATGATTCACATCAAGTACACAGACAGATATTTGGTTGAGAAATAAAACCTAATCTGAGATAAATTGATTTTCTAGCATCTTATGTGCCATCAACAAATAACATTGGCACATAAGAATTGATAGGCCTAATCCTGCTAGCTCGATGCTATAGATGAATATCAAAATGAAAGCTATACTTGATGAATAGGAATGGTGAATCCTGCTCGCTGGATGCTAGCTGGTCTTGGGACCTGATGATTCACAGCCAGATATTTAGTTAAGAAATAAAATTTAATTGAGATCAAATAATGTTGTAGCCATAGTTGTCAATATCTTGCATATCTTTCGATATGTATCTCAATACGATACGATATTTGATGAATTCGATATGTATCTTAATACGATACGATATTTGATGAATTCGATACGTATCTCATGCAATTTATCTATAGCTTAAAATAACTCATTTTATTGTATTGTATCTTGCAATACGATATGTTTTGCACCGATATACAATATGGTTCGATATAAAAAACAACAGCTTACATGTGTTTCTAGGTTCCCGAAAGTCCATTTAGAAGCTCAAAACTTAGACCTTTAGGGTTTTCATCAAAAGCGATAAGATTTCTTCTTTATTTATTTTGCTTGATCGCTTTCTTCTTTTCTCCTACTTCGTTCATCTTATTGTCTAGGTTTATCACAAATAGCATGTAGGTTACTTGATTAGGATTTTTCACTAATGCTATTACTCCCTTTTTCTCCTTTTCTTTTCTTTTTCTTTCTTTTTTTCGTTAATTTTTTGTTTTCTCAAACTACTTTCTCCCGCTATTTCAGTTCTTTTTTTATTTTTATTTTTTATATGTAAGTTTTCTCTCTTAAGAAAATTAAGTTTTAGTAGATTTGTGTGTTAGTTAGACATACAATTTTTTATAAATCAATTTTATCTTTTTAATAAATGATATATTATTAATAAATTTAGTTCAGATAAAAAGTATCTTATTCTTAAGGTTGTAAACGGCGTTAGGCGGTGGTGGTTCGGTCAAGGGGTGCCTAGGCGGTGCCTAGACAGCGCCTAGGCGGTTGAATTTATTTTGCCGATTTAGTTAATTTCAGCCCCTATTATTTAATCGTAAGTATAATCATGCAATCCAATTGCAAATATTCATCATGTTCTTGTGTAATATGTGTAATTAAAGGGTGTTTATGCATAAAAAAAACTTCCTCGTGCTATTAAAAATAATAGTTGTTCAATTGTATATGTGCAATATGTCAATATGTGTAATATGTATAACATGTGCTATTTTAATATGTGTAATAAGTGTAATATGTGCAATCCATCACCAATAATACAAAAGTAAAAACAATTCCACTACTATTAAAGATCCATACATATTATATAACAGATTAATAAATTAATAGTAGTTCTCTTTTTTGGTGTTATTTTATAGTATTTAAAATTTTAAAAAATAGAAATGCTTGAGCGTTGGACATCAAATGGATGCCTAATCGGCGCCACAGACACCTACTCAACAAGACGGCCGCTTAATCGCCTCTAACCGCCTAGACCACCGCATAATGCAAAGGCAGTTCGTTCTCCAACATCTGAGCGCCTAGGCGTCTGAGGCGGACGCCATTTAGAACACTGCTTATTCTCATATTTTGACCTTTTTTTTCATCACATATAATTGTAAGGTCTTTAGATATCGTCTAGATGACTACACATAACATGTTTAAATCAGTAATAGTGTCACACACATATATGCAACTCCTATAGTAGTATAGAGTACTAGTGCACATTAAGTGATACATTAGTAAGGTCTTTTAATATAGTTTACATCGTCAAGAATTAAGGATCATGAATCACGTAATATAAATGGCATGCACAATTTCTTTTTCAATGTATTAAAAAATTGTGACTCGATAGTCAAGAAGCATATCCTTATCTGTAACACCCCGTAATTTCATATATATATATATATATATATATATATATATATATATATATATAATAAAAGCGGATTGAGGCTTGCCCTATAGGAGCTCTATAGGGGGGTTGTATGGAAGTTTTCTGCCAGCGTGGGGCCCAGGGAGCGGCAGGCAGCAGCTGTTGCTACAGCACTGCCACGTGGCAGGGGGCCCACGTACTGCAGAGGGCGTTGTGTAGTGGTCTGCTATGTTTGCGGGTGACGTGGTGCCCAGGAGGGGGCCCACGTGACGCAAAGAGAGGCAGCAACAGATGTGTTTCAAAAATTGTCCCACATCGGGAGTTTAACAAAAATTAAATAATAATAAATATAATTGATTGGGATTATAGGTCACCAATCAGCTATAGCACCTTTTATGAGGCAACCTGTGGTGGGGAGTTGTATTAATAAATGTATAAATTGTTTGAGTATTGTGGCGGGGCATTACAGAATGGTATCAGAACCGACTTTTGACACCGAGTGTGGGTAAGAGTGGGTGAGATGTATGCCTGAGATGAAGTTAGCAGATGTATGCCTGAGATGGAGTTAGAGGATGTGCGAGTCCAGGTATAGGCTGTACAGCTAGCAGAATCAGGGTACTCAACTCCACATCGGCTAGAACGGAGATCCTGCACTAGGTTGTGCATGCTCCGTACTCAGCGAGGACGCTGATTTCTAAAGGGAGGTGTATGTAACACCCCGTAATTTCAAATATATATATATATATATATATAAAATAAAAGAGGATTGAGGCTTGCCCTATAGGAGCTCTATAGGGGGTTGTATGGAAGTTTTCTGCCAGCATGGGGCCCAGGGAGCGGCAGGAGGCAGCAACTGCTGCTACAGCACTGCTACGTGGCAGGGGGCCCACGTGCATCAGACGGCGTTGTGCAGTGGTCTGTTGTGTTTGCGGGTGATGTGGCGCCCCGGAGGGGGCCCACGTGATGCAAAGAGAGGCAGCAACGGATGTGTATTAAAAATTGTCACATATTGGGAGTTTAACAAAAAATAAATAATAATAAATATAATTGTCTGGAATTAGAGGTCACCAATCAGCTACAACACATTTTATGAGGCAGCCTGTGGTGGCAGTTAGGCCTGCAAACAAATCGAGCTATTCGCGAGCTATTCGGCTCAAGCTCGGTCAAAGCTCGGCTCGAACCGAGCTCGAGCTCAAAACTGAGCTCGTTTCCTAAACGAGCCGAGTTCGAGCTTGAATTTTTTTTTTAGGCTAAGCTCGCGAGCTATTCGTCTCGAATACGGTCAAAGCTTGGCTCGAACCGAGCTCGAGCTCAAAATTGAGCTCGTTTCTTAAACGAGCCGAGCTCGAGCCTGAAGGTATTCGGCTCGACTCGGCTCGATTGCAGCCCTAGTGGCAGTTGTACTAATAAATATATAAATTGTCTGAGTATTGTGGCGGAGCATTACATTATCTCCCTTTAAAGTCGTAGATTTACCTATTTTTGATGAATTATGATCAAATGAATTGATGCATTATTGATTGCTTCACTTTTGGACATTCGTTAAGTTATTTTACGACATGATACACGATACGATATAAGATACAATATTCTAGGAAAACGATATACGATATATTTCACGATTTAGCAATTATGGTTGTAGCACCTTATGTGCTAAAAGCAAAGGAGATTGGCACATAAGGAATGATAGGCCCAATCCTGCTCGCTGGATGCGACTAATGAATAGGAATAGGAGTCAAAATCAAAGCTTATAATGAACATCTATAGAGTCAAACATTTCCAAGACTTACGGTAAACGAATCAGGTTACATATAAAAGAACAGCAACATTAATATGAGCAAGATATATTTCACAGTAACTATGTGAATTTCTCTTTGCTTTACAGCAAAGCACTTATGCCAAAGGGATTACAAGCCTTGATCATCTATCCCTCCAAGGTCAGGGCATATATCTGTGACCCTAATTCAAAGACTCACTTTATAAGAAGTCCGATTAGATTTCAGTATATTGCACTTAGAACTGAAGTGGCGAGATATACATACTTGTACCAATCAATAAAGATAAACAAGGACATAGAACCAAAGTCGAACATCTATGCTTTCATAATGTATACTAATAGTATTTATTACGCTAAAAAAAAACCAAGGTCTTCGATTATAATTTTGGGCAAATGTGCGCTCAAATGATTGCACATTCATCCATATTTATGTTGGGCAATTACATGCAAGAGGAACAATTTCAAACAACAGTTTCCGTAGAGAGAATACATTACAATGTACATCATAACACAAAGAAAAATGAAGAGAATGTCTTTCAAAACAAGAATAGTTTCTCACCGGAAAACACATAATGATTACTGAAACATCTATCTAACTTTTGCTATTCTACGAGTGTATCCATACATTAACTTCTAGATTTTATCTTCATGTCCAAACAAAATTATTATTTTCTGCAATTTTACAGAAGAAAAGTTAATATCACCATGATTTCCCCAAGTTCTGTACTTGATTGTACAATTTTGCCAAGAGACTATCAAGCATATAGTCTGGTCGACGAATCATTTACATGCACTCAACTATAAGAAACATGTATTCCTAATTAAATCAGCTAAAAGTATGGTTGATGTAATTCATTATTAAACTAAATAACAATAAATAACTTGAGAAAAATTTAGTTTAATTGGAACTCAAATTTGCAAATTCAATTAATTTGTTTTATTATTGAACAGCTGCAGTATACATCATTTCAGTATACAATCACAGCAGGGGTATGCTACGCCAAAGAATGGGTGTCAGAAACATACTCAAAAAGATACCACAAATGCCTGAAGAAAACAACAGTTAGCCATGCCTTCTCCAGATATATTCTAAAGGTACTGCTGCATTATTTATTTAATTATTTCAAGTATGGGTATAAAATTTACCAAAAAGAAGATCTGACACAGTTCATGCGCTGGTTTCAAGTAATGATTAGAACTCGAAAGAATCAAGAAAGCATTAGGAATTTAAGAGAAACTTGTGTATTAAATAGTTCCATAAAGTTCAATAGTTCAATAAAATTGATAAGCGCTCATAATGGAAACTTCTAAACTATAGTAGCATGGTTGTAAACTCTACATGAGTGGCCATCCAAATTAGTTAGAAAAACATAAAGTAGTGAGGATGATTGTGTCAGCAGGTAAACAGCAGCATTTAGTCAATAGTTAAAACTGAAACCATAAATATTTATACTCCCTCGAAGTAGGACAGGTATTAAGTGTTTCACAGGCTTAAGGTTCATTAACTTTTTCCATTTTTATTTTCTTCCTGCTTGGGTGTAACGGGCTGTTTGTTAGTGCCAGAAAACTAATAAGACAAAATGTAGAAAAGATATTAACTCTGGTCGGGATTTCTCTTCAAGTCTACCAAACAAAATCACTCTCCAACTAACCATATGAGAGAGTGGGGCCCAGTGGGAGGAGAACCTATGCTCTATTTAATTTCTCCCTTAAACATGCGGAAAATGGAGAGGGGGGTGGGGAATACAAAGTTCTTAGAAAAGAAGACAAGAAATTTAGTTTTTTCAATTTCAACATTTATACATTTTTCCATCCAAACGACCCCTTAAGGTTTGCAGATGTTGGCCCTCAAATATTCATATTTTGTCTGAACAAAAGGGTCGAGGAAACCAATATGATATACATGTATACTGTATAGCAGCAAGAGACAGGAACTGGAACTTTACAAAAATGACATAGAAGTCCTTCCATAAGCAACACGGTTAACCAAAAACTGGAGGGTTCTAAATATAGTAAAAGGCAACAAAAAAAAGCCAAACGAAAAAAAAAATTATCAACATTTTACATGAGGTCAAAATATTAAAAAAATAGTGATATACTTACACCAATAAAGAATTGTACCCACAGGGGCCCCTTCACAAATCTTCTTACAACAGGCATAGCTGCAAAGAAAAATATTAAAAATATTTAAAACTTCGAAGATAATGACAACTTTTATGTGACATTTATAAGTAATATACGTTATAAGACCTCAATTGAGGACAAATAATTTAAAAAAAAAGAAAAGAGCTGTGAAGGAAATCAAACTATGTTGTTGTCTTCAAGGCGTGTTCATAGAGTTGAACGGTCATAGATATCACTTCATTCATAGCAGTTCATTTGCTCTTGGTTTTCTGATGCATTGTTATGTTGTGATAAGTTTTCTTAAGATAAGCTATTCAGATCTTGTTTCTAGTGTTGTTATGTTGTAACAAGTGCCACAGTTGAAACAAAGGAGGCCAATAATGTAGATTTTAAAGAAGAGTTAATGTAACATTTTATGAACTTTGGTACTGTAGCAGTCTATAAATTGTGGGAGAAGAGAAAAGGTTGTAAGAGGCAGATTTTAAACTTTCTTATGAAAGGAATCCTTAGTTATCTTCTCTAACATGGTATCTGGCATGTGATGCGGCTTGCTGTGAAATCCCATTGCCAGAGGAGAAATCTCCAAATTATGTACGATTTTCTTTTCTCCAATTTTTTTACATCGAAAACCTTCAACATTCTCTTCTTTTTGCTTACATACTCTTCTAGCGCCCATACAGCAAACTCTTCCCTATCACCGTATATTCCACCAACCTACCTCCATTCAGCTCCCCTGTTAATCTAGATACACCCCAAAACCTTTTAGACCTAATTTACAGCATAAACACTTGTGGGCAGGTCCAATTCAAAGATATCTACTCCTAAACCTTCATATGAATGAGATCAAGGCTTGAAAGCACAAGTATCATTCTCAAGAAACTTCAAAAATTATGAGGTGTTTGCTCAGATATTCAGATATTCTTGCTGTATGGTTTCAATAGCTAAATAAACATTCGTTAAGTCTTATGTTCCCTTGACTTATATTTGCATTAGTTTCATGCACAGATGCTAGGATTCATCTAGCTTTAGCTTCTTGCGTTAGGAAGCCCTTTAAAATTGCACGCAAATGCAAATTTTAGTACCATCCTGATTTTTGTCCAAGTAGATCTTTAAAATTCTGGATCGCATGTGTGACTATGAGTCATTGCATCTAGAAAGTCCTATAGGTGAATCCTAAGTCACATTGTATTTTTATTTTTTATTTTTAAGATTCTTGAAAACAACAAGCGATTTTCCGAGTGTAAACTACAAAGGTATCACAAAGAACAAGTGAGATCTTTTAGGGTATATAGAACTGACAAACTATCAACGAGGAACTACCCAAGTGGAGAAAAAGGGAAACTAAGAAAAATAAGAACATGTTCTGCCTATTAACTTAATTTGAGAATTCGAATAAATGATAGCTATTTCAAGTAAATAATAATTAATTATATAAAGCTAATAAAAATTATTTTAAAATAGCCAAAAAAAAGTCGAAAAGATTTGTTGATGCTATCAAACTAGGTGTAGGGTGTGCACACGAGAAGACAAGGCAATTCAGACACATCAACATGATAATTCTTTGAAAACTTAGGTTATATCATATGCCTGTGTTTGTGAATGTTAATTTACTAAACGTTAATCTAAAGCATGGTATCAAAATTTTGGCTATTATGGAAACACAGATCAAAGTTTTTGCCTACTGAATCCCTATATTTCTTCTATAGTAGCAGGCCTCACCACAATCAAAACGACCTCCCCACCTTAATATCACCACCAAAACTTTTCCTACCTACATTTCCATAATGTAATGATCACCACCATCTACACCATCCGCATCATCATTCCCTTCCTCCACCAATTTTTTTTCATTACACTCTTATAAAACCCAAATTCTCATTTACTTGAATGAAATATGAACCTAATAAAACCCACATCACTATCTTCATCCACCCCACTTTTTCTTGTTTATCACAAAGGGAAGAAGGCAGAGGCAATGTGGTAAAGCAATTTCTTGTAAGTAAAAAAGGAATAGTCTGGTCTTTATCAGTCTATCAAACCATTCCAGAAGATGAAAATTTAATCATGTTCATTTCTTACTAAGTAATTCATGTGTGTGTGAGCACGCGGAAAATTTAATCATGTTCATTTCTTACTAAGTAATTCATGTGTGTGTGCGCACGCACACACGTGTGCCTGCGTGCATGTGTGCAAGCTTATCTTTAGCAATAAAATCCCAAATACGTATATCTCTAATATTATAATGGGATAGTTGGGGTTGTCATTTGTAGACAACGTGTAATTTGTAGACATTCAACCATCTAATCTCAACCATTCATTTTTAAGTGGGAGTTATATTAATCATTCATTTACTTAACTGTTCTTAGTTAGCATAATACCCACAAAGTTCAAATTTATTTACAACATAATTACTTACAAATGTACCACTCATATAAAATAAAAGTTTGTGCCACTAGGGATAATTTGTAAAGAGTATGTATGAGTAAAGGGAGGTCTCAGGTTCGAAGCCCGATTACGTCTTATTATTTATTTTATAAAATAAATAAAAAATGATTAGAACGTGCATAACACGTGCAGGTTACTAGTATATATGTGTGTGTGTGTGTGTGTGTGTGGAGATGCCTTTTGCAATAAAGCCCAAATATATACATATACAGATGTGAAGATACAACTGCACACAAATGCATATGTTTCTAAATGTATAATAACATAACAAATAACATAACAGTTTACATATATGCTCAGCGATCATATAGTTTATGACTTGGACAGTTTGACTAAGGAATGTGCAAGCTTCTTTTACTTTATTTAGAATAACATAATGTATCTCACTTCTCATATTTTAGTTATCTAAACTATCTTATGTATATTTCACTATTTCGGTGTCAGTTTTTCACTTATGAAATCTTTATTTAATATAGTCATCAGCAATGTTGTTAAAACCGGACCCGGACCGGCCGGTCAAACCGGGTTCGACCGGATTGGACCATGTACCGGTCCGGTTTCAAATAGAACCGTCTTTGAGTTGAAAATCCGATGAACCGGTGTGAACTGGCTGGTTTTTAATTGAAATGGAAGAACCGGGTTTAATTTGAACAGGCTGGTTCAAATATCTTAATTATTTTTTCAAAACATATACATGTTGGAAGCCGGATTCGACTGTGACAAATAAGAAACATGTCTTACCAACTAACCACTAAGCCAATACTCAGATTAGGTTATGAAACATATTGTTATATATATGAATAGTATTCAGATAAAGGTGATCCCTCCTACACTTAACCATGTCCGAAAGATATAGAACACGCTTGAACCGGTTAAAAAGCGGACCGCACATCTCTTCGGTTCGATGGACGGTTCGGTTTTTACAACATTGGTCATTAGCATATCCCAACATGTACAGTGTGAAGAAGTGGAAGTATCCACAATAATAAAAATGTGCCTAAAACCTCTAAAAGTACAAGAAGTGCCCAAAATAAATAAATAAACGTCTGAGAGTACAGGAAGTATCCACACACACACACGAGTATATAATATTGAGGACGTGTTTTGTGAGTTCAGAGGTGTTAGAAGAGCAGATGAAAATATGAAAAGATACTTTCTGGCACATATCTTAAACGTGCATGGTTTCATGACAGAAGTGTTCATGTCACCCAGTAAAGCGAGTCAAGGAAGTACTACAACTATTCACCTTAATCTAAAGTAGTGTTATCTCATGTTAGAAACAACATCAAATACTTTTAGTGGTTAAATATATAGGAATAAACTAATTTAGGTATTCTTTTCCATTATTACCACCCTATAGATAGACTTGAATAATAATACAAAGAATTGGCAATTTATTTACTTATTAGGAACAAATTGAAGATTGGATAAGTTGATTAACGAAGGTTGTTGTCCTCTTTGTTTGTCTCCCTTACGGACTATCTATACTCTTCCTTCCTCGTTTATATCCTCTTTCTCTCTCTAAGCTCCCCATTCAACATGCATCCCAATAGTAACAGAACAAGTTTTGTCGACATCTGCCACCATAGGATATAAAATACAACCAACAGTCCAGTCAACCAGGCCACGTTTGTATTGACCGAGCATCATCTCCCCATTGTCATTAACAAACCCTCACCTTTTTTTTGACATTAAGGCTTTCTAAGCAAGGCTAACAAAGTCTTTGTTTAGACTATTGTATCTAGGAAGACGGAGGTCAATTTTCTAGTTTAAAAAATCATTGCTTGAACTAATTTTCCTTGTGACGAAATGGTGAAGCAAGAAGCTTTGCTGAAATCCTATGGATCAACTCTGTGATGAATTTTCCCAATCTCTAGGCAAAGTACTTAACTTCTTAATTTGCTTTCTCCACTATAAGAGCCAAATAAGTAGTTTGTACCGTTTTCCTGGGTTGTATTCCTCTCCTACATTTAACCCAGTTTAATGTAAACCTAATTGAACCCTAAAACATAACAGAATAGACCATGGTGTTGTGTGCATTCTCAGTTACTCTGTTTCTGCCCTCCTCGCTCTCTTACATTAGAAATATCTTCAACCATACAATGGCAGAATGTGCATGAATTTTCCAACTTCCTTGAAATATAATCAAGTTGTTCCAAGTAGAAGAACAATGACAATAAGACCAATTGAGAGACTCCTAAACTACTATATAGAGACCTCACAAGATCCATATAGACGTCGGGTCGGGTTTAGATGGAAATGTTTTTTAGTTTTCATTTTTATATTAGTTCAGATATAATACAATATTATTAGATTAAAACATTGTTATATTGACAAAGCAAATATGGTACTCAAATATTCTGTGACAACTTTACCATTTTCAGTATTTCCTTTTCGTTACTTGGAGGCAATCAAAGCCTCAAAAAATATCGTAATACGGTAATGAATAAAAATAACTAGCGTGTCATCACCATTTGGTGTTATTTCTCTTGTCCCCTCTCTTTACCTTTCTATCTCTTCTCTTTTCCTCCTTATACCTCTCTCAATCTACATTTTCCAAGTGTTTCACATACCCATTAGAAACAAGAAAATAATCACTCCAGTTGCTCAGATGGTACAAGATTACACTCTAACACAGAGAACATAGACATTATCCAATTCAGGAGTGCTACCTTTACTCAAGATCCATTGGTAAAACTAATCCACCATAAACTAACCCAAATAAACACCACATCGCATTGATACTACACCTCGTTGTAACCAATTTATCAAGAACATAATTCAGCAACAATAACATATAATTAGATCCAGTAACATACCATGATTAAATCCATAAAACGCACTTGCTGTCCCCCCAACAGCAGAACCAATCTAACAAAACAAATACTTTTAAAAGGTTAATCCCATAAATTCATAAACAATTGACTAATGAATTGGACTGAAAATCTAAACATATCTCTTACCATACAAAAGCTATCTCGGATCAACGGTGCAATCGTCCATTTAGTGGTTTCCTTCCAGAATTCAAATGGGTTACATACAAACAATCGCAAAAATAATTAATCGAAACAACTCAACAAGTCCACAACAACAAAAAAACACAAAATTTGACGGGAAATCCCAAAAAGATATAATCGAGATGGGAAGATACCATACCATGTCTTTAGAAAGAGGGCCAGCACAGAGCGGGCATCTTGACGGGCGTGAGCTTGGGTCCACCATGGCCGAATGAGTCCTCGTTGAAATGTGTTAGGGTTTTAGGTGTTGGGTTTGGATGATGGTTTTAAAACACCACTAAACATTAAAAATTACTTGAAAAACTTTTAAAACCTAAAATACAATTTTGTAATTACTAAAATGCCCATCTTTTTTATCATCTTCCCCGGCTAAAACCATCCTATTGAATTCAATTCTTCCCTTACTTTTCATTCCTCCTCATTCCTCCCCCCTTCTCCTTTTGAGTATCTTAGCGTGGCTAGTGCTATTTTTTTTTCTTTCTTAAAAGTTTAATTAAAGTTTAAAAATATTAAAGATATTAATTTTCTCAATTTTTGGGTTAAGATTGTATCTGGCGAGTTCAAAATATTGAGACTGAGGAGTTAATAAAATAGAATTTGGCAATAGATATGAGAAAGGGTGTGGTGGTGGAGAGTTTAGAGTATGTTTTTTTACGGTTTGTTGAATAAGTAAGCGAGAAGAGAGACACGTTTTATTTCAAGAAAATTTGAAAGGTGGAGGATATGATTGGGATATATATAAGAGAAGTAGAACGGAAAGAGAATAGGGAAAGGAATGAGGAAGAACATAAAATGAGAGAAAAATTGGGTTTAATATGTTGAGGTTGTGGCTCGAATAATAATCCTACATGAAAAATTAATTAGATGGATAGATGGTTAAATTAGATTAAAGTCTAAACTCCAATAGGGATGTCCTTTTGGGTCATAGGGCAAATATCCATCTTGATTAGTGGGCAAAAAGTTAATGGGCCTTTACTTATAACGTGGTATAACAGCTTAAGGTTCAATTATATATCTGCGATGGATTAATAGAAGCATATGGAGTATTTGGAAAAGGAGGATGGAATATCTTCTAAATTCTAGAGACATGCATGCTACAATTAGGGGAAGGCATGTAACGCCAGCATTACGACTTAAGCAAATGAATTTGTTGTGACCACTCCTCAAAGCTCCTCAATGATGGATGATGAATGGGAAACACATTGATTGCAAGACAGTTGGAGTAATTTGTCATTGATTAGATGATGTTGTTTTCAAAAATCTGGAGAATGAAATAAGTGCAGGGTCTTTATAGAATAAATTGCATGATCTGTACGAGAGGAAAATGCCTCGTAATAAGAAAGTTTAATAAAGTGACTTGTTAATATGAAATTCAAGGACTGCAATTCAGTAGGAGCATAGAGCATTTGATTAAGTTTCAAGTACTTTTGAATCAGTTGGCGGCGATGCAACTTCCATTAGATGATGACTTGTAGGCATTATTGCTCTTAGAACGATGTCAGATAGTCGAAAGATGGTTGTAGTGTCTTTGAGCAATTCCATATTGAATGGCGTGGTGACCATGGTTCAAACTACTGGCACTTATTAAATAAACACGAAACAAAGAAGGCTTCTCGTACTACTTCACTGCATGCACTCGTTACAAAGGATAGGGACAAAAATTAGAATCGAGGTAGTGAAAATCAAAAGGTATCACAGGGAAGAGGGAGATCCAAATCTGTCAACAAGAAGGAAGCTCTAAGTTGGTCTTGCAAAAAACGGGCACTTTAGTAGGGATTGTCAAATACTCCTCAACAACGAGAGCCAACCATTTATCATGATTCTTAGTGATATCATTTATTTATCCGTGGTAATGGTGAGAACCAACCATTTATTCTAAGGCTTCGTTTCATGCCACTCCTCACAGAAGGTTCTTCACAAGATATGGTACATATGACCATGTTGTAGTGAAGATGAGAAACAAATGTATGTCAAGAATCACTAGTATGGGAGATGTTATATTCAGTACGGACATAGGTGGGAAGCTTGTTTAAAGGATGTCAGTCATATAATATCCATGGTTTAAAGCCCAAGGCCCACCAAGCTCAAGCTTTAGTAGAAGTGGGATTAGTCCCATATCAGATAGGAGAAGGGATTAAGTGGTGTTAGTATTGGTATAAATACCCGATACTCGGACCCGACATTACGCCGAAACCAACCCGATCTATATGGGTTCAAATCTGTGTCCAGGTCCGCTCAAAATAGAGCCGACCTAGACCCGGACCCGTTAAAAACTACCACAAAAATATAGAATTTGAATAATAGGGTTATAAGGATATACATATAAATAGTAATTGTTGAAGATAGATGTGTAAATATAATATTTATTTATGTACTTAAGTGTAAATATTGTTGGAACCGTACGGTATCGGGTGCAAAAAATACTTAAGTGCAAATATTTATTTCCCGCTACCAGACCCGACGGGTTGGTTTTTTTAAGTAGAAACCGAACCCGGACCCGGACCCGGACCCGGACTCGGTTCTCACGGGTCGGGTACTGGTCCTATTTTTTGGAACTGTAGGTATCGGGTTCGGGTCCGGGTAGTGCAGGATCCGAACCAATAGGACCCGATACCAGCTTTAGGTGGTGTATATATAATACAGTCAAGGATCCTAAGTTGCATTCTTTACTAGTTAGTTTTTATGTGAGACTTCAGCCCTTTTTTAGGGTAGTGGGGAACCAGATCGTGATTATGGAAGTGGTTTGGAATCCGAATATGCACCCTCATGTATAGTATGGTGGGCACAGAGCACTACACATCACGTGTCAAATCTCAAGTTAAATCTCATATCTACATGATAATTAGATGATGAAGGTTTTATTTCTTACTTCAGTAATGGTTTGTGGAAGCTAAAGAAGGGGGTTTTGGTTGTTGCAAAGGGGAATAAATGTTCCTTGCTCTACAAGGCCAATGCTTGCTCATGCGATGATGTTGGGAAAGTCATCCAAGATTTGCATCATGATTTATGGTATGTCAGCGCAAAGGGTTTGAAAAATCTTGTTAAGAGAAGCTACATATCAAGTCTCGAAGGTAGGAAACTGTCACTATGTGATCATTACTTGCTTGGTAAATCTCACAGGATATGATTTGCATCTATCACGGGAGAGTAAAAGTCAGATATCCTAAATTTGGTTTATTCAGATGTTTGTGGACTTATGGATACTCATAGTTTGGTGTTCAATACTTTGTCATCTTCATTGATGATACATCAAGGAGGGTCAGAGGTATCAACTAAGTATATGTTGAATACGTGGCATGTGATGGTTGAGATTGAAGTGTCTCGAATGTTGAAAGCTCTTTAATCTGACAATGGAGGACAACATACTTTAAAGAAATTCAAAGACTATTGTGCAGAAAATGGTATTCAACACGATAAATTGTTCCATGCACATCACAATGGGGTTACTGAAAGAATGAATTGTTCTAATATAGAAAAGATCTGAAGCATGTTGTGGGCTAGCCTTTCCAAGAAGTTTTAGGTAGAACCTATGGGTACTACCGTTTACATTATTAATAAGTTATAATTGGTTCATTGGTTGGAGAAGTACCTTTGAAGGTCTAGCATGGCAAGAAGGTTACTTATTCACATCCAAGGGTCTTTAGGTGTAAGATTTTTGTTCATGTGCCAAAGGTGAACCACCGAAAGTTAGATACGACAACCACAGAATGTGTTCCACTTGGTTATAGTGATGGTGAGTTGGTTATAGGTTATGGGATCTGGTAGAGGAAAAGGTGACTCAAAGTCATGATGTTAATTTTTGTGAGGCTCAGAAGATTGCATACAACATAAATAGTTTACTGGAGGCAGTTGAGTTTGATTGCCTAGTTGTACCAGTAAAACCCACTTATGAGGCAAACCAATAGGTTGACCATGGCTTGACCTAAGCGATGAAATCTTACATGATGTTGCAGGTGATGGAGTGGAACATGTGGTACATGATTTTGCGTAGTGTAATCATGTTGGGTTTGGATGTCTTGCATACACATGTCCGATGAAGAAGACGATGAAGTGTTGAGATGGATCGAAGCGATGCATTGAAGAAGAAGGAAAACAATCAATAGAAGTAAACATGTGGAGTTGCGGTCGACCGCACTTGGGGTCAGTCGACCGCTCTGACTGCACAAGATTCTCGAGAGGGAAACGGTCGACCGACTGTTGTGTACGATCGATCGACTGCGGCGCTGATGGGTTATTTGGGTTGGGTCTTGGAGATTCGTGAGAAGCCCAACTTCGTCTTCAAGTCAGATCGTACGGCTCCTAATGCAGGGTTATCTCCTCAGTAGTAATCAGATGGTTAATGTATCAAGTGTATCAAACTAGGGTATCTCTGGATCTATAAATACAATGTAAACGGCTCCTAGAACGATATAATTCTATTGAGTGCCAAATAGAAGAAAATAGTACTTCATATGAGAGGGTGAGAGAGTTTCTCCAATGTACGCAGCAACCAAGTTCCAGTTAGACTTGAGAGAGGGTCATGGTGAGAATTATAATATTCTTGTATCTTCTCTAGTTGAAATAATATTTCGGTTCTTCCTCTTCCGGATTAAAGTGAAAGCCCCAACTGGGACAATTCTTGTGTGATTTGTGTGATCTAGTTTTTCTTGGTGGTTTGCATTGAATTGAAGACTCAACAAGATCCTCAAATTCCTAACAAGTGGTATCAGAGCAATCAGGTTCGTGGGTTTGTTCGAGTTCTTTGGAGGAGATGGCAGATCAAAAGACGATGATCAAGCAGTTTGACGGTATGATCAGTTTCAATCTATGGAAGGTGGGCATGTATGATGTTTTGGTTCAGAAGGACTTGCATCTTGCCTTAGAAGAGAGGAAGCCAACCGACATGAATCAGAAGAAGTGGGATGAGATTTGTTTGGGGCCTTGAGTTTAATCCAGTTGTAATTGGCGGACAAAGTCAAGTATAATATTCTGGAGAAGATAAGTGCGGCGAGCCTATGGGTGAGACTCAAATCTGACTACTCGAGGTCGTCGTTGCTAGATCGGGTGTATTGGTAGAGGAAGCTGTTTAGGGTCTCAAAGAAGGAAGGTACTCCATCTTCAAGATCATATTGTGGAGTTCAATAAGGTAATATTTGAACTGAAGGCGATTAACGCTGATGATCTTAGCGAAGAGGATAAAACTTTCAACTTGATATATTCATTGCCAACTTTTTATGATCACTTGCTAACTACCATACTATACGGAAAGTTATCCAATGAGACACTTACAGTAGCTGGGGTGATTAAGGGTCTAAAGAAAGATGAACCGAGAAAGGAGACTCATAAAGGAGGGTCTATTTCTACAGGGTTTTTTGTAGTTGATGGTGATACTTCAATTGGAAGGGATTCGGCACACAAGGAAAAGATTCATTGCCACTATTGTAGAGGAGTTAGGCATTAGAAGAAAGACTGTTGCAAGTGGTTGAGTCAGAAGAGTGTTACTAAAGAAGGTGAACAAGTTCATATAGTCAGTGTAACTGATTCAGGTAAACCAGTTAAGTTTGAAGACCTATGTCTTCTTGTTTCAAGTTCTTCAAATGTGGATTCAAGTTGGTATATTTATTCGGGAAGTTCTTCTCATATTTGCTCTGGGAGGGAGATGTTTTCTACTTACAAGTCGTCAACAGGCTGTAGTGTGAGAACGGGGAGTTGTGAGATTCGTGAAGTCACATGTGAGGGAACAGTCAAATTGGAGACGCTAGATGGTAAAGGGTTCACACTAGAAGAGGTCATGCATATTCATTTGATACAGCAGAATCTGATATCCTTGGGAACTCTTGATATTCGTGGCTGCAGGTACACAGCTCGAGGTAGAGTTTTGACAGTTTGGGATAGTCTTCGTAAGGTAATGAATGGTAAGAGGAGAATTGGGCAGGGTCAGCACAACATCTATCAGCTTTATAGGAGCAGAAAAACTCGACCGAGTGTATGGAAGCTCATTGTTCCTAAAGCATCATCTAGTGAGCCGTCACTAGAATTACCGAATCGAGACTGCAACGTTCGAATACCATTGGAAGGTGGAGAGAGCCTTGATGTAGGTGGAGTTCGTGTGGAGGGTGGCACCTCCATGATTACATCTTGAGGGGAGCATACAACTGGAGGAAAATAGGTGGACGTCTGTTCAACTAGCCGGAGAAGCCATAGAAACGTGTTGTTTACAAAGCGGAGAAGAAAGGTCTAAAAGAATTTTAAATCACACAGGTATGGATTTATGAGTATGCAATCCGAGGTGGAGATTGTTGGATTTGTATGTCTTGCATACACATGTCCGATGAAGAAGACGATGAAGTGTTGAGATGGATCGAAGCGAGGAATCGAAGAAGGAAAACATTCATCAGAAGCAAATAGGTGGAGTTGCGGTCGACTGCACTTGGGGTCGGTCGACCGCTCCGACTGCACAGGATTCCCGATAGGGGAATGGTCGACTGACTGTTGTGTACGGTCGACCGACCGCGGTGCTGATGGGTTATTTGGGTCGGGTCTTGGTGATTCGTGAGAAGTCCAAATTCGTCTTCAAGTCAAATCGTACAACTCTTAATGCAGGATTATCTCCTCAGTAGTAATCGGATGGTTAATGTATCAAGTGTATCAAACTAGGGTTACTCTAGATCTATACATACAATGTAAACGGCTCCTAAAATGATATGATTCTATTGAGTGCTGAATAGAAGAAAAGAGTACTTCATATGAGAGAATGAGAGAGTTTCTCCATTGTAAGCAGTAACCAAGTTCCAGTTAGGTTTGAGAGAGGGTCGTGGTGAGAATTGTAATATTCTTGTATCTTCTCTAGTTGAAATAATATCTCGGTTCTTCCTCCCTCGGATTAAGGTAAAAGTCCCAACCGGGACAATTCTTGTGTGATTGGTGTGATATAGTTTTGCTTGGTGGTTTGCATTGATTGTGTCGAAGACTCAACAAGATCCTCAAATTCCTAACAAATCAAACTTAAGAAGAGTAGCTTGTTGATGTGCCATGGTTGAGGAGGTTCGGGAGTGTACCCTCAAAATATATATATTTATCATATGAGTTCATCACCATACCTGAGAGTGGTCAGGCAGAAAGTTTTTTCATGAAGCCATATCCCATAAAGATGAGAAGCCTTTGGAGAGCCACTATGCATGATGAGCACGATGCATAACCAGACTTGACATTGTGAAGCTTCTGAATGGTAAGAGACATTTGAAAAACAAGTGGGTGTTTAAGCTGAAGACTGATGAAAATTTATAAGTTCGACACAAAAGGCAGACTACTTGTGAGGGGTTTGATAAAAGGAGAGCAGTAAAGATGTCATCAATTTGGATGGTGTTAGGTATGTTAGCCAATTTGGCTATAGTATTGGAGCATATGGATGTGAAATCAATATTTCTCTGTGAAAATCTCCGCCACTAAGCTAAAACTCCAAAGATGTAAAAGGGTTGAGGAAAATTGTACTTATATTCTAACACGCCCCCTCAGGCCGAGAGCCCATTTTTTTATGGGCCAAAGAAACGAGATAAATGCCAACAAATTGTGGGTTGAGACCTGGACAATATGCCGCAGTATTTTTTTAAAAAAGTCCGCATTTAAATTGCTTAACCGGTGTGATTCAAACCTGAGTTGCTCTGATACTATGTAAAATTTCCTGTCACTAAGCTAAAACTCTGAAGTTGTAGAAGGGTTGAGGTAAATTGCACTTATATTCTAACATTCTCTATGGGGTTCTTAAAGAAGAGATATACATAGAACAACCAGAAGGTTTTGAAGTCAAGAGTAAAGAGAATATGGTTTGCAGGTTGAGGAAGAGCTTGTATGCCTTCAAACAAGCGTCATGTACTAAGGCTCAAAATGGGTTTCAACGAACTCATGCTTATCACTGTATCTTTATCAAAGGATTTGATTAGGACTTTATCATTCTCTTGTTGCATATATGTAGATGACATGTTGATGGTTGTGCGAGATTACTCCAAGATGATAAACTTGAAGGGGGAGCTGAGTAAGTCTTATTCAATGAAGAACTTGGGACCGACAAAGCAAATACTTGGTATGGAGATCACTCGTGACAGGAAAGCCCGAAATCTTTGGATGTCACAAGAAAAATATGTTGAATATGTCTTGAAGAAGTTCAATATGCACAATACTAAGCCAGTCGGGATACTTTTAGCTAGCCACCTCAAATTTAGCACCATACGATGTCCAAATTCAGAGTCACTTAAGGACTTGATCAAAATTTGGTATGCTTCCTATTGGAATATTGATGAATGCAATGGTGTGCACAACGCTGGACTTGGCACAATTGACGTTATTAGCAGGGTAGATAACATTGGGAAGCAGTAAAGTGGATTATGAGGTACTTGGGGAGATACTTGGAAGTGTCTTTTGTTTGAAAGCTGGGAGTCTATTGGTTGGTTACACAAATACTGTAATTAAATAGGAAAATTTCTTAGAACTAGAATTTGGTTGGACTCTTGGTTCTAAATTTTTGCCTTCAGTGTCCATTCATCCCCTTTTCAGTATAATCTATCACTATTTCTTTTTTTGTCATGGTAGACAGTATCGTTAATCCAACCACGCACAACCATGGATTGGATTAAACCTGCAGCTGCACTCCTATCTTTTTCTTTTGTATGTCTCGTATATGATCACACTAAGACTTTCTACGAGCATCCAAATAATAGTCTTCATGCCAGCAGATTCAGGCAACTACAGTACGTGAGATGCTTACAACATTTCTTGCAGCTCATACCAGCTTATACCACAGATTCAAACGCAACAAATCTAACTAAGATTATCATCATCGTATCAAATCTAGGTACCGTTATCGCGTATGACATTTCTCGGGAATATCGGGCATATGGGGAGTATCTACCGGTAGGCAAATTTTCAATCCGTCTTGGCCAATGCATCTCGGTATGGGCTTAGTTTGATACCATGATTATCGGTACAAGTTCTCTTGTTCAGCAATATACTTAATTCCCCATAAAGCCTCATTACAGACTCTCGTCATTATGCATCTAATAACTACCGTGAATTTATTGCTTGCATGACATCTGAAACTGTTGGCCATGCTTTTCTCTACTCTCCTCTCCCAACAGTACTTAGGCATCCAGTTATCACTATAAGTTATGGCGTCTTATTGTCTACAACCGCAAAACCATCTCAAGTTCTTAACCCTTGTCCCTTTCATTTTTTACCACATTTGAAACTCTTCATACACCACATGTCAAATAGGTACAATTATCTAGTAATTACTTTGGGCCATTTTGAAGATGAAATAATTATGTTCTCCAAAATTTCTATGAACCCACTGTTAAGAATTGTGGCCTCAAATACACGTAGGCATTGAGTACTTGAAGTTGGAGAAGAAGAAGATGAAACAAAGAAGCAAAGAGAAGACAAGCAGCGAATAGAAGAATGCAGTCTGGAGGGTTGCGGTCAACTAACCTGGGGGTGCGGTCGACCGAATCTAGACTGAGAGTTCTTCGAGTGTATAAGTCCAACAGAGGAGAGGACGGTTGACCGACCTAGGGGGTGCAGTCGACCGGTCAGCTCTCTGGGCTGGTTCTACACGTTGCAGTCAACCGTCACTAGGGGTGCGATCGACCGACATCGGCGGCTGATTGTTTTGGGCTTACGAGTTAAAGGCCCAATTATTATATTTGTGTCTATCTTTTAGGGTTTACTTAGGGGCTATATATATGGCTGTAAAATCTAGGGTTTAGTTGATTAATTTGATCTAATCAATAACTTGTGTATCAAGAGGTGAGCCGTTATCATTGTTCAACTTCAAGAGAGATTGTGCCGAGTGTTTCAAAGGTGAGAGAGAGAGATTGAGAGTTGTAATGTCTTTTGTAATCTCTATATTTCTTTGGGAATAAGAAGTATTGGTTATCTCTGCATATTGGTTGTGTTATTGTGAGATCCATATATTGTGGTGGCTTGTTCTTGGTTCATTTAAGTCTTGGGAGTTTCTATTGCTTGTGCTCTGTTACCGCTATTAGCACTACAAGTTATGGGATAGATTTACTCTGACAAGTGGTATCAGAGTAGTTGGTTCGAGATGACCGATAACAAGATGAAGATAGAAAGATTCGATGGGAGTGACTTTGCGATGTGAAAGATTCAGTTGATAACGTATCTTCGTCAGAAAGATTTTGATGGTCCGTTGTTTGATGAGAAGCCGGTAGGTGCAGACAAGGATGCGATGGTCTTGGCGGATTGGAATCGTTTGGATCAGAAGGAACTGGGGCAAATTCAGTTGGAGCTGAGTAGGAATGCGTTATTTCATATCTCGAAGGAAAAGAACACAAAGGAGGCTATGGAGATTCTCACGGATATGTATGAGAAACCGTCGGTATCTAATCAAATTCTTTATATGAAGAAATTGGTTAATATGATGTGAAGGAAGGGAGTTCAATAGCAGAGCATGCGGACAATTACTGTATGGTTTACAACCCGATGGAAGCTGCAGGTTTGAAGTTTTTAGAGAGGGGGCAGTCATTGTTACTTCTATCTACTTTATCCGATAGTTATGGTATGGTGGAACAGACTATTACAGACACTATGACAGATTCGACGACTCTACAGGATGTGGTGAGTAGCATTCTGAACGAGGAGGTGAGAAGGGTGAGAAACAGGGGATATCCATTATCATCTTCTAGAGATTCTGCCATGTACGTTGAGAAGAGATGTGGGAGATCTAAGAGCAGTCTAAGAAGAAAGGATCAGAGTAGTTCATTAGAGAGTGGGTCTGATGACAACGATGGGGGACATGGGCCTGAGTATTGGTATTGTCACAAAAAAGGGTCACATGATGCGCAGTTGCAAGGCTTATATGAATAAGAAGCAGGAGAAACTGAAGAAAGATACCCCAAAGGAAGCTCAAGTGGGGCTTGTTGAGGATCTATGCTTATCAGCTCGGGAGGAGTTGGGCACTCAAGATTGGTGTATTTATTCGGGAGCTTCTTTTCATTACACCCCGAGGAGAGAGGTGTTTGATGACTACGAGGAGGGTTCGTTTGGAGATGTGATCGTGGGGAATGGTCACCGGTGTCCTGTACATGGAGTTGGTACTGTTCGTGTGAACACCATTGATGATGAAAGTGTTGTCTTACGGGAGACAAGACATGTTCCAGATTTGAAGGAAAATCTTATCTCGATTGGAAGGCTAGACAATGAGGGGTTGTCTACTACAGTTGGTAGTGGGAAGTGGTGTATAATTGCAGGTTCAAGGGTAATTGCAAAAGGGAAGCGTAAGAAATGCTGTATTTGCTTAGAGACGTGAGAGGCGTTTCTCCTGTAGTTGACTCTCAGCCGAAATCGAGTAGTAGGTTGTGTGGGGTGCAACTGAGTTTATTTCGGTTGTGGAAGGGAGGTTACTAATTTAGTGAGAGCTGCTGGCCATGGAAGTGATCCTAGAGGGCAAGACGTTGCTGTGGTAATGGTACTTTGCGATATGGCAGTTGAAGCTTCAAGTCGCTCTTGTGTGATAGAGAGCATTGGTATCGATATGCGGGGTGATGTCGATGAGGGTAACCGAATTGGGACTGTAGGGGCTGAACAGCCTGTGGAGTTTGTGGATGTGTCGTCCACGGAGGTTTCTAGTGCAGAGGGTGCAATGAGAGGCTTTGAACCATGTCTGGTTTTGATGGAGATCTTGCGAGTTAGGGAGTCTCATAACACGAAATCCGATACGGGAGATTGTTTCTCCGGTATTCATGCTCTATGCGATTGGTGGAGCACATCCTTCATGAGGCGATAGGGGTGGTTGGTGCACTCCACGTGCAATGTTCAGAATATAAATCTAGTAGCAATTAATAAACTATGCATCGGAGACTGGATCCAACACTAGAAACGTTGCTCACCAATTCCTTCGAGAACAGATCCTTCAGTACCTGTGCTCTTCATGAGAGTGGGGAGTACTTGGGTCTTCCATGAATGTGGGAGATGGCAGAAATACTGCGAGGGAAGATTGCAATAACTTTAAAGCGTGGTGTATTTGGTCCAAGTGGGAGATTGTTAGGAATTGTGACCTCAAATACACGTAGGCACTGAGTAGTTGAAGTTGGAGAAGAAGAGGATGAAACAAAAAAGCAAGAGAAGACAGGCAGCAAGTAGAAGAATGCAGTCTGGAGGGTTACGGTCGACCGACCTGGGGTGCGGTCGACCGACCCTAGACTGAGAGTTCTTCGAGTGTATAAGTCCAACAGAGGAGAGGACGGTCGACCGACCTAGGGGGTGCAGTCGACTGGTCAGCTCTCTGGGTTGGTTCTGCACGTTGCAATCGACCGTCACTAGGGGTGCGGTCGACCGGCATCGGCGGCTGATTGTTTTGGGCTTACGAATTTAAAGGCCCAATTGCTATATTTGTGTCTATCTTTTAGGGTTTACTTTGGGACTATATATATAGCCGTAAACTCTAGGGTTTAGTTGATTAATTTGATCTAATCCATAACTTGTGTATCAAAAGGTGAGCCGTTATCATTGTTCAACTTCAAGAGAGATTGTGTCGTGTGTTTCAAAGGTGAGAGAGAGAGATTGAGAGTTGTAATCTCTTTTGTAATCTTTGTATTTCTTTGGGAATAAGAAGTATTGGTTATCTCTGCATATTTGTTGTGTGCTTGTGAGATCCATATATTGTGGTGACTTGTTCTTGGTTCATTTAAGTCTTGAGAGTTTCTATTGCTTGTGCTGTGTTTTTACTATTAGCACTACAAGTTGTGGGATAGATTTACTGCGACACCGACACCAATAGCATGGCTATTCTGTACAGCTCAGGTAGAAGACAATGTCTATGCATCACTCTTCGCCATCTCGTCAAAGACCCAACTCTCCCGCCAATGAATTCCGCATTGTTCGTGTTTTATTAAACTTTAACAAAAATGGGCTTGGATCTTCTGTTAGATAATTGTGTTCTATAGGCTCAAATTTGAACTCATATTGAACTAGGTTTGCATGATTTGCTAATTTGCAGGGTGTCAAAGGCAGGGCCGGCCCTGAGTTCCTGGTGTCCGAGGCGAACTCTCGAAATGGGCCCCCATACATTTATTTTAAAAATAATATGTATACAAAAAATTTGCACATTGTTCGAAGTAAAATATGCAAAATATATATAATCAAATAACTGAAAAGAAAAGGCGAAAGAGGGTTTGTTTTAAATGTGGGTTTCGGATTTGTATTTGAATGTGGGTTTCAGATTTGAGTTTCTATTGATTTAAATGTGGATTTATTTTTAAATCACCCAAATTTAAAGCCTCAAATTTAATCAAGTCCAAACCCAAATAATTTAACAAAATTCTAAAAACTCAAATATTTATTTTTGAGGACCCCTAATAACATTATTTTTTACGCGCAAAATATGTGCCTATATTTACAAGATCGGAGTACAAATTTGGGACCTCTAATATTGTAAATTATCTGGGGACCTGAGGCGGTCGCCTCACCGGCCTCAAGGTCGGGCCGGCCCTAGTCAACGGATGCAATGATGAACTACAATTTCAGACCACATCTCACTTGTGAAAGAAACTGGTTAAGATGAATCTTGGCCGACAGTCAAATTCCTAGGGCTAGGGATTTTGGTTTTTGGTTTTTGGTTTGTGTACTTTGGTCCCCTAGCTACTTCTATTATGTCATATAAATGGCCTTTAATAGTATTAGACCTCTCTATATATGTTCTGTTTTTGGCTAAGGTCCACTAATCCTACATGCTTATACCAACTGTTAAGTCGTAACCATAGTGCCCTGCCCTCTATGCCTCTATGGTGATGACTAGTACTCTAGAGTGGATGGGTTGCTCAACCAGCTTTCTTCAAATGGCAAAATTATTGATTCTAGTGATTCTATCAGTCTTCATATTTCTTTAAACTGGATCTATATATATGCCGTTCTCCATAATATTATATTGTTCGTTGATATGAGATTTCAACATTTTTTTGTATTTTTGCTACAGTACCTTTAGAAACTTCATTTAAGTAACGATTGTATTATTGATTTACTGTGTTGATTCATCGTAAGAAATAAAGGCATATGGATACAAAGTGGTAGATTGGTAGCTGTAGGAACGAATTGTTGATAGATGATGAAGTTCATATAACATTTTATTTTTAAATCTCTTACAATGGTAAGAGATATCAGAAAGTTGATACTGGATTATAGATGTATATTATTGACTAACCCAAAAGTTGCTGCTTACCAATGGAGGCGGTAATGCACGCTTATGTTACTTATGATCTAAATTATAAGTTTGAGATAATTAAGAAGAATTGTACTTTGTAAAATAGGTGCAAATGATCCATTTTCTATTGTCAAGGGTCTACATCGTGAAGATAGTAAATTAGGTGGAGAATGGTATGGTAGACGTAAGCTGATATGATAGATTTAAGAAACTTTTCGTATTAGCATAATGGAGAAACAAATTGTCTTGATGGTAAATTCACATAAAAATAGAATAAGTACTGAATAAGGCTACTAGTACTGTTTCATCTGGGCTAACTTTTGTTTTTGAATAAAACACCCTAGCTAATTTAGCTAGAATGACTTCTAAGATTTCATATCTCGACCCTCTGAAACGAAAATCCACACCGTTATATGTCATCCACAAAATTTCATAAAAAATTGACAAGTTTTAACTATTTAGGATGCGACAAAAAACAATGTTTTATGAAGGATCTAAAATTAATCTATTTTTAGGTTGCATGATGAATGACTAAAACTCGTCAAATACATTTGAAAATTTGTATGCATATAATTTTTATATTGTAGATCACATGCTACGGTGTGGAGGGTCGAGATATGTCCCTAGCTAAGTTAGCTTGGAGCTTGGGCGACACACTAGCCTCCTTATTCTCATAAAAATATAAAATCAAAATCTATGATTTTTTCATTCTCTTGTTACGGATACATCCAAATATAACTTTCAAAATAGAATTCTGTCAGTGCAACTTAAAGAGGACGGGAAAACTTCTCTCAGTGCAACATGAAGAGGACAACAAATCAATGTTTGGATACAGCCTACAGTAGTATGGAAATGAGCATCTATAACAAATAATACTAGACCATAACAGAACTAATATAGTTGGGTTACCTGGAGTACATTGACAACTCTTGTTGAAAATAAGAAAACTCACTGTAAAGGCACCTACCAAAAAATGATAACAATCAGTAGCATCAACTGGCACCTTCAGGAACTGAAAAACAACTAAACAGAAAAAAAAATGTAAATAGGTTTACCAAATCACAAGGAGAACCTTTCACGGCCTCCAAGTCATGCCTCTGTATAGGTTTTATAAAATAATCCCTCTATACTAATTGACAGTATATCATAAGAAATAAGACCCCTATGTATAATTACAAATGGCATGTATATCTCATAGCTAACCTTGAAAGAATAACCCAATAATGAAGGTTACATGCAGATACGGGCAAGAGAGAATACTTAGAATAATATAGTAGCTGAATGGTTATTTTGCCCTTTGATCTACATCAATATAACAGAGATGCTATGTAACAAAAGTGTTATTACCTAAATGTTGTACGATCTACTTGAAGTAATAATTTTATAAGGAAACAGACAAGAGAAATTAGTTTTAAATGAAAAATCTTTTGCCGGAATAAGTAGGAGCACCGCAGGAATAGATTAATTGGTCATGTTTTTTCATGCGCGAACGTCATGATTTGTGTTCATGGTTATTACTCACACAGGAGTAAATTAAGCATTCTCTCAGCGACTAGGAGAGCAGCTTCTCCCAGTTTTCTCACTATACGTTTCTTTCTTTCTGTGACAGAGTAAGGTAGAATAGGTAGAGAATACAAAAAGGACTCTGAGAATAAATGGAAAAGGGGGCAACAAAAAACAATTTGTGGATGCATGATGAATTGATGATAGTGTACAGATATAACACATATATGTATACATTTTTACAGCGGTGCCGAAAGCCAGATTTTGAGGAATGTGAGTTTGTGTTACATAAAGCAAGGGTGGCATTGGGGCATAGCGGGCCGGGCCGGGTCGGAACCCGTGGGTTTTTACCCGGGCTGGGCTTTCGCGGCCGGGATGGGAAAATTGGCGGGCCGGGCCCGGTCAAGCCAGGAAAATACCGGCACGGACCTGGCCTTGGCCCCTGGCTCGGGGGCCGGACTGGGTTGGGACAATTTTTTTTAATTTTTAATTTATTAATTTTTTTATAAAGACAAAGAAGAAGGAAAATTGTAAAGAATTATCTAGAACATATAGATAAAATAGATATTCATAAATTAAATTGTTTTTATGAATTACAAAGTTTATGTAGTGTTGTTGTTGATGTTGTTGGATGTTGTTGATGTTGTTGATGTTGATCTTTGCAAGAGAGTAGTTGAATGTTGTTGATTTGTTGAGAGAGATGAGAGATAGTATGAGTGAATTTGTGAAGAGAATTGAACGAAATGAGGTTGTATATATAGAATATGCATTTTTTTAAAAAAAAATATCAAAATACCCCCAAAAAACTAGCTAGTATAGATCCGTTTGGGGGGGGGGGGGGGTATTTTAGTAATTACACAAATACAATATTTAAATAAATTCTTGGAAAAAAACCCAACGGTCGGCCCGGGCCAGTTCAGTCCGGCCCTGGGTCTGAGTGGGCAGGGCTGGAATCAGTTTTTTTTGGGAAAAAGGCGGACTGGACCGGACCGCCTAGGTTGGGCAGGTTGGCCCCGGTTTAGCTCGGGTTTGGCCGGACCGGACCGGGTCGAGAACCGAGTTGGCCGGTCCCGAACTAGCTCCGGCCCTAATGCCACCCTTAACTTAAAGCAGATATTGCATATTTGGGCCTTTCGTTTTTTTTTTTGGGGGTGGGAGTGGGGGTGGGGGGAGGAAAAGAAAAAAAAGTAGAAAGAAAGAAAAAAAGAAACGGAGGAAATCGAAGAAAATATAGTAAATACAAAAATAAATATTTTAAAATCAATTAATTTTCATTAAATTCTTGAGTTACCAGCAGTAGGCAAAGGCAGTTAGTTCAATGACAATATATCACTACTATGCTTGAGGAGAAAAAAAAAACTATTGATATGGATCAGATGATGTGGCCTCTCATAGGCCACCAGATCCCCTAAAAAATCGTTCACCCCTGATCATCAGATCAGCCCTAAGCCCCATGGACTTCTGCCACGTCAGGCCCACGGACAAGCGAGTCCAAACTCGGCCCAAACGGATCCAGACCCGTTTGGTCTGCCTATAAATACCCCCTCCCCCCATACAAGGTAATCAATCTTTCTCCTCAAAAAAGTTCTAGCTACTGTTACTCTTCAGTGACTAACTAGATCGTCGAATGGCCTGCCACCGGGATCAACCCCGGTGTTCCTAGGCCGAGTGCAGGTACACGAGACCGAGTCGAGCCACTCAGATCCGAGCCGAGCTGTTAGGATCCGAGCCGAGCATCCGACCTTTACCTCACTCCTGCCTGCTCCCGAGCCGCTCCCTCAGCCGAGGATCGGGCGTATAGCCGGTATCGAGACTTCCACTAAATAACAAATTGAAAGAACTCACACCTGTTGCAACCACACCCCAAAAACAAACCGCATCAGGTTGGCGCCGTCTGTGGAAAACCCTCGTTACTGACCCCAGTCTGATCCCGGACATTGACATCACCCCCTCAATCCAAGCTCTGGAATGACACCCAAGACCAGAAGAGCCGTCACCTCGGCACGCCGCCCGAACGAACATCCTCGCTGACACTCATGGATCCAACCATCCGAGGATCAACGGCGAACCCGGGCCGGGCGCTTCTCGCTCGGTCACAACCGACCTACATCGGCAGATCTAGAACCAACAAGCCCGCCGAACGAGGGGAGGGACCGCTTCCAACTCGGTCCCGAACCATCCCAGGCACCCATCCCGAGGGCGGAAGCCAGAGCTCAGTCGTGCCGACCGAAGGCCGCCACCCCAATGCAACCCGGCCAGACAAGCTCCAGTCACCCGCCGCGAGTTCCCAGACTTCCGGAACGAGATCCTGCAAGCCATCTTAGGGATCCCCGTGAACGAGACACTCCACTGGTCTCAATGTCGGTCGGACGCCGAAGCCAGCGAATCTCACTCCTAACCCACCTGCCAGAGCAAGACGAGGGTGTCCTGCGACGCCTACAGGAAATGGATAACCGCCTAGACCACTTCAGCGATGGTAGATCGAGGACGGCCCCGGCTCATAGGCCGACCCGACCTCCTTTCTCCGCCGCAATCCTACAAGCGGAATTACCCAAAAATTTTCGGCCTCCCCAATTCGAGACCTATGACAGCGAAGGTGATCCTGCTGATCACATGGAGGGTTTCAAGACCCTCATAATGATTCACATGTCACGCCCCGCTTCCCAAAAACATGGAATACGAGTGCGTGACGAAGCCCAGCGAATGATTTTGACATCATCCATAAGCTGTAGGATCGACTCAGCATCGCAACAAGAATAAAACAAGATATATTTACAACCAAGCATGCATGAATAATTTATTAAGCAACAGAAAACAATTGAAAATAAATAATAATGTCCACATAATTTTCAAGTCTGGATCAAATGTAAAATTCGGGAACGTAAGCCCGTTACAAGTCTTGAGCAACAACAAATGAAATAACTCAAATACAGAATGAAATGATTAAATAAAGATTTTTCCCAAGCAAGGCCTAGAACGCATGCTCATCGATTCCAGCAGGTAGCACGTCTCCAAAGTCTGCTAAAAAAATATAAAAAGAAAAAAGTAGAGAAAACAAGAGAAAACGCCTTTAGTGCAAGTAAGGGCCACAAATAGTAAAAACGAGTACAAGTAATGGGAGACAAAAATTGGAATCAAGAATGTAATAGAGATATAACAAGTAGTAGAGAACTACGAACTAGCTAGCAGGAGGGACATCTTAGTAAACAGGTGGGATAACAACTGCTAATGGTAAAACACATGACAAGTAAACTTGTAGGGGTATCTAACATCAAGTGACAAGTCTCAAGTCTAGTATTATGTAACAAGTGCCAAGTCTAGTGTCAAAATTTTATTTCAAGTGTCAGGTCTCAAGTAACAAGTTGTCAAGTATCAGGTAATCAAGTGTCGTGTAGCATGTTTCATGTTCAAGTCTTATAGTTATTACTATCTAGGTAGCACTTCATGCATCTATTCTTTTACTACATGGTTGCTACAATCAAAACAGTTACGTTTAGGCCTTGTAATGGAGTCTATAGGGCGGCGTACTCAGGTATCAAGTATCAAGCAAGTGATCAAACCATGAGCTCTAGAGGTGGCCCCCGTTACCATAACGTGGCACTTAGTTCTACGTGACACTTAGTTCCATGTGATCTCAAATATATAGCATGTAATCATATAATGGGCTCTAGAGGTAGCCCCCGTAGGCTCTAGAGGTGGCACTCGTCACCATGACGTGGCACTTAGTTCCATTTAACATAAAAGTATGGGAAACACGGGCCTCCTTCCGAGTACACTTACCTATGTTGTCCACTACTATGGTCTTCCCTTAAACCCCGGCTTATTACATTTGTTCAGGCAGAATTGTGTATTTGAGTTTATGCATGTGGAACATGGTTGAAATAATATTAATTAATTCTAAGAAAAATTGGGGATGTCCTATAGGGTGTCCAGAAACCGCTTATAAAATTTTAAGTCAAACGCTTGCTGTTAACATAGATAAATTAATTCGTAAAGTAAAGGTGTGCATCAGTTTTACAAATCTGCGTATACCGACATAGCTGCAGTAAAACTGCAATAACTCCTAGACCGTAACTCTAAATTCAAAATTTCCGGAGGCTATCGACATCTAGACATCCAGAGCTACATTTTCTATTCAGGGATCGGGTTCAGATTCAATGTTAAATACGTCAAAACAGCATAACAAAATTCAGGACAGCAACATGTGGGAATATCTTACTAGTGTAGGTTACATGAAATTTTGTTATTAGGCATCTGGGTTAATGTGTGATATAAATACAGGGTGATGGTTGTCAAAACAGCAAATAATATTTACTTTTCAAGTCAAATGGGTGCAAGTTCATCAAATACAAAATATAACATATGTCTACAAATTTAGGGCTCCTTAATTTCATGTGTACATGTGTTCAGGGGATAAATTGAGTCCAAGTAGTTGTAAAATAATTCAATGAAATTATTGTGACTCTTAAGATTATGAATTTGATGGGGAATTAATATTTGATGAACAACGACAATCAAGGAGGAGTCGCATTTTTTAACTATTTGTAGTATTTTCAAGGGATGCTTGTACTAGAACAAAAATGTATACAAGAGGAATACTTGCCTTGATGACGACGAATAGACCCGTTAGATGAAGAAATCGGGATCGTAAATTTCCGGGTGAAGTCTCCCAAAAGCACGTGTGAAAATCCAACAGAAGCGCAAAATTCCCCACACCAGATCGCCCCAAAACAGCGTACAACGATCTGGATCTGCTGCGCCAACACACCAAACAGCGAAACCCTCCAATCAGCTCTCTTCCATGCAGCGGATCTGGGCCGAACAGGGAACATCGAGTGGGGATCCACTGTGGCAAAACACCAAACAGCGTTCTCCACCAACCAGATCTCGTCTTCTTCCTCACGACGGCAGCGATCGGGAGCGACGAACGGCGCGCGATGACTGCGGCGCGATGTGGCGGCGGGGCTCGCAACTACGTCTGGGTTCGAATGGAGTTCAGTCAACGACGACGATGGAAGGCGCGGCGGTGGGCTCTGTTTTTGGGTTCAAGAACAGGGGAATGGGGTTTGGGGTGTTGGCGACGCGACGGAGGTGGTGTTTTGGTGGGTTGGGGACGGTGATCGAAGGAGTTGACGACGAGGGCGATGGTGGGAGTGGCTGGCGATGGTAATGGCGATGGGGTGGTTGTCGAGAGTTCGAGAAATGGTGGAGTTGGGTTCGAAAGGACGATGGCGGTGGTTGTGATTGACGAGGGGATGATGGTGGATGCGATTGTGACGAGGGCGAGGGGATGGAGACGAGGGAGGCGATGATGATGGGTGACGGCTAAAGGGGAACGGGGACGACGATCGAAATGGGTTCGGTGGAGGATGATGGGTGATGATGGCGGAGAGGTGTTGGGGACGATGGAGGAGATGGCGATGGTGAAGGTTGGGCGGCGAGGTGAATGTGGATCGGGTTTGGGCGTTGGTCGAAGGGAGAAGGAGACGGGAACGGTGAGCGGAAGGAGCGGGAGGTTGAAGGAGAAGGGTAGCGGCGGGTTAGTTTGGGGCTTAACAGTGATAGGGTAGGGGTTAAGGTTAGGGTTAGGGTTTAAATAGTATGGGTTCGGTTTTGGGTATTAAGGTACCTGATTTAAGTGGGATCCAACTGGAGAATTGGTCAAAATGTATTAAAATGGAGAATAAAGAGATGAATGACATAGAACAGCTCGTTCTTAATGGAGAACGACACAAGGAGCACATACAATAGAATAAGATAAAAGGACCAGAAATTGAGTCGGAACAAATTAGTGATTTTATTCGAATGGAAACAAGATACGGGTTCTCAAATAGATAAAAGAGTACAATGGGACAAAAATACAGTATAAAAATACAGATACGGAAAATAGGAGTTACACACAGCACATTGGATCTCCTCCTATGCCGTGCCTTCCCCGCCACTCTCCGGGGTCCGGCTCGGGAATGGTTCTTGAAGCTCGTCCCCGGCTCAATCTACTCCTTTGACCAGTTGGAGGCCAATTTTCTTGCCCACTTTGTGACCAGTAGGAAGGCCGAGAAGACGAGAGCGTCCTTGCTGGGCCTCCGGCAGAAGGAGGGGGAGCTGCTCCGACAGTTCGTCCGGAGGTTCACCACTGAGGCAAGGTCCGTCTCCTCCCTCGACGCTGGGGTCACCTCGGCAGCCTTCCGGCACAACGTCCAGCACGGTCAGCTGAAGGCGTCCTTGGCCAAAAAGTCTCTCCTCGACTTCCCTGACCTGCTCAATCGGGTCGAGAAGTACATCCGAGCCGAAGAGGCCCCAAATCCTGAGGACACCAAAGAGCTTCCAGGGGAGGGAAAGCGCAAGGCTGACGAGGCTGAGCCAATCAAGAAGGTTCCGAGGGACAGGATCGGCATGAAGAAGGTCCCTCCGATCCCGCATTTCGAGAGGTACACGCCATTGACACAAAACGTGTCGGCCATCCTCCTCACGATCGAAGTCAGGGACCTCATCCAGATGCCCCCTTGACCAACCAGCAACAAGAAAAGGGACCAGCGGTTCTACTGCCGCTTCCACCGGGACAACGAGCATGACACCGACTACTATCGGGCCCTGAAGGACGAAATCGAGGCCCTCATCCGACGAGGGTATAACCGAGAATTTATCCGAAAAGACGCCCGGGATAGGAGGGACACGAGGAACCAGAGACCTTCTCCTCCTCGCACCCCCAAACAGCATCCCGAGCGGGACCCGGAGCCCGAAGAGACCGGAGGTCAAGCCATTCTACACTGCGTCCATGGGGGGGCCATGGGAGGAGAGTCTAGTACTTCCCGCAAGGCTTTTATCCGAGAGGTAAACGCCGTCCGAGGCCTCCCTCCCCCCCAGGCCCACCAGCTTCCTGTCTTCTTTTCGGGGGAAGACCTGGTGTCACGCCCCGCTTCCCAAAAGAGAATACGGAATACGGATACGTGACAAAAGCCCAGCGAATGATTTTTATCATCCATAAGCTGTTCAAGAATCATTACAACATTTCACAAAATAATCAGAGTCGGAAGCCAGAAAAGTCAACCACATGCACATATGAACCAAATACCAACAAGAATATTTGAAATAAACTATTTAAATCTCAAATAGTCATGATCTGAATAACACAAATATCATGGGTCACATTGCCCAAATACAAGAATAAATCCAAGTATCAAAAATACAATATTGTTCAAGCAAGCTACAAGAATTAATAATAATAAGATCCAGCACTAATAATTCATGTCCCGATACCATCTGGAACCTGTTCTCCAAAATCTGCAATTCAACGAATGCAGGAAAGAGGAAAAGAGAAAAACAAGTACCCATTAATTGCATGTTACGGGCCACTTATAATGTAGGATACAAGAACATGGAGAAACTAACTAGCAACATGGTATAAACATGATGTCAAAATAAACAACTAGCATGACAAAGTAAACAAGTGTAAATTACATGAATCAAGTGTCAAGTAATCAAGTAAATAGGTAAACATGTAACAGGTATCAGGTAACAGGTATACAGGTAAACAGGTAATCATGTAACATGTCTCAAGTATCAAATCTCATGTGTCATGTAGTCAAGTATCAAACAAGCATGTATCATGTGATCAAGTAGCATGTTCAGGTCTCATGTGTCAAGTCTTGGGGTTATTACTATCTAGGTAGCACTTCATGCATCCCTGCTTTTACTACATGGTTGCTATAACAAACAGTTTCGCTTTAGATTTCATAGTGGACCATAGAGGGCAGTGTACTCAGGGACAAGTAATCCAAATCATATACCAAATTCCAAATTAACCAAATCACATACCAAATTCTAAATAATCCAAATCATATACCAAATTCCAAATAATCGAAATCATATACCAAATTTCAAATGTGGGAAACACATGCCCCCTTCCGAGTACACGTTTCTAAACTATCCACTATTAGATCTTTCCCTTAAACCCCGGCTAGGTTATTTTATTATTAATGTCAAACAGGCATACGTGTGTCAAGAAACAATTCAAGAATAACAGGGTATAAACATATATCAGGTTCAGGGTGCAAGTTAAACAAGATAACACATAACAGGGTGAAACAACTAGTTTTCTAATTGAGGACAGCAAGACAGTGTTGTACTAAAACAGTGATTCCCGCTACTACAAACATCCAAATCTGGATCCGTCGAAGGATCTGGAAATTAGACTTCCACACAAATCCAGCGAGTATAAATAAGTCATATAATAATTCACAACATCATAACTCAAAACAGGTTTGAATCCAGAAAAACACGTTTAGTCAGATTTCAGTACAAGGAATTCTCAGTCCGAAAAACAACATTAAAACTCCTCAAATAAATCCAGTAAAAATATGGGGTATTCCCCTATATGTCTAGAATAAAAATATAAAGTTTCATAATATTCCAGTAAAATTAGTTCAGTCATCAAAAATAGGAAAACATCAAGAAACGGTAGTTTGGCAAATCTGGAATTTCCAACACTGCTGTACGAAAACTAAAATATCTCGCAAGCCGTGAAACGAAATCCAAATCCGCCAAAGGGACATAAAAATAGATAAAATATACTAACTTTCACATTTCACAAACATTTTTTATACAGTAAAACGAATCATAGTGAAAATAGGGTTCTTTACAGAACAGCGAGCAAAATACAGCACATAGAATTCGTAAACGAGCATGGAACATCACATAAAACTTATCAATAAAATTCATCAAAATTCTGGGTAATCCCTAACTAGATAAGAAACACTGACCAAAGTTTTGGATCAAAATAATATATGTAGTATAGTTCTTGAAAACAATTTGTCATCAAAATTACGAAAAAATAGAATCTAGAAAAGATCAACACCTCTGTACTAAAATAGTCATAACTCAGTCATACGAAATCAAAATCAAGCAAGGTCAGAGGGGTTTGAAAATAGACGAAATTATCTAAAACTCATGTTTTATACCGAAATTAAGATACCGACTGTAGCACAGTCGAAAATAGCAAACAAAACAGAACAGTAAGAAAATACAGATTTCACCCTTAAAAACAACAACAACATAGATTCAAGAATATTGACCCAAACACATCCAAACTTGAAATAAAACCTACCAAGTGTCTAAACATCATGAATTAGAGTTATTAACATGTCCACACCAAGAATTTCACATGGGTATCAACCAAAACACAAAATCACACAAAAGTCACACATACACGATCCAAATTCAAGAACGGTCGAATCCTAGGTTAATTCGTGTCAAGATTGTGTCGTGAGTCTTCTATGGCCAAAATATCACAATAGAGACAAAACCCATCAAGGAAAATACAATTTAGGGTTGTCTTTAGACCCAACTACACTATAGGTGAACTTTGAAACTTGTATCAAACAAATGAATTGGAGTACAAGTTACTTGCCTGGAAGACGACGAATCCAACGGAGCAAAGAGCAAGAATAACGGGAACATATTCCCGGGGCACGAACACAACCGAACGAACTCAAAACGAACAAGATCACGAACCCAAAGAACAAATAACCCACGAACACGATCGAACGGCTGAGATCAAGGGATCAAGATATCAAGGCGATTAGATCAGATCGGACGACTCTGATCGAAGATCAAGATCAAGATCGAGATGTGATCAGTATCTTGATGATGATGATGATGATCAGGTCAGATCGACGATTAGACGGCCACCAAACAAAGCGATCGAAGAACCCCAAGATGATGATAGTGCGATCCAACAGTCCATAATCAAAGATGCTAATCGAGATCCAACAGTCCAAATCAAGAGATCAAGAACAGACGACCAACAATGCACTCAATCAAGATCAAGATGATCAAGGGGAGAAACAGACGGCTCCAATCAAAGATGATCAAAGAAATCTATCATGATGATCATGATGAAGATTGACGACCCAAATTCAATCCATCCAAACTCCATGATCAAGAACCTATATTAACAGCAAATGGCCAAGAGGTTGCACTGTGGTCGGCACAGAGAAGCAAGGCGGCAGCCTGTGGACGACGCATAGTGGCAGTGCCGGAGAGGCAGCGGTGCTCAGAGTGGCATCGGGGATAAGCACAAGTGGACGGCTGTCAGCAGTCGAGGAGTTGTGCTGCCGCTGCAAACACTGAGGCAGGGCACAACACAGGGGAGGTGGTGCGACGGAAGATTAGGAGGCAGGGGACAGCGGCGGCTCGCTGCAGTCACGAGGGAGTAGCGCAGGGAGGCTGGCAAGGTGGTCGGGAAAGAGAACAGGGGGAGCGGGAGTAGGTGAGCGACTGGCGTCGCACAGGGATGCGCTGGCACTGCGACAGGGAGAGGTTGAACAGGGTGGCAGCGGCTGAATTGCACTGGCGGCGAAGCGGTGCGACGGTGAACGGTGGGCCAAGAGGGGCATCGCGATAGGCCAGAGCGCCCAGGGGAGAGGCTGCCGATTGCGGGGCTTGCTGGCTGGCGATGCCGACGTTAATAGGGGACAGGAGACAGGGAAGAGGGCAGAGGATGGGTTGCGGCGGGTGTATGCATGGGGGAGACGAAAAGGTAGGGGGGTATTATAGAAAATTTTGCCGTACTACCCCACTTTTTGAAATTATTTAGCGCTCTACCCCACTTCCCAAAACAATTAGCGATATGCCATTGTTTAGGACACGTCAGCAAGAAATGTTATTGGGAAAAACGGCATAGATTATTTTGATGCCGTTCTTCCCAATAACAGTATCTGTTTGGAAAAAAATGTCATGCCGTTATTGGGAATAACGGCATAGGTTGTTTTATTTTTCGACAGCTTGTAGTCTACACTTAGAGAAAAAATTGTAAGTGTGAAAACCTTATAACAGATGTCGTTATTTCAAATAACGACATTCTCAATACTGATGTCTTTATTTGGAATAACGGCATCAGTTATAATTTTTTTTAATAAAAAAGTAACTTATTATTCATCCTCTCTGACGAATAAGTTAAAAAAAAAAATTATAACTGATGCCATTATTCCAAATAATGGCATCAGTTATATATATATATATATATATATATATATATGTTACCGCTAAATTTGGTGTCGGGGTAAACAGACAGAATTTGTGAGTTCGAGGAAAACCTGAATAACAGAACCTAACCTGATCCGTCGGAGGTTGATCGTTGACTCCCGCCGTTAACCTGCAAAAAGTGCGAGACACCGGGGGGGATCCCGGCGACGCACCCTCCGACGCTCAAGTCAGTAATCAGAAATGGTTAAGAAAGAGCGTAAATTGAGAAAATACTGATTACCTCGCAATGGAGATGGATGGGGGGTATTTATAGGCGTCTTAGGGACTGGTTTTAGGAATGTAATCCCCGTGATTAGATAGGGAATATTCCTCGTAAGGCATGTAATCTGATAAGGTATATTCCCTGTAATCAGTTAAGGAATTTAATCCCTAATCCCCAGTGAAAAGATAGATGTGAATCATGGCCGTTGATTTAGATCTAATCAGGGACCTTGATTGTATCTTGTTGGACCGGGCATGCAGCGGGTTGGAACCCGTACCCAGTTGACGTGGATCCGTTCATGAGTTATTGGGCTTTGAATAAAGACCTAGTTCTCATTTCAGACCCGTTTGTAGGCGAAATTACCGTTTTACCCCTGAGCTTTAAGATTCGTGTCCGATATGAACGGTCCCGATTTAATCCTATTTTTAGCCATATCACGAGCCCCCCACTCCTAAAGACTGAGTTTGATCAGCCTTTGAGGAGTAGTTTACTGTTCTAATGGCGTACGGGATTTTATCGGTGTTCTTAAGGGAATTCGGATCTTGTTCGGGGGTGTAACGGTGTTATTCTAGGCTTGTAAAATGCCCAAAAATATCCTCAGAATTTTCTGGATTTTTGGTGATTTTTCCAGATTTTTCTGAATTTTTTCTCATTTTTTTGAATTTTTTATTCATTTTCTGGATTAAATAATTAATTATCAAAAATATTAATTAATTATTCTAATTTAATAATTATTTTTTCAGAATTTAAAAATAATTTTTTCTGAATTAATAATTATTTTTAGAATTTTTAATTAATTTTTTCAATTTTTTAATTACCTTTTCGGATTTTTTTTTAAATAAATAAAAAACAATTAAATAAATAAATAAATAATTTAAATATTACCTAGACACGTGGCAGATTTCTGACCGTCCATCATGATCAGATCCGCGCGCATCGTGAGGCAGATCACGATCGGGACACGTGGCGCGTTTCTGGTCGTCCATCATGATCAGATCTACACGCATCGTGAGGCAGATCACGATCGGGACACGTGGCGCGTTTCTGGTCGTCCATCATGATCAGATCTGCGCGCATCGTGAGGCAGATCACGATCGGGACACGTGGCGCGTTCCTGAGCGTCGATCGTGTCACGACGCGAATTTTGAGACGATCGGACGGATCGTGTGGGTTGGCTGATTTTTTCTCCATATAAGAGGGTCGGTGCCATGAATGCTCGGAAAAGGCGGCCGAAGTCTACGTGGCGCCACGTGGCAAGTCAATCCGTTGACTTTTTTTTTTTCCGTTCTCCTCTGCTTTTTCTTCGCCTTCGCTCGCGAGCGAGGAGCTTCAACGAAGGGTTCGAGCTTCGACTGGAACGGAGATTTGGAGACGGCGGTCGACATACTAGAGCTCGGCACCGTGGTGAATGGGTTCGAGCTTGGAGAAGAAGCTCGACGGGAATGGAGCTCCGGCGAAGTCCGCTAAATCTGGTGTGCGGGTAAACAGACAGAATTTGTGAGTTCGAGGAAAACCTGAATAACAGAACCTAACCTGATCCGTCGGAGGTTGATCGTTGACTCCCGCCGTTAACCTGCAAAAAGTGCGAGACACCGGGGGGGATCCCGGCAACGCACCCTTCGACGCTCAAGTCAGTAATCAGAAATGGTTAAGAAAGAGCGTAAATTGAGAAAATACTGATTACCTCGCAATGGAGATGGATGGGGGGTATTTATAGGCGTCTTAGGGACTGGTTTTAGGAATGTAATCCCCGTGATTTAGATAAGGAATATTCCTCGTAAGGCATGTAATCTGATAAGGTATATTCCCTGTAATCAGTTAAGGAATTTAATCCCTAATCCCCAGTGAAAAGATAGATGTGAATCATGGCCGTTGATTTAGATCTAATCAGGGACCTTGATTGTATCTTGTTGGACCGGGCATGCAGTGGGTTGGAACCCGTACCCAGTTGACGTGGATCCGTTCATGAGTTATTGGGCTTTGAATAAAGACCCAGTTCCCATTTCAGACCCGTTTGTAGGCGAAATTACCGTTTTACCCCTGAGCTTTAAGATTCGTGTCCGATATGAACGGTCCCGATTTAATCCTATTTTTAGCCATATCACGAGCCCCCCACTCCTAAAGACTGAGTTTGATCAGCCTTTGAGGAGTAGTTTACTGTTCTAATGGCGTACGGAATTTTATCGGTGTTCTTAAGGGAATTCGGATCTTGTTCGGGGGTGTAACGGTGTTATTCTGGGCTTGTAAAATGCCCAAAAATATCCTCAGAATTTTTTGGATTTTTGGTGATTTTTCCAGATTTTTCTGAATTTTTTCTCATTTTTTTGAATTTTTTATTCATTTTCCGGATTAAATAATTAATTATCAAAAATATTAATTAATTATTCTAATTTAATAATTATTTTTTCAGAATTTAAAAATAATTTTTTCTGAATTAATAATTATTTTTAGAATTTTTAATTAATTTTTTCGATTTTTTAATTACCTTTTCGGATTTTTTTTTAAATAAATAAAAAAAACAATTAAATAAATAAATAAATAATTTAAATATTACCTAGACACGTGGCAGATTTCTGACCGTCCATCATGATCAGATCCGCGCGCATCGTGAGGCAGATCACGATCGGGACACGCGGCGCGTTTCTGGTCGTCCATCATGATCAGATCTGCGCGCATCGTGAGGCAGATCACGATCGGGACACGTGGCGCGTTTCTGGTCGTCCATCATGATCAGATCTGCGCGCATGGTGAGGCAGATCACGATCGGAACACGTGGCGCGTTCCTGAGCGTCGATCGTGTCACGACGCAAATTTTGAGACGATCGGACGGATCGTGTGGGTTGGCTGATTTTTTCTCCATATAAGAGGGTCGGTGCCATGAATGCTCGGAAAAGGCGGCCGAAGTCTACGTGGCGCCACGTGGCAAGTCAATCCGTTGACTTTTTTTTTTTTCGTTCTCCTCTGCTTTTTCTTCGCCTTCGCTCGCGAGCGAGGAGCTTCAACGAAGGGTTCGAGCTTCGACTGGAACGGAGATTTGGCGACGGCGGTCGACATACTAGAGCTCGGCACCGTGGTGAATGGGTTCGAGCTTGGAGAAGAAGCTCGACGGGAATGGAGCTCCGGCGAAGTGGGAGTTCGGACTTCGTTGCTTCGGAGCTTTGAGAGCTCGGCATTGGAGCTCGGAGGTGTAGCAGAGCTCGCGAAGGAGACGAAGGCGGAGCTCGGCATCGGAACTCGGAGCGAAGGTGGTCGGTCGTGGCTGAGCTTCGTTTGTTGGCTTCGGCGGATAGAGGAGAACGGCTCGGTGATGGGGTCGAGCTCAGTGATAGAGCTCGGTGAAGAAGGAGGCGAACGGAAGTGGAGCTCGACGAAGGAGACTGAGCTCGGCGGTGGGTTGGCAGAGGACTTCGCAACGGTTGTCGATGAGTTCGGTGGGAAGAAGCTCGACGACGGGGAGACACGGCGATGGTGGAGCTCGGCCATGGTGGAGTTCGCTGAGTTGATGATGGAGACGGAGCATCGAGCTCGGCGAGGGGAGCTCGCGGTGGTTTGGCGAGCTCGACAGCGGGCTCGACGACGGAGCCATGGTGCTCGGAGCTCAGAGCTCCGGAGTGTGAGCTTGGACATGGCGGTGGTGAAGTTGGAGTTTCGGCATGGGAGGCAGGCGAAGAGCTCGCGAAGGAGATCTCGGAGTTGAGTGGGGCTCGGCCATGGTGGCGGCGGTCCAGCTCGCTGACGGAGCTTATGCCTTGGCGAGGCTCGGAGAGGTTGGGAACTCGGCCATGGAGGTGGAGATTCGAGTTCGGCATTGGCGAGCGCGGAGCTCGTGGTTCGGCCATGGCTGGCCTGGTGGTGGATGCTAGCTCGGTGACGGAGCTTGACGCCACGGCGAAGCTCGTCGAAGCTTGACGCCATGGCGAAGCTCGTCGAAGCTTGACGCCACGGCGAAGCTCGTCGGAGCTTGGCGACGAAGGGGGTGAGTTCGGTATTTGGCGATGGAGGTGACGAACTGTGCTGTTTTATTTGTTTTTTGCTTGGGTTCTGTTTTGGCGCCAAAATGCTGAGGAAGGAGATGGAAGGGGTTCGGGTTGGATCCCCTTAACGGGTCCGAACCCGGCCCCTTGTACCCTTTTTTTTTTTTTTTTTTTTTTTTTTTTTTTTTGTGTGTGTGTTGCTTGTGGGTCGGTGCTGAGAGCGTTCGGCAGCTGGTGCCGAACCCAACTGGTGCCGAACTCAAGCCCGTAAAACGGTCGGTGTCAGGAACGCTCGGCAGCTGGTGCCGAACTCAACTGTGCCGAACTCAAGCCCGTAAAACGGTCGGTGGCAAGAACGCTCGGCACGGGTGCCGAACTCAAATGTGCCGAACTCAAGCCCGTAATACGGTCGGTGGCAAGAACGCTCGGCAGCGGGTGCCGAACTCCAATTTTCCCTGCAGAGTTCTTCTTGATATTCCCGGTGCTACGGAGGTCGGCTCGGGGCGTGCGACCCCTTGTTTCGAAGCTAATTCGAAGATCTACGACTTTTCTTTAGGAGTGAGATGAAGATTCACCCTCCTTCCTGGTCAAAACAGCCAGAGAATATCCTTGTATACATGAGGTTGAGGAGAGTTTTCGATGTTCCCGGTGCTACGGAGGTCGGCTCGGGGCGTGCGACCCCTTGTTTCGAAGCTAACTCGACGATCCACGACTTCTCTTTAGGAGTGGGATGAAGATTCACCCTCCTTCATGGTAAAAATAGCCCCGCAACATCCTGGTCTTCATGAAATTGGGGAATGTGTTCGGTTTTGGGGATTTTGGAAGAGGAGTTCCACTCCTAGGGACGGAGAAGCTGCGCTAGGAAGACCCTTGTGCTAGGAAGACCCGTCCTGTGAGCAGAGCGAAGAGCTTGGCTCTAAAAGAGAGCCGTTTGTGAGACGAGTGTGAGGAGGAACTCTAGGAGAGAGTTGCGAGCTCCGAACTCGTTGAGAAGAGGTTCGCTTCGGAGGCGAGCGGAGCGAAGGGCTTGATTCTGGGAGAGAGCCATTCGGGAGACGAGTGTGAGGAGGAACCCTAGGAGAAAGTTGCGAGCTCTGAACTCGTTGTCAAGAATGCTCGGCAGTTGGTGCCGAAGTTTGAGACTTGTTGATTTTTTGGTGGTCTCGACTGCCGAACTCAAGCCCGTAATACGGTCGGTGGCAAGAACGCTCGGCAGCTGGTGCCGAGGCTCGAGACTTAGAAATTTTTTGGAGATCTTGACTGCCGAACTCAAGCCCGTAATACGGTCGGTGGCAAGAACACTCGGCAGCTGGTGCCGAGGCTCGAGACTTAGAAATTTTTTGGAGATCTTGACTGCCGAACTCAAGCCCGTAATACGGTCGGTGACAAGAACGCTCGGCAGCTGGTGCCGAACTCTAATTTTCACTGCAGAGTTCTTCTTGATATTCCCGGTGCTACGGAAGTCGGCTCGGGGCGTGCGACCCCTTGTTTCGAAGCTAATCCGAAGATCTACAACTTCTCTTCAGGAGTGAGATGAAGATTCACCCTCCTTCATGGTCAAAATAGCCGGAGAATATCCTTGTACACATGAGGTTGAGGAGTGTTTTGGTCGTGGGGATTTTGGAAGAGGAGTTCCACTCCTAGGGGCGGAGAAGCTGTGCTGGAAAAACCCTTGTGCCAGGAAGACCCTTGTAAGAGCCGTGGGAAGACCCATCCTTTGAGGTCAGCAAAACGAAGAGCTTGGCTTTAGGAGAGAGCCATTTGGAAGACAAGTTCGAGGAGCAACTCTAGGAGAGAGTTGTGAGCTCCGAACCTGTTCGAGGAGAGGTCCATCTGGGAGGCAAGCGGAGTGAAGAGCTCGACTCTGGGAGAGAGCCATTTTTTGAGACGAGTGTAAGGAGCAACTCTAGGAGAGAGTGGTGAGCTTCGAACTCGTTGAGAAGAGGTCCGCTTTTGGAGGCGAGCGGAGCGAAGAGCTTGACTCTGGGAGAGAGCCGTTTGTGAGACGAGCTTGAGGAGCGACCCAAGGAGAGATTGGTGAGCTCCGAACTCGTTGTTTAAGTGAGGGAATCAACGGTTGTGGGAGCAATTCCGAATGGCGAACTACCCCTAGCTCGCTTAGGAGCGAACTTGCGGAGTAGAGTCGAACCAAGTGTTGGACTCCGGACCATTCAACGGCTGTGGGAGCAGTTCCGAATGGCGAGCTACTTCTAGATCGCTTGGGAGCGAACTTGCGAAGTAGAATCGAGCCAAGTGTTGGACTCCGGAACCATTGTCAGTTTAAGGGTTGTGGGAGCAATTTCGGATGGCGAACTACCCCTAGTTCGCTTAGGAGCGAACTTGCGGAGTAGAGTCGAACCAAGTGTTGGACTCCGAACCATTCAACGGCTGTGGGAGTAGTTCCGAATGGCGAGCTACTTCTAGCTCGCTTGGGAGCGAACATGTGAAGTAGAATTGAGCCAAGTGTTGGACTCCGGAACCATTGTCAGTTTAAGGGTTGTAGGAGCAATTTCGAATGGCGAACTACCCCTAGCTCGCTTAGGAGCGAACCTGCGGAGTAGAGTCGAACCAAGTGTTGGACTCCGAACCATTCAACGGCTGTGGGAGCAATTCCGAATGGCGAGCTACCCCTAGCTCGCTTAGGAGCGAACTTGCGGAGTAGAGTCGAACCAAGTGTTGGACTCCGGAACCATCGTAAGATTAAGGGCGTGGGAGCAATTCCGAATGGCGAACTACCCCTAGCTCGCTTAGGAGCGAACTTGCGGAGTAGAGTCGAACCAAGTGTTGGACTCCGTACCATTCAATGGCTGTGGGAGCAATTCCGAATGGCGAGCTACCCCTAGCTCGCTTAGGAGCGAACTTGCGGAGTAGAGTCGAACCAAGTGTTGGACTCCGAACCATTCAACGGCTGTGGGAGCAGTTCCGAATGGCGAGCTACTTCTAGCTCGCTTGGGAGCGAACTTGCGAAGTAGAATCGAGCCAAGTGTTGGACTCCGGAACCATCGTTAGAGTTTAGTGAGTCGCGGGAGGAGCCATGTAGAAGAAGCTGGACTCCGAAATCACCATTTAACGAGTCATGACTCGGAGAGATTGAGATGAAGCAAGAGCAACAATTTCCAATGAAAAAATGTAAAGTTTTATTGAAATAAACTAAGTGGCTGCTTCAATAAGGCGAGCCATTATTACATATTGTTGGCCGAGTTACAAGCATCGGCCTTATTGAGAATCAAGATCCTACTTCTATGACAAGGTAAAGACCTCTTGGGAGGAGCTGGGAGGTTCTGAGTCTTGAAGCTCGCCGGGCCTTCGGTTCGTTCGTTGGCTCCTTAGTAGGGAGGCTCGGCCCCATCTTTTTGGACGAACTTGGTAAGGTGCCCCCGCTGTATGAGTTCTTCGATCTCCTCCTTGAGAGCCCGACAATCATCCGTGTCGTGGCCGTGGTCCCTGTGAAAGCGGCACCACTTATCCTTGTTCCTCTTCTTTCCAGGTGTGTTCATTCTAGGGGGTGCACGGAGTAGCCCTTCCTTGTCCACTTCCATAAGAACTTCTGATATGTTGGCAACGAGGGGGGTGAACTTCTCAAACCGAGGAGTCGGGCGATGCTGTCCATTGTTGTCCTTCTGAAGCTTCTTAGCCTCTTCTTCTTCGGTCAGCTTTCGTTTCGTCCCTGAGGTAGACCCTCCGAAGCTTGGAGGGTAGGCGGCCTCTTCGGCACGAATGTACTTGTCACACCTGAGAAGGAGGTCGGCAAAGTTCTGTGGAGGCTTCTTAGCAAGAGAGGAGCGGAGGCTGGAATTGAAGACGTTGGATTGGAAGGCGGCTGTTGCGACGGATTGGTCGAGGGAGGCCATGGACCTGACCTCCGCAGTGAACCTCTTCACATAGTCTCTTAATTTCTCACCTTTCTCCTGTCTAAGTTGGAGGAGTGAGATGCTGGTCTTCTCCGTGCGTCTGCTGCTCACGAAGTGGGTGATGAAGAGTGTTTCGAACTGCTCGAAGGAGAATATGGAAGACGGTGCGAGGCGGGAGTACCATTCTCGAGCTGGGCCCTTCAGTGTTGCGGGAAAGGTCTTGCAGAGGAGGGCGTCGGAAGCTTGATGGAGGAGCATCAGAGTCTTAAAACTCTCTATGTGATCAACGGGGTCAGTTTCTCCGGTGTAAATCTCGAACTGGGGAGGTTTGAACCCGAACGGCACAGGTGCATCCACTATGGTTCGGGAGAAAGGAGGTCTGCTAGGACGAAGAGTTCTCCCCCTGAGCTCTTCTTCTCGGTTTATCTGACCCAGGCGCCTCTCTACCTCATGAAGACGGCGATACATGGCGTCGTCCCTCCGACGGTAATCAGCCGAGCCTCTAGACTCGTCTTCGTAGGAGGGAGAGAGAGGGCTACGGCGATGGTAACTTCGGGAGCGACGAGGACTTGGGGTACGCCAGGAGTTACTAGGAGCAGGACGAGGAGATGGGGATCGCCGGCGAGGGCTTCGGACCGGAGGAGGAGATGGGGCCTTCGGCTTATTAGGGTTTTGACGGAGGTTGAGTGCCTGTTGTACCATTGCTTGGAACTGCTGGAACTCGGCACGGGTGATTGGTGCCTCATTGTTCCTGGGCTGTTGCTGATCTGCGGGGGAGTGCCTCCTTCTGTAATGCTCGGGGGACTCCCTCCTTCCCCTTCGGACAGGGGATCTTCTGTAGTCTCGGCGGTGAGGGGATCGCCCAGCCGGACGTCGTTGGCGGGAGGCTCCCTCTCGGGCCCGCTTCTCGTCCAGACGGTGGCGTAAGTCCTCCACCTCCTGCTGGTTTTGAGGATTATGAGAGGCCATGGAATCCGTAGAGGCTTTGTGTATGGAGACGCGGTCTTGATGGAGAGGTTGCTTCATGCGGGAGCCCCCCACACTGGCATTCTGAGGACCGGTGGGACGCTTGGGGGGTTCCTGATTCTGAAGAGGAGGCTGATCTTGTTGAAGAGGGTCCTCCACTTGAGGCGGGGGTTGTCCCTGCTGCGGAGCGGGTTGGACGGGGACTACCTCTTGCTGATCGGCGGGGTTGGGCCCGCGGTTGGACCCTCTGGACCTGACTTTTCTCGGAGGCATGGCTAGAGAAGATCGGACCAACGGGAAGAGGAGGGGCTGCTATTCGTATGGTTTCCCACAGACGGCGCCAATCTGTTACCGCTAAATCTGGTGTGGGGGTAAACAGACAGAATTTGTGAGTTCGAGGAAAACCTGAATAACAGAACCTAACCTGATCCGTCGGAGGTTGATCGTTGACTCCCGCCGTTAACCTGCAAAAAGTGCGAGACACCGGGGGGGATCCCGGCGACGCACCCTCCGACGCTCAAGTCAGTAATCAGAAATGGTTAAGAAAGAGCGTAAATTGAGAAAATACTGATTACCTCGCAATGGAGATGGATGGGGGGTATTTATAGGCGTCTTAGGGACTGGTTTTAGGAATGTAATCCCCGTGATTAGATAAGGAATATTCCTCGTAAGGCATGTAATCTGATAAGGTATATTCCCTGTAATCAGTTAAGGAATTTAATCCCTAATCCCCAGTGAAAAGATAGATGTGAATCATGGCCGTTGATTTAGATCTAATCAGGGACCTTGATTGTATCTTGTTGGACCGGGCATGCAGCGGGTTGGAACCCGTACCCAGTTGACGTGGATCCGTTCATGAGTTATTGGGCTTTGAATAAAGACCCAGTTCCCATTTCAGACCTGTTTGTAGGCGAAATTACCGTTTTACCCCTGAGCTTTAAGATTCGTGTCCGATGTGAACGGTCCCGATTTAATCCTATTTTTAGCCATATCAATATATATATTTAAAATTTTCGAATGCCGTTATTCAGGATAACGACATTATTTATATGTTTTTTTCATACTTAGAATTTTTTAAAGTTAGAAGATTCACACCCGTAAGAGAAATATACTGATGCCGTTATTCCAAATAACGGCATGAAAAAAAAGTAAAATAGATGTCGTTATTGGGAAGAACGGCATCGAAATAACCTATGCCGTTTTTTTCAATAACGTTTCTTGCTGACGTGTCCTAAATAAGGGCAAATCGCTAATTGTTTTGGAAAGTAGAGCAGAGCGCTAAATATTTTCAAAAAGTGGGGCAGTAGGGCAAAATTTTCGGTATTATATAGGAGATGGGTAATATGTTAGGGTTGGGTTCAAGCGGGTGAGGGTAACGGGTCTGGGGGTATTGCGGGTTTGGGTAGGATAGGTATATTGGGTTTGGTTAAGTACAGGAACGGCTCTGGGTTGTTCATATAAGGGTAATGGGCTCTTTTACACATGGGTTTGGGATTTTGGTAAATTAAAAACAGGGTAGGTATAAAGAGTAATTAAATGGGTTTTGGGTTTAATAAATGGGTTATGGGTTTGGTTTATAGGGTAGGGGTTTTAAATAGAGTTTAAGAAAATCCAATAGGAAAATAGGGTTTTAAAAATTCAATAAAATAACAAATAAAAATATTGTCTCTAATAAAATGCAATTTGCATTACAAAATATAATTTATACAATTAGTAGATAAAATGAATTTTTAATAACTAGTCAAAAATATTAATAAGAACAATAATACTAATAACTATAATAATAATAAGAGTAATAATAACAAAATAAGAATTGTATTTAATATAAAATAATAGAAACTCGTTACAAACAAAATTATTGACCGAAAATAGATTTTGAAATAGAAGATTATCAAAAATACGTTTTGATAAAAGAATTTGAAAACCGGGAAAAAAATAATTTGCGATTTTTTTAAATATAGAAAATACACAAAAAATACATCTTTGGGGAAACAGGGGTTACACCTGGAGGGGGTCCGGCTCCCGCACTGCGACGCACTCATCGTCAGCCTTGTCATGGCAAACTATGAGGTCTGTCGGAACCTCGTAGACAACGAAAGCTCGGTGAACATCCTCTTCCTCGAAGCATCTGAGAACCTCAAGCTCCCTCGAGATAAACTAAAGCCAGCCAGGTATACCCTGCACAAGTTCTTCGGCATCCCGGTGCCGATAGAAGGGATCGTGACCTTGGATGTCACTGCTGGTTCGACCCCCCATCGATGGACCAAGTCAATGGACTTTAAGGTGGTGAACGTCAAAGCGGCCTACAATGCCATTCTCGGCCGACCGGGGCTCTGCTCTTTCCAGGCCGTTCCCTCGGCCTACCACCTGAAGTTAAAGTTCCCGACTGAATCAGGTGTCGGGGTCGTTCGGGGGAACCAAGAGGCAATGCGGCCATGCTACATGACAGCTATCGGGGGCAATGTGTTCCCCCTGGACGCCGTCAAATTACAACCCCCGAGGAGCCAACCGGAGTCCGAACCGGCGGACGAACTGGAAGAAGTCTCGTTCGAGACGGAGGACAATTCAAAATATTTCTGCATGAGCTGCTCCCTCGCTCCTGACCTAAAGTCCGTCCTGATCGGCTGCATTCGCCGCAACGTCGACCTTTTTGCTTGGAAGCCATCCGACATGCCTGGGATTTCCGAAGAACTGATCTTGTACAGGCTGAGCGTGCTCCCTGGCTCAAAGCCGATCATCCAAAAGCGACGTAAGTTCGCTCCGGAGAGGCGGCAAGCTGTGAAAGCGGAGGTGGACAAGCTCTTGTCCGCCCGGTTCATTAAAGAGGTAAGCTACCCCGAGTGGCTGGCGAACGTCGTGATGGTAAAGAAGGCAAGCGGGAGCTGGAGGATCTGTATAGACTTTATGGATCTTAATAAGGCATGCCCCAAAGATCTGTTCCCCTACCTCCGCATCGATGCTCTGATCGACGCGACGTCGGGTCACGAGCTCATGTCCTTCATGGACGCCTTCTCTGGATACAATCAGATCTGAATGTTCCCCCTGACATAGCCAAGACATCCTTCATCACCGACCAAGGTCTTTACTGCTACCGGGTCATGCCCTTCGGGCTGAAGAATGCAGGTGCAACCTATCAGAGGCTCGTCAACCGAGTCTTCAAGGACCAGATCGGTCGCAACATGGAGGTGTACATCGACGACATGCTCGTCAAAAGCCAGAAGGGACAGGACCACGTCGTCGACCTGGAAGAAGCATTTAGCATCCTTCGGACCCACAACATGAGGCTCAATCTGGCCAAGTGTGCATTCGGCATCTCCTCGGGAAAAATTTTCGGGTTCGTTGTCAGCCAGCGCGGCATCGAGGCGAACCCCGAGAAGATCCATGCCATAATCAACATGGCCCCTCCTAGAACATCAAAGAGGACTAACGGCTCACAGGAAGACTGGCGGCCATCGGCCGTTTCCTCTTCAAGTCCAGAGAGAAGTCCTCCCATTCTTCAAAGTTTTGCATGGAACCGAAGGTTTCGAGTGAGGGGCTCAACAGCAGGGGTTATGGGTTGACGAGTTACCAAGCATTCTCTGGGTCCATCGCACGACGAAGAGAATCCCCACGGGAGAATCGCCATTCAATCTGACTTACGGTGCAGAGGTGTGATTCCCTTCGAGATCGGGCTCCCTTCGCCCCGCATCATGGCCTTTGATGAGGATAACAACTCGGCACAATTGCATGCCAACCTGGACCTGTTAGACGAGGTCAGGGAAAAATCCGCAATCAGAAGGTGCACATACCAGCAGAGGATCGAGAAGTTATACAACAAAAGGGTGAGTCTCACCAACATCAAGTTAGGGGACCTCGTTCTCCGAAAGCTGGCAGTATCCAACCCCGGCCAAAAGAGGAAGCTAGCTCCAAACTGGGAAGGCCCATACAGAGTCTCTGAGGTTGTACGTCCGGGCACGTACCGCCTTACCGACCCGGAGGGCAAGGCCGTGAAAAGGCCCTGGAACGCGGAGCACCTTATCAAGTTTCTCGAAGGGGAGGATTAGCACCTCACACAGCCCTTGTAGATCCCCCTTGTAAGCGCCAAAATGTAAATGACACCTCGTGCCTTATTTTGTAAATTTAATATAATGTACATTTACCCCTTGTTTTGGACTCGGCCCTCGGATGGTACCGCGAGCCACAAATTCCTTCTCTTAAAAACTAAAGCTCGGCGCTCGGATGGTACCGCGGGCCTCAAAAAATTTCTCTTACAATATTGAGCTCGGCACTCGGATAGTGCCGCGAGTCTCAAAAAGTCTCTTCTAAGGTATGGGGGCTCGGTATCGACCTCGAGCAGGGTCTCGGCTTTTTCAAGCCATGCTACCTATCACTCGGTGATGACCTTCAGCTACGCTCATGCTATCTACCCGAGAACAAGGTATGGGGGCTCGGCATCGACCTCGAGCAAGACCTTGGCTTTTTCAAGCCATGCAACCTTTACGCTCGGCGATGATCTCCGACTACACTCATAACAGCTTCTCTTGGTATGGGGGCTCGGTATCGACCTCGAGTAGGGTCTCATCCTTTTCAAGCATTCTACCTATGCGCTCGGTGATGACCTTCATCTACGCTCATGCTATCTACCCGAGAACAAGGTATGGGGGCTCGGCATCAACCTCGAGCAAGGCCTTGGCTTTTTTAAGCCATGCGACCTTTACGCTCGGCAATGATCTCCGGTTACTCATAACGGCTTCTCTTGGTTTGGGGGCTCGGCATCGACCTTGAGTAAGGCCTTGGCTTTTTCAAGCCACGGAACCTTTACGCTCGGCGATGATTTTCGGCTGCACTCATACTATCTACCCGAGAACAAGGTATGGGGGCTCGGCATCGACCTCGAGCAAGACCTTGGCTTTTTCAAGACATGCGACCTTTATGCTCGGCGATGATTTCTGGCTACACTCATAACGGCTTCTCTTAGTATAGGGGCTCGACATCGACCTCGAGCAGGGTCTCGGCTTTTTCAAGCCATGCTACCTATGCGCTCGGTGATGACCTTTAGCTACACTCATGCTATCTACCCGAGAACAAGGTATGGGGGCTCGACATCGATCTCGAGTAAGGCTTTGGCTTTTTCAAGCCATGCGACCTTTACGCTCGGCGATGATTTCTGGCTACACTCATAATGGTTTCTCTTGGTATGGGGGCTCAGCATCGACCTCGAGTAAGGCCCAGGCTTTTTCAAACCACGCGACCTTTACGCTCGGCGATGATTTTCGGCTATGCTCATGCTATCTACCCGAGAACAAGGTATAGGGGCTCGGCATCGACCTTGAGCAAGGCCTTGGCTTTTTCAAGCCATACGACCTTCACGCTCGGCGATAATTTCTGGCTACTCATAACGACTTCTCTTGGTATGGGGGCTCGGCATCGACCTTGAGCAAGGCCTTGGTTTTTTCAAGCCATGCGACCTTTACGCTCGGCGATGATATCCGGCTACACTCATACTATCGACCCGAGAATAGGTATGGGGGCTCGACACTAAAGTAGAGGATGAAAGATCTTGGAATCTAGGATCCTCCAATACGTTTTCGGTATCATCTATGTACAAATGGCTTAATGATGGAGAACTAAGAAGTAAGGGGGCGAGCATTATTTGGAGTATCAAGGCGCCCTTGAAGGTCAACGTATTTATCTGGCTTGTGATGAACGATGCGATTCTGTCTAAGACCAATCTAAGGAAAAAAAATATGTAAATTGATGTTAGGTGCTCCAATTGTCTTAACACTGATGAGGATTCAAGCCATCTCTTATTCACTTGTCCTAAGGCAGCTCTGGCCTGGGAAGTAGTTAGTCGAGGGTTTGGTTGTCTAGAGGGTCCTAGATCGAGTTCAGATGTTTGGGGACACTGGAGGGTAGATTTAGTCTAAAAAAAGGATAGAAAGACATGAGATATTGATGCAACAGCTACAATGTGGGGTATGGCAAGATCGTAACTAGCATTGGTATAAATACCCAAAACTCGGATCCGGCACAGACCCGACCCGACCCGGATCCGGTATTGGACCGGAACCGACCCGGCCTATTCGGGTCTGGGTCCTAAAATGGGATCCGTTGTACTTTCGGGTCCGGGTCTGGGTCCGCTCAAAAAGAGACCTGACCCGGACCCAGACCCGGACCCATTAAAAAAACCAAAAAAATAAACATAAAAAAAAATCTATCCTCATCTCTTCCTTCATTCCTCCTCAATTCTAAATCTTCATCTTCCAAACTCAAAGCTCATACATTTTTCTTCTCTCGTCTATTCTAAATCCTCCTCTCGTTGCCTCCGCTCGCCGCTCACACTCCCGCTCCTACCCGTTCGGGTAGGAATATTTTAATAGGATCCGGATCCAGAACCGGACCCGGTCATCACGGGTCCGGGTCCGGGTCCGGATCCAATTTTTGGACCCGTAGGGGACCGGGTCCGAGTCTGGGTAGTGAAGGACCCGACCCGACCCGACCCAACCCAATACCAATGCTAATCGTAATGACTTGTGCTTCCGTAATGTTAGATATAGATTTCCTGTTACTATGCATAAAATCTTCATTTTCATTCATGATTGGGCAGGTTACGCGGGGGTGAAGAAGCGGCTACGCATGGAAGTGGAGTAGACGTGTACTCCCGCTGAAAGAGGGCTCTCTTACATGCTTTTGAGATTGCTAACAATCTATGTATCTTTCTTTATGCATTAGAGACTTTAGTTCGAGATGTTATGTATGGACTTTTGGATATGTAGTAGCTATGTAGTAGCTTCCTTGTAACTTATTCTATTTTGTTTTGTTAATTTTTCATTAATGAAGCAATGACGGGGTCCTCTTTTTTTCAACAAAAAAACATATCTAATTAAAGTGCAAAAGTTATAGAACAAAAGTTTAGTACCGTACTTAATGTAAGATTGACCTAGAATTGTAAATCTTGGATTATTCATATACAATGACATGTATCTTATAAAATAATAGAAACAATAAACAAAGAAAATAGAGACGAGATGAAAGAAGATTATTCTCATTCATCGGTTTTTCATCTCTATACAAAGGATTTACCCAATGGCCTATTTATAGGCTTACAAAGAATACAAAGAGACAATTACATAATTATTACATATGAATAAATATGAATGAATGTAGTGGTGGTGGTGGAGAATGTGGAATGAGTGGGGGGAGTTCAATAGACAATTCACACTTAATAATTTATTTATAACACTCCCCCTTGAATGTCTATTGAATGTAAGTAAGAATATGCCTCGTTAAAACCTTACTAGATAAAACCCAAATGGGAAAACCCCTAGTGAAGGAAAAAGAGTACATAATCTTTAACAATGATATGCAATGAAGATGCTATCTCGTTAAAAACCTTACCAAGAAAACCCAGTGGTACAAAACTTGGTGAAGGGAAAAAGAGTGCAGTGCATATCATCTCTCCCCTGACGAGATCATCCGATTAGGACTTTCAAAAGTTGTATCTCAAATCTCGATCAATTCTACCATCCTTTCCAAAAGTTGGGGTGATAAGGTCATAGCGAGCAATCTTCTGGACTGTCACTTGATTCTATTTGGTTAACAATGATTTCACCCTTTTAATTGAAACATGAGTGAAGAAGAATTTCTGGTGAAATATGTTTCGGCTGATTGCCTTTGAAGAAACCCTCCTTTTATTGAGCTTTAAAGCTGTATTATCTTCAAATAATATTGTGAGTACTTCTTGATCGATTGAGGATGACACGTTCTCCAAATATATAAAGAAGTTAACCGATCAAACAAACACATTTATGCCTCGCATGGAGCCAATATCTCTTGATTGATATCTGGATTTATAATGATATGATAAATACTCTGCATTTGCATAACCAATCAAAACTGATATGGACAAATTAGAATAATATAATCCCATATCCATGGTCCCTCGAAGTTATCTTTCATACCAGTCCAATGACTTCGAGTTGGCGAGGAACTTCATCTTACTAGTAAACCAACCACATAAGGTATATCATAATATTTATTATTGATAAGATATATTAGTGCTTCAAAACTGATATTGCACTAAGAAATGGTACTCCAGGACCAAGCAATTCTAATGCCTTACAAATGTTTAATTTGGAAAACCTGAAAACAAAAATGATGACAAAAACAAGAAATTTGCTTATCCAAGGTCTTTTCGTCTTAAGATATTTCTTTAAACATTGCACGGCTTGTACAACTCTTCAGGAGTTCCAACAGACTTTGACCTTGAATATTTAATAAATATATGTGAGCTTATATGACCATTATTATGGTCCCCTTTATCGAAAACTCACTAAGATGGTTATATCACATTTTGTTTTGATTGTTTTAATCCATACAAAGCATTGTTTCACTTTATTGATTATACTTTCCGGAAATAGTTATTATGTGCTTCTGGCACTTTAAATCCTTCAGATAGTTTTCATATTTATGTTATGGTAATACAAACCATACAGATAGTTTGTGATCACATCTATGAGGCACGTTTTCAAATATTCATGTACTGCCAGACTTATTATATCCACCACAAGAGAATATTTCTCTTCATAATCAACACCAGGCATTTGGATAACACCTTTTGCGACAAGCCGTGTTATATATATAGTAATATCATTTTATTCATTTTTTCCGCATAAAATACCCACTTTATAATCCACCAAATTATTGTCTTTTGGTGTTTGGACTATATGCCCTCGTTTTGCAAATGAGTCTAATTTTAAACTTGATTGCCTCTTTCAATTTTTGGCCAATTTTATTTTATTTCTACACTCTCCCATAGAGATAGATTCACGATCTTCATTTTATTCATAATATTGCGTGTTATGTTTTATGCAAAACATTGTCGACAATTATTTTTACAATGGTTCCATCTTCTTCCCGTAATGACATAGTTAATCGAGATCTCTTTATTCTTCATTTCAGGTACCTGATGATTCTCTTTATTATTAACTATATCAACAGTCTCTTCTGGAGCTACATCCTCGTTTCGACCATCATTTTTATTTGCTCCTTATTTTTCCGAGGATGTTTATAATTTTCTTTGGAACCAAGTGATCTACCACGTTTCAGGCATGCCTTAAATTCACTAGTAATTATAGGTAATCCTTCAGGGATACCAATTCTGATTGGAGCGTTATCAGTTGGAAATAAGATTTGGTCAGTAAATGTCTCGCAGTTAATTGACATTATCTTGTAACTGAATTATCCTTTGAAATTTTGGTTCAAACTAATTTACTCGAGGATTAAAACTCTCAATGATAATTCCATTATATTTCTTTTTTCAACTGTTTATTTCCTCCCCCTGATGTTGGAAATTAAAGTGACAATCTACAAACCTTGCAGTAAATACATCTCTAGTCACTAGTTCCACAAACGTGATTATAGATGGAAATTCCCAACATATATTCCCATTCTTCTCTCAGGTCCCCTTTTTTTATTATGCGTTGTGGTGGATAAATTCATAAATGGGAAATATGTGGTTCCTGACCATGAACCAATTGTCGGGGGAATAATTATTATAATTGGTTGGCCGGATGCGTGTAAGTTGTGATGAGTACAAAACGGCATGTCCCCAGGTCCAAACAGAGAGATTAGATTTCATAACCATAGCTGTCACAATTCAGTGTATTCGTATTTGAAAAATCTTCTGGTTTTTCAATGGACTGCCACATGAATTCTCAATTATTTTCGCATCAGTAATGAATCGGGATGGTCTAACCGGTCATGCCAAACCTTAACCATCTTTGTAAACTTATGGTTTACAATATTAGTAAATTTCGGGTTTACTGTGATATGATTCAACCATTCTTATATATGTATAATACAATCCAGATCACAAAGTGGAGTAAACTTTGTAACCCATACCTTTTGATTGTCATACTTAAGGTAACGCGTATACCTTGTCCATTCGTAGTCTTATATCTAAACAAATTTATCGGGACTTTAGAGAAAATGGTGTATTTTGAATTATGAATTTTGTGCCTTCAGGCATCATGGAATTAGCTCTTCGGGAGCTTATGAAATTTAACTCTTCAAGATTTCTAATTTCACACAACCATATAAATTTATATAATATTGGTATGTGCTTCATCATATCTCAAATGAGAGAATATGTATTATAGAGTGTGTGTGGTAATAATGTCTTCAAGACATTTGTCCCAACTTGAATCTTGAATTTATACATAAAAAAAAAAAGAAGAATATTATCATAATTCATAACAGACATGAAAAAAAACAAAACTTATAAATAAAGTAACTTGTAAAGCAATAAATCAAGCATATATGATAATATTAAACTTAAATAAACAGAATATTATCATAACTCATAACAGACATGAAAAATAGAAACAAAACTTATAAATAAAGTAACTTGAAATGATAAATCATTTTGATCACTTCTGGTGATCATGATTTTTATCTTCAGGATAGTATATTTATCACTTCTGGTGATTATCACTTCCATCTTCAGAATGGACATAGAAATCTACCACCTTTAAGTGTATCATATTATTGAGGTTATGACCATCAGTTAATTCTTTCCTTTATTCTTTAATGATTCTTGATATAAATCAACAAAATATATTACCGTACTACAGGTACGCGACCGATGGTCTTGCATCATACGCCAATGATGGATTGTTTATACATTTTATTTTCTCTTCATTATCCAAGTCCACATCTATGACCACGATGATGGTTACCCTCATGGCTAAAATTACTAGAACAATTATATAGCATCACATTCACTTCGGAGAATGGAGCATGTCCAATATATAAGACTAAATCATCATTTTTCCATACATTTATAGTTAGCCACAGTTATACATATTTAGATTTACAGGATCGTCATCAATTCATACTCATTGTATTGTTATTATACAAATAATATTTTCTTCATTTCGAGAGATCTTCGGGATCTTTAATTTTTATATATCAAATTCTCACATAATTCTTTTTGCTAGAAGAACAATATTTTATTTAAATTTCAAGAGATCTTCAGGATCACTGATTTTAATACAATCATCTTTCACTCCTTCAGGGGGATTGTGATAAAAGAAAATTATAGCTTTCGTTATATCTTTCGTATGATCTCATTTCGATGATTCTTTGAATCCATCAATTGTCTCTTTGAGACTTTCGGCATTCAAATGAATTTCAACGTCCAAAACTCATGACAAGTAATTCTTGTCGGTTATTATCAAGAGCTTTGAAAAATAAGAACATAATAAAATTATATGCATAATTAGAAATAAAAAGACGAGATCAAAATATAACTTTTCTGATACACAAGATCCATAAAAAATGGCGAGTGTAGAGCATACTAAGTTATATTGATCTTAAGGAAATGATCGAAAGTAAAAAATAATAAGATGAACTCGAGATTAACATACTTACATATATAAGACCAAACATTTTTTTCTTTTTCTTCGGATGAACTTGAGACTCGAAAGGTAGAGACTCGTGCTGATAACGTCTTATAAAATAATAGAAACAATAAACAAAGAAAAAAGAGATGCGATGAAAGAAGATTATTCTCATTCATAGATTTTTCATCTCTATACAAATGATTCACCCAATGGCCTATTTATAGGCTTATAAAGAATACAAAGAGACAATTACATAATTATTACATATGAATAAATATGAATGAATGTAGTGGTGGTGGTGGAGAATGTGGAATGAGTGGGGGGAGTTCAATAGACAATTCACACTTAATAATTTATTTATAACAATATATATTTTGCACAAATACGGACACATGAAGGATGAAGGACCCGAGACAACATAGATATAGCAACACAAGAATTTTCAAAGAACCAAGACACGGGGAGACCTTTTTTCTACAAGTGGCCTGATCGATTTTAACTTCATGGGTTGAAATTTGATTCATGAGAGAATATATATGATCGTTCGACCTATAGATAGTACGAAATATGTACTTGGTCAATATAATATATATGTTGGCCAAGTACATATTTCTCGTGCTTTCCAGATCTCACAACACGAACTACAAATATAAACGTTCTGGTTTAATGTATGCAAGGAAGATAGTTTTGTGATTAACTTCGGCGGAAACCTATTTTTAGACCATCAAGAGCTTCTACACAGGCTTAAGCAGACAGTCTTAGACGGTATGTAATTCTCCAATGACGAAAGAGATGATAGGATATGGACACTAAACCAGAGCCAGGTATTCACGGTTAGCTCCTTGTACTCTCACTTAAATGATGGAGGACTTAGAAACCAGGAAGTTAGAATCATCTGGAGAATCATCTGGAAAATCACTCGTTACGTAACAGTTCTCTAATTAACGGGAAAAGGGAAACAACAGAAAACACCCCTAAACATCCTCCCTCGTACCAGTGATGACGAGATCCACCTCATCAGCGTCAGCTTCAGTCAAGACAAATACTCGCCCCTGCTGGTACGGCTTCTTTCCAGTCTGCTGAGTTGGTCCATTGCGGTTAACATTCCGCGGCTTGAGGCATTGAGATTGGTAATGTCCCGTTTCACCGCAGTTATAGCAATTCACCACAGGAGGTCTCACAAAATTATTTCCGGGTCTTCCAGCCACACTGATAGCGTTCTCCCTTGTCAGTTTGAACCTTTGTGCCGATGGTTGTCCTTTGAAATTACCAGCAACTGCGGGCCTCTTCCCCGCATTCTAGTTGTTCCTCCGATTCTGAAACGTGGAACTGCTCCATGTTCGCCTCCGTGGCTGCCGCTCGTTTGACTAGCTTCTCAAACCTCCTGACGAGGGGTATCATCCTGGATCTTAGACTTGGCCTTAAACCATGCTCGAACTTGTGAGCTTTCTTCGCCTCATCCATCACCAATTCGGGTGCATACCTTGAGAGCTGAGTAAATTTGGTCTCATACTCCCTAACTGATATGCCGCCCTGCTGCAACGCTAGAAATTCCATGGCCTTCTTCTCTTGGACATCTGAGGGAAAATAATGACTGCGGAATTCCTCCAAAAATTCCTCCCAGCCAAGACCCAAGCCTCCCATCGTCCGCTTCATCGACTGCCACCACACAGCCGCATCCTTCCCAAGCTGCTGAGTCGCCAACTTCACTTTGCTGCCCTCCGAATTTTCCAAAACTTCGAAGATAGTTTCTACCTGCCGAATCCAATTGTCAGCCATGTCAGGGTCTGACTTCCCCTCAAATACCGGTGGTTTCATCCGTTTAAATGATTCCACGAGTTTGATTGCATCGGGTACTGGATTCACAGGCACCCTTCCCTGATTTTGATTCATGGCAACGGCATTGAGTGTCTGATAGACCCTCGTTAGCTCCGTTTCCAAGTCCAGACCATCACCATTTCGAGCTCGTATTCCAGCCATATTCTGATGCAAAAGATCTATTAAATTCGAAGTATAAAACAGGAACTTTTAAGTCAACATTTCCAATTCTTTAAATTTCAAACTTTATACATTCGAATTTAAAACATTTCTGACATCAAAATAAAAGCAATAGATGATACAACGGTCTAACTCCTATGGTTCCTCTTGGCTTCACGAAGCTCTCCCCGTAGTTCCTCCATTTCCTGCTTCATTACATCGGTCATGTTTTTCCTCTTTTCGAGTTCCCACACACGATGACTGAGAACTGCAAAATCATCCTTGCGTTTCGCCAACTGAGCCTCCAATAGCTCGACTCTCTCCCGCAGAGTCTCTACCTGCCTCTGAAGAGACACAATGAGATTATCCTGAACTGGTTCCTCTTCGTCAGAAGAATCATCATATGTATCCGGAGGTGGAGTGATCTATCGGGACTCAGGCCATTCCTCTTCCACTTCTTCGGGATCTTCCTCGTCTGAATCAGCTTGCCCGGGGTAGTAATCTTCCTCAATAATGTGCCAATTGTCATCTCCAGCTGGGTCAAAGTGGTCCGCCATCTTAGAGATAGAGAGGAAGAAGCATAAATCATAGAGCAACACAAATGTAAGTGACTTACTTTTAAATCTCTAGACTCGACCCACACTATAATGTCCACTTCTAGGGTGTCGTTCCTTATAAATTTGTACTACTTAGAAGCGCGCTCTGATACCACTCTGTGACACCCCGAATTCCAAATACAACTGAATTCGATATTCCACAGGATCTTTAATTCACTTCGTACAATTTTACAAGGAATTTAAAACTTTTACTTTATATCAGAGTTACAAATGAATCTTTACAATTTACAGTGGAAGCAAAATTACAATATTTACATGAATGAAATTACAACAACATTTGAATAATCTCTAAGCATCAGTTCTTCTTTAATCTTTATCATGCCATTTATCCTGCATATGAAACTGTGGGCACGTCAATTTATTCAACCGACGAATATTATATACGGCCATCCTCTCTATGCCGGAAACAATATAATGATTTTCCATACTTAACAAACACAAACTTGTTCACAAATCAAACTAAGGGGAATATCCTATTGATGTCGTGTTGTGATTGTGCACTTAGTTACTAATGCAGTTATTTATATTATATGACACTAATGTGCACTTGTTTGGATTCTATGCATCCCATACTACATAGGTCCGAGGGCAAGCCCTTACTCGTTCTTCATATTGTAGGGTTCAATCCCTCGTCATGACTTAATCTACTACTGTAACTACGGTAAGTATCCTAGATGTTTTATGAGTAACGAGCTCATGTACAGACCACCTGGAGGGAAATCCCACGTCATGTCACGACGCATCGTGAAGACAACCTATGGACAATTCAGCCTCCATCATGGCACATGATCCTCTCGCAGTCACCAAACACCCCACAAGCGTCGCCAAGATCCCGATAATTCCGGAGTAGTGCCCACGTCATGTCACGACGCATCGTGAAGACAAACTGTGAATCACACCCACATCGTAGACTCGAGGCCCTCATGCTTGTGTTTTTCTCTCACTTTCATCACATCTTCACTAAGTACTAGTTCTTAATTTAATGAAATCATGAACAAAATCAATCTCTTAGGGTCAGCACTCTCACTAATACCGGTCTTATTTCTTTCATTTCACCATGACCCAAACATGGCCTTTTCATATCCATTATCATATCTCATATCTTTTAATTGCCGGTGTGAGTCTTGACTACACCCTAATTCTCAATTTCAATTCACAATTACGATGTTGAGTTATCATACTCAAAAATCTCTTTTCCATTTAAAAAAATGATTTCTAATCTTTTCCATGAATCAAAATTTCATACATATAGTTCAATTGTAAATCATGCATTTCATAACCAACAACTATTTCCATATTAATTTCATATCTCGAAAACTTTTCCTTTAATTAACTCAACTATTCACCAAGTCATAATCACCACATACTACTCATTTGGCAAAAAAAAACTCATACAAGTCGTTTTTATACTTTATTTCCATCAATCTTCCTTTTTAACATTTATATTAACCACCTCATGAAATCACACATTTTTATGAAATTATAAAGGTAAGAAACAATAGTTCGAATACAATTTCACCTCAAAAATACACTTTATTTTAGTCCAATAACTCCCAATTAATTTTCATAGGTTGTATATGATTTTAGAATAATAAAGATATTTTTTTCAGAATTTTTGTAAGTCAAGAAAGTCCCAAAAAATCAAATTGTCAAAAAAATAAAGTCTGGCTATGACCAGAATCGAACCAGCAACCTTGAAGAAGACAGCCCCACGCGCCGACCACTAGGCCGAAGCGCGCTTGCGATATAAAGGGGAGTCAGAGAGTCATATACTCTCGGTTTCGGTCTCGAATTCTTTAAACCAACACACAAAAAGAGTGAGTGCAGGGTATCGAACCAAGGACCCCAGAGACGCGCCCACGCTATAGTAGCGCCAGAGCCGACTCGCCGACCACTTGAGCTACGAGCTCAAATTGTCACAACTACAACTCGAAATCCATTTACCTCGACTCTCTGTTTTATTAAACATTTTTGATGTTCAAAAACTCTTATCTTCATTTTACTTGCACATACCGTTATGAAAATCTCCAGAATACTGATTTTATCTCGAATCAACGCTCCAGTATTTTAAAATAATTTTTTGACATTAAAACATATATTTCTTATGGCATTTACAAATTCTTATGCCTACATAAACAACATTTCAAGATAGTAATTTCTCTACAAAAACAACTCATAATAGAACTATAATTTGCTGTTCTTTTCTTTTATTAACAAACAATGCTCGTGACAAGTTTCATTCTTTATAATTTGCAACACAATAGTTCATTTAGTGCACAAATCAACAATTTATTCTACTAGCAATTCATAATCGATTTCTACATTATCATGGTCCCAATTTAACATTTTCATAACCACAAAGCAATTTTTTTACTACAATATTAAGATTCATGATAAATTATCATACAATTCACCAAGCATTTACTAAATCATCTAGCAAGTCCTTTTTCAAGTTAAATGTACTCTTATTAGTTTCTTTCATGCTAATTATATCATCATTCCTAGCATGGTATCTAGAATTCGAAGTAAGGGAAATCACCCACCTATTTTGGAGAGAAAACCACAAAAACGACTCCTAGAATGAAAGAGCTCTTCTCCTCCTAGCTTGAGCTTACCCAAAAGTGTTTCTTCTCCTTGCTTGTAGTGCAACCCGAGCCTCCTTGGATGTGTTGTCGGCCTCCTTTCAAATGCAAGCACACTCAACTCTCTCTCTCTCAATCTTTTATTCTCACTCTCTACTAACACAACATCAACTACTGACAAGTTTGTTTTTTCCACTATAGGTTTGATGAATTAGGCTGGGGAGGGGGGGGGGGGTATTTATACAAGAATTTGGGGAAAATAGAAGGCTAGGATTGATCTAGGAGTTAGGAAACAAGAGCTAGGATTCAATGGGAAGTTGTAGCAACCAACCATGATCACAAAACCACCTCCCACAACTCCACTCTCTCTTTTCCCCTCCCATTCCTACCCGGCCAACCAATGAACAAGCACAAAGACACGTGCTAGTGCAATGCACGTGTCTCTAAAGCCCCCTATTCTAAAAAGTTGTACATACACATATTATAAAAAGTCTATGAAAATGTCTACCTTACAAGTTGTGAGGATTAAAAGAGAAAATAAATTGATGGACTTTAATTTAGTGGGCCAAAATAGTTTACATTTAAAATAAATTAGATTGAACTCAAAATAAAGAAATACTTATGCTTATCAAAATAGGCTTTAATAAAAACAATGGAAAAGATATATATATATATATATATATATATATATATATATATATATATATATATATATATATATATATATAGAGTCCCCTTCGGTTGCACACTACTTTTGGTGAGCACTCCGTGAGCACTCATGAAATAGAGCACCTATGACAAATCCGAACCGCTCATATTGTTCTATATACCTTAGATAGCCTAACAATAAAAAAACAAGTAATTTGAAGTTAATTTGCCCATCCATTATGCTGTTAGAATTTTCAGCCATACAATTTTGTAATGGTGTAAATCATGGGCAAATGAACTTCAAATTACTTGATTTTTTATTGTTAGGCTATCTAAGGTATATAGAACAATATGAGCGGTTCGGATTTGTCATAGGTGCTCTATTTTGTGAGTGCTCACGGAGTGCTCACCAAAGTAGTGAGCAACCGAAGATTTGTCTATATATATATATATATATATATATATATATATATATATATATATATATACACACACACACACACACACACACACACACACACACACACACACACACACACACACTCATTTGTTTATGTAATGAAAAATAACTTTATAAAAATACTATTTATACAAACAAGATTTGCACGTGCACAATACGTACAATTTAATAATATAAAATAATAGTTCTCATAAATGAAAAATCAGGGTATTACAGGAAGATTATGAAAGAACTTTATGTAGAAAAATATTGATTACCTTGTTATGGTGGGGGGAGAGGGGCACTCATAGTCGCTTTAGGAATCCGTTTCGAGATAAGAACAAATATCTACTTTCCGGTGAGGATGAATAGAAGTGGTTAAAACTACCTCTTAGGGATAATTATGAATCTGAATTCTTCTTTATCATTCTGAACTGGTTTGTAATGGGTTGGGACCCATACTCAGTAGGAAAGATCCGTTTATGAGTTATTGGGCTTTGAAACAAGACTCAATTTCTATTTCAAACCCGTTTGTTGTGGAAATTACCGTTTTATCCCTGAGAGCTTTAAGATTCGTGCCTGATTTGAACGGTTCCGATTTAATCATATTTTTAGCCATATCAATTCCTTTGGCTAGTTATGGATGATGCAGTCCTCTCAAAAGTCAACTTGAGAAGACGAAAAGTACCAATCGATGGAGGATGTCAAAGATGCAATGATGGAGAGGAAGAAACTAACCACATTTTTTTGCAATGTCCTAAGGCTAAATTAGCATGGGAAATCATGGGATTGAGATTTGGTTTGGTAGACTGTCCAATACTATTAACGACGTTTGGGGTAGATGGAGAGATAACCACATTAGGAAAGAGAGTAGGGGGATATGGGACATTACGGCAGCTGCTATTATTTGGATTTTATGGCTAGATAGAAATGATGCATGTTTTCGTAATACCCATTGTAGATTTTATATTATGTTTTATAAAATTGTAGAGCTGATCAAATTTTGGGGCATGGCATTCGGGAGTGAGGAAGAGGCTACGCATTGATGAGGAGTAGCTCTGTGGGTGATATCATTCGACGCCTACCTCTCTCACTGCTACATGGGAGATTATGGCCTTTTGGTATTATGTAGAGCTTGGTTCGGCCTACCGGAGTTGCTATTGTGCTTTACTCCTTGTATTTTGTATCTTGTTCCCTTGATTGTTGTTTGATGCTTAGTAGATGTAGTTAAACTGGATGTGTAATATTTTGTATCTTTTAGTTCGTTAATCTATACTATTATTAAGCAAAGCCCTATTTTGACAGTTTTTTACTATCATGCCCTCATAAACATAAAAAACTAAAAAAATAATGTAGGATTAATTCTGTCAAACTTTATCCCTCATACCTACACAGAAAAGGGTTACAACCGTAATTTTCACACAAATCAAACTATCTATCTAAAAAAAAATCCCCCCTCCCGTCGATTCCTCTACCTCTCTCTCAAAATCCCAACCGCCTCTCTCTCTCCTCATCCCCCCGTCGATTCACCTTGCTCCAGCTCCGCCCTCGAACTCTCCTCCCTTGCGTAGTGTCATCGCCGCGACACCCTCCCCCCCACTTCGCCAACAGCTACTCCGCCCTCCAGGCCTCCTCCCTTACGTCGCGTGACCACCGTGACCCCCGCCGACTTCGCCAACCGTAATAGAGGCTTCTGGATTTTCTCTCTTGGAAGGCTCTCCTCATTTTAAAGCATCTTTTTCACTCTCTAACTCTCATCATTTCTGAAACCGTCATCCTAAATCCAACGATCCCATCTCTCTAAGATCCAAATCGTCCATCATGTATCGCGTTGCCGCTGACCTCGCGTCCAAAGCCAAGTGAGATTTCCTCCAAATGTAGATCGTTTTGTTTGATTTTGTAGTTAAGACTATGATTCTCATTCTTCGATTTTTTTTTTCTTTTTCTGTGAGCTGTAGGGTAGGGTTGCTGCCAACATCAGCGGAAGACTGGTGAGGATCGGAATCTTGAATTTTATTTTTGTTTGAATTTTTGTTGATTTTTGGTGAGTTTGGATTTTTGATTTGAGTGATGTGATTGTCTAATGGTGTATTAGATCGGAAGTAGGCTGGGAGGGACCAGAAACTATGCAGCGAAAGACATCAGATTTGGAGTTGAAGCACGTGCTTTGATGCTTAGGGGAGTTGAGGAGCTTGCGAATGCTGTCAAGGTCACTATGGGGCCAAAGGTATAATCTAATCTTGCTTTCTGTAGGCTTTGGTTCCAAAATATTTGAAATGATTATAATTTCTTAAACTTAATATGCTCAAGGGTCGGAATGTAGTTCTGGAGCAAAGTTTTGGTGCACCAAAAGTTACGAAGGATGGTGTCACTGTGGTAAAGAGTATTGAGTTCAAGGACAGAGTGAAGAACATGGGTGCCAGCCTGGTGAAACAGGTTCCTAATGCGACTAATGATGTGGCCGGTGATGGTTAGTTTTCTCACTCAAGTATTGAATTGTGAAGCACATTTAACTTAAGGCTCTCTGTCTGGTATTGCTGAAAACTGAAAGTACTTTGGCTGAAAAGTATTTGGTACCAAAAGTACTCTTTGAAAGAATTATAGTATTTAATTATTACTACAAACCGCACGGGCTTTTGGTGCACCAAAACTTTGTGAATGGTATATGATTTTTATCATCTCCTCATATCTTTTATACTTGAATTCAGTTATGACCTATTTACAAAAAGAATTCAGTTATGAGCTTAGTGATGTGTTAGTGATATGGTTGTTCCTTATGCATTTCTCTCATGTAAGATGTAATCATCCTCATTCATGTTGGGTAATCCAACCAAATGTTTGAAGAAGACTTTGAATTGATAATTTTCTCGACATTCCAAGAATAGTTGAACTCTGGGCCTCTCTTGATGTTTTTGTTATCTTGATTTTTATGTTTAATTAATAACTTGAACTGATGATTTTTCAATTTCCCAGCATGGATGGATTGAAAGAAGGGTTCGCTCACTTCAATTCAACTCATATATGGAAGGAGGAATCCTCAAATTTTAGAAGAGTCTTTTACTTCTACGGGGGACCTACCTGATCAACAAAGGTATGTCCTTTTCCATTGCTTAAAGAATTCAACTATTCCTAATGTTGATGAAGAGGCTTGTTGCATGTTTGACATAGGCCTCTTACATATTTGTAGGTATATTCAAAATGTGATAATCAATTAATTCTTTGATCTTGAAATTATCTCCCACACTCCCTTTCTCAGTTCAGAAGGGAGTCTTTGACTCTTTGGTCCAATTTAAGCAACCTTTCTGATTTTTCTTTATGCTTAATAATAATAGAGATTTTAAGATTGTGAGTTATTACGAGTAGACACCCACTGTCATAGGCTATTTAGTATACATGTTTTTGGTACACGTGCATTATACTAGTTCTTATTAATGGAACTCATGAGATGACATTGGTCACTATTGTATAAAGAGTAATGCTTCATCCACTACCAATTTCACTACCATTTTGTTCACTATCTTAGGTGGCATATTCCTATTGGAGAGTTCTCCCACCTTCTCTATCTTTCTCTATCTATTGGAGTGTGCCATCTAAGGTAGTGAACAAAATAGTAGTGAAATTGGTAGTGGATGTAGCATTACTCTTGTATAAAATCTCTACTACTATAATGGGAGAACCCCTTAGTCCTTAACCCAACCCGTGCAGCGCACGTGTTGGGTTATGAACTAACTTTGGTAAATATTTTCAAAAGTGGACCAGTTTGGTCAATATTTTCGAAAGTGGATCAGTTTGGAAATTTATATATATATATATATAAATAATGGGAGAACCCCTTAGTGTAATTTGTCCTCAGCCCAAATATTTTTGAAAGTGGACCAGTTATGGACTAATTTTGGTAAATATTTTCAACCCAAATATTTTTGAAAGTGGACCAGTTATGGACTAATTTTGGTAAATATTTTCGAAAGTGGACCAGTTTGGTAAATATTTTCCACAGTGGATCAGTTTGGAAATTATTTTCTTTTTACCCTTTTCATTATCCCTTCAATTTTTTCCCGTGCACGTGTATTATCCCTACAATTTATTCCACGTGCACGTGTGTACGTGTATGATACTAGTATATATATAGAGAGAGAGGTTTGGTGTTAATCATTCTCATATATTTAAGCCATAAATATAACATCGCAATTCACGAGTACATTAAATGTACATGCATGTGAATTCCAAAGTATCCGGTAGAGTTTTGAGAAAGACAATGGGAAAGTTGGCAGTAGTGTGTGAAACTGCACTGCTAAAATTGATTGCAGATTAGTAATTATCTGATGGAAGTGGGCACGAGCGTACTCGGGTTGGGCTCCATTAATGGAGCCAGATGCAACTGGCTGGCTCATACGAATAGCATGAATAATCAATTCAATAGATGAGTTTAAAAAAATGGAATTAATTGCTCGACTGTACATCGACATTTCATCGGGTATTAGATATTGTTTTATAGATTCAATGAGGAATTGAGATAGTGGAGTGGACCATAAAATTATTTCCATGGAGTAGATAACATTTTCTATTTCCCTGTTAGCGAAGGAGCTAGACAAGGTCAACTAACACACACTCAGCACACACCGCATATGGAAATTCACTTGCTCAAAGGTATTAGAATTATAGACTCAAATATACTTAGGGACGAAGTACTTAAAATTGAAGAAGAAGAGGAGAAGACGAAGATAGCAAGAGAATGCAACAACAGCTAGAAGAAGTGCAGCTGGAGAGTTGCGGTCGACTATCATGGGGTGCGGTCGACCGACCACCCAACCGCAACTAGGCTGCTAGGTATCTTCGAGTGTACAGGGTTCAACAGAGAGCGGGACAGTCGACCGTGTAGTCGACCGACCAGGGCTTCAGGAGTGGACTTTACACGTTGCGGTCGACCGACCTGGGGGTGCGATCGACCGTCAGCGGCGCTCTGTGTTATTTGGGCTGACGGAATTCAGGCCCAATAAGCTGGATTTGTGTTTATCTTTTAGGGTTTACTTGGGGCTATATATATGGCTGTAGACTCTAGGATTTGTATCACTGTTGAGATTAAGAGGTGCGCCGTTATCATTGCTTAATTTCAGGAGGGGATTGTGCCGAGTGTTTCAAAGGTAAGGGAGAGAGATTGAGAATTGTAATCTCTTTGTAATCTTTGTAATTCTTAGGGAATAAGAAGTAATGGTTATCTTTGCTTATTGATTATGTCCTTATGAGATCTTGCATATATTATGGTGGCTTGTCCTTGGTTCATCTCGGTCTCGGTAGTTTCGATTGCTTGTGGTGTATTTCCGCTATTAGCACTACAAGTTGTGGTAGATTCTTCAACAAGTGGTATCAGAGTACTAGGTTCGAGATGGCCGATAGCAAGTTGAAGATTGAGAGGTTTGATAGGAGTAACTTCGTGATGTGGAAGATTCAGATGATATCGTATCTTCGTTAGAAAGATCTTGATGGTCCGTTGTTTGATGAGAAGTCGGAAGGTGGAGACAAAGATGCGAAGGTTTTGACGGATTGGAATCGTTTAGATCAGAAAGTGCTAGGGCGGATTCAGTTGGGACTGAGTAGTAAGGCGTTATTTCATATCTCGTAGGTAAAGACCATAAAGGAGGCTATGGATATTCTTACGATATGTATGAGAAACCATCGTCATCTAATCAAATTCTTCATTTGAAGAAATTGGTCAATATGAAGTTGAAGGAAGGGGGTTCAGTAGCAGAATATATGAACAATTACTGTATGCTTTATAACCATATGGAAGCTGCAGGTTCAAAGTTTTCAGAGAGGGGGCAATTATTGTTACTTCTATCTACTTTACCCGATAGTTATGGTACAGTGAAATAGACTATTACAGGTACTATGACAAATTCGACGATTCTACAGGATGTGGTGAGAAACATTCTGAACGAGGATGTGAGAAGGGTGAGCAACGGGGGATATCCATCATCATCTTCTAGAGATTCCGCAATGTCTATTGAAAGGAGATGTGAGAGAGTAGTTCATCTGAGAGTGGGTCTGATAACAGCGATGGGGGACATGAGCCTAAGTGCTGGTATTGTCACAAGAAAGGTCACATGATACACAGTTGCAAGACTTAGATGAAGAAGAAGCAGGAGAAACCGAAGAGAGATATCCCAAAGGAAGCTCAAGTGAGGCTTGTTGAAGAGTTATGCTTATCATCTCGGGAGGAGTTGGGTACTCAAGATCGGTGTATTGATTCAGGAGCTTTTTTTATTGCACTCCGATGAGAGAGGTGTTTGATGACTACGAGGAGGGTTCTTCTGAAGATATGATTGTGGGGAATGGTCACATGTGTTCTATACATGAGGTTGGTACTGTTCGAGTGAAAGTCAATGATGATCAAAATGTTGTCTTGCGGGAGACAAGACATGTTCCAGACTTGAAGAAAAATCTTATCGTGACTGGAAGGCTAGACAAGGAGGGGTGATCTACTGCAGTTGATAGTGTGGAGTGTCATATAGCTGCAAGTTCAAAGGTAATTGCAAAAGGAAAGCGTGAGGAACATTGTATTTGCTTAGAGACGCGGGGGTCGTTTCTCCTGTAGTTGACTCTCAGCCGGAATCAAGTAGTAGGTTGTGTGGGGTGCAACTAAATTCTTTCAATTGTGGAGGGGAGGTTACTAATTTAGTGGGAGCTACTGGTCATGGAAGTGATCCTAAAGGGCAAGACGCTACTGCGGTGAGGGTACTTTGCGATATGACAGTCGAAGCTTCAAGTCGCATTTGTGAGGTAGAGAGCACTGGTATCTATATGCGGGTGATGGCGATGAGGGTAACCGATCTATGACTGTAGGAGTTGAACAGTCTGCAGATTTTGTGGAGGTGTCGTCCACGGAGACTTCTAGTGCAGAGGGTGCATTGAGAGGCTTTGAATCATGTCCGATGTTGATGAAGATTCTGCGAGTTGGGGAGTCCTGTAACATGAAATCCGACACAGGAGGTTGTTTCTCCGGTATTTGTGCTTTATGCAATTGGCGGAGCACATCCTTTATGAGGCGATGAGGGGTGTTGGTGCACTCCACATGGTGGAGTGGAGAATGTGCTCTTCATGAGAGTGGGAAGTACTTGAGTCTTCCATGAAAGTGGGAGATTGACAGAGATAATGCGAGGTAAAGATTACAATAACTTTGAAGCGTTGTGTATTTGGTCCAAGTGGGAGATTGTTATGATTGTGGACTCAAATACACTTAGGCACGGAGTACTTGAAGTTAGAGAAGAACAGGAGAAGAAGAAGACATCAAGAGAATGCAACAACAACTAGAAGAAGTGCAGCTGAAGAGTTGCGGTCGACTGTCCTAGGGTGTGGTCGAGCGACCACCCGATCGCAACTAGGCTGCTAGGTATCTTCGAGTGTATAGGGTTCAATAGAGAGCGGGACAATCGACCGTGCAGTCGACCGACCAGGGCTTCAGGAATGGACTTCACATTGCGGTCGACTGACCTGGGGGTGCGGTCGACCGTCAGCGACGCTATGTGTTATTTGGGCTGACGGGATTCAGGCTCAATAAAGTTTATCTTTTAGGGGTTAACTTGAGACTATATATATGGCTGTAGACTCTAGGGTTTGTATCACTGATAAGATGAAGAGGTGAGCCGTTATCATTGTTCAACTTCAGGAGGGGATTGTGCCGAGTATTTCAAAAGTGAGAGAGAGAGAGATTGAGAGTTGTAATCTCTTTGTAATCTTTGTATTTTTTGTGGAATAAAAAATATTGATTATCTCTGCATATTGATTGTGTTCTTGTGAGATTTTGTATATATTGTGGTGCATTGTTCTTAGTTCATCTAAGTCTTGGTAGTTTTATATTGCTTGTGGTATATTTCCGCTATCAACACTGCAAGCTGTGGTTGATTCTTCTACACAAGGCACACATTTACTTGAAGACGATATTTCCTAAATTGTAAGCGTAGATGTAAAATATGGAAATTTTGATATAGATTATTGTTTTTAGATTAAGCTCTGAGTAGGAATACCCAAGATTGTCATATTCCCAGTGAAAATACGATTCTCACCGAGGCAATTAGGAATATGAAATTCTTCTCAGAAAAGAATCTAAAGAACTTAAGCACATACGCTAAAAAATTAGTGGAGGAGTAGAAAAGATTTGAAAATTATTAGAGCATCCACAATGGTTTTTTTCTTTTTTTTTTAATTGGCAGTTACAATAATAAAAAAATATGGTATTTATCTGTAGTGGTTGTTTGTTAAAATTTTGCTAAAATTCGAGAAAGACGAGAAATATTATTTTGTCCGGTTGGTTTTTGTTTTTTTTAGAATTAATTAATTAGTGATTAAATATTATAATAGGTTAATTAAATAAATTAAATAATATAATAATACCTAAAATATAATTAATTACACACTAAACCTAATTAAATTGACTAATCTACCACTAACCTAGCCCAGAAATGCTGGACGGGACATTTTTTCCCGTCCCAAGCAAAATTGCTTGAGACGAGACAACATGTCTCGTTTTAGTATTTTTTTGAATTGTTTTTTTTACAGACGGTACATGTTGTACCGTCCGATCAATTAAAAAAAAAGTTGTCAGACGAAATATATTGTCTCGTCTGGTTCCATTAAAAATTGAAAAAAAATTGGGACGAAACATGTTGTCTGTCTCTCATAATATGAGAATCGCAAATTCGTTTCTCAAAAATGAGAAGCGACTATAGCTATTTTGTCAAAATATGGCAAAATAGCAAACGACTGCAGTACCTTGTTTGCTAAAAAAATGAGAAATTGGTAAATATAGAAAACGACTCAAATTATATTAATCTTTCTTGTTTACTTTCTCCTTTGCCCGCTGGTGAAGTGAGCTTTGTTTTGGTTCTGCATCTTTCCAATTTTTTTGATCTCGGATCTCCTTACACGATCATATCTCAAATATCATATACTTGATATACCTTTAGCGGCTGCAGGTGCTGGCATAACACAAAGTTTCTTCCTTTCAGATCAGTATTCTTCATTTTAATATGCAGCAAAACATAAGTTGAAAACTTGATATACCTGGGGCTTGTGAACAATAATGATTGATGCCCTCCCTCCCTCCACCTTAAAGGCTTCATCATGCTGTTTCTCAATGGGGGCAATGAGTCTTCATTAATTTCTTCTCTCTTTTTTTCTTCATGTTCAGATGTCATGAACATGCATGTTGCCTAGCAACCACCATTCTTACCAAACCATCTGACTACATCCAACTCATCTTGACCTCCCCTAATCATCAAGTGCTGCATATCATTAAAACCCTAGACAGCCTAGCATGGGCCATCTTCAAGATCCCAAAACAAGCAACTTATTATTAACCTCGCATGCAAAAGATGATGATGACCGAGACCATACATAGCCCTAGCAGCAACTGTAACGTAAAGGGGTTAGATATATAGTACACCAAGCTTTGACATTGACAGCAAATACAGTAGAAGAAGATAGTGGAAGGAAGAAAGTTAGGAAAGATGAGCACCATCCATTCTCATTTCTCTGCCCAACACTCACAATCAATATAGGCAAACACCAGTTTGTAATTTTCCATCATTATTAATTACTACTATTTATTCATCAGTTTGTAAACACATATTGGCATACATATTCCCATGAATGATGAATCCCATACAGAGGTTGCCTACACTCTCTTTCTTCTCCTCTCATATTTCTTCTCTCACATCTTACAGTAGAACCATAATAAGAGAAACTATTTAAACAAACCACAAAACATACTCTTTATTCTTTAACCGTTCCACAACTTTAGAAAACACATATCACAACTCTATATAGATAAATACTATTGAACTATACCTCCCTTACAAAAACTCAAACAAACCGGGTAACAAAAATTTACCATCGATCGATCGTTCAAATTTAACACTAGAACAAGTACCATCTCTTCCTTCCTGATAACAACACGAAGCACTCTACATTATTGAGCAGCTATTGGCATTTTCATCACTGAAGAAATGTGTGTATGGCTCACTCTGAGGAGGCGGTGGACCCATGTACATACCTTGAGGTGGTGGTGGTGCCGGTGGGTACCCCATCATAGGCTGGTACATTCTATCTTGACCGTTGATCATCATCATCCTCTGTTGCTGCTGCAATGCCTGCATGTATTGCTGCTGTTGGTAAGGATTGGCTACGGACATCATCATCTCTGGTGGTGGTGGTGGGCGCATCTGGCCCGGAAAGTACCCTGCAGGTTGTATCGCCCCAGCCGGAAGTCCCTGGACAGCTCCTTGAGGCCCCATTCCACGGAAATTCGGACCCATCATCATCATGTTAGGGTTACTAACATTGGGATTAGGGTGGTTCATTGGATGTCCCATCCCCAAATCATTCTTCACACCACCATTACCATTACCATTACCATTACCACCTCCTCCATTCTTGCCATTAGTTTTTCCATTGCCAGTGGGATTGGGGGCATTCTTGTTATTATTACCCCCTCCTCCATTCTTGCCATCTTGGGCCCCACCACCACCACCACTGTTTTTGCCATTCTTCCCACCAGGGCCGCCGCCGCCGCCGCCTCCTTTTTTACCGCCACCACCATTCTTCGCCTCATTCCCTTTACTCTGAATTGGGATTTCAACTTTCTTTGCATTTCCACCTCCACCTCCACCTCCACCTCCTTTCATCACCCCATCATTTCCGTTCCCAATCATGGGCTTCATCTTTGAGTTGTTGAAATCACCATCAAAGTCCGCACCGCCGAACCCATCAATGTCATCAAAATCATCCTCCTCCTCATCATCCTCATCATAGTCGTCGAACTCATCGAAATCGCTTCCTTCCTCTTCAAGTGGGAGGGCAAATTTGACTGATTTCGGATCTTTCTGGAAGGGGAACTTCAAATCTTTAAACTGGGGCAGCTTAAAATCCTTGGTTCCCTTCATTTGCTGAAGTTGCTGCTGCAACTGCTGCTGTTGTTGTGGTGTTAGTGAAGGGGGAAGACCACCACCACCGCCACCACCACCACTATTGTTTCCACCCTTTTGGGGCTTGCCCTTGCCATTGCCGTTGTCCTTTTGTTGCTGCTGCTGCTGCTGCTGTTGTTTTTGGCCCTTCCCACCATTGTTTACAGCTTGCTGCTGCTTTTGGGTCTGAGAATTGTTGTTGTTGTTGGGTTTTGGAGAGAGGAGCTCAGCATGCTTGCCAGATTTGGCAAGCTTTTTGATGAGGGTGTTAGGATCTACATTGCCTGAAACAGTCACCTTCCCCTGTTCTGCGTCTATGCTTGTTGTGTACACCCCTAAAATCAACAACAACCCAAACAAGGAAAAGAAAAAAAACCAAATAAATAAATAAAATAAATAAAGAATAAACAGCAGAGATTTCATCAGTTGAGTTCTATCATATGTTGGATGAATTGGGGGAGGAAAAATTAGAGGAAAAAAAACTCCTACCCCTCAAATTTAAGTATGACTGTGTAAATTAACAGTGGAAAGAGAAGAGTAGTAAAAAAAAAACACCATCTATTTTTTGGAGGAGTTTCTTCACTTTCTGTTTGCATCCATCACAGTGAATGTTCACCCTCAGAACACAAGTCTGCAAGTTCAGCAACACAGGCTACTACTATTAAAATGCAAGAGAAAACATCAATCAACATACATGGCAAGTACAATTATAAATACGAGTTGATGATCGGGGAAATAAATGGAAATAAGTTTATATGGACTATAACAACAAAAAAAAGAAAAAAAAAAGATCTTGATTGTGACAAAAATAAAATAGTAGAGACACAAAAGGAGGAGTACCAACCTGTATCTTGACAATTTCTTCCTTGTTGCTCATCTCTTGAACAATACAATATTTTGGGTCGAACCAGCTGAAACAAAGTGCTTCAAAGCCTGGAGAGAAAGAGTATTGTTTTCAGAATTCCTGAGTAGAGGAAGAGTGAGAGAGGGGCATTCTGGGAATGCTCTTTTAGTTGAAGGGCTTTTGGGAGAGAAGGGAGAAAAGGAGACTGAGAAAATTTGTAATTTCTAAAGAGAACCCACTTCTTACTGTATTCTCTCTAAACTCCTCCTAATTTACATCTTTTGCTTTCTCCCACACGTGTAAGAGCATCCACATTCATTAAGCATTTACATATAATATGTATATTTTAGCAAAAAGTGCGATGCAGTCGTTAGCTATTTATGCATAGGGTAATGCTACACCTACTACCAAATCTACAACCTTTCCCTTTATAATTTTAGGTGGCACACTACTATTGGATGTTTCTACTACCTGCTCTACAATAAACTCTACTAATAATGTGCCACCTAAGGTTATAAAGAGAAAGGTTGTAATTTTGGTAGTAGGTGTAGCATTACCCTTATGTATATTATAACAATTTCAATACAGTAGATTGCTATATATGAAATTTGCATAATATAAGGACATAATATTTTATAATTATTTTAAAGGATCGGACAAACCTGGTGTTTCGTCCCAAATATTTTATAATAATTTTTTGGATTAAAATGTTTCGTCAAATGAAATCCCGGATTTTTAAAAAAAACCTAAAATTTTATGCTATTAATTAGTTAGTTAATTAGTTTAGTTAATATTTTAGTTAAATTTTTAGTTAAATAATTAGTTAATTAATTAAGTTTACTTAACTAATACATCAATTAAGCACTTAATTAATTAATTGGGTCATCCAATGTGACCTCACTATTGGACGTCGTGGGTCCCACCATTTTTTAAATTTTAAAAAATATTCTTTTCACAAAGTTGTTGAAAAACTGAAAAATCTTTTAAAAATTACATGAATTTAAACCGACGGTCCGCTCAATTTTTTTTTTCAACTTTGCTATATTTTACTTTTTTGCCTACGAACCAACATAATGCTATTTTTAATTATGTATATATATATACTAGTATCATACACGTGCACACGTGCACGTGGAAAAAATTGAAGGGATAATACACGTGCACACGTGCACGGGGAAAAAATTGAAGGATAATGAAAAGGGTAAAAAGAAAATAATTTCCAAACTGATCCACTGTAAAAAATATTTACCAAACTGGTCCACTTTCGAAAATATTTATTAAAGTTAGTCCATAACTGGTCTACTTTCGAAAATATTTGGGTTGAGGACAAATTACACTAAGGTGTTCACCCATTATAGTAGTAGAGATATGCATATTTTACCTCTCCCGACTATGAATACTCTAAAACTCGTATATTAATAAATAGGTATGCATATATTTTACCCAACAAGTTTATTTTTATCAATACTAGTATAATATACGTGCGATGCACGTCTAAAAAAAGTAACATCATCAAATTAAATGAATATATATCGAATAAGAAAAAAATAGTTTATATTTGAATGTTTTGATTTGGGCTACACGTGTGGCGCACAAGTATATTTTTGTTAGATATACTTTGGACGTGTATTATACGTGTTTATATAGTTATAAAGTTAAACTTTATTTGTTACAAATCCCAACTCTCCAATTAAAATAGTAGAGATTTTAAGAGGAAAATAATTTTCCTTTAAATGTGATGTGTCATTGTCAACTTTTCTTTTCAAACAAAGACAAAATATATTTTATAGAGGAAAAAGGAAACTAAGTTAGCCACAAAAAAGATGTTTCTGCTCTATTAATTTCGAAACAAACAGCCCCTTACAATATGTGTTGCTTAAGCGATTTACAAACTCTTAGAGCATCCACAGTCGTTTGCTATATATGCCAATTTGCCATTTTTTAGCAAACGAATGTCTGCAACGGTTTCTCATTTTGCCATTTTATAGCAAACATGCTATATTCGTTTCTCTTCTCATATATGAGAAACAGAATAGCGATTCTCAAATTATAAAGGACGAGGAAACATATCCCGTCCGGGATATGATACCCCGTCTCCCCCACTTAATTTTTTTTTTTTTTTTTTATGATTCCCTCAGACGGGGAAACATACCCCGGCCGGGGTATGTAACCCCGTCTCTCCTTTTTTTTTTTTAATAAATGAACGGCCATGATTGGTCGATTAGAAGAAGAAAAAAAACCATTTTATAGTGGGCCGGTACATGATGTACCGGACGGGGAATGATTCCCCGTCCATGAAATGTGGGGGTATTAAATGGGTAGGTTTAATTAATACAGTTTAATAGGTTTTAAATAGGTTTAGTTTGTTTTTGGATAGGTTTAGTTATTATTATATTATTTAATTATTAAATTAATATAGTTTAATAGTTAATATAGTTTAGTTTTTTTTTTTTTTTTTTTTTTTTTTTTTTTTTTTTTTTTTTTTTAAGAGACGGGGAATCACGGGGAATGATTCCCCGTCCGGTATAAGATATACCGTCCTACATCTTTTTTAAATTAAAAAGAGAGGGACGGGATACCATATCCCGTCTCTAATCCAAATGAGAAAAATTTAGCAAAGCACCACTGCACGATCCTCGTCCAATTGCTATTACTGTATCTGCCATTTTATAGCAAATGAAAAAAACGACTATGGATGCTTAAGCATGCTTTTTTTTTGCGCTTTGTCTCTTTTTTTGAACGCTTTTTACGCATCTCTGTTTTCTAGCACATTTTGCCGAAAAAAAAGCGGTATCTGACCACTTAATGCTTAAGCGAAGCTTTTTAAGTGTTTTTTTGAAACCTTGCTTATAATTATATTTGTTCTTTTTTTTGCGAGCCTTATAATTGTATTTTGGAAAATAAGAAGATAAAAAGGTTTGCCGGACTAAAAATGAGAAAAGAGTGGTAGCAGCCTGGCAGGTTTGGGAAACAATTGGTCGAAGAATATATATATTTGTCATTAATCTTGAGCAAATATATTAGGAAAGGCCATCAAGTAATGATAATTATTATTATTATTATTATTATAAACAAGGCCGTAGCCACTTACACTATTTTTTAATTAGTTCTTACTTGCAAGTTGCAACTTCATTTGGAGGGCATGAGAATCTTGCATTACGGCCTCATCCGCCCTCAATATTTTCTACTTTCTAACCAACCAACTTTTACTTGAAATTTAATAGCTCTCCAAAAGTTACCAGTAATTTACACGTGCGATCCAAATCTTAATAAATATAGTTTTTTTAAAGTTTATTAATATATATAATTTTAAAGTAAAAAATCAGATATAATCTAGGTTTAAATCTAAGACATCATTTATAATAATAGTTTAGCATGTACGTTGTACGCGTTGGTAGATTTACAAATGACGCTAATGCTTTCTTCCATTATAATATTAGAGATTATCTCTCTCAAATCTAATCTTTGTATACACCATCAACACGGGCAAAAGGAAAATCCCTATTTCTTTTACATATTTCCATTTAGTGTCGCCTAAGATTTTCATATGTTTCTTTAAAAAGAAAAAAAAAAAAAAAAAATCTTCGGTTGCACACTACTTTGGTGAGCACTCCGTGAGCAATCACAAAATAGAACACCTATGAAAAATTCGAACCGCTCATATTGTTCTATATGCCTAAGATAGCCTAAAAATAAAAAATCAAGTAATTTGAAGTTCATTTGCCCATGATTTACATCATCACAAAATTGTATGGCTGAAAATGCTAACAACATGATGGATGGGCAAATGAACTTCAAATTACTTGATTTTTTATTTTTAGGCTATCTTAGGCATATAGAATAATATGAGCAGTTCGGATTTTTCGTAGATGCTCTATTTCGCGAGTGCTCACAAAAAATAGTGTGCAACCGAAGGGGACTAAAAAAAAAATATTTGGTTATGATTCAATAGTGAATTTCAAAGATTTACTTTTAAAAAGATATGAAGGTCAATGGTAGCAGCAAAATAATTGTGAAATTTTTTTTTTGAAAATTCGAGTACTTTTTGAGTCAAAAAAAAAAGTATATTATTAACGGTCAGAAATTCATCTAACCATTTTACACGGCGGGTGTGATTCAGAATCTTTTAGGTTACTAGTATAATCTACGTGTATATACTACCTGTGATACACGTCTAAAAAAAAGAATGTAATCAAATTAAATGAATATATATAGAATAAGAAAAAAAATATTTTATATTTGAATGTTTTGATTTGGGCTACACGTGCGGTGCATATTTATATTTGTTAGATATAATTTGAACGTGTATTATACGTGTTTATATAGTTACAAAGTTAGGATTTGTTTGTTACAAATTCCAACTCTCCCATTAAAATAGTAGAGATTTGTGTTTAAAATAAATACTCAATAATATTGGAAAATTCTCCATTAAAGCATCCACAGTCTTTATGCATACATTGCATGCATTTTTCCCCAAAATACTGCTGCACTCGGTAGCTATATATATATATATATATCCATATTTTCTGTTTTTCGCTACAGTAAAAAGGAAAAAAATAGCTTTAAATATAGCAATATGTATTTTATGTGTGCCGAAACATCATGTTTCGTCTATATTATTTTAATAATTTTTAAAATTATCAAACGAAACATGATATTTTGTCCGATGAAATTCTGAATTAAAAAAAATATCTTAATCACCTATTTAGTTAATTAATTAGTCTAGTTAGTATTTTAATTAGACTTTTAGTTAATTAATTAAGTTTAGTTAATTAATAACATAATTAAAACAAAACCCACCCACCCGTAGGATTTATAGGTAGGATTAAATCAAAGAATCATGTTGCCGTTGGAGTGAATAATAGCCGTTGGAGCATTTCTAGTGAACATTGAATATTGATCGGAGCGTATTATAGTTTTTCAATAAATATTTATTTAATTTTTTTTTAAATGGACGCAAGATCATATTGCGTCCCTCCCATTTTTGAGAGAATTAACAAACGGAAGAGAAATTCATCGTGTGTCCCATTTTTTTAATTAAAAAAAAAATTTGGGACGCAAGATGGTCTTGCATCCGAGAGATATAATTTGTTTTTTTTAGACACAATAACATTTTGCGTCTGAAAGAAATCACTGTTAAAATTTACAACGGATGCAAAATGATCTTTCGATTCCTATATTTGAAAATTTTCTATATCTTCTCTCAAATATATGAGGTTACTATTCCGCAACTATCAAATTTTGGAAATACAGGGAATGGCTGCAGCTTATTTTTTTGCCAAAATTTTCAAATTTTAAAAATAGAGGGAACAACTACAGATGCAGATGCTCTTACAACTCAAATCTAAATATGATCGTCATAAATCTTAGGAGTAGAAATAACCTAAATGCGATGTAAAGGAGCAAATGATGGGTTAATCTCAATGTTAGTCTACCAAACTTTAGTCGCAAGTAGTGCAATTTATATGTCCTCGTCTCATCATGCTTCCTTTCCGTCTCATCATGCCTCCTTTCCATAAGCACAACAAACTTGATCCATAACTTATCGACCTTATCATAACACGCAGTATCAGATGATGTATAAGCATCAAGATATTTTCTTAAGCTTTCAGTTTTCACCGAATTACTCCCAATTACTCCCAATGATAACAACTTTTTTATATGAATTAAACTTTTGTAAATAATTATGTCATAAATAAATTTAAAGTTTAAAGATATTACGGTAACAGACTAATTATTTCAAAAACTAGTAGTTAACACGTGTGATGCACGTTTTAACCAATAAATAGTTTTTAAAGTAATATAATATAGCACATGTTAATAAATACATGTTTTTAAAAGTAATATAGAAAGTATAATGAGAGAGTTTGAGTTATACGTGTAATGCACGTAAATTGGTAGATTTAAATAAAGTGTATAATGGGAGAGTTTGAGTTGCACGTGCAATACACGTAAAGTGGTAGATTTACAAATAAAGTGGTATTTTTACAAATGACACTAAGGGCTTCTCCCATTATAATATTAGAGATTAGAGATAAATGATTAATATAACTGTTACTTTAAATTGTGTGGTTGAAATTAAATTAATTAAGTTAGCTTGTCTACAAATTGCACAAATCCAACTCATGTGAGTTACAGTGGTAGAGATAAATATTCCGATATGATTATATTATAATCATATTATTTATGTGTATATAGGGATACTTGTTGTGCACGTAGTTACATCATCAATGTCATATTGTAGAACGTGGTTTATAACCTTTTATGGTCCACTAATTCATCAAGTCGGTATCGTGATCCAACGGCTGAGATCTTCAGGTCACGATAAGGATCTCAGCTCACCATCTCATAAATAGACTAACTCTACATGTGAGACTATATATATATATAGAAAAAAAGGGGTATGAGCAACTTGCACATTTAGTAAATAGGCAATTGATGATGTGGCATATATGTGAACATATATATATATAGGTAAAAGGGATATGAGAAACTTGCTCATTTAATAAATGAACAATTAATAAGGTGACATGCATGTGATACATTGAGTATCTAATCACTTTTATGATTTCCTAATCACATGCATGCCACCTCATCACTTGCTCATCTTACTTCTTATCTTACTATTTTAATAGGAGAGTTGGGGTTATAAACAAACAAACCCTAATTTTGTAACTGAACAAATCCGTGCAATATACAGCCAAACTAAATCCACCAAACATACACGTGCACCACACGTGTCACCCAAATCAAAACATTCAAACGCGTATATTCCTTTTCCTCTTCCTCTCCTTCTCCCTCACGCCTCTCCATCTTTTTCTTTTCCTCACTGTTCTTCTTCTGGTTTCTTGCACCAAAGAACCTATCTCCCCCCTCCCCCCCCCCCTTCCGCCGTGCCTCCCCACCACGGTGCTGCCACGCCTTCCCATGGAGAAGAATTTTGAAAATTCTTGATTCACAGTAAGCAAACTCTGAACCATTCTCCCCTCTTACTTTCAGTTCCCTTTGAAAGGTTCTTCTTAGTATGATTTTTTAGCATGCATTTTGATGCATTTTCGTATAATGTCTAATATTCATGGCGGTTTGATTATGAAGTCAATGAGTTTGATTAAATGCCAGTGCGAAAATTGATGTTGAAGTTGTTTGCATTTTTGTGAGGTCAAGGTGTTTGATAGAATGCCAATGTGAAAATTTGTTCGGAGTTTTGTACATAGAGAGAGGGAGATAAGGTGTTTGATGGAATGCCAATGAGAAAAAAGTCGATCTCAAATTACGGTGAATGATGTGGATGAATGGAGGGAAGTGAAGAGCTTTGAGAGATAACAAGAAATCTGGAAGATTTAGGACATCCATAGGTTTTTTTTAAAGCGAAAGTGTATGTATGCTAACTTTGGTTTTCATACCTCTACGTCCAATTTTAAAACTTTAGCTATCTCTCAACAAAGTGTTTAGTTGCTCATAGTCAAGATAACTTAGGTTTAATTAATTAATTAGTTATATAAAGATAGTTAGATGCATTAAGTTAGATAGTTAGTGGATTATTAGTGGGTTTTGGCAGCAAAAGTCTCCGGACGAAACATTATGTCAACGTGATAATCTTTAATAGTATAATGAGAGAGTTCAGGTTATGTCATTTGTAGATAATCAACTATCTAATCTCAACCACTCATTTTTAAGTGTAATCAACTATCTAATCTCAACCACTCATTTTTAAGTTATATTAACCATCCATTTAGTCATTTATTGTCAGTTATCATAATACCCTCAAAGTTTAAATTTATTTACGACATAATTAGTTACAAAAGTGTCACTCATATAAAATAAACGTTGGTACCATTAGAGGTAATTGTAAAGAATATGATAAGAGTATGGGATCGGTAAAATGAGTTCTCAGATTCGAGGTTAGACTACGTCACAGTCTTTACTTAAAAAAAAATTCTTAAAACGTGCATCGCACGTGTAGATTGCTAGTTTACTAAATGAGCAAATTGCTCGTACCCCTTTTCCTCTATATATATATATATATATATATATATATATGTTTTGCATAATAGCAATATTCCAGAGATTTTGAACATTTAAGGTACTAGTATAATGTACGTGTGATGCACGTCACCAAAAGGTAAAGTCATCAAATTAAATGAATATATATCGAATAAGAAAAAAATAGTTTATATTTGAATGTTTTGATTTAGACTACACGTGCGGTGCATATTTATTTTTGTTAGATATAATTTGAACGTATATTATACGTGTTTATATAATTACAGAGTTAGGGTTTGTTTTTTACAAACTCTAACTCGCCCATTTTAAAATAGCTGAGATAATGTTTTAAGCAGATATTGTTGTCCCTATTTTGTTCTTAACATAAACGGCCTAAATTTGTATTCTAAACGCGCGACAGTATAATCTTGTTTCTACACCATTATGTATTCATTTTCACCCTTGAAAAAAGATCCCAACCTAGTCACCTATCTTGGGCAGTAGCAATTACACTCTTTGTTATACATCCCCGTAGAAAGCAATTGAGTTGCAGTTAAATGTGGTTACAACCTTTAACTGTAAGATTCTCTCAAGTAATTGTACTTCCAACCACCATGGCCCATCACCCATCTACCATGTTACAATCTTCGTTCAGCACTATAAGAGCATCTCGTTGTCTAAATATCCAAAAATGAATAAAAATGTCTGTAGTCATCTTCTATTTATTCATTTTTTAGTATTAGATAAACAGTAGACGGATATATTTGACAGCGAATTTGGCAATATGCATATTATAGAAATCGGAAGATGATTTAGTCTGTATGTTGGACAGCATATGATTTGCAGTATGAGAGGAAATTTTTAGTGACGAAATAAAAAGACGGCATATGATATATCGTTTGGAAAAAAAATATTAAAAAAACCCAAGTCAACTCTGATGTTGACATTTGAGGAAAAAACCAAAAAAAAAATTTGGGAAAGTGGCCAGGACGGGAGATCACCCGTCCTTAAGTTTTTGTTTTTTGTTTTTTTAAAAATTCATTCACACTTAAAAAAAAAGAAGAATTTTTGTAATTGGGAGATCATCTCCCGTCCTTCACATTTTTTTTAAAATTCATTAGATGGCAGATGATTTGTCATCTGATGATTTTTTTGCAGTCGCTATCTTCCGACGGTAGATCATCTTCCGTTTCGTCAAAAAAAAAACCCATTTTTTGAGTTTTGACGACTGCAGCGCTACCCCCTAATTGCTATTTCTATATTTTCCATATACCCAATTTTTAACAAAATGATTACAGATGCTCTAACTACTACTTTAAACTATATGTTTGTAACTACAATTGCTGCAATGATAACAAACAGATGCAACAATAGATGGCATTATGACTATAATGTTTAACCAATTGAAAAATCTACCTGCAGGCAAGACTAGGGTTGGCAAACGGGTCGACCGGGCCGGGCCGGGTCGAACCCGTCTGGGTTAGAACCCAACTAGGGCGGGTTCGGGTCGAGTCTGAGTGGCAACCGGGTCGGGTCGGAATTGCAAAAACTCGACTCACCCAACCCGCGAACCCATTCGGGTTCAACTCGGATCAGATCGCGAGTTGGCCCGTCTAATTTTTTTTAACTTAAAAAAATGTAATTTTAATAATAATAAAAAATGTAATAATAATAATAAGAATCAAAGATTGAAATTGCAAAAAAAAAATGTATATATTATTAATATGATTTCAACTTATACAAGTTTCCCAATTTGTAATAAGAAACAAAGAAATTCTACAAATTTGTTTTATACAATAAAAAATTTCTTCGATACAATTTCAATTTTCTTCAATTATCCTATTTTTTTTTATAACAAAGAAAGATTTTATTCAATTTTTTATACATTTACAATTTTCTTCCATTTGTTGGTCTTCAATTTGTTGTTGTTGTTGTAGGTCTTCAATTCTTCATGTTGGTTGCTATTGTTATTGTTGTTGTTCTTCCGGCGAGTTGCTTCCACTTGTAAATGTATCGAACCCTTTTCCTTCAGTCCTATCTTCGGCCTTCATCCTGTCATCCGTGCAGACGAGCATCTCCAACGATTGAGGCTTCAAGTAATTCATGTAATCGGTTAGAACCCTGCCACTTGTAGAAAATGCACTTTCTGAAGCAACTGTAGAGAAATGAGGAGTTAGTGGATCTTTAGCCATATATTTAAGAATACTATAAGTATGTTCATAGTCTTTCCACCATTGTAAAATATCAAGTGTAGAAGTAAAACTTTCAGAATCTTATTGATTATACCAATGTAATTCATTTGGTTGATTAGTTCTAGATTTTTTTAATTAAAGTTGTGCAAGTAAATTAAATGTGGCATCATCTAATTTATTCTTACACTTACCTTTAGAAGTAGCAAAAAAAGAACTAACTAAAGTAGTAGTACTACTAGATAAAAAACTTCTATAATAAAAACCATACAAGTTATTTAATGTCGCTTCAAAATTAGCTAAAAATGTTTCCAAATCAATTTCAGAATCACCTTCCCTAAGTAAATTAAAAAACATTTCTATCAAACTTTTCGTACCTTCTAATTTGATACAAGGATCCATCACAGTAGTAATACAATACAACATAGAAGGAGGATTAAAATACTTCGAAATTTTGGTGTATGCAGGTTTCATAATATGACAAATAAAAGCATCATGGATCATTTCTTTGAAAGTTTACATCATAGTAACTATTGAAATAAAAATGCTACTAGAAGTAGATTCAAAAGATTTTGAAAATTTGAAAGTTGTGATTTTAAAAGGTTCTAAAAATTTTAACAAAAATTCGGCATAAAACCAAGATTGGGTGTCACGCCCCGCTTCCCAAAAATACGAAATACGAGTACATGACAAAAGCCCAGTGAATGACTAACGTCACCCATAAGCTGTTTAATCGATCAACTCAACAATATAAACAACACAGAACAATTGCGCAGACAATAATAATCTCATGAACAATAATACTTGAATTGAAACAATATAAAATATCCAAGTACAATAATAATCCAACGTCTGGAAACAATTAGCAATATTCGGGTCATAAGCCCAATACAATAAAATAACGATAATCCAATAATTAAGTCTCCAAACAAAGCAATAATTATTTATTAAGCGACGATGCAATCAATTCCTTCACCAATGTTGTTCTGCCAATCCATCTGGTAATTCTCTATCAATACCTGTAAATACTTTATCTAAAAAGAGGAGAAAAATTGTCCTTAGAGGAAGTCATGGACAGCAAGTAGAGAAAGTAGGGAACAATGGAATAACGGTATAACAATGAATCAATGGATCAATAAGAATCAATAAAATGGGATAACATCATGATAATCGATACAATTGGCTATAAACAATGATGCAATATTCGGTAACGGTAATCAGTGATCAATAACGGTAATACTTAGCCAATATTCGATATCAATAGAAACAATGATGAACAATATGAAATGTTGGTGATGTGTCAATCCTTATGTCTATTAATGATTTTAATCCTAACTAATGCATGTACTACTGCGTCCCATGTGTACCGTACCACAAGCTCGATGCATACAATCAATTTTGTTTTAGACTTAAGTGGTGCACTCGGTAGATCATGTACTTGGCAACGGTAATCAATATTCAATAGTGACCGATGACCGAATCATTCGAGATCTTGTAGTCAGTAATCTACAATTAATCGATGACTGATATGACCAATAGACCAATAAATAGGAAAACACGGGCCCCTCCTCCGAGTACAGTTTCTACTTTGTTCACTACTTAAAAGTCAATCCCTTAAACCCCGACTTGTTAAATATTTATCAATGCAACTATACAATATGTACTTAATGGAAAATTCGGTAAACGAGAGTATCAATAGGGAAACAATAGGTTAATAACATGGATAGGACGGTTAAAATAGGGACAATAGCTCATTGGAAACATACAATGCAACATACATTCATTAATTCATGCAATAATACAACATAGGAATAATTAATCTATTTTTCTTGAAATAAAATTAATTAGACTATATGGGCATCGATTCTTTAGTCAATAAATTGTGTAACGATAAATAAAATTTAGAACACACACATATAAACAAGTCTAACATCAATCAATCACAAAACAATCAAACGACATACAACCTAACGAATGTCTCTGCAATAACATATTTGTGTTGTGACTTGTATGAATAACCCTATTAACAATTTTATATGCATTCATTAAAGATCCAAACTTTAGAGTCAAATTGGCACGATATCAAGAATATTGGGGTTAGCTCGTGTAAACCCTCAATAAACCCAACGAAAGAGATAAACAAAGGATAATACGATAACAAAGAGATCTACTTGCAATAATTTCAATAACACTTGAATTTGATACAATTAGCAATTCAAGAGGATAGTGACTTGCCTGTTAGATGGTAAAAACGGATTACCAAGAATAACGGGATAAGAATCCCGAAGCAACGAACTCACGAACCAAAAAAATCCACCAATAGCACGTGCAATATACATGCGATAATCAACACAACACCCAAAGAGACCAGCAACAACAGCAGAGAGAAAGAGAGAAAGAAAGAGCAGCAACAACAGTAATGGGGGCTCCGGCTTGGCGTGTGGCCGGCATCGCAGGCGGCGGCGGCGGTGTCGTAGGTGAGCGGCACGAGGGGGCAGCACCGACGGCGAGTGGAGCGGCGCTCGCGCTGGCATCGACCGAACAGGGAGAAGAGCAAGAGGGATTTGGGTTTTGGAGGTCCGTGTTAATGTCGATGAAGGAGAGGGGAAGGTCGGGGAGTTGTTTGGTGGTGTTGGGGCTGGTCGACGGGAGGAGGGACGACGAAGGGGTGGTCGAGGAGTGGTCGGAGGTGGGGATTTGGTTCGAGAAGGGGATGGGTTCTGTTGTCGACTAATGTCGAGGAGAGAGAAGAAGGTTTGGGGGTTTTGATCGGGCTGACTGCTGTTGTGGACGAAGTGAGAGGAGGAGAGGGTTTCGGGAGGTGTGTTGGCGTCGTGTGGAGAGATCGACGGGGGGTGGCGGTGATGGGGTCGCCGGAATCGGCCGGAGAAGAGAACGGGAGAGATGGGTTCAGTTTGGGGAGAGAGAAGGAGGAGAGAGGATAGAGAATAGGCGGCTAGGTTTTGATTTGTGTGCAGAAATTAGGATTTACAATAGAGTTGCATTTATAGGGTACAATTAGGGTACTGGGTTAATGGTTTATGATCCAATAAAAGCGGATTTGGGTCAAGAACAAATCAAATTGGGTTTTAGGGTTCAATTAGGAGATAGATCAATATCAATCAGGTTCAAATAAAAATACCCGCAATTCAAAAGAGATAATAGGGATCAACAAGAATAGCCCGACAAAAGAACGGAGATTTCATGAACGAAAATTTAGATCCGAATAAATAAATAAATAAATAATACAAATGAATTAAAATATAAATTGGGCTGGAAAAATAATTTGAAAATTCGCAAAGAAAATCAGATCCAGTATAATAATAATAAAATAATCCAATATATGAATTTTAAATAGATAATCATGAAACAACAATTAATAACTATAATCATACTAGTAATAAATTATACAATAAAATAGTATTCTGGTTTAGAAATTTTATTAAAATAATTCAATAATAATAATATATTTGTTTTAAGCTCAAATATAAATAGCCGATCAATAAGATGTCGAAGATAAGATCAAAATACAACATTATTCGAAATAGATAAAAAAAAAATTTTGTTTAGAAAATATTTTAATACAGATCCAAAATGAATTTAACACAAAATAAATTTACAAAAGTTCAAATTATAGAAAATACGCAGAAAATACTAATTATCGGAAATGGGGGCTACATTGGGAAGTCATTTCATTTCAAAATTTGGTATATTTTTTGAATACAAAAATCATTTATACATGCTTTATATTCAGTAACAACATATAGCAAATCAAAAGTAGAGTTCCATCGGTGTTTAACATCTTTGGAAATTTTTTAAAATGTACATTTTAAGCCTACACCAAGCTTTCCATTCTTGAAATATAGGGCCACTTAATGCAATAAAATGTACACAATTTTTAATGTTAACTATATATGTTTCGGCTATTTTTAATTATCATGCTTTGGAAGAATAAAGGAGCCCTCAATATTAATTATCATGCTTTGAAAAATAAGAGAGGATATTTATTAACAACCATTGACTGAATTATAAACGTGTATGCGCACGTGCTAAAAAACTAGTCATTTTAAGTTTCAAAATCAACAAGGAAAGAAACCCAATTTCAATTGAAAATATTAACAATAGAAAATCAGTTCTATGATACATGATTGTGGTAGGGTAAAAATGGCCTGCGGGCCCAACCAGGGCCCAATACAACTCTCACTCAAGAAAGGTAAAAATAGCAATCTAGCTCGGCTTCGAACCATTACAGGGTCGGCGTCGAACCTCAATTGCACCCCCCCAGAGCCGACCTCCTCGTATCCGACGAGCCTCAGTGGCCCTCGGTCTCCGATCCGTGACAGCCCCATGAGCCGCCCCCCCCTCTCGGGCGAAGCAGGGGGATGACCTGGCACAGCCTAGGCCCTCCGATCCTCCCAGAGGCACAGAGGACCCACGATCAGCCATGTCAGCTCTATACCGCTCAGGGTTTTGCCACGTCAGCCCTATACCACTCCTGGTATTGCCACGTCAGCCCTAAACCCCCTGGGGCCTTCTGCCACGATAGGCCCATGGGCTTTCGGGTTTAGACCCGGCCCCCAAGCGGATCCAAACCCGGTTGGGATTCTCTATAAATACTAGACCCTCACCCACCTTTTCAGGTAATCAATCTTTTGCCACTTAAATTCACCTAGTTATTGCTACTCTCTCACAGAGACTGACTAGATCGTCGGAGGGTCCGCCACCGGGACAAACCCCGGTGTTTCAGGACCGTCTGCAGGTACACAAGACCTCGGATCCGAATCCTCTGATCCGAGCCCAGATCTCCGAACCACCCCAAGGTCGCCACAGGTTCCGCCCGGTCAGCCTAGGGTCGTCAGACGAGCAGCTTTCTCCTTCAACTACAAATTGAGTCCGAACTCACACCTGGTGCATCCACACGTCTCCCAGAAATAAACCGCATCAGGTTGGCGCCGTCTGTGGGAACACTGCTTCAGAAGCCGACCCGAGCCCGACTATCGAGCGACCTCGACAGCCGAACTCTCATGGCCTCAAAGGGCAAGGGGGCTGCTTCCTCCGTCAACCGACGGGACTCGCCCCCACCAATCGCTAACGCCGGTCCACATACTTCAAAACACAGGGCTCCCCATCAGGGATCCCAAAGGAACGTCGCCCGCCAAGTCCAGCCCGACCTCCGAGGAGTCATCGTCAACCGACAGGTTAACCGCAGCAGGGGAAGGGCCGCTTCCAACCCGGCCCCAAACCGTCCACGACCACCGCCCGAGAGACGGGGGCCCGCACCCAGCCGCATCAGAAGACAACCTTCAGACCAACCGAACAGGGTCGAGGGAGCCCCCGTCACTCAGAAGGAGTTTCAGGACTTCCGAAAAGAAATTCCTAAAACCTACCGACGGACCTCCAGGGAGGAAGACCCACAGGATCAGCGAGGTACTAGGGACCGGAGACTCTCACCTCCGAACCCTACTCCGAACCGCATCCAGGGTCGGGATCCCGAGTCCGAGGAAGCCATGGGTACACCATTCACCCTGCACTATATCCACGGGGGGCCCATGGGAGAAGAATCTGATACTTCCCGAAAAGCCTTTATCCGAGAGGCAAATGCTATCCAAAACAGCCCCTCCCCCGAACAACAACCACTGCCGATCTCCTTCGCAGGAGAGGACCTCGAAGGAGTTCGCCTACCCTACTGCGACGCCCTCGTCGTTAGCCTCCGCATAGCTAATTGTGAGGTTCGCCGAATCCTCATCGACAACGGTAGCTCGGTAAATATCCTTTTTCTCAAAGCCTTCGAAGGTCTCCAATTATCCAAAGGGAAGCTCAAACCAGCCGGATACACGTCGCTTGAATTCTCCGGCGTCCCAATCGTAATAGAGGGGGCTATTACCCTCGACGTCACCGCAGGATCAGCTCCTATCAAGAGGACCGAATCCATAGATTTCATGATCATCGACGTCGGGGCGGCTTACAACGCCATTCTTGGCCGACCCGGACTAAACTCCTTCCAAGCGATATCCTCGGCCTACCACCTAAGGCTTAAATTTCCCACCCCCCAAGGGGTCGGCATCGTCCGAGGTAGCCCAGAAACAGCACGGTCGTGCTACATAACAGCCGGCGAAGGGGGTGTATTCCCCCTCGGCGCCGTTGAACTCGAACCCGAGAGAGACGGCCCAGCTCCCGAGCCGGTGGACGAATTAGAAGAGGTCCTGTTCGATGCCAAGGATGAGTCGAAGTGGTTCCGGGTGAGCCGCTCGCTCTCCGAGGACTTGAAGTCAGGCATCATCGCCTGCATCCGTCGCAACGTCGATCTCTTCGCTTGGAAACCCTCTGACATGCCAGGGATCTCCGAAGACTTGATCATGCATCGACTAAGCGTCATTCCTGACTCTAAGCCGGTCGTCCAAAAGAGGCGCAAAGTCGCCCCGGAGAGGCAACAGATTGTAAAGACAGAAGTGGACAAACTCTTGTCCGCTCGATTCATCCAGAAAGTCAGTTACCCCGAGTGGCTGGCTAATGTCGTCATGGTGAAGAAGGCAACAGGGGGTTGGCGGATTTGCATCGACTTCACGGACCTCAACAAAGCTTGTTCGAAAGATCCTTTCCCCCTCCCTCGCATCGACGCTCTAATCGACGCAACCTCGGGGCATGAGCTACTATCCTTCATGGACGCGTTCTCGGGGTACAATCAGATCCGGATGTTTCCACCAGACATCTCCAAGACCTCGTTCGTCACCGACCAGGGTCTTTATTGCTACCGTGTTATGCCCTTCGGGCTGAAAAACGCTGGAGCCACGTACCAGCGACTCGTCAACAGAATCTTCAAAGACCTGATCGGCCGCAATGTGGAAGTGTACGTCGACGACATGCTTGTCAAAAGCCAGGCTGGGCCGGACCACGTCGCCGACCTCGAGGAAGCCTTCGGTGTCCTCCGACGTCACAACATGAGACTCAACCCAGCTAAATGCGCCTTCGGCGTCTCCACGGGGAAGTTCTTAGGGTTCATCGTCAGCCAACGCGGCATTGAAGCAAACCCCGAGAAAATCCAAGCCATTATTGACATGTCCCCGCCCCGGAATGTCAAGGAGGTTCAAAGGCTCACAGGTCGATTAGCGGCAATCGGCCGTTTTCTCTCCAAATCAGGAGAGAAGTCTCTCCCCTTTTTCAAGGCCTTGCGCGGAAAAGGGGGCTTCGAGTGGGGTACCCCTCAACAAGAAGCCTTCGAACAGCTAAAGCAATACCTCGACAACCCGCCTCTCCTTAGCAAGCCCGAGCCGGGCGAGCCGCTTTGGCTCTACCTGTCCGCCTCGGACAACGCTCTCAGCGCCGTCCTAGTCCGAGAGGAGGAAGGGGTTCAAAAGCCGCTGTATTACGTGAGCAAAGTTCTCCTCCCAGCAGAGACGAGATACGCAAAAATAGAGAAGGTGGCCTATGTGTTGGTCATGGCGGCCCGGAAGCTTCGCCCTTCCTTCCAAGCCCACTCCGTCCAAGTACTGACCGACCAACCACTAAAGACTGTCCTTCACAAACCCGAAAACTCCGACCGCTTAGTCAAGTGGTTAATCGAGCTGAGCCAGTTCGACATCAGCTATCAGCCAAGGGCGGCCATTAAGGGACAGGCCCTCGCCGAATTCATGACGGAGTGCACCGTCTCCGAGCAGCCTAGCCTCGAAGGATCGGATCCGACCTGGGAGGTCTTCGTCGACGGTTCGTCATGCGAAACAGGAAGTGGGGAGGGCATCATCCTTCGTAGCCCCGACCAATTCCTACTTCAATACTCCCTACGCCTCAACTTTCCGGCCTCCAACAACGAAGCAGAATACGAGGCCATAATCGCCGGATTGACCCTCGCCAGCCGAGCCGGGGCCAAGCAAATCCGGGCCTTTAGTGATTCTCAACTCGTGGTCAATCAGATCACCGGAGAATACGAAGCCCGCGATGAACGCATGATGAGGTATTTAACGGTAGTCAAGCGACTCCTGGCGTCCTTCAGCTGCGCCGCGGTTATCAGAGTCCCCAGGGAACAGAACGCTCAAGCAGACGCGTTATCCAAACTGGCCTCTTCCTCATTCGAAGGCCTCGATCGGACGGTGCTCATAGAGATCCTACTGAAACCAAGTATCAGTGACCCGGAGCCGGAAGCAATGTGTGTGCAAGAGGGGTCCCTCCCGGACGACTGGACCACCCCCATCAGAAGATTCTTAATCAGTGCCGAGCTTCCAGAAGACAGAGCCGAGGCTAGACGAGTCAGAGTCCGGGCTGAAAGGTTTGTCATGATCGATGACATCCTCTTCAAATGTTCGTACACGTTGGCCGACGGCAAACCCTACCTCCGCTGCCTCACCAGCGACGAGGCCAGCTACGCCCTCAGAGACCTGCACGAGGGGATCGGCGGATGCCACATGGGGAGCAGGACGCTTGCTCGGAAGGCCCTGAATCAGGGGTACTATTGGCCAACTATGCTCCAAGACTCGCTAGACTTGGTCAAGAGGTGCGGCCCATGCCAAAGATTCTCCCCCATCAAAAGGCTTCCTCAAGCCAATCTCCGGTCCCTGGCGAGCCCTACGCCCTTCGCCATGTGGGGTATGGACCTTGTGGGGCCCTTCCCCCCAGCGGTGGGACAAAAGAAATTCCTGATCGTCGCCATCGACTACTTCACCAAGTGGATCGAAGCCGAACCACTGTCCAGCATTACCGAGCGCCAAGTACAACAATTCTTTTGGAAGAACATCATTTGCCGGTTCGGAATCCCTTGAATCCTCGTCACAGACAACGGAACCCAGTTCCAAGGTTAAAACTTCCAAACCTTCTGCGCAGACATCGGCATCCAGCAATGTTTCTCCGCCATTTGCCACCCTCAATCCAACGGCCAAGCAGAGAACGCGAACAGACAAATCCTCGACGGCCTCAAAAAGCGCCTCGACAGTTCCCCCAAAGGGCTGTGGGTCAAGGAACTGCCCAGCGTACTATGGGCGCACCGAACCACCCAGAGGATCCCCACGGGGGAAACGCCATTCAGTCTGACCTATGGGACTGAGGCAGTCATCCCCGTCGAGGTCGGATTACCTTCTCCCCGGATCATAGCCTTCGATGAAGCTGACAACGCGTCCAGCCTGAGGGCCAACCTGGACCTCGTCGCTGAGGTACGAGAGAAGTCTTCAATCCGAAGAAGCATCTACCAGCAACGGATCGAGAAGTTTTACAACAAGAAGGTCCGACCCACAAACATCAGGGCAGGGGACCTGGTATTACTAAGCTATCGGTCTCCGATCCAACCAAGAAGAGAAAATTGGCTCCCAACTGGGAAGGCCCATACCGTGTAGTCGAGGCTGTCCGCCCGGGTACATACCAACTGGCAGATATGGACGACCGACCCATCAGCCGACCCTGGAACGCCGAGCACCTAATGAAATTCCTGGAAGAGCGAGCCTAGGTCCTAGCCTGACTAAAGTAAAATAAAACTGATGTAAGCTATCGTATGTAAAGGGCCCCTTCAACGGCCCTCCCTATCTGGTATGAAAGAAGTCTCTTTTCGCTAAAAACCAAACCTCGCCTTCACCACACCTCTGACCAGAGCAAAGAAGGAAAAGATTTCTTTATTTCATATTCTTTTATTTTGTTCGGGGAAAACAAACAAAGACCGTTACAAGACCACTCCACTCATCTCAAACTAAAGGAAATCACCGCCTTAGGGCTCCTCGGATCCAGCGAGGGGCGGGATCACTCCGACCGAACGACTTGGAGCTCTCTCTTCGTCATGACGGTCCTTCGGTTCTGCCACAGTCGACACACCGGCCACGGAGCTCTGGGCGTCAACGGATCGCATACGCTCCATCAGAAGCGTCGCAGAGGGAACCCCTTCCGCTCGCCGACCCTCCGAGGAAGATAGCGAGACGCCCAACATCGTCCTATAACGGTGTATCTCCATCTCCTTCTCCACTATCACATCACGAAGTAGCTTTTCAGAGGAGGGCCTCTGCACCGAGGAACTAGACATAGTATATCTGAGACCGGCGCCCCCGAGCTCCCGATCCGCAATTGCCCTCCTCAGCCGGCTTGCCTCCTCACTAAGGGCCTCAGACTTATTCCTGTAGTAATGGAAAGTCGCATCAGTATCACGCACCCCCTTTCGGTACCGAACCAAAGTGGCCTCCAGGGCCTCAACCTTGCTCCGAAGCCATGCCACGTCGGAACGACGGGGGTCCGCCTCAGGAGGGGGAGCCGAAACCTGCGAGAGAACCAGCCCACTCAAAACATATAAGCAAGGAGGTTCGGGAATGTTCAAGATCAAAACACTGGGCCAGCCAAAAACCCTCTTTTTATAAATTTAGTTTCTCCACACAAAAAATGCGGTGGCCAGTCTGCGGAAGGCAAATACAATCGAGAGAAGGAAAAAGAAGGACAAAAATTATACAGCTAGTTTCCCCACCTCAGTGTCGGTCGGGTTCACGGGGGGGTCGGCGGCCTGGTCGCCATCGGACCCTTGTTCACCAGGAGTCTTCGGTGTCCCCTCAATCTCCATATCAAACTCGAAGTTGGACAGGTCGATAGTAGGGTAGAAGTGCCTCACATGACTGAGGGCCTTTGCATAACAGTTGTCCTGGGCCTTGATCACCAGGAGCTGACACGACTTCGTCAACTCATCCTTCTCCGTCGCCGACCTCTTCTCCTGAGCCGTCATCGTCTTCACCTATTCCTCCTTCTCCTTGTCAAAGGCCGCCTTCATGTCCGTCTCCCTCCCATGAGAGCCTTCGAGCTCTACCTTCAACTCCTTCACCTCCTGCTCGGCCTTGTCAGCCCAGTCTCGCTCTCGCTGCAAAGCCGCCTCATAAAGGCCTCTCACGTGGGCCCCCTGCACAGATCCCAGGGCACCTCCTAAGCGCCGCAAAGACAGCAGACTACCCCGCTTAAATCCCTCTGGAGCACTGGCTTGCCATCACCCTTACCAACCCATAATCCCTCGCTAGCTCGAGGTCCGGTCTGGCACCTGGGTACTCTTCTTCGGAAGATCCACCGGCTCGCCATCACCCTTACCGACCCGTAATCCCTCCTCATCTCGAGGTTCGGTCTGGCACCAGGGTACTCTTCTCAGGAAGAAACAACGGCTCGCCATCACCCTTACCAACCCATAATCCCTCGCTAGCTCGAGGTCCGGTCTGGCACCTGGGTACTCTTCTTCGGAAGATCCACCGGCTCGCCATCACCCTTACCGACCCGTAATCCCTCCTCAACTCGAGGTTCGGTCTGGCACCAGGGTACTCTTCTCAGGAAGAAACAACGGCTCGCCATCACCCTCACCGACCCGTAATCCCTCCTCAACTCGAGGTTCGGTCTGGCACCTGGGTACTCTTCTTCGGAAGATCCACCGGCTCGCCATCACCCTTACCAACCCATAATCTCTCCTCATCTCGAGGTTCGGTCTGGCACCAGGGTACTCTTCTCAGGAAGAAGCAACGGCTCGCCATCACCCTTGCCGACACATAAACCCTCGTCATCTCGAGGTTCGGTCGAGCACCAGGGCCTTCTTCTCAGGAAGAAACAACGTCTCGCATCGCCCTTGTCAAACACGTAATCCCTCATCATATCGAGGTTGGGCCGGGCACCAGGGTACTCTCCTCCGAAAGATTCAACGATTTGCCATCCCATTTCCACGACCATAAACACTCCTCCCCGGCTAGCTCCCGCACCCCCGCAGGAGTGGGGGGCTTGTGTGGTAGGGTAAAAATGGCCTGCGGGCCCAACCAGGGCCCAATACAACTCTCACTCAAGAAAGGTAAAAATAGCAATCTAGCTCAGCTTCGAACCATTACAGGGTCGGCACCGAACCTCAATTGCACACCCCCAGAGCCGACCTCCTCGTATCCGACGAGCCTCAGTGGCCCACGGTCTCCGATCCGTGATAGCCCCATGAGCCGCCCCCCCTCTCGGGCGAAGCAGGGGGATGACCTGGCACAGCCTAGGCCCTCCGATCCTCCCAGAGGCACAGAGGACCCACGATCAGCCATGTCAGCTCTATACCGCTCAGGGTTTTGCCACGTCAGACCTATACCACTCCTGGTATTGCCACGTCAGCCCTAAACCCCCTGGGGCCTTCTGCCACGACAGGCCCATGGGCTTTCGGGTTTAGACCCGGCCCCCAAGCGGATCCAAACCCGGTTGGGATTCTCTATAAATACTAGACCCTCACCCACCTTTTCAGGTAATCAATCTTTTGCCACTTAAATTCACCTAGTTATTGCTACTCTCTCACAGAGACTGACTAGATCGTCGGAGGGTCCGCCACCGGGACAAACCCCGGTATTTCAGGACCGTCTGCAGGTACACAAGACCTCGGATCCGAATCCTCTGATCCGAGCCCAGATCTCCGAACCACCCCGAGGTCGCCACAGGTTCCGCCCGGTCAGCCTAGGGTCGTCAGACGAGCAGCTTTCTCCTTCAACTACAAATTGAGTCCGAACTCACACCTGGTGCATCCACACGTCTCCCAGAAATAAACCGCATCAATGATGAAGGGGGATATATATTCCAATGGTTGAAATATCCAAAAAGGTCAAATTGTTTAATGTATCTTGAATACATAAATTTAAAATATGACATGCATATCTAACATAAAAATATTGTCAGATGGAGGATTTAATGCGGTTTTTAATATACTAATTGATGCATTGTTGTTAGATGCATTATCAAAACTTATACACATAATTTTATCATGAATATGAAAAATATCACAAATTTCTAAAATATGATTTGCAATTTCATTACCACTATGGAGATAGGGCAACGCGGTAAGTGATATTATCTTTTTTTTTGAATAATCCAATCACTGTCGATCCAATGACAAGTTATTCCCATCATTGGAATATTGTTGCAACCCGTCCAAAAATCAGAAGTTAAAGAAACTCTACAAGTTAAACTCCATAAAATGACAATCAAAACTTCTCTCATTTCATTATACATAATCAGACTTCAAAGTATTCCTAGGAATTCTTTTAAAATGCGGGTTTAATGCGATTTGATTAAAAGTTTCTAAGTCCCTACTCTCGGAATAGGAAAATTGTAACTCTTCCTTAATTACTAGTCGAGTTATTTCCCAACGAACAAGTTCAGGATCATAAGGGTGGCTATCAACTAGACCAGTCTTAGGGTGGATTTTGTGTTGGTCGGGTAAGTCTACAAGAAGTTCCTTGTGTACATTTTGGATGTGTCATTTTATTGTACCCGTCCCCTCATCCTTCTTCAATTTGTATGCTTTCGAACAAGTTTTACAAATTTTTATACCTACACCTGGATTTTCTTCGTCGGGAACATAATCATAAAATTTGTGTCAATCACTAGTTCCCCTCTAGTTTTCCTACTACTACCCAGTTGTGTTGTTTTGGTTGCTTGTGTTTGTTCTTCTTCTATATCTATGTCTCCCACAAACACATCGTGTGTACCAATGTGTCCAGTCATAGAGAACTCTTCGACCGACTCATTTTGTGGGACAATAGAAGGCCTATGAGAAATGTCGATGGAGTCTAGTCTACTTCGACTACGGCTGCTACCTCGTGATCTAGACATGTTGATATAATAGTGTATGTGAAAAAGTTAAACACAATCTAGGCGAGATAAGTTTTTAAAAAAAATCTAGAAAATAATAGGAGGGTTGTGAGAGAGAACATCAAAAACCCAATAAACAAATATGATACAATAAATTTACACTAGAAAAAACATATCAAGACAATAAGAGGGTTGTGAAATTTCGATATCATACTTCGTTAATACTTGTATATAGAATGAGAGCGAAAATAAAAGTAGAAGTAGAAGTAGAAATCCGAACTCGTATATAGAAAGAAAGAGAGCTTCTTTGTTGGAGCCTTGGAGGAGTTGAAGACTTGAAGTAGACGTAGTTGAATGTTGAATTCGATACGATCATAAATTGACGCTTCTATGTTGCTAGCTTCTTTGTTGACAAAATTTCAAAGAATTGAGATTGAATTAAGTAGTAGTAGTAGAGAGAGAAGAGAATAACGTGCGAAATTTTTAGAGTTATTTAAGGGATTGGGGGAAAAGAAAAAAAAAACAAAAAAAAAAATGGCTAGCTGTTTTTTTCGCCGTTGGACCCGCGGATCAAATGGTCGATCCATGCGGGTTGGTGGGCAGACCACCAAAATTAGATGACCCAGGTTGATCCGCTTAGATTCGCAGGTTCGACCCCACCCGACCCGTATCTTAACAGGCCGAATTTTGGCGAGGGGGTCGCGGGTCAGCCCGGCCTGGTTGCCAACCCTAGGCAAGACCAACATTAAGATGGTATACACTGGTACTAAATTCTCATCATTCTAACTAGTAGAAACTGCAACCAAAAAGAAGACGAGAAAATTTAAGAAAAGAAAAAATTAGAAGGAATGATGATGGCTTGCTTCACTGCTCCAATCATTCATCATAATATGTATTGATATAATCAGTAATCAGTAATTTATGCCCCCCACCAGTAATACAGTATTAAGTGGGGGTTTTAGCAGATGCCCTTACTAATTATGAATAACAGAGAATCTCTGACAACAATACAATACTTGGGCTTAAAAGCAGCACTACTACAGTCACTGCAGCTAACATCATCATCTTCATCTGTTTCTCTTTGTTGGGGTTGTGCCTCTTCTTGCCTCAATTTGTTCTTGGGGTTTAATCACAAAGAAATTGGGGTGCTATGCAAAAAAGACTAGACAACCATGGCCATACTAACAGTACAGCCAGCTACATATGAGTTATCCATACCATTTTAACTTCCAAGCAGAAGTGTTGGCCATATAGTCGTGGAGAGAATAATTTTTCCAACATTTCAAATTAATTCTGTCTAAGGCCGGAATCGAACTTGCCACATCTCACTTTAAAGCAAACAAGTTTTGTCACTTGTTCTACAAGTGTTAGGTCAAGTGCTTGGTCAGTCTTAAGGTTTTGCTTCTTGTTGTTTGTCGCTTCTGCTTCAAAGAGGCAGTTCATTTGGATGTAAATTAAAACGATAAAAGCAAGGCAATTTCGCCTAGAAAACTATAGTGTGTAAATCAAGAAATGGAAGATGACAATTGTTATAGCATCCCTCCATTGTTATCTGTCTCTCATAGGCAAAAACAGTCATAAAAGAAATTCTAATGTGATGGCATTTTATTGACTACTTCTACGAAGCTAATTAAGATGACTAACTTTTTCAACTCTTAAAAACAATAAAACCGATTTTGAACTTTGGGAATGAAACATTTACAACTGCAGTTTTAATTGAGATGCATGCAACCTATTACTCTCAAAATCTCTACTATTTTAATGGGAGAGTTGAGGTTGTAAACAAACAAATCCTAATTTTGTAACTGAGTAAACCCGTGCAATATACGGCCAGACTAAATCCACCAAACATACCCATGTTATGCACGTGCAATTCCTAAAAAAGGGATATTTTATCAAATGCCCCCATTTAATTATTTGTTTACTACCCCCATCAAATGCCCCCATAAAAAGTGAAAACTAGCAAATACCCCCACTATTTTTAAAAACTAAGAAATACCCCTATCTATAATATTATAATGGGAGAAGGCCTTAGTATCATTTGTAAATGTTTTGTCAATCTACCAATCCGTGCAATACACGTGCATAACTATTATAAAGGAGATTCTAAGTTCAAATCCAAATTATGTCTAAATTTTTATTTTAAAAAACTATATTTATTAAGACGTACATTGCACGTGTAAATTACTAGTTTACTATAAATAGAGGGTTACAAATGTACAGATAAGAAGTTGCAATACTTTAAAACACATTACTTTACGAAGACCGATCCTAGAGATGGTTTAGCCTCCAAATAATTAATTATTTGTTTCTATCCTTTGATAAGATACTTTTCATAACTAGTATATTCTCTTATTGCATGGATCAATAATGGTCTTAAAATTTATTGGAAATAGATCCTTGTCCCATTTGAAGAGTCTTCATTTTCATGAATACAAGATTAAATCCCCATCTTAATTCCCCCCACAGAGATAGATTGTTTTTGTTACTTCCTTTCATTTCATTCTAATTTGGTGTTGAAGATGTGAACTTTATATATGCTAAAGTTTATGTCCATCTATTCTTCATGCATAGCCAATAATATCTTCTTCTATTTTATATTTTTTTTTTTTGAGGTAAGAGGTGGAATAAGGTCACCCTGTTTCATTAATAAAAAGTTAACAAAATAACTCCGGCGTACCGGAGAAAACAACAGTACAAAATAAAATACAATGCAAGGAAGAGAATAAGATATTATTGGCTACTATTATATAGTTAATCGAAGTAGCCAACACTATCTTCAAATTCCTAAACAAACAAGTCCTACATGTGAAAACTAGTAGAGACAACTCAATGTTTTGAAGACCCACATAGGACAATTAATATTATCAGTCAGTAAGTACTTCACATGGGATGGGCTCCCTCTCCCTCTCTCTCATGCACTCACTCTCTACTCTCTGCACGCACATACATAATGAAAATAATGAATGCTGTCTGTTTCTTTCTTCTTTCCTTCACAGTTCACCTCCATTTACGAAATTAATTTATTTTGTTTGGTTGTTCCAGCTGCACCTTTTTTCTTACTCTTCTGCTTCACCCATAAACTAAACCATATGTACCATCACCAATTTTATCAGTTTGTATTTTGTTTCTTGTCCCCCTCTCATTAATTAATTACTCATAAGAAACCATTCCATTGCATTGCATTGCATTGTCACGGCTCTCTTGTGAGTTGTGAATTGTAGTTCGTGGTCAAACCGAGTTTTTACTACGTAGACAGATTAGAGTAGACTAGACAGTGTCTTTTTCATGGTGTGGGACACATTTGAGGGATGTCTTTAATATATACTAATAAATTCACGGATGGAACCCTGCCTACTTGTCCCGTGATTTTATGTACTTCAGTTCGGTTGTTTTGCTTCTGTTTTATTATAAATTTCTTTTCTGCCAAAATGACCTATTTTTCGAAACTATTTTCCGAACTAGTCAAGTTTCTAAACTAGTTCCAAGAGTGAACCACTTCGCGAGTCGTCGGCATAGCATAGGCAATAGTTGGAGAGTGTGGTCTATTTGTTTGTGAGGCGCAACTCTCAACTGTGGTCTCTTCACTTTTTTTTTTTCGTTGGCGCTATTCCCAACTGCAGCATCAATTTATTTTATATTTGGACTAAGAGATTTCGAAACTTAAACAAAAATTTCTATATTGAAATGTGTTAAACTTAGGTCGCAATAGCCATATGCGGTGGATGGAGTTTGGTGCTCTATAGGAATAGACAAGATATACTCCAAATTGGAAAGATGGAGGAATATTATTGGAGGCAACGTTCCAGATTTCAATGGTTGAAGGAGGGAGATGCTAACACTAAATTTTTCCATAGGATCGCCAATGGAAGAAGGCGAAACAACCACATCTCTGGGTTAAAGGTGGATGGAGTTTGGTGCGAGAACGAGGACAGAATCATGCTACACATCAATGAGAAATATAAGGAGTTGTTGGGCAAAAGAAGAGAGCATAGGTATTCGCTGAATCAGAATATGTGGATGGAATCAAGGATTAACGGTTGTGATAGCATCGAAAGCAGTTATATCCGCTATCAAGAGTCTGGGGCTGGATAAGGCACCTGGTCCAGACGGATTTTCGTTATTCTTTTACAAGCTATATTGGAAAATCATCAAAGGGGACTTCATGCGCATTGTCCAAGATTTTTATAAGGGGGAGGCGGATTTAGAAAGATTAAACTATGCGAATATTGTTCTGATCCCCAAGAAACCTGAGGTAAAAGAAGTTGGAGACTTGAGACCCATCAGTCTACTCAGTGGATCCTTTAAGATCATAACCAAGGTCTTGGCTAATAGACTGGGGCCACATTTAAAGGATATCATTGGGGAATCACAGCGACTTTATTAAAGGAAGAGACATTATGGATAGCATCGCCTCGGCTCATGAAATTATTTTCAGAGGATGCAAAGACAAAACGGATGGCTTTCTTTTTAAAGTGGAATTTCAAAAGGCATATGACCCGATCGAATGGGATTCGGTGGACGAGGCGCTGCTCCTGAAAGGATTCGGAAAAAGGTGGAGGAAATGGATCTGTCAGTGCATTAGAGGAGGCAAAACCGTTCCTTACCATTAACGGAGCACAAGGAAAAGAAATTAGATGCAAGAGAGTGCTTAGACAAGGGGATCCTTTGTCATCGTTATTATTTGCAATTGTAGCAGATGGGCTTGCGGAGATGATAGCTAACGGCAAAAAGGAGATGGCTAATTTCGGCATAAAAATCAAAGGATTTACAGAGCCAATTTCTATCCTTCAGTATGCTGACGATACTTTATTGTTTGGATCGGCATCGAAAGAGGATATCAGAGCTATGGGAACAATCTTGAAGTGCTTCGAGGCATGGTCCGGCATGAAGGTCAACTTCAATAAGAGCTGTGTCATCCAGCTTAGCGACAAATGTTTCATGCCCATCACATCGATTCAACAAATGCTAGGATGCAATAAGGAAGAGTTTCCACTGGTATATCTAGGGATTCCTATCAGGCCTGGGAAGCTTACTAGGGAAGATTGGCAACCCTTAATTGATAGGATCGAGAAAAGACTAGCCGGTTGGAAGGGGAGATTTTTAACACTGGGGGGCAGGAACACTTTGCTTAATTCAGTGATCAACAACATCCCTATCTATCTCATGTCTATTTATGAATTACCAGTATGGGTAATTCACAAGATAGACAAATGTAGAAGGAGATTCCTGTGGAAAGGAGCAAACGAGGGAGGTAAAGGGATCCACCTTATTAGCTGGGGGAGGGTTTGCAAAAGAAAAGAGTTTGGTGGTTTGGGGATCATTAATCTTAGAGATATGAACAATGCCCTACTAAGTATGTGGTGGTGGAAGTTGGCAAATCGACATAATAATTGGTGGTGTAAGTCTCTTACTAATTATTGGGCAAGGAAGAAGTTCAGATATGGGGGTAAGGGAATCCATAGTAGGAAATCGTTGTTTTGGAAAGGAGTATACAAGATGGGCGATGTATATCATAGCAACACCCTATGTAGGGTAAAGAATGGCAAGAATACAAGATTTTGGAAAGACAGGTGGTGCGGTAATAACTCGCTTATGGGAATGTTCCCCTCAGCTGCAGAAGCAGTACTCAACAATGACACCCTTGTGAACGACGTTTGGAAGAACAATAAATTGAGATTAGAAGTTAAGGATTTTCTTGATCAGGAATCAATTTGCCAACTCTAACTGGTCAACAATTTTATTCGTATAGAAGGAAATTACACCCAATAGGCGGAAGACGAGAGATGGTGGACGTTGGAGGCGAATCGCAAGTTTTCGATATCCTCACTATACAAATGGCTGAATGATGGAGGAATAAGAAACGAGATTGCGGATGTCATATGGGGTACCAACGTACCTTCAAAAGTGAAAGTCTTTCTATGGTTGGTGGATAATGATGTGATTCTTTCGAAGGTTAATTTGAGGAAGCGGGAAATTATGGACAACGTGAGATGTAATAGATGTCTAACTCACGAAGAAGATACAAACCACATTATTTTCAATTCCCATAGAGCTAGATGGGTATGGGGGAAAGTGGGTCACACGTACGGGGTTTTACATTGTCCAGGTTCTAGTGCTGAGGTCTGGGGGACATTAGATCGAACAGGATTAGAAAGGAAGTAAGATTAGATTGGGATTTTGTTGTGGCTTCAATTATGTGGAACCTCTGGCTAGATCGAAATGACTATTGTTTCAATAGCGTTAATCATAGACTTTCTTTTCTGATGCACAAAATTCACTTCTGTTGTTATGAATGGACAGGGCAGGGCTTCTCAGATCTAGGAAGAAGATGCGCTTGGGAAAGGAGGAGGAGTAGTTCTCAGGCAGGAGGGGTCACTAGCTCCCAACGATTGAGACATCACAGCTTTTGGTTTAGTTGATGTATTCCTATTTTGATGTATTTTGCTCTTTGTTCATGTTGTAGTTTCTTTGTCAGGTGAACTTAGATGTTGATCGCCTTCGGGCTCACTATGTATCTTCATTGACTGTTTCGTTAATTTCTCTTTAATGAAGCGACGACTTAGTTATCTTTTAATCAAAAAAAAAAAAATAGCCATATGCGACCTAAATATAATAGCCGACAGTTCCTAGCTGTAGCATCTCTTAAGATTTTTTTAATTATATTTTTTGTAGAGAGGCCCAAGTGGGGGACTGCAACCTATATTATATCTAGGATGCAGATGACTACTGCGTCCTAAGTTTAACATATTTTAACTTAGAAATTTTTTGTCTAATTCTCGAACTCTGTATAACTCAAATATGAATGAACTGAGACCGCAGTAGGGAATAACAGCTTTAAAAAAAGTTTGTGAAAAGGCCACAGTTGGTTGTGGCCTCGCAATCGAAGAGGTCATAGTCCCCAACTGCGACCTATACTGACGTGTCTAAAAGAGGCTGGCAATCAAATAAGCCCCAGTCCCCAACTAACGTGTCTAAAAGTGTTTCACCCATAAATTAGTTTGGAAAGTGGGTTAGTTGAAAAATTAGTTTTAAAAACTGGATCAGTTTGGGAAAAATTTTATTTTATTAACCACTAATTTTCAACTTTAACTGTTTTTTTTTTAATATTTATTTTAAGAAGGCCGTAACAACACAGTTATCTTCCACCACACTAAGAAAAACTTTATAGTATAATGGAATTTTAAAGTTAAATGTTAGTCAAATATGTATTTAAAAATACGGCGGTTTTTATAGAAATCACACTTAACTTTAAAATCTTACTATATATACTATAAATTTTAGCAAAGAAAATATACTATAAATAACCTCAAATACTTGCTTTCAAATCACACTTCCAAGATGCGATTCTCAAATCATAATAAAATGAAAAACATAGTAATCTTCTTACTTATATAATATTAAAACAATTCAAATAAATTATCTTAAATTTATGTTTGAAGATTTCTAAGAACATCCACTATCTTTGCTAAAAAGTCATAAAACCCGTTTTTTTGGCAATTTCTTGGCAAGTTCGTCTCCACTATCGTTCGCTAAAAATTTAAGTTTTAGAAAATGAACGAACAGTGGACTACTAAATATAGCAGCAGATTATAGCAATCGCCAAATATACAGAAGACGGAAGAAGATTTTCCGTCTACGAACTTTTTAATATTAAAAGAGGACGGACAGATTAATATAGTTTTTCAGGAAAATTACTAAAATGCCATCAAAATAATTACCAATATGCCATTTGAATAAATTAAAAAAAATTAAAAAAAAAAAGAGAAAATGCTCGGACGGAAGATCATCTTCTGTTCAGCAACTATCTCTTTCAAAAAATTTTCAATATTTACCAAATTACCATCCAAATATTTACAAAAATGCCATTTAACCAATTTTTTTTTACAAACGGAAGATCATCTTCCTTTTGTTTAAAAAAAATTTAAATAAAAAAATTTTGGGCCAAACAGAAGATCATCTTCCGTCTGGCAATTTTTTTAAAAAAAATAATAATAAAATTGGCCAAATGGAAGATGATCTTCTGTTGTACAATTATTTAATATTTAAAAAATTTTAAAAGTGTTAGACGGAGGATGTTTGTCCGTCTGAATATTTTTTGACTTTTTTCGGTCAAATTTTACTCTGAACGATAGCAGCAATATTTGTTCATTGCTGTTTTCCAATTGCCTAATATCCATATTTTAGCAACAACGATAGCGAATGCTCTAACTCACACTAAAAGTGTATTTGAGAGTCCATGATAAAAAATCACATGTTTTATGAAATTACCATGATTTGTTTTTAAAATCAATTTTGATTTAAAAATTATTATACGTTTTCAAAATTTTCAAAATTCCTTTGGACTAAAGCCTTGGGTAGTCAAAATTATTCTTACTAGTATAATGCACGTGCGATGCACGTCTATAAAGGTGTGTAGGATTTTGAGGAAGGGGCATGTCATAGAAGAGGTTGCATGCATGCAGGCATGCACAATTTATTTATTTTGATATTTGCATGCATGTGTTAGACCTACTGGTTTTGATATGAGGAAACTTTCTTATGAATAAATTGTGCATGCAAGTACATGCAAATCTATACTATTAATTATTTTCCCAAATCTATGCGGAGAGGCATGCAAATCTATGCATATTAATTATTTTCCCAATACATGCAAATTACATTTCTGACCTCCAATATTAATCCTATATTTTTTTTAGCCTTTTATGTTTATGAGGGCATAATAGTAAAAAGCCGCCTGTGACAGTGTAAAAATGGCCTGAGGCCCAGCCAGGGCCCAATACAATTCCCACTCAGAAAGGTAAAGATAGCAACCTGGTTCGGCTCCGGACCACTTCAGGGTCGGCGCCGAACCTCGTGTTTGTCCTCACGGTACTGGCCTCCTCGTACCGACGAGCCTCAGTAGCCCTCGGAGTCCGATCCGGGACAGTCCCACAGGCCGGCCCCCCTCTCTGGCGGGGCAGAAGGATGACCTGGCGCAGCCTAGGCCCTCCGATCCCCCCCAGAAGCACAGGAGGCCCACGATGGGCCACGTCAGCTCCAAATACCGCCAAGGGTTTCGCCACGTCAGCCCTATACCACTCCTGGTTTCGCCACGTCAGCCCTATACCACTCCTGGTATTGCCACGTCCGCCCTAAACCCCCTGGGCCTTCTGCCACGTCAGGCCCACGGGCTTTCGGATCCAGACCCGCCCCCCAAGTGGAACCAAACCCGGTTGGGATTCTCTATAAATACTAGACCCACACCCACCTTTTGAGGTAATGAATCTTTTGCCACTTAAATATACCTAGTTATTGCTACTCTCTCACAGAGACTGACTAGAGCGTCGGAGGGTCCGCCGCCGGGATAAACCCCGGTGTTTCAGGACCGTCTGCAGGTACACAAGACCTCGGATCCGACCCTTCCGATCCGAGCCCAGCCTTCAACATCTTTCCGAGCTCATCGTAGGTCCCAGAAGGTCAACCAAAGGTCGGCAGACGAGCGGCATTCTCCTTCAATATAAATTGAGTCCGAACTCACACCTGGTGCATCCACACGTCTCCCAGAAATAAACAGCATCAGGTTGGCGCCGTCTGTGGGAACAGCTGCTCCAGAAGCCGATCCGATCCAGACCCTCAAAAGACCTCGACAGCCGAACCCTCATGGCCTCCAAAGGCAAGGGGGCTGCTTCCTCCGTCAACCAACGGGACTCGCCCCCACCCACTGATAAAGCCAGGCCACGCGCGTCGAAACACAAGGCTCCCTCTCGGGAGTCCCAAAGGAGCGTCGGCAGGCCAGCCCAGCCCGACCTCCGGGGAATAATCCTCAACCGCAAGATTATCCGCAGCAGGGGAAGGGCCGCTTCCAACCCGGTCCCGAACCATCCGAGGCCGCCGCCCGAGGTGCGAAGACCCGCGCTCAGCCGAGTCGGAAGACAACCCTCGGACCGGCCAAACCGGGTCGAAGGAGCCCCCGTCACCCATAAGGAATTCCAAGACTTCCGAAGAGAAATTCTGGGAGCCCTCCGACGGGCCCCCAGGGAAGAAACCCTCCATTCCCAAATAGGGTCGGACGCCGAAGCCAGCGCGTCCCGCCCTTCAACGATCCAGCCGGAAGACGATGACGTACTCCTAAGACGCCTACAAGAAATGGAGGACCGCCTCGATCACATAGGGGACGGCGGCGAAAGAATGGCTCAGGGGTACAGACCTGTCCGTCCTCCCTTCTCCGTCCCCATCCTCCAAGCGGAAATACCCCGGAATTTCCGACCCCCTCAATTCGAGACCTACGATGGCGAGGGAGATCCTGCTGATCACATGGAGGGTTTCAAAACCCTCATGATGATTCACAGCGCCTCGGATCCCCTGCTCTGCCGAGCCTTCCCTGCCACCCTTCGGGGTCCAGCTCGCGAGTGGTTCTCGAAACTCGCCCCCGGCTCCATTTACTCCTTCGACCAACTCGAGGGCAATTTTCTTGCCCATTTTGTCACTAGCCAGAAGGCCGAAAGGACCAGCGCCTCATTACTTGGGCTCAAGCAGATAGAGGGGGAATCACTCAGAGTGTTCGTCCGGAGATTTACCGCTGAGGCAAGGTCGGTCTCCTCCCTCGACCCAGGCGTCGCTTCAGCGGCATTCCGACACAACGTCCGCCCCGGACAGCTGAAGGCTTCTCTGGCCAAGAGACCCCCCGTCGACTTTCCCGACCTCCTTAATAGGGTCGAGAAATACATTAGGACAGAAGAGGCCCTTAATCCCGAAGATGCCAGGGATGCCACCGGGAAAGGAAAGCGGAAGACCGAGGAAGTCGAACCACCAAAGAAAGCTCCAAGGGACCCGGGGGCCATGAAGAAGGTCCCGCCAGTCCCCCGCTTCGAGAGGTACACTCCCCTGACGCATAACATATCCGCCATCCTCTTGGAAATCGAAGACAAGGGCATTGTCCGACTACCCCCCCGATCTAATAACAACAAGAATCGAGACCAGCGCTTTTACTGCCGCTTCCACAGAGATCACGGGCACGAAACCGACCAATGCCGAGCCCTGAAAGACGAAATTGAAGAACTCATTTCCAGAGGGTACCTCCGAGAGTTTACCCGAGAAGGCCCACGGGATCGGCGAGACGCTAGGAACCGGAGGCAATCGCCTCCGAACCCTCCTCCAAACCAGACCCAGGGTCGGGACCCCCGATTCCGAGGGAGCCGCGGATATCCCTTTCATCTTGCACTGTGTCCACGGAGGGCCGATGGGAGGTGAATCAAACACTTCCAGAAAAGCCTTCATCCGAGAGGTGAACGCTGTCAGAGACAACCCCTCGCCCAAACTGCAATCAAGGCCGGTCTCCTTCTCAGGGGAAGACCTTGAAGGTGTTCGCTTGCCCCACTGCGATGCCCTCGTCATTAACCTCCACATGGCTAATTGTGAGGTCCGCAGGATCCTCGTCGACAACGGTAGCTCGGTGAATATTCTTTTCCTCGAAGCCTTCGAAAATCTCAGGTTACCCCGAGGCAAACTCAAGCCAGCCGGGTACACCTTGCACGGGTTCTCAGGCGTCCCTGTCGTAATAGAAGGGATTGTTACCCTCGACGTTACCGCCGGGTCGACTCCTGTCAAGAGGACCGAATCCATGGACTTCATGGTGGTCAACGTCAAGGCGGCTTACAACGCCATACTTGGCCGGCCTGGACTATGCTCCCTACAAGCGGTGCCTTCGGCTTACCACCTAAAGCTCAAGTTCCCCACCCCTCAAGGAGTCGGCATCGTCCGAGGCAGCCAAGAAGCAGCGCGATCATGCTACATGACCATCGTCGGGGGAGGTGTGTTCCCCCTCGACGCCGAACGAGCATAGATTATGGCCCGGCTAAATGTAAATCTGTTTTTGTGTAAACCCTCGTATGTAAAGGGCTGCCTTAGCGGCCCTCCCTACCTATACTAAAAATACCCCCTTTTTGTCCAAACCCAAATGTCTCGATAGTCTCAGTACGAGTCCGGACCGAGGGTCCTTCCTAAGGCCCCACTTCGATCCCTCGCGAAGCGGTGGAGCCAGACCTTGCCTCTGACATTGCGCGCTACACTACTGGCCGGAGCGAGGAAGGAAAAGGATTCTTTGTTCATACCCCTTTATTTTCGTTCGAAAGAGAAAAAATAAAACGAAAGAAAAACAAAGACCGTTACAAGACCGCTCCACTCATCTTAAATCAGGAAGATCAGGGCCCCTCGGGCCCAACGAGGGACGAAGAGTACTCCGACCAAGCAACTAGGGGCCCCTCTCCTCGTTGTGGTATTCCTTAGCCTCAGCCACAATCGACACTCTAGCCACAGAACTCTGGGCGTCATCCGGTCGCGTCCGCTGCAACAGCAGCAGCGCAGAGGGAACCCCCTCCGCCTGTCGACCCGCGGAGGAAGAGAACGAGGCACCCAATATCGCCTTGTAACGAGGCATCTCCATCTCCTTCTCCACAAAGACGTCGCGAGGTAACCCCCCAGGAGAGGGCCTCGGCACCAAGGTACTAAGCCCGGCCTGTCTAAGGTCCGCACCGCCGAGCTCCCGATCCCACATCGCCCTTCTCAACCGGCGCGCCTCCGCACTTAAGACTGCGGACTTATTCCGATAAAAGTTACAAGCTGTATCGGTGTCCCGAGCCCCCCTTCGATGACGAGCCAGCGCGGCCTCCAGGACCTTAACCTTACTCCGGAGCCGTGCCACATAGAGACTACGGGAGTCCCCCTCAGGGAGGAGAGCCGCAACCTACAAGATAACCAACCAACTCAACACACATTCTCAAGAAGATTCAGAAATGTCCGAGGTCAAAACAACCGGCCGGTCAAAAAACTTTTCTTGCCACTATAAATCCAGGTGCTTCTTACAAAAAATGCGGTGGCCAGTCCGCGGGAGGCAAACACAATCGAGGGAGAGAAAAAGAAAGACAAAAATTACACAACTCATTGACCCACCTCCGCGTCGACGGACGGATCCACGGGTGCGTCGGCCGATGGGTCGACGGCAGGCCCTTCTTCGCCAGGAGTCTTCGACGTCCCCTCGATCTCCATATCATACTCAAACTTGGACAAATCGAGGGCCGGGAAGAAGTGCCTCACGTGGCTGAGGGCCTTCGCATAGCTTTTGTCCTGGGCCGCGATCACCATCAGCTGGCCCGTAGTCAGCACCTCCTTCGCCTCCTTGGTGAACTTCGTCTTCAGGGAGGCCATCTTCTTCTCCCACTCCACATCCTTGGCCTTGAGCTGGAGCTCCAGCTGCTGCTCCCTCTTATGCGAACCCTCGAGTTCGATCCGCATCTCCTTCATCTCCAGCTCGCTCTTTTCCGCTCGAGCTCGCTCTTGGGCCAGGGACGCCTCGTACAGGTTCTTTATGTTGGCCCCCTGTATGCAAGCCTACAGCCAACGGCAGACAAAGATCAGGCCTCCGCACGAAAATCAACAAGGAGGGACAGGGTCGACAGACTTACCTGCACAGTGGCCTGCGCCATGCGTGCGAACGCCACCTCCACGGGCTCACCCTCCATCGCCTTGCGATCGCGAGGGGTCGCCAGCTTTTCCACCACTTCAACGGCTTGGGCCTCCTCCGTCAGGCGGTCCCCCATCAGAACCGACCAGTCAGGAGCCCACCGCTGCCGCAACAACTCCACCACCGGATCCTCTTCCTCGGCCTCGACCCAGGGACCTTTCCCCTTGTTGAGAACAGGGGCCCCCGCTAGGCCCTGACCCTTCGAAGCAGCCACACCCTTGCTCGTCTCCGAGCGACCCCTCTTGGTCCTCGGCTCGAGTTGGACCTCCGAGATGATTAGGGACGACCCCCTCGGCCTCTTCGCCGCCTCCTTCTCAGCCTTCTCCTTCCTCATGGCGAGCCTCTTTGCCTTGATCGACGCCTCGTCCATACCTGCGGGAAAAACCATTAAGAACAATGAGCAAGAAAGCAAAAAAGGACCAAGAGAAAAGAAACAACTACATACACATAACAGCTGGGCTCAGTCCAGCGCTCGCCAAATTGGTCTCCATCACCTCCGTCCAATCAATACTAGGTGACTGGCGGAGGCGCTCGACAAACCCCCATTCATCGGCCGACAGATCCCCCTGCCTCGGCGGTTGGTAGTTCGGCTTGGAGTGGTTCCATCGAGTGGGAATGTCCCATGGCTCTTCACTCCGGATCACCAAATATTTCTCCTTCCATCCCTTGATGGAATCCGGGTGGTGGCGAACGACCTTCCCCCCACTCCGGGGAGAGATATAATATACACCCTCGGCCGACGGGTTGACCATCAACATCGCGCGGAACACATTCAGCCGCAGGGGTACTTGCTGTTCCTCGCACATCAGCACAAAGCAGATAATCTGCTTCCAAGAGTTCGGCCCGTACTGCATGGGCGCCAAGGAGGCCCAGTTCAACACGTCCCTAACGAACGGGTGGATTGGCAACCTCAGGCCAGAGATAAAAGCGTCCACTGGGAAGACACAGTACCAAGCAGATAAGGGATCGGTGGGGCGCAGAGTGGAGCTCGGCAGCAGCAGTTCGTAACTAGGCCCTATATGATACGCCAGCTGCAGAACCTCCAAATCCCCGTCCTCCAAAACGGTCGAGATCGCGTCCATCATCACCCTCCTCCGGCTCGGCGAAGAGGGTTGCACTCCGAAGAGCTCCCGGTCAGAAAGGTCGTCGGGATACTGACGGAAATGCTTCGGCTGAACGGGCGAACCCGTCATCAGATTACGGAAAACAGGCGCCTTGCTCGAACCGCCGGTCCTCGACCCCGGTTTTCCTGAGGCCCTCTTCTCCTTCTTGACTCGCTCCGACGGTCCTCGACCCTGAACGGTGGATCTCCTCGCTATATCACCCTCGCCTCTCTCCTCATCGGAAGACAACTCCAGCACGCGAATGCCGTCCGAACCATCGCCGGCTCCCTCCGACCCGCTACTCTCCACCACAAAGGGACGTCGGGAGCACGACGGCCTCGTCTTGTGTACCGCTTCCCCCTCACCTACTGAGTCCTCCAAAGAAACCAAGCCAGTAGGGCCCACAACGGGCACCGACTCCTCCTCGAACACGGGCTCTTCCCACGACGTCGACGGAGAGTCAGGCTTTACTTCCCCCCTGGACGACGACGCCGACGAACCGGACTGAGCCCTATCCATCTGTGCCTAATGATAAAACAAACTTACCAAACTAACCTGGGACCGCTTCGGGAGGGCGAGCCGAGTACGGCAAACTGCAAGAACAATCGCTGAAGGGTTGGGAGATTTTTTGAAGAAGAAAGCAGCAAGATTGAAGTAGGCGAAAGGGAAAAAGGGGGGAATACTTATATAAGGGAAGAACGGCTCCTCGACTTCCGCGATTACTGTTCACTGATTGACGCACAACTGCCGCCTGGAAAATCGCGCCGCGTCCTCGAAACCTGTGCGGAGGACGTCATCAGACGCCAGACTGACAGCCCAACTCGGGGGTCGGTTCGGGTGGAATACGCGACGGAGAAAACATTTTTACTTAAGGTTTAAGACGCCGTCATATGACAGACGCCCCGGGCTCCAGCGCTCGACCAGTTCCCCTCTCACCCTCGAGCAGCCCGGGACTTACAGCTTCGACAGCCGAAACCCCGAACAGTTCGAGGGTGGGACAGAAACCGCCATCGCCTGCAGCCCTATCAAGACGGACTTGCCGACCCCCGATGGAAGGTGGTCCCCCCATCCGAGGCCCTTCAGCCCCCAAGACCGGAATACGGTTGGTGCATCTTTTCGTCTGGATCTCTCCCGGGCCAAACATCCATGACAGGGTAGTCTGACCCGAAAAGGGATCCAGACGGCAAAACCACCACCAATCCGAGGCTCCTCTTCCACCAGCACGGATCTCGGCCGTTACCCCTCTCGCCCTGATCTCCCATAGATCTGGCTGCCGTATCAAGGTCCATCAGATCCAAGAGAAGATCCGGGCGGCAGAGTAACCACCTCTCCGACGCTGCTAGGGTCGAAAATATTAGCAAAAGACAGGCGTCCGCCGAAGCAGACACCTCTGAGGGCCAATGGGCCACCCCTGTTTTGATCATACCTACGATGGAGGGGAGGGGTATTTATAACCTCCCCCAGGGACTAACCGTTGGGGCGCGGGAAAGGTCAATCAACGGAAAACCATGCGCCATCTACATTTATTAGGCGACGCCATTAAATGCCCCTAGGAAATTGGACCATCACACCGTTCTCGGAGAGCCTTCAATGCTCCACAGGAATGGCGGGATATCCCCGCTCAATCACTCTAGGGCGCCAACCGATCGCCATCCCCCTTGTTAGCCCGAAATCCCTCGACCAGCTCGAGGTCAGGTCTAGCACCAGGGTAGTCTTCTCAGGAAGGCTTCACGGCTCGCCATCGCCCTTGCCTCCCAGTAATCCCTCGCCAAGCTCGAGGTCAGGTCTGGCACCAGGGTGGTCTTCTCAGGAAGGCCAACGGCTCGCCACCCCCCTTGTTGGCCCGTAATCCCTCGACCAGCTCGAGGTGAGGTCTAGCACCAGGGTAGTCTTCTCAGGAAGGCTTCACGGCTCGCCATCGCCCTTGCCTTCCAGTAATCCCTCGCCAAGCTCGAGGTCAGGTCTGGCACCAGGGTGGTCTTCTCAGGAAGGCCAACGGCTCGCCACCCCCCTTGTTGGCCCGTAATCCCTCGACCAGCTCGAGGTCGGGTCCGGCACCAGGGGAGTCTTCTCAGGAAGGCTTCACGGCCCGCCATCGCCCTTGCCTTCCCGTAATCCCTCGCCAAGCTCGAGGTCAGGTCTGGCACCAGGGTGGTCTTCTCAGGAAGGCCAACGGCTCGCCACCCCCCTTGTTGGCCCGTAATCCCTCGACCCGCTCGAGGTCGGGTCCGGCACCAGGGGAGTCTTCTCAGGAAGGCTTCACGGCTCGCCATCGCCGTTGCCTTCCCGTAATCCCTCGCCAAGCTCGAGGTCAGGTCTGGCACCAGGGTGGTCTTCTCAGGAAGGCCAACGGCTCGCCACCCCCCTTGTTGGCCCATAATCCCTCGACCGGCTCGAGGTCGGGTCTGGCACCAGGGGAGTCTTCTCAGGAAGGCTTCACGGCTCGCCATCGCCCTTGCCTTCCAGTAATCCCTCGCCAAGCTCAATGTCAGGTCTGGCACCAGGGTGGTCTTCTCAGGAAGGCCAACGGCTCGCCACCCCCCTTGTTGGCCCGTAATCCCTCGACCCGCTCGAGGTCAGGTCTAGCACCAGGGTAGTCTTCTCAGGAAGGCTTCACGACTCGCCATCGCCCTTGCCTTCCATTAATTCCTCGCCAAGCTCGAGGTCAGGTCTGGCACCAGGGTGGTCTTCTTAGGAAGGCCAACGGCTCGCCACCCCCCCTTCTTGGCCCGTGATCCCTCGACCGGCCCGAGGTCAGGTCTAGCACCAAAGTAGTCCTCTCAGGAAGGCTCCTTGGCTTGCCCTCGCTCTAACCATCAGGATAACCCTCTCATGAAGGCCCAGTGACTCGCCATCCCATTTCTACAACCATAAGCACTCCTCCACGGCTAGCTCCCGCACCCCCTGCAGGAGTGGGGGGCTTGTGTGACAGTGTAAAAATGGCCTGAGGCCCAGCCAAGGCCCAATACAATTCCCACTCAGAAAGGTAAAGATAGCAACCTGGTTCGGCTCCGGACCACTTCAGGGTCGGCGCCGAACCTCGTGTTTGTCCTCACGGTACTGGCCTCCTCGTACCGACGAGCCTCAGTAGCCCTCGGAGTCCGATCCGGGACAGTCCCACAGGCCGTCCCCCCTCTCTGACGGGGCAGAAGGATGACCTGGCGCAGCCTAGGCCCTCCGATCCCCCCCAGAAGCACAGGAGGCCCACGATGGGCCACGTCAGCTCCAAATACCGCCAAGGGTTTCGCCACGTCAGCCCTATACCACTCCTGGTTTCGCCACGTCAGCCCTATACCACTCCTGGTATTGCCACGTCCGCCCTAAACCCCCTGGGCCTTCTGCCACGTCAGGCCCACGGGCTTTCGGATCCAGACCCGCCCCCCAAGTGGAACCAAACCCGGTTGGGATTCTCTATAAATACTAGACCCACACCCACCTTTTAAGGTAATGAATCTTTTGCCACTTAAATATACCTAGTTATTGCTACTCTCTCACAGAGACTGACTAGAGCGTCGGAGGGTCCGCCGCCGGGATAAACCCCGGTGTTTCAGGACCGTCTGCAGGTACACAAGACCTCGGATCCGACCCTTCCGATCCGAGCCCAGCCTTCAACATCTTTCCGAGCTCATCGTAGGTCCCAGAAGGTCAACCAAAGGTCGGCAGACGAGCGGCATTCTCCTTCAATATAAATTGAGTCCGAACTCACACCTGGTGCATCCACACGTCTCCCAGAAATAAACAGCATCACCGCCTAAATGGGGCTTTGCTTAATAATAGTATAGATTTTTGATTTCTCATAGAAAAATGTCTTTCCCTAGCTAAAGAAAACATCGGTGGCAAAAATTTGTCAAAAAAATTGGAAAGAGAAGTAAAAATTAATGTAAGAAAAAGAGCTAGAGTGATCCTCTCTCTCTCTTTAGAGTTGGAACACAAAGGCTGCGTTTAATTTGAATTACGCGGGTGTATGGATATGTAAGAGCATCTGTAGTCATTGCTTGCCAAATTTTGGGTAAATAGCAATTAAAAATAGGAAAAAAAGAATTTTGCTGCAGTCGTTCAAACTTCAAAGCTATATTCGATTCGTCGTTTGTTTTTTTATAAAAGACGGAAGATTGTCTACCGTCGTGTAGTGTGTGGTTTGGAAAAAAATTCTGCGACGCAAAATAATGTACCGTCTTCCAATCGAAAAAATATTAAAAAAATCAAATTGAAGCGCGAACGGCGTATGATCAATCGTCTGGTTAATTTTATTTATTTTTAAAAAAAAAAAGCAAAGACGGGAGATAATCATTCGTTAATCTCCCTACCCCATATGTGGACGGTGTATGATCAGTCGTCTACTTCCTTTTTTTTTTTCTAAAAAAATTAGCACGGACGGGAGATAATCTCCCGTCAATCTCTTCGCACGGGACATAATCGGCCATTTGATCAGTTTAGTTTGAAATTTTTTAATTTTTCCAACTGCCAACTACCAACTACACACTACACACTACACCCTACACCAACTGCCAACTACACACTACACCATCTGTCAACTTTTTTTTTTTCTTCTTTTTTCAAACGCTGTTTAATCCTTCGTCTCTCTCCTTTTTTGTACGTCTCACCTGCGAGACGAAGTTTTATCTTTCGTCAATTCTGACGGACGAAGTAAAATGGTTCGTTAGCTATATTTTGGTTATAGCCAAATTGTCTGCAAAATTTGGCAACGAACTGTTCATCGTACATCCAAATTTTGGGTATTTGGACGACGACTGCAGCTCGTTTTTTTGATATTTTTCCAAATTTTGGGTATTTAGCCCACGACTACAGACGCTCTAAGACTGGGGAAATTTTGCATTTTTGTAATATTTGCACAGAACTCCTTGCATTGCACCAGTTTGGTAATTGCATCGACATTTTGCAGATTTTATGTGGCACCCACAGTCACGTTAATTTATTTATTATTATTTTTTTTTGCAAAGAACCTGAGCATCCACAGGCGTTAAAGGTAAAATATAGTCGAATGCATAAAATATAGCTCTGTCACCGTTTACCCGATACCCGGACTCGACCCGGACCAGTTAAAAAATACCTTAAAAATATGAAATTTAAATAAGAGTGTTATAGAAATATACATATAAATAGTAATTGTTGAGTATAGATGTGTAAATATGATATTTATTCATGTACTTAAGTGCAAAACTGTTGGAACCATAAGATATCAGGTGTAAAATACTTGCGTACAAATATTTATTCCCCGCTACCGGGCCTGACCGGTAATTTTTTTAACTAGGACCCCGGACCCAGTTCTTGCAAGTCCCGATCCGATTCCAATTTTTAGACCCGTGAGGTATCGGATCCGGGTAGTGAAGGACCCGACCCGATAAGGCCCAATACCAGCTCTAATAAAATAGATATAGCAAAATGAATTTTCATGCAGTCATTAAATGCTATAAAATAGCAAAGTTGAACAAAATTTGATCGGACGAAACATTCGTCCCGTAAAAAAAATTATTTTTTAAATATTTTTTGGGCTGAAGCTTTGTTGGAGCTGGGAAAAAAAAGTTTCGTCCGATGGAGCTGCCACTTTCAAACAATCAGACCCCACTTAACCCTCCCTCTAATTAATTAGTTAAGTGTATTTAATTAAGCCTAATTATTTATTAAATGACCTAATTAGCATACTAAATATAATTAACTAATTAATTATTAAAATATTAATTATTAAGAAAAGCAAAAAATTTTGGTAGAAAAAATAGCCGGGCAGACCTTGAAGATTCGTCTGTGTTTTTTTGACTTTTTGGGGTTTTTTAATTTAAAAAAAAAACTAATTTCGGACAGACGAACTTTTTGAGGAATATGAGTCGAAGCAATAACAAGAATATTTCTAGTGCAACATCTTTCACAATCCCAGTTTCGTCCGATCACAAAAAATTACTGTGCAATATTTGGGACGAACTTGAGGTTTCGTCCAATCAATTACAAAATCAAAAATATTTGGGACGAAACTTAAAGTTTCGTCCGGTGGATTAAAAATAATATAAAATATTTCGGACGAAAACTATATTTGCATAATATGCATATTTTAGCATTTCGATTGTTGCAGTCGTTTACTATATATGCATATTTTGCCATAATCACTACAGTAGATTGTTATATATGAGAGAGGATATAGCAATATGCATATTATATTTGCTATATTTGCAGAATATGGATATTATTCATTCCTGTATAATATGTATATTTTGCAAATATAGCAAATATAATATGCATATTGCTATATCCTCTCTCATATATAGCAATCTACTGTAACGATTATGACAAAATATGCATATATAGCAAACGACTGCAACAATCAAAATGCTAAAATATGCATATTCTGCAAATATGGCAAACGACCGTGGATGCTCTCAAAAATCACAGCGCATTATTTTTTCAAAATCTTATACGACTGTGGGAACCTACATAAGATTAGCAAAATATTGGTGCAATCGCCAAATTGGTGGTATGCAAGGAGTGCAACATCAAAATTTCCTTAATTTTATATATCTCAACACCCCCCTAACATGCATGTCCTTGTTAACCCTAAAAAAGATGTATATCTGAAAATTATACAGGATCGACCTTTCTAACTTTTCTATCAGTAATGTTTCCCGGCTAAATTACCTTTATGTACCTTCATTCATGCAGAAAAATAATTTTTTTTTGAATAGCCTCATATCTTTTTGACCTGCTCATCGGCCAAAAGACTTACTGGTGAACCACACCACACTCACTTGATCTAGATTGCAGCGAAACAAATTTGCTTGAAGGTATTTGACGATGAAGAGATGGAGCTAATCTATATAATAAAACACAAAGAAAGCCATCAATTGGCTCTCCTTTAATCCCAAAATCAAAGACCCAGATTTAACTTTATAAAACCCATCCTCCCACCCAAAAACAACTCCTTTATTTCTCACTCTGAGAAATAAAGGAGTTGTTTTTGGGGGGGGGGAGGGGGGGAGGGTTTTGTGTGTGTATATATATCAATTTTGATCTACACGACTCAATTAGTCTATAGATAAGAAATCAAGTCATTTGAGATTCGATTGCCCATGCATTGAAGTGTTACAAATTGTGTGACTGAAAAATCGTTATTTTTTATAGTGACATGATGCATGGACAAATGAATATCAAATGACTTGATTTTATATTTCTAGACTAATTTAGTTATGTTAAACAATGTGAACAGTTCGGATTATCCATAAGATGGATAGGCGTGGAGTTCTCACGAAGCTTATCGTGAGAACGGTTCTCACCGGATCGCTACCCTATATATATAGGAAAATGATCGAGTGAGAACTTTTTTTGTGAGAACCACGTGAGAACTTTCGTTTGGGATATTAGTTGAAAGATCTGAACCGTTCATTTTGATCTACACGACTCAATTAGTCTATAGATAAGAAATCAAGTCATTTGAGATTCGATTGCCCATACATTGAAGTGTTACAAATTGTGTGGCTGAAAAATCGTTATTTTTTATAGTGACATGATGCATGGACAAATGAATATCAAATGACTTGATTTTATATTTCTAGACTAATTTAGTTATGTTAAACAATGTGAACAGTTCGGATTATCCGTAGGATGGATAGGCGTGGAGTTCTCACGAAGCTTATCGTGAGAACGGTTCTCACCGGATCGCTACCCTATATATATAGGAAAATGATCGAGTGAGAACTTTTTTGGTGAGAACCACGTGAGAACTTTCGTTTGGGATATTAGTTGAAAGATCTGAACCGTTCATTTTGATCTACACGACTCAATTAGTCTATAGATAAGAAATCAAGTCATTTGAGATTCGATTGCCCATGCATTGAAGTGTTACAAATTGTGTGGCTGAAAAATCGTTATTTTTTATAGTGACATGATGCATGGACAAATGAATATCAAATGACTTGATTTTATATTTCTAGACTAATTTAGTTATGTTAAACAATGTGAACAGTTCGGATTATCCATAGGATGGATAGGCGTGGAGTTCTCACGAAGCTTATCGTGAGAACGGTTCTCACCGGATCGCTACCCTTTATATATATATGGGAAAAAGGGGTATGAGCAACTTGCTCATTTAGTAAATAAGCAATTGATGATGTGGCATACATGTAATTGGAAAATCATTAAAAGTGTTAGTTGTCCAATGTATCACATGCATGCCACATAATCAATTGCTCATTTACTAAATGAGCAAGTTACTCATATCCCTTTTACCCTATATATATATATATATATATATATATATATATATATATATGGAAACATGAATTTTTATTTACAACTAATTATTGTCATACTATTCAAACTTGACCTACATAATTGTTGATTTATTGTTTACAAGACTTTTCATATGCTGTATCGTTCTAAAGACGTGCCGTAGGCACGTGCCCGGACCCTTTCGAGGAAAAATGGAAGAAGAAGAAATAGAAGAAAAAGAAGAAATAGAAGACAGGCAAATCTAGTGATAGTACATGGACGAAGATAAAGAGAATACTAAAGCTTACTACAATGACATGTTTAGGCCAAGGCATTATCAGTTAAAGCAGTTACAATATTATCCCCAAGATCGGACTCAACCTGGATTTGAAACTTATTATCTAAATTGCAGTCCATTTCTTGGGCATTGGCCGACTCAAATAGAACGAGAATAATGGCACCATGAAGGGTCTTCACTCGACATGAATAATATACTTCCAATAATTTATATGGATATTTTAATTGGACATGGTATCATATTCAACACGCCAATGAATTTACATTGTCATTTTATTTCACTACCTCTTGTGTACTTCCGATAATAATCTTCCTACATTAATCACGCCCACAAATATGCATATATGCATTAATCAAACACTAATCAACAGTTGTGCACATAAGTGAACCGAGACACAGTCAAAGTATGTATCGAATTGTCTGAAAGTGTGGATTTTATGGGCTAATTATGTAGAACATGGCACATACACAATTTTATGCCTTTCTTAAAAGCAGACGAGAGAGCATTCAAAACATTAAGCAAACAACATATGGAACTTAATACTTCAAATAAATCTGAATTCAAACAAAACACCTCTGTTAAGATAATGCAAATATTTGTTAACCATAATAGTTCTCACCATACAAATTATAAAATAAAATAAAAAATAAAAATAAAGATATTGAGTTGTCCATGTAAAATATTCAAATATAGCTCAACTATAGAAAATATTTTAATATAACAGAACACTATATAAATAATAGAAGTAAATCTTATAAAAAAACAAATATAGTATAACATGCTAAGCAGAGAATCCACCATACCAGCAAACGAGTCTTTAGTGTTCATCCTTATTCACTTTAATCTCCATTAGCTGCTCCACAGGTTGGCGACATATTGGACAATTATTTGATTGAAGCCTTAGTGCTTTTGCACATTCACTACACATACACTGGAAAAAGCATTGAATACCTAAGAAACTAGCAAGCAATAATCTAAAGCAAAATAAATATACTAACAAAGTTCAAACTTGACTTTACGATTATGATCAATTTTTCTCTCATTCATGGCCGAAAACTGTTAGAAATTAAATAAATATAAATTTATCAACCCTCACCAAGGCTTCAGATTTTGGTTTAGCAGCAGGGATATTTCACATGGTATTACAGCTAATCAAGTGAATTTCCACCATGTACATATTAAGTGAACATAAAAGAAAAGGAGTTTTTAACATTTATGCCCCCAACAAATATGTGAATGTCATATTTACCCCCCCCCCCCCCCCCCCAAATATGTATTTTCATATTTACCCCCCAACAGATGTTCTAATCACGTTTTAGTTGTCTCGAAAGTTAACTATAATCAAAATTGGAACTATTGTATTTAGTATAAAGGAATCTACTTGACCATTCTATTCTTTATTTTCTAGCTATCCATCTAAACAGACATTGCAGAAAATATGAAAGATTATCTGAATTATTGGGGGTAAATATGAAAAATTCACATTTGTGGGGGGTAATATGAGATCCAAACATTTGTAGGGGTATATATGTTAAAAACCCAAAGAAAAATCGGTCGCAGAGCCCAGCTTCCAGTCAACAAAGAGGGCACTCATCCTACAGGACATGTTAGATTATAAATATAAATTCCTCAGCACTTACCCAAATTCGAAGTTTCCGTGTAACGGTAGCAGGATTATGTAAGAATAAATTAAAAGAAATACTAATGTTTTTTTAGCTCTTACCATATGGCGGCAGGGTAGTACTGCAGTGTTCCTCGGTTCTGATAAACAAATTACGCAGTCTTGTCCCAAATCATCGCCATTTGGATCACTGGTCGCTGCTTCAGCTTCTGTTGAGGCTTCAATTCCGAATATTTCTTGCAATTCATAGCGTTCACCATTCGTCCAAAGTATCTGCTTCATAACCTTGGGTTTAAATGACCCATTCTTATTACTCTTCTCTATGACAGCTTGAGTAATCTGTGTACAGGTAGCACCCTGTGCAGAGATAACCAATGGGAATACATCTCCTTTCATGGGTTTTGAGAGATGATCCAACTCAAAAAACCCTAAATCAATACCAGAACCTGAAGACTGAAGGAATTTCTGGCCAAATCCCTTTTGTAAAGGGAATGTTTTGGGTGTGAAGAAATCCTCATACACCGGGGAGAAATTGCAATTAATTCCTTCCTGAGCAAAGTAGTAGACTGTGACACTGTATTGAAAACAAAAAGTCTGTATAAAACTTGACAGTGTACAGAAGCAATGTTCATACATCTAGATGGTATATCAAACATACTAAATGTACTGTAACTCCTTTGGACACCCTTAACATTTATAGAGGGGATCAGAATATGATCACTATCTCAATATTTTGCAAAAATTCTTATGGGTTATCAGTCATTTCAATAGAGAAAGAAGATAGATAACTGCATGACTCCAAAAGGCATGATGCTGATAATATATGCAACACTAGATGCCTACACCACAAATTTACCATCAATCAAAATGTTTTAAAATGTGAACTTTCAAGTAGATTAAATCTAATAGCATATAAACTATAAAGTAGGAAACACAAACCAAAAAGAAATTATATAACCCAAGTGCACCGAAATATTATGATAACCAAGTTTCATGTATGTTGATCCACTACTCGCTAAATCAAAGTAGGCAGATGAATTATTATGACTAAAATTTTATTTATTTTTAAAGGTATGATCTGATGAAGGGTTTTTTGCAGGTTAACACTAATGAACATCCTTAAGCCAAAATAACTCACCTCTAAGTGTTAAGTGTATTCAACCAACTTCAGGACAGTACAATTAAAATGAAAATGGCATTTAGAGAAAACAAAGTGTATTTACAGAAACAAAATGGAAATTAAAAGGAAAATGTTGTTAGAAAAATGAAATATTTTTCTCCATTCAGCTCTGCATGATTCATCACACTTTAAAATTAAAAGCTATATTATCTTTCATAGTTAACCTATGGTATTTTGGATCTAACCCAAGTCATTGACAAATCATCAACAATCTCTCTTTGTAGTTGGACATATATCGCTCTCCATTAAAACCTTGTTAAAAAATTTCTCGCATATTCTCAACTGAAACATCTTCCTCTTCTTGCAAATGCATTCATCTTTTATCGTAATTCACTCATCCATCTCAACATACACATTATAGATGCACTCATTCTTTTAGCATGATTTATTTCAGTTTCCAAACATTTAAATATAAAAGATTAATCAGTTCTACAGGCTTGCCATCTTATAAATCTACTCCTTCAATATTAATCACATGCTACATTTATCCATTTCTCTCTCAACTTTGACTATGTGAATGGCATCCATCTAGAACCCCAAATCTGTTATGATGAATGATTGGTTCTATACAGAGAAACTGTTCAGATCTTGCCATTTCTTGACCGTTAACATGTAACTGTAACTGCCTTTAGTTCTTCCTATTGCAAATTCTCTGTTATTTTGACTTCAAAGCTTATTTTTCTACCTTTCAACAGTAATAGAATATCGATACAAAACAAGAAGCAAAAACTGCACCAGAGAAATATTTGTGTACTATATTTTCAGAAACATCTACTACACAAAATTTTATTCTTCCCATGCAATTGTTGCATGCGTTGGAATATTGCTAACAAAGGAAGTTTCTGAAGGCATATATGACGCATGCACCTCCGTGTACCTTGCAAGGCGAATGTCATGCACCTTGGAAAAAGACAAATTTATTTTGGATTGTGGACTTGATAACTTAAAAATAAAGCACAAAAGGAGTTAATCAGGTGCCTTTTTAGGGCCTAGTAATAAAGATGAATTATGGCAAACTTTCTTTCTTGTTACTCTTGTTGTTGTTGTTGCCACTCTTTCTACTTTTTTTAATTTTACCAAATATTTATGTATTCTTAACCTTTCATTTTCTACCTATAATGAATTGTATGACATACTTTATTGCTATTTAGTGTATAAAATCTTTTTTTGAATTTTATTTGAAAACATTAAATTTGAACTTGCTGAGCTTAATTGAGGCATGCGCCTTAAATTGACATCACAAAAAGAAAGACAAATAGAAGAACTTGGCTTTAGAATTGTTAAAGCAGTGCTTAGTTTAATCCCAAATCGGGCTCTTCTCTTCTTCCTTCTTCCTTCTCTGGCTGCTGCTTCTTCCCAACCTCATCACCTCACCCTAACCCTAATCCCATACAGCTGCCACCCTCTCATCCCCTCTTGCCGCCCTCATCTCCTCCAAAACCCTCATCTCCTAAAAAATCCTAAATCTCATCCCCTCCCGCCGCCCCTACTGCCGCCGCCGACAACCCATCACCATCCTGCCGCCTTTTTTTCCACTACCGCTGCCGACCAGATCCACGACCTCCATATCCACCAGCCCCAACCCACAAACATTATATCCAAACTCCAAACTCCATAACCCATACCAGCTCCATTACAACTGTGAACTACCCCAACTGAACCAAACCAACCCAAAACAGACCCGACCCTCAATCACTAGACCCAAATCTGACCATTATCAATCCAAACAGCCGAACCAGACCCAAATCTGAACCAAATGTTGGGTGATTCGTGCTATTCCGTGACGTGTGCTTGCTCTTGATCTCCTCTTTAATCAATATCTCTCTCTCAAATCCATCTCCATCTCCATATCTAAGATGCTCCTCTCCTCCAATGGTGACCGATCTTCCTTCTCTGTTGAAGACGGAGTGCATGACCACCGAGAATCTCTCTGACTGTGGTGATCACGGTTGTAGTCATGGTGACGGTCGCTACTTCAACACAAACTATTACACCTATTGTCAGGACCGATCTCATGAGTATGAAACGTGTTGAAAACGTCTCAATCGTCCTCCTGCTCCTCATTGGTCTTCCACTATGGAACCTTCTTCCACCACTGCTCCTACAGATGTGCCAACATCTTCCCAATATACAGCCTTCCGCAACATGATGTATCCGCATATCTCAAAAAAAAAACAAACATGATGTATCCGCCTTCTGGTAACTCTGTTCACTTGGATAATACTTGTTATATTTCCTCACATTAATGGATTATTGATTCAAGTGGATCTGAACATGTATCATTTATCGCTTTCTTAATTTTTTTTGCGTCTAATTTTAATGTGCATGTTGTTGATGGATCACTTGTCCCTATTGAAGGGGTGAGAAATATCTCCCATTCTCCGGACTTTCTCTTAAATCTGTTTTGTGTGTTCCTAAATAATAGCTTATTATCGGTCCTTAAAATTTGCAAAGATTTAAATTGTTCACTAACATTTTTTTCTTCTCGCGCCGGTCGTGAACATAGGTTATAAATCTTGAATTCTTCAGTCTCAATTTTTAGTTCTGATCCCACATTGTGGCACTAACGACTGAGACATCCTTCCTCAGCTACTCTCAAGAACTTGGCTTCCAGTTGTGAGCCTTCTTTTAAAGTATTTTGCGAGTCCTGTGAGTTAGGTAAACATCATAACTATGATGTTTGGGGGCCTGTTGGTTTTCTCACGTTTAATAAATATCGTAATTTTGTGATGTTTATTGATGATTTCTCTCGCATGACATAGTTGTTTTTCTTGAAAGATCGTTTTGAACTGTTTAAAGTTTTTCAAGAATTTTTCTTTGAGATAAGAACACAATTTGGCACTACTCTTAAAAGTTTTCAGTCTGATAATGCTAAAAGATGTAAGTACTGATTTTCAATATTTTTTTCTCAACACAGACTAATACACCAAACTTCTTGCGCTTATGCTCCTCAACAAAATGGAGTGGCAGAACGTAAAAATCAACATTTACTAAATATTGCTCGCTCACTGATGTTTGAAATGAATGTCCCAAAATTTTATAGAAGTTTTGCAGTTCTCATTGTCTGTTTTCTTATCAACCGTATGTCTGCTCCTATTATTCAAAATCAATCTTCATTCAAACTGCTCTAAAGATCCATTTTCCCCATCACCTCGTATTTTTGGTTACACATGTTTTGTTCAAAATCTCAGTCCATGCACTGAAACTTGACCCACATGCTACTAAATGTGTATTTCTTGGATACACTTTTTCAAAAGGTTGTCTTTCTATAATCCTTCATGGAAAAAAAAAGATTGCCTCAACAAATGTTTCATTTTTTGAACACAAACATTTTTTTTAACAAACTCCTTCCAAAACTCCCAATATACCAAGGGCTGTTGTAGAGAGTTTGGATTTCTCATCGTCCCCGCCACTTCGGATTTATGTAAAGAAATAACAAAATCGTTCAGACTCGACCATCTCAGCGGTACCGTCCGTTGCTCAACCGGTGCCAACTTCTTCTATCGGTAATATCACTAACACAGATGATGTATTTGTCGCTCAACCTAAGGCTAAACGTACTTGTACTCACCATCCTATTGCCAAGTTTGTTTTATTTTATAAAATGAACAGATCATTTCGAGCATTTACCTCTTCTTTGAATTCCAACTGTATTCCTATGAATGTTCAAGATGCACTTAAGCACCCTGGTTGGACCGCGACCATAAAAGAGGAAATGCAGGCTCTTCAGCAGAATGGTAGTTGGCAATTGGATCGTCTCCATGTGGGTGGTAAGACAGTTGTAAGTGGGTATTCACAGCCAAACATAATCCCAATGACAGTTGAACGACTCAGCTAACATTGTCTCTCTTGCATCAAATTGTTCTTGGTCTTTTTATCAGCTTGATATCAAAAATATATTTCTAAATGAGGACTTAAAAGAGGTGGTGTATATGCAGCAACCACCTGATTTTTAACGACATGAGGAGAATCTTATATGTTCGCTCAAAAAGTCTCATCAGGCTTAGTTTGAAAAGTTTGGCAAAGTTATGTGCTCTAATGGATTCTTTAGAAGCAGGACAGACCATTATCTCTTCACAAAGAAAAGAAGCGAATGCATTATTTTCCTATTAGTCTATGTTGATAATCTCATTATCACATCTAAGAAATGACGCTTCACTAACTTCTTTTTACATCGAACATAGTATGCAAAACAAACCCAACAATCTCCACCTTAGATTGCATACTCATGAATCCACACCTGTGTGATTTAAACTCTTCTAGATCCATTCTTTTTTTTTGCAAACAACCGAGTTCAGTGGCTTCTTATGCTAGTTAAATCTACCTCCACCTGTTTTTCTCCAAGTGGTATGCCCTTCAAAGGCACACCCCAGTAGGCATTAACACGAATGTGTCATCCTCTGCACGAACTTCACCTACCCCGAGGCACACTCCACCTTTCGACAATATTCGAGCGGAGCAGTCTTGCTTCAGAGATTTTAGTGACAGTGAACTAGATAATACTTGAGGAACAAAGAGCTTCCAAACACAATCTCAAAGAGACATACCTAAATTCTCGGTAAAGAATTAAAAGATCGTCTTCCACTGCAAAAGTATTAGGACGACAATCTCCAGATCTCTCCTCCAAGTCTCCAAATCTTGCCCAAATTTCCAGATCTCACCCCCAAATCTCCACATCTCTACCCCTTATCTCGCCCTTCTATCATCTTCTTGGTGTACCGCCAGTGCCTCCCTCTTCTGGTCCCCCATCTTCGTTCCCTCCTTTCCAGTGCTTTGCTTATGTTGCACCAACCCAGATCTATCTCCGTTGAGGTAGATCTGCGCTCTTGTGGACACCTCGCCCCATATCGGTCTAGCCCTGAGTCTTCTTGCTATCTATGAGGTTTCTACTGCACCGGATCTGAGCCCCCAGGTCTCGGTGGTTGTGCTTATTATCAACTCTTATTCTCTTCACTTTGCGCACTGTAAATTTTTCTCATCTGCTGAGCTGCTTAATCTCTTGGGCTCATCTGATTTCTATGTTGAGTTTTGTTAAGTGGTCCTCAACTTTGTGGCTCTTATTGTTGTTAGTTCCTTTATTGTTCTCTGTTATTTAGATTTCTTGCCTCTTACATACTCAGAGTTTTGGTGGTGACTTTTTTAGTTGTGTGGATTTTACTGTCTTCATATTCTAGATTTGATTCCTTGCTTTATACCTTGTTCTTGCATTTCTCCCTTGGGTCGGAAGGGTTTCTTTTGGTTGTTCCTCTCTGCTGTGCTTATCTTAGTCAATAATTGCTTCTATTTTTTCGTTCGTTTTTCTCCTCTCTCCCCTTATGTGTTGATTTTTGTATTTTTTATATCACTATTCTCTTGCTTTTGTTTTCTGTTGATTTCACCTCTTTTCTCTAGTGATTGTTTTTTATTATTTGGATCCTCTTTCCCGCAATTTCAGCATGCAATTTCCCGAGCCTCCATTAACTTATTCTTCTATTCTCATCTTCTTTACCTAGGTGTTCTTAGTTTCTAGTCTTCATTTTGGGTTGGTTTTTTTTTCATGCATGATCATAACAGTAGCCGTTTTTGTTGAAGTGGTCAACTTCCCCTATTTTCTTTCATCTTTTTGGGCCGTTTTTTTCTCTTCGTGGGTATATCCTCTTCCCGCTTCATTTCCTTCTAACTTCTGCTTTCTTTTTGGGGCCATTTTCTCTTTATGGGCCTTAGTGCCGCCTACATGGAGTCCTGGTTCAGGTCGTTAAAAGGAAAAGATATTTTAAAAAAAATAAAAAGCCCACTTCCTTCTCTAGGCCCACTTTCCAGAAGACGCGAGTGGCTTCTTCTCCCGCCTTTTCCGGCTCTGCCTCCTCCATTTCCCTATATGCTTCATCATTTTCTTCCCCCATCCCCATTTCCACCCCTTACTGCATCCGTCGTCTTCAAACGGTTCACCTCAAACTTTTCTGCTCCAACAAAATGAAATGCCTATTCTATGATAAGTTAGGCCATTCTCGCAGTAGATGCTATCCATTGCAACATCTCCTTGGCCTCCCGATGGGAGCACCTATTTCCGATCAAGCTTTAGCTGCCCTTGATTTTCCTTCCTTTCGGACTAAGCTGGACGATATTCAAGCTAATAAAGCCAAAAAGAGGAAGATTTCTAATTCTTCTCCTCTCCTTCCTACACCGCCCGCATCTCAGTTGCATACTGCCCCACCGTCTGCCCCGAAATCATCACCTCAGTTGACTACTGCCATCTCGCCTACCATGAATCATGTGCTTATCTTCGTTGTCTTTAGCGATCTCTCACTTGATTTGCGATCCAAAATTGAAATTTCGAACAGCTATGGTGCGGTTTCTATTTTGGGCGGTTCAATCTCTAACTCTACCTTGGATTCCTTCTTCTGTGACACGTGCAAGGTTCAAAACTGGAAGTGGGCGGTTAATGCCTGCTCTAACAGCAACATTGTCATCAAATGTCCCTCTGATCAGATTTTACTTGATTTGGTTAACAAGAAATTATTCTCCATTGGCGCGGTTAATCTCTACTCGCCAATGGGCGTATGCTGGTTCCGCACTTCCTGTTCTTCAAACTCACCCTACAAAAGTCTCCATCCTTGGCCTGCCTCCTTTTTGTGATTCACCTGCTCCGGTGGCGTCCACGAGTAAATGCATCAGAGATCTTACATCCACATCTTCGACTACTATTCTTGTGTTTGTTTACATGTGGAAGCTAAATTTCTTTGTATTGCCTCTTCTGATCAGGTTGAAGCATACACTCTTCGCATTGGTGAATCCTCCTTCTCTATCTCTATTACTTACCACGATGACCCCCCCCCCCCCCCCCCCATTCTTCATCTCCCCCAGCTAGCTTTAATGCTCCTACTTCACTAGCCGAGGTTCTAGTTAGGTCCGGCACCTTCCATGTGAGTTCTTCTACTAAGTCTAATCTCCACTCCTCTAAACATTCTACTCAGATCAAAAGCTCCTATCGCGGAGGATTTCGAGGAAAAAAGAACTCTTCCAGCGTTAGGCTGTATGTCCCTCCCCCTAGCCACTCCAAATCTCAAATAAACACACTAACTTGGTTTGGATCAATCCTACTATTGCATCGACTGCTTCCCACAAGCCTACAGCTCAGGCTGCAGCCTCTGCATTCTTTCCTCCACCGCGCCATCGCCCTCCCCGCTTGTGACCTTTCCAGCTCCCCCTCCGGTCTTCCCTGCCGCCAATCCTGAGCCTCTTACTTCTTCAGACGTTGTTGGGCCTCCTCCATCCCCTGCCAAGTCCACACCTTGGTTTGAGTGGAGCATTAATCCCCATTTCTCCTCTGAATAGGGTGCCTTCAAACCGGTTGTTGCTGCTTCCCCAATCTTCTCAATGAAACTTCTTCGCTTAAGGTGGGTACCGTTATGAAGCAAGTGAATGCTGATAGGACTGAGTCTGAAAATCTTCTTTCTGAAGAAGAGAAAGAACTCGACAATCCTTCCTCCAAGTGCAAGGTACTTATGTAGTTTCACAACTACGAATTTTTCATTAATTTTACCATTAATAGTATTCCAAAGCTCTCCTTAGCTTTTTATTTCAGCCCCAACTATTTATTCCATTACATTTCTCCTTACTATATCACTAATCGCCGTATCGACTGCTATTTGGGGCTCGGGTTCAATCGGTGGCCATTTTTGGTTGAGCCAACGTCTCGATTTTGAGACATGAATTGAACCCCCCATCCTCTTATATTGACTTGCACGCTTTATATGTATCTGATTCTACTTCTAATTCTCCATCACCTAACATATTCTCTTCCTTCTCTGCCCCTCAATCTCGAATCAATCTTCCCTTGACTGTTTCAACAGTTAACGGAGATTCCCTCCAACTCTGGTAACTCGACACATATTTCGTCAACTAAGCTGTCCGTGGCTAAGATGACCCTAATTTAAAGCATTCCAAAAAGAATAAGAAGTCGTCTATCATTCGATCTAGTGTGCGTATTCGCGCTAAAAAAGATGCAGACTTATCTTCCGCCTCCAAGGCCTCTCTTGCTACCCAGATTCAGAATTTGGAAATCCCCCCATTTTAAAGATGGCTGACACGAATTCGCTGCTTGATTCGATCTACCAAATCCATTTTGACTCACCTTCTAATCTTGAGATGCTCAACCTTGCATCTAACATGGGTTTCTTGATGAACCAATCCCACTCTGAATGCATTCAATACATTCGAGATTTAGAAATGTCCAGAGCTTGTGTTAATACTTGTCATCATGATTAATATCTCATGGAATATTCGAGGGCTTGGTGGCTCCCATAAGCGAGAAGCTGTCCACCAACTGATTTCCATTATTCGTTGACATTATATCTATTCAGGAATCTAAATTAGACTCATGCTCCCCATCTATTACCCGATCTCTCAGAGGTTCTTTTATCACTCATTGGATCCCTCTCCATTCTATCCATTCCTGCTGCGGAGTCCTTTTCGGATTCAAAGAATCCCTTTAACAACTTATCTCCATTCAACGCCTTAAATTCTTTCTTCTTGTCTATCTTCATTGGTTCGAATTTAATTGCAACCTTGCCATAGTCTCTATCTATGGTCCCTCTACTCCTGATCTTTGTCCTGAGTTATGGAATGAATTCATATCCCGTAATGGCATGATTAACACTTTTGGATCTTCTGTGGCGATTTCAATGTCACTATGTTCAGTCATGAAAGACTCGGGAATCCTTCCAGAATGAGTGATTCTACGAGTTTTAATGATTGTATCCGCTCCCTTCAACTTGTTTATCTCCCAATCAACGGCAGATCATTTACCTGGTCTAACATGCGCCTTTCTCCTTCTACGGCTAAGTTAGATTGTTTCCTAGTTTCCAACGATTGGAACAACTCCTTCCACAATTCTTTTGTTCAAGCTTTTCCTAACACGTGTTCCGATCATGTCCCCATTGGTTTATACTCCAACTTCAACTTCTCTAAGCCTACTAAATTTTGCTTTGAGAAATTTTTGTTAGATTATCAAATATTTGTTAATCTTATTTCTAATTGCCTTTCCTCTGTTGTGGGTTCGCATGGGCTTGGTCGTATCCTTCTTAAGCTGCATGCTGTTAAACATGGCTGTAAAATTTAGCGTAAAGAAAGATTTGGTAATGCTTTAGCTTCACAACAATTCATCCTTTCTTGTATCCACCATATCAACCAATTGGATGAGCTAGGTCCCTTATCTAACATCAATCGCTACAATAGGAGTGCTTATAAAAGGGAATTTAATTCCATTATCATCTTGAACACATCAAATGGGCTCAACGTGCGAAAGTCAAATGGCTGAAAGTCGGTGATTGTAACACCTCCTTTCATAATTTTGCCTCCCACTGTCATAGGAATAATCATCTCCTTCCCATCTTGGAAGGTGATACTGAATTACGTTATGGTTAGAAGTTTCATTGAGCTTTCCTGACTTCTTTAAGAACCTTGTGAGCTCATCTACATCGAGTCCCATTTAGCTTGACTGGACCGCCTTGTATGGTGTTGAATCGCATGATCTATCTACTACCGAGCTCCCTTTTCCCCAGACGAGAACAACATTTTCTCCATGAGGAGCGACTCCGCCCACAGTCCTGATGGTTTTCCTTGCTTTTTCTTTCATAAGTTCAAGGAGTTTCTTAAAGATGATCTTCTAGACATGTTCTCGGACCATTTTAAGGGTCGTTTCTCCTTTGATAGAATTAACTATGCACATATTGTACTTATACCCAAAATATTGGGGGCCAATAAAATCTCCGCTTTTAGACCTATTAGCCTCCTTAATGTCCTCTTTAAAATTGTTATGAAAGTGTTGGCTAATCGACTCAATTCGTTATTCCTTAATTGATAGGGCTTAATCGAGTTTCTTAAAAAATAGATTTATTCTTGATAGTGTGGCATGTGCTCAAGAAATTATTTCCAATTGTCATCAGTCTAAATCACAAGTTATTCTCCAAAAATTAGACTTTGAAAAAGCCTATGATACAGTGAATTGGAAATTTCTCTTCCAAACTCTCATTCACCGAGAGTTCGGTCTCCGATGGATCTCTTGGATTAAATCTAGTCTTTTCGCTGGTACTTCGTCTGTTCTAATTAACGGGGCCTAAGGAAAGAAATTCATTTGTAAACGTGATCTCAGATAAAGAGATCCCATCTCTTCTCTTCTTTTCTTGTTGGTGGTCGATGTTTTAAGCAAAATTCTTCGTAAAGTGTGTGATGCCCACCTCATCAAAGGGCTTGGTGGCTTTCGCTGCTTCCAAGGGTTTCTTAACCTTCAATGCACAGATGACACTATTCTGTTTGTCAAACCTAATGGCATAACCCTTCGCAATCTTAAACTCCTTTTGTATATCTTCGAACATGTTCCTGGCTTATCTATTAATTTCAATAAGACTTCCGTTATCTGGCTTGGTGGATCTGATAACCGTCAACTCGAGATTTCTACCTTTTTTAATTGTGCTTCCGCAACTTTTCCTATTTCTTACCTTGGCATCCCATTAAGATGGGGCAAATTACAGAGAAATGATTGGATCGCTATGATTGAGCGAGTAGAAGACTCAGTTATTGGTTCGGACGTCTATTATCTGGAGGCGGCAAACTTATCCTTATTAATTCTATTCTTACCTCCATGCCTCTTTACATAATGTCCTTTTACGTGCCTACTTGGGTTATCAAGCGTATTGATCAAATCAGACATAATTTTTTCAGGTCTGGCTCTTCGTCTTTCAAGGTGGGCAAACATTTATGCAATTGGGAGACTTTATGTAAATCCAAGCAAGGAGGCTTGGGTATTTTTAATATCCATCATCAAAATCTTACACGCTTCTTGGGAAATGGTTATGGAAAATTCTTAATAGTGAAGATTTAGCTTGGTGCCACCTTGTTGACCATAAGTATCATCGACGTCATAAAATTTGGGAACTTCATCCATCCCTTCCGTTTTGAGCGTCTCCCTTTTGGAAAGGTGTATAAAAAGTTATTGAACCTTTCAAGTGCGGGATACTAAAAGTCTATGGCACCGGGGCTACCATCAAATTTTGGACCGATCTTTAGATTAGCAATCTTCGTTTAGCTTCCATTTATCCGAGTCTTTTTCATCTTGCTGCTAACCGTTCGGCTTTAATTGTCGACTACCTCGTTTACCTTAATAATGTAAGGGATTGGCATATTACTTTCTGTAGATCTCTTCTTCCACGCCTTTTTCCTCAGCACTGTCAGCTTCTTCTGCTTATTAGATCCTACCATTGGCACCCTAATGGTGGTGTCATTTAGAGGTGGAATAGCTCTGGTTCCTACTCGGTCAAGTCTTGTTATAATTTTCTTAATGCCAGTGGTATTTCTTCTTCCTTCGCTAAGATCATTTGGAAATGTCCGGCTCCTCTTAAGATTCAAATCCTTGTCTGGTTGACTATCCATAATAAACTTCTCACTGTCGAGATTCTCAACAAAAAGAATCTTGCCATCGGTCAAAAGTGTGCCTTATGTTCGACCGAGTATGACGATACCAAGCAATTATTTATTAATTGCACCTTTATCCATCCTTTATGGATAGTCTGCTTGAATGCTTGGCAGGTGCATAGTTTTCCTGACTCCGTCTCCTCTTGGTGGGAGCAGTGGAGAGTTCATGAGTCCAGAAATCTGTTCTTGCTTCGTGGGATTTAGCTATAATGGCTATTATTTTGATTATCTGGACAGAAAGAAATAACAGGATATTCTCTAACCAATCCCGTTCTATTGACTGTTTAATCGAAGATATGTTTTTTTACACAACTTTTGGGCATCCATTCTCCCACAATGGAAGCATGCTAAGTTTCAATTTAATCATCTTCAATTTGCTGTTACCTCTTATTTCCATTTCAGACTTGTTTATTTCGCACCTTAATTTCATTTTATTTCATTACCTAACAGTGTTTACGCTACCCTTGCAGATCTAATTCGCTGCATATCTCTTCCTACACTTGGGGGCACTTTTCGACTCTATCATGTTTTGTTGTGTACTGTTAGTGATCTATGTTATCGCTATGGTTTGTTTCCTTGTTTTTTTTTTGGGGTGCTTCGCTCCTTTCTTCTTCTTTACTATTCTGGGAAGTTTCACCTATCTCATATCTCTACTATGTTGTGTACTTATTATTAACTCTTTTGCTTTCATTTGCTTAGTTCTAGTATTTTATGTTTACTATCTTTTCCTCCTTTGTCTAATTCGAAATTCATTTATGCGTGTTGTGGTTTGGTTTTTTTCCTCCATTATTTCCCCACAGCCGTATTGGCCTATCTGGGGGGTGGTGCGCGCTTCTTGCATTGATGAGTTTGAGTTGACTGTTTAGCTGGTTGGAGTTGTTATGGCTTTTTCTGCATATTATTTCTCTTGCTTCTATCTGATTTTGAGTTTACTGTGCATTATCCTTTGGCTCTAATCCTGCTGCTGTCATTTGTTTTATGTGGTTTCAGGTCGAGGCCTAGTTATTCTCAGTTCTTCACTTTTGGAGTTTCAGTCATTTCTATTCCTGCCTTTGCTTCTGTTGCGCCCTTCAGCCGCCTTCTTCCTACTTTCGTTGTTGCACTATCGTTCAAGTCGGGTGCAAGCCTTGGCTGCTTTATCTTTTGCTGTGGTGATCCTTACTGCTATGTATATATGCTTCAGTATCTAGTTGTTTGTTTAGCGTTTAGCGTTACCGCCATCTTTATTGTAAATATTCTTGTATTTTCTTTCAGCTTTACATCTTGTAAACATGATGGTTTTGAGTTTGTATCTTTCTGGATTCTCATATATATATCATTATTAGGCTGGAGCCGTTTGACTATCCGTTTATCAAAAAAAACTTCCAAACACGGCCGAGTTTTCCTGTTCCCTCAAAGCTGATAGAGGTTGTGATAACTCTGCTCAATCCCCTTACTCTTCATCATCTGACGACAACTTTCCCAAATTAATATAACTCCACCTCGAGTTGTGTATCTGCAGCCCCGTGCTTCTAGAGTTCTCCCCGATATCGGCTCTGTTTCATCTAAGGAATATGCATGACCCTCTCTAGTGTGTATCATTTTTCGTCTGACATCTACAACTTAACTGTTCCCTCATACATTACTTCACAAATCTCACATACTCACGTTCTCACACAACAACCTGATATAGACTTGTACGTAGAAACTATCATCCTCTTGGAGCAAATATGAGAAGAACTATCCGAATAAAAAATCCAGCCGAAATCCACATCTAAAGAACTTGAAACAAGAAGGCATTCTAAGTTATCATCTAGTTCAGCAGCGCTGACCACATTAGCACCCCTCTGATTCAACCACTTGCAACAGTCTCTCTTGTAATGCACAATCCCTCTGAAATAGTTAGTCAATTCTAAGTCTCGCCCAAAGACTCACCACGCTTCTCTCCTCAATGGGTTTGAACCTAACGACACTTGTCAATGACTGTCGGATAAACCCAATGCTTTTCAATAAATCTCTGCTCAATTCTCATGTTTTGTACCGATTGGGCTCCCTTTATCTCCTTGATAATTTTAATTTGTGTTGACCATCGAATATGCCTTCTAATTATCTTAATAGGAATAGATCCAAGTCCTATTAAACCAATGCGTCATGCATGTCCACTTTCCAGAGATCAAAATTGATCTTACCGTCGAACTGCTTGATCTTCATGAATTGATCTGTCATCTCCAAGGAACTCGAACAACCCCTTTTTGTAACATGATGCTCTGATATCAATTGTTAAGATTTGTGAAAACTCTGATACCAATTGTTAGGATTTCCTACTAAGTTTTGTGACAGGATCAATACAAACCACCATGCAAAATAATAGATCAAACCAAACACACCAAAAACATTTCATTTTGTCCCGGTTTGGTTGAACCCTAATCTGGGGGAGAAATAACCGAGATGATATTCAACTAGAGAAAGATACAAGAGTTACAACCACTCTCACCACGACCTTATCTATCTCTTAAGCCTCACTGGAAGATATTTGTTTACAATTGGAAACCTCTCAAACTCTCTTCAATGAAATACTCAATTGTGAGGGAGAACTTCGATTTCAGACGATTTGAAATAAACGAGATCAGATCGTAAAATAGAGAAGGATTTGCTGGGGGAACTCATAATCTCAGGTACTCAACCAATTTGATGGGTTTTTCTTTTTCGGCTCACCCTTAATTCTAGTTCTGCAATTTTCACTGCTTGATTAGCTATATTCAAGGTAGGTCTGGGGGCACGAGTACGTTTCATTGTTTGCTCTTACCTTTCAAAGGAGGTCGTTACAATGTATTTATAAAAATCTGGAAAAACTCTAGTTTGATATCTTGATATGACAACCATCATATGTATTCTAAAGAGATAACCATACAATAAAAGTCATACGATCGTTCTTTGAGAAGAAACTGTGCTCGAACATATTCACCAAGAACCATAACCAATAAGTTGTTGCGCCGTTGTCGGTCGACTGTCCAAAGTGGCAGTCGACTGGAAATTAGTCAATTCCAAACCGGAGAGCAAATGTGGTCGACTATTAAAAACCTCAATCTAAGTTAAAATCCCCAATGTCGGTCGACTGCTCATCTTGGTAGTCGACTGTCAATTCACAAAACCTACACAGTCAGCTTTCTTTCTGCCTCCAATCTTTGCTTCGATTCTCTTCTCGCTCAGTCATCTTCTGTTCACATCGAACATGGTATGCAAGACATAAAACCAACAAACTTCACTTAAGAAAGGAAATGAAACATTATTTGGTAGACATGAAGTTTGCATGCTAAGGTTGCAAGGGCAAGGCTATGATGAAGCTAGTAATATGATAGGGGAGTTCAATGGGCTAAAAATTGATCATGAAAGAGAACGGATCCGCATTCTACATCCATTGTTTTGCCTATCAACTTCAATTAGCACTAGTTTCTACTTCAAGGAATCACATTCAAATAGCATCCTCATTTAGCATGGTTTCTAAAATTTGAATGGTGGTGGAGTCTCTTGCAAATGTTCAAATGTACTTCAAGAGATAGAAGCTAATAAAATTCGTGATGCATTGGAAAGTGGTGAATTTTCAAGTGGGCAAAGACTAAATCAAGAGTGTCAGCTCAAAAGGCATGGTGATACACGATGCAACTCACACTATGGAGGGTTGGTCCATTTGATAAAGATGTTTTCATATGTGATTGGTGTACTTGAGACAATTGAAGTAGATGGTGAGAATCCATATCAAAGAGTTGAAGCTCGTGGTTTGTTGGAGACAATGGATTCTTTTGAATTCATATTTAGTTTACATTTAATGAAAAATATGTTGAGAATTACACATGAATTATCACAAGCATTACAACGAAAGGAGCAAGATATTGTGACTGCATTGAAGCTAGTTGAGATAGCTAAAAAGAGAATGCAAATCATGAGAGATGAAGGATGTGAGAATCTACTTTCTGAAGTTTCTTCATTTGTGAGAAACAAGATGTTGATGTTCCTAATATGGAGGACAACATTGTACCTTGGAGACGATGTCGATCTAAAGCTCATGAATACACTAACTTTCGCTGTTATTGAGTTGGATTATTTCTAACTGATAGATATGCAAGTGCAAGAACTTAACAATCATTTTCCTAAGGCAAATACCGGTTTACTTCTTAGTGTTACATGCTTAAGCCCATGTACTAATTTCTCATTTAACAAGCAAAATTTGATTCGACTTGCAAAATCTTGTTCTACTGAATTTTCCAAAGTCAACCTCGTGGAACTTGAGACTTATAGACTTGATTGCAGTCCACTGAAGAAATTTTGGATTTAAATGGAATGGGAGAGCTTGCAGAAAATATGGTGAAGACAAAAAAGGATAAGGTGTATCCTTTAGTTTTTCTACTATTGAAGCTAGTATTGATTTTACTGGTTTCAACCCCTTCAGTGGAGAGCTTTTTCAGCAATGAATCTTATAAAACATCGCTTGAGAAATCGTATGAGAGATCAATGGTTAAGTGATAACTTAATCACATACAATGAAAGAGACATTTTCCATACAGTTAGCAATGATGCAATTATCAAATGCTTTATAAATATGAAAATGCGTTGATAAGTACTTTAATTTTATGTCCTTTATTACATAAATATTAGTATTAGAATGTATTTGTTTTGTTATCAGAATGAGAGAAAAAATTCATACCTTTTTTTTTTGCACTCAGTCGAAATTTTATTTGGCTCCGTCACTGGTGTCCATGAACGCTTTGCCAATCCTTCTCATCTCAGATTTTGCTAGTCTAAGATTGATTACAAGGCATTTCATATAAACAAGGATTTGTTGTTGGCAAGTATCTCTTGAGTACATTGAGTAAAGAGTTACCACCAACCATTGCTCATCTAACTTTGACCAACAAACTCTTGAGAATATACTTCAAATTTTTTGTGTCCTGTTTTGAATCGGTTGATCAACTCATATTGCGTAGTACGTGACCTTGTGCCACATCTGACCTACCTCAAATGAATCATTGTAGCATTTTAAGCCAAAAGACTTTCCAATATAGCTTTTTCAGGATTTGTTAATTTGTTTTGTGCTCAACAATGTTTTTCACAGCATCTAGAATGAGTGAGAATCGTTTACATATATTGCCACTTGTCACCAAAACAGTGAGTTCTCCACATGTTCATCTTTCATATATCTATCTATCAGAATGGTAAGCAATGATTTTGATGAACCAAGATCAAAACTCCAAATTCGTAACAGAAACAAGAAACAATTCTTTTTTTTTCTCCGATGCATCTTGAATAGCAAGTGGTGAAGCTTAAGCCTTCAATTTTGTCTTTTCATTTCCCTTTTAATAACATTGGGCAAAAATTCTCATAAACCCTGCACATCCACAACGATCATAACCAATCTAATGCAAAGGCTATTTAGTATCCCTGATACACTAACAAATGGGTCACACACCAGACAGTTCTATTCGGAGCCTAAATGCATTTTAAATCTCAATTTTACCCCATCATATTCCCCAACTCCTTCTTGATTTTTCAACTTTATTGTTATGAAAATGCTTTATCATGTAACCTATGCCTACGCTAAGTTATGACAAACAGAAACTGACCATAAGATTTGCTTCATCAATTTCAACAGCAATCAATCAATCAATCAGCAAAACAAAACAAGCCAAATAAATAATTACCTCCCGTCCTCCATGGCATCAAACACGAAAGAGACCAAGTGCTGATCAGGATTCTCCTCGTCAGCTTGGAGCCGAATCGTATCCTTGTGAACATTGACATCGTTCTTAACAGTCTTGGCACTCTGATGCTCAACATACTGGGGAATCACCTGTGGGGTATTCACACCCGAAGAAGAAGAAGAAATAGTAGTAGTAGTAGGAGGTGGTGGTGGTGGTGGTGGCGGCGGCGGAGAGACCATCCAGCCGCTCCCTTGATTTTGGGCATAATAATGAGGTGGGTATTGGGTTCGACCCATCAAAGAATCAACGAATCTGAGGATGCTATTGTAGCCCATGGTGAGTTGATTGGAAAAGGAATTGGGGTTGTACTGTGGAGGAGGAGGAGGAGGGACGGGATAAGGGGTGGGATAGGAGGAGGGATTGGGGGCATACGGATAGGTTGGTGGTGGGAGTGGGAGGGGTTGGCTTTGTGGGTAGTTGTTGTTCATCCTACTTCTTCTTCTTCTTCTTCTCTCAGTACTTGATGATTGACCCATGAATGATGATGAATTTTTCTTTTGGGATTTGAGGAGGAATGGAATTGTTGATGGGTTCAATGTTTTGTGTTTGATGGTGGAGTCGGGAATGAGGAAGGCTTTGACATTTTGGTCTCTTCAGACCGTCTTAGAGCATCACTATGACACTATCCATGATGCTAAAATTTGCATAATTAGCATTTAGAAAATAACATTCAGAAGAAAGTGTCGCAGTGTTTAAAGCCTTTTTTTTTTCAACAGAGGAGAGTTAATTTTTTTTTATTTATTTAAATGACATTTTTTAAATTGGTCAGAATGACATTTTAGTAAAGAGAGAAAGAAAAAAAATATGGAGCCTGTTGCCGGATGGAAGATCTTCTTCCGTCTGAGGTTTTCTTTTTTTTTTTAAATTTTATTTATGTAAATGGCATTTTCGTAAATTTAAGAATGGCATTTTAGTAATTTTTTGAGAATTTTTTTTTTCAGATCTTGGTCCATATTTAAAAAAAATTAATTGGACATAATATCTTCTTTCGTCTTCTATATTTATCAATTGCTAAAACCTTCTGCTATAATTAGAAGTGCACTGTTCATCTATTCTAAAAAAATGGGTTTTTAGCAAACGATAAAGGGGATTCTCTTTGCAAAAAAAATGCATTTTTTGAGTTTTTAGCAAACAATAATGGATGCTCTTAGGAGGAGTTGAATTTTAGAAGGTTCATAACATTGAATTTTTTTCAAAAAATAAGTCTTATTTTAAAATTATATCTAATTAGAGATCTTCACCAAACTATTTTCACGGGTGATCTTTTTTTTTGTTACATCAACAAAACACAAAGTTACCAATTACAGCTTCTACTTTTATGAGGCCACGGATGGAAACTGCGGCTTCTTCTTCTTTTTTTTTGGTTGCCGCAGTTTTCATATGCGATCACAGTTTATTTTATGTATAGACAAGGCCAGAGTTGAGAATTGCTGCCTAGTCTATACATCGGCTGCAGTTCGTAGCTATGCAGTACCGTTCTCTCCAAACTCAAAATTTGTGTATTTAGCCAACGACTGCAGCACATTTTTTTGCCAAATTTACCAAAATTTGGAAACATAGGGAACGACCACAAATGCTCTTATAAGCAAGTTTTCTATGTTAGGTTTTACTAAAACCTCTCATGAAACTATAAACAAGAGATAGAGAGAGTAGTCTCTAAGTCTGAAGTCTTAATGCATTCACCTGCCTAATTCTCTTCCTCTGCCTGATCCTCTTTAAAATTTTCAAATGATCCTGACTTGTGACGCATCAAGTATACACAACCATATCTAAAGTAACCATCCTTAAGTGTAATGAAATACTCATAAGCTCATCTAGATTGAGTTGTAAGGCGACTGCAAACAGCAATGTGAATTAATTCTAATCTTTTCGCGGCTCTCAACCTCCTAGCCTTGTGAAGAAGAATTAACAAACTTTATAAGGTGTCGCATCTAATTGACTTCGAAAAACAATCTTTTACTAGTCGAGCATCTTATTTAGATTAAATGGCCTAATTTGAGGTGCCAAAGATAAGTTTCATCCACGAAGGGAACGTTTCTTTTAGGACTACTTATTTATGTTATGTGCAAAATTTTTAGATTTTGTGTATATAAAGATTACCTATCAATGTACCATCACAGATAAAAGACACATTCTTTTTAACAATAAGCCTGAATAACCATCTTTCATCAAGAAAAAAAGAATAAGGTTTTTGCGCAATGCACATATAAAAATACATTCTTTAAAATTAAAAAAATATAGGATATGAAATCTGGAAAGAAACATCTCCTTAAGCTTTCTTCTTTTGCATATCCTCACTATTGGATGGTCCTAAGGTCTTGCGTGCCTTCCCACCCTACTTCTTTTTCCCTTCAGTTTGCGCGTTGTGTGTGCATAAACGTTCGCCTCAAAACCAGCAACTTGAGCCTTTGAAGCACTATGTCCTGCAACGAACTCACCAATTCAGATAAATTCAGTGTCATACTATTAGTGCCACAATTCATCATGTTGGTGTTATACTTCGTATCAACCTAAATTTCAGCTTCAATTTTGGCTCCTAATACTTCAAGCTCATTAAAGTATGACATTGTTGGTTGATATGGAATAGAGAGAGTGGCACAATCACGGCCCTCAGATCTCGTCAAAACTCGCTTTCCTGCGATCATCAGGTACAGCATCAGGTTGGACTTCAACCAGTTCAGGCCCAGGGGTAAATGGGTCCAACCCAGCCCGTTAGGGTGGACTTCAACCAGTTCAGGCCCAGGGGTAAATGGGTCCAACCCAGCCCGTTAGGGCCTCAGACCCGTTTACCCCTGTCCATAAATGCCAACCCCCCTCCTCACTTCAAAAGGTAATACACTTTTTCCCACCTGAATCCTAGCAACTGTTGCTTTCTCAGTGACTGACTAGATCGTCGGAGAGCCTATCGCCGGGACTTCTCCCAGTGTATATAGGTAGTGTGCAGGTACACAAGGCTGAGCCGAGCTACTATATCCGAGCTGAGCCACTATATCCGAGCCGAGCTACTAGATCCAAGCGGAGCGCCTAACCTCTACCTCTCTCCTGCTACTCCCGAGCCGGTCCTACTCCCTAGGGTCGGATCGACGCTAGTACCACAGCTTTCCCTTTACAAATTACAAGAACTCACACTTGCTGCCCCACACCTTAAAAACAAACAACATTAGGTTCGCGCCGTCTGTGGGAAACTCAGGTACCGTCGCCAGTCTGAGCCCAGCCAGGAACGTCCCCTCAAGTCTGAGCTCTTCCATGGCTCCCAAAGCCAGAAGGGCCGTCACCTCGGCACGATACTCGGACCCTCCACATCACAGCCGCGTGGACACTTAGGTTTCCAACCAACCATGAGTCAACGGTGCGGCTTCTCACTCAAACGCGACTGATTTGCGATGAGTCATCTTAAACCGGCAGGCCAGTCGAACAAGGGGAGAGGCCGCTTCCAACTCGGTCTCGAACCATCGCAGACGGTCGTCCCTAGAGCGCGATCCAGGACACACCCACTCGCCCCGTGGACCTCCGCCCCCGCAGGACCCAATGGGGGAAGCCCCAGTCACGAGGGTCGAATTCCAAAACTTTCGGAACGAGGTCCTCTAGGCAATTCGAGGCGGCCATGGAACCGAGGTCCGCAACAACTCTGACCCTCGGTCAGGAGCAAGGGGCGGCGAGTCCTACGGATCAGCCCGTCCCATGGAACAAGAGGACGCCGTCCTCCGGTGCTTATGAGAGATGGAGAACTGCCTCGTCTATCTCGGCGAGGGCGGACCAATGTCGGGTCATGGTCATCAGCCGACCCGACCCCCATTCTCTCCCCAAATATTGGAAGTCGAGATCTCCCGAAATTTCAGGCCTCCCAAATTCGAGACATACAACGACGAGGGTGATCCCGCTGATCACATGGAGGGATTTAAGACCCTCATGATGATTCACAGCTCTGCGGATCCCCTCCTATGTCGCGCCTTCCCTGTTACCCTACACGGTCCAGCTCGGGAATGATTCTCAAAGCTCACCCCCGGCTCAGTCTTCTTGTTCGACAAGTTGAAAGCAAACTTCCTAGCCCACTTCGTGACTAGCAGAAAGGTCGAGAAGACGAGCGCATCCCTTCTGGACCTTAGGAAGAAGGAAGAGGAGTCACTCTGCGATTTTGTTCGGAGGTTCACCGCCGAGGCAATGTATGTCTCCTCTTTTGACGCAAGCGTCACTTTGGCGGCTTTCCGACACAACGTTCGGCATGGTCAGCTGAAGGCTTCATTGGCCAAAACACCTCCCGTCGACTTCCCCGACCTGCTCAACAGGGTCGAGAAATACATTCAGGCGGAAGAGACCTTAAATCCGGAGGACACCAAAAAAGCCATTGCCAAGGAGAAGCCGAAGGCCGAAAATTTCGAGTCCATCAAGAAAACCACGAAAAAGATGGCCAGCCTCAAGAGAGTTCTTCCGGTCCCCTGATTTGAGAGGTATACGCCGTTGACCCAGAACGTTTCGGCAATCCTGATGGAGATCGAGGATAAAGGGCTCGTTCGACTCCCTCCCCGACCAAGCAACAACAAGAACCGGGACCAGAGATTCTACTGTCGCTTCCACCGAGACAACGGGCACGAGACGGACAACTGTCGGGCCCTTAAGGACGAGATCGAGGCCCTTATCCAGTGAAGGTACTTGAGAGAGTTCACCCGAGATAATCTAAGAGACCGGAGGAATCCAAGGAATCTGAGGCCTTTGCCTCCTTCTCGAATGATCAACCGGCGGCCCGAGCGGGGCCCCGAGCCCGAGGAGACCGGAGGGCAGGCCATACTACACTGCATCCAGGGTGGACCCATGGGAGGGGAATCTAATATCTCTCGTAAGGCCTTCATCTGGGAGGTTAACTCCGTTCGGGACCATCCCTCTCCCAAGATTCAGCAGCGACCAGTATCCTTTTTCGGAGAAGATCTAGAGGGAGTTCGGCTCCTACACTGCGATGCCCTCGTCATCAGCCTTGTCATGGCATAAAGTCCGCCGAATTCTCGTGGACAACAGGAGCTCAGTCAACATCCTCTTCTTGGAAGCATTTGAGAACCTCAAGCTCTCCCAAGATAAGCTGAAGCCGGCCGGGTACACCCTACACGGGTTCTCGGGCATCCAGTACAAATTGAGGGGATCGTGATGCTGGATGTAATGGCCGACATGACCTCCATCACACGGACCGAATCAATAGATTTTATGGTGGTCAATGTCAAGGCAGCATACAATGCCATCCTCGGTCGACCCGGCCTCTGCTCGTTGCAGGCAGTTCCCTCGGCCTACCACTTGAAGTTGAAATTCCCTACTGACCTTGGGGTCGGCATTGTTAGAGGAAATCAGGTGTCTGCACGATCGTGCTATATGATCGCAATCGGAGGTGGGGTGTTCCCTCTCGACGCAGTCGAGCTTCCACCTGAAAGAATTCGGCCCGAGTCGGAGCCTGCGGACAAATTGGAGGAGGTCTCGTTTGAGGCAGAAGACAAGTCCAAGTGGTTCCATGTGAGCCACACCCTTTCCCCCGACCCGAAGCCATGTCTAATTAATTGTGTCCGCCGTAATATTGACCTTTTCGCTTGGACGTCGTCCGACATGCCCAGAATTTCTGAAGATCTAATCATGCACAGGCTAAGCGTCACCCCGGGCTCCAAGCCAATCCAGCAGAAACGCTGCAAGTTCGCCCCGGAGGGGCAACAGGCAGTGAAAGTGGAGGTGGACAAACTGCTGTCTGCTCGGTTCATTCAAGAGGTCAGCTACTCCGAGTGGCTGGCTAACGTCGTAATGGTAAAGAAGGTCAGCGGGAGCTGGAGGATCTGCATAGACTTTATGGACCTCAACAGGGCATGCCCTAAAGATCCTTTCCCCCTCTTGAGCATCGACGCTCTGATCAATGTAACGTCGGGTCACGAGCTCCTAACCTTCATGGATGCCTTTTCCGGCTATACTCAGATCCGGATGTTCCCTCCGGACATCACCAAAACATCCTTTGTTACCGACCAAGGTCTTTACTGTTACCGGGTCATGCCCTTCGGACTCAAAAACGCCAGGGCCACCTACCAAATACTTTTCAACCGAGTTTTTAAAGATTAGGTCGGTCGTAACATGGAAGTATACGTCGACGACATGCTCATCAAGAGTCGACGGGGGCAGGATCATGTCGCCAACCTCGAGGAAGCTTTTGGCATCCTTCGGTCCCACAACATGAGGCTCAACCCCACCAAGTGTGCCTTCAGCGTCTCATCGGAGAACTTTCTTGGGTTCATTGTTAGCCAGCGCGACATAAATGCCAATCCCGAGAAGATCCAGGCCATAATCGACATGGCCCCTCTCAAAAACGTTAAGGAGGTTTAGCGGCTTACGAAAAGACTGGTGGCCATCGACCGCTTCCTCTCCAAGTCCGGAAAGAACTCCCTTCCCTTCTTTAAGGCCCTGCGGAGGGCAAAAGGCTTCGAATGGGGCGACTTCTAGCAACAGGCCTTCGACCAGTTGAAGTTCTACCTCGCCAACCTGTTGGATCCTGTAGGCAAGACAAGAAACACTAGAGGAGGGGAGGGGGGGTGAATAGTGTTGTATAAAAAAAATAACGAAATTGAACTTTTTCTTACTGTCCAGTCGACTTGAAAAGGGAATACAGTCGACTGAGGCATCAGAATTGAAGAGTATTTTATACAAGTTTGACCAGTCGACTTATAGCGGAACTTCAGTCGACTTGTCAGAAAAGTTTTCGAAGATTATGTTATACTAATCTGATTAGTCGACATATAGAAGAGGGACAGTCGACTTACCAGACAAGTTTCACAGAGATATTTAAAAAACATGTAAAGAAAATACAACCACAGAGAGAATCAACCATAGAGTACACAGCGATGTATCCCTGGTTCGGTCCTCTAAACCTACATCCAGTCCCCAAGCAACCCACTTGAGATTTTCTACTATTCTTGAAAAAATACAAGAATACCCTACGGCGTTTAGACAACAACCTTGTCCAACCCGTAGACCTCTCTCATCACTAGATAGAGCAAACCCACTCTTCAAACAAGAGTGAAAACCTGACTCTACAACCTAGAGCCCTACTCTCCAACCGAGAGGACCACTCTCACAATCCGAGAGTGAAAGAAAACAATAAAAGAGTTACAATAACCTATAGCCTTGTTGTGATTGTGATTTTTTTATGGAGGCTAATAGGTCAACTTTCGAAATCAGTCTAAAATGAATTCACTGTTATACTAGACTGATTTCAGAGAACCAAGACTTAGAAGATTGTGAATGCTTGTTTGAATACTTGTTCTCTTTTTCAAAAGCAAAAACTTAAACTTTTATCAGAATGCTTGGAACCTTTTCATGGTGATTCCTATGCTCTATTTATAGAGAGGAATCACTAGGACACTGTAAAACAGTTAATAAAACTGATTCAAAACGGATATAAAACTTTTGAATTCGAAAAAACAAGTTTTAATTTCTGAAATCTATCGAAACGACTTGAATAGTCGACTGGGTTGCCATGATGAGTCGACTGGTCAGAGTTTAAAAAAGTTCAGACAGTTTTGTACTAGTACAGTCGACTGGTGCCAAACGGCAATTGACTGGTACTTAACAGCTGATCTTAATCAAGCTTGTTTCGACCTTTAAACTGATGAAAAACACTCAGTTATAAAGATATGTATGAGTGTGTGTGTGTGACAAGGCTATTACATCATTCTACGACTCAAAGAAAATAAAATTACAACTGTTTATAAGACATTTAATAAAACACATTGAAGCACTGAATCTTGTCTTGATCTTGAGTCTTGAATTTGAGCTTAACCCATTGTCTTTAGTTGTTAGAGCTTGCTTGATCAATCTTGTCTTGAGCTTAGAACTTTGTAGCTTGAGCAAATTTACTTTGAGAGCTTCATTGGATCAACTTTGCCTTTGCGTATCACCAAGGTATTGACATTGATACATCCTGCAATATAAGAAGTAGCACCACTTTGCATTGTGTTGTAGTCATCAAAACCAAGAATCAACATTCTCCCCCCACTTCTGAACAAACCCAAACCAGGCACACCCCTCTTGCTATATCTCTCTGCCCACTAATGTCGCTTTGGATGTTTAAGTGGTTAAACATCGTTGCACACGATCACTTGTTTGTTGTTTGTTCTTTGTTTCCCTTAATAAATGCATTTATTTCTCTTTTCTTTCTGTCACAAGATGAACTTGTGAATTTTAATATACTCTTTTGTTGATAGAGTGTTCTTGTTACAAACTTGCACCCTAGTAAGTTCTGAGGACAAAACTTTTCTAGGGGGGGGGGGGGGGGAGTAACACCCCGCAAAATTGAACAATGACAATTTTTCCCTACACGTGTTGTACACATGTATTTTGTACCGTTACGGATAATATCCGTAGTATTATATTTTCGTATTTTGTATTTCTATTTTCTAAATATTTTTCGATATTTCGAATTCATTTTTGATCTTTCATTTGAACCAAATCCAGATATTTTCTGATTCATTCAAAATAAGACAGTTGATTTCTCGTATTATTGAATATCCAACTTTGCTAAATTTCTTGATCTTGCACTGAAAATTTGACATAGTTCTCTTCAATGAAATTGAGAAACTTTATACATAAAAATTATAGTCCATCGAGTCTGGAATCCAGAACATCTTGCGGTTTCCCAATCCGATTCATAGGTTGTAAGTTTTCTTAAATCTAAGTTGTTCCTTAATCCTAATCCCTAATCCTAATTCTCACCGTAAACCCCAATCACATTAAATGCCCACCTCCCCTACCCTATGCCTCCACTCCTCCTAAGAACTCCAACCGTCGTCTTCTTCTATCTTTTTCTCCTTCTCTATATGACTTTCTCTCCCCCTATATATGACTTTTCTAAAACCTAAATCCACATGCATCTCATGCAGCACTCAATCATCACCCTATCAATACCTTCCTATGCTCACTCAATCTCATGCATTCACTCTCTCTATCTCCGTCATTCTCTTACTCTATCTCACGTATTCTCTCTCTTATATTATATATATATATACATAGTACCCAACTTCTGTTCACCTTCTCCTTCTTCTTTGTTCTTCTTCTTCTCCTTCGACGGAACCTAAAAGCTCAACACCCCCACGCCGTCGAACCACCACCTCCGATCACCTCCACCACCCTCGCTGCACCTTCGAACACCACGAGCTCCACTTCCGAAGCTCCAGCAACTCACTGCCTCCCGCCACCCCGTCAACCAACACCACCATCTCCATCACCCTACCATTGCCGAAGCTCTCGCCATTGTCGCTGCCATTGTCATCTCGCCGTCACTTCGAAGCTCCACCACCATTGTCGAGCGCCCTGTAGCTCCCCTGCCTCCTCGAGCCACCGTCGCCTCCCACCGTTGCGACACCCTTTCCTCCTCACCATTTGTCACCGAACCACCGTCGCCTCTCCACCATCTCCGTCCCCTCCTCGTGCCACACTGTAACGCCCCAAATTTTTTTTTTGACTCCAAACTCAAATCTTTCAATTTCTATATCACTTTAATCATAAACTAAGAAAGTTATATTTCAGGAAAAATTTTGACAGAGTCTCCCCTGTAAATTTTACCCCGAAACACAAAAAGCTTACGGAATTCCGCTCAAAATTTCGTAGCTCACAAAATACACAATAATTTCATGGGCTCCCCAGGCCAAAATGAGCAGATACACACAGGCAATATAATATAATGCTCTGGGGGCCAAACACATAACAGATTATCAAATATCAATTAAAAACTAAAAATTTCTTTGAAAAACGAGGTAAAATTTTAGAAAAACCCTTGTAAAACCTACCACAAAGCCCAGTACTCCACAACGAGGTGGGTATGGGTCACAAACATACCACATCACCCCGCACTACACTCATCGTCATCTTATACATGCTTATATACCCATAATACAATTTAAATCATAAATTTCACTATTCCTATAACTAAATAATACAAATTTTTAAAATAAAAAGTTATACTACCATTCCACGCCTCACCTCTGCACTGATGAGAACCTGCAACAATAAGGGATCTAGGGTAGTCCTCAGACTCCCCTAACCCCCCAAACACTAAGGGGTTAGCCATTTCTGGTGTGAGTATAATTATTAATCTAATGACGAATTAAAATAGTATACAGAAAATAAATTAAACTTACGAATACCAAATTAAGATAGTGCAACCTGAATCCTGAACACAACAACATCGTCAATACAACGATATATCAAACACTTTGTTAATTCTGCATTCAACTATTTAATTATCCATAACTTCCCACATTTCATAATTTACTTCACATCAACCTCGTATATATATATATTCTTATTTTACATCCGCAATACGAATACACATATCATCCATTACTTATCAATTTAACTACTCTAACCCAATATTCATTCTTCCACAAGTATCGTTATAATAGCATTATAACCATTTGTATGTTATTACAATTCACAATACACATACTCTCTTAATAACCGGTTTCATAACCAATCCCATAATACGGGTATTTATTTTATTATGCCATATCCAGTATCATTTCTTACAATTGCTTATATTCTCTTAATACCACATTCGTTCAAGTCTTATAAAACAAATATAACATCTAATTGCTTATTGCAATGCTCTTACACCTCATCCCATCATTAACACATTATTGATCGAATACATATACTTATTACCTCAAAAACATGCTTTATGGTTCATTTCCATCTCATTGTACCACTTTAGAAATTCTCATTCTTATAAGTAATATATCTTATTATCATTTTCACTTAATCCCCAAACACAATCTGGGGCCACAATATATCACATCCCATAGCCGATAGCTTGGGTAATAATCACTGTACATCAAACACACAGTTAGGGTAATATCACATCACATCTCAAGCCGATAGCTTGGTTATTAATTCACTTCAATCACTCATCATCTTCACTTTATTTAACTCTTCATTTCCACTAATCATTACCACTATCATACCAACTCACCCTACGAATTATGCCAAGGCAGGTAGTTCCCACCATTTCCACAGAAATAGCGGGCAGATAGTTCCTTGACACAATTCCAAGGTACAACTCATATCAACTACATTTTACTTCAATAATCACACACATAATACAATTACTACGTACTATTCATAAGAACACATGCCTCTTTTATTATTCCATTTTAAACTGACCACGTACTGCATTTATTACTTATTTTCATACACTAACTCATAACTCATTTCATTTTACACTAGGTACTTTCTTCTCTTTCTCATTCACATTCTATATCATATTCAATTTTATCCCAGGTCTACCCCAGGTCATATTCACATTTCATATCATATCTCTCTCCGGTCTATCCGGAGGTATCTGCTCTCCCAGGTCCATCCTGGAGAATCAACTCTCTCTCAGGTCTACCCTGAGGTATCATATCTCTCTCTGGTCTATCCGGAGGTATCTGCACTCCCAGGTCTATCCTGGGGTATCAACTCTCTCTCATGTCAACCCTGAGGTATCATATCTCTCTCCGGTCTATCCAGAGGTATCTGCACTCGCAGGTCTATCCTGGAGTATCAACTCTCTCTCAGGTCCCACCTGAGGTATCATATCTCTCTCCGATCTATCCGGAGGTATCTGCACTCCCAGGTCTATCCTGGGGTATCAACTCTCTCTCAGGTCAACCCTGAGGTATCATATCTCTCTCTGGTCTATCCGGAGGTATCTGCACTCCCAGGTCTATCCTGGGGTATCATATCTCTCTCCGGTCTATCCGGAGGTATCTACACTCCCAGGTCTATCCTGGTGTATCAACTCTCTCTCAGGTCCCACCTGAGGTATTATATCTCTCTCCGGTCTATCCGGAGGTATCTGCACTCCCAGGTCCATCCTGGGGTATCATATCTCTCTCCGGTCTATCCGGAGGTATCTATTCAAGTCAACCGAAATTATTGTTATTAACATTTACTTTTCATATTAACATCACCCTTTATCATCATAGCATCTCCCCTTTTATTTACTTATTCGCATAAACAATGACCACCAACTCACTTACCCCTTTCAATGCATCACACAAAAGAAATATCACTATAATTAACATAGAAATCATCGCATCATAATATTACACATCACAACTGTACTGTATTATTTATTTTATCATTACCCCGCACATTTTGAGTATATCATACTATTTATCATCTCAATAACACAGGTTTGCATACGCCCAGTAGATCAACACATCACAACATCATATATATATCCACACCCAATACGTGACCATCACCCTGGATATTCAAAATCACAACAATTCACCATATACCGACATCTTATATAAATATAACTCATCCCCTTATATATATATATATATATATATATATATATATATATATATCTATTCCATCATCTATAAGTTATATCAATACACAAGGGACATGAGTAATTAATCGTCATATTACACACCAACACCAAACACTAATTCCCATATATAAATACACCTTATTCCGTAATTCATATCAATCATTCGTATTATATTAAGATTTTCTTAAAACAACAATATGTAAATATATTCATACTCACATAATAGTCCGTGAAGACTCGAAGCACCATCTCGCCATCCCGCATCCAAAGTCGCCAATATTTCCTATTATCAAATTCCAACGCAATTAAGACTCAAATCATCCAAATCAATCACAAAGGCCAATAACCCTATTCCAAACATCACACAAGCGTTCATTGAACGCCTGGGATACACACGTGCATTGCACGTAACATTCGAATTACTACGAAATTTTATCCCCATGAAATTACTAAAATCACCCCCAAATTACTCTAATGGTTCTACTAAAATTCTACTACTATAAAGGAGAAATTTCTCACATCTATAATTCTCTTTTACAAACCCAAAACCCTAATTTATCAACAACTTATAATTTCCCTAATAATCTACTAATTCCTCAAATCCACCATTAATTTCCATCATCTCTAAATCTTCCTACCAAAATACTCTACTCAAAAGAAATTAACTCAACTCAATTTCATACAATAAAATACAAAGGGATATACCTTTCCGGAGTTATTTCTCCAAATCGATGCTACCACGGTGTAGAGGACCCTTCAATTAGTCATCCCTCCAGATTAATTGAAAAACCATGGAGAGACGAGGTGGAATCGGGCGGGGGAAGATCGGCCGAATATGGGTCGGCGGGTTCGGGAGGGAAAGAACAGAAAGAAGGATGGAGAAGGGAAGAAAAGGGGTGGGGGTTTATTAAAATAAAATGATAATAATAATAATATATTTATAAATGGATATTTACAAATAGGCCCCCCAAACCTCCAAAATATTTCAAGTAGACCCCAACTCTTTTCTTTAATAGCACCAACCATACAAAATACATTACAATTATCTCGTAGTAATCCTTCAAAATTATAAAATAAAATAAACAATATTTATTCACATAAAATCTCCACTCATGACTCCTAATACATCAATAATACCCATCTACCACAAATATCCATACCGATATCAATATTTAAATAAAATATACCAAAAATAATTTTCACCACTCAAAATATATAAAAACAGACATTTTCGATATTTTAAAAATTCGAGGTGTTACACACACCCTGATCCACAACCTCCAAGCTCACCATTGCCACCACCTTCGACAGCCACTCCATCTTTGAAACCCAACAACCCCGTCAACCACCAGTCGAAGCTCCACCCTCACTTGCTACCTTCTCCCGCCATCATCTCACCTTCAACCTCCACCGTGCTCAACCACCGTGCCCCCTCGATCACCGAAACACCCCAAGCTCAGCACCACCACAACCACCAGCGCCGTCGCCTACTCCAACTCCTCGCCACCTCATCACTGCCACCATTCCCTCCGCTGTAGCTCCTCTCCACCTCGCAATCATCCTCTGCTCCATCCCGAAGCTCACAGAGCTCCTCTCGCCACCGAGCTTCCCTTCCCTCCACCACCTCCGAGCTCCGTCTGAGGCTCAAGCTCCATTGTCGTCATCCTCGAAGCTTCTTCCCTGCTTCACCATCGCCTGAGCTTCGCCCCAGCTCATCATCGACTGTTCCACATCGAGCTCCGCCCGTAGTCGACCGCCTGCCTCCTTTCGCCGCTCCACACCACCGAGCTCCCTATCTCCACCATCGACCAACTCCCCCACCACCTCCTGAGCATCTCATCATCTACCCGTTATGTTATATTATATATGTATTATATTGTACATGTATGTATGTATGTATGTATGTATGTATGTATGTATGTATGTATGTATGTATGTATGTATGTATGTATGTATCTATATATATATATATATATATATATATATATATATATATATATATATATATATATATATATATATATATATATATATATATATATATATATAGTGTGTGTGTGTGTATGTATATGTATGTATGTATATATATTAATAAAATTTTTACTTTGTTCGCTTCCCGAACTTGGCGGACAATTGCAGTTCGTGATACCGTCATCATCGACGTGGTTGCTGTCTGTAGAGCCAATGTCGTTCGTGTTGCTGTCGTGTTCAAGTTGATCGTAGAATCGATCAAAATTCAGAAGCAATAAAAAGTGGATAACAACTTTAACCAACTCTATTTTTATTATAGGATGTATGCATGCTAGCCGATAAATTAAGTAATCTAGCTTAGATTGCGTGTGAATGTTGTTTGAATATGGGTGTTAATTGCTGTTAATTAATTGTTGAGATTATGATATAAGTATCTTGGAAATATTAATATATTTTGGCTGAATATCATACTTATTTTCTAAGAAATCCAATTTCCAAAAAATATGGGATTTTCTTTGATTTTTAAAGGTAGCAAGAGCTGCGGTTTCTGGATTTTAAAACTACTGTCTTATAAATGGTTTTGGACAGATTTAATTGTTTTGAAACTAGATGTTCTTAACTACAATGTTGTAGTAGACTTATTGAGGTTTCATATGAGGCCAAGAAATCAATTTTGTACAAATATTGGAATTTATATAATTATTGGAAATTGTATTCACCTGTCAAGGGGACACGTACGGCGTTGTCTCGACTGTTAATTTTTGGGATCTAGTGTTAGAGGTCCAGGAGTGGAGAAAGACCACACGGTCCCGATAGCACCGGGGAGTGGAGAAAGACTGCAGGGGCTGGGCGAAGTGGAATATGTAAGGCCGGGGAGTGGAGAAAGACCATAGGGGCTGGGCACCATTATGGGTGCTCAGGAGTGGAGAAAGACCATAGGGTCCCGGCATGACCACTACCGACTGCAGTATCAGAATTTGACCGAACTGCAACCTACTAGTCACTAGATGAATGTCAGAAACAGTGTGGAATACATGAGCATGTTTTGCATAACGAGGGATTGAACCCCGTAATGAACGCTAGTAGCTTGTATTTGGAAAATATGTTGTATGGGCGGCATATCATTCCAAACAAGCTTAAGCATTCATTAAAGGAGAATATTTGGTTTGTACATGTTTTCATGATATATATATATGTTTAATGTTTTAATCAATTGTTTATACACACATTAATATGACATCGTATATTTGACTATTTCCTATTTACATTTATTGATTCTAGTTTTATTTCTATTATGCCATGTATGTTGTTATGTTATTTTTGGAGTTAGTTAAAGTTGTTGTGATTCTTACCGTCAGTCTCACATGCTGACGAACCCACAGATTATGTTGTGCAGGTAAGAGTACCTGGAGTTTAAGCATAGAGTCGTGACATCATGTGCCTGTCATCTTATCAATCCAAGAGGTTTGGATCTGTATTAAGATTTCTGTATTTTCCTATATTATATTATGTTTATGTACTCAATTGAAGGAAAAGATTTCTTGGTATGCTACGATTTTCCTGTAACACCCCGCAAAATTGAAAATTACAATTTTGCCATCGTGTGTTACGCACGTATATTTTGTAACGTGTTTTCACCACGTATTTTGATTACCGACTATTTATGCATTTTTTCGTATTGATTTTACCCTATTTTGAGTCAACAAAAATATCAAATTTCAATCTCTGCATTTTACGTGCTCTTTACGTATTTTTGATACACGTATCGATTATGTGTTTTCACCGCTACGTGCAATATTTTCTATATATTTAAAGTATTTATTTTATGTATTCAAATCTATTTTATAAAAGGAAATTCATTTCTCCCTATTTTGATTAAAATGAATTTTTGTACGAGAAACGCACGTGTTTTCTACGTACGTAACAATTACGTCGTAAAATATATAAAATTAATGAATATGTTTTTCTTATATTTTATTCTTATTATCTTTAACATTTTTTTGTTGATTTTCGTATTTCGGTATTTTACGTGCGACGTACGTGTTTCGGTGCGGGTATTTGAGCGTATCCATTTTCAAAAAATAAATTTTTTGGAGTGTGCATATTTATTTTATTTGTGCTTGACACATTTTAAATTTTAAGTAAACTATTTTTACTTACATACTGTATATATATAGATAATATATATATATAATGTATATAATATATAGTTTGATATAATGTTGGCTGGTTGGTAAAATTTGTGAAATAAATAATTGAATGTGGAGTAGTGTTTGAATCATACTAGTGTTGTTAGTACCAACTTAAACATTTTTTGTCATTTTAATTAACTAATGTTGATAGTACCATCTGCATAATCATGCTAGTGTTGTTAGTACCAACTTAAACATTTTTCGTCATTTTAATTAACTAATGTTGATAGTACCATCTGCATAATCATGCTAGTGTTGTTAGTACCAACTTAAACATTTTCGTCATTTTAATTAACTAATGTTGATAGTACCCTCTGCATAATCAGGTTTTGTCTTAATCTGCTCTGTTTTCCATATAGTCACATTTTATTTTGTTTTCTTTCCAAATAAAAATAAAAAAATATCGAACTGAACTGAATGTATAACGGGTTTATTGTTGCAGTTTTAACACAAAGTCGGCTAACGGGATTGGGTTTGGGCTTTGTTTCGGTTAGTGCTGGGTTCAAAGCCCCGAGTCCCTCTTTTATTTTTTGGTTGGTTTTTATTAGACTAAGCTGGTTTTTTTTTGTATGAATAAACTCTTATTATGGTTAAAAGATAAAATGGAAACTATTAGAGATTGTTATGGAAATTTGATTATATATTTTTTGAAGTAAAAATGAGATATTGATTGTTAAATGAATTTCAACTCCACAAATTATTATTTTTGGGTAAAAGATCTTTTGAAAAGAAGGAAAGATAGGTAACAAGTTATGAATCTCTCTTGTGTAAATAAACACTTATGTTAAGAATGTGAATTGCTCATTTTTGCTAGTAGAATTTATGGTGATGAATCTTTTGTCCAAGAAAGAAATTACTTGTTCAATGTTTGAATTGAAAATGCATGAATAAAGATGAAGCATGGATATTTATGTAAGAATAAGTTGGAGGCATAGACATGATTATTAAAGGGTGTGAATACTCATGATTCTTGTACATGAAAAAGTTGTGATGTAGAGTTAGTAAGACCTCGAGTACCGGCACTATTAATTGAAAAGAGTTGAGATATATTTGAGATATGGCCATGGAGCTATCTCGTTTTTTGTTGATTAAGTCTGGTAGCAGGTAAAACTAATTCTAGGAATGATAATTTATTCATGTCTTGAACTAATAATTAGGCACATAAGTGAAGATATAGTGAACCTGGGCAAATGTAAGTGGGTTGCTTCTATATAGTCGGCTGTGGATCTCCGTGGCTATAGACCTAGTTGGTGGACTGTGGTTGCTCCAATGGAGACGAGCTTTTATTTTAAATCCGGGACTTAGCGTAGTCGAGCGGATAGTTTGTCGTACTCCAGTGTATATATGTATACCGGGGCTAGAGGGGCACTTGTGAAATGATTCGCATGATGAGGGATCTGTTATAACAGTCGGCGGTGGATCTCCGTGGCTGGGATCCATATTCGTGGAATGATCTAAACCTTGTTTTATTACTGGATAGTTTCATGGCGAGGGATCGAACCCTTAAATGTGGAGTACGTAGACGCTTGCCCTCGGACTTATGTAGTATGGGAAGCATAAAATCCGAACAAGTGTACATTAGTGTCATCCTAGTACCGAAATGTGTGCATTAGGCATTAAGGCATAACATACATTTACATGTTTAGCGTATTCATGATTTAACACTTAATTGTTCATTCAACTTTTGTGATTTGTTAAAGTATGAGATCGTTATATGTACGGCATAAAGAGGATAGCCGAGTATAAAATTTTCGTCAGTTGTAAGTGACTAACGTGCCTACAGCTTAATATGCAGATAATGGACTATTCATGAAGGAATAAAGATATTATGATGCAATCGATGAGTTATTTGATAAAGTTGTATTTTCAATGTTGTAATCTTTTATTCTTCCGTTGTGTAAACAAAAGATGTAAATGAACGTGATGTATCATTGAAAAGTTTTAATTTCCTTGTAAAATTGTACGAAGTGAAGTAAAGATTTGTGAAATCTCGAATTCGGTCTTATTTGGAATTCGGAGCATTACATTTCCTGTGTGTGAAAATCGGGGCGTTACATTTATACTTTCTAATTCATAGGTTGAGCATGCTAGAATATGACATTAGTAGTGTAGATCAAATTGATGTAATATGGGTGATCTTGTGCTTTCTAAATGTAAAAAATGTATGCTAATATATTACATGAGTAGTATAGATAAAATTGATGTGATGATTAGTGAACAAATCCATGCTTTATTGTGTGCTATGAATTGTAGAAAATTTGTTATGATTAAAGAAAAAATTGTCATCATGTTAATTAGAAATGAGAAAAAGAGTTATGGCCATATATGCATGTTAATTCATAAATGTAGAAATATAAAATTGTAGGAACACTTGTTGAGATTTCCCTTATGATAAAAATGATTTTTTGGTGAAATTAAATTGATACACATAGAATCATTTTAAATTATTTGTAAGAGATAACATATGTTATTTTGATTAAAATGAAGAAATGAAACTTATGTTCATTAAGAGAAGGAGATAATTAGAAATATAGATACAATGTTTAGAACACAAGTTTGGAAATTCGTGAATCTTTGTTTTCAAGAAAAATCAGTATGAATAAGAAAATTACTGTTCATTAAAAAGATTAGATCGATCATATGTTGATTTTGTGAAAAATAACTAATTTCAGAACGTTATGAACAAAACTACAATAGCGTGATCCCTAATTAGTAATTACACTTGGACTTATTGGTTAGCCAGTGCACCATAGAGCGCTACTGTGCTTGTGGGAGATCTTGGGTTCGAAACTTGTTGGATGGACACTTTTTAATTTTTTTTAAAAATTAAATTTGAAACCCGAATTTGAGTATATGGAGATTTCGGTATGGGTTCTTGACACCAAGTCCACTTGGACTTAGTGGTTAGCAGGTTGGGCTTTAGGCGTTTACTGTAGCCGGCGGCTTGTCACGGGTTCGAAACCTAATGGCTTCAACATATTTTTTTTGGGTTTTGTTTAAATCAAAAGGAGAGTTTAAATGCAAATAAAATTTTGGGAAAAATTCTAATATTTCTCTAAAAAGATTTAAAGTTTATTAAAATTAGTTTCATAATTTTTCATGTATAGTTGAGAAATTAAAAGAGGATTTAAGATAGAAAATGAAATGATAACTACAAAATTATTCATTTAAGAGTGTGACATTTATTTCTTTTTAAAAGAAGAGTAAAATATTGTTGTGTAAAATGATCTTTTTCTCTTGAAGAAATTTTTATACTTATTTGATGTAAGAAATACTTGATATGGGTTGAGATATGAATTTGTTCTATGTGCTTAAGTTGCTAAAGAGACTTAAAGTGATGAATATATGTTCGAGAAAAGAAATATTTTTTTATTTTGGATTGTGAATGAAAAAATGAAATGTGAATAAGTGCTAAAATAAGACATTGATTAAATTGTGAATAAGTCGAAGATAAGAATACATTGAGTTTAATACATGATTGTTGAAGGGTATGAGTACCCATGGATTCTTGTACATGAAAGATTGTGAACTAGAGTTTAGTGAGACCTCGGGTACCGGCATTGTTGAATTTAAAGATTGAGTTATATTTTGAGATATGGCCATGGAGCTATCTCGGTATTTGTGATTAAGTCCGGTAGGGGTTAAAACTAACTCTAGGTATGATAATTTATTCATGTTTTGAACTTAAGAACTAGGCACTTAGAAGAAGATGTAGTGAACCTGGGCAAATGTAAGTGGGGCACTCTATATAGTCGGGTGATGTACTTCGGAACTATAGACCCAGTCGGGCGGTGTACTCCGAGACTGAGATTGCTTCGATGGAGACGAGCTTTTATTTTAAATCCAGGACTATGCATAGTCGGGCAGATAGTTTATCATACTCCAGTGTATATACGTATACCGGGGCAAGAGGGGCACTTGCGGGAGGTTCGCACGACGAGGAATCTGTATAACAGTCGGGTAGTGTACTCTGGGACTAGGATCTGTACTCATGGAATGTCTAAACCTTGCTTTTATTACTGGTTAGTTTTCATGGTGAGGGATCAAATCCTTTTAATGTGGAGTGCGTAGGTGCTTGCCCTCGGACCTATGTAATATGGGATGCATAGAATCCGAACAAGTATGCATTAGTGTCATCTTAGTATAAAATATCTGTATTAGACATTAAGGTATTGCATACACTTACATATTTAGTGTAGTCACATCTAACACTTTATTTGCATTCAAGTTTTGTGGTTTGTTAAAGTATTAAGATCGTTATATTTTCGGCATAGAGAAAATGGCCGTGTATAACATTTTCATCGGTTATAAGCAATTGACATGCCCACAGTTTATTATGCAGGAATTGGATTTTCATGAAGATATACAGTTGATATGATGCTGTTGATTAATTACATGTTAAAGATGTTGCAAGTTGTATACTATTTTCATTGTTGTACTTCAATTTATCTTCCGCTTTGTAAATGATTGTAAAGACTCTGTTGTATGATGAAAAGTTCAAATTTTCTTGTAAAGTTGTACGAAGTGAAGTGTGAAGATCCTGTAGAACTTCAAATTTAGTCTTATTTGGAATTCGAGGCGTTACAGCGTTGCCCCGGGAGTTAAACCCATCCAGCAGAAGCGACGTAAATTCGCTCTCGAGCGCCAGTAGGCGATCAAAGAAGAGGTCGAGAAGCTCTTGAACGCTCGGTTCATCCAGGAGGTGAATTACCCCGAGTGGCTATCCAATGTGGTAATGGTTAATGTCATGCCCCGCTTCCCAAAAAGAATACGGAATACGGATACGTGACTCAACCCAGCGAATGATTTGCATCATCCATAAGCTATTTAGGAATGTTTACAACGTCTCACAATATAATCAGAGTCGGAAGCAAAAGAGTCAACCACACATGCATAATTGAATTAATAAACCAACAGAATTTACTTGAAACAAAACACATTAAGCTCAAATAAATCAGAATCTGGATAAGAAAAATATCATGGGTCACATCGCCCAAATATAAATTAATCATCCATGTACTCAAAATATATTATTCAAAGCAACAATAATAGCAATACGAATAAGCAAGAAATCCAGCTCTAATATCTCATTTCGCCAATGTCGTCGGGCAGCTGACCATCCTGATCTGCAATTAATAATTGCAGGAGAAGAAAAAAGAAAACAAGTACCCGTCAATGCAAGTTACGGCCACTTATAATGTAGGATACAAGTATATGGGATGATCAAATCTAATATAACAGTGGAAATAAACATAGCATGGTATAATGCATCAACAGTAATAACTAGCATGAATCAGTTAAACAAAGTCAACTAGCATGGTATACTAACAGTACAAATGAATGTGTCAAGTATAGTGTCATGTGGCAACTAACAGTGTCCAGTAATAGTAAGCCCAGTATATCAGTGTAACGGTATAACAGTATCAGTCCAACAGTATCGGTCCATCAGTATCAGTCTAACAATATCATTCTAACAGTATCAGTCTAACAGTATCAGTCTTATGTTCTTATAGTCTTGTGTGTATTACTAGCTAGGTAGCACTTCATGCGCCCCAAAATATAACACATGGTTGGTACAACAAACAGTTCTGCTTTTAGATTTCATAGTGGACTATAATGGGGCAGTGTACTCAGGTATCAGTAACAGTAACAGTAGCAGAAAAAAATTAACAGTAACAGTAGCAGTAAAAGTAACAGTAACAGTAACAGTATGGAATACTAGTTCCCTTCCAAGTACACGTTTCCATATTTTCCACTACTAGATCTTCCCTTAAGAAATCCCGGCTTGATCACTTTTATTATGGTTATCAACAGACAAGATAGTGCATGAAATAGTGTCAAACTAACATGGTATAAACAGTATTAGATTCAGAGAAACAAATAAACATGCATAGATAATATACGGTCACATAAACGAGCAAGACAGTGTATGTTCATATTCAGGACAGCATGACAGTACAGTACTAAAACAGTGATTCCCGTTACTACAGAAATCCAAATCTGAATCCGTCAAAAAATATGGAAAATAGACTTCCACACGAATCCAGAGATTATATATAAGCTTTATAGTATTTCACAAAATAATAACTCAAAACTGATTTGAATCTAAAAAATATGTTCAGCCAGAAATCAGTAAAACGAATTCACAATCAGGAAAACAGCATCAAACCCTCTCAAATAAATTCAGGAAAAATCTGGGCTATTCCCCTATATGTCTAGTATCCGAATATAAAGTTTCATAATATTCCAGTAAAGTTAGTTGGGTCAACAAAAATCATAAAACATCAAGAAACGATAGTTTGGCAAATCTGGAATTCCCGACACTGCTGTACGAAAACTGTAATATTTTGCAAAAATGATATCCAAATCTGTCAATTCGTCAAAGGGAGATCCAAATAGACAAAATAATATAACTTTCATATTTGTTAAATATTTTCCATACAGTAAAAGGAAATAGGGTGAAAATACGATTCTTTACAAAACAGCGAGCAAAATACAGCAAGTATAGATTTCATAAACAAGCATGAAATGGCGAATAAAACTCGTCAATAAAATCCACCAAAATTCTGGGTAATCCCTAGATAGGTATAGAAATACTGTGCAAAGTTTCAGATCAAAATATTATAATTAGGACTAGTATCAAAATATTTTAATCATCAAAATCATCAAAAAATGAAATCTGAAAATAGAATACATCTCTGTAGTAAAACAGCCATAACTCACTCATATAAAAATGAAATTGATCAAGGTCAGAGCGTTTGGAAAGAAGATAGATTTCTCTACAATTTATGGCTAATACAAAATTAAGAATTCTGACCTTAATAGGATCTAAAATACAAATCAAAACTGATCATCGACAAAATACAGATTTCCTCTTGAAAACAAAACCAACATAAACCACACGAAACTCGTTCCAATCACAATCAAACATGGTATAGAGTCTACTAAGTATCCAAACATCATGAAATAGAGTATAGAACATATTCACAACCATCATATCACATGGATCTCATCAAACACATAATTCCACCTAATTATCTCACATATATGAATAGATCAAGAATGGTTAAACCTAGTTGTTTCATGTAGATTTTTGTATCGTGAGGCAACTATGGTCAATAGCACTATAGAGACAAAACCCATCAAAAATAATATACACACGAGTTGTCTCTAGAACCCAACTACACTATAAGCGGTATTTTTGACTTGTATCATACAAAGAAATTGGAGTACAAGTTACTTGCCTTAACCAAAGGTGAAAACGAACACCAAGAATAGCGGGAACGAATTTCCGGGCAACGAACACAACGATCGAACGAATCCCATGAACAAAACCGCGAACCAAAGCAACCACGAACCAAGTACCAACGATCCACACGTGCGAACTACGTGCACGTGCAAACAAGAGAGAGAAGGAGAACGGTCGGGATGCACGGCAGCACGGTGCTTGCCGATGCTGGCACTGCTGCTGTTTCTGTTCCTGGCATCGGCGGACAGCAAGGAGGACGGAGAGAGAGATGGAGTGATGGATGGAGAGGTGCTCGGTGATCGGAATAGGGGGTAGGGGGATTGCGGTGTGGTCGGGTGACGGATGCAGCGGGGGAGCGATGGTCGGATGGGGGTTGGACGATCAGGAGGAGGCCAGGCAGTGCGGCTAGGGCTTAACGGGGCAAACCAGGGAAAGAGAGACCGGGGTAGGGTTTAGGTGTAGGTGGTAGGGTTTAGGGAGAGAGAGATGAGAGTATATATATATATGGTTGGATTATGGTTTTTAATAGGATTGTGGGAAATGGGTATCGGGTTTAATTGGGTTCAATAGGAGTAGTAGTAGGAGATGGTTATTAGGATCAATAGGATTTGGTTAGGGTAAAATTTGTATAAGATTGCAAATAGGATTGTAGGCTAATTTTGGCTTTGGTAATCAATTAGGGATCAAAAGCAATGGGATTAGAAATAGGATAAGCAACCAAAACACCAAGAGCACCCAAGAACGAAATAAAGAGAACAAGAACCCAATAAAGAGAAAAAGAAGAACAATTGATGAAGAACAAAGCAAAAGACAACCAAATCAAACATAAAGAGCTCAAAATGAAAAAAAAATGAATATATATTGAAAACAACTCTAATATACGGTTTAAGAAAAATACAAGAGAGTACAAATACTCAAGAAGAAGAAAATACATCAAAAATACGAAAAACAAAAAACAGGGTTTACAGTTAAAAAGGCCAACGGGAGCTGGAGGATATGTATCGACTTCACCGACCTCAACAAACCGTGTTCGAAGGACCCATTCACCCTCCCGAGCATCGATGCTCTAATCGATGCGACCTCCGGGCATGAACTCCTTAGCTTCATGGATACCTTCTCAGGGTATAACCAGATCCGGATGTTCCCTCTAGACATTCCGAAGACCTCGTTCGTAACCGACCAAGGCCTGTACTGCTACCAAGTAATACCTTTCAGGCTAAAGAATGCCGAAGCTACGTATCAACGCCTTATGAAGAAGGTCTTCCGAGAACAGATGGGCCGCAACATGGAAGTCTATGTGGACGACATGTTGGTCAAAAGCATCAGCAGGCAGGAGAATGTCAATGACCTCCAGGAAGTCTTCGGGGTGTTGAGAAGGCACAACATGAGATTGAACCTAAGCAAGTGTGCCTTTGGCATCTCGTCCGGGAAATTCCTCGGATTCATGGTGAGCCAGAGGGGCAAAGAAGTCAATCTTGAGAAGATCAAAGTCATACTCAATATGGCCCCTCCCTCCAATGTGAAAGAAGTGCAGAGGCTCACAGGACGCCTCGCAGCTATAAGGCATTTTCTCTCCAAGTCAAGGGAGAAATGCCTCTCGTTCTTCAAAGCCCTAAGAGGAGCGAAAGGCTTTGAGTGGGGGCAACAACAGCAAGAGTCTTTCGATCAACTGAAGGCTTACTTGGTAAACCCCCCACTCTTGAGCAAGCCGAAGCCTGGTGAAACCCTCTACCTATACCTGGCCACTTCGGAGCAGACTCTTAGTGTCGTTCTGATAAGAGAGGATAATAAGATGCAACGCCCTATCTACTACGTGAGTAAGGTCCTTAGGGACGCAGAACTCCGCTAGCCAAAGGTAGAAAAGATGGCATATGCGTTGATCATGGCGGCAAGGAAACTTTGCCCATATTTTCAGTCCTACTCAGTAGTCGTTCTTACCGACCAGCCGCTAAAGCAAATTCTCCATAAGCCCGAGACATCAGGGCATCTAATGAAATGGTCCATAGAGCTGAGTCAGCACAACATCAGCTATCAATCCCGAACCGCTATCAAGACACAAGCCCTAGCGGAGTTCATCATGGAGAGCACCATTCCCGACCCCTTTGAATCGGTTGAAGAACCCCAGGCCTGGACCGTCTATGTTGACGAATCCTCGTGAACCGACGGAAGTGAGGCAGGGGTCATCTTGATCGGCCCAGATGGTTTCGTTCTGCAATACTCCCTCCGTATGGGCTTCCCTACATCGAACAACGAGGCTGAATACGAGGCCCTTATAGTGAGGCTTTGCATGGCCCGCAAGGCAAGGGCCAAACATGTCAAGGTCTTTAGTGATTCACAGCTCGTTGTGACCAAAATTTCTGGGGAGTACGAAGCAAGAGACGAGTGCATGGCCAAGTACTTGGCAAAGGTTAAGGGGCTACTAGCCTTATGTGAAGATGCTCAACTCCAGTAAGTCCCCTGGGAGGAAAACGCACAGTCAGATGCCCTCTCGAAGCTCTCCTCCTCTTCCCTCCATGGTTTGGAGCGAACCGTCTTGATAGAGATCCTCCTGAGACCTAGCATCGAGGAAGACGGCCCGTAACCAATGGAAGCCTTACCCTTAACACTTGGAAAAAACTGGATGAAACCCCTACTCGAATACCTTAGAGACGGGGTACTTCCAGCTGACCCCAGAGAGGCAAGAATAATCAGGACCAGAGTGGAGCGGTACACACTCATTGGAGGAGTCATGTACAAATGCTCCTATACTCAGATCGACGGCCGACCCTACCTAAAATGTCTCTCCCCCGAAGAAGCACATTATGCCTTAAAGGAGGCCCATGATGAGATGTGTGGCACGCACTTAGGAACAAGATCCCTCGCCTGTAAAATTCTAAATTATGGCTACTTCTGGCCCACACTTCTTAGCGACTCCGAACAGTACGTCCGCCAATGCGGCTCCTGCCAAAGATTTTCTCCGGTCCGTCACCTACCGTAAGCCCAGCTCTCCTCCTTAGCCAGTCCGATCCCTTTCTCAATGTAGGAAATGGACTTGCTCGGACCGTTCCCCCCAGCGCCAGGCCAACTGAAGTTCCTCGTTGTGGAAATAGATTACTTCTCCAAGTGGATCGAGGCCGAGCTCCTTGCAACGATTACGGAGAACAAGGTTCAGAAGTTCTTCTGGAAGAACATTATTTGTCAGTTCGGTGTGCCTCGTATCCTCGTAACCGACAATGGAACCCAATTCACGGGGGCAACCCTTCGCGACTCCTGCACAGACCTCGGCATCCAGCAGCGGTTCTCCTCCATATCCCACCCTCAGTCCAACGACCAAGCAAAGAACGCTAATCGACAAATACTCTCTGTCCTGATGAAGAGGCTTGTTAAATCCACCAAGGGGTTATGGGTCGAATAGCTTCCCAACGTGCTATGGAGCTATCGTTGTAGCGCCCCGAATTTCTAATATGATATCTTAGAAATACGTGGCACAATTTCTAGCATCAACTTTAAATGTAATATTAAACACGGCCAAATACCAATAAAATTTTTAACTTTCATTACATTAATCTTTACATAGCACAGCGGAATACAATACACCTTGAATTACAAATTTCTTTCTTACAACAATTTCTTTTACCACGATACATAAATCATTACATCTCTTTAACTCAAGCATCCAAATCCCAAGCTACAAGTAATCACCTGTAAAATATGAGTCTAGAGATAACCCTAACCTCCAAAACTAAAGGGGTCAGCCATAAAGGTGTGAGTGACATGAAACAAGAACAAGCAACATAAATAAACATGAAATCTGCAGGCATAAACAACGCGTACTGGAGACCAGAATAAAAGGAATACGAAATAACAAGGAAATATGAAAACATCAAGTGTAGCTAGACTAAGTGTTAAGTGTAGAAAACAGGAAACCACATGCATGAAACCAAGTCAAGAAAACACAATTCTATATGCTGACTCTCTAATGCGTACTTGTCGGAGTCTATGAATCCCACTCTACATAGGTCCGGTGCAAGCCCTTAACATCTCCACTTTATAGGGTTTAATCCCCCGCTATGCAACTAATCCTAACACGATGACTACTACGAGATAAAGATAAACTGTGAGTATTAGCCCACGTCCAGATAATTCCGGAGGTCAATCTCTATCCATAGATAATTTCGGAGACTATTTCACTCACACCTGAGAATCTTCGAGTATACCCCACACCGCAAGCGATGGCACCTCATCACACGAATACTACATGTGCGTCGCCTCGACCCCGATAATTTCGGAGATCAATCCCACACCACAGGTAATTCCGGAGACTATTTCACTTACACCTGGATAATTCTGGGAATTATCCTACACCGCAAGCCATACTGAGGTCCATAACCCATGTTCTCATTCATCATATCACCATTAGTGCCTGTCCTTATCATTTAGGTTATTTAATTTCTTTACAAATCTCCTAGAGTTGATGTACCCTATCGGACTTAACTCAACAACTGATTAACTAAAATGCCTCGACAGGTCCAAACATGATTATCTCAACTGCCGGTATACTAGGGTCACACACACCCTCTAGAGACTCACACCCAATATCCAAACTAATCTTCCAATATAAATTGCTCAGTTAAACCACTTGAAAACATATGTTCAGTAGAAGATAAAGTATAGAATAGTAAGTTATAGATTAAAAACATTTAGTGAATAAATCATTTAAAAGAACATTCAAAAATATAAAGATACATCAGTATCAGTCGACTACAAAAGCCATCAGTCGACTGTCCAGAGAGAAAAATCAATAATCTTTAAGAAAATAATTCTAAGTATAGCAGTCGACTGAAAAGAGTCATAGGTCAACTGTCCAGAGCGAAAAATACAATAATTTCGAGAAAATAATTCTAAGTGGTACTAGTCGACTGTAAAAGTCATCAGTCGACTGTCCAGAATGAATTTTTGAGAAAACTAGAGAACACAGCAGCCAGGTCACGTCGGACAACTATAAAGTCACACCAGTCGACTGTCGACCTACAGACTGCAGACTTTTGGTTGTGCACATTTCAACCGATACGTAAATTTACTTTATAAAAACGATTTCTACGAAAAGCTTATTTCTTATATGATCAAATACAACTTGTGGGACATATAATAGTCCATAAAACTAAATCAAAACAACTTGAATATATAACAATAGAGATTTTGTTGATTTCTTCCGATGAAAACATGGATTGTGCATATAGTCAAAATAGAGTTTCTTAAAATTTATTGATCACTGAAATAGTTTCGTATTCAGATCCAAACCATATCTCAAAAGAAAGTCCCAAATTTGGATTCATTTTTACAAACTCACAAATTCTCAATTTCGATTTTCATGTCATGATCTCTTGATTCATACTTTTCCTTTCAAATTTCTCAAAACTGAATTACTACCACAACTCACAACCATACTCAATTGATAACATCACCATATCAATTCAACCAATACTCAAAAGTAATAAAGGTCTCATCTTTATTAGGTTTATGCATAAAATCTACCATATTCAATCAATCCAATATTGATTCAAAAGAGATGGACTACCCATGATCTCCAATAGGTCATTCATCAAATCTCGAATTACCCGCATACAATTTTATTTATAACAACTAGGATTTCACAAGATTCAATTTTTATCCATCCATCCAATTCATAATGTGCATATTCATATTCAAACCCTAAACATGCTTTCTAGCAAATAAAATTCAACATTCAAGATCCATTAAAACATTCATATCATTCGCATAAAATATTCACAAAATGAAAGAAAAAAAATAAGTCACTCACATACAACATTCACAAAAGAAAATAAAACACAACAAATCACTCACCTCGAATGAGGAAATCTGATAAGAAAACCTTTCTTTTGCGAAATCCAAGATCCTCTCCTTAATCCTCCAAAAAAAATAATAAAACTTTGTGTTATGCAGCAAAAGATGGCTGCACTTCTTTTAAATAATCTGGAATAGAAGATTTAGGGTTTTCAAACACATTTGCAACATAACCCCTTAAAAATATAACTTTACATAAATAGATCCCTATACTTGAAAACTTGCTAAAACCAATTAAAATGAGATTTAAAAGTAAAATAGACACCTTATTTTCAACCGGCATTGTTTGAAAAGTCTAGAAAATAGTTTTACACTTTTGCCCCTCACATTGACAATTTTGCATAAAGATCCTTCTTTTTCATAATATTTGCAAATCGATCCAATAAATATCAGAAAAATCTAGAAAAATTACAATTAAATCCCAAATAATAAATGATGATTTTCCATGAAGAAATTTTGGCTTTTGAACTTCTCAAGAAAATATTTGCACGTATTTTTTACGTGTAAAAAGATAGATTTCCAGAAAATATTTATTAAATCTCTAAAAATCATTTTAATTCATTTATAAACCTTTAAAAATAATATTAAAAAGTACGGGGTATTACATCACTCCCTCCTTAGAAGAGTTCTGTCCTCAGAACTATTGCTAATCCAAAATAAGAATGAACAAAGAAATTGAAATTTCATAAATAAACCATAATTCGAAACATTCACATAGAAGGACATATCAAACAAAAGAAATACTACTCAATCCAATAGTACAATCAACCAATGAAATACCATCACATAAATAAGATACAATCATATAAAAAGCTCAGGAAAATCCTTCTGCATGCGATCCTCGGGCTCCCAAGTAGCCTCTTCAAACTGCTGATTCCTCCACAACACCTTGACCATAGGTATCACTTTGCTCCTAAGAACTTTCTCCCTACGGTCAACGATCTCAACAGGCTGTTCCTTGTAACTCAAGTTTACCTGTAGACCTTCAGGAATCTCTACCAACTGATGATTCTGATCTGGCACATACTTCCTCAACAATGACACATGGAATACATCATGCACATGTGCCAATTCCTCTGGAAGCTCCAACCTATATGCTGTCTTGCCAATCCGCTCCACGAACCTGTATGGCCCAATATACCTTGGCGCCAACTTGTCTCCCTTACCAAACCTGATCACTCCTTTAGTTGGAGACACCTTGAGGAAAACTGCATCCCCAACCTCAAACTCCAAGTCCCTTCTTCGAGTATCAGCATAACTATTCTGCCGACTCTGAGCCTCAACCAACCTCTTGCGTATCAGCTCAATCTGCTCTGTCGTCTGCTGCACGATCTCAGGACCAAACATCTGTCTCTCGCCAACCTCGTACCAACAGGAGACTTACCGACGTAGGATAACCTAGTCTTTCAATAAGAAAGTCTATCCCACTAATCTTAAAGAGGGGGACCTAGTGCTCCGAAAGTTGTCAATCTCTCTTCCAAGCAAGAAGGGCAAGCTGGAACCCAACTAGGAAGGTCCATATAGGGTCTCCAGAGTTATTCGCCCAGATGCGTATCAACTCGAAGATCCGAAGGGCAGGAGAATACTGAGGACTTGGAATGCTGACCATTTAATAAAGTACTAAAAGGGCATTGTAACACCGCTCCAAACAACTTCAAGCAATTCCTAAGTTGAGCAGTTTCTATTTGGTGTTTTTATCTACCTTGTTATTTTTCTTTTCAAAATGTAAAAGTGGCTTGCAACTCAGAAACAACCACTTAAGTCATCTTTAATAAAGGCGTGTTACTTCCTGGGAATTCTTTGTCTATAATAATCTAGTTAGTTTTCTTTGAGATGCACAAAACTCTAAAAACGACAAGCTCGGAGTCCAACACTTGGTTTGATTCAGCTTCAACTACTTGCTCATAAGCGAGTACGAAGTGGTTCACCATTCGGAATTGCTCCCACAGCTGTTGATATTCTCTAAACGACACGCTCGGAGTCCAACACTTAGTTCGATTCCGCTGCAACTACTTGCTCATAAGCGAGTACGAAGTAGTTCACCATTCAAAATTGCTCCTACAGCCGTTGATATTCTCTAAACGACACGTTCGAAGTCCAACATTTGGTTCGATTCCGCTTCAACTACTTGCTCATAAGCAAGTACAAAGGGGTTCACCATTCAGAATTGCTCCCACAGTTGTTGATATTCTCTAACCGACAAGCTGGAAATATGTCCAAATACGAGAAAAATCAATCACCTGAACTTCGGCAACGTGCACCGAGCATTCTTGCTACCGACGTCCAAGTACAAGAAAAATCAAGCTCTTAGACTTTGGCAACGGGTGCCAGGCATTCTTGCCACCGACGTCCACATACGAGAAAAATCAATCTCTTGGACTTCAGCAACATGTGCCGAGCATTCTTGCCACCGACGTCCAAATACGAGAAAAATCAATCTCTTGGACTTCGGTAAGGTGTGCCGAGCATTCTTGCCACCGACGTCCAAATGCGAGAAAAATCAATCTCTTGGACTTCGGTAAGGTGTGCCGAGCATTCTTGTCACTGACGTCCAAATGCGAGAAAAATCAATTTCTTGGACTTTGGCAATGTGTGCCGAGCATTCTTGCCACAGACGTCCAAATACGAGAAAAATCTCTCTTCGACCTCGGCAACGTGTGATGCTCCACAACTGTTGATACACTTGCAAACGACAGCAAAACACATAAGTTCGAGAAATGAGTTCACTATTTCATTAAAATTTGGCGTAGAAGTCTAACTATAGACCAACAAATCATCTTTAGATCGAGATACAAGACTCATATGAAGCAAAGATTACAAAATTATAAAGATCTACCCTAACCCCTCCTAGGGAACGGGATGCTTCTCTTAAGTGACAAACGAGGCCAGCGAGCACCATGTTGTTGTGGCCTTACTTCTCCGAAGGACTCCAAACAGGTGAGCCGAGTCGCTTCATCGGCACCTAAGAGCTTAAGTGTTGCCCCAATAGATGCTCCGCTCAACGAGCCAGCCACTCCGCTCTGTGCATCCCTAGGGCGCCTCATGACGGAGGGGCGAGCGTAGCGCCAACTCATGGAACGACCTCCCTTGTGCGTACTTACTTCGGGGGTAGGAAGTGCTCCTGACATTACTCCCCTCGAAAAGCCATCGTAGCCGATGGTTCTCAACCTCTAGCTCTACGACCCTTACCTTTAGCGACTCATCCGTCACTCTGATCTTCAGGCATGGCATTCGGCTCGAGCTACCCGCAGGAGAAGCTTCGGTGATAGTCCTCCGAAGTTGTGCCGCCTCGAAGCCCTTCTCGATTACTACGTTCTTCAGCCCATCTTTCTCAGCCTGACATCGAACAGTGACTGACGAAGGAATTTTAATCTTAAGCTCTGGTTAGCGGCCATCGAGGGACATGTCTCCTCCCCTTCGGGGGGCACTTCGCGAGCTTTCTCCTTTAGCCGTTTCAGCTCAGAGTTTCGATGGGCCAACATCAGCTTGAGGTAGTTCAACTCCGACTCGGCTTTAAACAACCTCTCTTGAGTTCGACCAAGGCCCAGCTTTGTGACCCTAAGACCAGTCCGGAGTCGAGACACTTCGTCAGTCTCAGATACTTCAACCAATTGAGATACTTTGGTGATCAGAAAAAGCCAAGATACTAAGTTCAAACGAAGCCACTACAAGATAACTCGGAAACAAATCCGACACAAATCATAAAGAAAACTTAGCCAAAATGATTTCAAAAAGTTTTCATTTCATTGAAATTCAAGTTACAAGCGGTGGCCAGTCCGCAATTAGGCAATACATGTCTTATCAAAACTATGAATTACAAGTCAAGACTGGACCTCTTTACCTTGGCTGCCAGTCATTACAGGCTCCGACCCATGCGTGGCGGCGACGATCGCTAAGGGCATGGCATCCGAGCCAATCTCCACTTTGGCCTTGTCGACCTCAACCTCCATGTCATCGTCCCCTTCTTCACCTCCCTCGGAGGCATCGTCGAATCTCAGGATGGAGTCGAGGAAGAGACGCCATCCGAAGCAGTCCACCTCGGGGTAGCTCTCCTTCACTTGCGCGATGGCTCGGGCGTAGGCCTTCGCCATGTTGACCGCAAGGAACCCCTTCACCCATTCCATCGCCTCGGCCTCGGCCTCCTTGGTGGCGACGATCTTAGCAGCCTCGACAGCCTCCTCCCTCTCCTTCGCTGCTGACTCCTTCTGTTGGAGCAGAACGACGATGTCGGTTTTGTGGAAAACAGCCTCGAGCTTTGCCACGAGACCATCGAGGTACTCCAACCTCGTCGTTTTCCCCTCGGCTTCGGCCTTCAGCTTCTCGAGCTCCTTGGCGATCTGAGCCTTCTCTGCCCGAGCCCTATTCGTCTCCTGCTTCAACTCTTTCTCTAGTCCGGTCATCTTTTCCATTAGATGACCAAAGTAGAAAGTTATCTGCAAAAAGAAAAAAAAGTCGCATTGAGAACTAAGAAAAGAGTACAAGTATACAACTAGCCAGTCTGCAATGCTTACCGATATTGCAGCTCGAGCGATCTCGAGCACGTCATCTCCTACTCCGCAGCCGTCCATGGCGGCCCTGTCCTTCAGCGTCGCGAGATGCCGAACCGCCTGCATACTCGACATCGAGTTGCTGAGGAATCCGTCGAGCTCCGGACCTGCCAATTCGGGATGAAGATCATTTTGTGTTCCTCATTCAGGAACACCTCGGCCTCGGCCGTCAGAGGTACGGCCTCCATACCCAAAGCGGCTGCTAAGGGAAAGGCCTCTGCCTCTACCGAGGCCAAAGTTGCTACTGGAGTCGATGGCCTCTGGACTACAGTGGAAAAGCTAGGGGACGAGCCCCCCTCACTTGTTGGAAAAGCTAGGGTACGTCGGGATCCGAAAAGTAGGAACTCGCTTAGCCGAGCATCGAGGGTCGAGAGACGAGCCGCCTCACTTGTTGGAAAAGCTTGGGGACGTTGAGATCCGAAGAGTAGGAACTCGCTTAGCCGAGCGTCGAGGGTCGGGAGACGAGCCCCCTCACTTTTTGGAAAAACTAGAGGACATCGAGATCCAAAGGGTAGGAGCTCGCTTAGCCGAGCGTTGAGGGTCGGGAGATGAGCCCCCTCACTTGTTGGAAAAGCTAGGCAACGTCGAGATCCGAAGAGTAGGAGCTTGCTTAGTCGAGCGTCGAGGGTCGGGAGACGAGCCCCCTTCACTTGTTGGAAAAGCTAGGGGATGTCGAGATCCGAAGAGTATGAGCTTGCTTAGCCGAGCGTCGAGGGTCGGGAGACGAGCCCCCTCACTTGTTGGAAAAACTAGGGGACATCGAGATCCGAAGAGTAGGAGCTCACTTAGCCGAACATCAAGGGTCGGGAGACGAGCTTTTGTGGCTCGCGGTGGTATCCGAGTGTCGAGCCTCAGACTTGTTAGAGAAGCTTTTATGGCTCGCGGTGCCATCCGAGCGCCGAGCCCCAAACGTGTAGGAGTAGCTTTTGTGGCTCGCGGTGACATCCAGTGCCGAGCCTCAGATTTGTAGGAGAAGCTTTTGTGGCTCGCGGTAACATCCGAACGCCGAGCCTTAGACTTGTTGGAGAATTTTTTGTGGCTTGCGGTGCCATCCGAGCATCGAGCCTCAGCTTGTTGGACAAGTTTTTGTGGCTCGCGATGATATCCGAGTGTCGAACCTAGCTTGTAGGAAAAGCTTTTTGGCTCGCGGTGTCATCCGAGCGCCGAGCCCCCAAAAGTTATTGGAAAAGATTCGGTGGCTCGCGGTGACATCCGAGCGTCGAACCTTAGCTTGTTGGAGAAGCTTTTGTGGCTCGCGGTGCCATCCGAGTGCCGAGCCCCAAAACTTGTTGGAAAAGCTTTTGTGGCTCGCGGTGACATCCGAGCATCAAACCTCAGCTTGTTGGAGAAGCTTTTGTGGCCCGCAGTGCCATCCGAGCATCGAGCATCAGCTTGTTGGAGAAGCTTTTATGGCTCGCGGTGCCATCCGAGCACCGAGCTCCCAAAACTTGTTGGAAAAGCTTCGGTGGCTCGCGATGACATCCGAGCTTCGAACCTCAGCTTATTGGAGAAGCTTTTGTAGCTCGCGGTGCCATCTGTGCGCCGAGCCCCCAAAACTTGTTGGAAAAGCTTCAGTGGCTCGCGGTGACATCCGACCGTTGAACCTCAGCTTGTTGGAGAAGCTTTTGTGGCTTGCAGTGCCATCCGAGCATCGAGCCCCAGCTTGTTGGAGAAGCTTTTGTGGCTCGCAGTAACATCCGAGCACTGAGCCTCAGACTTGTAGGAGAAACTTTTGTGGTTCGCTGTGCCATCCGAGCGTCGAGCGCCCAAAACTTATTGAAAAAGCTTTGGTGGCTCACAGTGATATCCGAGCATTGAGTATCAGCTTGTTGGAGAAGCTTTTATGGCTCACGGTGACATCCGAGCGTCGAACCTCAGCTTGTAAGGGAAGCTTTTGTTGTTTGCGGTGCCATTCGAGCGCCGAGCCCCTAAAACTTGTTGGAAAAGCTTCGGTGGCTCGTGGTGACATCCATGCGTCGAACCTCAGCTTGTTGGAGAAGCTTTTGTGGCTCACGGTGCCATCCGAGTGTCGAGCCCCAGCTTTTTGGAGAAGCTTTTGTGGCTCGCGGTGACATCCAAGCATCGAGCCTCAGACTTGTTGGAGAAGCTTTTGTGGCTCGCGGTGCCATCCTAGCGCCGAGCCTCCAAAACTTATTGGAAAAGCTTTGGTGGCTTGCGGTGACATCCGAGCGTCGAACCTCAGCTTGTTGGAGAAGCTTTTGTGGCTCGCGATGCCATCCGAGCGCTGAGCCCCCAAAACTTGTTGGAAAAGCTTCGGTGGCTCGTGGTGACATTCGACCGTTGAACCTCAGCTTGTTGGAGAAGCTTTTGTGGTTCGCAGTGCCATCCGAGCATCGAGCCCCAGCTTGTTAGAGAAGCTTTTGTGGCTCGCAGTGACATCCGAGCGCCGAGCCTCAGACTTGTAGGAGAAGCTTTTGTAGTTCGCGGTGCCATCCTAGCGCTGAGCCCCCAAAATTTGTTGGAAAAGCTTTGGTGGCTCACATTGACATCCGAGCATCGAGTATCAGCTTGTTGGAGAAGCTTTTGTGGCTCGCAGTGACATCCGAGAGTCGAACCTCAGCTTGTAAGGGAAGCTTTTGTGGTTTGCAGTGCCATTCATACGCCGAGCCCCCAAAACTTGTTGGAAAAGCTTTGGTGGCTCGTGGTGACATCTGTGCGCCGAACCTCAGCTTGTTGAAGAAGCTTTTGTGGCTCGCGGTGCCATCCGAGCGTCGAGCCCCCAAAACTTGTTGGAAAAGCTTTGGGGGCTCGCGGTGACATCCGAGCATCAAACCTCAGCTTGTTGGAGAAGCTTTTGTGGCTCGCGGTGACATCCGAGCGTCGAACCTCGGCTTGTAGGGGAAGCATTTGTGGCTCGCGGTGGCATTCGAGTGCCGAGCCTCAGACTTGTTGGAGAAGCTTTTGTGGCTCGCGGTGCCATCCGAGTGCCGAGCCCCCAAAACTTGTTGGAAAAGCTTCGGTGGCTCGCGATGACATCCGAGCGTCGAACCTTAGCTTGTTGGAGAAGCTTTTGTGGCTCGCGGTGCCATCTGAGCATCGAGCCCCAGCTTATTGGAGAAGCTTTTGTGGCTTACGATGACATCCGAGCGCCGAGTCCCAAGCTTGTAAGTGAAGCTTTTGTGGCTCGCAGTGCCATTCGAGCATCGAGCCTCAGCTTGTTGGAGAAGTTTTTGTGGCTCGCAGTGACCTCCGAGCATCGAGCCCCAGACTTATAGGAGTACTCGAATAGTTGGCCACGTGTTTCAAGCTGTTGTACCGGCTGATCGGGCTGAGGGCAAAGAGGTACTTTTGAACTTTAGGCTGACATCATAGGCATGAGAATCGAAGCATTTTAGATCCTAGTGGCCGTTAGATCTTGATGATGAAGATCCAACGGTTAGATCTTTTTGCGAAATTCGAGGATTCCCTTCCTCTATTATAAATCTCCCACCTCCCCCGTCATTTCTTCACCTTGTGCTCAATCTCTAAGACAACAGAAGTTTCTTTCACAGCCTTCGGCGACCATTTTTCGGTGATCTTCCTGTTTCCCGGTATATCAGGTTAGCATTTTTGTTTTGCAATATCGCGTTCTTAGTCCGACTTCGAGGCAAGCTCTTCAGGTTGTGTTGAGGAGGAAGTCCATTCGGCATCGACATCTTGGTCTCTTGGTCACCTTGAAGTGAAGGAAGAGGTCCAGTCGGACTTAGGATCGGGGGCGAGGGTGTCGTTGTTTATGACGTGCCCCCTTTACGAGTCTGTAGGCCGGGATAGGAGCTTGTGGAGGAGGGTGAGCATGAGGAAGGAGACCCCGAGGGAGAGGAGTTTGTTGAAGAGGGGGAGCATGAGGATGGAGAACCCGAGAGATAGGAGTTTGTTGAGGAGGGGGAGCATGAGGAAGGAGACCCCGAGGGAGAGGAGTTTGTTGAGGAGGGGGGCATGAGGAAGGAGCCCCCGAGGGAGAGGAGTTTTTTTAGGAGGGGGAGCATAAGGAAGGAGACCCCGAGGGAGAGGAGTTTGTTGAGGAGGACAACCAGGAGGGACCCGAATGAAGAACCGAGGGAGGCAATAATCTGGGAGAAGGGGAAGGAGGAACCGCGAGAGGGGTAGCTGAGGAAGAAGAAGATCTTCCATCTCTACCCCCGTTAGCGACCCCCTTTCCGGAGAAGAAGCCTCGCCCCCGTAAGAGAAAAAGGAAGTGGATTCATCCCGATAGTCCGGGTGAGCCAGACAAATACGGACCTGAGCCTGGGTTCAAGTTTCCCCCTTCTATCCAATAAAAACCCAGGGTCGATCAGGATGTATCCTGACGATGTGGAAGGGCTTCTCACGTTTACCTCATTGCTGTAGGACTCGGGTCAGTCTATGATCAAGATGGATAGCGTCCAGTGTGCTTTGAGGGCGGATTACCTGCATATCTTAAGGGCGGCCTACTTCATTCCGAAGGAATTCGAACTTCTGGTGACGAACCCCGAAATTTGTCCGACCACAGCACTGGAGTCGAGCTTCTGCATGTTTCCCGAGGATGCCTTCATCTCGGGATTGAGGTTGCCGTTGCACCCATTCATTGAGAGGGTGTTGAAGTTGGGAGATCTAAGTCCAATGCAGTGTGGCCCCAACTTGTGGAAATACCTGGTCTACTTCATTCTGAAGTGCTAGGAGAAGGGGATCAAACCGAGGCTCATGTACTTCCGTGCCATCCTAGGGATGAGCTTGCTTGGAGACACAGAGGGGATTTTTTACCTCTCGCCGTGTCCTCACAGGAGGGTGATGCACGGCCACCCGGACTCCATTAAAGGATGGAAGGAGAAGTACTTCATCATCCGGAGTGAGAAACCTTGGAAGATTCCAACTATTTAGAATATCAGTAAGCCGAACCATAAGCCCTCGAAGCATAGTGAATTGACGGATAAAGAGTAGGCGACTGTAGAGAAGATTGTGGAAGGGCATAGCATAGGGTGGCCGCGAGTCGCGGAGTTGCACCTGGCCCGAGCCGGACTGAGCCTAGTCGACCCTAGTATGTTTTTGTTTCTAATCTGTTTATCTTCCTGCCTTCGTGTTAACATTTTTCCCTTTTTCTTTCTTTTTGTAGAGATGTCTGTGAAGCAGTTCGACAACCGACAGGCCTTACTAGCTATAGCCGCCAAGAGGAGGGCCCATCAGGAGAAGAAGGCTGCCTCGGCAGCAGGGCCCAATAAAGGGGCGGCCTCAGGGCCTTCGGAGCCATCCCCGAAGAGGACGAAAAAGCACCACCACTCGTCGAGGTCGACGAAGGAACCGGGGGGGAGCTTCGGTAGTAGGAAAGTGGCCGCCGTCTTGGAGAAGGGGCTCCCGCCACTTCGCCCCAATGCCGAGGAAATGGTGGGCAGGCAGGGCATGAGGCCACACACCCCGAACTAGGGGGTCAAGGTAGGGGACCGAGGGTCCGGTGGCACTGGAGATGGTGGAGCATCTCACCACGGAGCGGGATCGGATGACTCTGGCAACAGAGACGTCTGCGACGGCCTACATGAGGTGGGCTCAGGCGTACATTTCGGTAAGTGTTTAGTATCCGCTTTATGCATCGAATTTAGGGATTTTTTCTAACATGATCTTCCTCGGCCAGGCATTGCTTCATGGGCAACACCTCCACAAGTGCCTAGACAAGAAGGTCGTTGTCGAGAGGAAGAACGCCGAGAAGTATTTTCGTGAGGCGACTCGTCTGAAAGACGAGCTGACGGAGGCCTAGTTAGCCTAGGCAGTCTTCCAAGCTCAGATGGCCTCGCTGCAAGACCATCATGCGAACGAGCCGGCGCATTTCTGGGCTAAGGCCAAGGCGGAGGCTGAGGAGATGTAGATCACCTTGGTGGACACTCGATCGTGGCTCAGGACGAAGCCTGTGCCAAGGCCAAGGAGCACTTCCTGCAGATCTACCCGGAGGCTCGGGTCGACCACCTTCACTACGGGTGGCGACTTCTTGTGCATCCGCCAACGCCCGGTGGCGAGGAGGAGGAGTTAAGGGACCCTCGTCTGAAGGAGACCGGGGGCGATCAGGCTGACGAAGAGGTGTCGTCCCCCTCTAAAAAGTAGTTTAGGAATTTTACTTATTCTTTTGACTTTGTATTTGCCTCGTGCGAACTGGCCACCGCTTTTTGTAACCAAAAATTTTGAATTTATAAAAGAAAAGATTTTTGGCCGATCCTCTGTAACTTTTAGTTTTTCGCAAGCTTCTTTAGTGACCCGTTGTTTTTCCCCTCTTCTTGATAGACGCACGAGACCATCGGCGCCGACCTTTGTTCCGCAGAGGTCTTCCAGCTCCGAAATGAGCTGGGGTCCAACGAGAGTGTGCTGACTCGCCATCGTAAGCAGGCTCGTGATTGAGAGGCCGTGGTAAACTATTTTATGAACAAGTCCAAGGAGCTCAGCCTAGAAACCGCTCACCTAAAGAAGGCCATAGCCGACCGGGACTGGGGAGATTCGAGACAAAGTGGTCAATCTCGGATGCCTCCACCGGGCGACCGGCTTCGGAGTCCTTTCTTCGTGAGGTCATCGTAGAGAAGGGGTTGGAGATTCGGAGGATGAAGCTCATGCTAGGCACTGGTTCGCTCGAGGGAGCAAGTCATTCTGTATTGGGTCCTTCTCCGACCTTTTAATCTGGAAACGACGAGGCCTGCCGACGCGCGGAGTTCTATTGCTGGGATGTCCTTACTAGTCATTCAAGTGGATCATGCGGAGGGTCCCATGAAAAGCACTGAGTTCGAGTTTTAAGCCGAGTGATTTGTAATATCTTCATTGTATCGTGTGGCCGTTTGTGGCGCTTCATAAGTAATAAAACTTCGATTTGCCCGACCCTTGTTGACTGGGTAAAATTAGGATGTTGACTTCGTGTTGACACGGGCTCCGAACCCCCTGCTTTGCTAAGGAGCCGAGCCATTGCTCCCCGCAGATAGCACTTAATAGGGGACGTTTCATCTTCCGATAACAATTAATGGGGAACGTTTTATCTTCCGTCATTTAGACTCCCCGATGCCATAAATGCGCCTCTCCAGAGGGCTATATAAACCTCACCCCCTCATCACTTGTTCACCAGGAATTGCCGGTGACTTACCTGCCACCCTCTGACAATTCGGAGTTTTGGCTCTAAGGGCCGTTTATCCCGAGTTGTCAGTGGGTGAGAGGTGGGTCGATCCCGGAGGTGAGACTCGGGGTGCTTGCCGAGGGCAGGCGCCCCAAAAATGGAATTTTTGGCCGAGAGTCCTGGATCGGTGACTCCCCTGCCACCTTCTAACAATTCGGGATTTTGGCTCTGAGGGCTGTTAACCCCAAGTTGTCAGCGGGTGAGAGGTGGGTCAACCAAAGGTCCGGGGCTCGGGGCATTTACCGAAGGCGAATGCCCTAAATCTTAATGAAAACCTTTGGGTAGGGTGTAGAGCTCTTTTGTCAATTTTAAGAAAGCTGGAACGAGTGTAGCTGTAGGTCAACGCCGAGCGTAAAGGTCGCAGGACTTAAAAAAACCAAGGCCTTGCTCGAGGTCGGTGCCGAGCCCCATACCTGTTCTAAGATAGGTAGTATGAGTGTAGCTGGAGGTCATCGCTGGACGTAATGGTCGCAGGGCTTGAAAAAGTCCCAATACCTTAGGAGAAGCTGGAATGAGTGTAGCTGGAGGTCATCGCCGAGTGTAAAGGTCACAGGGCTTGAAAAAGCCAAGGCCTGGCTCAAGGTCGATGCCGAACCCCCATACCTGTTCTAAGATAGATAGCATGAGTGTAGCTGGAGGTCATCACCGAGCATAAAGATCGTAGAGCTTGAAAAAACTGAGGCCTTACTCGAGGTCGATGCCGAGCCCCCATACCTTAGGAGAAGCTGGCATGAGTTTAGCTAGAGGTCATCGTCGTGCGTAAAGGTCACAGGGCTTGAAAAAGCCAAGGCCTTGCTCGAGGTCGATCTCGAGCCCCCATACCTATTCTAAGATAGGTAGCATGAGTGTAGATGGAGGTCATTGCCGAGCGTAAAGGTCGCTGGACTTGAAGAATCTGAGGCCTTGCTCGCGGTCGATGACGAGCCCCCATACCTTAGGAGAAGCTGGCATGAGTGTAGCTGGAGGTCATCGCCGAGCGTAAAGTTCGCAGGGCTTGAAAAAGCCAAGGTCTTACTCGAGGTCGATGCCAAGCCCCCATACCTGTTCTAAGATAGGTAGCATGAGTGTAGCTGGAGGCCATCGCCGAGCGTAAAGGTCGCAGGGCTTGGAAAGGCCAAGGCCTTGCTCGAGGTCGATGCCGAGCCCCCATACCCATTCAAAGAGCTTTGTGATAACTGAACGTCGAGCCCCAAAACTGGTTGGAGAAGTTGGAGTGGCTTGCGGTGACATCCGAGCATCGAGCCCCAATCCTTGTAGGAGAAGTTGGAGTGGCTTGCGGTGACATCTGAGCGTCGATCCCCAATCCTTGTAGGAGAAGTTGGAGTGGCTCGTGGTGACATCCGAGCACCGATCCCCAAATTTTGTAGGAGGAGTTGGAGTGGCTCGCGGTGACATCCGAGCGCCGATCCCCAAACTTTGTAGGAGAAGTTGGAATGGCTCGCGGTGACCTCCAAGCGTCAAGCCCCAAACTTTGTAAGAGAAGTTGGAGTGGCTCGCGGTGACCTCCGAGCATCGAGCCCCAAACTTTGTAGGAGAAGTTGGAGTGGCTCGCGGTGATATCCGAGCGTCGAGCCCCAACCGTTTTTAAGAACGCTGGCATGAGGCCAAAAAGGGATAAACGATTACATCATATTGACTTTACCAAACAAGGCACGAGGTGCCGATTACATCTTATTATTTACAGGGGTATCTACAAGGGCTAATCCTCCCTTTCGAGGAATTTGATAAGGTGCTCCGCGTTCCAGGGTCTTTTGACAGTCTTGCCATCCGGGTCGGTGAGGTGGTATGTACCGGGGCGTACAACTTTAGAAACCTTGTATGGGCCTTCCCAATTTGGAGCCAGCTTCCTTTTTTGGTCGGGGTTAGATATCGCCAGCCTTCGGAGGACGAGGTCCCCTAGCTTGATGTTGGTGGGACATACCCTTTTGTTGTAGAACCTCTCGATCCTCTGCTGGTATGTGCTCCTTCTGATGGCCGATTTTTTCCTGACCTTGTCTATGAGGTCCAAGTTGGTACACATTTGCGCCAAGTTGCTTTCTTCATCAAAGGCCATGATTTGGAGCGAAGAGAGCCCGATCTCTAGGGGAATTACTGCCTCTGTACCGTAAGTCAAATTAAATGGCGACTCTCCCGTAGGGATTCTCTTCATCATTAGATGGGCCTAGAAAATGCTCGGTAACTTGTCGACCCATAATCCCTTAGAGGAATTATCAAGCCTTTTCTTCAGACCGTCAAGGATCTGGCGGTTCGCATTCTCGGCCTGACCGTTCGACTGCGGGTGGCACACCAAAGAGAAGCATTGCTGGATTTCGAGATCCTCGCAGTACTTTCTAAAATACTTACCCGCAAACTGGGTCCTATTATTCGTGATGAGTATGTGCGGAATTCTGAACCGGCAGATGATGTGTTTTCAGAAGAATTGCTGAGTCTGCTGCTCGGTGATCGTGGCTAGGGGCTCGGCCTCGATCCACTTCGTGAAGTAGTCGATCGCTACTATCAGGAACATCCTTTGTCCCTTTACTTTCGGAAAGGGGCCTACCAGGCCCATCCCCCACAAGCAAAGGGGGTCAGACTGGCAAGGGAGCGGAGGTTTGCTTGTGGAACCCTTCTCACCAAGGAGAATCTTTAACAAGGACCGCACTTTTTGACCAGGTCCAGGGCATCTTGCAATATCGTGGGCCAGTAAGACCCGTGGTTCAGAGCCTTTCAGGCAAGCGATCAGCTTTCCATGTGGCACCCGCCAATTCCTTCGTGGAGCTCCTTGAGCATACTTAGCCTCATCAGTGGTTATGCAGCGGAGGTAGGGTCTTCCGTTCGTCATTGTCTACGAGCATTTGAAGAGGGTTTCATTGATCATGGAAAACCTTTCTGAGTGGACCCTGATCCGCCTTTCCTCGTCTTGGTCTCGGGGGAGCTCTCCTTCGATCAGAAACTTTTGGATGGGAGTGGTCCAATCGTCAGGCTGAGCTCCGTCGTCTATACAGAGGGTCTCGGGGAGGTCAATACTCGGCTTCAGGAGCACTTCGATCAGAACGGTGCGGTCGAGGCCTTCAAAGGACGAGGAGGCTAACTTTGACAGGGCATCGTCCTGGGCGTTCTGCTCTCTTGGAATCCTTAAGACTGCGGAATCGTCAAAGGATGTCAAAAGCCGCTTGACCGCAGGCAAATACCGGATCATCCAATCGTCACGGGCCTCGTACTTTCTGGTGATCTGATTGACTACGAGCTAAGAGTCGCTGAAGGCCCTGATCTGTCTGACGCCTGTCTTGTAACACCCCAAATTTTATTTATGAAAAATTTGTGATTTTATGTGTTTTGCACGTATAATTTCATATGTATAATCCATTTTTATATAAAAAAATATTTCTTTAGTATGAACAAGAAATTGTTCTCTTTATTTTCCAAAAGACTATTTTTAAAAAGCCTAATTAAACTCTAGACCTTGTCTGTTTTAAGCCCACTCTTAATTAATTAATTAATTTAAATTAGTACAGCCCAAGGTTAATTGGCCCATTAGTGAGCCCGTTTAACTTAATCCTTTTTTAAATGGCCTAACTTGTAGTATAGACTCATTTTATGAACAATTAATTTTTTTCACATGAACAAATTTGTATATGGGGGACACTAGAATGGCACGTGCATGCACTAGCATGTGCAATGTGCACACTCTTATATTGGCCGGATTGTACATGGTAAAGAGGGAGAGTGGATGAGATAGTGGGGGGTGGTTACTTCATCATGAGAAGTTATTACAACTCCCTACTTTATCTTGGTCCTTGATCCTTAACCATATGATCTCATCCTAGCCTTCCATTTACCCTAAAAATTTGTATAAATACCCCCCCCCCCACCCCTACACTAGTTTTCCTTGCACCTAAAATTAAAAAAAAAGGAAAGATAGAAAAGAAATACAAGTTAGTGAGACAAAAGATTGAGAAGTTTGTGAGTTTAAAAGATTAAGTGGCAAAATTGTGTGTGTTTCCCCACCTATAGTTGGTCGGCTCATTCCCAAGGAGCAAGAAGAAGTCCCATCATCATCAAGCTAGGAGGAGAAGCAACTTGGTGGCTCAAACTAGGAGGAGAAAGCTTTCCTTGTTCACTCTAGGAGATCCCTAGGAAATTTTGTGTGTTTTCTCTCCATTAGAGATGGGTGGTTCTCTTAAACTTCTAATTAGATATCATGCTAGAGTATGTTTGATAAGATTAAAAAGAAACTATAACTAATCCAGCCATGTGATGTGAAAATGAGATAAATTGATATTTATAGGAATGTATGTTAAAAGAATATTAATTGATTTCAAATTTTGTGATTGTTAGCTTAGAATTTACCATGCTACCATGCTCTATTTGATTGTTATGTGCTAGATTAAGAAGATATGCTTGTATGTTAAATAACTGAAAGAAGAACTAGGGGAAAATGTGATTTTGACTATTTGATTGATTAAATGGCATGAAAAATAAATAAAAAAGAAATTTATTACTGAAATAATTGTATAATGGTAACAAAATTAATGTAAGTGATCTAGGAAATTTTTTAATGCAAAGTTGTAGAAAGAATGTGTTTGTTTTCTCTAAAATTGAAATTAAGTAGTAAAATACAAGTAGAGGGCAAAAATTATGCTTTTGTATCAAAAATAAAATTTTAATTTACTGGACTAATGCAATTATATAGAAAATGAATTCTGGAGTTTTTGAATTAATTTGGAGAAGAAGAAAGGATTTAAAAACACTCATTTGTGTAAGAATTCGAAATAACTGAGTCTCGGACTTTAATCCCTAAAAACCCCACACCATATCAGTTTGGTAGCTTAGACCAATTGGTTATTAGGTGCTTGGGCGTTACTGTAGCTTGCGGGTGACTCTGGTGGTCTCGGGTTCGAAACTGGGCTCTGCCCCTTTTTTTTTGTGTGTTTTCAAATAAAACCCTAAATCGAAACCAAAACCCCTTATTAATTAAAACCCATGCCATATCGTGGTTGCATGTTAGCCCAGTTGGCTTTCGGTGGCGGGTGGCTAGTCTCAGGTCTTGGGTTCGATTCCTGGCGTCGGCAGGATTAAAACTTTTTGATTTTTGGGTTTTAAATTGATTTCTTGGCTTTTAAAAATTTGAAAAAAAATACTATAATTATTTTAAAAAAATGTGAATTCTATGAAAAATACTTGTGCATTATTTGACTAAAATAAAAGTGACTTGGAAGTGAAAATTGAGTAGATTTGCATGAAATTGACATTTGTATAAATATGAAAAGTGATTATTTTTGTTGAGAAAATTTTATTAAGTTATAAAAAAGAAATTTTGAATGGAGGAAAGTTTAAGTGTGTTGATTATGGATTTTTAATCATCTATTTGGGTTTTGTGTGCACTCTAAAGATAGATGAAAAATACAACTTTGTGGATTGAATTAAGTAAAAGAAAGAAGTACTAGTTTGAATCTAATGGATTTATTGAAATAAAATTTGAGTATGAATTACATGAATTGAAATTGAACCTTATATATGAGATTTGAATCATAGAAAAGAATGAAAATCATGTTAATTGTGAAAAAGAACTTATGAGTATGAAGACTCAAATTTTGTGATTATGAAGTGCAATTGAGAACTAGAGTGTAGCTAAGCCTCATACCGGCAATGGAAAGAAATATGTTAAAATGAAATTTGAAATGAAAAGACCAATATTTGGGTCGCGTTATATAAATGGTTAAGACCGGTATATTGGAAGGGCTAACTCTAGAGAATTGATTTTGTTCATAATTCAAATAACTAAGGACTAGACACATAGTGAAGATGTGATGAAAATAAGAGAAAAACACGAGTATGAGGGCCTCAGAGCTACGAAATGAGAATATTCACAGGCTGTCTACACGATGCGTCGTGTCATGACGTGGATATGTCTCCAGGAGTCCGTACCACAGGCGATGCTCGTGGGGTGTTTGGTGACTGCGGGTGGTGTCATGTTCCATGATGGAGGCTGAATTGTCCATAGGTTCTTCACGATGCGTCGTGACATAACGTAGGATTCTCCTCCAAGGTATCTAGACATGAACTCGTAACTCATAGAACATCTAGGATACTTATCATAGTTACAGTAGTAGTTTAAGTCATGACGAGGGATTGAACTCTACAAGATGAAGAACGGTTAAGGGCTTGCCCTCAGACCTATGTAGTATGGGATGCATAGAATCTGAACAAGTGTGCATTAGTGTCATGTAACATACATAACCGCATTAAAGACTCAGTGCACCGCATAACACGACATCAATAGGATAGTTCCTTGTAGTTTTGTTTGTGATCAAGTTTGTGATTTGTTTAAGTATTTGAGAATCGATATACTGTTCGGCATAGAGAGAATAGTCGTATATAATATTTCGTCAGTTATAAGTAACTAACTTGCCCACAGTTTCTATGCAGGGTAAAGTGATTAACAAGACTAAAGTTGCATACTGCTTAAAGAATGATTCAAGTGTTTTACTTTTCAATTCATGTAAATTATTGTAAATTGCTTCCGCTGCAAATATGTAATGTAAATGTAAGTCTGATGTAACAAAAGTTTTTAATTCCTTGTAAAATTATACGAAGAGAAGTGTAAAGATCATGTGGAACTTCGAATTTAGTCTGTTTTGGAATTCGGGGTGTTACATGCCTGGTGTACTAGGGTGAGCCCCGCGATCATAGCTTCATATTCCGCCTCGTTGTTAGAGGCCAAAAATTTGAGGCGAAGGGAATATTGGAGAAGGAAGTTGTCGGGTCCTCGCAAAATGATGCCCATGCCACTTCCTGCTTCGCAGGAAGAGCCATCAACGTAAACTTTCCACGTCTGGTCGACCTCCCCACTTTCGGGTTGCTCGGAGATGGTGCATTCCATGATGAATTCAGCGAGGGCCTGTCCCTTGATTGCGGTCCTTGGTTGATAGCTGATGTCATATTGACTTAGCTCGATCGATCACTTGACCAAGCAGCCGGAGCTCTCGGGCTTGTGGAGGACGGCCTTCAGGGACTGGTCCGTGAGGACCTGAATCGAGTACGCCTAGAAATAGGGGCAGAGCTTCCCCATGGCCATGACTAGGGCATATGCCACCTTTTCCATTTTCGCATATCTGGTCTCAGCCGAGAGCAGGACTTTGCTTACATAGTACAAAGACTTTTGGACTCCATCTTCTTCTCGAATGAGAACAGCACTGAGTATGCTTTCCGAGGCCGAAAGATAAAGCCAGAGAGGCTCGCCCGACTCGGGTTTGCTAAGGAGCGGAGGATTGGCGAGGTACTCTTTTAATTGGTCGAACGCTTTCTGCTGCTGAGTGCCCCATTCGAAGCCTCCGGTTCTGCGCAGGGCTTTGAAGAACGGGAGGAACTTCTCTCCGGACTTGGAAAGGAAATGGTCGATGGCCACCAGTCTTCCCGTGAGCCAGACTTCCTTGATGTTTCTCGGAGGGGCGATGTCTATTATGGCCCGGATCTTCTCGAGGTTCGCCTCGATACCGTGCTGGCTGACAACGAACATGAGAAATTTGCCCGAGGAGATGCCAAATGCACACTTAGCCGGATTGAGCTTCATATTGTGGGTCCGAAGGATGCCAATGGCTTCTTCCAGGTCGGCGACGTGGTCCTGTCCTTGTTGGCTTTTGACGAGCATGTCATCGACGTACACTTTCATGTTGCAACCGATCTGGTCCTTGAAGACTCAGTTGACGGGCCTCTGATAGGTAGCACCGACGTTCTTCAACCCAAAGGGCATAACCCGGTAGTAGTAGAGACCTTGGTCGGTGATAAAGGATGTCTTGGCTATATCAGGGAGGAACATTCGGATCTTATTGTAGCCCGAGAAGGCATCCATGAAGGATAGGAGCTCGTGACCCGACGTTGCGTCGATGAGAGCATCGATGCTGGGAAAAGGGAACGGATTTTTAGGGCACGCCTTATTGAGATCCGTAAAGTCTATGTAGATCCTCCAGCTCCCGCTGGCCTTTCTAACCATCACGACATTCGTCAGCCACTCGGGGTAGCCGACCTCTTAGATGAACCGGGCAGATAACAGTTGTCTACCTCCGCTTTCACAACTTGCTGCCTCTCCGGGGCGAACTTGTGTCGCTTTTGGACGATCGGCTTTGAGCCAGGAATCACGCTTAGTCTGTGCATGATCAAGTCTTCGGAGATCCCCGGCATGTTGGATGGCTTCCAAGCAAAGAGGTCGACGTTGTGGCGAATGCAGTTGATTAGGTCGGGCTTTAGGTCGAGCACGAGGGAGCAGCTCACGTGGAACCACTTTGACTTGTCTTCTGTCTCGAACGAGACTTCTTCTAGTTCGTCCATAGGTTCGGGCTCTGGTTGGCTCCTTTCGGGTTGCAGTTTGACGGCGTCCAGGGGAAACACACCGCCCCCGACTGCCGTCATATAGCACGATCGTGCTGCCTCTTGGTTCCCCCGAACGACCCTGACACCTGACTCGGTAGGGAACTTCAATTTCAGGTGGTAGGCTGAGGGAACAGCCTGGAGGGAGTAGAGCCTTGGTCGGCCGAGGATGGCATTGTAAGCCGCTTTGACGTTCACAACCATGAAGTCCATCGAATCGGTCCGTCTGTGGGGGGTCATACCGGCAGTGACATCCAAGGTCACGATCCCCTCTATCAGCACTGGGACGCCGGAGAACCCATGCAGGGTGTACCCGGCTGGTTTCAGCTTATCTCGGGGGAGCTTGAGGTTCTCAAACGCTTTCAGGAAAAGGATGTTCACCGATCTCCCGATGTCCATGAGGATCTAACGGACTTCGTAGTTCGCCATGACGAGGCTGATGACAAGTGCATCACAATACGGGAGCCAGACCCCCTCCAGGTCTTCCCCCGAGAAGGAGACAGGGAGCTACTGGACCTAGGGAGAAGGGAGGTCTCGAACGGCGTTTACCTCTCGGATGAATGCCCTGCAAAAAGTATTAGAATCCCCTCCCATAAGCCCCCCATGGACGCAGTGTAGAATGGCTTGGCCTCCGGTCTCTTCAGGCTTTGGGTCCCACTCGGGATGCTGTTTGGGGGCGCGAGGAGGAGGAGAGGGCCATCGGTTCCTCGTATCCCTTCAGTCCCGGGCATCTTTCCGGGTGAATTCTCGGAGGTACTCTCGTTGGATGAGGGCCTCGATTTCGTCCTTAAGGGCCCGGCAGTAGTCGGTATCATGCCCGTTATCCCGGTGGAAACGACAATAGAACTGCTAGTTCCTTTTCTTATTGCTAGTTGGTCGAGGGGGCATCTGGATGTGGTCCCTATCTCCGATCACTATAGGATGGCCGACATATTTTGTGTTAGTGGCATGTATCTCTCGAAACGCGGGATCGGAAGGACCCTCTTCATGCCGGTCCAGTCTTTCAGAACCTTCCTGGCTCGCTCTACCTCATTGGCCTTGCACTTCCCCTTCCCCGGGACCTCTTTGGCATCCTCGGAATTTAGGGCCTCCTCCGCCCGAATATACTTCTCGACCCGATTGAGCAGGTCAGGAAAATCGAGGGGAGTCTTCTTGGCCAAGGACGCCTTCAGCTGGCCGTGTCGGACGTTGTGTCGGAATGCTGCCGAGGCAACCCCAGCGTCGAGGGAGGAGACGAACCTCGCCTTTGCGGTGAACCTCCGGATGAACTGGCAGAGTGACTCCCCTTCCTCCTGTCGGAGGTCCAGTAGGGATGCGCTTGTCTTCTCGGCCGTCCTACTGGTCACAAAGTGGGCAAGAAAGTTGGCCTCCAGCTGATCGAACGAGTAGATCGAGCCGGGTACGAGATTAGAGAACCATTCCCGAGCTAAAACTCGGAGGATGGCGAGGAAGGCACGACACAGGGGGGATCCGAAGTACTGTGAATCATCATGAAGGTCTTGAACTCCTTCATGTGATCAGCATGGTCACCCTCGCCATCGTAGGTCTCGAATTGAGGAGGCCGAAAGTTCCTGGGTATTTCTACTTGTAAGATTGCAGCGGAGAAAGGAGGTCGGGTTGGCTATGACCTTGAGCCGGCCTCGGGCCGCCCTCGCCAAAGTGGTCGAGGCGGTTCTCCATTTCCTGTAGGCATCTTAGGAAGCCCTCATCCCGTTCTGGTAGGCGGGTTAAGCCGCGAGACTCGCTGGCTCCGGCATCCGACCGCGAGTGAGAACGGTGGAGTGTCTCGTTCCCGAGGGTCCTTACGTTGGCCTCCAGGATCTCATTCTGAAAGTTTTGGAACTCACGACGTGTGATCGGAGCTTGTCCGGCCGGGTCGCATTGGGGTGGCGGCCTTCGGTTTGTGAGGTTGAGCTCTGGCTCCCGCTCTCGGAATGGGTTTCTGGGATGGTTCGGGGCCGAGTTGGAAGCGACCCCTCCCCTAGTCGGCTGGCTTGCCGGTTCTTGATGACCCGACGTAAGTCGGTCGTGACTGAGCGAGAAGCGCCCGGTCCAGGTTTGCCGTTGACCCTCGGATGGTTGGATCCCTGAGTGTCAGTGGGGATGTCCTAGGGAGGAGCATCCGGACGACGTGCAGAGGTGATAGCTCTTCTGGCCTTAGGTGCCATGTGAGAGCTCGGATTGAGGGGATAACGTTCCTCGCCAGGGTCGGACTGAGGTTAGTACCGAGGTTTCCCACAGACGGCGCCAACCTGATGCAGTTTTTTTAGGGGTGGTTGCAACAGGTGTGAGTTTTTGTAATTTGTATAGTGGAAGTCACGGTACTGGCTATATGTTCGACCCTCAGCTGGGAACGGCTCGGAGGTAGTAGGAGTGAGGTGGAGGACGGATGCTCTGCTCGGACCTGCAGGGCTCGGCTCGGTCTTGTATACCTGCACTCTGCCTGGAAACACCGGGAGATATCCCGACGACTGGCCCTCCGATAATCTAGTCAGTCACTGGAAAGCAACATGAGCTAAGGTTTTGGAGGAGAAAGATTGATTACCTGGCCAGTGGGGGAGGGGCCTGGTATTTATAGGCAGAGCCAACAGGTCTGAGATCCTGCTGGACCGGGTTTGGACCCGTTTTCTCGTGGGCCTGACGTGGTAGAAGCCCATGAGGCTCTGGATTGATCTGGTGATCAGGGGAGAGCGGGTTTCGAGGGGATCTAGTGGCCTAGGAGGGACTACATCATCTGACCCATATCAGAAACTAATATATATATAGAGAGAGAGAGAAAGAGACCAACCGGTATTTTCCTAGCTAACATAACAAGAATCATTTTCCGTACTGACCCACTTTGTGAAAATATTAACCAAACTAACCCACTTTCAAAAATATTTATCCAACTAACCCTATTTTGAACGCGTCAGCATAAAACACTATTGGAAATTACGACATCTGTTATTTTGATATCTTTGTTGTCAATAGTGACACTTGTAAAAGGAAAAAAAATAATTATTGCCGCTATTGGGAGTAACGACATCAGTATATCTCGTATTCACTTAGGAGTTCTCTAACTTGAGAAATAAAATTGTAAGTGAAAATCGCTTATAACTGATGCCGATATTCTCAATAACGGCATAAATTAACCTGATGCCGTTATTGACCATAAAGGCATTAGTATAATCTACAGTGTACTCCAAATTTCGTGCAAGTGCATCAACTTTAAGTCATATTTTGAGCTTGATGCAGTCAGTATCCCTCAAAACTCAAAACATGAAAGTTGTAGATCTTTTTCTTGGTGTTTAATAGCATATTGAATCATCTCAATCGGGGTTCGGATGATAGAGTTATGCCCAGATTACGAAGCGATATCGTAACTGTCCAGAAAAAATTGTAAGTGAAAATTGCTTATAACTGATGCCTCTATTCCCAATAACTGCATAATTTAGCATGATGCCTCTATTAGCAATAACAGTATCACTATAATTCACACTGTACTTCAAATTTCGTGCAGGTGCATCAACTTCAAGCCCTGTTTCGAACTTGATGCAACCAGTATCTCTCAAAACTCAAAACATGAAAGTTGTAAAAAATTTCTTAGTGTTACATAGCATTTTGAATTATCTCAATTGGAGTAAGGATGATAGAGTTATGCCCATATTATATAGCGATGTCTAAACTATAACTGGTTTGGACAGTTTCGAAATCTCTACGTAATCTGGGAATAAGAGCATCCACAATGGCGATTCTTATTTTTTGGCAAAATGGGACGAATAAAAATGGAATAGATCAAAAGGTCTGCAGTGATCGTTTGCTATATTTTGCTAAAATTTGAGTAGGACGAGACAACTTGTTTCGTCCGTTTTTTTATAGATTTAATTAATTACCGATTAACTATTAAAATATCTTAATTAAATAAATTAAATATTAAAATATAACCTAATCCTATTTAATCACCTACTAAACTATAATTAAACCATCTAAACGCCACTAATTCCCCCCATTACCTGGACGGGACAACATGTCCCGTCCGTGGGTATTTTTTGAATTTTTTTTTTCTCTCGTCGAATCTGATCCGTTGATCAGTTGAAAAAATTGGAAAAAAAAATAAAAATATATACAAAACCCAAGGGACGGGACAACATGTCCCGTCCTAGCGGTTTTTTAAAAAAATTTATTTTTTTGGGAAGGACGATACAACATGTATCGTCCGATCCAGTTTTTTTAAAATAAAAAAATAAATAAATAAGGGACGAGACAAGTTGTCTCGTCCGATTCTAATAAAAAATATTAAATATACTGAGACGATACATGTTGTATCGTCTTTTATATTTCTAAATTCGCACGCCCATTTCTCATATATGAGAATCGACTGTAGCTCGTTTGTTATCTATATAATAAACACAAAGAAAGCTATCAAGTGGCTCACATTCAATCCCCCCCCCCCCCCCCCCCCCCAAATTAAAGGCCCAGATCCAACCTCACAAAACATATTTTTCCTCCCAAAATTTCGAACCCCAAAATCAAAATTTTCCCCCCAAAGCTAAAAAACTCATTACTTTATTACAATCTCTCTCTTCTCTCTTCACTTTTTCATATTTCTCTCTTTCTCTCTCTCTCTCTCTCTCCAATTTTTTTTTATTTACTTAGAAATTTAGATTTTAAGATTTTAGGTTTGTAAAATTTTCAGAATTTTTATGCTTTTTTTATTACACATGTTATACTGAACATAGCAAATATCTCTTCAACAGTTAAATTTCATCATTTTCTACCATTAAAGTTCTAAGAAGTTAAAATTATTTTTCAACATATACTAATAGAAATATGGATGTTTATTTACAACTAATTATTGTCATTCTATTCAAACTTGAACTACATAATTATTGTTTTACTGTTTACAGGGCTTTTCGTGTGTTGTAACGTTCCAAAGACGTGTCATAGGCACGTGCCCACGGGCAAATCTAGTTTTTTAACAGAATAGCAAACGACTGCAGAGGGTAGATTCTCATATTATTCTCATAATATGAGAATTTGAGAAATATAGCAAACGACTGTGGATGCTCTAACTTTATCATCTAAAATCTGATTGAGATGATTCAAAATGTTATGTAACACCAATAAAAATATCTACAAATTTCATGTTTTGTGTTTTGAGAGATACTGGTTGCATCAATGTCAAAATCGAGATTTAAGTTGATACACTTGCACGAAATTTGGAGTATACTATAGATTACATTGATGCCGCTATTGTCAATAGCGGCATCAAGCTAATTTATGCCATTATTGACAATACCAGCATCAGTTATAAATTTTTTTTTATTACAATTTTTCTTAAGTCAGATAGCTCCTAAGTGAATGCAATATATATTGATCTCGTTATTTTCAATAGCAGCAACAGAAACTTTTTTTTACAGGTGCTGCTATTAGCAACAACGACATCAAAAAAACAAATATCGTTATTGCCAATAGCATTTTATGCTACGTGTCCCAAACTGTGTCAGTTGGGTAAATATTTTCGTAAGTGGTTAGTTTGGTCAATATTTTCAAAAAATGGGTCAATACGGAAAAAAAATTCGCATAACAAGGGTGGTATCTGCAAGTGTCGGTGTGGTTCACTTGCCTTTTTGCTAGTGAACAAGAGGTTGTGAGTTTGAATCTCGCTTACACAAAAAATTCACCAATTAATATATATGCGGGGTAAATTGTGGGCGTGTATGGCTACAATCTATTTTTTTAATCAAGAGAGATATCTCAAAACTTATGTTCAAAAATTCAAAATGAAAATTCAAATCATTAGAATATAATCTACATCACAAAACAACTATTTATTTCAACGAATTTTAACCACTGACAATACGATCTTAAAATTGAGTAATTCTATACAGTTATTATTACTTTTTTTATATTACCTTTTTGATAATATTTTACACCGTTTATAAAATGTTTTTTTTTGTCCCATTGAAAATCGGTTGGATCTCATCAAATTTATTTAAATGTCGTGTATATTACACCTAATAGTATGAAATTTTAGAATTTTTGACCAAAATGATCCACTTTTTGAAAGTTTTACCAAAATGACCCACTTTTGAAAGTTTTTACCAAAACGATCCACTTGCTAACTGAGTTAGCGACCCTAGTGAAAACAGGGTTGCTAACTGAGTTAGCGAGTGTATAGTTAGCATTTTTCTTCAGGTTTCACCACTTGAAGAAAAACTTGAAGAAAAAAATCAAGTATACACTCGCTACCTCAGTTAGCGACCTTATTTTCACTAGGGTCGCTAATTGAGTTAGCGAGTGTGGTACAAATGAATTGAGAAAAAATATATTTTGGCTTGAATTATAAAAAAATCATCGGGTTTAGAGTTTCTATCTCAGTTAGCAAGTGTGTTTATACCACATTCGCTAACTGAGATAACGAGTGTATTGACTTGAAGAAAAATATATTTTGATTTAGACTCGCTATCTCAGTTAGCGAGTGTGTTTGATACACTCGCTAACTGAGATAGCGATTCTAAACCCAATTCGTTTGTACCACACTCGCTAACTCAGTTAGCGACCTTAGTGAAAACAAGGTCGCTAACTGAGATAGCGAGTTATACTTGATTTTTTTTTTCTTTAGTTTTCACCATTTGAAGAAAAAAACTGAAGAAAAATGCCAAGTATACACTCGCTAACTCAGTTAGACACTCGCTAACTCAGTTAGCGACCCTGTTTTAGGGTCGCTAACTGAGTTAGCAAGTGGGTCATTTTGATAAATACTTTCGAAAGTGGGACTGTTTGGTAAACACTTTCAAAAATTGGGTCATTTTGGTCAAAAATTCGAAATTTTATTTTGGATGGTTAATATATGAGATTTCAGATATCTCCTTAACTAGGTGAGAGTAAGATGAAACGATTCTCATATAAAGAATATATATATAACACCGAGTGGGTTATCATAATCAAGAAAAAGGATACATTCATGATATTAGGTTTCTCATCAGATTACATCTTTTAATGTGTAGGTTACATCTATGTCATTTTCCCACCGTGAGTAGTGGCCGCCAAATTATGATAACATTAATTAAAACATATCACGCGCCAACCTTAACTCCAAAGTAGAACTACCTGCACTCCCACACTCCTTCACTATAAATATACTCCATATGCCCAGATGTCTGCATCTCCTTTAATTATATATATATATATATATATTTTCTTACGGAGATTATATTACACACATATATATACATACGCGCTCTCTCTTCCTTCCCTTGAATTAGTTATAGTTAGTTCATGGATTTCCTGTCAATCACTACAAATCAAATATTTTTTCCCGGCCTCCGCCAAGTACATCCCTCCATCCCCTTCGACCCCTACCCTCTCTCCAAAAATTCTGCTACTGTTGTTAATAGCAATGACATCAATCCACAAGCTCGAAGAAAGCACAAAGTGATCTTCATCCTGGGCCCCACAGGCACCGGAAAGTCTAAGCTGGCCATCGACCTCGCCATCTACTTTAACGGTGAGGTAGTCAACTCCGACAAGATACAAGTTTACTCCGGCCTCCACATCATCACCAACAAGGTCACTCCTCAAGAATCCGCCGGCATACCCCACCACCTCATTGGTGTTGTGCACCCTGACGCCGACTACCCTGCCTCTGCTTTCCGCCAATCCGCCACAAAGTGCATCGACTCCATCATTGCCCGAGGTCGCCTACCCATCGTGGCCGGCGGCTCCAACTCCTACATTGAAGAACTAGTCAACGGCGATGGTGGGAATTTACGGAGGAAATATGATTGTTGCTTCATCTGGGTGGATGTTGACCTCCAGGTGTTGCAAGGGTTTGTGTCGATCCGGGTAGATAAAATGGTGGAGATGGGGTTGGTAGAGGAGGCAAGGGGTGTGTTTGACTTGGAGGCGGATTATTCAAAGGGGATTCGGAAGGCGATTGGGGTACCCGAAATGGACCGGTATTTGAGGGCGGAATTGGATGCAGGTAAGGTAGTGGACGAGGATGGGATGAGGAGGTTGTTGGATGAGGCGGTGGCAGAGATCAAGGAGAACACGTGCAAGTTAACTTGGCGGCAGTTGGAGAAAATACGGCGGTTGGCGGGGATGTGGGATGTTAAGAGGGTCGATGCAACGGAGGCGTTTGTGAATGAGTTAGGACGAGAGGAAGTATGGAGTAATGTAGCAAAGAAGCCGAGCATCGACATAGTGGAAAAGTTTTTGAGAGAGGGATCGAGAGATTAACAAGCGATTAAGAGTATCTCTATTTTTGTCAAATAAAATGGTTACAAATAGAGCGTCACAAAAGTGTTGTTCTGGTGTTTTCACACCAGCGACGACGACAGCGACGACGACGACAACAAATAGTATTTAGTGGGACCTAAGCACATATTAGTGTGGGGTCCCAGGGCATAGAGAGTGTCATTTTCAAAGCGGTCTTTAGTGAATGCATATGATTGTGTAATCATTATATAGCGGCTATGGGATGGGATCGAGGGTTGTAGTGGCAGGAACTGTCGTAGAATGAGTAGACTAATAGATACGGAAATGCCCTCCTACTTACATTTTGGATATGTCAGAATGTTAGTGGAAGAGTCATACTACTATATGATAAACCTACCGAGAAAGAAATATGCCAAGTCTCGAGTACATGATAAAAGTGAGCTTTACTATCAAACTTTGACTTCTCTTTTACTCCGTTTTAAACTATATATCTTTGATGAGTTGCACACATTTGAATGCTATTTTAGTGCACAATTAGCATCGAATCGAGAAATCACTTTGGTAGGTCAGCTTTTGGATGATCTACATAATTCAAAAAATAAAACCATAACAGAGATTATTTAAAGAATATAAATTGTATACCTATAAGTTATATATAAAGTGTTCTTTTACTTTTTTCTTTTTTGCCACTTGCCAGACTTTAGAATTGTTCTTTAATATATGAATTTTTTTAAAAACTATTTGCAAAAAGAAAACAATCGCCAAATTATTTGTGCTCGAAGACTCAACAACTAAACTTATCGTTCCCAACGGTGAATTTATTATTTTATGCTCGTCGTTGAAAACAACGAGCCTAGTTTTATTTTTTAGAGAAACTCGTTGTTGGAAACGGCAAGTTTAGTTCAAAATTATCAAACAAAATATTTTTGAACAAAATATTTTGGGACAAAATATTTTTGAACTAAACTCGTTGTTCGCAACAGTGAGTCTAGTATAAATCTCATCTTCATTGGAAACAGCGAGTCTTGTTTGAAAAATTTGAACTAAACCTGTCATTCCCAAACTCGCCGTTGGGAACGGCGAGTTTCTCACACACAAAAACTACACTCGCTGTGTCCCAACGACGAGCACGAAATAACTAAGCTCATTGTTCGGAACGGCGATTCTAGTTGTTGAGTCCCCGAGCACAAATAGTTTGGCAATTGTCCTCTTTCCGTAAATAGTTTTGAAAAATGACATGTGATATGGGTAAAAATAGAACTAAATTTGGATCGTTCAAATTGGGCATGAATCTTAAAGCTCTCAGGGGTAAAATGGTAATTTCACATATAAACGGGTCCATGAATGAAAATTGGGCATCTTTCAAGCCCAATAACCCAAAAATGGATCTGTCTTATTAGGTTGTCATAACAGCCTCATGCAAATGAGTCCAGATCATTTAAAAATAATTTAAACTCATGATAATCTATAAGAGACGGTTCAAAAACCATATCTCTTATCTAGGGGAGAGTTTAAAACTCAAATTCCCCCAACTACTCTTCTTATCTCTTCATGAAAAAGAGATAACTGATCCAATCCAAAAATACCGGGAAGTAGAGATAAATCATTATCTTGAAACTGACCCCCAAGGCGACTATAAATACCCATTTACCTCTACTAGAACAAGGTAATCAGTATTTTGCCTCTAAAAACTGTTTTTCTATTCTTCATTTCTGACTTGAGTGTCAAAGGGTTTGTCGCCGGGGTCAATCCCGGTGTTTCAAACTTTTCCAGGTCAATCAGAGCGATCGTCACCATCAAGATCATATCCAACGGTGTAAACGAGTCAGATTCAACAGTCAACAACAATTGAAAACAGTCAATATCGGCAAAAGTCAAAAAGGTCAACTTTTTATTGTTTTTAAAAGAACTCATATCATTTGTTTGCTCCCACACAGAAACTAGCAGCAACAGATTGATGTCGTCAGTGGACAACTTCAAAAAGCAATCCGACCAAACTTCTCTGATAAAAACAGTTTTACGTCATGCCTCCAAAGGGGAAAGGGAAGGCAGCGACCTCAAGACGATGAGCCAACCATCTTCCTCCGCATCCTCCTCTTGAGGATGTCCCTCATACCCTTTAGCCGGATCAACTCCTTCAGCTGTAACAGCCTCAGCAGCCTACTCAACCCCCCTCTAAGGAGATTCCATCGGGGGGCTCCCGAAGAAATCAACCCCTTGCACAACACAATGGAGAGAACAGAGGGTCGGTCTACATATCTACATCCTCCATCGTGCCTCTCGAGGCACCTCAACCTCTACAGGATCTCCGCCATCTCATAAACTCCAGACAGAAGGAGTCCGAATGCAGGGGTCGTTCAAGTAGGCCACATCCGTAACATCAGGTAGGCACAAGGAGTCCCTTTTCTCGGAGGCCACGATCCAGAAGAGCTCCCTTTTCAAGTGAGCGCGGAAGAACTCCCTCTCACAGAAGGCGAAGAAGATCCCCCTCTCCTAGGGGGCAAGGAAGCTACCGCTCTCCAAGGGACCACAGAAGAACTCCTCCCGAGAGAGAGGGCATCCAACTCCAACCGGCAGAACAACCTCTAAAAATGGGAGGAAGGAAAAAGCACCCATCACCAGAGCATAACTCCGAGAGTTCAAAGATGAAATTCTTCAGGCCCTTGACATATTTCCTCCAAAGACCCGACGAACCAGTCCTCACCGCTCTACTCCTCCGCAACATGAAGAGTCTCAAGGGTCCACCAGTTTCGATCAGCAAGAGGACATCATCCTTTAACGCCTCCAAAAAATGAAAGATCGTCTAGCACTGATGAAGCAGAAAGAAGAAAAATATGAAAGAAGATACCGTCCCGTCAGACCCCCCTTCTCCAAAAAGATTATTGAGGATCCTGTAACTTCAAGATCCCAACCTTCAAGTCATACAACGGGGAAACCAATCCGGTAGACCACATTGAGAGTTTTAAAACCCTCATGATGATCCACCAAGCATCTGATTCCCTCCTCTGCAAGACTTTTCCTGCAACCCTGAAGGGACCGTATAGGAGTGGTTGTAACACCCCACAAAATAAAATAATTTATTTTGTATTATTAGATAATATCAAATTGGTAAAATTGACTATTTTCTTCAAATTGCAATTTTTTGCACGTGCAACACACTTGCAAAGTTAAAAAATTTTGAATTCTTAAAATTTTATGGTTGATGATTGATTTTCCTCATTTATTTATGATATTTTAATTTCCAGATTTATTTGAATTAATTGGACTATTTTATGAATTTTTCAATTTTACACGTGCAATTTTTTTTTGTGTGTGCAAATCTCCACTTTTAAATTTCTTAATGAATTATCCTATTTATAATTGAGTATATCCTAAATTTTGGGATTTTTCTGAATAAACAAACTATTTTTAGAAATATTTCGTGGGAGAGGGGCTTTTATGTAAAAAGCCGATTGGATCCTAAACAAATAATGAAAAATTCTTTTTTGATGCTTTTTGGGCTGGCCATGGTCATCATTGAAAATAAAATTTATTTAAAATTTATTTAGAGTTGATTTGGTGAAGATTTAAACAAATATGGTATTTTTGCATATATGAATTTAAGTTGTACATTGTACAAATATTTTTCTTGGAAACTAAAGTCAAAAATTTTATTTGGAAAATATAATATTTATTAGTATATAATAATTCTGAATTTTCTGGATTTTTACGAATATTTTATGACATATTTGCAAATATACAAAGAGATGGACTTTTGTGCAAAATTACCACTTGGAGTACAAATCCAAAATTTTTTAGTTTCTGGGCTATGCTTGATGGCCGGCTAACTTATTAGTAAAGGTATTTTGTTATATTTTAATTTATTTGACTTATTTAACTTATATATGTAAAGAAATAATTTATTCAAGGATGTTTCTATAAAACTCATAATACTCTAATTAAATCAGGATCCCGGCTATTTATTGACGGCTACAGCCGCATCCCCTCTGCAAAAAACAAAAGAACTATTTTTATTATTATTTTTGAAGATTTTTCAAGCTTGGAATCTTGGATTTTGCTAAGGAATGAGATTTTTCTTATTTCTTTATTATTTCGATTGGATCATCTTGAGGTGAGTGACATATGCTTGATTTCTTATTGTTCTATGCATGTTAAATATGATGATTTGTCTAGTAGAATGCATGTTAGATGATTATATGGTGATATAATGAATGCTTTGATGGATGGATAATTAAAAATAGAACTTTTCATGAAAACTATGCAATTGATAAATAAACTTTCTATATAGATGACTTTAAAATGTTAAGAACTTGGTAGGAATCATGAGTATGTTGTTTTCCTCATATTCTTGCTAGATTGATGATATATAATTGGTTTGTAATTAAGACTTATAATGCTTAAAGTGAATAAAGATGGATTTTTTTTACTGTGTACGTATGTATACTTTCTGTTTCGATGTTTTGATTGGATGCAACTTGATAAATGAATGTTGTAGATGCACATAATCATGGACAAAATAATATAACTACTTCGTAGTTGTGTTTAACAAATTGCAAGAGGGGTTTTGGGATCAAAAGGTCAAGTCTTTATGTGTTGAAGTTGGATTTTGATTTCGGGTCTGATAGTATGCAGGCCGAAAGTGGAAATTTGTGTTTTGCAAAGTTTTCAAGTGGATCTTTGATTTATAATGATACTGAGATTGAATTGAAAATTGTACAACTCTTATACCATGATTCTTGTTGATTTTACTGATATATATACACATATACACATATAGTTCTATATTTCTGATTTGAAGAAATTATTGAAAAGATTGCTTTTGTGATTTTGTTGAGAGTTTGATTTAAATTATGAACTCCAGTATATTAGACAAGTTGTATTTGATCATCTCAGGATTTTTATTTCTCGAATTCATGCTTTTAAGATTTTAAACTACGTATCGGTTGTGAGAAACACAAATTTCAAAGCGATTGAAAATGCACTGTCAAAACTGTTGTATGTCCCAGTTTCGAGCGAGTTTTTAACTTAGTTTCTGATGGAATTTTCTAAAACTTATAAAATAGAAATTTTATCTCACTGCGTCTAGTTTTCAGAACAGTTGACAGATCCTCAATCCGACTTATAGATTGTAAGATATGAACTTTTTTTTCTACTGTACTATCAAGCTTTTCAAAAGAATTTTGAGTTGTCTAAAACTGCTGTATGTTCCAGTTTGGAACGAATTTTTGACTTAGTTGCAGATGGAATTTTCTAAAACTTGTAAAATAGAAATTGTAGCTCATTGTGTCTAGTTTTCAGAACAATTGACGGATCCTCAATTCGACTTATAGATTGTAAAATATTAATTTTTTCTACTGTACTATCAATCTTTTCAAAAGGATTTTGAGATGTCTAAAGCTAATGTGTGATCCGGTTTGGAACGAGTTTTTGACTTAATTGTTGATGGAATTTCCTAAAACTTATAAAATAGAAGTTGTAGCTCACTGCATCTAATTTTTAGAACAGTTGACGGATCCTCAATCCAACTTATAGATTGTAAGATATGCAATTTTACCACCGTACTATCATAGTTTCAGATTTTTAATATATACGATTTTCAAAGGATTGATGTTTTGTGATTTTTCTATAGCTTCAAAATGCGAAACTCAGTTGTTTAAAAGATTTAATCTCAGATTTTATTTCAAGGAATTTTGTGAGTATTCAGATAAATTTGGATTTGTGTGATTTAATGAAGTTTTCTTAATAGAAACGATTTGGTGATGGAATTAAGAAATCTTATTGTGAGAATTGTGTTGATATTTTGATTTGTGAGTCTCTAGAGGTTGAGCGAGATTTCTGTAAACCGGAAGATGAGTTTTTGTGGTTATTGGCCAGTTGGGCTTTAGGGTTGTTTTGGTGGAATTAAGTCCGACAGGGTACACCAACTCTAGAGAGGGGAAAGTTGTGTTTTAATTAATAACAATCAACTTAAGGACAGGCACTAGTGAAGATGTGATAGAACTTAGGAAACATAAGTATGGCTCTGTTGTTAGTCCAACGGATGTATTCCAGGACCGTGTGTTGTTGTGTCCCGAGAGGACAGTTGGTATGCTCGCATGTCGAGGGTTGGTAGGCCTATTCACGGAACATACGATGCATTCGCGTGTCGAGAGTCGACAGGCCTATTCACGGGATGTACTGTGTATCTGCATGTCGAGGGTCGGCATACCTATTCGTGGGGTACACAGCAGAGAGGCGATTCTCCGATTTTAGAGCAATGCTTACAAGATGCTTGCGCGTCGAGGGTTGTTAGACCTATTCACGGAGTATTCTAGATCTTGTTTCTATCACCGTAGTATGATTAGTTGCATAACGAGGGATTTAACCCTATAAAGTGGAGAACGATAAGGGCTTGTACCGGACCTATGTAGTATGGAATGCATAGAATCCAACAAGTATGCATTAGAAAGTCATCATACTACATTTGTATTTTCTCGACTTGTATTATGCATTATGTTTTTTGTTTTCCTACACTTGACACTTGGCTTAGTTCACGTGATGTTTTCATGCTTTATTTATCATTATTTCATATTCCGTTGGTTACTACTGTGGGAATGTGTTGATTATGAATTTATATATTCTTTATGCTTCATTTAAATTGTATTTCTTTCGATGTCACTCACACTGTTATGGCCGGCTCCTATAGTTTTGGGGGTTAGGGATTATCTCTAGGCTCATATTTTACAGGTAGGTACCATTAGCTTGGAATTTGGATGCATGTGGTAGAATGATAATATGGCTTATGCATATTGTAAAAGAATGTGTTGTAAAAGAAAGAAATTGTAATTCAAGGTGTTTAAATTCTGCTGTACTTTGTAAAAGAGTTGATATAATAAAAAGTTTTAAATTTCCCTGTATTTGGTTTCTGTGTTTATGATTACAATTGAAGTTGATTTTGGAATTTGTGTCAAGTATTTCTAATTTTATTTATTAGAAATTCGGGGCGCTACAATGGTTCTCTCGACTCTCTCTAGGGTCCATCTTCTCATTCGATCAACTTGAGGAGCTCTTCCTCACGCACTTCATCACCAGCCGCAAGACAGAAAAGAGAAGTGTCTCCTTACTTGACTTGAAACAAAGAGACGGTGAGTCCCTCAAGAGTTATGTTCGGTGCTTCGCAGCCGAGTCACAGTCCATACCCTCACTTAACTCAGCCTTCAGGTACAATGTAAATCAGGATTACCTCAAAACCTTGCTTGTCAAAAGACCTCCTCGGGACTTCTCCAAGCTCCTCCAAAGAGTCAAGAAGTACATCCGAGTGGAGGATGCTATTCGACCTCAAGAACAGAAGGTGACCTCATCTGGGAACAAACGGAAGAGCACCAATGAAGACGAACCCAGTAAGTCCCAAAAGGATGCCACAGGCTAGCGTCGTCCACTCCCAATACCTCAATTTGAGAAGTATACTCCGCGTAATGTTAACATCTCTACAACCCTCATGGAGGTGGACAAGGAGAGACTCCTTTGACCTCCACCCAAGTTGAACGCCCCAAGTGGAAGAAGAGATAGGAACAAGTGGTGCAAGTTTCACAAAGATCACGGGTATCTCACTGATGACCGTCGAGTCCTCAAAGATGAGCTAGAAGCTCTGCTCCGACAGAGGTACCTCACCAAGTATGCCCAAAGGAACGACACCGAACCTCCTTCAAGAGGAGCCAATAAGCGACCAGAAAAACTAGCCGAGTCCCAAGGCTCGGAGCACATGGAGATATTCCACTCGATCCATGGGGGACCTTAGGGGGGATCTTCTAACCCCTCTAGGAAAGCATTTCTCCAAGAAGTGAACGCAGTGCATAATATTCCCCTCCCAAGAACTCGGGGGTTACGATCACATTTTTAGACCAAGACCTTGAAGGTATTCAAACACCACACTGCGATGCACTAATAATCAGCATATGTATGGGCAATCATGAGGTGCACCGCATCTTGCTATATAACGGCAACTCAGTAAATCTCATCTTTCTGAATATTTTCGATGGACTCAAACTCAAGCGAGACCGCCTCAAGCCCGCCGGGAACACTCTCCATGGATTCTCTGGGGCCCCAGTTCTAATCGAGGGAATAGTCACCCTTGATGTAACTATGGGGAAAGCTCCAACCACATGAAGATGAAGTTTTCTACAGCAGCAGGGGTAGGGGAAGTCAAAGGAAGCCAAGAAGTTGTCCGGGCATGTTACACAGCCACAATAGGGGGCTCAGCCCCCCCCCCCCCCCCCCCCGCGATGCGATGGTGCTCCCCCAAGAGTGGGACAAGCAAGCTTTGAACCCTTAGAAGAACTAGCAGAAATTCCCTTCTCCTAAGAGGAACAAACCAAGTGCATTCGGGTGAACAAGGCAGTCACACATCAAGTTAAGGAGGAACTCGTCACTTGCATTAAGGGGATCCAAAACCTTTTCGTTCGGAACACCGAGCACCCGATGAAGTACAACGAGGGCACTTAACGCCCTCTCAAAATAGTTAGCTTCAAACATGTAATAAAGGCCAACAATTATAACGGTCATAACATGTAATAAAGGCTAGCATAAAAGTAGCCTTTTAGTTTTATTCTTCAATAAATTTTTAGTATTTTCCTTCGCAAAATTCTTGTACAAGTCCATCGGATGCAAATAATGAGTTAGACACATGGTTCACCCACAAGCCACACCATCCCTTCACTAAGCAATCCACCGGACAAGTGCGGAGTCCACTCATGGTTCATAGACCCGCTCTAACTACATGCTTCCGAGCAAGTGCACGGGGTTCAACTCGCCATTCTAGTGCTCCAAAAACTCATCGTCACCTTGTTCGGAGTCCATTCATGGTACATAGGGCCAATTTAGCTCCTTGCTCTCGAGGAAGTATGCGGGGTTCGGCTCGCCATTCGAGTACTCCAAAAACTCGTTGTCACCTTTTTTGGAGTCCATTCACGGTTCATAGGGCCACTTTAGCTACTTGCTCCCGAACAAATATACCGGGTTCGGTTCGCCGTTCGAGTGCTCCTGAAACAACCCAGACAATTGTGGAGTCAATTCATGGTTCATAGAGCCACTCTAGCCACATGCTCCCGAGAAAGTATGCAGGGTTTGGCTCGCCATTCGAGTGCTCCTGTAACCCCTGTTTTTCATTTTATGTATTTTGGAGTGTATTTTTTATTTTTGTGTATTTTTATCTCTCTTATATTTTTCTGAACCGTATATTGATTTGTTTTCAATATATATTCATTTTATTTCATTTTGAGCTCCTTGTGTTGTTGGTTCGTCGCTTTTGTTCGTTTTCACTATTTTGATTCTTTTCCTCATTTTTGGCATCGTTATCTTCATTTTATTTTTCCATGGTGTTGTGACGGTATTTTTGTGGTGATTTTCCAAACCTATGATTTTTCCTCCTAATTAGACTTTTCAAGAGCCATAGAAATCACTCTAAATTGTATTCCTATTTGAATTTGACCCAATACCCATTACTCATTTGTATACCTATTACGACATACTAATACCCACAACCCATTAACCCACTTTTACCTCCTATATAAATATCCTAAACCCCCACAAACCCTAACCCTAACCCTAATTATCTCTCTCTCTCTCCCTCTCCAAAGAATCCCGGCATCCCCTTTTGTGTCTCATCCCGGCCTGCATACCTCCCCAAACCGAGCCCCTCCATCCTCTCAAAAACCGACCATCCCTCACCCTAAAGCCGACCACCATATCCTACACCATCTCCACACCAAAACTCTACATCTCCCTTGCTTGTAGCCGACACCAACAAACACCACAATCACCATCAACATCCCTTCAATCATCTCTTCTTGTGGATTCTTGAAATGGGTATTTTCCACTTCGTTCGTTGCATCAAGGATTTCGTTCGTGGGAGTTTTTGTTCGTTGTTTGCTTGGATTTGCGCTTGGAGCGGATTTTGTTCGTGGGTTTCTCTTCTCTTCGCATTAGGATCGCTTTTCATCTTCATACTAAGGCAAGTAACTTGTACTAGAATTCATTAGATTGATACAAGTCAAAAAGTTCACATATAGTGTAGTTGGGTCTAGAGACGACCAAAGATTGTGTTTTCCTTGATGGATTTTGTCTCTATTGTGATAATTTGGCCATAGAAGACTCATGACACCAATCTTGATATGTGATAACCTAGGATTTGCCCAATTCTTGATTTCTAGTCATGTATGTGGATATTTGTGTGAAATTCATATTTTGATTGATACCCATGTGAAATAATAAGTGTGGACTTGTTAGTAACCCTAAATCATGATAGTTAGATGTGTGGTAGGTTGTATTTTAAGTTTGGATGTGTTTGGATCAATATTTTTGAAGTTATGATGTTCTAGATTCGAAGTGTGAAATCTGTAGTTACTGGGTGTTCTGTTTTGATTGCTGTTTTCGTCTATGCTACAGTCAGAATATTGATTCCAAAATAAAAGATGAATTTTAGATAATTTTGTCTATTTTCAAACCCCACTCGTTTTGCTTGATTTGGATTTCGTATGACTGACTTATGAATGTTTTGGTACAGACGTGTCGATCAATTCCAGATTCTGTTTTGGGTTAATTTTGTTAACAAAATATTTTCAAGAACTATTCTATACATATTATCTTGATCTAATATTTTGGTCAGTATTTCTTTACGAAGTTGAGGAATACCCAGATTTTTGATGAATTTTAAAGAAAAGTTTTATGTGGTGTTTCATACTCTTTTCTAAAAATATCTCATGCTGTAATTTGCGCGCTGGTCAGTAAAGAATTCTAATTTCACTATGATTCCTATTACTGTATGAAAATTCTTTGTGAAATGTCAAAGTTAGTAAAATCTATCTATTTTCATATTCCTTTGGCGGAATTGGATTTCGATTCACTGGTTACGAGATATCTTAGTTTTTGTACAGCAGTGCTGAGATTTTCAGATTTGTTAAACTATGTTTTCTTAATGCTTTGGTATTTTTGATGACCGATCTATACTTACTGGAATATTATGAAACTTGTTATTTTGATTCTAGACATATAGGGTAATACCCCAGATTTTTCCTGGAATTATTTGAGAGGTTTTGATGTTTTTCTAACTGAGAATGTTTTCTTGATTTCTGACTGAACATGTTTTCTGTCTTCGATCCTGTTTTGAGTTAAGATATTGTGAATTACTATATGACTTAATTATACTCGTTGGATTCGTGTGGATGTCTAGTTTCCAGATCCTTTGACGGATCTAGATTTACATTTCTGTAGTGACGGGAATCACTGTTTTAGTACTGATCTATCATGCTGTCCTGATTATGAACATACACTGTTTTGCTCGTTTATGTCACTGTATATCATCTATGACTGATTATTTGTTTTCCTGAACCTAATACTGATTATACCATGTTAGTTTGACACTATTTCGTTCGCATTCATGTCTTTTTGATGACCATTGATGTTTCTAATTTTTATACAAATATTTGTACTCATTTACCCATTAAAATTGCTTGTTTTCATTTATCTTATTTATAATTTATCTTATTTCCGTAAGATTTCAATTAATTAATTATTTTTTAAGAAATAAGATTTTTGATGCAAAAAATAATTATTTTTGATAAAAATCAACAAACAAAGCAAAACTATTTTTTTTTTATTATTGTTTTGTTGAATTTTGAATTTTACAATTTAGTCATTGAAAAAGTCCAGAGAAAATTATTATCAATTAGGGGTTAGAATAGAATTTTTTAATTAAAATAATAATTAAAGAAAGAAAGAATGAATGAATTAACGGGGATTTGTTAGTTGAATAATAATTATAGATTTATCATTATCTTAAATTCTAGTTAATTAAATAACTAACAAAATATAGTTTTAAAAAATTTAAAACTAACCTACCTTTCTATTTATACTACAGGAGGCGTTAAGAAGGAAGGGGGGAAGTTGGCAGGAGGAAGGATTGGTGGGAGTAAAAAAAAAACGAGAAGGGTATTAGAGCATCCACAATGGTTTGCTAAATTTCTCATTTTGCCATTTTTTTAGAAAACGAGCGCTGCAACGGTTTGCTAAATTTCTCATATTTGTCATTTTTTAGCAAACGTATCAAGTCTGTTTCTCAAATATTTGAAACGATTTGAGAATTCTCAAATTATAGAAGACGGGGAATGATTCCCCGTCTCACAAAATTTAATATAGTTTATTGTATACAGACGGGGAATGATATCCCGTCTATAATATTTTATTATTATTTTTTTTAAGAAAAGGGTCAGACGGGGAATGATATCCCGTCTGTGCCGTTTGTATTTTTTTTTTTTTAAATGCGCGTCGCTGATTGGTCCCAAAAAAAAAAAAAATGTAAAGGGTCAAACGGGGAATCATTCCCCGTTTGTGCCCATCTAGTCAAATAGTCAACGTGGGTTAGGTATTTAATTGGTGGGTTAGGTATAATAATTAGGTTTAGTTATAAGTTTAATTAAGTTTAGTTATTATTATATTATTTAATTTAGTTAATTAATTAGGTTTAATAGTTAATAAGTAGTTAATAAGTAATTAATTTCTAAAAGTTGAGTAACGGTACATCATATACTGTTTCACGCTTTTTTTTAAATAAAAAAAGAGAGACGGAATATCATATCCCGTCTCTCGTGTAAATGAGAAAGATATAGCAAATGACCACTGCACGATCGCTCCCTATTTGCTATTACTGTAGATGCCATATTATAGAAAATGGGAAACACCACTGTGGATGCTCTTAGAAGAGGGAACTCAGCGGCAAAAAACGAACAAAAAAAAAAAAAAACGTACAGCACGCAGGCGACCAAACCAGCATCGACTTCATCTGATTTGGCGTGCGGGAGAGAACAACATACAGCCAATCGAAGCAATCAAGTTCTGGGCGCTGAACTCAAGGGCAGAAAGCCGAAAGGACAAAATAGCAGAACACCGAACACCAAAAACAAAACATCGGATCGGTCTGGACTGGAGTGATTTGACTCGGCCTGCACTGTAGCTGATCTGACGTGCGTGATTTGACCCCTGGCTTTGATCTGACGTATGTTCTTTTTGGTACTGAGTGCGAGACAGGGAAGAAAAATACAGAGACAATTTTCAAGACTGTTCGGTTTGCAATTTTTATTACAAAACAGTTTATTTTTGTATTTATTTTTTCACTCTAATTTTTTATAATGCAATCCTTGAACAAATTTGTTAATTACAATTGTATTATGAACTAATTTTATTTTTCTAGGGTTTAGATGTAGCCTAGTTTTGAGGACATAATTTTTAATTCCATATTTTTATATTTTTTCAGTGGTTGTGTGTTTAATTTTTGTGCTTAATGCTTACAATTATTTGGCAAGTTTTTGTATGATTATTGGATCATGGAGAGACCGAGAGGTAATTTGTGATTTAGAATAATAAAAATTGAACACCGGTGATTGAGCGAAATTAGAGATAATTTACCGCGATTAATGTGATCGTGAAGAAATCCACAGAACTTAATGAGTCTTCGATTAATTAAATTTGCATAGAGATATGACAAACTGTTAGTTGGAGATATTTTTGGTGTTGTTCGAGAGAAAACATTAAATAATTTGGGGATTTTGGTCTACAACTTGGAAAAATTATATTTTTAGGAATTATAAATTGTGTGAGATAAACTAGGTGAAGTCAAAAGCCCTAGAATTAATTTTGTCATTAACAAATTACAATTTTCAGACTCCGCTCCCTCTCCATTAATTTAGTTAGACTTTTAGGGTAATTTAATTGTTTTCTTTATTTATTAAATTTCGATCTTCCAAATAGTAGCTAATCTAGTAATATCGGTACTCAATAAAATATCTAGTCTCTGTGGGTTCGACACTCTATTCACTAACTATATTACTTGTTGCAATTTTGTACACTTGCAAATATTCACACCAAGTTTTTGGCGCCGCTGCCGGGGACTAGTTATTCTTTTATTGATATTGAAAATTACTAGATTATTACTAGTTTGGACTTTTTTTGTGTTTATTATTTTATCTCTTTATTTTCTTTTGACTTACTTTTACTTTCATTTATTTTTCTTATTTTATTTTTTTTAGTTTTTCTTTTTTTTAATACTTACATTTCAGGACATACAAAAAAATTATCATGGCAAACGATGAAAACAGGCCTTTGAGAGACTATGCTATGCCCTCGATTTATGAATCAAGCATAAAGAAGCCGGTTATTGAAGTTGACGATTTTGAGATTGAACCGGAGATGATTATATTGATTCAACAGACTGTTCAATTTTGGGGATTACCGCACGAGGATCCTTATGCTCACATTGCAAACTTTTTAGAAATTTGTGACACTTTCAAGCACAAAGGTGTATCAGACGATGCAATTAGACTGAGACTCTTTTCTTTTTCCCTACGAGATAAGGCGAAGACTTGGCTACATTATCTACCACCCGGTAGTATTACTACTTGGGAGGGACTTGCACAAAAGTTTCTAGCCAAGAATTTTCTACCAGCAAAGACCGCAAAGCTAAGAAATGATATTTGCACATTTACTCAATTTGAGACTGAGTCTTTGTATGATGCATGGGAAAGGTTTAAAGAGTTATTGAGAAAGTGTCCTAATCATGAACTACCGAAATGGCTGCAAATGCAAACATTCTATAATGGTTTGGGAGTTATACATAGATCTATGGTTGACGCAGCAGCTGGTGGTGCACTCATGAGCAGAACTTACGAAGCAGCCTATGAGATTTTAGAGGAGATGGCATCAAATGATTACCAGTGGTCTTCAGAGAGAGCAATGCCAAGAAAAGTGACTGGAGTTTTTGAACTTGATCATTTTTCTACTTTAAATGCAAAAAATGATATTTTATATAAAGAAGTAGAAAATACAAATTTTAATTCTATTCAATCTAATACCATTTGTAATCTTTGTGCAGGAAACCATTCAAGTATAGATTGCTAAGTGGGGAACCCTTTTGCTCCATCAAATGCCGAACACTCAAACGGCGAGCCACTTGCCCCCGAGCAAGTATGTGGAGCACGACTTGTCATTCGAGTGCTCCCAAATCTTATCATCACGCTGTCTGGAGTCCACTCGTGGCTCACATGGCTGCTCTAGTCTCTTGCCCCCGAGAAAGTGTGTGGAGCTCAACTCACCCCTAGAGTTGCTCCTCAAACTCTCCTCTCAAACGGCTCTCTCCAAGAATCTGGTGGTGCTCTTCATCTCGCTTGCCTTTCGAGCGCCTTTCTTCCAAACAAGTTGGGAGCTCAGCTCACCCCTAGAGATGCTTCTCAAACTCGCCTCCCGAATGGCTCTTTCATAGTTCCTCCATGGTGAAGCTCCTCTTCTTATCCCACGGGAGCGAAGCTCCTCTTCGTAGATTCCGGACATTGAAGCGCTTCTCAACCTTATAAAGACAAAGATATTGTAGACCTGTTTTTGACCCTGAAGACGAATGATTCTTCAGCTGACTCCTAGAGAGAAATTGTCGATCTTCAAATCACCTTGGAAACGATGGGTCACATGCTCCAATCGGACCTATATAGCAATGGAAAATCTGGTTACAACACAGCTGGGCCGAGCCAACAAAAAGTTAACCGAGTCAACGGTCAATGGTCAAAGGCCACATATTGGCACGCCGAAGCAATGAAGCAGTTCGGAGTAGCGCGCCGAGCTAACGCATCCCCGATCAAAAACGGTGCAAAAAACCGTTCACCGGTCAATGGTCAACGGTCAACGGGGATACGTGTCACGCAGCCGAACCACCTCTAACGTTCGATGTCATGTGCCGAACAAACGTGCCCCCAATCGTGAAAACGCTAAAAACCATTGACTGGTCAACAGTCAACGGGTACACGTGTCGTGCAGCCGAACCACCTTCAACGTTCGGTGTCATGCACCGAACAAACGTGCCCCCGATCGTGAAAATGACAAAAAACAATTGATTGGTCAGCGGTTAACGGTCAACGGTCAATGAGGACACATGTTGCGTAGCAGAACCTTCTGCATCGTTCAGTGTCGTGCATCGAATAAACGTGCCCCCGATCGTGAAAAAATATACTGATCAATAGTCAATGCCACGTGTCTACCATTCGAAGCATCGCTGAAGCCCGGTGGCATGCGCCGAGCAAACCTGCCCCCGAGCTGAAAATTGTGAAGAAAAAAAATCTTCCCGATCCGCGCCCGATTTTGATCAAAGGCTGAGATTCGATCCAAAATATTAAAATATTAATAATAATAAATAATTAAATTTGAACGGTCGATAGTCAACGTTGACCGATCAACGGTCAACACCATGTGTCGACTATCCAAAGCATCGCTGAAGCTCAGTGGCGCGCGCTGAGCAAACTTGCCCTCGAACAGAAAATAATGAAAAAGTTTATCCTCCCGATCCGCGCGCCCGATCTTGATCAAAGGCTGAGATTCGACCCCCCCCCCCCCCCCAAAAAAAATGTTTGACCCGATCAACGGTCAACGCCATGTGTGAGCACGCCGAACCATCGCAGAAGCTCGGTGGCGCGCACCGAGCGATCCTGCCCCCGAGCTGGAAATGAGAGAAAACAACTGCATCCCGATCTGTGCTCGATCATGATCAATGGTCGTGATTAAATTAAGGTAATTTATTTTATTTAATTCCTTTATTTAATCATGAAATTGAATCAATTATTTACAAATTTCAAAAAATACTTTAAATTTTGAAAAATTAACTAAAAAATTCTTAATTCGTAAAAATATTTTTAAATTCTCAAAAAATATTTATTAATTTAGAATAATTAATTAAAATTTTCATAAATTAATTATTAAAATTTGGAAATTGAATAAAAAAATTCAAAAAATGAATAAAATTGGGAAAAAATCAGAAAAATCTGGAAAAATCACTAAAAATTCTAAAAATTCTAAAAAAAATTGGGGTATTTTAAAAACTCAAAACAACACTGTTACACCTCGAGCAAGATCCAAACTTCTCCGAGAACTCTGATAAGTTCTGTAAACTATTAAAAACAGGCGAACTACTCCTCAAAGGCTGTGAAACTCGGTCTTTGGGGTTGAGGGGACTTGTGATATGGGTAAAAATAGAACTAAATCGGGACCGTTCAAATCGGGTATGAATCTTAAAGCTCTCAGGGGTAAAATTATAATTTCACATATAAATGGGTCCATTGATGGAAATTGGGCATCTTTCAAGCCCAATAACCCAAAATTAGATCTTTCTTATTGTATTGTCATAGCAGCCCCATGCAAATGAGTCCAGATCATTTTAAAATGATTTAAACTCATGATTATCTATCAGAGACGGTTCAAAAATCACATCTCTTATCTAGGGAAGAGTTTAAAACTCAAATTCCCTCAACTACCAAGGCCAGCCCCCACCTTGAGGTCGGCCACGATTTTTTTACACTTTTAGAGGCCCCCAATTTGTATTCCCCTTGTAAATATATACACTCATTTTGCGTGTAAAAAATTATATTGTAATTAGGGGCCCCAAAAAATAATTGTTTGGGTCTTTCGCCTTGGACACCCGGAAACTCAGGGTCGGCCTTGTCAACTACTCTTATCTCTCCATGAAGAAGAGATAACCGATTCAATCCAAAAACACCGGAAGTAAAGAAAAATCATTATCTTAAATTGAGCCCCAAGGCGACTATAAATATCTGTCTACCTCCACTAGAACAAGGTAATCAGTATTTTGCCTCTAAAAACACTATTTCTATTCTTGAGTTCTGACTTAAGCATCAGAGGGTCTGTCGTCGGGGTCAACCCCGGTGTTTCAGACTTTTGCAGGTCAATCGAAGCGATCGTCACCATCAAGATCAAATCTAACGATGTAAACGAGTCAGATTCAACAGTCAACAACAATTGGAAACAGTCAATATCGGCTAAAGTCAAAAATGCCAACTTTTTATTATTTTTAAAAAAACTCATATCATATGTTTGTTCCCACACAGTAATTAGCAGCAACATAATATACTAAAAAAAAATCCAGAAGATACTTACAAAGTGATCTCAACATGCATTTCATCTTTTAATTGTATAAAAATTCAAAACTTTATAACGATTTTATAGATGGATTCAAATGTTGAATGTATATTTTCACCATAAATCTAGAAAATTACTACTATATGATTAACGTAACGTAAAAACAACAGTTCGTTTGTCTTTTCCCTGGCTTATACTCGTTATTCTAGTAATTCTAAGGAGTTGTCAACTAATGATGAGTAGTGGGAAATGAGTGTTCGTGCAGGGAACCGTCCTTGGGCACTCACGAGCACGCGCATAAAATGGTTTGCAATTATTAGTCTGTGGTGGATCAAGCAGATATAAAAGGCAAAACGTGTAGCTTATTTTTTTGAAGATTCTTAATTTATGGGAATATTAATTTGTTTAGGCCCCCTCATTAGATCAGATAGCAACTTTCATTAGTTGTCTTTGACTTCAATTAACTTACAGAATAAGTATTAATAATTAATTACTCAATAATATTGAAAAATAGTAAGTACGGATGTAACATGAAAATGAAGTTAGCTTGGGTAATAAATTTTGTAAGCCTACTTATATGATACATTGTATTCAGTTCTCATTATCCAAAAAAATATTCTTTCTTTATGTCATATTATTGTTATCATGGTATCAGAGCCAGAGATTATACAAGTTTTCCATCATTATATTAGTAGGGCTCGACCTTTTTTACTTAAAAATTATTATATAAAAAAATCCGAAGAAGAAGGAATCAGCCTTACTATTGTTGGTGCCTATGTCTTCCGCTATTGTGGCTTCTGACTCCAAGCTACAACCTTTTTTCCTTCATCCTCCCATCCAAAACCCTAACCCTAACTTTAGCTGCCACCACCTTCCTCCACAAATCCTGATCCTAATCTCCTCCCAACAACGACATCACGACGACGCCATCCCCACTGCGATCCAGATCCATATTCCATCATCAGCAACTGCCGACCACCTCTCATGTTGAAGCAATTTCTACTATCGGATTTCTGCGAGTAGCTGCAGAAAATTTGATTTTCTGGAGCTACGAACTCCGTTCGTGATGTATGACCACTCTTTTCAAAGGTGACTCAAAGATCTAAAACTTTCATTAATAACTCGTTCCAAGATTAGTTCATATTCAGGGCCAAAAAGGGCCCACAATACCTATGCATGCTTCAATAGAGATAAATCTTCCCGATCGTCTTCTCTTTTTTGATTTGACAACCTCCTTCCCTCCCTTTGTTTTAGTGATAACTTTGTTATGAGATAAGAAGTTCGTGTGAGACTTCTTTCACTTCGGTTTTGACTTTAGATCTATGAGTTGGACTACATTTCTGTTACTTTTGGTTACGATGTAGGAAGTTTTTTTTTGTAGAGACGGGGAAGATTGTTCTGAAAAGCGTCATGAAACGCCTCACCTTGCTTATTTGAATTTGGGTATATCCAACTGGCACACTTGGATTCATTTTGTCTCTGAAGTACTTTCAAGTTGTGGTTGTATAGCACACGTTGGCACTACTTGCTCCCGTTGTCTTGATTGTTGGAAATGTGCATCAAATATTTTCTCTAGATTTAAAAACTTTTTGAGGTTATATTCCTTTAGATTTATATCATACTATACTTCAAATATTTGACATATGCTCTTCATTATATGTTGAAATTATCTACTATATTTGAAATATGCGATACAACCTTTTGTAATTATCTTGAGATATTTGTTACAGATTTATTCTCAATTTGATTGGAATAATATATTTGACTTAGGGACTAAGTTTACTTGGGCACTAAGTCAAAGACTACTAGCCCTAACAAATCTCTCTAAATTACTACTCTATATATACATGAGAATAGATTGTATCTAAGTAAGCTCTGAAGAGAGCTAATAAAAAGAACTAAGAGCAATCTATTTAATAGTGATTATTGTAATCAGAGATAAAAAGAGAGAGAATCATAGACATGTCTTGTAATTCCTTTATTATCTAATTAAATATTTGTTCCAAAAAACCTTCCTTTCTTCTTCTTTTAGTATTTTTCTACTTGTTGCATATCCGATCTATTTTTCAAAATTCTCTGAAGAATAACGAGTTGTTAGATAACTATCTCATTCTTCCGCAATTTTTACCTAACAACTGGTAGCAGAACGACAAAGTTAAAAGATCTAGCTGAAGGTGATGGCCTCTACTTCCTTCACCGCTTCATCAACTTGTCCCCTATGGAGATGATTGATGACAACAAGATGAATCTACTATTTGCAACATTATCTACCGAACAAAGAACGAAAATAATTGAAGATTGAAGATTGGGAAGACTACAAATACAGGATGAGTTCCTCGCGAGAACTCTCTTTTTTAGATCATCTATCGAATATGATGGGTGAGATGTTCGTGAAGGCTGGAACGAAGACAACACAGTAATTGTACTATCATCTTCCTCACCATTAGTATTGTTAAGAATGCCTACGACAAAGCTAAATGTATGTGATCCATGCCGTAGAAAGAGTCACTACCGAATTGACAACTCTTCCAACTACCACATGTAAGAAGTATGACTTGGTGTTGAACCAAGGAGGATGTTCGAATTAACTAAGAATCCTGCAAAGGTGATGAGAACCAGTAAGAAAGGGAGCCATGCTGAAGTGACCGATCCATTTAGCCAAGGAATGTATACATAGCTCGTTCACTTATGAAGACCTTCAAGTTAAAGGAGAGCCATATTTGAGTCAATGAGGAGATTGTTGGAAATGTGTCCCAAATATTCTCTAGATTTAAAACATTTTTTAGGTTATTTTCCTTTAGATTTATATCTTTCTACACTTAAGTATTTGATATATTCACTTCATTATATGTTGAGATTATCTACTATATTTGGAATATTTGATACAACCTTTTGTAATTATCTTGAGATATTTGTTTGATTTATTCCCAATTTGATTGGGATAATATATTTGACTTGGGGACTAAGTTTACTTGGGCACCAAGTCAACGACTACTAACCCTAAAAAATATCTCTGGATTACTACTCTATTAATACATAAGAATAGATTGTATCTAAGTAAGCTCTAAAGCGAGCCAATAAAAAGAACTAAGAGCTAGCTATCTAATTAAGAGATTATTGTAATCAGAGAGAGAGAGAGAAAGAGAGAGAGAGAGAGAGAGACTAAGAGGCATGTCTTGTAATTCTCTTAATATCTAATTGAATATTGGTTCCGAAAGAGCTTCCTTTGTTGTTATTTTACAACTTTTCTACTTATTGCAAATCCGATTTATTTTGCCGAATTTTTCGAACAATAACGACTTCTTAGTAACTATATAATTTCGCGATTTTCACCTAACATTGATAGCATGTATACCTCTTTGAAGGAGATGCTTTCCCCTCATTCTTTCCTTGATGATTGATCTTCGCTACAAGGAGAAGATTCTTTGAAAGATCACCAACCGATAGCCCAGAAGAATAATAATCAGTTAGTGCAACCTTTTCCTACTGCCGTTATTACCAAATCAGGTATATCTCCTACTTGTTTAATTTCCTTAACTACTGCAACTGTGGTGCTTGATTCAGGTGCTTCTGATTACATGACTGGAAAATCAAGTATATTATCTATTGTACTTGGTACATCTATACACGAACCCATTAAGTTAGTCGATGGATCTTTTTGTAATGTTCAAGGAGTAGGCTCTGTTCATTTATCTCCAGATATTTCTTTAGATTCTGTTCTACATGTGCCTACTTTTTCTTTTAATTTGGTTTCCATCAGTAAATTAACCAAGTCTCTAAATTGTTATGTATCATTCTTACCTGATCGTTGCATATTTCTGAATCTTGGAACAAACTGAACGATTGGAAAATGGCATGAATCTGGGGGGACTATATCTATTGGAGACCATTTCTAGACCGGTTGCATGTGTGAGCGATTCAGAGCTTCTTGACTTACACTTTTAGCGGGACATCCTTCTTTGCAAAATTAGAAGACTTTAAGGCATGAGTTATCTTCCATTTTTAAATTAGCATGTGAGTCATGTCAGTTAGGTAAGCATCACCATACAACATACCCACCTCTAGTTAATTGTCGTTTTGATTCTTTGTTTGCTTTTGTTCATTCGGATATTTAGGATTCATGCCCAGTTGTAACTCTTAATGGAATTTTTGGTATTTTCCTATATTTTTCGATGACCAATCAAGACTTACTAGACTGTATTTGATGAAATCCCATTCTGAAATATTTGAAATCTTTTGTGATTTCTACACTGAAGTGAAAACTCAATTTAATATGCATGTGAAAGTTTTGAGAACTGATAATGTAAAGGAATATTTTTCAACAAAATTTTGTTGAATCGAGCACTGTTCACCAATTATCTTGTCCTTAAACGCCCCAACAAAACGATGTTGCTGAACACAAAATCCGATATTTATTGAAGGTTGCAAGAACAATAATGATTCATAAACAAGTTCCTAAGAAGTGGGGTGATGTTGTTTTGACTGCTTATTATTTGATTAATCACATGCCATATTCTTTGAATGATTGTCCTAGTGTTTCCAAACTTGATCCTCATGCTATTTATAAAAAAAAAATCTTGGCTGTGGTTTATATCAAAAAGGTTATAGGTGTTATTCTCTTAAAGTGCATAAATGTTTTATCTCTGCCAATGTGATTTGTGGAATCAAAATCTTGTTTTTCAAATGCATCTTCTAACCCAGTATGCTCTTCTATAGATTTTTCTTCAGTGTTTTTCCAAAAGATCTACTTTTTTTATCGCAATCTGATGATAACCCCACTAACTCAAACAAACCTTTCATGAAATTCAAGACAACTTGGCTCCTACAATCAAAAATTCTGCACTTTTGGTATCTCTACTATCAGTTTTATGCGATGAACCACTAGTCACTTGAGCATCCCCTTGATCTCCAAATATACCCACAGTTATTGCTTCTTCTGATTCAAGTTATGTTCCAATCATTCCACTGGTCCAAAATTCTGGAATCACAATGAATGAGCCGATCGACAATGAATGAGCCCCCTCCAGGTATCCATTATGACCTCAATGACTATTAGTATTTCTTTTTATAAATCTCATAACCTACTACTTCTACTAAGCCTCCTATTATTTCTGTAACGACATAAGTATGGATCATAACTTGAATGTTCTCATTGCATTTCTTTTTGGAATCAGTAAAAATGTCACTTTTATTACACCTATTATCTCGTATGCTAAATTATTTCCAACTCATCTTGCTTTTACTTATACTTTAAATAGGTATAAGATTCTCAAGTCTGTTTCAGACGCCTTGTCACTTCCAGGTTGTAGTCGAGCAATGCAAGAGGAGATGTCTACACTATCTCTGAATGACACATGGGATCTTGTTTCTCTTCCTGCGGGGAAACACTGTGTTGAATGTATATGGGTTTGGACATTGTAAGTTAATCCTGATGATTCTTTGGCCCGATTAAATGCCAGATTGATTGCTAAAGGTTATTTTGAACAACATGAGGTAGATTATGATGGAACTTTTTCTCTTGTGGTAAATATGACTTATGTTCGTTTTTTATTTTTTTTTGGCAGCTCGCTATCATTGGCATTTATATCAGCTTGATGTCAAGAACGTCTTTCTTAATGGTTGTAACGCCCCGATTTACCTACACTGGAAAACCGTGACATAAGCCAGAAATCTTTTTCTTCAATTAGTCACAATACACAGAAAAACGGGAAAATTTTTAAAAAAATTATTCAACACAAATGTATTACAAGTCTGAATGTTATAAAACCGCAATACATTATATCAGTGTTACAATAATGTCATACAAGCCCAAGTGTTACAAACTTTCAATAAAAATTACATCAGAGTACAATGAATAATACATAACACTTAGTACTTCATTTGGATGCTTCTCAACATAAATAAATTACAACATATATTACAATTGAAATAAATCAACACTCTGCTTTTTTTACCTTGAATCCTCCTGAATCCTGTACCTTTAGCTCTGCAATCCAGTACCTGTACTTTTGCAATCCAGTACCTATTGAAGTGGGGACGTCAGTACATATACTGACGCTTTAAGGCTGATGACTAGCAGCGATCCTCAACTTTAAACAAACAGATTGATGAAAAGAGAAACGTGTATATATAATTGATGTGTCAGTGTATGCTATGACTTAGAATCTAATGTAGGATTAACTAATGCAATGGTGCACTTATTCTAATGTAAGCAAGACTCTGGAACAGTATGCAGCCCATACTACATACGCTCCATATCAAGCCGTTTCTTCATATATAGGGATTTGAACCCACACCATGAATTCTACTTTTGTACCCATCCCGTTCCTGATACAATACTACATGAATGATGAGGTTGCAGGTACGGTCTAGTTTCGCTACTGCAGTACAATAGTGGTGTCCCCGTTTTTCACTATTGCCCGGCGAACCGGACCTCGCTCAAAAGCCAATACGAACCACAAGATACTAGCCAACCTTCTTCCGTGCCCTCAACTCGTCATGAGAAGGCATAGAACGTGACAGAATCGTAGGGTCTATTTCCCTAGGAAAACCTCCCGTTCTTATCATGGTAGTTCAGGAATTAACAATCGAGATTTGAATCCCGTGCCCCCAACTCGTCATGAAAAAGCACCGCCCGTATCCCTTTGACAGGGGAATACATCCCAATAACACCATCTAGTATCGGCCTATAGGAGAAGTCAGATTATAAGGTATCACCCTTAACACCAACTCTTACCCTTCGACAATTCATAGATAAAAATGGTTAAGTAACAGTTACTACCCTAACGATGTCACTAACCCTAACCAATCAAATGGGGCCGTACGAGATACAAGGTACTTTCAACCTGGAGTCGTACTCTCAACTTACCATGAGACGCCACCAAAAGATTCAAACAAACGAGACATATCATTGTGCTTCCAACTTATCATGAAAAAGCACCGCATGTGTCCCTCTTCAAGATAGTGTAACAATTATTGACACAATCTACCAAGACTCAACCTAGACTTCACAAGATTTCCTCGGATCCTATCATCGCCTATCTATTCAAGATAATTACTCCATACGAGCCTAATGAGCTACGCATGAACAAACAACTACATACGAGCTAGGTGAGCTACATATGAGACGGACCAATACTTATTACATTACTTATGAGCACAATGAATACTTGTTACTCATAATCAAGTGCATGATTCAAACTACAAACAATTCACGACAACTCCAGTTAACATGAACTAGAATTTCGTGTATAAGCTTACTAACAAAAACTTGATCTTTCATAACTAGAAGCAACAGAAGAATTTTCTAATAGTCTAATATAAACATACTACCAATGAAAACCCAAAAGCGACATAAAACGCCTTCTAACACCGTAGAAGCAAATAGTGCTACGCCCCTCGGAATTCGACAAATTTAGACTTTTCAAAAATTTGAGAACATCTCCTATAACTTTCTAGTTGAACACTTTCTCAGATTCCGTAAGGAATTCCGAATTCCAGCCCCTCGAACATACGAATAGTTAACCCGACTGCAGAATTTCAACAAAAAACTGAAACTTCTAAAACTTGTAACTTTTGCTCTACTTGTCAGAATTTAACCAAATCATACTTTCTGAAAAGGTGGGAACATATACTAAAACTCTCTAATTGAACACTTTTTCAGATTCCTTATGGAATTCAATTCACCGTTCTTTGAACATACGCAAAAGTTAATGAAAACAGCAGGTTTTGACCAAAAAACCGGAACTTGCAAAGGTCGTAACTTTTGCTACACTTGTCGGAATTTAACCAAATTGTACTTTCTGGAAAGGTGGGAACATATACTACAACAATCTAGTTGATGAATTTTTTAGATTCCTTATGGAATTCAATCCACCATCCCTTGAACACACACAAAGACAACAAAAGAAAGTCAAAAGCTACAGCAAAGCTAAAACTTGCAAAGGTCGTAACTCCTACTCCGCTTAGCGAAATCTAACCAAATAGGACATTTTGGAAAGGTGAGAGACTCTACTACAACTCTCTAGTTGAACACTTTTTCAGATTCAATCAATAAGAGGTGCAAAAACTTCGGACAATGCAAACAGCGAGCTTTTAGCTAAAAAGGCCAGCTGTTGAGATTTTGTAAAGCTCATAACTTTTGCTCCGCTTATCGAAATCTAACCAAATAGGAAAGTCTGGAAAGGTGAGAGACTCTACTACAACTCTAAAGTTGAACACTTTATCAGATTCAATCAATAAGAGGTACAAAAATATCAAGCAATCCAAACAACAAGCATTTAGCCAAAAGATAGCTGTTGTGTTTTGGTATGGTCATAACTTTTGCACAACTTGTCGGAATCTAACCGAATAGGGCATTTTGGAAAGTAGAGAGACTCTACTACAACTCTCTAGTTGAACACTTTATCAGATTCAATCAATAAAAGGTACAAAAACTTCAAGCAAAAAAACAGCAAGCATTCAGCCAAAGCTGGCTGCTGCGTTTTGGAACGGTCATAACTTTTCCACCACTTATCGGAATCTAACTAAATAGGACATTTTGGAAAGGTGAGAACGTCTACGAAAACTTCCTAGTTGATCACTTTTCCAAATTCCGCAAGGAACATCAGGATACAACCCTTTGAATATAAGCCGAATCCACCAAAACAGCATTTAGCTTAAAAGCTCGCTGTTTTGGGGGAAACGTTTGTTTCACCCACCAAATTAACTCGTAAAAATCTACAAAAATTTGAGCATGGTAACAACGCATATGAGAACCTCTCCAATTAATTTGGATTCAAAATTCCACATTTAACATGGTTAATTAATTCTAACGATATACTAGTTAAAATCGGTTCTTTAGTACTCTTTTTGAGTTCTACCACTTCAATCTGCATATGCCTTTTATTCTAGTCCATAAAAATCCTTAAGCACATGATTTAGTTCAAGTTATACTACTACAATAAATAACTAAACAAAACAAACAAACTCAAGAGTTGAGAACCCCCACCCAATTCGGTTGGAAGAACTAGCCTTGCCTTCTCCACCTTGCTCCTTGTTCTTGATCCTCTTCAAGAACAACCTCAAGAAAATGAACCCATTTCCTTTTTTGATTTGATCTCTATTTCTTTTCTTTTCTTCTCAATTTTTCTTTAAAATAAACTAAGTAAAAGAAGGAATAGAAATTTGATATGAGAAGGAGATAGGAACACAAGAGTGGAAGGGTTTCTTTGCTCTTCTAAGGTACGCCGGCCATTTGGGGTGTGTGTGTGGGGGGGGGGGGGGGGAGGGGGGGGGGGGAGGGGGAGGGGGAGGGGGTTATAGGAGAAAGGGTTGGGTTTTGGTGGGTGAGAATGAGACCACTTGTCTTCATTTCTTATGGCTCATCAATTTGATGTTCAAATTGTAATTTTATGTTACAATCAAACCCAATTAAATTGCAATCACACCCTAATCCAAATCCTAACCCTTCTTTTAATCCTGATGAATCAAAAAATAAAAGATAATTTTTCCAAATCACATACTACATGATTTCGTACAAACGTACGAAATTGATACAATTCAAATACGTACATATATCTGTATATACAGATAATTTTTATTAGTTAAAACAAATAATCTCTACCAAAAATATTTTAATTTAGAAATAATAATAAAAATAATTTTATTACTACCTCGAAAGATTTCAGTATTAATTTGATACACTACAGATATATAGACTGGTATATATATATATATATAATTTTTATTAACAAAACCGGGTAATATCCACCAAAAATATTTCAATTCTGAAAATAGAAATAAAATAATAATAAAATAATAATTTTTAATATCTGCCCAGGATTTTCCAAATATTTTCTCAAAAACACATTTTTCAAGATTTTGTACAAGCGCACAAAACTGATACAACACATATATATACTTACTAGTATATATTTCCAGATAACTTTTTATTAGAAAAACCAAGTAATTTTCATAAAAATATTTTAATTTAAAAATAATAATTATTCAAATATAATATCCGACCGAGATATTACAATGGTGTTCTTGAGGAAGAGATATATATGGAGCAGCCCCCCGACTTTGTTAAGGAGGAAAGAAAATATGTCATTTCAAGCGATCTTTGTATGGTCTTATGCAGTCTCCTAGGGCATGGTTTGACAAATTTGCATATGTGCTTAGAAAGTTTGGCATGCAAAGAATTCACAGTGATCACTCAGCCTTCTATCGCCACAATGAAGATAAAATAATTTTGTTTGTTGTGTATGTTGATAATATTGTAATTATAGGAGATGATGCAGTTGGTATCCAAACGTTGAAGTGATATCTTCAACAACGGTTCCACACTAAGGACTTGTGGCAGTTGAAATATTTTCTTGACATCGAGGTAGTTAGATCTGCAGAAGACATTTGTATCACACATAGGAAATATGTTTTGGATATTTTGGCTAAATGCAGAATGTTGGAGTGTCGTATATCACCTACTCCAATGGATCCTAATTCAAAGTTATTGCCAAATCAGGGTGAATTATTGAAGGATCCAGGCAGAATTGGAAGGTTAGTTGGCAAGCTGAATTATCTTATTGTTACTTGCCCTGATATTGCATATTCTATTAGCATAGCTAGTTTATAGGAGCTCATCGTACTACTCATTGGAATGATGTGTGTAGAACTCTTCATGTTTGAGAAGTGCTTCAGGTCAAGGTTTAATTTACAAAGATATAGGACATTGTAGAATAGCTTGATTCGCCGATGCAGATTGGCAGAATGTCCAACTTCTAGAAGATCAACAACTGGGTATTGTGTGTTTATAATCGGGAATCCGGTGTATTGGAAAAGTAAGAAGTAACCAGCGGTGTCGATATCAACTTCAAAATCATAGTATAGAGCTCTTGCTGATATTGCTTGTGAGCTTGTATGGATGAGAAGACTTCTTGGTAAATTGGGAGTAGTACGGTCTGGTTTGATGAAGTCGTATTGTGATAATCAAGTTGCACTTTATATTACATCAAATATTGTCTTTTATGAACGAACGAAGTACATTGAGGTTGATTCTCATGTAGTTCGCTACAAGGTTGTTGGGACTGAGGAGGAGCTTAGGTAGATTAAGACACGTCATGTGCACACCAGTTTTCAGCTAGCCAACATTCTTACAAAATCATTGACCGGTGCTAGAATTCAATTTATTTGTGACAAGTTGGACATGTATGATATTTATGTTCCAACATGATAAGAAGTATTAGTTAATATTAGAGATTAAGTATTAATTAGTAAGTAATGTTGAGAATGATATTATTAGTATGTAATATTGTGTATGGATGTAACTTAGGGATTAAGTTAGCTTGTGAAATCAGTTTTGTAGGCCTACTTGTATGAGGTCTTATCAGTTCCAAGTATTTTTTTCCCTCTCTCTCATACTATCGTTATCAACATAATTTGGGATTTTCACTGGTCCAAATTTTCGAAAAATCACTTTTTTATGTATTGTAGATCAAAGGAAATATAAACATCTAATTTGGACGAAATTGTCTGGGTTGAATGCTGTTTACAGCAGCGTGGTTTTGTCGAACTGTTTTTTTGTTACGCTGTATACATTTTCATTTTGAGAATGTATTATTTATAGTATTAGAATTAAGTCCACTTTTCTTGATTAAGGTCTTGGAATACTTTCTTCCTCTAACAATTTCTAACGATATTTTGATACAGCCACCATCGATCACTTTACGAGAATATAGACTGATTAGTCTACATCCAAATTAGGGTGGGTTGATACTTCAAGAATAGAGAGGGGGGAAATGAGAAAAAGGTGATGCAAAATGAGAATTTACCTTTTAGTTTTTTTCTTCGATCTTTCCATAGTACATATTGTTACAAAAATTTGATTGAGAAGTACAGAAAACAGAGAAGAAAATAGAAAAGAAAGAAAAACTGAAAAGAAAAATTAAATAAACAAATAACAACTTATAAAACCAATTTCAGATTACAAGTTGAGAAGTCGATGCCTGTGTATCACACAGTGTTCTTAAAACAGATTTCGCCTCTTCCGGTTGCTGGATTGTACGAAGGCGTCTGTCTTCCAGGATGCAACAACCAGAGTGTTCATGCAGGTACCACGTCGCACTCTCGAATCGAGTAGCAGCGTCAGAATCCTATCACCGACTTACCAAACAGCAGGAGAGAAGAACAGAACGGTACTCAGAGGAGGAAGGAAGAAAATTTCTTGTGCAGGGAAGAAATGAGAGGGGATGCCTCAAAACTGTAACGGCAGACAAGACTTTAAATGCCTTTAGTGTAACGGCAGACAAAGCTTTAAATGCCCTCTGTGTAACGGCAGACACGTAATTGAATGCCGACACTGTAACGGCAGACATCAATCATTGCCTTTGAATGTCTTCAGTGTAACGACAGACAAAACATTCAACACAGCACTGAAACGGTAGACAAAACCGTTTCTGCATTTATTTCAGTCGTTACAAAAGAAAAAATTAAAACTGTAGCAAAAAGTGGCTCTACACGGGGTGGGGTCATGTCGGTCTGGCATTCGTGTCCGCAGGTCGTGCGGGCGCACACAAGTCGCAATCCGGTCCGAGATTTGCACCTCTCACCTGCGCGCGCGATAGAGAGCCTCTCTTCTAGCTATCTTACAATGCTTAGAAGGAGATTACTATATATCATCTTCTATTTCCTTTGATTTTTCCGATGTGGGACTATGTTCCCTTAACCCATTTTCAAGAATGAAAAAGTCTCACTTTGAGAAACAATTTCTCATTCACCCCTTAACCGTTTTTAACAAATCAATATATAATTTTGATCTACTCATGAAGGAGAACACAAATCAATCAAGATCTCACAATAATTCATTGAGGATCTTACTCAAAAAATTGCTCAAAAATCGGTTCGTAAATGGCACCCATTTTCTAACATTTCCCACATGAATAAAAATTAACGATCACAGACATGACAGACTGACACGACAGACTGACATGACAGACTTGGTGATAGAATTCAATGGTTGATTCCTACATAGATAGGTAGGTGTTACCCTTTGAACCTTCCCTTATGAAAATATGTTTACTTTACTAACTAAACAGTAAACGCGATGTCCTTGAACTGTTCTGTCATCTGTGTAAACGATGACATATCTCACACAGAAATCTTCCTAAAACCCATTTTCAGTTCTCACTGTTATGTTCGTTTTGGCCATGAATATACGCCTGGTTCTGCAAGAGTTTAACAGGAATATTGCCCTATATTATTAAAGTCTTTCCAACCTGGTGGTAATTTTTCAATAATACATGCTACTTGGAAACTTTCACTTAAGTTCATACCTTCAGCATGAATCTCATGCAAGATCAGTTGCAGTTCTTGAACTTGACTGATCACTATTTTAGAATCTACCATTTTATAGTCTAGGAAGCGGCCCACAATGAATTTCTTGGCGCCGGTATCCTCAGTTTTATACTTATGGTCTAGTGATTCTCAAAGTTCTTTAGCTGTTCTTTTGTCAAGGTACACATTATACAAAGAATCGGCTAATCCATTCATTATGTAATTCCTACACAAGTAATCAGCACTTTTCCAAGCATCCACATCAGCAATGACTTGGTTATCTTGCTCATTTTTCTTAAGATTTGGAGCTTCTTCGTTCAAGAATCTTGCAAGATTCAGTGTGGTAAGATAGAACATCATCTTCTGTTGCCACCTTTTGAATTTCTGCCCATTGAACTTCTCAGGTTTCTCCCCATGGAAAACTGAGACAGGTACAACGGTGGGCATTGACACTCGTGCCGCAGCAGCAGTCGGTACTTGCGTCGTATCAGCAACCGGCACGTGGACCGTTTCAGACACAGCTACATTGTCCTATGCAGTAGTCATTTTGATTCTGAAAATTCCACAACACGAGTGTAAGTTTTCAAGATTAAAGAAAAGAAAAGAAATGCCTCAAAATCAGAAATCAAAAAAATCAAAAATCTGTTTTAAGTTTATTACAAAAATTCTTTTACAATAAACTCAATTTGATTGAGAGGCACGGAAAACAAAGAAGAAAATAGAAGAGAAAGAAAAACCGAAAAGAAAAATTAAATAAATAATAACAACTTACAAAACCAATTTCAGATTACAAGTTGAGAAGTCGAGGCCTGTGTATCACACAGTGTCCTGAAAACAGATTTCGCCTCTTCCGGTTGCTGGATTGTACGAAGGCGTCTGGCTCCCAGGATGTAACGACCAGAGTGTCCACGCAGGCACCACGTAGCACTCTCGAACCGAGTAGCAGCGTCAGAATTCTATCACCGACTTACCAAACAACAGGAGAGAAGAACAGAACAGTACTCAGAGGAGGAAGGAAGAAGAGTTCTTGTGCAGGCAAGAAATGAGAGAGGAGGTTTCTATTAATAGAGGCAGGGTTAAAACTGTAACTGTAACGCCCCGAATCCCAAATATACCGAATTCGAGATGTTCTACAGGATCTTTTCACTTTCTTTAGTACAACTTTACAAGGAATTTAAACTTTTCTTTTTACATCAGAGTTTACATCATAATTTACACTTTTCATTTGCACAGCGGAAGTAAAAATATACAACATTTACATAAATGTACAACAACATAGAAAAATATTTATGCATCCATTTCTCTTTAACATGTAATTTACCTGCATACAAACTGTGGGTACGTCACTTTATTCAACCGACGATAATTATACATGGCCATCCTCTCTATGCCAGAAACAGTATAATGATTCTCATTTCTTAACAGATCACAAACTTGTTCATAGCAAAAATGTAAATCAAAAATAGGGAAATCTTAAAGATGTCGTGTTGTGATTGTGCACTTAGTCCTTAATGCAATTGTTTAATTTAGATGACACTAATGCGCACTTGTTCGGATTCTATGCATCCCATACTACATAGGTCCGAGGGCAAGCCTCTTAACCGTTCTTCATTTTTGTAGGGTTCAATCCCTCGCCATGACTTAATCTACTACTGTAATTACGGTAAGTATCTTAGATATTTTCCAACCTACGAACTCATGTCTAGGCACTCTGGAGGGAATCCCATTGCTGACATGACTCATCATGCAGACATCCTGTGGTAATTCAGCTCTCACCATAGACATGACACCACCCGTAGTCTTCAAACATCCCACGAGCGTCGCCACTGGGACGGTACTCTGGAGTAGTATCCTCACCCAGACTCATCATGGGAATTCCTGGGATACGCTCTCGCCGCTACCCAATAGCCCTCATACTCAATGTTTGTCTCTTACTTTCATCACATCTCCACTATGCACTAGTCCTTATTTTAATAGAATCATGAATAAAAATCAAAGCTCTAGAGTTAGCCTCTCCCTAGACCGGACTTATTCATTTCATTGATACATGACCAACCTTGGTCTTCTTTTCAATTTCATTTCATTTCCATTGCCGGTGGAGACTTAGCTACTCTTGGTTTCAATTTACAATTCACAACTTCCAATTGAGCACTTACAGCTCATAATTCATTTTAGAGTCTCACAGACTTTCTTATCATGATCTCAACCTTTTCGTGTTCATTAAATTCTCAACTCATATCTATGATTCTTTTCATAAAATTCATACAGCCATAAGAGTTCATTGACATCAATCATACAGTTCACAATTTTCAGCAATAATCAAAACTGGAATCTCTGATATATCAAATCCACTCTGTACAGTCGACTTGGACAGATACCAGTCGACTCGTACAGTCGATACAAGTTCATCATAAACACTCGGGAGAGTCGACTGCTGCACACGGCCAGTCGGCTGTCCCGCAAATTTTCATGTTCAAAATGTTATCCACGTGACAGTCGACTGTTCATTCATCAGTTGTCTGTCCTGGGATTTTAACAGTACATTATCAGGTTCAGCTCAGTCGACTTGCTACACGCATTAAGTCGACTGGACAGTTTCAGAATTCAAAATCAGGAATTATCTTTCCAACCGTTCACACATGCACTTTCATCACGGTATACATACATTCATGTTTTATAAACACCACACTTCTTACTTGTTCAGTAACATCGCAGCATGGAATTTCAAGTTACTAATATTGTCTTTTCTCTAAGGAAATACTTTAAATATGCATTTGCACTTATTCATAACTTTCTTGCGAAGATGAAGATATTACTCTCCGTTCATTATACTAGGTCAACATAATGGAATATCTCATTTCATGGAATTGCCGAATAATCAAAATTAAATCGATGCACCAGTCGGCTGAACACATCGTCAATCGACTGCACCGACCGTTTTTAGTTTTATTAAATCATCGCTAGCTCTTTTCATCTGTTCACCTTCCCTCCATCATATGTAACATGGGAAAATATGAACTTAGCAATCGTACTATTACTTCTGTTTTGCATACATGTTCGTTATCACATCATGAAGATAATTGTCTCGTACCAGTCGACTTGTTCATGTGACAGTCGACTGTACCGACCCTTTTGTTCTTATTTACAAAGTCGTTATTACACTATTTGTCCTTCATGATCATCAGCATGCTCAGGCAATTTCTAAAACATTGAATTTACTTTTCATAACATGATAACAATCATAATAATCATGGTATAATTCCTACATTAGAAGTCCTGAGAAACACTCACCTTATTTGACGAGGTAATCGAAATCCGGCAAAGTTCCTTAATGTAGTGGACGCCTTCTTGCTCCTTGCTTCACACCAAACTCCAGAAGTGCTACTCGGTCTCCACAGAAAAAGCACACACAACTCTCTCACAATATTTCACTTACAATAAGGATTTTAGTGTAAAAGAGATAGGGAAAGAGAGGGGGTATTTATACTAGAAAATAAGTGGAATGGAGGGCTAGGATTTAGTAGATGGTTATAGGATCAAGGGTTAGGATGCACTCGGGGGTTGGAATAACTACCCACACCTCTACAAAACTACCCATGACTTGATCCCCACTCTCTACTCCAACCGGCCACCAAGAGTGCTCAATGCACGTGTACATGGAGTGCACGTGCAAGAACAAGCCACACTAATAAAACTTGTACACTCATAATAATTCTTATAAAAAGAGGGTGTTACACAGAACAAGTTGCAAAAATAAAAGGATTAAACTATGGGCTTAAATTAATTTGGGCCAAAAATAAATATTTTAAAAGAAAATAAGCAACTAACATTGGGCTTTAGGAAAATGCTTTATAGAAAACAATACTCTTTATTCATCGTGTTGAGAAATAATAGTCAGCATGCTACACATGCATACCATATGTAAAAATCAATAATCTTTCATATATTCGAAAAAATCAGGGTATTACATCACTCCCTCCTTAGAATAGTTCCATCCCCGGAACTACAATCAAGAGCGAGAAAACGGAAAATACAACACAATAACAAAACAAGAGATACAAAGATACAAAGATATAATCAAGCAAAAAGCTCCGGGTAGTCCTTCAACATCCTCTCCTCAGATTCCCAAGTAGCCTCTTCAACCAAGTGGTTTCTCCAGACTACCTTGACCATCGGTATCGTCTTGTTCCTCAAGACTTTCTCCCTACGGTCAACAATCTTGACAAGAGTCTCGATGTAATTCAGATCCAACTGCAAACCTTCCGGCACTTCAGGCAAATGATGACTCGGATCTGGAATATAACCTCTCAGCATAGACACATGGAAGACATTGTGCACCTGAGACAACTCTTCCGGTAATTCAAGCCGGTAAGCAATTTTCCCGATCCTTTTCAATATCTTATACGGACCTATAAACCTCGGGGCTAACTTCCCGCCTTTGCCAAAACGAACCACACCTTTACTGGGTGATACCTTCAGAAAGACGAAGTCACCAACCTCAAACTCAAGGTCCCTTCTCCGGTTGTCGGCATAGCTTTTCTGCCTGCTCTGAGCTTCCACCAACCTTTTCCTGATCAGATCAATCTTCTCAGAAGTTAGCTGCACAAGCTCAGGACCAAACAACTAACGCTCCCCAACTTCATACCAATAAACAGGAGTCCTGCACTTCCTGCCATACAAAGCTTCGTACGGCGCCATCCCGATGCTAGCCTGAAAACTGTTGTTGTAGGCAAACTCCACGAAAGGTAAGTGCCTTTCCCAACTGCCTCTAAAGTCTAGTATACAACACCAAAGCATATCCTCAAGAATACGGTTGACTCTCTCGGTCTGCCCATCGGTTTGCGGATGAAAAGTAGTGCTGAAATCTGTCTTGGTACCCAAAGCTGCCTGAAGACTCCTCCAGAAATGCGAAGTAAACCGCGCATCTCGATCAGACACAATAGTTGACGGAACACCATGAAGTCGGACAATCTCACCAACATACATCTCAGCCAACTTGTCCATCGAAGCAGTGAGTTTCATCGCCAAAAAGTGAGCGGACTTGGTCAGTCGATCGACTATAATCCAAATCGCATCATTGCCTTTAGGACTCTTAGGCAATCCCGTGATGAAATCCATACTGATGTTATCCCACTTCCATTCCGGAATAGGTAACGGCTGTAATAGACCTCCGGGTCTCTGATTTTCAGCTTTGACTTGCTGACAAACCTCATACTTCGCGACAAATTCAGCCACATCCCGCTTCAAACCTGACCACCAGAAATGCTGCTTGATGTCTTTGTACATCTTAGTACTTCCAGGATGTACTGACAAAAGAGTAGCATGCGCCTCCTGAAGAATACACTCTTTCAGGTCCGCCTGATTTGGAACACACAGCCTATCTCCGAACCACAGCACTCCATCCCTGGTTTGAAATCCGGGCAACTTGCCAGCACCAACCTGCTCCTTCATCTCCAAGATATCAGCATCAACCTCCTGACTTGCAATAATCCTTGCATTAAGAGTAGGCTGAAGCCTCAACTGAGCCAAAGATGCTCCCAATCCTTGCAAGACAACCTCAATACCTGCTCGATCCAACTCCTCAATCAGATGCCTCTGAGTTGTAATCAAACTGGCCAAACTGCTCTTGCGACTAAGTGCATCAGCAACAACATTAGCCTTTCCAGGATGATACTTGATCTCAGGTCGCATATCCTCGAGCACTTCCAACCATCTCCGCTGCCTCAGATTGAGATCCCTCTGCTGATATATATACTTCAAGCTCTTGTGGTCTGTGTACATGTTCAGTTTCTCACCGTACACGTAGTGCCTCCATTGCTTCAGGGCAAAGATAATCGCAGCCAACTCCAGATCGTGAGTCGGATAATTCTTCTCATGCGGTCGTAGTTGCCTAGACCCATAAGCGATTACTTTTCCTTCTTGCATTAAGACACAACCAAGCCCACGATGTGAAGCATCGCTATAGACATCATACTCAACACCTTCTCTAGGCAGAGCCAAAATAGGTGCAGTAGTCAGTTTATCTTTCAACTCTTGAAAGCTCGCCTCACATTGCTCAGTCCACTTGAAGCTCACATTCTTCTTGGTCAGTCCAGTAAGCGGTACAGCTATCGGAGCATAACCTTGAATGAATCTCCGGTAGTATCCAGTCATCCCAAGAAAACTTCTGACTTCCTTCACTGTAGTAGGCCTAGCCCAATCTCTCACTGCCTCTATCTTCTGAGGGTCAGTTGCCACTCCCTCCTTAGAAAGGATGTGACCTAGGAATGCCACTTCAGATTTCCAGAAATCACACTTGGATAACTTGGCATACAACCTCTGCTCTTCCAACTTCTGCAAAACTGCTGCCAGATGCTCAGTGTGCTCCTCCTCTGACTTGGAGTACACGAGAATATCGTCGATAAACACCACGACGAAAGAATCAATAAACGGCCTCAGAACTCTGTTCATCAAATCCATGAAGATTGCAGGTGCATTCGTCATTCCAAATGGCATAACTAAGAATTCGTAATGCCCATGTCGAGTTCTAAATGCAGTTTTATGCACATCTTCAGCTTTCACTCGCACTTGGTGATATCCTGATCGAAGATCTATTTTGGAGAATACAGCTGCTCCTTGTAGACGATCGAATAAGTCATCAATTCGAGGAATCGGATACTTATTCTGAACAGTGACCTTATTCAGCTCTCGGTAATCGATGCACATTCTCATCGATCCATCCTTCTTCTTTACCAAAAGCACTAGTGCTCCCCAAGGTGACGCACTAGGTTGAATAAAGCCTTTCTCCAACAGTTCCTCAATCTGCCGTTTCACCTCATCCTGTTCCACTGGAGCCATCCTATACGGTGCCTTAGAGATGGGCGCACTTTCCGGTTGAACAGTGATGCTGAACTCTACATCACGATGCGGAGGTAACCCAGGAAAATCTTCCAAGAACACAGTCGGATAGCCCCGAACCACAGGAATCCCTTGCAATTCCACAGGAGTCTCTTCCTTACGGATAGTTGCCACCAGCTTAGAACATTTCCGCTTCCCTTGAAAAGTAACTTCAGGTCCACCTGGAGCCTTCACTGTTACCGTCTTGGTCTTGCATTCGATGCTTGCACTGTACACCGACATCCAATCAATGCCAATGATAACATCGACTCCCAAGATAGTCAACTCGATCAGATCAATGCCCAAGATTCGATCACCAATCACGATCTCGCAATCAGCATAATACCGATCAGTGGTTAAAGTTTCCCCTGACGGAGTAGCTACTGCCAAGATCTTGCCTGGAAAAATCTTCGGTTCAACTCCCAACACTTTAGCAAATCTAGGAGACACAAAAGTATGAGAGGATCCAGTATCGAACAATACAACAGCTTTCATTCCATTAAGATAGAGTTCTCCTGTTACATAATTCACACCATTACATAACAGTTTCACAATATGTACGGGAAGAAGAAATGACAAAAACCACTAAACATCAGCCCTCCTACCAGAGATGACCTGATCTGCCTCCTCAGCATCAGCTTCTGTCAAGGCAAATACTCGCCCCGGTTGGTACGGCCTCTTCCCAGTCTGCTGTATTGGCACATTGTGATTGCCAGCCCGTGGTTTGAGATATTGAGATTTGTAATGTCCCGTCTCACCACAGTTGTAGCAAGTGACTGCAGAAGGTCTCACCACATTGTTCCCAGGTCTTCCAGCTACACTGATAGCGTTCGCCCCTGTCGGTTTGAACCTCTGTGCAGATGGTTGCCTCTGGAAACTCCCAGAATTGGCGGGCCTCTTCTCGGACTGCCAGTTGTTCCTCCGACTCTAAACAATATGGAACTGCTCCATATCCGCCTCCGTCGCTGCCGCCCTCTTGACCAACTTGTCAAATCGCCTGATACCAAGAGGTATCATCCGGGATCTCAAGCTCGGCCTCAGACCATGCTCGAACTTGCGAGCCTTCTTCGCCTCATCCATCACTAGTTCTGGAGCATACCTGGAGAGCTGAGTAAACTTAGTCTCATACTCCCTCACTGACATGCTGCCTTGCTGAAGTGACAGAAACACCATGGCCTTCTTCTCCTGAACATCGGAGGGAAAATAGTGACTGCGGAATTCTTCCAGAAATTCCTCCCAGCCAAGCAACATGCCTCCCATGGTCCTCTTCATCGACTGCCACCAAACAGCCGCATCCTTCTCTCGTTGTCAGCCGCATCTGGGTCTGACTTTCCCTCGAATACAGGTGGTTTCATTCTCTTGAACGATTCCACCAGCTTAATCGCCTCGGGCACTGGATTCACCGGCCCCCTTCCTTGGTTCACAGCCACTGCATTCAGCGTCTGGTAAACCCTTGCAAGTTCGGTCTCCAGATCCAAACCTTCCCCATTCCTAGCTCCTCTTCTCGACATATTCTGATGCAAAAGATCCATTAAATTCGAAGTATAAGACAAGAATTTAAACCAACTTGAATTTTATTGAATTCCAAAGTTTATACATTCGAATTAAAAACATTTTTTTTTGACATCAGAATGGAAGAAAACAGAAGCTAAGACAATTTAATCCCTACGGGTCCTCTTCGCTGCTCGAAGTTCTTCCCGCAGTTCATCAACTTCATCCTTCAGCACATCTGTCAGGTTCTTTCTCTTCTCAAGTTCCCATACTCGGTGACTGAGAACAGAAAAATCGTCCTTTCGCTTCGCCAGTTGAGCTTCCAATAATCCAACTCTCTCTCGCAGGGTTTCCACCTGCCTCTGAAGAGAAGCCACAGTGCTACTCAGAGCTGGTCCCTCTTCTTCGTCGGAAGAAGAATCGTCAGATGAATCTGGAGGTGGGGTAATCTCTCGAGATTCGGGCCACTCCTCCTCATCAGAATCTGCTTGCCCAGGGTGATACTCGTCCTCAGAATCAGCCTATCCAGGATGGTACTCTTCCTCAATGATATGCCAGTCGTCGCCTCCAGCAGGGTCGAAGTGATCAGCCATCTTAGAAATAGAGAGGAAGAAGCATAAGTCATAGAGCAACACAAATGTAAGTAACTTACATTTAAATCTCCAAACTCAGACACACACTCTAATGTCCACTTCTAGGGTGTCGTTCCTTATAAATTTGTACCAACAGGAAAGCGTAGAAAACGTGGCTCTGATACCACTCTGTAATGCCCCGAATCCCAAATATACCGAATTCGAGATGTTCTACAGGATCTTTTCACTTTCTTTAGTACAACTTTACAAGGAATTTAAACTTTTCTTTTTACATCAGAGTTTACATCATAATTTACACTTTTCATTTGCACAGCGGAAGTAAAAATATACAATATTTACATAAATGTACAACAACATAGAAAAATATTTATGCATCCATTCCTCTTTAACATGTAATTTACCTGCATACAAACTGTGGGTACGTCACTTTATTCAACCGACGATAATTATACATGGCCATCCTCTCTATGCCAGAAACAGTATAATGATTCTTATTTCTTAACAGATCACAAACTTGTTCATAGCAAAAATGTAAATCAAAAATAGGGAAATCTTAAAGATGTCGTGTTGTGATTGTGCACTTAGTCCTTAATGCAATTGTTTAATTTAGATGACACTAATGCGCACTTGTTCGGATTCTATGCATCCCATACTACATAGGTCCGAGGGCAAGCCTCTTAACCGTTCTTCATTTTTGTAGGGTTCAATCCCTAGCCATGACTTAATCTACTACTGTAATTACGGTAAGTATCTTAGATATTTTCCAACCTACGAACTCATGTCTAGGCACTCTGGAGGAAATCACATCGCTGACATGACTCATCATGCAGACATCCTGTGGTAATTCAGCTCTCACCATAGACATGACACCACCCGTAGTCTTCAAACATCCCACGAGCGTCGCCACTGGGACGGTACTCTGGAGTAGTATCCTCACCCAGACTCATCATGGGAATTCCTGGGATACGCTCTCGCCGCTACCCAATAGCCCTCATACTCAATGTTTGTCTCTTACTTTCATCACATCTCCACTATGCACTAGTCCTTATTTTAATAGAATCATGAATAAAAATCAAAGCTCTAGAGTTAGCCTCTCCCTAGACCGGACTTATTCATTTCATTGATACATGACCAACCTTGGTCTTCTTTTCAATTTCATTTCATTTCCATTGCCGGGGGAGACTTAGCTACTCTTGGTTTCAATTTACAATTCACAACTTCCAATTGAGCACTTACAGCTCATAATTCATTTTAGAGTCTCACAGACTTTCTTATCATGATCTCAACCTTTTCGTGTTCATTAAATTCTCAACTCATATCTATGATTCTTTTCATAAAATTCATACAGCCATAAGAGTTCATTGACATCAATCATACAGTTCACAATTTTCAGCAATAATCAAAACTGGAATCTCTGATATATCAAAATCCACTCTGTACAGTCGACTTGGACAGATACCAGTCGACTCGTACAGTCGATACAAGTTCATCATAAACACTCGGGAGAGTCGACTGCTGCACACGGCCAGTCGGCTGTCCCGCAAATTTTCATGTTCAAAATGTTATCCACGTGACAGTCGACTGTTCATTCATCAGTCGTCTGTCCTGGGATTTTAACAGTACATTATCAGGTTCAGCTCAGTCGACTTGCTACACGCATTAAGTCGACTGGACAGTTTTAGAATTCAAAATCAGGAATTATCTTTCCAACCGTTCACACATGCACTTTCATCACGGTATACATACATTCATGTTTTATAAACACCACACTTCTTACTTGTTCAGTAACATCGCAGCATGGAATTTCAAGTTACTAATATTGTCTTTTCTCTAAGGAAATACTTTAAATATGCATTTGCACTTATTCATAACTTTCTTGCGAATATGAAGATATTACTCTCCGTTCATTATACTAGGTCAACATAATGGAATATCTCATTTCATGGAATTGTCGAATAATCAAAATTAAATCGATGCACAGTCGGCTGAACACATCGTCAATCGACTGCACCGACCGTTCTTAGTTTTATTAAATCATCGCTAGCTCTTTTCATCTGTTCACCTTCCCTCCATCATATGTAACATGGGGAAATATGAACTTAGCAATCGTACTATTACTTCTGTTTTGCATACATGTTCGTTATCACATCATGAAGATAATTGTCTCGTACCAGTCGACTTGTTCATGTGACAGTCGACTGTACCGACCCTTTTGTTCTTATTTACAAAGTCGTTATTACACTATTTGTCCTTCATGATCATCAGCATGCTCAGGCAATTTCTAAAACATTGAATTTACTTTTCATAACATGATAACAATCATAATAATCATGGTATAATTCCTACATTAGAAGTCCTGAGAAACACCCACCTTATTTGACGAGGTAATCGAAATCCGGCAAAGTTCCTTAATGTAGTGGACGCCTTCTTGCTCCTTGCTTCACACCAAACTCCAGAAGTGCTACTCGGTCTCCACAGAAAAAGCACACACAACTCTCTCACAATATTTCACTTACAATAAGGATTTTAGTGTAAAAGAGATAGGGAAAGAGAGGGGGTATTTATACTAGAAAATAAGTGGAATGGAGGGCTAGGATTTAGTAGATGGTTATAGGATCAAGGGTTAGGATGCACTCGGGGGTTGGAATAACTACCCACACCTCTACAAAACTACCCATGACTTGATCCCCACTCTCTACTCCAACCGGCCACCAAGAGTGCTCAATGCACGTGTACATGGAGTGCACGTGCAAGAACAAGCCACACTAATAAAACTTGTACACTCATAACAATTCTTATAAAAAGAGGGTGTTACACAGAACAAGTTGCAAAAATAAAAGGATTAAACTATGGGCTTAAATTAATTTGGGCCAAAAATAAATATTTTAAAAGAAAATAAGCAACTAACATTGGGCTTTAGGAAAATGCTTTATAGAAAACAATACTCTTTATTCATCATGTTGAGAAATAATAGTCAGCATGCTACACATGCATACCATATGTAAAAATCAATAATCTTTCATATATTCGAAAAAATCAGGGTATTACAGTAACGGCAGACAAGACTTTGAATGCCCTCAGTGTAACGGTAGTAAAAAGTGGCTCTGCACGGGTGGGATCATGTCGGTCCGGTATTCGTGTCCACAGGTCGTGCGGGCGCATACAAGTCGCATGTAATCCGGTCCGAGATTTGCACCTCCTTGCGCGTGCGAGAGAGCCTCTCTTCTAGCTATCTTACAATGCTTAGAAGGAGGTTACTATATATCCTCTTCTATTTTCTTTGATTTTTCTCATGTGGGACTATGTTCCCTTAACCCATTTTCAAGAATGAAAACGTCTCACTTTGAGAGATAATTTCTCATTCACCCCTTAATCGTTTTTAGCAAACCAATATATGATTTTGATCTACTCACGAAGGAGAACACAAATCAATCAAGATCTCTCAATAATTTATTGAGGATCTTACTTAAAAAATTGCTCAAAAATCAGTTCGTAAATGGTGTATAAAACACCCATTTTCTAACACATATTTATGTGTTTGCTACTTTTGAAGAGATTGCATGGTGAAGGCAATGATGTTCTTGTAGTCTTGTTTGTCAACTCAAACCAGTATAAGAACATAAATAAATATTACTATGAATTACTATAAACGAGTATAATGAAATATTAGAATTCATATGCAGTCGATTCCCAACTAATTGAAAAAAATGCTTTGTTGTAATTGTTGTTATGAATTACTATAAACATAGGTATTCAACATTCTTTCTCTTCGATCTTGTAGTCTTTCTTGTGTGTGTGTATATACAGTGCAATGAAGGAAAACAATTGAACTGAATGTAATTAGGGATCAATATCCCAAATGTAGAAAGGAATGATATTTCGATTAGCATTGGTATAAATACCTGAAATTTGGATCCAACCCGGATCCGATCCGGACGCGGCATTGGACTGGAACCGACTACGCCTATTTGGGTCCGGGTCTGGATCCTAAAATGGAACCCGTTGTACTTTCGGGTCCGGATCCGGGTCCGCTCAAAAGAGACCCGATCCGGAGCCGGACCCGGACCCTTTAAAAAAAATCCAAAAAATCAACATAAAAATAAATATTCTTTCATCATTCCTTCCATCCTTCATCCTCAATTCTAAATGTTCCTCTTCCAAAACCAAAACTCATGTTTTTTACTTCTCTTCTCTATTCTAAATTCTCCACTCGTCCCTCCGCTCGCCGCTCACACTCCCGCTCCTATCCGAATGTGTAGGAATATTTAAATAGGATCCGGACCCGGTCCTCACAGGTCCGGGTCCAATTTTTAGACCCGTAGGGAACCGAGTCCGGATCCGGATAGTGAAGAACCCGATCCGACCCGACCTGATACCAATACTAATTTCGATAATCGATAGAAGGTAATGATTAATGAAGTATATATATCACTCTTATAGTAGAGAGACTTACATGAACTGATCCAAGTACATGCATGCACAAAAATTTCTATCCGACGTAGCTTTATTAATTTCACTTTTGTTTCTTTTGGATTCATTACTTAACTCAGCTTGCAACTTATCATTGCACAACACAGAAAACCACAACATATGACGTGAATACCATAGGATGTTGCAGGAAGTATGCATCAAGCCCCTAATTAATTATTTCTCAATGATAAGAGGTAGGGGTGCAGCAAGGAATTTTTTTTTTATACGCCACTTTTCAAAATTATTTGAAGAAAAAAAAAATGTCAAAATATTTGTATTTATGAACTCAATAGCTAACCTCACCGTTCCCAACGGTCAGTTTAGTTGTTTCATTATCGCCATTGGGACACAGCAAGTTTAGTGCTAGTTTTTTTGAGAAACTCATCGTTTCCAACGGCAAGTTCAGTTTAAAATTTTCAATGAAGTCTCGCCGTTCCCAACAGTGAGGACATTTATACTAGACTCGTTGTTGGAAACAGCGAGTTTAGTTCAAATTTTCAAAGAAGACTCGCCGTTCCCAATAGCAAAGACAATTATACTAGACTCGTTGTTGGGAACGGCGAGAATGTAGGAAATTTCACAGAGAGTGAAACATTTTGTTGGGCTTAGTAATTTTTTGGAAAAAATCCATAATTTTTTTTAAACTAAACTTATCGTTCCAAACAGCAAGTCTAGTGTAAATATCATCGACGTTGGGAACGGCGAGTCTTCATTGAAAATATTGAACTAAACTCGATGTTCCCAATAGCTAGTCTAGTATAAATGTCATCGTTGTTGTGAACGGCGAGTCTTCATGAAATTTTTTGAACTGAACAATATTGCATATTATATTGTATAAATATATTGAAAAACCTTCGGATGAAAGTGGCCTTAGCATAATATATTGTATAGATAGTATAACTATGTACAATATTACATATAACTTTTAAAAATGGGAGAATAATAAAGCTATTTTGAAAAAATTCATATAATAGCATCTATACATTATTGCACGATTTTGATGTTTAATTAAGAGCATCGTAGTCGTTTGCTATTTATCCATAATATGCATTTTTTGATAAAAAACCCGCTGCAATCGTTTGCTATTTATCCATATTATGGATAAATCGCTACAGTAGATTGCTATATTTGAGAATCCGCATAAGTTATATGCATATATGAGTAACGGCACATGATGTGCCGTCCCACAAAAAAAATTAATATTTTTTTCGTCGGACGGCACATAATGTGCCGTCCCATTTATAAATTAATTAGTTTATTGAATTTTAAATCGCCAAAACGAATTAAAAAATCCGAAAAAATCCCTCCCCTCGGACGGCACATGAAGTGCCGTCCCACGCCCCCCCCAAATCTCGGACGGCACATGATGTGCCGTCCCATGGGTTTTTTAATTTGACCTAACACTTAATTAACTAACACTTAATTAACTATATCAGTTTTAATTTAACTAACACTTAATTAACTAACACTTAATTAACTATATCAGTTTTAATTTAATGCATCTAACTATCTAACTTACTGCATCTATAACTATCTTTATATAACTAATTAATTATTTATTTATTTAACTAAACTATAATAACTAATTTAATTAAAAGTTACTTTAATATCATTGGATCATTGGACGGATCGATTAAAAATATATTAAAATAATAACTAATTTTTTTTTTCTACTCGGACGGCACATGATGTGCCGTCCCACCTATAAAAAAATTAATTTTTTATTTTAGCGTTCGGACGGCACTTCAAGTGCCGTCCCACGTAATTTGTTATTTTTTAGTATTTTTTTATTATCAGACGGCACTTCATGTGCCGTCGCTTATTTTTATATTAATAGAAAGCTAAAATATAGTATTTTTTTATTATCAGACGGCACTTCATGTGCCGTCGCTTATTTTTATATTAATAGAAAGCTAAAATATAGCTTTAAACGACTGCAGCAAAACTAGTATTCCTATTTCTATTTATCCATATATCCATATTTTACCATTCAACGACTACAGATGCTCTAAGGGATAGGATTCCAATTCAAATATTAGATGGAGCAAGAGTGGGAAGTTGTCTCATACATTTGCTCTCCTTTTTTTATTTTAAAAAGAAAAAAGGAAAAAAATCCTAAACAAAGTGGTTTAGCATAATATATTGTATAGAAGACCCCTCACCTTTTTGTCTTAAATTTTAACTTACTGTTATGGCTATAATTTATATATGTATGTAAATTAGAGCATCCACAGTCGTATGCTATTTGTGCATAAAATGCATTTTATAGCAAACGACGAGCTGCAGTCGTTTGCTATTTATGCATTTTATGCATAAATTGCTACAGTTGATTGCTATATATGGCACAAGATATAGCTATATGCATAATATAAGAGACGAAATTTGATGTTGCGTCCGACAAAAAAAAAATTAATTTTTTAATTCGTCAGACGCAACTTAAAGTTGCGTCCGACGACTTTTTAAATAAAAAAAAAACATTAAATAAGAACTCCACAGTCCGGGTCTCCTTGGACGCAACATGATGTTGCGTCCGACGGAGGGGCCCACAATTTTTTAAAAAAAAACTTAAATAACATTTTTAATTAATAAAAAATCATAAAAAATTCTAAAAATTCGTCCGACGCAACTTGATGTTCTGTCTGAATTTTTTTATATTAAATTGGTAAAATATACCAATCGACGACTGCAGCGAATTGGCCAAATGCTATATGCATTTATACATATATGCATTTTTTAAACAATGACGACTGTCGATGCTCTTTTAGTCCTTGATTTTTCATCGTTTAGATTATGGTCGAGCATATAAGAAAGTAGAATCTTCTTTCTCTTTCATTAAAAAAAGAAGGGTTTTTAACATATATGCCCCTAACAAATATGTGAATATCATGTATGCCCCTCACAAATATGTATTTTCATATTTGTCCCCAACAATATATACCACATCTCTTAATTACCCCTCTAGTTAAAAAAAACTCAAAACAATGGAAATTTTCAGTTTTTTTTAAATGGACTTGATGAAAAATGACTGAAATATTTTCTTCTCTACCATTCAAACTATATATTCTTCATCCTTGTAAATCCAGGCAATTGTTAATCTAACCGAGACTCATTAACTTTTCTCAAATTTTCTTCATTTTTTTCAAGAAATGGACAAACTAATAGTACATCTTTGAAAACTACATATTCTTCCTCATGTTACTTCTCCAAAATTGTCTTCAATCTTGTTTTTAATGATAGATTATACCACATCTCTTAATTACCCCTCTAGTTAAAAAAAACTCAAAACAATGGAAATTTTCAGTTTTTTTTAAATGAACTTGATGAAAAATGACTGAAATATTTTCTTCTCTACCATTCAAACTATATATTCTTCATCCTTGTAAATCCGGGCAATTGTTAATCTAACCGAGACTCATTAACTTTTCTCAAATTTTCTTCATTTTTTTTCAAGAAATGGACAAACTAATAGTACATCTTTGAAAACTACATATTCTTCCTCACGTTACTTCTCCAAAATTGTCTTCAATCTTGTTTTTAATGATAGATTATAAGCTTTCTCATTTATTTTCCTTAAAACTCTTAATTTTTTTATCATTTGATTGTCTAGTCTGAACTTTTAATATGATTTCTATTTGTCTCGTAAGGGTAAAATCATAGTTAACTTAGCGATATTTAACATAGGGGTAAATATGAAATAAAGTCCAAATTGTTAGGGGTATATACGAAAATATATATTTGTGAGGGATATATATGATATTATCATATTTGTTAGGGGTATACATGTTAAAAACCCAAAAAAGAAACTTAAAAACAAATCAAGGAAGTGGAACCTTTGAGATTTAGAACTCTCATTTTCAGTCAATCTAATCAAAACATATTGGACATATACTGTTACAAATTATGTCTTACAAAGTTCTTTTTACAAAGAAAGATAGAGAGGCACAGGAAAACCGAGAAGGGAACAGAGAAGAGAAATCCGAAAGAAAAAAAAAAGGAAAATAAATTAAACAACTTACAATAAGCAAATGAAAAGTACAACTCCCAAGAAGCCGAGGCCTGTGTATCACACAGTGTCCTTAAAACAGATTTCGCCTCTCTCCGGTTGCTGGATTGAACGGAGGCGTCTGTCTCCCAGGATGCAACGGCTTGGAGCGATCCCGTAGGCACCACGTACCACTCCCGAACTGATCAGCAGCGTTTGAACCTATCACCTGACTTACCAACACAAGGACGGACGAACAGCACAGAAGAGAAGGAGAGAAAATGATATGGTTTTGTGCTGGGAAGAAAGTAAGGGGAAGGCCTCTATTTATAGAGCCTGGGTTAGACAAGGCATTAACAGCCTTCATTGTAACGGCAGACAAGGCATTAACAGCCTTCATTGTAACGGCAGACAAGGCATTAACAGCCTTCATTGTAACGGCAGACAAGGCATTAACAGCCTTCATTGTAACGGCAGACAAGGCATTAACAGCCTTTAACAGCCTTCACTGTAACGGCAGACAATGAATTGAATGCCTTCAGCGTAACGGCAGACAAAATATTAAATACAGCACTGAAACGGCAGACAGAACCGTTTCTGCATTCATTTCAGCCGTTACAAAAAGAAAACTGTAGCAAAAAGTGGCTCTGCACGGGGTGGGATCAAATCGGTCCGGCATTCGTGTCCGCAGGTCGTGCGGGCGCACACAAGTCGCATGTAAACCGGTCCGTGATTTGCACCCCCCCCCCTGCGCGCGCGAGAGAGAGCCTCTCTTCTAGCCATCTTACAATGCTTAGAAGGAGATTACTATATATCCTCTTCTATTTCCTTTGTTATTTCCGATGTGGGACTAAGTTCCCTTTAACCCATTTTCAAGAATGAAAACGTCTCACTTTGAGAGACAATTTCTCATTCACCCCTTAACCGATTTTAGCGAACCAATATATGATTTTGATCTACTCACGAAGGAGAACACAAATCAATCAAGATCTCTCAATAATTCATTGAGGATCTTACTCAAAAATTGCTCAAAAATCGGTTCGAAAATAGTGTATAAAACACTCATTTTCTAACAATCCCCACATGAATGAAAATTGACGACCACAGACAGGACAGACTGACACGACAGACTGACACGACGGACTGACCCGACAGACTTGGTGATAGAATTCAACGATTGATTTCTGCATAGGATAGGTAGGTGTTACCCTTTGAACCTTCCCTTATGAAAATATGTTTACTTTACTAACTAAACAGTAGACGCGATGTCTTTGAACTGTTCTGCCATTTGTGTAAACGATGACATATCTCACACAGAAATCTTTCTAACGCTTTTTCAGTTCTCACTGTTATGTTCGTTTTGGCCATGAACATACGCCTGGTTCTGCAAGATTTTAACAGGAATATTGCCCTATATTATTCCCTTGGAAGCGGCCCTTCTTCCATCTTACATAGGTGATTTCTTACTTAAGAGTAACCCGCATTACTCTGCTCGGATATCCGACGCATAAGAATCATTAAAAGCCTAGCTTAACCTGTTACCTTGCGGGCATCACTGTTTCATCATGGGAATGGACATGGAAAATCCCCACAGTGATCTAACTTGGTCTTTACAATTTAGTTGTCCCTTTGAACCTAGATCTTGGGATCTCCAGTCAACTAGGTTGGGTTTCCATTGTATCGACTTATTCTTTCATGGGCTTTAGTCCCATTCCCCTCGATGATTTATCAACTAACTCTCTGTTTAACCCTTTGGTTAGTGGATCCGCAATGTTATCTTTTGACTTTACATAGTCCACAGAGATAACCCTAGTAGAGAGTAGTTGTCTAATGGTATTATGTCTTCGACGAATATGTCTAGATTTACCATTATACATATTGCTCTGTGCTCTATAAATTGCAGATTGACTATCTGAATGTATGCAGATTGGAGGCACAGGCTTCGTCCACCTTGGAATATCTTCAAGGAAGTGGCGTAACCATTCAGCCTCTTCCCCACATTTGTCTAATGCGATAAATTCTGATTCCATCGTGGATTTAGCGATCACTGTTTGTTTCGAGGATTTCCAAGAAACTGCTGCACCACCTAGTGTAAACACATAGCCACTAGTGGATTTTGAATTATCACTCGATATCCAGTTCGCATCACTGTATCCTTCAAGTACAGCCGGATATCTCGTATAGTGCAGCCCGTAGTTACGAGTAAAACGCAAGTACTTCAGTACTCTTATAATTGCTTGCCAATGCTCGCTTCCAGGATTACTCGTGTATCTGCTTAGTTTACTTACTGCATAGGCTATGTCTGGTCTTGTACAACTCATTAAGTACATTAGACTGCCTATGATTCTAGAGTATTCTACTTGAGAAATACTCTCCCCTTTATTCTTGGATAAGTGTAAAGTTAGATCTATTGGAGTTCTCGCAATTCCAGAATTATCTTTATCAAATTTTCCAAGAATATTGTCAACATAATGTGACTGGCTTAAAATAAGCTCGTCTGATGTTCTTGTGATTTTAATTCCCAATATAACATCAGCTAGTCCCATGTCTTTCATGTCAAACCTCGAGTTTAACATGTTTTTAACAGATTTAATTATCTGATCATTGCTTCCAATAATAAGCATGTCATCTACATACAAACATATAATGACATATCCATCTTCTGTGTCTTTGATATATACACATTTGTCACATTCATTGATCTTGAAGCCATTTGTCATCATGACATTATCAAATTTTTCATGCCACTGTTTTGGAGCTTGTTTCAAGCCATATAATGACTTCACCAGTTTACACACTTTCTTTTCATGTCCTGGAGATGAAAAACCCTCAGGTTGTTCCATGTAGATTTCTTCATCTAAATCTCCATTAAGAAAAGCTGTTTTTACATCCATTTGATGTACTTCAAGATTGCGTAGAGCTGCTACGGCAAGTACCATCCTAATGGAATTTATTCTCGTCACAGGAGAATATGTATCAAAGTAATCAAGACCTTCTTTTTGTTTATAACCTTTAATTACAAGTCTTGCCTTGTATTTATCAATTGATCCATCAGGTTTTATTTTTCTCTTGAAGATCCACTTGGAACCCAAAGGTTTACTACCTGGTGGAAGATCCACTAGTTCCCAAGTATGGTTTTGCAAGATAGAATCAATTTCACTCTTGATGGCTTCTTTCCATTGAGGACCATCACTAGAGTTCACTGCTTCCTTGAAGGTTTGGGGTTCTTCTTTAAGCATAAAAGTCAAGAAATCCGGACCAAAAGATTTTTCCGTTCTTGTTCTTTTACTGCGTCGAGGTTCCTCCTTGACTTCTTCATTTTGGTTTTCACTATCTTCACTGATAGTCTCATGTGTTCGTTTGGAGGAACTTGCTTCCTCCTTTGACTTACATGGAAATACATCTTCAAAGAACGATGCATTTCTAGATTCCATTATCGTGTTCTTTGATATCTCAGTGATATCGGATTTGTATACCAAGAACCGATAGGCACTACTGTTAAGTGCATAACCAATGAAAATACAATCAACTGTTTTTGGTCCTATTTTCATTTTCTTAGGTGGGGGTACTACCACCTTGGCAAGACATCCCCACATTCGCAAGTAATTGTAGGATGGCTTTCTTCCTTTCCATAATTCATATGGAGTTTTATCTTCTTTCCTTTTGGGCACCTTATTCAAAAGGTAGTTAGCTGAAAGAATAGCTTCTCCCCACAAGTTTGGTGGTAAACCAGAACTTATTAACATCGCATTCATCATTTCTTTCAATGTACGATTCTTTCTCTCAGCAACACCGTTGGACTGAGGAGAATAAGGCGCTGTGGTTTCATGTATAATCCCATGCTTAGCACATGTGTCAGCAAATGGCGATTCATACTCTCCACCTCGGTCGCTTCTTAGCGCCTTAATTTTCTTATTGAGTTGATTTTCAACCTCATTTTTATAGAGAACAAATTTCTCTATAGCTTCATCTTTGCTTTTAAGCAAGTATACATAGCAATATTTTGTGCTATCATCTATGAAGGTAATAAAATATTTATTACCACCTCTTGTTTGTATCATTTTCAAATCACAAATATCAGTGTGAATTAGATCAAGTGGTTCGGTGTTTCTTTCAACACTTTTAAATGATGATCTTGTTAGTTTTGCCTCAACACAAGTTTCACATTTGTGTTTGGAATCAATTTGGAACGTTGGTATGTGATTCAAGTTAATTAGTCTTCGCAAAGTATCATAATTAACATGTCCTAGTCTACCATGCCATAAATTGGAAGACTCAAGCAAATAAGTAGAAGAGCTAGCTTTATTCATATTATTGACCATGGTCATTACATTGAGTTTGAACATTCCACCACTCATATATCCTCTACCAACATACATTCCACTTTTAGACAAAACAAATTTGTTTGACTCGAACACTAAACTAAAACCGTGGTTGTTAAGCAACGAACCAGATACCAGGTTCTTACGGATTTCAGGAACATATGCAACATTGTTCAGAGTCAGTTCCTTTCCAGAAGTCATCTTCAAGATCACCTTGCCTTGGCCCTTTATTTCTGATGTAGCCGAGTTCCCCATAAACATTTTCTCCCCATTCTCTAATGGTTCGAAAGTGGAGAACATACTTCTATTGGAGCACACATGTCGAGTAGCTCCAGTGTCAATCCACCATTCCTTCGGATTTGAACCTAACATATTCACTTCTGATATCACAGCTGAGAGGTTGATATCGGAGACATCTTGAGCAATTCCTTGAACCAAGTTTGCTTCTCTGTTCCTGTTCCTCTTGGGAAGTCTGCATTCAGTGGACTTGTGACCCATTTTGTCACAATTGAAGCACTTGCCTTGAAACTTCGGCTTCTTGGAGATTCCTCCCTTAGGCCCCAACTTCGGACCCTTGTTGTTGTGCTTGTTGGAACGTTGTTTATGTTCCATTACATTTGCCTTTGCTGCATGGCTGATGAGTCCAACTTTTTCAGATCCCCTATTGTCTTCTTCAATACGAAGCCTGACAATGAGATCTTCAATGCCCATTTCTTTTCGCTTATGCTTTAGGTAATTCTTAAAGTCTTTCCAACCTTGTGGTAATTTTTCAATTATACAAGCCACTTGGAAACTTTCACTTAAGTTCATACCTTCAGCATGAATCTCATGCAAGATTAGTTGTAGTTCTTGAACTTGACTGATTACTGTTTTAGAATCTACCATTTTATAGTCTAGGATGCGGCCCACAATGAATTTCTTGGCGCCGGCATCCTCAGTTTTATATTTATGTTCTAGTGATTCCCAAAGTTCTTTAGCTGTTCTTTTGTCAATGTAAACATTATACAAAGAGTCGGCTAATCCGTTCATTATGTAATTTCTACACAAGTAATCAGCATTTTTCCAAGCATCCACAGCGGCAATGACTTGGTTATCCTGCTCATCTTTCTTAAGATCTGGAGCATCTTCGTTCAAGAACCTTGCAAGATTCAGTGTGGTCAGATAGAACATCATCTTCTGTTGCCACCTCTTAAAGTTCTGCCCGTTGAACTTCTCAGGTTTCTCCCCATGGGAGACTGAGACAGGTACAACGGTGGGCATTGGCACTCGTACCGCAGCAGCAATCGGTTCTTGTGTTGTATCAACAACCGGCACATAGACCGTTTCAGATACAACAGCATTGTCCAATGCAGTAGTCATCGTGAATCTGAAATTTACACAACACGAGTGTAAGTTTTCCAGATAAAAGAAATAAAAGAAAAACCGTGCCTCAAAATCGAAAATGAAAGAAATCGAAAATCTGTTTTAAGATTGTTACAAATTATGTCTTACAAAGTTCTTTTTACAAAGAAAGATAGAGAGGCACAGGAAAACCGAGAAGGGAACAGAGAAGAGAAATCCGAAAGAAAAAAAAAAAGGAAAATAAATTAAACAACTTACAATAAGCAAATGAAAAGTACAACTCCCAAGAAGCCGAGGCCTGTGTATCACACAGTGTCCTTAAAACAGATTTCGCCTCTCTCCGGTTGCTGGATTGAACGGAGGCGTCTGTCTCCCAGGATGCAACGGCTTGGAGCGATCCCGTAGGCATCACGTACCACTCCCGAACTGATCAGCAGCGTTTGAACCTATCACCTGACTTACCAAAAGAAAACTGTTTCTGCATTCATTTCAGCCGTTACAAAAAGAAAACTGTAGCAAAAAGTGGCTCTGCACGGGGTGGGATCAAATCGGTCCGGCATTCGTGCGGGCGCACACAAGTCGCATGTAAACCGGTCCGTGATTTGCACCCCCCCCCCCCCTGCGCGCGCGAGAGAGAGCCTCTCTTCTAGCCATCTTACAATGCTTAGAAGGAGATTACTATATATCCTCTTCTATTTCCTTTGTTATTTCCGATGTGGGACTAAGTTCCCTTTAACCCATTTTCAAGAATGAAAACGTCTCACTTTGAGAGACAATTTCTCATTCACCCCTTAACCGATTTTAGCGAACCAATATATGATTTTGATCTACTCACGAAGGAGAACACAAATCAATCAAGATCTCTCAATAATTCATTGAGGATCTTACTCAAAAATTGCTCAAAAATCGGTTCGAAAATAGTGTATAAAACACTCATTTTCTAACATATACTATTCCAATCACTTTCCTGCTAGTTTCCTCATTTATGAACCTCCAAAAAAATAATGCATAATGGCGATCATATTCAGCTTCAGAATGCATGCATGGGAAGAATCATGAAAGTAATTTGTGATATAAATTAAATAAGAGTTCAGCGCAAAACAAAGAATATCTATAGCTGTTTTTTTTAAAATTAAATTAAACCACTTCAACCAAGCAGTTATCCATTTTCTAATAAAAGAATTAACATTTCTTAAAACAACCATTTATATATTTCATAAATTGTTCGGAAAAGAAAACGGAAATTCCTTATCTCGTGCGATTCACGTCTTAATTAATATTGTATTTTTTAATAGTAAAAATTTAGACATAGTTTACTGGACTAGAACGTAAGATCTCTTTTATAATAGTTATACACGTGTGTTATACGCGTTAATAGATTGACACTAAGGCCTTCTCTCATTATAATATTAGATTAGATATTAGAGATGAATCCAAAAGCAACCGAAGAGAAATAAACTTATCCCCAATAGAAATATGTATGTACACATACTTGATCAATTCATCATAGTCTCTACTATAGTAGTGATATATATACTTCATTAATCATTCCTTTCTATCGATTATCAAAATATCATTCCGTAACTAGATTACATTCAATTGAATGGTTTTCCTTCATTGCTCAATATATCTATATACGCGAAAGACCACAAGATTGAAAAAGAAAGAATACTGAACACACACACATATATATATATATTGAAAAAGAAAGAATGCTGAACACACACACATATATATATATATATACAGTCATTCATACTAATATTTATTTATGTCCTTATTCTTGTTCGAGTTGACAAACAATACTACAAAGCAAAATATTGCCTTCATGCAGTATCTTAAAAAACAACAAACATAAATAAATACAATGGAAAGGTCGTAGAATTTTTTTTAAAAAGGTAGATTGCAATATCTTAAAAAACAACAAACATAAATAAATACAATGGAAAGGTCGTATAATTTTTTTTTAAAAGGTAGATTCTCATTTCCACCACCTTAATTTTTTTTTCTCTATTCTGAAGTATTAACCTATCCCTAAATTTGGATGTAGATTGTAGACTAATCAGTTTATATTCTCGTAAACTGATGGTGGCTATCTTAAAATATCTTTTTAAAAAATTAGGGGAAGAGAAGCATTCCAAGACCTTCATAATATTAACTTTAAACCCGCCTTATTATTTAAATTGTTCAAAATAAGTACCTTTATGTTGTGTAAAATGCTAAAAGAATACATAGTTTCATATGTACAGCACAGTGTATATAATTAAAAACACATTTCAATAAAGAACAGTGTACTTAATTCTAATACCAGAAAAAAATGAAAATGGATACAAAAACAACCTGCAACAAGTGAGCTATGCCATCGGAGAGGCATTTCTCCAATTTGGAGGGAAATAGACAGAGCAGGAGACTTGTTCCACTCTCACTTCCCGAGTAGGGTGGAGAATGGGAAAAATACAAGATTCTGACTAGATGCTTAGACTGGTCCAAATACCTTGGTCTTGCTATTTCCCGAGATTTTTCAGAGGGCCACCAATAAATCTGCTCTGGTGGCAGATTATTGGGTTAGAGCCTCTTGGCACACTAGGCTTTTACCGACCGGTAATTCCAATGCCCATAGCAGTGTTGATCTTATTTACTCCTGGCTTGGGAATGACCCATCTCGTGTGGGTAACCAACAGGATGAGAGGGGTTGGCGCTTAGAGACTAATGACAAATTTTCAGTCAGGTCCATGTATTCGTTCCTCTCTGACGGGGGGACTAGATGTGCCGCAAATAGAGTCATCTGGAATACGTCCGCTCGTCACAAAGTCCGGGCCTTCCTGTGGTTGGTATCCAAGGAAGCAATCTTAACTAGAGAAGATCTCGCTAAGAGAGGATTAATCACAGTCGTCTCTTGTCCAAGATGTGGGAGTGGGATAAAGACTATTTGTCACTTTTTTTTCAAATGTGTGCATAGCAAAGGTATTTGAGACTTTCTTCTCTTAGGCTTTGGCCTAGTTGGTACCCCCGTAGACGTGTCTTACCTGTGGGGAGAGGCTAGAGAGGGGGAGGTACTTCGGGGACGAAGAAGAGAATGGGATTGCTTAGTGGCGGCATGTTTATGGGGGATTTGGATTGATAGGAACGATGCCTGTTTTAGATATCATTCTTGCAATTTTGTTCAAATGATTTATAAAATTCTGTTCCTTACTTCTTCTTGGTTGTCCATCCCAGGGGCAAGGAAGAAAGCACGCACAGGTCCTCTTTTCTCTTCCACTAGCGCGGGGCCTGGACACGGCAACCACTGACGGGAGCAGAGGGAGAGCAAAGGTTTACACTTTACCTTTGTCTGCAGGACGGGGGGTGGCTTCTGCTGTTGTTGCAGTACTACTACTTTTGGGTTCTTGTAGTTATAGCAGTACGCTTGATGTTATGATATCGGCCTTTTGTATGTTGGTTGTACTATCATGTACTAGTTGTAGGTTTCACCTTTGTGTAATAGTAGTTCTCGCAGTATTATGGCTGTAATGAGATATATTGATGTATTGAAGTTTATATATGAGATCTTGGGGCAAGTCTCGTCTTTTTTTTTTCTTTTTCTTTTTTTTTTAAAAAAAAACAATAACAATTGAGCTATGCTAGTCTGGGTCATTTAAGCATTTAAAGCCACTTTCCCAATAGCAAAGAGGTACTTTTTAGTTTTTAAGTCTCATTATAGTCAAAGTTCCTTAATTTCAATTAAGCACCTGTACAATAACACTATTAGAAAGTGACAACGAAATTTAGAGAGAAATAGATGATAACGATAAATAAGTTCACTGAATTTACATGAATTAAATTTTTTTATAAGACATTTTTCAAAAAAAATTTGCAGAAAGAGGACAGTTGGTCAAGTATTTGCGCTCATGGACTCGATAACTAAATTCGCCGTTCCCAACGACGAGTTTAGTTGTTTCATCATCGCCATTGGGAAATAGCGTGTTTAGTGCTATTTTTAGTTCAAAATTTTCAAAGAAGACTCGTTCCCAACAGCGAGGACATTTACACTAGACTCATTGTTGGGTAGAAAGAGTTCAGTCCAAAATTTTCAAAGAAAACTTGTTGTTCCCAACGGCGAAGACATTGACACTAGACTCGCTGATGGGAATAGCAAGTTTAGTTCAAAAAAAAAAATCTATGGAGTTTTTTTCGAAAATTCACTAAGTCCAATAGAATGTTTCACTCTCTGTAAAATTTTCCACATCTTCGCCGTTCCCAACAGCGAGTCTAGTGTAAATATCCTCGCCGTTGAGAACAGTGAGTCTTCTTTGAAAAATTTGAACTAAACTCGTTGTTCCCAACAGCGAGTCTAGTATAAATGTCCTCGTCGTTGGGAACAATGAGTCTTCTTTGAAAATTTTCAACTAAAAATCAGCACTGAATACGTTGTTTTCCAATAGCGAGGATGAAACAACTAAACTCGCCGTTGGGAACAGCAAGTTTAGTTATTGAGTTCATGAACGCAAATATTTGGACAACTGTCCTCTTTCTGTAAATATTTTCAAAAAGTGTTTTATAAAAAAAATTAATTCGAATTTACATTGTAGCTATATTTGACGAGTGAATTTGGATATAAGAAACTTAGAATTTACGACAGCTCAAAAAGAGATGTTATTCGTTGAATCTCATGTGATGCACCATAAAAAGGTAAATTCAAATTTCTCCTTCTTTTTTTCACTTTCCATATGGTAAACGCCGGTTCTTAAAGCATTAATTGGTTTGAGATTTCAAAAGTTCTCCAATTTTTCTACCAAATTATATTTGTCGAAATCATGTTGTATATACTACACGTCTACACCAGTAATTGGGATGTACGCTATTGGATACCCTTGAAGGAGAAAGAAAAACCAGGTCAGCAAATTGGTCAGTACAAGTGGGACCAATTTGGGTTGCTAGCAGGTTGAATCTGATTCAGTCAAACTTGTTATAAGTTATACAGTAACACCCATTGATGATGCCTAAAATTGGTACCTACCTGAAAGAACTATAAAATCAAGTACCAAGAATAAGACCCTTTTAATTTGTTGGTTTTCTCTTATTATGAATCAAAACTTTTCTGAACAGAGAATAATCATTGAGGGGTTGCCTCAGAGCATCTGTAGTCGTTGTCTAAAAACTCAAAATATGGAAAATTGCTAAAAAAACATGCTGTAGTCGTCGGCTAAAAACCCAAAATTTGGGTGTACGAGGTACTGTAGCTGGCCAAATATAGCAGACGAATTGGCCAAATGCCAAATATAGCGAACGAATCATTTTCGTTCGTCCGTCAGAATTGACGAATGATAAGAATTAAATAAAAAAAAAGAAGGGACGGACGATTATACATCGTCAATCTCAACGGACGAACAATAATCAATCGTCCCAGGTATTTTTCCATTTTTTTTTTTTCCGTTTAGTGCTTTTAAAAAAAAAAAATTAAAAAAAACAAAGGGACGGTTCATTATACATCGTCAATGTTAATAGACGGGCCATTATAGCCCGTCCGTTTACTGTTCATATTTTTAATTTTTTTTTTTTTCCTTGTCTTTTAGCGCTAAAAAGGTCAAAAAAAAAAAAAAAAAATCAAAAAAACAAACAAACGGATCATTATACCTCGTCAAAGTTAAGGGACGGCCCATTATAGCCCGGAAGTTTACTGTTCATTTTACTTTAATATATATATATATTTTTTTTGTCTTTTAGTGTAAAATAAAAAAAAAAAAATTAAAAAAAAAACTTAGGGACGGACGATTATACTTCGTCAATCTAATTGGACGAACAATAATCGATCGTTCGGCTATTTTTTAGCTTACAACGACTGCAGCAACATTCTCTTTTTCCTATTTGCTATTTGCTATTTAGCCAAAATTTGGCATGAACGACTACAGATGCTCTCATCAAAGAAAACCAAAAGAGGGATTCCAAACACTCTTTTATATTAATTTATTCCAACCCCACTCATATCAAGTTTCAGTAGCTCTCAAATCAATTAGTGCAGAAAACAGAATCCTATGAAACATTTAATGCACATCACTTCTTGATATCAACATTCACTTGTTCTGCGCACTTGTCACTATATCCACATTATCGGAGTCAATCATGACGATATGTAAAGATTGGTAGTGCGTGTGAAGATGCTGAGAGTTAGGTTGTCTTGCACATTAGCGGAACTTGGACCCAAAGATGGGGTCCCTCCATAATGTGCGCTTACTTGTCTCAACTTCCGAGGTACTTGTCTCAACTGTCGCGGAGCGACTATGTCGCGCTAGAGCATCCTTCCACGCCTGTTGTCGCGAACACCATGGATTTGGGGTTCAAGTGTGTGAGGTCGGTGTTTCGGTTTGGGGCCCGTGGGCCCAGGCCGGTAGTTGGTTGGTGTTGGGGTGAGGGGGTGTGGCGTTTGGGTTTGATTGGTCTGAAGTGTCCTACGATATCGCCGATGCAGTCTTCACAGTGCCTACTATCAGGATATCGAGCTTCCTCCAGCTTAGGCCACTGGCTCGTGGCAGCGTCGCATCTTCCCTCGGATTGGAAATTTGAGTCGAGATAAGTCTGTGTGGTGAGAAATCGTCGGAGAGAGCTTGAGCGTGAGAGAGGTGAAGGTATCCTCTCCACGGCTCTCTCCTGAGCGTGGTGTTTGGTAGGGTGAGCGAGATAGCTGTTTGGTGAGAAATCGCCTGAGAAAGCGCTATCGTGTGGGAGGTGAAGGTATCCTCTTCACGGTTATCTCTTTCGTAGTGGCTGTGGGAGCGACTGGCACGTTTATAGGATGAGTGGTGGAGATGGTGGGAGGGTGCGTTCGCTGTGCGTGTGTCGTGGGGTCAGCTTTCGATCTGCGGGGCTTGGGCCCAAAGATGGAGTCCCCCCAGCGAGGTGAAGGCAGGGATCGGCGGGTGATAAAATCCTGCCAGACTTGTTTCAGGTGGGTGTGCATGTGTCGTGGAGGCGTTGTACGAAGCTAAACTGACATACTTACAATTTTGCTAGACCGAGTTGGTTTGTCGGCCCACCCTCAAGGGTTGTTGGAGGGATTTGTTGTTTGTACGCGTCATGTTGCTTCATGTATATTTTATTTTCTGTCTGTAGTTTGTACTTGGGCACAGTACTCTGGGTTTGTTTCGTTAAGCTCTTTTTAATGAAACAGGATGGCCAGATTCCACCTTTTCCCTCAAAAAAAAAAAAAAACATTCACTTGTTCCTTCATCAAACTATGGGGAGGGGCGGGGAACAACACAGTCCATAATCTATGTATCACCCTCCTCCACCATCATTCATGGATTTCTACCGAAAACCCCTCTTAAGATCTTGTTGAGTTATTCGATGCAATCAACACAAACCACCGAGAACATATGAGATCATATCTAATCCGGGAAAGAAGAAACCCAAGATGCTATTCAACTAGAGAAGACACACCACCACGACCCTATCTCAAGCCTCACTAGCAAGTACTAGTTGTTTACAATTAGAGAATCACTTAATCTCTCCTTCAATGAAGTACTCTCTCTCTTGGCTCTCAATGGAGACCAATAACAACAATATATAGAGATCTAGAGAAAACCTAGTTTGATATCTTGATACAATAGCCTTTGGATATTCCTGAAGAGATAACCCCACGATAAGAGCCGTCAGATCTGACTTGAAGAGCAAGTTGGATTTTTCACGAATCACCAAGATCCGACCCAAATAACTCATCGGTCGACCGCACCCCAAGGTCGGTCGACCGTCCCTCTCTCGGGAACTTCTGCAGAGTTGGCGGTCGACCGCACCCCATGTACGGTCGACCACAACTCCTGCTGCTACTGCTGTTGACTGTTTTTTTGCTTCCACTCCGTCTTTGATCGTTTCGATTCCTCCATCGTCTCATCGTCTTCTTATCCAACATAATATGCAAGACATAAACCCAATAGTTTCGTCATGTATAATATGCATATTGTTATATCCTCTCTCATATATAACAATTTACTGTAGCGATTTGGGCAAAATATGCATAAATAGCAAACGACTGTAGGGATCCAAAAGCTAAAACATGCATATTATGCAAACATAGAAAACGAATGAATAACCTCAAATTTGGTGTTTTCTATCTTTTGTTTTTAATCATATTGTTATGGCATCCCTTATTCGACTATGATGCAACAGTAAGGTTGCTCGACCTCTCTATTGAAAATAGAGTTTCTCTCTCTAGACTTTCTAGAGAGAGAAGCTCTCCCAAAAAAAAACCAAAAAGAAAACCCTGATCTAGATCTGAGTTTGGAGGGGGTGGCGGCCAGGATCTCGCCGCCCCCTCCCCGTTCGCCGTTCGACGCCCCCTACCCGTTCGCCCTTCACCCACCTCCACCTCCACCTCCATCTGAAACCCTCGTCTAAAACACTCGTCCGCCGTGACATCATCGTCCCCACCGCCTTCAGCGAGCTCTCCTCCCGTCGTGCTCCCCTCTCCTCACTAGGCTCTGAAATTGGGGACACCTCAGATCTGGTCTCCTCGAAGTCGCCGACCCAGATCTGATCTCCTCAGATCTAGGCAATGGCGAGAGGCCCCCTCCTCACATCGCACTCCCAGACGGGGAGGCCGTGTTGATGCATTTGTGTGAGTGGTATTGTTGCCGTGTCGACGCCTTTGTGTGGGTAGTGTCGGCAGCAATAGATCTGATCTCCTCAATATCTATTGCCGTGTCAATGCCTTTGTGTGGGTGGTGTGGAGGGTGTAGTATGTTGTATTGCACAATTGTGGAGCTTGGGCCCGAAGATGGGGTCCCTCCGTGATGTGCGCTCATTTATCTCAACTTTCGGGGTGTCCGACGATGCCGCTAGTGCAGTCTTCACAGCATCTACTATCATGCTATTGAGCTTCCTCCAGCTTAGGCCACTGCCTCTTACAGCGTGTCTGTGTGGTGAGAAATCGCCTGAGAGAGCAAGAGTGTAAGTGTAACCCCTGTTTCCGATTGTACGGGTTATTATTCTTGTATTTCTATTGATATATTTTTCCCTAATTTATTGTATTTGGGTTTTGTCATATTGTGGGCTCACTAATTCTAATTATTTATTATATTATTGTATTTTGGCCCAACTACATTCAAGCCCAACCCATACCTTATTGGATATTGGATCCAAGACTTAGTCTACCCAAACCCACTTCCCCTAACTAAAATCCAGACTTTTTCTTCCCTCAATCCCACGTATCTCTATCCCCTTTATTCACTCTTCCATACTGTTATAACAATCACTCCCCCACTTCCCCACAAATCAGAACTACTCTAACGAACCCACTCTCTCTCTCTCTCTCTCCCGTTCTCTCTCCCTTTCCCGGTCCTCAAACCCAAATAAACCCAATCAAAAACTCCCGCTCCCTCACTCCTTCGTCTTCTCACCTTCAATCAAACCAAACCCAAAACAACCCAACTCGGCTATCCCCTTCCCCGTCTCCCAACTCCAACCACCACCTCCATTACCGTCGTCAACCTCTCGCCTCATCACCCCGTCCATCCCCGCACCCATCTCTACCTCCGTCACCATCTCGCCTCATCTCCGAACCAAACCCACTCCGCCAACACTTCGCCCCGCATCGCCAACTCCATCACATCCCCGACCTCGTCCCCATTACCGAGCCACCCCACCCCCTTCCTCATCGCTATTGACTTCACCATTAACCACCCCGTTGAACCCAATCGAAGCACCACCGGAACCCAACCTCGCCATTAACCCAAGCTCCATCTTTGTCGTCACCGTAGTCCCTCACCAATCCTAGCAACCTCCGAAGACCCCCACATTACCTCGCCATCACCGTCCAAGCCCGTCGACACCGTCACCGCTCTCCCCTATTTTTCAAGCGTGAAACAGAGCTTCGCTCCTTCGCCGGAGTTGTGTCGCCACCGTCACTTCCGCCGTAGCTTGTGGTTACATCGCTTCCCAACCAGCTGCAGCACGTCGCCGTCGCGAGCCCAAGCAGTCGTCGCGCCGTTCGCCTCATTCTCTCTCTCTCCGATCGAAGGAAGAAGGCGATCGGCGATTGGTTACTTTGGCTGTCCGCTGTTTTGCCGCATTCGATCCCAGTCCGCTGTCTGTTGTTCAGGCCGATCCGCTGTAGGGGTCGCGATCTGATTGGTCGGATTTTGCCGTCTCGTGTTCTGCCACACCCGATCCTCTTCTAGTTGTTCGCTGTTCGGATCGAATCCAGTGTGTAGAAGGAATCCCATTGGATTGATTTGGTGTCACGTGTTCTGGCCGCAGCAGATTTGGTTTTGTCGTCCCGCGTTCTGGTCGATCCGGTGTGGAGTGAGTTTGTTGTGTCGTATTTTAGCGCGCATCTTCGCACGTGTTTCTTGGGATTGCTCCCCGGGATTCTGATCCCGTTATTCTTATTTTATTAAACCGTCTACAAGGAAAAAGGCAAGTCCACTTGAACTGTTTTATTTATTCTAGTTCAAGATTTTTGACCTCTTATGCAAGTAGTTCCATCTCAATTATCATAATTTGCCTTGTGTCCCTTCCCGTTAGGAGCATCTAGGGTTTACACGAGTTAACCCGACATGCTCTTGACATCCTATTTATATCTATTGACTCAAACCCAAGCCTAGACATACATTTGACATGAATAAAATAAATAAACTTGTACATGAGGAAAACACGTCGTGATTAAATACATGTTATTACTTGAGATCTTGCGACTTGAACTTGACGTGGTAAACTTGACTTGTTATTGGGAAAATTCACTTGACTTGTTTACTTGGAAAATTCACATTACTTGCTTTACATTAATCTTGGTACATGTATGATGCAATGACTCGATAACTACCCACTTGATGAATATAAACGTGATAGCTTTTATAAAATTCTTGTTGCATGTACTGTTTAGCACAGAGGTTTCGACCCTGTTAACTTGAGAATTAGCACACGGGATATAAAAGAAAGTTTTATCCTACTGAGTCTAGTTTCCAACCCAAGTGACAGATCCTAATTCGGAGTCACGAGTCATGAGATATCACATTTTTAGTCTCTGTCGGTCTGCATTTTTCAGACTGCAGAATTAATGCAACATCGACACATTTAGTAGTAAAATACCATGTAAACAGTATTAGAATGCTATAAAATTTTTCAGGAACCTTATAGACATGCTGAGGGTTCACCTCAAATTTTTGTAGATTTTTATAGTGTATTTATACCATGTTTCTACCCCTTAGAAGTTGACATCTAGTTGCTGCCAGAACAGCTAATCTACAAAGAATTGAGTTTTTGACCTAGATACAGTCAGGATTAGCAGAAAGTTCATGAATATAACTTGTATCCCTTTCTGTCTAGATGTCCATAGCATACTGGAAGTTCGAATTTGGAGTTGTAATCTAGGAGATATCCCTGTTTTAGTGTGACTGTGTCAGCTGTTCCAGATTTGCCATTTCTTGTTTATTTTGTGCAATGCATCATGTTGTTGCATTATCATAATTCCCTTGACATTCTAATAACTACTTGCATATAGATATATGACTTAGTAATAAAATACTAAACAAGCCGGGGTTTCTAAGGGTTGACCTAGTAGTGGACAGTCTCAGAAAATGTACTCGGTAGAAGGTGGAGAATTACTTGTGAAGACGTGAACTTGTTATCTTGTTATCTTGTTACATGAAAACTTGACATGGAAGGTGGAGAATTACTTGTGGAGACGTGAACTTGTTATCTTGTTATCTTGTTACATGAAAACTTGACATGGAAGGTGGAGTATTACTTGTGGAGACGTGAACTTGTTATCTTGTTATCTTGTTATCTTGTTATCTTGTTGTCGTGATACACCGAGTACACGCTCTGTAGACCCCACCACGAAGTCTAAAACGAACACTGTTGTGCGTGCACCAACCTGTGGTATGGGACGCAGTAGTACATGCACTAGATAGGAAGAACAACTTGATAATAGACATACTTGACATGTATATATGTTTGATTAAGACCATTGCTATTAATACCATTATTATCCTTGCAATTTGATCTTGATTCATATTTCCTACATGTACCTTACTCCTTTACTCTCTGTTTTCACTACTTGCTGTCTGTACTTGCTCTAAGGACATTTATTTTTCTTCTTTAGTTAACCCAGCTACAAGTGAACCTGAGGAATTGCCAGAAGGAGTTGGCGAGCAGTACTTTTAGATCGGAGCAACTGCATAATAATAAACTATTTCTTTCATGTTCTTCTTCATTCATTGTAATTCATTTATTTATTTAGACTTGTATCCCGGGCTTTTGACCCATAACTACTATTTGTTTTTCTCAGTATTGATTATCATGTTGGATTATTAATTTCTTGAATTCAGTTATTGTTCTGTGATGTTATTACTTGCGTGGTTGTGATTTATTTTTTGAGTATTGTTGAGTTGAGACTGGTACAGCTTATGAATGATATTAAAATCATTCGCTGGGCCTTCGTCACGGGCTCGTATTCCCGTATTTTGGGAAGCGGGGCGTGACAGTAAGAGAGGTAAAGGTATCCTCTCCACTGCTCTCTCTTGGAGCGGGGTCTTTGGGTGGGGGGGAGCGAGATAGTTGTTTGGTGAAAAATTGTCTGAGAAAGCACAAACGTGAGAGATGTGAAGGTATCCTCTGCACGACTCTCTCTTTGGTAGCGGTTGTGGAAGCTGTGGGCGTGTTTGTAGGATGAGTGAAGGATATTGTGAGAGACTGCATCCGAGCTGCTTCACCTGATGACCACAGTCGACGGGGCACCACCACCACTACGCCCTCGTAATGGAAGCTGACGCCCAATGCCATCGCCCGTTGTGGCGAGAGAAGGTGATATTTCAATCAGCTGGGTCTTGTATTGGTTTTCTGACTGAGAGAGGGGGAGAGAGGGTGAGAGGGTGAGTGAAGATGTTGCTCCTCACTATTCTATGTTGGTGTTGGTCTGTATTTGTGAGAATTCACTGGAGATAGCAAGGGCGTGAGAAAGGTGAAGGTATCATCTTCACGCCTCTCTCCTTGACTACGGTTCTTTGGTGAGGGTGTGATTATCGCAAGATTGTGGGAGGATAGGAGGTGTAGATAGAGCTTAGCGGTTGTCAAAACTCTGCATGCGGGGTTTGGGACCAAAGATGGGGTCCCCCCAGCGAGGAGAAGGCAGGGCTCGGCGGGTGATAAAATCCTGTCATACTTGTTTCAGATGGGTGTGAATGTATGTGCCGTGAAGGCAGTGTACGAAACTAAACTGATGTACATACAATTTTGCTAGACCGAGCTTGTTTGTTGGCCCACCCTCCAGTCTCCAGAGTTGTTGAAGGGATCTGTTGTTTGTACGGGTCATGTTGCTTCATGTATGTTTTATTTTCTGTCTGTAGTTTGTAATCTGGCCCAGTTTTCTGAGTTTGTTTCGTTAAGTTCTTATTAATGAAACAGAATGGCCATATTCCACCTCCCCCCCCCCCCCCCCCCCCCCCCCCCCCCCCCCCCCAACCCAACGAGAGAGAGAGAGAGAGAGAGAGAGAGAGAGAGAGAGAGAGAGAGAGAGCCCCCCCTCCCCCCCAACCCAACGAGAGAGAGAGAGAGAGAGAGAGAGAGAGAGAGAGAGAGAGAGAGAGGGGGGGGGGGGGGCAGTGACATCATCAGATAACTTATCCTATGTGAGAGCAATGACATCATCGGATAACTTATCCAATGTGAGAACAAGTGCCATACACATGGGCATCCTTAGAGGCTGTACCTTCAGTGGCAAGAAGTCTGATCATCCCTCGATCAACCTTAAGATTGACCAGGCCATCTTCGGGTGCTATATGATATGGCGAGGAACCTGTCTACAGTAGTCCCTATATTCTATAAGTACACTGGAATATTGGTATCCAAAACTACAGAAATGAAGAAGCTAAATTGGTTTTTCAAACATGATACTCACAAAACACACCTCAGTTTTTGGCCACATATCAACCCACCCACCCCATTTATTTTACTCATCCATAAACCCACCTCCGTTTGTCCCCACTGATCACATCCCCCACCTATGTACTTTTTGGATATCACCTTATCTGTTTTTTATAATTTTTGACTCTAAATTGTCCTTGCTCTTCAATTAAGGTGATTTAAAAAATGAGTTAGCGCTAATCTAATTGACTCTCTAGCCCACTGCAATTGTATGCAATTGTCAGTGATAGAAAGAAGATGAAAATATAGCTTCGTTAAATGTAAAAAAGGTAAGGATTTAAGCTTTTTTATTTCTTATATTTTTTAATTCAGATAGATGGACCCTACCAAACAGAGATATAATTAACTGTGATTAGATTGGGGGTATTTTGGTCAGTTCACTCAAAACCTACCGGAATATGCTATCTGGGGAATATGCTATCTGGAAGTGGATTTTTACCAAATCAAAGAGGACGCTGATTTATTAATGAGTAAAATAAATGAGATGAGTTTGTTGATAATTGACCAAAAGTGATGTGGGTTCTGTGAAATTTAGCCTACTGAATAACCACGATCCAGACTGTGGCTAGGATATTCACTCATAAAAACTTCATTTGACATCATTTATTCAAAACAAAGTAGTAGTAGTTTAACCATGATCATGCCCAAAACATATTATTGTACCTAGACACGGTTTCACGTTAGAACATATTATCACAACCTAAGACATGGCCCTTGAAGCTGCTTCTATACTCCATAACACTCAAAAGTTCGGCTGCAAGTGCTCCCAACCTTGATCTTGTATGTGTGCTCAGGCTTGAAAAGAAATGGTGGCAAGCGGTGCAAAGCAGCGCACACGCACTGCTCATCCACCTCCTCCATCCACCTACAGCAGTCCCTGTTCACTCGTGGCTCCTCTCTGTGACCTCCACTGTTCCTGTGCCTGCCATGATTCCCATGTCTGACACGATTTCTGTGCCCACCTCGACTTCCACTCCTGCCTCGATTCCCATGCCCGGCCCTACCCCCAGCCCTGCCTCGATTTCCACTCCCATGCCCACTCCCATGCCTGCCCCTCTGCCTGTTGCCATGTCCACTTGGATGCCTAGGGGCACGTTCTCGTTCATCACTTCCATCATCATTGTCATCACCATCACTACTGTCATCATCATCGTCATCATCATCTTCCAAGCTTCCCCGAACACTGGTGTTATTTCGAAGCTCGACAGCCACCGAACTGTTATTTCGAAGCTCGACAGCCACCGAACTCGGCAAAACTGCACATGCTTGGTTCGCAAGGGCAAACTGGCTGATGCACATAGACATGAGTTGTGCAGTGGTGTAATTGGGTAGAAGTGAGATCAGAAACATCCCAATGAGTAATATCAATGCCATTGTTGGTCCGGCCATTGCTAGGATTCTTGTGTAGAGGGGAGGTCTATATATGGATTAGTTCATGGCCATCTTCTTTGTACTTGTGTTTAATCATGGTTTGGAAACAAAGAATGTGGGCAAGAGAATGAAGCTAAGAACATGCTAATTTAATAGAGGTTGATAGAGTTGGTAGAATATTTTCAGTTAGAGAGAGCAAAGATTGTGGAAAGTTTAGTGGTTTGAAGTTAGGTGGGTGTTAGGACCTAAGAAGAGGGGATGCAAGCAGCTTCTACAGATTTGAGTTCTAGCAAAAGAAAAGTATAGATTGAGTTGGGCTGTTTTGACGTGAACTTCTGCAGGCCTTGGGGTTAGAGTTATCAGTAGTCATATAAGCCAGTAAAAAGTTCGAGGGAAAATTCTGATGTTGTAGCTTAAAGAGAGGCAATCCCGATTTCAAACCAACCAGCAATTTCAAAGATCATATGAACAACAAGGATTATATTAGTCTACTTTACATAAGAAGGCATAATCAACAAGTCATAATCAGTTTTTCGTCTATGAGGGGCAAAATAATATGTTCATGGAAAGGAAGTTTACAAATCATTTACTATCACGAATTCTTTCCAGATATCCAGCGCGGAAAGTAGGCTAAGCTGATCGGAATCTATATAGTACGGCCCTTACCTGCTTTGTAGGCGATTCTGTGCTTGCTATCATGACTGCAATGAACCTGCCATCAACAAACTAACAGGAAAATTCTACAATTAGAAAGATGGATTTAAATACATAATAATGTAAGGGTACTATAACTCTTGAAATAAGACACCTAGATAAATTATAATACCTTTCCATCCATCTCCTTCACAGCCAAAAGTGCATCTTCTTCGTGCACAAACCATATGTACGCCAATCCCAAAGGCTCCTTGGAACTCTTGCTTGTTATTATCTTAACTACAACATTATCGCAAGAAAAACAGCACATGTGAAATTGTGTTGCACAGTGAATATATGATAATAGAAGGCAACAGAGAGTAGTTTAGAGATGCATAAAATGTATTGAGAGGTATCCTATCAGGAAATGTGTTATCCCTACTTATAACTACCAGTATCATATTAACCATTGTTCCTTGAACTTGAAGCACTTCTACATGCTATTCAACACTGGAAAGATAAGGACAAAAGAGTCAAAAGGAAGTAAAGAACTGGAACAAAATCTGACCTTTGCTGATATCTCCAAAGCGTGAAAAGACCTTCATCAAAGATCCCTCGTATGTTGAGTGTGACAGTCCTGCATTTTTTTTCAGTGTCCATTAATAAATCAGTAATACTTACAAAAAACCAAAGAATGACAAAAATTATTATTCGATCCTTTTGTTTCGTCTTCTGGAACTCTTGTAATTTTATCCTATAATCAAAAACCAAACTACGATCCAAACTACCAGGAAGAAGAAAGAAAAAAAACAATCCAAACAACTAGCAAGAGCTTAGCTCAGTTGCAAACAATTGTCAACAAGACTTCGGGCCAAAACTTATTATTTTTGTGCAAATTGCAATTACCACATAGATTCAATAGTACATATTATTCCCATAACCAAATCATTACTATATGTGACAAATTCCTTTAACTTAGATAAGTGACTTGAGAACTTCAATGGAAAAAGCAAATTTTATTTTACTCGAACAAGACCCGTCTCTGATTTTTAACTGAGATTACATGTAGTTGAGTTTAGTTCCCTCTAAAAAGTTAGTATATACAGAAAACCTCAGCTTTCTTATATCCACCTTTCATAACCCATAGACAAGCAAGGGCTTGTTCACTCAACTCGTCAACTGTAGGTTGTTAATCTTGAAATAACAATTCAGTAATGGAAAATATATTGAACTTTCAATTTCCTCATTAAGTCTCTCCTTCCTCGTGAATACATATCCACACATCTCTACCAAGGGCAGAAAGCAACTTAAGTTCCACGGAAATTATAAAGAGGTGAGCCCTTCATTTCAAGATGGCTTGACAATCTTCATATAATTGACAAATGCCCAAACGCCGTGTGAACACAAGATACTAATAGCAGTAAACAGGCAGAACACAGTAAGAGCACCATGCAAATAAGCCATAATTACAAATAAATAAATAATTTAGTTAATTAATAATTTAATCCTATACCTATCTTATTGAAATATAGTCTTTGAATTCAGTGGAGGTACACTTGTAAAAAGAATTTGATAAAAAGAATTTGATGGCATATGCTATTAGCTATATAGACCACTAAATGTCAACTTGAAAGTAAGTTTGGAATATTTGACTTACAACCAATTGCTAAAACTCCAGATTATACATGTAACGCCCCGAGCCCGGCTCAGCTGCACACGCGACTACACGTGCGTGCAATACGCGAACAAATAAAATCCTAACAACTGCCCACCACAGGTGTGCCTCACAAAAGGGTGTCCGAACCGTAGGTGACCCTTGATCATAGGCTCTATACTATATACTCTCACTCTTTCACTCCCACCAACGATGTGGGACATATAACCCACGCCCAAAGCAAGCACCGGCCAACTCTTCTTCTCATCTTTCATATCTTTGTCCTTTAGTGCATTTAATTGCCATAGCCCCATAGAACCATCCTATAGGCCTCTTATCAATCCACTAATCCATAGCCCTATAGGATCCTTCTATAGGCCAACCAACCACTTCTCATTATTTATTATTATTATTATTATTATTATTATTATTATTATTATTATTATTATTATTATTATTATTATTATTATTATTATTATTATTATTATTATATATATATATATATATATATATATATATAGGGAAAGCTTCGGTTGTGCACTCCTCTAGTGCACACGGCGTGTGCACTAGGCCTTCGGGCGTTCATATCGACGATCCGAACCGTTCACATTAATCTACACATCTAAATTAGTCTAAATATGTAAAATCAAATCATTTGAAATTCATTTGCCCATCCATCATCTGACTTTAAGGTGTGTTTGGTTGGAGGGAAATGGAGGGGAGGGGAGGGTTTTTTTAAATATTTCTTGTTTGGTTCAGTTTTTTAGGAGGGGAGGGGAGGGGAGGGGAATGGAGGGGTGCAGAATCCCTCCTGAGCCACTTTTGGCTCCCCTCCAATATTGGGGGATTTGGAGGGGAGAGAAATTGGTCCGAGTGATTGGACTAAATTGTCCTTTTTATATCCCTATAAATCTAAACCAAATTGCTTCTATTTTCTTCTTAGCATCAGTTCCTTTTTCTTTTCTTCTAGATTTTTTGGTAGGTGGCTGTGGAGGAATAGGTACGCCTCCATTTGGATGTGAAAGGAAACCATTCTGTTTTATCTCCTTCCATCTTCTCATAGCTTCACTCTCCCCCACAGGACTAGCAACATGACCATGCAATTGCCCTATATTTTTGAGGATATGAGATGAAGTGTTCAAACCAACAGACCCTTGAATAAGTTTTCTGAGTGACCAAATGCAGTTGTCTCGCCAGTTTGGAGAGTTCCCTCATTTCTGCTATGTGCAGGTGCCATGGGTTCTAAGTTGCATTTCTGAGCTTGGAGTAACAAGTCCTGGGGAATTGAAGTCAAGAGGCATGAGTGTATATACAACTAAAAGTAGAAGAGGTACATTCTTCTCATCAAATATATGCCCATTCTTAAGAAAATTAATTACGAGGGCAGCAAACAGTTTTCTTTTTCTTTTGTTTTGCTCTTTTTTTTTTTGGGATTACCAGGACAGGGTCAAAGGACTTTAGCCACCAAACAGTAGCTAACAAATTGAATTTCAAAACATACAGTAAAATCCCAACAATTTGAAAAATATATGTAACTAGCAGGTCACAAATTTATGATTTATTGCATGTGTGAACCTCGGTGTGTAACTAACTAACAACTTTGTTTCAGATTATTGTTACTCAAATTTGAATACCTCGGTGATAGAATTAGAAGCATACTACGTATAAAGTTTTATGTGGTTGAGTTTTGTTATAAAATGTAAAAGGATATAAAAGTAATTTTATTAAAAAATTCCTTCTCTCCTCTTGTGAACCAAACAAGAGGATAATTATTTTCCCTCCCCTCCCCTCCCTTTCCCTCCCCTCCCCTCCCCTGAACCAAACAGATCCTAAAAAACAATGATTTTCAGCCATACAATTTTGTAACACTTCAATGGATGGGTAAATGAATTTCAAATGATTTGATTTTACATATTTGGACTAATTTAGATGTGTAGATCAATGTGAACGGTTCAGATCGTCGATATGAATGCCCGAAGGCCTAGTGCACACGCTGTCTGCACTAGAGGTAGTGCACAACCGAAGCTTTCCCTATATATATATATATATATATATATATATATATATATATATATATATATATATATATATATATATATACACTCTTAAGTACGGGGTGTTACATACATCTCCCCTTAAGAACTCAGCGTCCTCGGTGAGCCCGGAACTTACAACCTAATCCAGGATCCCTTTCTAACCGACGTGGAGAGGACTACCCTGATTCTGCTAGTTATACAGTTCCCTACCCGGACGACCTGTACCAACCTCGCTCCCTCTCAGGCGTACATCTTGCACACTCTCGGTATCGAAAGTCGGCTCTGATACCATTTGTAACGCCCCAAACCCGGTTCAGCTGCGCACGCGACTACACGTGCGTGCAATACACGAACAAATAAAATCCTAACAACTGTCCACCACAGGCGTGCCTCACAAAGGGTGTCCGGACCGTAGGTGGCCCTGGATCATAGGCTCTATACTATATACTCTCACTCTTTCACTCCCACCAACGATATGGGACATATAACCTACGCCCAAAGCAAGCACCAGCCAACTCTTCTTCTCATTTTTCATATCTTTGTCCTTTAGTGCATTTAATTGTCATAGCCCCATAGAATCATCCTATAGGCCTCTTATCAATCCACTAATCCATAGCCTTATAGGATCCTTCTATAGGCCAACCAAAGGCCAACCAACCACTTCTTATTATTCATTATATATATATATATATATATATATATATATATATATATATATATATATATATATATATATATATTATTATTATTATTATTATTATATTATATATAAACACTATTATTATTATTATATTATATATAAACACTCTTAAGTACGGGGTGTTACAATAAAAGCTATTACCTACTAAATTACAAAGTCGTGCATGTTCGATTCTCTGGATTAACATCTAATAGTGAACTCCAACCATAAGTAATCATAACCTCTACTCTTACCCCTTTTCCTTCCCCAACTATCTCCCATATCACTTGTTATGCCCTCCTCTCTCAAACTCACATACGCATCTCTACTTAGTTTCTCCTTCAGCCAATGTCGATATAAGGACATGTTGCCTACCGAAGATAGGCACGCCATCAACATGGGTTAACACGTCATTCAGGTGATCATTTTTAATTGGACAGGGATTTTGGTATCTTGATTCTTGAGCAAGTGTCAGGTTAGTGTGTGTTGGATATATGTTCAACAAGAATATGCACCCATTATAGAAGTTCTGGGGGCAACTTAACTTTGGAGAGATAAACAAGCATAAGTGCAAAGTTCCTTTAGTGGACAGTGGATACAGTTTGGAATTCAGTTAAGCTATGATAATTGAAGTTATGTGGAGTTCTGCTACATACTTAAGCTATTATAGCCTTTGCTTGTTTGGGGTCATTCTGGAGTTCAAATAACGGGAGCTATCTGTACTCCAGTCTAACTCAATGTATTCCTCAAGTGCATACGCTTTGTCCCCATTTATTCCTTGTTACCAAAGACGTAACAAAAGATAACAGAAGCTGTATCCTTTAACTAAAGGTAGAGATAATCTAATCTAATCTAACTAAAGTTACCATAAACCTATTTCTACATAAGAAAAACAACCGTAATTATCCTAATTCTATTCTGCCAAATAGGATCCTAGAGTTCAAAAATTCAAGTTCTGGAATTTAGTGAAACACTTTCAGATTCAGACCTTTTTTTAATGACAAAGAAACTCTTTTAAGGATGGAGCAGCCCATAATCCCTCTATCATGCTTAAATAGGCAAACATCTGATTTAAGAAACAATGAATTAGATTGGCTAATGGACCTACAAATAGGGGTGGCAACGGGTCAGATTCAGGTCGAATCCTATAAGATCCACATGCGGATCCAAATTTATTCGGGTCGTATTCGGGTCGGATCCCACTATTATTTCAGATCGGGTTTACAGATTATCCAATATCCACTTTTTTATATAAATTATTAACTTTTTGAGAAATTTTTTCCCAGCCTATAAAACTAATTGGTAAACTTTACATTTACATATTCAAAATACTGAAATAAACATATAAATAAAAATTACTGAAACGAAGAAGAATCTTATCTCAATAGCTAAGCATAAATTTTCATCTTTGTAATCAAAGAAAATGATAATCTTTTGGCATATGTGTATTATGGAAATATATTGTATATTAATATTTGCATTGCCTAATTCACAAAATCCATCCTACCAGACCTATAAAAAAAATACACTATCTAAGCTTTAAAATCTTTATGGATTTAGGATATATGTTTAAATTAACATATATAAATATATATAATTCAGATTATCCATCAGGTTAACGGGCTCGGATTCAAAAAGATCCATACCTTGATCCAATAAGAAAATGGATTTTTTATGGAGGATCCATACCCTAAAATTCGGGTCGGATTCGGATCGGGTATTGGGTTATGGATATTTTTGCCACCCCTACCTACGGACTTAAATATTAAACATAGTGTTAATGCTTTAAATTTTAAAATAATCTTACATGCTTTAATTTTAAAATATATAGTATTACTTAAAAATCTAAACAGAATGATTTGTTTGATTGAAAGTTAAGCATTTTTTGAAGGAAAAAAGAACATATTCACTTGGCTTCATAAATCATTTATATTCAAAATTACTTCAAATGGACAAGCATTCATTTCCATCTGATGCCTTCCCATGCATTGGCTTGAAGCATAATAACAACTCCACCCAATCTACCTCTACAGATGTGTTCAAACCACTTAGTTCAGACAGGCATGAACGAAGCTTAGTTGGGGCCCTTGGAGGCCCGGGCTACCTGGAAATTAGGAAAAACCCCTTATAGGTATCACGTTTACCCTTGGGCCACCCAGAAATTATGATAAAACCCCTACTTATATATAAGATTGGTTGATTTTGACTTTATAAAGCCCATACACATAAAACCACAAAAAAGTTAAATTTACATTATAATTAGTTGTGATTTGTTTTTCTCTAAAGTTGTTTATTGCTTGGCCTGCCCGCAATATAGTTTTGGCTTCATCCTCAGGGAATGTGTTATGATACTCAATACCATGATAGATCAAAGCAATTGAAAAGCCTAACTATTGAATGTAATGTGCACATGTCAAAATTATACAAAGCAGAAGATGGAAGGACATTAATGTAGTATAAGCATGTCCATAACATATCTGCAAAACTTGGTACCCGCTGCCACTTGAGATGTTCCATAAGAGTAACAAGTTAACAGAATCCTCAGCAACAGTAGTAAAAGCAATTCCGGTAAAATAAAACCTATATCTACCATGTTTACTTAAATGAGAATTTCCTTGCACAATTTCTGTTGAATATCATAAATAATAGTATACAAAATATCAAAAGTAGTTTTTGTTTACTAAATTACTATATAGCAGTTCAGGGAGGAAAAAAAATTAAACAAAACTTGCAAACCTGTGTAACTTCGACGCAATAATGAGTAAAGAAAGATTAATAAATAACAAGTCTACCAATTTAGCATAGCTCCTGCATATGAACTCTCTCACGGTCTAGTGAGGGTCATGAGATAAAAAATTCCTATGTGCAGAGGCGATAGAACTTTTTCAAACAAATTGAAGGCACTCGCAGCATTTAGTGTTGTTAGAATACAAGTGCAATTTTCCTCAACCATTCTACAACTTCAAAGTTTTAGCTTAGTGGTATGGACTTTCACATGATATCATAGCAACCCAGGTTCGAATCACACCGGCTACGCAATTTAAATGCGGATTAAAAAAAATAAATACCGTTGCGAATAGTCCAGGTCTTGGCCCGCAATTTATTGAGCATTTATCTCGTCATTTTGGCCCATAAAAAAATGCGCTCTCGACCTGAGGGGGCGTGTTAGAATACAAGTGCAATTTTCCTCAACCCTTCTACAACTTCGAAGTTTAGCTTAGTGGCACAAGTGTCAACCCTCTCACTTGCCTACAGGCTGAACAAAAATAGAAAAGAAATAACTAGTTTAATGGAATGAAACAGACCTCCCTGCCCTTGCCTACGAGTTTATTGTTGCCCATTTTCTAACAAGTATGTCCTGGAGGTACAACAACCCACAGCCTCAAGTATTGATAATGTTACAGAATGTGTATAGAGGGTTATGTAATTCAGCTCCGCATACCGCAAATTGACCGCATCTATGCACTAGATATGGGTTTTTCTCTTTTAATTAACGAAAAAATTAGTTAATAATAAATAACAAAATATACAATGAAGAAGAAGAAGAAACATATGTCGTGCATATAAAATTTTTACTTAGAATGAAACAAATATAGCCAAATCTATTGGGTATGGACACAATGAAGCACAACAATATGACTAAAAGACTATATATTAGATATTGGCAAATTAAGTTTAAAATCATGATGATGCTATATTAAATGCTAGCTATCCATACAAGATTTGCAATAACAATGAACAAACTCATAAAGCATAAGTAACTACTAATAATAGCATAGACTCGATGCATAATAAAAAAAATAGAAATAAGATTGAAACATAACAACATATTAACAACTTATTAAATTGCAATTATCAAATAAGTCTGCAACATTCATTAAACAAAGCATAAACCATATATAAAAAACAACATAGTTGTTCCAATTCCATATTTAATAGATTGGGTCTGATTTGGGTCAAAAGATGCTCTTGTTTCAGACCCGATTCCCTTAAAATGGCTTTAAACAATAAAAGCATATCCTCAAATTAGGTGGTTCCATACTAGTTTGTGCCGCATCTTGGGGGATATGCGACCAAATTTCCAAGGAAGTTGTGGCGCACACCGCATTGATTGGCGCAAATGTGCCGCATATTTCCGTGGTTTAGAACACTAAGTATTCTTTTTAGATCATAAATTTCTACCTTATGATTTACTTCTTTTGTATATTACAGATAACAATATACAAAATATAAAAAGTACTTTTCTTTCTTCTAAATAGTAATTCATGCGGAAAAAATAAAGCGAAAGTTGCAAAGATGTAAAGTTGACATACTAATGGGTAAAAAAAGATTAAGAAATAAGTAGTCTATCAATTGAGATAGCTAATGCAGTATGAACTCTACAGCATATAGTGGGAGATCATGAGTTGAAAACTCGTCACGTAGGGCTTTTCCAAATAAATTGAACGTAATCAGAGAATTTCGAACCTACCCTCTCCCCTGCCTACACGTTGATGCCGCAATTTTTTTTTCTTTCTAAAGCCTTCTCTAAAATGGAATGAAGCTAATTACAACTGCACTGCCCTAGGATTATATAGTTGTCCTAATCTGGCATTCTCTGACAAGTATGTCCCAAGTATAACAGCCCACGACCTACTCAGTCTTCCTGCCTGACACAAATTCGCAACTAATAGGAAGAGAGAAGACATAAAAGTAAAGAACGCTGCAAGACTTTTCTTAACCCTTGTTTCTATTCCTATGTTATGCTTGTGAATTGTGACAAGTCCACCCTTTGATTCTACTAAACAAATGCAAGACACAAATTTGCACATATTGATTGGCAACGATGGTTCGTTACAATGGTTATAATTTCTGTACAAATTCAAAGTATACACGTTTACAAATATAATTGTTTGAAATGTGATTTTTTGTGAAAGTTCTAACCAGTTTTACCGGGTTCTCTCCACCCCCTCCGAACCATGATCCAGACCTTGCGATCCAATTCATGGTGGGTTCTCGATCTGGATCTCTTAAACTAGAGATACACATATAGTTTACTCAATATCTTCAAATTTAGCACATTTATTCATTAAACCATGAGTTTCTCTTCAAATTCTTCTCAATTAGTGATGGAGTTCACCAAGATTATTACTCTTATATTTAACAATGCATGTAACTATTGCTTTTATATATTCATGTTCTCTCGTTCTCTATGTCTACATGCACACATTCAAAGATATGTTTATATATTATTCAATGATAGCCCCAACTCATCCTATCCCCAGAACCACGTACCACACAAGGTAACGAACCGTGATCTTGTGACCGTACCACAAACAGAAACATACTGCGAACCTGGAAACACTGGTTCTAACAATTGTACCACAACTACTTCGAGAAATATTTTGATAATGCCCAATTTAAAAATGAAAGAATCAAAGCATTCCTCCAAAATCTGAAATCTAGTCTAAAAGAGAACTTGAAACTCAAATATGGATTTGGAACCCCTATTTTGGAAATTACTTTGAAAATGACAAATTTGCAAAACATAATAATAAGTACCAAAAATTACCTGATCTTTGCACTTCACTGTGAAGCTGTAGAGCACATATGCATTACGATACGAGCTTAGTTTGACAAACATGGGTGTGTAGCTCTTAGGCCAACATTCAAAAAAAAATGATTTGAGTGAGGAAAGTATGAGATTCCATTTAAAGTGGTTCCAAACACTTGGTCACATATAATATGGGACTATATATGACAAGGCTTTGCCTTCTTTTTGCCACAACATACAAACAAAATGAAACATGAAACAACCTGTTAGGAAAGTTATGAGCAGAAGCTACCCCACAACTAAAGTGAAATTGAGAAAGTAAAAATCAAGTGGATATGGATATTTTATGTGGAAAACCGCCAAAGGAGAAGGGGTAAAAACCACGAGTAAGGTAGTAAAATTTTACTGCTGAAAGTATGAATTACAACATTCTCTCTAAATATAAGGAGAGAACAATTTTCACTCTCTCTTATAATAGGAGAAACACTCTCACAAGTTTGAGGAAAAATACAAGTATACAAATTTTCTATTAGGGGTTACAATTTTATCCCTCTTAAGAACACTCTTGTAATACTCTCTTTCTTTCCTAATCCCTCTTTTTTTTCTTAATCCTCACAAAGTTCTTATTACTCTGTTGCATTCTATTCCATTCCCTTGATCCCTAATTATAGAGAATGAAGATGAGAACGAGACAAAGAGTCACCTTCTCTCACCATCCCCTGTCACTCCCATTTTTCTTTCATTTGTCAATAGTGTGGGGCTGTCAGCACCGAATTCGGTGCCGACTCTCCATTTTTCCAAAATAGGCCCACCTTTGTTGACATTTGGTGGGGCCCTTGCCCACCTTTGTTGACATTTTCCCACTTGGAGACTTGATGGAGGATTAATCATGTCTCCACACGATCCTTGCTACCTTGCCATTCTCATGCTGATTACGTTTCTGCTAGACCACATGAGGATTGCTACCTTGCCATTCTCATGCTGCTTACGTTTCTGCTAGACCGTACGAGGATCTACACCATTCAAACTTGCCAGTGTTAATTGGTTTGGTCATAACATCTGCTAGGTTCTCGTTGGTGTGAATCTTGTGCATATCCACACTGCCTTCCTCGACTACTTCTCGAACGAAGTAATACTGGACTCTTATGTGCTTTGTCCATGAATAAAAGGCTGGATTACTTGCGATGTGTAAGGCACTCTGACTATCACAAAATAAAACAATCTTCTCATGTTTGTGCCCGAGCTCCTCCAATGACCTTTGAATCCAGACTGCTTCCTTGCAAGATGTTGTAGCCGCCATGTATTCTGCTTCTGTTGTAGATTTCGAAACCCAGCTTACAGCTCCTTCTGCAAGTGTAAACACATAGCCCGTAATGGATTTGCTTTTGTCGAGATCGCCTGCAAAATCTGAGCCCAGATAGCTTTGAGTCTCTGACAGTTAATTCTGATCCTCCGTAAGATAATGTAGCATCTGCGATTCCTCTCATGTATCTCAGAATCCTCTTCACCGTGCTCCAATGCTCTCTATCAGGATTCGCCATGTATCGACTTACCGCTACCACTGCTTGTGCAATGTTTGGTCTTGTACATATCATAGCGAACATCAAACTTTTCCCTGCTGATGCATACGGTACTCAAGACATCTCCTTCCTCTCTGCTTCATTGCTAGGACACATCTTGGAGGATAACTTGAAATTAACAGAAAGTGTGGTAGAAATTGGCTTACAATCTTGCAAGTTGTAGCGCCGCAAGACTTAGTTGAAGTAGGTTTTCTGGGAAAGCCAAATCTTCCTATTAATTATGTTCCGGTGAATCTGCATCCCTAGAATCTTGTTTGCTGGTCCCAAGTCCTTCATGTCAAACTCCCTAGCCAACTGTGCTTTCATTTCTTGAATTCGATCTTTGTTGGGGCCTGCTACCAACATGTCATCCACATACAACAGTAGGATAATGAAGTCATCATCACCATCAAACCTTTTGTAGAACGTACAATGGTCTGAACTAAGTCTGTTGTATTCAAGGCTAATAATGAAGGAATCAAATCTCTTGTACCAACACCTTGGCGCTTGTTTGAGACCGTACAGAGATTTGTTCAACCTTCAAACCAAGTTCTCCTTACATGTTTCAGCAAAACCTTTTGGTTGGAGCATATAAATTTCTTCTTCAAGATCTCCATAAAGAAAAGCAGTCTTCTCATCTAACTGCTCTAGATGTAAGTCAAACGTAGCACACATCACCAAGACTAGTTTGGCTGTCGTGAGTCGAACCACAGGTAAAAATATCTCATTGAAGTCAATAACTTCCTTCTGAGCATATCATTGAAGTCACGATACCGCTCCACTTGGTCATTACCATCACGCTTGATCTTGTAAACCCATTTGTTGCTGATGGCCTTTGTTCCTTGTGGTAGCATAACAAGATTCTACGTCTTGTTCTTGTGTAGAGCTTCAATTTCTTCCCGCAATGATGTCATCCACAGGGATACATCCGAGCCTTTGATTGCCTCCTAGAAGGATGATAGCTCCCCGTCCTCTTTTAAAAGATAGTATGCAACATTGCTCTTCGTAACATACTCTGAGTGCCATGACAGCGGTCTTCTCCTACGAGTTGACCGACGAACTTCTGGAGCCTCGGACTCGACTGGTTCTTGTACCTCGTGCTCTGGTGCTGCTTCAGAAGAAACTAGATCTTCATTTAGTTTATCTTCCACCTGAACTGTAGTAGTCTCTGAATTCTCTTTTGACGTGCTATCGCTTCCATCTTTCTTTTGTAGCTGATCTTCTACAAAGATTACATCCATGCTGACAACAACCATGGGGGTAGTGGGATCCCACCGGCGATACCCCTTCACTCCGTCAGCATACCCCAAGAACATGCACCTTCTGAATTTCGGATTCAGCTTCGTTCTTTCTTGGGCATTGTACATTACGTATGTGGGACATCCGAAGCAATGTAAAATAGAGTAATTCGCCAACTTGCCAGTCCACATCTCCATCGGTGTCTTCAACTCAATTGTCGTTGATAGCGACCGATTTATAACAGAACAAGCAGTTTTGGCTGCTTCTGCCCAAAAAGAGTTGGGCTGACCTACAATCTGCAACATAGCTCTCATCCTTTCTGCAAGAGTCCTATTCATCCGCTCTGCCACGCCATTTTGCTGAGGTGTATATGGGACTGTGAACTGTCTTATGATACCTTCTTGCTTATAAAATGTAAGAAACTCGCCGTCTGTATACTCCCTTCCATTATCTGTCCTCAAGCACTTGATCTTTTTCCCAGATTCAAGTTCCACATGCGCTTTGAAGTCTTTGAACATTGGAAACACATCTGATTTTTTCTTGATTGGATACACCCACAATCTCCTGGAGTAATCATCAATGAAAGACACAAAGTACTTTGCTCCTTCTAAGGACATTTCCGGTGATTCCCATACATAAGAACGAATCAAGTCTAGAATGCATTTACTCCTGGCTTCAGATCTGTTGAACTGCAATCTATGCTGCTTACTTGTAACACAATGCTCACAAAACGGTAGATTCACCAATTTGAGCACTGGAAACAGCTTCTGGTCGGAGATAATCTTCAAACCACGTTCAGACATATGGCCTAGTTTGAGATACCACATCATTATCGACTCTTCTCCCTTGTTGGTCGATACGACACATGCATCAGCTTCCTGCAGTGTTTTTCCATTAAGCATGAATAGATTTGTTGCGATCTTTTCTGCCTTCATGACCACAAGCGCGCCTCTAACAATTTTTATGACCCCATTTGCAACATGGGTCTTGCATCCAAGACTATCTATTTGTCCCAAAGACAATAGATTCTTCCTCAAGCCCTTCACATGTCATACTTCCTAAATAGTGCGAACCGTACCATCAAACATTTTGAGCTTGATAGTACCAATACCAGCAATTTCCAAAGCATGATCATCACTCATGTGTACAGAACCTCTAGAGATTGGTTCGTAGTGTGGAACCACTTTCTCCGGGAAGTCATGTGTCATATTGCTCCTGAGTCTAGTAACCAGACGTCAGAGAACTGCTTTCTACCTCCAACCACTATTGTTGCCTCGCTGTATAGAACTTCACCATCATACTGGGTACTCGCCACATTCCCTTGAGTATTTGATAACTCAGGATCTCCACTCTTTTTCTTGAACCAATAGTCCTTCTTGAAGTGTCCTTTCTTGCCACAGTTGTGGCACTTGTAAGTCTTCTTACTTCTTGACTTTGATTTGCCATGATTCTGACCCCACTGGAGCCACGTTCCGTTGATTTCTCTATCATCACCATCAAAGCTTTCACTTGCTGCGAACTTCCCTGCCTGTCTTCCTTGTTCTTGCACCTGGTCTCTTCTTCCAGAACAGCAACTGCAACTTCGTCAAAAACTAGATAGTCTGTCAGAATGTTGTTCGTCAGGTTGATGATGAGTTGATCATACGAGTCATGTAGACTTTGAAGTAGAAGCTTCGCACGTTCAGTTGTCTCTATTTTGCAACCTATTGATGTAAGTTGTAAAAATAGAGTATTCAGGGTGTTGATGTGGTCGATCACCGATGTCGATTCCGCCATTCGAAGAGTGTACAATAATCTCTTTAAGAAAATCTTGTTATGAAGTGACTTGACCTCGTACAACCTCGTCAGAGTATCCCAAATCTCCTTTATTGTCTTCTTTTCAGCCACACCGGATAGCACACCATCAGCTAGTACCAAGTGCAGATCAGCAATTGTGTTGCCGTCCATCTCGTTCCACTTGCCGTCGTTAGTGATCTCCACGGGCCTATCTCCAATTGCTGCCAAGCAATTGTCCTTCCTTAAGATCGACTTGATTTTTATTTCCCACAACGAGAAATTACTCCCATTGAATTTCTCAACATCGAACTTTGTTGTAGTCGACATTTCTGCTTTACACCCCGCAACCAAAGCTCTGATACCACTGTTAGGAAAGTTATGGGCAGAAACTACCCCACAACTAAAGTAAAATTGAGAAAGTGAAAATAAAGTGGACACGGATATTTTACGTGAAAAACCACCATAAAAGAAGGGGTAAAAACCACAGACAATGTAGTATGATTTAACTGCTGAAAGTAAGAATTACAACCTTCTCTCTAAATATAAGGAGAGTACAATTTTTACTCTCTTATAGTAGGAGAAACACTCTCTCAAATTTGAGAAAAAATACAAGTATACAAATTTTCTCCAAGGGAATACAATTTTATCCCTCTTGAGAACACTCTTGTAATACTCTCTTCCTTTCTTAATCCCTCTTTCTTTTCGTAATCCTCACTGAGTTCTTGTTGCTCTGCTGCATTCTATTCCATTCTCTTGATCCCTATTTATAGGGAATGAAGATGAGAACGAGACAGAGAGTCACCATCTCTCACCATCCGCCGTCACTCCAATTTTTCTTTCATTTGTCAATAGTGTGGGGCTGTCGGCACCGAATTCGGAGCCGACTCCCCATTTTTCCAAAATAGGCCCACCTTTGTTGACATTTGGTGGGGCCCTTGCCCACCTTTGTTGACACAACCCATTGCCAAATCAACTTTTTGTTACTATAACTAGCATTAAAGATCAAAATCACTCATTTCCTTATTTATTTAGGTACATACAGCATTCATGGCTATTACTTAGAAATACATTGTCTGTAACAAAGCTTCTAAGGTCTTATTTGGACAGAAAAAGGTCCTACAGTGCTGAATAATCCTAATTCGAATTATAAATTCCAAGTTGTCTAAGAAGCCTGTATTACTCCGTATTTTCTTCAAAAGACCACTAAACACCCCATCCAGTCAAAACCCCAGTTTTGCTAGTTCCTTGCACTATTATAAAAAATGACAACAATAACATTGCAGACTGTTATGAGAACACAATTAAAACAAGAAAACAAGCCCCTATATAAGCAACGGCAGAAATATAAACAAATTGCACGCATTGTGTTTGAAATAATGCCCATGTTAAAATAAAGAGAGAGAAAATGCAAAATTCTTGGATTTTAAAAGAAGGTGATGTACCTTTAACGAAGATGCGTGATGAAGGGGGGTTTACTTCGTCAAAAGTGGAGGGATTAGAAGCAGGGGAGTTCAGAATGGGCTTGAACAGCTTAACTTTAGGTGCAGGGATTAAGGATTTTGGGTGCATGGAAAGGTGAGTTGATGAAGATGGTGAGATGGGTTTTGTGCAGAGCAGAGAAGGAGGTGGTGGTGGTATTGATGAAGAGAGCAGAAAAGTTGGGAATGGGGAGGATGATAAAGTAGCCATTGAAATTTAGAAATAGCTTTTTTTTCTTTCTTTCTTTCTTTTTTTTTTTTTTTTTTTTTTTTCCTTTTTCTGTACTTATCAAAGAGAGGGATTCTGGAGATTTTAGCATGTTACATATTTACAATAACCCTCCTCTAATGTTTGCATTTCTAATTAAGATATCCCACGCCGTTATTTGTTAAAACATAAGCTCTCTCCTGTATTAAATTTCAGTAGTAATTTACACGTACGATACACGTCTTAATAAATATAGCTTTTTTTACATCAAAAAAAAAAATAAATATAGCTTTTTTAAAGTAAAATTTAGATGTAGTCTGAATTTGAACCTAATACCTCCTTTATAATAGTTACGTACGTGTGACGTATTGGTAGATTTACAAATGATACTAAGGCCTTCTCCCATTAGAGATAATAAAACACAAAGAAAGCTATCAAGTGGCTCACCTTCAATCCTCCCAAAATTAAAGGTCCAGATCTAATCTTATAAAACACATTTTTCCTCCCAAAATTTCAAACCCCAAAACTAATTTTTCCCCCTAAAACTAAAAAATTCATTACTTTATTACTATCTCTCTCTTCTCTCTTCACTTTTTCATATTTCTCTCTTTCTCTCTCTCCCTATTTGTCACTCTCATTCTTTCTTTATTTACTTATAAATTTATATTTTTAAGATTTCATGTTTGTAAATTTTCAGAATTTTTATGTTTTTTTATTGCACATGGTATATTGAAAATAACAAATTTCTCTTCAACAGTTAAATTTAATCATTTTCTATACTTAAAGTTCTAAGAAGTTCGATTTTACAACCCCATTTATAATTATTTTTTAACATATACTAATAGAAACATGGACTTTTATGTACAACTAATTATTGTCATACTATTCAAACTTGAGCTACATAATTGTTGTTTTACTGTTTACAGGGCTTTTCGTATTTTGTATCGTTCCAAAGACGTGCCGTAGGCACGTGCCCACGGGCAAATCTAGTAATATTATAATTTTCTCTGTTTGTTTTCAATCGAGGAAATTGAGAAAGATTATGGAAGCCCCCAAATATTTGTCACTTTAATTACAAAAAACCATGATGTTAGTTCCCATCTTCATTAAATCCATCTATTCTGTTAAATTGAATTATCAAAGGATGAGAATACCCTTTGTAATATCCCAACATATATATATACACTGTATATACATAACGAATGAGATTTTGAACATATTTTCAATTATTATCTATTGTAGGGGTTTTGAGTAAATAATTTTAAGCTTGTGATTATTTATAAAATAAATCATATATATTATGAGTTTTTGAACATATTTTCAATTATTATCTATTGTAGGTGTTTTGAGTAAATATTTTTAAGTTAGTGATTATTTATAAAATAAATCTGAAGTTTAGACATTAACTTTCTTTCTCGCATTCTCTTTTAGCGTCTAGTGAAAATAAAATAAGAAATGCAACGAATTTGAGTGAGAGAAATATAAGAAGAAGAAGAAGAAGAAGAAGAATAAGTGAAACCTTGGAAAACAAAAACGGTTTAATAGATGATGGTGAATGTCAAATATAGAAAGTCGAATGGGTAGATGAGGAGAAAAAGAAATAAGAAATGCAACATACTTGAGTGAGAGAAGTATAAGAAGAAGAATAATAAGTAAAATCTTGGAAAACAAAAGCGGTTTAATAAACGATGGTGAATGTCAAATATAGAAAGTCGAAAGGGTAGATGAGGAGAAAAAGAAGAAGGAGAATAAGAATAAGAATAAGCAATGAAACCTTGGAGAAAGAAAGACGGTTTAATAGATGATGGCGAATGTTGAATGTTGAATGTTGAATGTCGAAGATCAAAGATCGAAAGTCGAACGTCGAAAGGGTTGCTTCTTTTGTAATGTAGTTCTCTGATATTCAGTTGTGATTGATGAATTGATTTAGCAATATATCATTTTCATGATTTTAATTACACATGTGATCATTGGCGTGAGTTTTATTGAAGGCTTTGGATTGTGAATTCTTGATGCGAGATTTAGATTCTTTTGCAATATTGGTTTAATAAACAGTTGGTTCAATTGACAATTTTGGATAAAATGTAACTCTCTGTTCCAGTTGTACGTATTTTATTACGTGAATTTTTGTACTTCAATTTTCAGATCAGTTTTATTTTTCTCTTTGGACTCTTTATCTAGAGCCAGAATATTTTTCTAATCAATTCCATAATTTCATGATTTTTCCATCGGAGTTTAAATACAAACTTTAACCCTGATTAATCCTAATCCTAATTCTTAATCCAACAGCTAACCTAACTCTCCTACACCTTATTTTCTTCCTCCCTGCGCTTCTTTTTCTCCCTCCCTATAATCCCCACATTTGCATACGCCAATCTCTCCCTCTCATTTTTCTCCTACAGTCTAACTCCTACTCCTGACTTCTCCTCCTTGTTCTTATTTTCTAACCTAATCCCTATTAACCCCTCTAATTTTCCACACCTAACACTACACTATTTATATAATAATACACATGCATACACTTGCATGCATATTATATATATATATATATATATATATATATATATATATATATATATATATATATATATATATATATATATATATATATATATATATATATATATATACTCCCCTTCAGTTGCACACTACTTTGATGAGCACTCCGTGAGCACTCCCGAACTAGAGACCCTATGAAAAATCCAAGCCGCTCATATTGTTCTATATGCCTTAGATAGCCTAACAATAAAAAATCAAGTAATTTGAAGTTCATTTGCCCATCCATCATGCTGTTAGAATTTTCAGCCATACAATTTTGTGATGATGTGAATCATGGGCAAATGAACTTCAAATTACTTGATTTTTTATTGTTAGGCTATCTAAGGCATATAGTACAATATGAACGGTTCGGATTTTTCATAGGGTCTCTAGTTCATGAGTGCTCACGGAGTGCTCACCAAAGTAGTGTGCAACTGAAGATCTCTCTCTCTCTCTCTCTCTCTCTCTCTCTCTCTCTCTCTCTCTATATATATATATATATATATATATATATAATATACACCATGCATGCATTCATCATTCTGTCTCTCTCCCTTTCTTTCTATATATACACACACACATGCATGCAGACCACCTCATTCCCTTCTTCTTCTCTTCCTCTGCCTTCTTCAAACCCGAGAAGCCAAGCTCCTCGCCACCTTGTTGCGCTCAACCTCGACACCATTACTCACTGTTGTTCTTGCCACTGCTATTGCACAAACTCAATCCCAAACAACCCGAACTCACTCTGTCTCTGCACGCCGCGCCACCTTGTTGTTGTTGTCACTCACCGTTGCTACCGTTGCTCACTCGTTGTCGTCTTGCTACCATTCTTGCCGCCGTTGTGTCGCCGTCCGTTGCCGACGTCGCTTCTTCTTTCCATGTTAACACCACCATCGTAATCGTCACGTTATAAGGCAAGTATCTTGTACACTTTTTTTTGTTTTAGTACAAACATTTTCCTTGGACTCGTGGTAAGTAGTCTAGTTATTATCATGTTTTATTGTCAAATTCCATTCCAGTCACTTGTTCTATGCTATATCAACTCAAGAGTGAACCGTTAACACATTTCCAATCGTGTTATCGAATATCGAATATTCAACATTACTATCTCTAAATTTCTTGACCTTGCACTAAAATTCGACCATGTTCCCGATGTCGGATTGAAGATTTTTTACATGAAAAACGTAGCCCATCGAGTCCCGAATCTAGAACATCTTACAGTTTCTCAATCTGATGTATAGATTGTGAGATATCGCGATTTTAGTACTATCATATCGTGAACTTCTGAACCTGCACGGGATCACTAACCGGTCTCCTGTATTGAGAATTTGACCATATTCCTGATACTGGATTGAATATTTTCTACATGAAAATCGTAGCCCATCGCGTCCCGAATCCCGAACATCTTACAGTTTCTTAATCCGATGTATAGATTGTGAGATATCGCGATTTTAGTACTGTCATATCATAAATTTCTGAACCTGTACGGAATCACTAACCGTTCTCTTATACTGAGAATTCGACCATGTTCCCGATACTGGATGGAAAAAAGCTTTCTACATGAAAATCGTAGCCCTTCGAGTATAGATATCCAGAACATCTTACAGTTTCTCAATCCGATGTATAGATTGTGAGATATCGTGATTTTAGTATTGTGACTCTGAAAGAATGCGCACAAAATATCGAAACCAGCGAAGAATGAATTTATACGCATAGCTACTCTTTTTAGAATGTATCGTGTGAATATGCGTTGGAAGCAGAAAAGAGTCTACTTTCTAGGATCTCTGACGGAATCGAATTCGCTTTTCTGTAACAACGGGAAGTGAATTTGAATGCAGATATGTGATGTTGTCTAAAAATCCATCTCTACATTTTTGCATATAAATCCGTTATTTTTCATATTTAATGAACTGAGTGTATTATTGTTCTTGTAATAATAATTTGCATAGATATAATAGATTGATAGCATGCATTTTATACCACTTGATAATCCTATAATAACTACTCTCGATACATGTACCTGTTTCATCTCATACCCATGATTACTGCTGTGATATTTTTCTTGATTAAACTGTCTTGATTACACCGTTCTACTAGTCGTACCAACTGCATGCTCATAATTAATTATAAAAAAATAACAAACCGGGGTTATAAGGGTACGACTTAATAGTGGACAGTATAGGGGAGTATTCTCGGAAGGGGGCTCGTGTTTCCCGAAATAGTGATTCTTGATTCTTGATTAATTCTTGATTACACAATTCTTGATTACATGTCTTGATATTATCACTGGAAGACCCAAGTATATAAGTCTATAGAATTCATTACTTAAGTCTAAACATCACATGATTGATATGCACCCGAACTTGTGGTATGAGACACAGGATTGCGTGCATTAGATAAGTTAATAAACAGATAAAGTTGAGATTTTCACTAAGCATGATTCTTGATTACATGATTCTTGATTACATGACCCTCGATTCTTGATTACATGATTATTGATTAATTGCGACTTGGTTATCAATTGATTATACTTTGAAGTCTTGATTACACTAGTTTACGATTATTAGTTACATGATCATATTGTCCCAGTTCTTGTTTTCTTCCATATTGTATTTGCACTGCTACTTCTTGTTTCTTCCATGTTGTATCTTGTTATATTACCATTTTTACTGCTTATTAATACTTGCTGCCCGAAGCTTGCTCTAACGGGTAATTTTCTATTTTTCTTTGAGTTAATAATTATACAGGTACTGATGGACCCGACGAGCAGACTCTCTAGACGATCGTTGCTACTTTCTTACTACTTCATGTTGTTTTTTCTTCCAGTCACTATTTTATCTAATTATTATAGCGAACTGCTTATCGTACTGTTTTAATTCTAGCACCTTGTATTTCCGGGCATCTCGACCCGATATTGATGTATTATCCAGATGATGGTTATTCTATTTTCAGCTCATGTGATCACTATATTTGCCTGCGTGAATGTGTTATAAAGATATTGTTGAGCTTATAATTGTACAGCTTATGGATGATGTATATCATTCGCTGGACCTCAGTTGCGTACCTGTATTTCCATATAGTGGGAAGCGGAGCATGACATAAAAGTTTTTTTAAAAAATGTGTTTATTATTGAGATCGTTGTTTATGTAAAGGACCTAGTTTTATTTGAGTGCATCATATTGTTAGGAAAATAGGATCTTGTTGAGCCTTCGACACGATCAACACAAACCACCAAGCAAACTAGATCACACCAATCACACAAAGCACACAAGAATTGTCCTGGTAGGGACTTTCGCCTTAATCGGTGGAGGAAGTGTCAGGATTATGTCTTGTATACTCGTGGTTCAGATTAGAAGAAGGTACGATGAAGCACGGAGGTCAAAGCGTCAAAGAGAGTAGAAACGAAAACAGCAACATCAGCAGCCAGAACAAGGGATAGTCGACTGTCCAGGGAGATGGTCGACCGTACACCCTACCACGGTTTTACAGGGTTTGGCTGATAGGATGTCGGTCCAATGGTCTTGTTGGACGGTTGACTGCGCGCGGTGCTGTGTTCTTTTTTGCCTCAATTTATTATGTCGTTTCAGCCCAATCTTCAACTCCAAGTCAGATTGTACAGTTCATATTCAGTTACTTCTTCTTCGGGTTATATCTGACGACTGAGAATCAAGATTAACCTAGGGTTTTCTCTATTCTTCTTCTATACATTGTTGTAGCCTCCGATTTGAAAGGCAAGAAAGTACTTCACTGATATTTTCTCCATTGCAAAGAGAGTCTTGGGAGAAAAAGTTCTTAGTGAGTTTAAATTCTTGTACTGAGTGAATCATTAACTCCTTTCCAGATTAAGTGAAAACTAACCGGGATAAATCATCATTGCGTTTGTGTTGGATTGGCGGATCTATTTTCCTGGGTTTTCATTGACTTGTATCATCTACTTCGACATTCTCATTGCTCTAATCAGTTCTGTTGCGCCCCCATCGATGTGTTTGTAAACACCCCACCCCAACAAAGTGGCATCAAAGCTTCAGGTTGTTGAGTTCCTTGGTTAAGATGACAAGTCACAATCTTTGGAAAATCAAGTAATTTGATGGAAATATCATCTTCAATCTTTGGAAGGTAGATATGTATGATGTCATAGTTCAAGAACGCCTGCAGTTAGCCATCAAGAAGAAGGAAAAGTCATCTGATATGAAGGAGAATGTTTGGGATGATATTTGTGAACGAGCTGTAAGTCTAATCTGACTATCATTGGCGGGCGAGGTCAAATGCAAATTTGTTGAAGAAACTGGTGTGGTGAGTTTGTGGAAAAAACTCATAGCTGACTACTCTGGTTCGTTGTTATTAGATCAGATGCAATGGAAGATGAAATTATTCCGTTTCTCATTGAAGGAATGTATCGATCTCTAAGACCACATCATAGAGTTCAACAAGGTTCTATTGAAACTCAAGGCGATCAACGCGGATGTGAGTGAGGAAGATAAAGCTTTCAACTTGATATATTCACTGCTGGTTTCGTACGAGTATTGGATCACTACCATGCTACATGGTAAATTTGCCAAATGGAGTATTACTGTGGATGGTGTAATCAAAGCATTGAAGGAAAAACAATTTAGGAAGGAGACTTAGAAATCATTGTCTACTCCGAGTTGTCTTGCACTGGAAAGTGTTGGTGTATGCCCTATAGGTCAGTTGTGTATTCACCTTGCTAGTTTATAATGTATTATGACATTTATTTTGTATATGAGGCATTTTATTTATTGGGTTGTTTATTGTGATTAAATGAACATAAAAAAATTCTTAGAATAGTAAGTTCAATATCATGGAACATCAAATGCATAACTTGATTGTGAAATCCTATTTGTTGAAATCAGAATGCTATTCTTAAATGCCCATAGTCAACGGGTCATGGATGTGAGATATCAAGTCATCGTATGGATACATATTAGAGTAATAATGTACTGGACTAATCCACCATGAAAACACTGCATGGATCGTTACGTGAGTGTCATAAGCAGTTATCACAGTGACCATGTTGTACGTGGTTCTTTAACTTGAAGTCACTACGGTTCCCTAAATGAGAAGTTATATGTTTTAATGTCGTCAAACGTCGCATGTAATAAGGTGATTATAAAGATGACTATTTGTAATACCCTAAAACTTTTTTTTTATAAAAACATTATTTTTCACGTGTTGTGCACGTGCAAACTTCATGTGTGTATCATTTATTTATTTTGTATGAAATCTCATTTTTGTATGAACAATTATTTTCCTTTATTTTTCTAAAAAGTCTATTTCCAAAAGCCTAAAACACTAATTAATTGTTTTAGCCCACTTTAATTAATTATTAATTCGTTGTCTTGGCCCACAAGCTTAAGCCCACTATTTATGAAGCCCACCAATCTAATTAATTAATTAAATGGTCACACTTGTCATGTAGAGATAATTGGTGAACATTTTGATTAATTAAATTGTATAACTTTTAAATAGGGGTACTAGGTGGCACGTGCGAAGCATGTAGTGTGCAATGCACACTTTAGTTGGGCCGGTTTGTGCTTGGAGGAATGGGAGAGTGGGTTATGTGTGTAACACCCCGCAAAATTAGAAATTACAATTTTGCCCTTGGGTGTTACGCACGTATATTTTGTAATGTGTTTCACTACATATTTTGGATTCTTACTATTTATACATTTTCCGTATTAATTTCAGTTAACTAAAATATAATATTTCAATCCCTGAAATTTACGTGCTTTATACGTGTTTTGATGCACGTGTTTCCACCACTACGTACAATATTTTCTATAGGTTTAAATTATTTATTTTTATATATTTAAATCTATTTTATAAAACTGAAATTTATTTTCCCCTTGTTTTGATTAAAATGCATTTTTCGATTTTCTACACGTATAATGCACGTGCTTTCTACGTGCTGAGATTTCATCATGAAATACATAAAATTAATAAATATATTTTTCTTATATTATTTTCAATTATATTTAATAATTTTTCATCAATAAAGTCGATTTTCGCATTTTAATATTTTACGTGCGACGCACGTGTTTTCGGTAAACACATTTGTTTTTCAAAATAAATCTCGGAGTGTGTATAACACACGTGATTTTTAAATAATATAAATAGTAGTATATATATATATATACTAGTAGTGTATACATATAAGTTAATATATGGATAATGGCATTTGTTATAAAACTTGATGGTATTAAATGTGTATTTAGCATGGGGCCCCCACGGTGAGGATCAGGTCACATATGGGCTGGATATATTGTTTGGAAGCATAATATAAATGAATTAGGAGATGGGCTTGGCATATATGGTATAAGTGGATTAATAGTGTGAAATTGTAATTGAAAGTGGGAGGCTCACTTGACATACAAGCACACAAGTGTGCTGGCCGGTTGGGGCATGGGAGAAAAGAGAGAATTAGTGGGAAGTTTTGAATTGAATGTGAGAGTGAATGAGAGTTAGTGTGAGAGAAGTGGGGAGGTGAAGAGTTGGGATTTTGAGTGGTGGAGAGATGAAAAGTGAGGAGTTAGGGGAGTTATGAAATGTGAAGAGGTGAGAATTAAAAAGAGAATTAAAATGAGAAGTTATTAGGTGGGAGATTTTGCAATATAGTCCCTAGCATTGTCCTATAAATAGCAACTCATCTCTCATTCTTTTTCACACCAAAAATAAAATAAATAAGAGAAAGAGAAGAATGAAAGAAAGAGAGAAAAGAGTTTGTACTTGGTGGCCATTGCTAGGGGAAGGGAGCTTGCTAGAAGGAGGAGCCATTGCTAGGAGTTGTCTTGGAGCTAGAAGAAGTGTCACATCTTTCCTTCAATTGTTCAAGCTTCAATAAGGTGGGTGACCCCATACTTTCTAATTTAGAATAATGCGTGCTAAGTAATAAATAATGAGTAGTATGGAATTTCTTATATGATTTATGCTATGGTATGAGTTGAGAATGATAAGTAGTTCATGTATGATTAATAAATTAAATCATGTTAGGGATTAATGAGAAAAAGGAATTGACTGATTATTTATCATACATTAGCATGCTATTTAATGAATAGTATAAGTTTAATATGATAATTAGAAAATAAATTCATGCTTTTGTGTATGTTAAATTGTAGAAATATTATTGTTGATTAAGAAACAAAACATTGTCATGTTGCTTAGAAATGAGAACAAAAAGTAAGGAGAAACTTTCATTAGCTTGTTAATGTGCAAATGTAGAAACTAGTAATTATGAGATTATTGGAAGAGATTTCATTATGGTTAAAAAGAAATTTTTCTTTTAGTAAAGTGGATGGTTTCTTACTTTCTAGTTGTAGAAATACCATGCTAGAAATTATAAATTAGTTTTGTGAAAATTCATATAGAATTTTGGAAAGAATTATTGTATTGGTAATAATTATCCATAACAAATATTTTTAATAAATTTATCAGCATAAGGGCTAATATTATAATTATATTAAACATGGTACATCATTTACGATATGCAATAATTTAGTTTAAATTCCGGGATGTTCATGTTTATTTAGTACTTTGCAATATGGTTCATAATTATTTTAACATATGGGTACATATACATTATTTCAAACCAATTGATACCTTCAGGAATATTATATTATAAGCATGTATATGATTATAATAACTAGTATCATACACGTGCACACGTGCACGGGGGAATAATGGAAGGGATAATGAAAAGGGTAAAAAGAAAATAATTTCCGAAACTGATCCACCGTGGAAAATATTTACCCGACTGGTCCACTTTTAAAAATATTTACCAAAGTTAGTCCACAACTGGTCCACTTTCGAAAATATTTGGCCTATGTACCCATGCAAACTGTAGCAAACTAGTTGTTCGGCTACTTGTGCATTGTATAATGTAGTCTTCATATTTACTACAAGGTTTATATGTTTTAAGAAGAAATGTAAAGTATTACTTTTGTGAAGTGATTTTCTTGAAGAGAATTTTACTCTTATTTGTTCGAAGAATATTCTAAGTAAAGTGAGACACTATAATGGCTTGATTTTATTATGAAATCTCATGTGATAGAATTGTGTTCTTAAAAGAAATTATTCCTTTGCTTATAAAGAATGTGAACGGATGACTAGATAATGAATAATGATGAGACTATGATTACTTGTGATTAAGTTGAAAGAAGAAATTATATAAGTTTAAGACATGATTACTAAAGGGTATGTGTACCCATGTTTCTTGTACATGAAAGATTATGATTAAGAATTAGTAAGACTTCGGTTATCGGTAATTTTGAAAGAAAGAATTGATATGATTTTGAGATAATGCCGTCGGACGATCTCGTATTTTGTGAATAAATCCGGTATGAGGTAAAACTGATTCTAGGGTGATAACATATTCATGTCTTGAACTAAAAATAATTAGGCACTTAAGTGAAGATGTGATAAACTTGTGCAAACGTAAATGGGTGCTTCTATATAGTCGGCGGTGGATCTCCGTGGCTATAGACCCAGTTGGTGGACTGTGGTTGCCCCATAGGAGATGGACTGTATTTTATCCGGAACTTAGGGTAGTCGACGGATGTTTACCATACTCCAAAGAATATGTATATACCGGGGCTGGAAGGGCATTTACGGGATTATTCTCACGATATAATAGCCAGGGAGGCTGGGATCTGTTATTATAGCCAGGGAGGCTGAGATCCGTATCTGTGGAATAACTCTAAAAGTTGTTTTATTACTGGGTAGTCTCATGGCGAGGGATCGAACCCTTCAATGTGGAGTACGTAGGCGCTTGCCCTCGGACCTATGTAGTATGGGATGCATAGAATCTGAACAAGTGTGCATTAGTGTCATCCTAGTGTAGAATTGTGTGCATTAGGCATTAAGGCATGACATACACTTATATTTAGGATAATCACATTTGACACGTTATTTATTCATTTCAATTTTATTGTGTCTTCTTAAAGTATGAGATCGTTATATTATTCCCGGCATAGAGATGATAGCCGTATATAACATTTCGTCAGTTGTAAGTAACTGACGTGCCTACAGACTGACATGCAGGTAATGGACTATTCATGGAGTTATAAAGTGGATATGCTGTTGCTGTTTAGAAGTTAAAGATGTTGCAAATGATGTTAAAGTTATGCAAGTTATATATCATTGTTGTAATCTTTTAGTCTTCTGCTGTGCTTCAATCAAGTGTAAAGGAACTCTGATGTATTATGAATGAAAAGTTTTAAATTCCTTGTAAAATTGTACGAAGTGAAGTAAAGATCCTGTGAAATCTCGAATTTATCCTTATTTGAAATTCGGGGCGTTACAGTGTGCATGGGTAGTTATTTGTGTGTGGGTGGTTGCTATAACTCCTACTCCTATCCTAGCCCTTCATTATATAACCATCCATCGAATCCTAGCCCTCCAATCTACTCTAAAATTAGTATAAATACCCCTCCTATTTGTTTGTATTTTACACTAGTAATCTATTGAAAGAAGAGAACAATTACATAGGAGATTTATATTAGTGTGAGTTGAGTGTGAGTGTTCCCCTTCGGAGGCCGGCCATCTCTACATTGGAGCTCTCGGTTTGTAGCAAGGAGCAAGGAGGAGAAGTCGTTGCACTGCAATCTAGGAGGAGAAGGCACTCGCTCGCAATCTAGGAGGCTCTAGGGGATTTTCTTAATTGGTTTTCTTGAAAAGGTGGGTGTTTCTCATGACTTCTAAAGTAGAAATCATGTTAGGGAGGAAATTGAATTGTTATTATGAGTTACTAGTTGAAATGAAATGCATGCTTGCCTAAATAGGAGGGAATTGAGAAATTAGCAAATATGTGTTGATTGATTACTATATTTATTAATTATGAGTAAAGTGAACGTTCTCGTTATTTCTAATGTTAGTATGCAAAATATGTCATAAATGTGGACTGTGTGGTTTAACTAGTAAAAGACTAGCATCATGTTTATGGATTAAAGTGCTAAAGTAGAATGGGGTGTTAAAGATGAATTGATAGAATAAATTATTAAGAAATGATTGGTGATAGATGTCATGAAATTCCCCATTGCTACTTATGCCATTAGAATGAATGAAAAAGAATGCATTTTTGCAAACAAATGATTGAATGCATCATGTGTAATTAATTAATAAAACAGAAGTTTTTATAAAGCAAATGATCATTGTGAAATACGGGTTTACTGTAAATTTTTAAGTAGATTGTAATCTGGGAAGTTATGTTTCAAAAAGAGAAGAAAATATATTTTTAGACTTGAAAAACCCCACAGCACAGCCGACTGACTATGTGTAACAGCCAACTGTCCTGGTCATTTTGATTTCGAGTTGAAAAACATCACAGAGCAGCCGACTGATCACATTTAACAGTCGACTGGCCTGATCGTTTATTTTTTAATTTAAAAATCATAGCGGAACAGCCGACTATCCATATGAGACAGTCGACTCCTCTGATTAATTTATTCTCGAGCTTTAGAAACTCGCAGAACAGCCGACTGGTCATGGTTAACAGTCGACTGCCCTGAAGTTTCAAATAATATCTGTGTTGTGGGAGAAAATCTCTATGACCTGAGGCTTTGTATAAGTGAGACTGTTTTTACAAAAGGAACTCTTTTGTTATTATTAACTTAAATTGTTTCTTTAAGAAATTTCGAATGGATTGTTTAAAAAGTTAAAATGAGATTTTGGGTAATGAGAAATTTGAAAGGTGTGAATTGTGAAACAATTGAAAATGTGAACTGTGGATTTGGAACGGATTGAAATAGAATTATGTGAGCTTATAAATTAGTGAATGCGACATGTTTGAAGAATTTCAGTACCCAAGTATATATGCATTGAATTATTGATTGTGATGAGTTATGAAAAATGTGAATACATGAATACTATGCTTTTGAAACATGAATGGTGGCTAATCATGAAAAGCTCTTATGGGTATGACATTGTAATTATGAGTTGAAATCGATAAATTAGGATATAGCCAAGCCTTATACCGGCAGAGAAATGAATTGAAATGGAATTTGAAATGAAAAGACCAAGATTTGGGTCATGTTGAATAAATGGTTAAGACCGGTATAGTGGAAGTGCTACATTCTAAGAGATTAATTTTATTCATGATTCAATTAAACTAAGGATTAGATACATAGTGAAGATATGATGAAAGTAAGAGAAAAACATTGAGTATGAGGGCCATTGGATTGGCGGCGTGAGAGTATTCACAGGCTGTCTTCACAATGCATCGTAACATGACGTGGATACTACTCCAGAGTACCGTCCCGGTGGCGATGCTCGTGGGATGTTTGGTGACTGCGGGTGGTGTCATGTCCCATGACGGAGGCTGAATTGACCACAGACTGTCTTCACGATGTGTCGTGACATGACGTGGAATTTCCCTCCAGACTGTCTGGACATGAGCTCGTAAATCATAGAACATCTAGGATACTTACCGTAGTTACAGTAGTAGATTAAGTCATGGCGAGGAATTGAACCCTACAAGATGAAGAACGATTAAGGGCTTGCCCTCGGACCTATGTAGTATGGGATGCATAGAATCCGAACAAGTGCGCATTAGTGTCATATAATATAAATAATTGCATTAAGGAATAAGTGCACATTCACAACACAACAACAATAGGATAGTCCCTTTAGCTTTGTTTGTGACAAGTTTGTGTTTGTTAAGAAATGAGAATCATTATTATACTATTTCCGGCATAGAGAGAATGGCCGTGTATAATATTTCGTCAGTTGAATGAACTGACGCGCCCACAATTTTATATGCAAGGTAAAGATGTTTGACTATTGAAGCATACATGCTGCGCAGGATTGAGTTAAATATTATTTCATGTAATTTATTGTAATGTTGCTTCCGCTATGATAATGTACAAGTGTAAATGTAACTCTGATGAAAGAAAAGTTTTTATTTCCTTATAAAATTGTACGAAAGAAGTGTAAAGATCTTGTGAAATCTCGAATTCAGTTGCATTTTGGAATTCGGGGTGTTACACTATTGGACATACTACAAATCATGCGAAGGGATGTGAGTGACTTAGATAAGATTTGTAACGCCCCGGGCCCGACTCAGCTGCACACATGGCTACAGGTGTGCGCAACACGTGAACAAATAAATTATAACTACTGCCCACCACAAGCGTGCTTCACAAAAGGCACTATAGCCAATAGGTGTCTAATGATCATTAACAATTCTATATATACTCTCACACTCACTCATCGATTTGAGACTAAACACCACAAGAGCCACACCACCACAAGCACAGCACCACCACTTCCTTCTTTTCATTCATTTTTTTGTTTTTTTCCTCATTTAATGACCTAAGCCCCATAGCTCTCTTCTATGGACTCCTCCATTATTTCACTTAATTTCAAGCCCATAGAAACCTCATATAGGTCAACCACTTCTCACCATATATATATAACCCAATCTAATATATATATATATATACCCCTCTTAAGTACGGGGTGTTACAGGATTTGTCTCACTTACCTAACAATAGCGATATCTACAAGCTCACTGATTGAGTGAGACTGCAAAATTCATGACCGTACTCAAATGGGTCAATATGAGATATTGATCTCGTTTGTTTTAGTAAGTCTACTGGGACATATACAAGGGTGACACGCTCTATGACTTGTGGTCAATTAAGATATCTGGATAAAATGACTAAACTACATGGTGACACTGGTCACGGATATGTTATGTCAAATCACTGACATTCCCGTTACTTGAGTAGCAGTGATGTATTGCTAAATACCACTCATTGTTTATAACACTAAAATATAATTTTAGTATTATTGTTAACGTAATGAGAACATATAGGGTCACACACTTAGAATACATAGAAATTGTGATTTAAATTCATTAGATTAATTTAATTCAGATTCCAAGTAAAACTTAGGCTCATAAAATTTGTTGGAAAATTAATTACATTAATTGGGCCAACCCAAATTAGAAGGTCTGCACATCTCACTACTCACTTAGGGTTTGCTGCATATGTATATACTAGATTTGTTCGTGAACACGTGCCTACGACAAGTCTTCAGAACAATGCATCATGTGAAAATCCCTGTAAACAGTAAAACAAAAATTATGTAGCTCAAGTTTGAATAGTATGACACTAATTAGTTGTAAATAAAAATCCTTCCATTAGTATATGTTCAAAAATAATTATAAATTGGGGTATAAAATCCAACTTCTTAGAACTTTGCGTGTGGAAAATGATGAAATTTAACTATTGATGAGATATTTGCTATTTTTAATGTTCATGCTTGTTGCTTGGGTTTGAAAATGAGATTGTTCTTTGCCGTATGGTTTTAAGTGATGATGAGATGGATTATGTAACTGAAGTTGCATACTATGATTTACAGAGGAGTGACTAGTGATGAAATAATCTTATTTGAACTTATGTTGTGGTTTCAATTGATAGTTATCTCATGAGTATTATAAAAGTATAAGTTTCATTTCAGTTAGTAACATTTTTACCTGAATTTGACAGTGAAAGTATTCTTTTCCACTCTTTGTAATTCAATAATTTGAACTCCATATTCTGGTTTTGATTGTAAGAGTGCTGCATGTTTTTTTAAAAAAGTTATATACCTGCACCGGCGTTTGTAAAAAACACCGGTGTAGAATGATTATAAGGGAAGAAGAGGGCAATATTGAATAAGCCATACACCGGCGTTTTTGCGACCGCCAGTGTATCTTATAGAAATACTGGTGTTTGTAAAAAAAACCGGTGTAGACCCCCCTTTTCTGGGACGCCTTCTTCGGCGGCATTAGCACCGGCGATTTAAAAAACGTCGGTGAATTATTCACTGGCGTTTTAAAATGCCGGTGAATCTCATAAAAAACGCCGGCGAACCCATTGTGTGTTGTAATGATGTTGCAATGCTCGTGATTGGCATATTATGGACCCATTAGGTTCAATGTTGAGGTAAAACTCTTAACACGTTTTATGATTTTCGCATGGATCCATGGCTGTGTTTCAGTTTTTTTTTATAAAAAAATCTGTTGTGTATTTACTCTGTGATTGACTTTGAATCCCAACAGAAGGTCTTTCAGGTGGAAGACAAAGTGTTATGCACAAAAATTTGATTCATTGCCGATATTGCATGAGGCAGAGCATATAAAAAAAAGTGTTAAAAATTGCAGAATCAAAAGAGCGTGAATAATGAAAAATATACCACCTATGTGGTTAGTGCTTGCGATTCAAGTGATTCGTGTCTTCTTATTTAAAATTATTTAAAGTTGATTCTATTTGGTTTCTTGACTCAGGGAGTTTTCTCATATTTGCTTCAAAAGGGAGTTATTTTCTACTTATAAGTCTACTTACAGGGCATTGTGTGAGAACGATAACTGGAAAGATTTGTGAAGTAGTAGGTGAGGGGACAATTGAGTTGAAGATGACAGGTCTAAACATGTTCACTCTAAACAAAGCCTTGCATATTCCTATGTTTAAACAAAAATCTCATTTCTTTGGGAACTCTTGAAGCACGGAATTATAGGTACACAACTCAAGGTGGAGTTATGTCTGTTTTTTCAGGGTCGTCGTAAGGTGATAAGAGGTATGATAGTGGTTGGGCCAAGCCAAAACAATTTCTATAAGCTTTAGGAAAACTGAAATACCTGCGCAAGTGTTGTTGCTTTTTTTTTCCGTTATTCCCACAAACTCATCTAGTTTACCGTAACTAACATCATCAATTCGAGACCATGACGTTCGAATATCGTCAAGGGGTGGAGAATGCCTCGGTGTAGGTGGAGTTTGTGCAGAGGTTGGCATCCATGATAATGCCTATTGAGGTGTGCCATTGAAGGGGTATACTGATCGGTGAGATTGGGTAGAGATTTGTTCAACTAGTATAATAAACCATTGTTCGACGTTTGATTTGCAAGTGGAGTTTAGTAGAGTTTGGAAAGGAGTAATCACATCATGTGATAGCACTCATATCCAATCCAAGGTGCAAATTGTTAAGATTATGTCTTGTATACTTGTGGTTCAGATTATAACAAGGTACGATGAAGCACGGAGGTCGAAGTGTTGAAAAGAGTAGAAGATAAAACAACAACATCAACAGTTAGGAAGAGGGACAGTCGGCTGTCCTGGAAGACGGTCGACTGCACCCCCGACCGCAGTTGTACAAGGTTTGGCCGAGAGGAGGTTGGTCGACCGGTCTTGTTGGACGGTCGACCGTGCGTGGCGCTGTGTTATTTTTTGGCCTCGATTTGTTAGGTTGTTTCAGCCCAATCTTCAACTCCAAGTCAGATCATACGACTTCTATTCAGTTACTTCTTCTTCAAGTTATATCAGACGATTGAAAATCAATATTAACATAGGGTTCTCTCTAGCATTCTTCTATATATTGTTATAGCCTCAAATATGAGAGACATAAAAGTACTTCATTTATATTTTCTCAATTTCAATAAGAGGCTTGAGAGACATAGTTCTTATTGAGTGAGTTTAATTCATTGTATTGAGTGAATCATTAACTCCTTATAATCTCTTCTGGTTGAATATTATATTTCCCTTCCAGATTAAGTGAAAGATAACTAGGATAAATCCTCGCTATGTTTGTGTTGGATTAGTGGATCTATTTGTTTGGATTTGCAATGACTTGTCTCATCTACTTCGATATCCACATTGCTCTAATCAGTTCCGTTTGCACTACCATCGATGTGTTTGTATACACCTCATCCCAACAGGAAGAACCCGATATGTTATTTCAACTAGAGAAGATATAAGGATGTTACAATTCTCACAATGACCCTCTCTCAAGCCTAGATGGAACTTGCTTGCTGTTTACAATGACAAATCTTTCACCCTCTTAGATGAAGTGCTCTCCTTTTCTATTCGACACTCAATAAATTCATATCGTTTTAGGAGCCGTTACAATTTAGTTTTACAATAGATTTATAATGACTACAATTATCGAAAATTTTCTACAATAGATTTCTGTAAGGTTATCCTTTAATACATACCAATACTAGATTTGCCCGTGGGCATGTGCCTACGACACGTATTCGGAACGATACAACACACGAAAAACCCTGTAAATAATCAAACAACAATCATGTAGCTCAAGTTTGAATGGTATGGAAATAATTAGATGTAAATAAAGTCCATGTTTCCATTAGCATATGTTGAAAAATAATTATAAATGAGGGGTGTAAAATCCAACTTCTTAGAACTTTGATGGTGAAAAATGATGAAATTTAACTGTTGATGATATATTTGTTATTTTCAATATAACACGAGGAAAAAAAAACATAAAAATTATGAAAATTTACAAACCTGCAATCTGAAAATCTAAATTTCTAAGAACATCCACAACGGTGTTTCTTATTTTTTAGCAAATGGCAGTTACAGTAATAGCAAATAGCCAAATCGTCTGCAGTGGTAGTCTGCTATATTTTTGCTAAAATTTGAGTAGGACGAGCCAACTTGTTTCGTCCGTTAATTTGTTTTTTTTAAAGATTTAATTAATTACTAATTAACTATTAAAATATGTTAATTAAATAAATTAAATATTAAAATATAACCTAAACCTAATTAATCAACCACTAAACCTAATTAAAAGGACTAAACCTACCACTAATTTACTCCATATCCCGTCCCATGTTTTTTAGCTTGAGACGAGACAACTTGTCTCGTCCGAGCTAATTTTTGATTTTTTTTCTTTTTCTTTTTCCCGGCGAATTTGACCGTTCAATCAATTAGCAAATGACTGCAGCGTCTCATTTCTCAAAAAATAGAAAATTGGCAAATATAGCAAACGACTGTGGATGCTCTAAGTAAATAAAGAAAGAATGTGAGAGAGATAGGGAGAGTGGGAGAGAGAAATTGAGAAATATGAAAAAGTGAAGAGATTAGAGAGATATAGGAATAAAGTAATGAGTTTTTTGTTTTGGGGGAAAATTTTGGTTTTGGGGAGAAAACTTTTTTTAAGGGAAAATATATTTTTGGAGAGTGAATTTGAACCGTTGGTTTTGTTTCAATTGAAAGTGGACCACTTGATTGTCTTGTGTTTTATTATATAGATAACTCTGGGCAAATTGCACATGCTAAAATAAATTTTAGGGATTCATAAAATTATATAAAACTCCAAAAAAATGTGCGATAATTGAAAGAATTTACCTCTTCAAGGGTATCGTTTATCGAAATTTATCCTAAATTTTACACGCACAACCCGACCTTCGTATACATCATGACTGACAACACCCCATCCCTAGTCCATCACCTCCCTTGTCCTCAACCTCCCCTCTGCCACCTCCCTCACCCTCCTTGCTGACACCGACCCCAACCTGCAGAACTTCTTCAGGTGGATTCCACTCCATGAATCCCTATCACCTCCTCCCCTATCACCTATCACCCTCCTCAGCGTTAACCACCTCTCCAACATTTTTTTAAATTTTTTTAAATTTATTTAAATTTTTTATATTTTTTTTAGAATGGAGAGAAAAAGCGAAAGCAGACGATGCGAAAAAAATAAAGAAATCCGAACGACGGTTATGATCAATTAGGTACTGCTTAAAAGATATTTTATTTTATTTTATTTATAGCGAACGAAGAAAAAGAGATAAAGGGTAATATAATGAGAGATGAACAACGCTATTTTGGAATTTCCATTTATCTTAAAATCAAGTAATATTAAAAATAAAATAAACTCCTATTTCCTAAAGAAATTTTGTGCGCTAGGTTGGAATTGGATATCATCCTCATCTTCTTACGTTTTGATTTTTAAGGATTAAGCGTATACCTACAACTGCAGGATTTTGTTCTCTTCCCTCCGAAAGCACTAAAAACTATGGAAAAGTCTCTATATTAAATCCTACAGGTACGAACTTCAACGTTGGATTATAATGAAACGTGTCAAACAGAAGACACAGTGTTTCATCCAATGGCTACAACAATGCCGCACTTTTGACATATAATTAGTTATTTTATCCATTTTTTTTTTAATAATAAGCGGAGTTGGACTTTTCCAATACCCGTGCTACGGCCGGACCCGAATAGCTCCGAAAATCCCAAATTCACATCCAAATTAAAATTTCAATTTTAAAAAATAAAATAAAAAGAAGAAACCGATCGAGAATCGCCCTTCTTCTTCTTCCGCTTTTTTGGTGTTTGGTGCCTTGAGATTCGCGACGATGATGACTCTGACCGCTCTATCCGCAGCTCGGATGTTGATGTCGACGGCGGCGGGAAACGGCGGGCTCGTTGTGGAAGGCGAGGACATCGTGTTCGGATCGCTGTGGTTCTACGTATACGCTGGTATATCGTGCTTTCTGGTTCTGTTTGCGGGGATAATGTCGGGGCTGACGCTAGGGCTGATGTCACTCGGCCTCGTCGAACTCGAGATCTTGCAGCGGAGCGGGACCCCCACCGAGAAGGAGCAGGCTGGTGAGAAAGAAATTTCTTCATTTTTCTTGATTTAGGGTTTTGATTCGGGAATCTGAGTAGAATTTCAGTTGGAATTTGTGAAAAAGTAGATACACGTTTTTTTTATTATATATATTATAAATATAGTTGACTGCATTGTATTTGTGGGGGGAAATTAATCAATGGTGTACCAGTCATGAAAGAGTGTTTTCTCTTTCTCTTCTTCTTTCTGCCAAAAAAGATTTCTCTTTGAAAAGATTCCTCTAGTTATTAGTACTTTTTTAACAAGTACTCTTTATCTTAACTCAAACTAGCAAAGTAAGTACTTTTTCATTGTCATCTACTACTCATCATCATCTTCTTATTCTTGGTTATTGACTTTATCAGTAAGAGACTCAATGATTTGACAAAATTTTAATGCGAGTATTTGTCTTACTCCTAAGGACGATCTATCTATTAAACTCATAATTTGATAGACTGAATGTTGGCTGAGTAGAGTAAGTAAATTGTTCAGTTTGGCAATCAGAGACTTACTTTGATATAGGATCACTATGAACGGGACTCGATAGAGTTAGACAAATCCTATTTTTTGTCATTCAGGTGGAGAATTTTAACCCAAATTTTTTAAGTTTTTAATTTTTTAAATCATTAATCCAATCACCACTTACTTTGTTTTCTTTTGTTTATTCCATGCGTTTTACTATCATGCTAGTTTTAGGAGGTCCACTTATACCATCAACGCATAATCATTGTGATCAATTTCTAAGAGCATCCATAGTCGTGTTTCTCATATTTGAGAATATTGAAAAATAGCATATAGCAAAACAAGCAATTTGCTGCAGTCGTCATTTGCTATAATATGAGAAAAAAATATTAAAAAAAGAGGTCGGACGAAACATGTTATTTTGTCTGTTTTTTTTTGACACATAATTAACTAATGATTAAGTATTAAAATAGATTAATTAAATAAATTAAATATTAAAATATATACTAACTACCTACTTAATTAACTAAACCTAAGATTAACACTTAATTAAACTCCCCCATTTGGCTGGACGGGACATGTTGGGCTTCAAACGGGACAACATGCCCCGTTTGACGACTTTTTTTCTGTTTTTTTTGGTTTTTTTTTTTGTTCAGATGGTACATGTTGTACCGTATGATAAAAAAAAAGGGTCAGACGAAACAACGAAACAATTGATCCCATTAAAAAATTAAAAAAAAAAGGGACGGAACAACTTGTTCCGTCCCCTATAATTTGGAAATCGCCATTTCGTTTCTCATTTTTGAGAAATGACTGTAGCTATTTTTTCAAAATATGGCAAAATAGCAAATGACTGTAGGAGCTCAATTCTCAAAATATGAGAATTTGGCAAAAATAGCAAACGACTATGGATGCTCTAAGGTTGCGTAAAATCTGTAACGTGATTAGCACACAAAGATGAAATGACACGTGCAATACACACGTGGTTCTCTGCCATCTATTCCATTCAAGAGGGTACAACAAAACAGTGACACCTTTCTTCTATTATACACAAGTATAGATGAATAGGCCTCTTTAGATGTACATGCATTTACTTCATATGCCCTAACTTTTGTTTTATGCTTTGTTATATTTCCCTTGTTTTTCTGTTTCTTTTTTATTGTAGCTACAATCCTTCCTGTTGTTCAAAAGCAACACCAGCTTCTCGTGACTTTATTATTGTGTAATGCTGGTGCCATGGAGGTACGTGCTCAGATTCCTGCATTACACACCATTCTCTGATATCATAATGTTCGCACTTATATATACAGATAATAATTTTGAAGTTTATTGTTTGTCCCTCTGTTATCTTGCCGGTCATGAAAATGTTAAATCCAGTTTTGTTTGGCTGATGCTACTCTGTCTTTCAGCTTTCTTTATCTTCACTTGTCTCTTTTTTCAGCTCAAACTAATTTTGTGATGGTTTGATTATTTGCTAGTTCAGGCTCTTCCTATATTCCTTGATAAGATATTTCATCCTTTTGTTGCTGTTGTCTTGTCCGTAACATTCGTTCTGGCCTTTGGAGAGGTACGCTCATTCGAATTTATTGCGCTAGAGCTTGTGAAAGTGGTTAACTTGTACATTTATGTTAACCTTGATTTAGTTGTGCAGGTTATACCACAGGCCATATGTACAAGATATGGCCTGGCTGTGGGTGCTAATTTTGTCTGGCTTGTACGGATTTTAATGGTTGTTTGCTATCCAATATCCTATCCTATAGGGAGGGTAAGTTAATTTGATTTTATATGAAATCATGCTTTTATGTTTCTCATTTCATAATTTTGTTTAAAAAGAAAATTGCTGCTTTCATATCCTTTGGAAAATAGAAGGCGACTGTCACCAGCCCACCCTATAGGATAGGATAATTCGAGTTATGTATTAAATTGTATAACAAAAAGTCACAACTATTTACTATCGGGAAGCTTTCAACCATACTACAACCTGCAGCAGTTTGTAAATTGATGATGATATAAAATTATTAATGATCATCAATTTACAACCTGCAGCAGTTTGTAAATTGATGATCATTAATAATTTTATATAATTGTATAACAAAAGGTCATAACTGTTTACTATTGGATAGCTTTCAACCGAACTAAAACCTGTGGCAGTTTGTGGTATAGGTTATCTGGTAAAGTGAACTATGTTTGCTGTTATTATTGATTGTCTGAATACATTATGCGTGATGGTTGTTCATGACTATCTCTGTAGATCTCATTGTTGCTAGCTGTGTGGAGGATAAAAAAGTGGTCCATACTTGTTTTTCTCGACAGTGTACAAATTTATAATATAGAACAGCAAATTTATACACATCTTAATATGTTAATTCAGGTTCAAATTAAGATTGTTGGGGAATTGAGTGAAAATATCGATATTTTGTCTAAGAGCAAACATAATGATTTTAAAGTTTATAAGAAAGTAATTACTTTCTGACTGAATTCAAGATATTTCCTTGATGTGTCTTTTCATTTACAACAGAAGTTCAGTAAATTTAGGAAGAGTAATTCCTTGGCTTGTACCTGTTGCTAAATGCCTCCTCACTATCAAGTAGTGAAAAATAATATATACACAATGATATAAATATTGCTTTTGTGTGTGTGTCCGCGTGCTCACTTTCAATTCATCAGCTATTCTTGTTGATCTAACAGTCCTTTCAATTTGGTTGATTTTGAAATCACAACACTTGGAACATCTATTATTACAGTTCTTAACTAATCAGTGCACCATAACTTGTAGTGTTGAATATTTGGTGTCCTTTGCAGAAAGGTTGGTAGTTTTCTGCTTATATTTTACTCCAGAACTCTGACTCAAATACATTTCGAATCATTTCTTTGTGCCAGATCCTAGATTTTGCTCTTGGACATAATGAATCTGCACTTTTTAGACGTGCCCAGCTAAAAGCTCTGGTCTCCATCCATAGTAAAGAGGTATGGACAGTTCACATTTATGCTTAAACTCAAAATAAATGGCATTTTAAATTGCAATATGTAATTGAGTATGTTAAATTAGATGGTAGAACAATATTTGAATTAGTTTTAGTATTTTTTAACAAAGCGTTTAATTGATTTTGCTATATTAGGCTGGTAAGGGTGGGGAACTTACCCATGACGAGACAACAATTATAAGCGGGGCTCTGGATTTGACTGAAAAGGTATGCATTATATTATAAAGTTTTTGGTTTGAATTTTCCAATATGTATTAATAGTAATGCAATCTGCACGATTAGCAATGGTTATAGATTACCATGTTTATTTCAATTACTTGTGCTACGTTTTCCTTATAAGATTTGTTTTTTGCTGCTGCTACTAGTAGTCTAGTACCTTTTTCTTTATACTGCTACTGATTTAGCATTAAATAATTTTTTGTAGGTGCTCTAATGGAAAAAAATATCATTTATGACTTGTATTCGGGTTTCATCCATAACTAAAAGTATTTTGTGATAATGCTTTCTAGTTTTCGGTGATATTTAATCTGGTTTCTATCTAGCGCTTTAAACAAATTTTGCTTGATCAAGCATAGGCATGTTTAATCTTTGTTAGAATTTAAAATTAAATTATCTCATTTATATCTATTAAGATTTTACTTTGAAAATTTCCTAGTAAATCTCCCAAGTTGAGGTATCTTTTCAAACAACGAAATTTCAAACAACGAAAGTAAATCTAGTGGGGCTCTGGTTCTTATCTTTTCAAACAACCAAAGTAAATCTAGTGGGGCTCTGGTTCTTCTTGGAGGCTTCTAAATCTATCAATATCCAAAGTACATAAAAAAGTTAATGAAATAGAGATGTTATTGATTACTAGGCATGAAACATATTTAAGCATGTAGAAACATACTTTTATCATATATACATTCATAGTTATATGTAGTTGCACAAATTCATTATTAGCTAACAAAATGGCCCATGTATATGCTGAAAGCATATTACAGTCAATGTAAACACAGGTTGTATGCCAGGGTTTGTTTTATAACTATGTTCTGTCACCATCACTCAATTTTGCTTAGTTACAGAAAGTTCTCATGTATTAGTTTACTTTTCCTATTTTTTAGCTCCTCTTGTTGTATGATAACTCATCTGAATTCTTGCATAATATCTCAGCGTCAAATAATTTTGACGAGCAACTTTTGGGATCACATAATTACATGTTATTTGTTTGAAATTATGCTGATTTAGTTTTAAATATTTATTCATATTTCACAACCCTCACTCCATGTTCCACAGACTGCTGAGGAGGCTATGACACCTATCGAATCAACATTCTCATTAGATGTGAATTCTAAACTAGACTGGTGAGTTTATTATTATATCCCAACTTGATTTTTGTTTTTTAGATATGGCTTCTTTGATTTACTAATTTATACTTAAGAAATATCGTTACGTGTATGGAAAAAATTATCATAATTCCTAAAGCAGTAGTAACTATCTACATTTTATTATTGATTTTACTTTCAGCTTTTGAATACCATGCTAGTTGCTCCAAGTTTATTTGAAAACTGTAACAACTCACCTGTTCCGAAATAGATAAATTTCTTGAGAAGAGTTAAAATCACTTGGCTTTCATATTTTACAGGGAAGCAATTGGTAAAATTCTTGCTCGGGGTCACAGCAGAGTTCCGGTTTATTCCGGAAACCCCAAAAACATTATTGGCCTTCTGTTGGTGGGTATTAATATGTAGTAAACCTATTGGCTTAGTCCAATAATTCGTCCTTCTGCTATTTATATGTTTTTTGTAATTTTGTGGGTTCCAGGTGAAAAGTCTGCTCACAGTTCGTGCCGAGACAGAGACACCTGTTAGCGCTGTTTCCATCAGAAGAATTCCAAGGTTTTTATATAACACCAATAGATTGGATTTTTAACATACAGCAAACCCCAGAAACCATTGTATTCAATTATTCATGTTAGTAGTCCTTCACAATGTGTGGCCCACAAATCAATTTTTAGTGATAAACATGTAAGAGATTATTTACTTTCCAAGGAATGCTGTTGCAGGAGCCGCACATTGTGAGAGACTAATATAGAAAGATTAATTTGGGGACTGGCTAGTAATGTGACATTTATTAGGGTTAAATTAATATCTATAAAAGAAGACTTTTCTTTTATTTCTTATTTAGATGTTGTGTTAAGATCTGCAATTTTAACAGGGTTCCAGCAGATATGCCTCTATATGATATACTGAATGAGTTCCAAAAGGGAAGCAGTCATATGGCTGCTGTGGTAAAGGCTAAAGGAAAAAGCAAGAGTTACCCACCAGCTGATACCGAAAATTCTGAAGAAAACAAAAAAGCTACTGGACACTCCAATTTGACATCACCACTACTTTCTAAAGAACAAAAATCGGAGAGAGTAGTTATTGACATTGAGAAACAACAGGTTCAGGTAAATGGAAATAAACCTGTCTCTTTGTTGCACACTGATGGGTCCCATCTGGTGCCCCGTGTGTCTGAGGATATTGAAGATGGGGAGGTCATTGGTATTATTACTCTTGAGGATGTATTTGAGGAACTCTTGCAGGTAATCATACTTAATAGTAAAACTTAGTTATTGCTATGAAGTGTTCTATTCTTTGAAATAGTTTATGTTTTCCCTGCAATATTCTAAAGACAAAGGAATGTCTTGAATCCATATATTTTAATGTCAGATTTCATTCCAGTTGTTGGATTCACGTGATTTTTAATGCCAACTCCTCACGAACAATTAGATGTTACACACCTTGAAGTTTTAATCTAAGTGATAAACATTTACCTGCATGTATTATTTATAAGTATTAAATATATAGTAAAACATGAAATACATAAATTGTAGAATTTTCTATTGAACTTTATATTCCCATTATGATTTTTTTTCCTCCCATCTCTTTCAAGTAATCACTTAATAAAATTTGATTCATGCACTATATACTGATAGATATGGGGATAGATAGATATAGAGTGGTGATCAGGTCTCTCCCCTTATATTGAGACCTCACCTGTGAACTCATCCATATGAGCCGCAATGAAAAATTTGAACCGTTCAACTAGTTCTACATGTCTAAGGTAACCCAAGGATGTGAAATCAAGTTATTTGACATTAATTTTCCATCCATCATGCCATTAGAAAAATAAAGAATTTTCAGCAATACAATGTTGTAACATTGTGAAACATAAACAAATGAACATCTAGTAACTTGATTTCATGTTCTTGGACTATTTTAGGCATGCAGAATAAGAAGAACGGTTTGGATTTTTTGTGGAGGGTTCATTTCAGAGGAGGTCTCAAAATAAGGGGAGACAGAAAATCACTTTATGAGCCTCTCTCTATATATATATGGCAATTCTCCATTGCAAACGCTACTATAGCGTGCAAACGCATGCAAACCACTGAAGCCGTTGTTTGAAGCAATGACTTATGATATATTAAATATGAAGTCGTTGTTTCAAACAACGACTTCATTGTAACCTAAGCCGTTGTTTGAAATGACGCTTAGGTAGTTTGCACACGTTTGCACGCTATGGTAGCATTTGCAATATAGAATTCCCCATATCGTGAGAACTAGTTATCACGATCAGGTTTGTGTGAACTCCTTACATAGCCATTACATGGATGATCGAACCGTTCACATTGTTTAGAATAACTAAATTAGTCTAAATATGTAAAATCAAGGTATTTAAAATTCACTTGTCCATCCATCATGTCATTTTAAAAATTAATGATATTCAACCATACAATTTGTAACACTTTAATGTATGGATAAACAAAACTAAAAAATGAACGGTTCAAAATTTCCAATTTACATCCTAAATAGAAGTTCACACGTGGTTCTCACCGAAGGAGTTCTCACATGATCATAGCCCATATATTAGTTTTGGACTAGATTTTTATGTTCTTAAGAAGAATCCCCATAAAAGTAGGGCAATGGATTAAGTGGACTTAGTTCTTTTGAAATCGTCCAAGTCAGGAGGCTTCTGTACTAAACATCACACTACATTAGGTAATAATTTTTGTTGAGGATATCTATTCTGTTTAGTTTAATATTTTATTTCAGTACCATATTTGTTTTTGGCAATTATAGCCATATGTAATCTTTCTTTTATGTGTTAGAATATTTTTGAGATTTTAAGAATATTTTGAGATTTGTATCAAGATTTATTTTGAGCCTATTTATAGGCTTTGAGATTAATAAGAAGTTATGCCATTCTTGATTAAAAAAATTATTGTGTGGAGTTTTGCTCTTCATTTCTCCTTTGTGTGATACAGTTGAGATCCAACTTATTAGGATTTGTGATAAATCCTAATACAATTTTAGGGTTTGTGATTAACTCTAAAATCTACCCCCAAATTAAAAAATCCCCAAATAAAATCAATCCAAACCCTAATCCTCTCTCCATCGTCTTCTTCCCCCAACCCTCAACCGACCCATCTCCTCCCTCATCCCCGAATTTCTCTTCGACCTCAACCTTCCGAAACCCAACGCCAACTCAACCACCCGTTCTCTTTCTTCGACAAACTCCCAAACCCAGTCCCTCATCGACCTATCCACCATTGCTTTCCTCCTGGACGCCCAGCTCGACTGCCCCCTCTCCCACTCGACCATCGTGATCAACCTCACCAGTCTCGGCGCACCATCGAAACCATCATCCATCCCCGAAGCCGCTCACCCTCGTCCAACACCGTCGACTGTCATCGTCGCTCCCCTCCACTGCTGCAATCTTCTCGAACCACTGTCGAAGCCGCAACTACGAACCCCGACCGTTGCTGGTCTTGCTGTTTGGGAGATCTTGTTGTTTGTTGTTGGGTTGATCCGCTGTGGTGTATCATTGTTTGTTGTTTGTGCTGATCCTCTGTCAAGCTGAGATCTAACACTAGTTTTACTTCGAATTCTCGATATACTCTTTCCACTTGTCAAATATTTGTGTTATACTGCTTTATCATCTCTACTATATTATTTAATTTAATTGTCGACCACAAATATCGAGATTGGGTGTTCCAGTTGCCTAATTAGAATACGAATCAATATTGAACCTTTTACTTGCTATGAACGCTTAAGGATTTAATTATTGATTGTTAGAACTGAATTATTAATTGAGCTTGTTAAACTTAATTTAATTCTTGAAAATCCATCAAACCGATTAATTGTTTAAAATTCTAACTTTGATCCGTATTACATATTGGTAAAATTAATCCTTTAAGATTTTTAGAAATTCTCTATTTAGGGTTAGTTTTACATCAATGTTGTATTGATTATTACACAAAATTAGGCAATATTTATCACTAAGTATTTTTCATTTTCTATTCATCTTTAGATGAGTTTAAGTGATTGCTTGAGTGTCCCAAGTTCACAGAATAATCTTAACCTTAAACCTACACAGTAGGTTAGAATTTGTCAATACTTGCAAGATGAACCTACTTCTGTATGAAGTGTTATATACAATGTTTTAATCGGATATCGGGATCGTATCGGGAGGCAAACTTTCATATCGGATACCGGATATAGGTGATATTTAAACAATATTGGGTTAATATATTAGATGAAAATATGTATTATAATTGTGATTTAGATGAACTTCACACATTATATATTACAAATACAAGCAACCTAATGCAGGTAATAATAGTTATAACCGAATGTATAATTGCCTACATGAAATCTAATACATAAGAGAAAGATATTACATATTAAAGATTTGAAGACAAGAAAAGAAATTGTTTGAAAGAAAACTTGAAAACAAGTCAAAAGGTCTCTATGTACACTCCATATGGCAATCTGCTTATGCTACTTTAAAGTAATATTTTAATTTATTGTTAGCTAACATTGGAGATGCTAATTTATTATCCTTTTTCTATATACACTCATAGAAGCAATTAGCTTTATTAAAAAAAGTATACACCCAACACAAAATCAAATTTGTAATTTTGAAGGAAAAAAAGTGAATGAGATCTGGATGAATATGACATATTTTTTGACATATCTTCATCTTAATCAGTTTTAGTTTCTCTTACAAACCCCTCAATACTGTCCTTTATAATTCGAGATTACATGTGAATCTCTCCTTCACATATCTAAATGAAATTCCCTAGGTCCAAATCTTCTCTGAGTGTTACATAATAAATAACAAAGAAGGAGTAATGGTGTGGTAAACTTTTGCGGAGGAAGTAATAAGGATGAAAGACAATAAGGTATTTTAGTTGATTTTTTTGACCTCTTTATCTCTTTTATACGATGAGTTAGGGTCTAATCGGGTTTGGATTTGAACCATAACTCAAAGGTTTGTGACATTTTTTCTTTTATAACACCAAATATTAAATCATGTAGTTTCGGTAACGTTAGCTTGGCTAAAACGATATAACGGCCGGTATAACGGTTGTAATGGGTGATATTTAAAATACTGGTCATATATATATATATATGTGTGTGTGTGTGTGTGTGTGAGAGAGAGAGAGAGAGAGAGAGAGAACTTTTTTAGTGAGAATCACGCGTGAACTTTTTTTGGGATATAAATTGAAAATTTGAACCGTTCATTTTGATTTACACGTTTTAATTATTGTACGGATGAGAAATCAAGTCATTTGAGATTTGCTTGTCTTTGTATTAAAGTGTTATAAATTGTATGATTGAATATCGTTGTTTTTTTTATAATGACGTGATGTATGGACAAATAAATTGTAAATGACTTGATTTTACATATTTGGACTAATTTAGTTATTCTAAACAATGTGAACGGTTCAGATCATTCATTTGATGGCTATGTAAGCACTAGTTCTCACATGATCTCACACACACACACACACACACACACACACACATAGAGTCATGCTATTATGATATGGTGAGATGGAGTGTTTTTTTGTGAGATGGGCGATTTGAATCTTCCAAATCTCGATCACACCGTTCACATCATTCTACATGTAATCTAGATGGTGTGTAGAAAATTTTAAGCGATTTGGAGACCTCTAGCCTTTGCATCGAAGCGTTCAACACATCATGAAGATGATGTGAAATACATGTATATGCATTTATTTGAACGCTTTGATGCATAGGCTAGAGGTCCCCAAATCGCTTGAAATTTTGTACACACCAACTAGATGATATGTAGAATGAAGTGAACGATGTGATCGAGATTTGGATCATTCAAATTGCTGATCTCACAAAATACATCTTCATCTCACCCATCTCACCATCTCATTTTAGCAATTTTCTATTTATATATATATATATATATGAGGAATCTTCAAGAGAGGTATGAGCTCTCGATAAGATGGGAGAGCCCAAGGCTCTTCTACATCATGGATACCTCATATGACCGATCTGAACCATTCATTTTTTTGCCACTAAAATCAGTCTAAAAAATGTGGAATCAAGTCTTTTGAAATCCGTTTGCCCATGCAACTAAAACGTTACAAAATTATACGGCTGAATATCTTTATGTTTTATAATGATATGTTGCAAGGGCAAACACAATTCAAATGACTTGATCTCACATGATGAGACCATGTTAAGTATTTAGAACAAATTGAATGGTCATCGTTCATATGATAGCCCCACCATGGTGAGCTCTCCCACCTTAGGGAGAGGTCCGACCTCTCTTGAATATATCTGTTGAGAACAAGAGGGCTAGTTTGTCACCCTAGCTAACTGAGCTAGGGAGATATCTCAAAACTCATATTCGACCATCCAAAATGAAAAATTAAACCGTTAGATGTGATCTACATTGCCAAAACTATTTGTGTACAAATTTGAAATGAATTAGTTGAGTTTTAATCACTCATCATTCAACTTCAAAATAGAGTAATCCTAGACTGTTTATAAAACATCAATTTTTTTGTCGCACGTTAAACATTTAATTCTCATCGAATTTATTTCAGTTCTTTGCACACTTAATTTTTTAGGTGCATATCACATCTACTGGTGTGGATTTTCAATTTGAATGATCAATATATTAGTTTAGGGATGTTTTTCTAGCTAAATTCAAAGTGTTCAACATGTCATATCACATTTGAATATGCTTTGTCCACTCATAATTTGGTTGCAGCTGCTCTTGCTGAAAAGCCGCTCATTTTGCAACCTCATGATGAGTGGGAAAAATAATCTTCAATTTAGTTATTTTACTTCAGTTTTATGTTTTATGTTTTATGGTATGAAGATCAACTTGAACAGTGTGGATTGAGAATTTTGGTTGCGGAGATTGGACTTTGAGTGTGCCATAGAAGGAAATTTCCTCCTATGCCATAGGAACTATATATATATATATATATAGGGAAATGCTCAGTTGAAAACGGGTTTGTTTTCACGGATTGGAAAACACGAATCTGAGCCATCTGATCGATCATGATCGCGATCAGCGGCTCAGATCGAGCCCGCCCATCACCCTATATGACTTAAGTGGCGGAGGGTTATTTTAGAAATTTCGTCCCAAATAACTCTTCGCCTGATTTGTTTTGAAAAAAATAATATAACCTAGGCCGATGGCCTAGGTTATAAAAAATTGAATCATAGGCCGTTGTTTGGAACAACGGCCTTGTTTTCAATATTTATAACTAAACAACGGCCTAGGCTATAAAATTTCTATAAAAAACAACGGCCTTGTTTTCAATATTTATAACCTAGGCCGTTGTTGTGAACAACGGCCTAGGCTATAAAATTTCTATAAAAATTTATTGAAATTTTATAGCCTAGGCCGTTGTTCCCAACAACGGCCTAGGTTATAAATATTGAAAACAAGGCCGTTGTTCCAAACAACGGCCTATGATTCTATTTTTTATAACCTAGGCCGTTGTTCCCAACAACGGCCTTGGTTATATTACTTTTTTTAGAATCTGTTCAGCGAAGAGTTTTTTGGGACGAAATTCCCAAAATAATCCTCCGCTTAACAATTGAAACGGGTTATGGGGAGGCAGATCTGAGCCGTTGACCACGATCATGATCGATCCGATGGCTCAAATTGCTGTTTTCCAAACCCGTGAAAACAAACCCGATTTCAACTGAGCATTTCCCATATATATATATATATATATATATATATATATATATATATATATATATATATATATATATATAAAGCAATTCTCAGTTGCAAACGCTATTGTAGCGTGCAAACCACCTAAGTCGTCGTTTCAAACAATGACTTCATATTTAATATACTCTAGACGGTTGTTTGAAACAATGACTTAGGTGGTTTGCACGCTACAGTAGCGTTTGCAACTGAGAATTAGGTTATAATGAAGCCAATGTTTCAAACAATGGTTTCATATTTAATATACCCTAGGCCGTTATTTGAAACAACGGCTTATGTGGTTTACACACTACAATAGCATTTGCAATAGGGGTGGCATCTGGTTCACCTGGGCCGGACCGGGTCGAAAACCTGCGGGTTTGACCTAGTCCCGGGTTAGGGCCGGCTGGGTTGAGGGGAGAGGCGGCCCGGGTCCGGTCAGGCCGGGCCAGGGGAGGCCCGGACTTGGATCCCGACCCTTGGGTTGGGACCAGGCCTGGCTTGTGCGGGTTTGTGGGTTAGGGGGGGTCTTCGACTTGTTTTTTTATTTAATTTTAATTTGATTTTTTTTCAGTACAAAGATAAAGGTAAAGGGTAAATGTGAATTAAGACTACAATTGTAAGAACATATAGATTAAAAAGAGATTCATAAATTAAATTGTTTTAATGAATTACAAAATTTTGAATATAATCAAATAGATAAGTAACATTTCATACAACTATTATCAAATTACAATATGAGGGGAATATTTGTATTTAGAGATGGAGATGACCTCTATTTAGATTATAGAGAAGGCATTGGACTAATGTTGTGCATTTTTACTTAACCTAAATATAGAATCTCATCCCCCTAAAATTTTTAATTATTTACAATACATGATTCGTACTGCACTTCTAGTAGATCTTCAATCGTCGCTACTTGTTCAGCCGTTTTGTGCTTCTTGTAGTAAATCTTGGGTCCTCTATACTGCTTCCATCCAATCTTCCGCACATACAAGTATCTCTAAATTCTTCGATGTCAAGCAATTCTTGTTCGGGCTCATTATCCTGTCATCAAGAGAAAAAGTACTTTCAAATTGAAATAGTTGACACCGGTGTAGTTAGCAAATTTTTAGTCATACGAGAAAGAATAGGAAAAATATTTTCATTGTTTTTCCAAAAAGTGAATACATCAACTATATCATCGATGTGAGATTATGCATTATACCAATTCAACTCACTTGGTGAATTAGTTATTGTTTTTTTTTTTTTTTGATTTAATGAGATTTAAAACACCACTAGTTACAAGACCCTTTTCCTTTGATATAGAAGAACTAACATGATGTGTTTGTGTAGTATGAGATGCAAAAAGCTTCTCATAACTTCATATAAATTATTCAAAACATGCTCAAATTGTGTAGTAAAAAATATAATCAAAATCTTGTTTTTCATCGTGTGAAGCATATGAATAAAAAATCTCAATTAAATTTTTTGTGGCTTCTAATTTAATTATGAGATTCATTATACTAGCAACAAAATGTAACATTGGAATTGGATGAAAATATTTAAATTTTTTAGATAAGTGGCATAAATCATTGTTCCAATATGAGGGTTGCTTATCAAATCTTTAATCGCGGTCATCATAGTGACAATTGCAAGTAAAATACCACTAGATGTAGATGAATATGTTTTCAAAAACGGTAAAGTAGCATCCTTAAAAGGTTCTAAAAATTATACAAACTATCGGCAAAAGCCCAAAAATTGTCATCTAACATGCAATCTTGCATACCCATTCAACACAAAATTCTTTTAAATGGGTTCGATAATGAAGAACAACACATGATAGATCATATGTAGAATTCCAATAATGTCTAACATCTTTAGGAAAACGTTTTAAATACAATACCCCTAAGTTGACACCAATCATGAAAAACTTGATATATTGGACCACTTAAAGTAATAAAATAAACACAATCTCTCATTGCATTGATTTTATCGTGTTCGATATTTTAGTGTCTTGTACACAGAGATTTAAAATATGACCAACACACCTAACATGAAAAATATCGGGTTTTATAGGATTTAAAGTAATTTTCAAACTAGTAATTGCCTTAGTATTATTATAGGCATTATCAAAATCAATAGCAAAAATTTTATCATAAATACCGAAATTATTATATGCTTCCATTATGTGTGTCACAATTACTTCACCCTTACGTGGGTACCTAACAAATTTGAATGAGATAATCCTCTTTAGTGTTTTAAATGGCGGTCGCCTTGGACGCCTAGGCTGCGCCTAGGCGCTCAGATGGAGGAGAACGAACTGCCTTTGCCATAGGCGGTGATCTAGGCGATTAGGCGGCCGTTTTGTTGAGTAGGCGGCCGTGGCGCCGATCAGGCGTCCGCCTAATGTCCAATGCCTAGGCATTTTCTATTTTTTAAAATTTTAAATACTATTGAATAACACAAAAAAAGAGAACTACTATTAATCTATTAATCTGTTATATACTATGTATGGATCTTTAATAGTAGTGGAATTATTTTTACTTTTTTTAGTATTATTGGTGATAGATTGCACATATTACACCTATTACACATTAAAATAGCACATGTTACACATATTACACATATTGGCATATTGCACATATTATAATTGGACAATTGTTTTTTTAATTGCACATATTACACATTAATTGCACGAGAAAGCTTTTTTTTATGTATAAACACCCTTTAATTACACATATTACACAAGAACATGATGAATATTTGCAATTGGATTGCATAATTATACTTACGATTGAATAATAGGGGCTGAAATCAACTAAATCGTCAAAACAAATTCAACCGCCTAGGCGCCCTAGGCGCTAGGCGCCCCTTGACCGAACCGCCACCGCCTAACGCCGTTTACAACCTTGATCCTCATTTGGAGTAACCAATCGGAATCTATCCAATAGCATGTTACACACATCATTGGTACGCCGTTAATTCCTACCCAACCATCCGATGTCAAAGAAACTCTAGTGTTTAGTGATGTTAGTGTTGCAACTAACATATCCTTAGCCTCATTGTATACTTTACAATCTCTCTAAACCACATTGCTAGCAATTCTTTTATAATGGAGGTTTAATACGATTTGGTTAAAATTCTACATTCCTATTTTCGGCAATCGAATAAGGTATTTCATCCCTAATTACTACTTTAGCGATTTCCCAACGAACGATATCGTGATCGTAGCTATGACTATCTACATGACTGGTCACTGGGCGTATTTTTTGTTGTGTGAGCGTATCTTTAGAAAATTCCGGTTGAAATTTTTCTAAGTGACGCCCCGATCCTATTTTAAACTTATATGACATTTGACACTTCTTACAAATTTTAAGTCCTACACTTTTATAGTTTTGTGATGGGACAAAAGTGAAATATTGTTGTTCTTCGAAAGTGGGTTATCTTGTTTTACGGGATTGAGAAGGGACTTGTTTTGTGTCTTGTAATTGTATGTGATGTAAAAGTAACCCTAAATAGAGAATTTTCCAAGAAATTTAAAGAGTTAATTTTACCAACACGTAATGTAGATTAAGTTAGAAATTATAACTATTAATTGGTTTGATGGATTTTCAAGATGTGAAATAGTTTAGTAAGCCCAATTAAAAATTCAACCCTATCAATCAACAATAATACTTAATCATTCTTAGCAGGTAAGATATTCAATAAAGATTTGTACACTACGAGGCAAGTGGAACACACACTCAATATTTGTGGACAACAGATAAATCAAATAATATAATAGAGATGATAAAACAGTATAATACAAATATCTGAAAAGAGGAAAGAGTATACCGGGGTTCGAAGAAAGCTGTACTTGCTGCCCGGGTGGCAACAGCGGCGAGGCCACAAAGGGGAAGACGGCTACTGCGATGGGGGCGCCGAGGCTCGTGGTAGAGCCGACGACACGAGGTGGAAGCTTCGGAGTGGCTTCGTCGAAGGACGTGGTGGACGGCGAGCGTCGACTGGCAGAGACTGGGGGTCTCGGTGACAGGGTGTGTTGTCGAGGGCGTCGACTGGGGGTGGGGTGAACAGCGGTGATGCTGATGGTGGCTTGCGGTGGTCGGGATTGACGGCGGCACCGACGATAGCGTCGAAAGCAGAGGGGAGGAAGAGGATGAGAGATGGATTTTGGCAGGAGTTCGACGGCTGAGGGAGGGGCAGTTCGATGGGTTCTGGGGTCGGGGAGAGAGAAAGACAGGGAAGAGGGAGAACGGCTGAGTGTTTGGGGTGTTTAGGGTTTGGGGATTTTAATTGATTTGGGGATTTTGGGGTAGAGTTTTAGAGTTTATCACAAATTCAAAACTTTATTAGGATTTATCACAAACCCTAATAATTGGATCTCAATTGTATCACACAAAAGAGGGATGAGAAGCAAAACTCAACACAATAATTTTTTTTAATCACGAATGGCATTACTTCTCTTTAATCTTGTTGCTGCTGATTTTGGTGTCGGAGCAAACAGATGAATTTATGGATTTTTCGAGAAAACGAATAAGCAAACTTGTTGACTTTCACCGGCGTTTGACTGGTTTCTCGCCGCTGCCGTGAACCTGCAAAAAGTTTGATACACCGGGATGGATCCCGGCGACAAACCCTCCGACGCTCTTGTTTGTAATCAGGAAGATTATGAAAGTGCTTTATGTGGAAAAGATTGACTACCTTGTTATGGTGGGGGAGAGGGGTATTTATAGTGGCCTTAAGAGGCAGTTTAGAGATAATTGGTTATCTCTATGTCCCAGTGTTTTTGGATAAGATGTAGAGTTTAAACTCGTTTCATGATAAGAGAGTTGGTTAAAACTGCCTCTTAGAGATAATCACGAATTTGAATCTCTTTAAATATCTGAATTGGTTTGTAGCGGGTCGTTACCCGTACCCAATAGGACAGATCCGTTTTTTGGGTTATTGGGCTTTGAAGAAAGATCCAGTTCCCATTTCAGACCCGTTTGTAGGTGAAATTATATTTTGCCCTTGCGAGCTTTATGATTCGTGCCCAATTTGAACGGTCCCGATTTAATCCTATTTTTAGCCATATCAAATCTCAAGGTCTATAATAGGCTCAAAACAAATCTTGATACAAATCTTAAAATATTCTAAAATCTCATAAATATTCTAATGCATAAAGAAAAGATTACATATCAACCAGGTCAGGCATGCTTTGTTTGATGGCTGAAGCATCCCTTCTCTTATAAATATAAAGAAGCTCGTTCGCCGGTGGCGCCTCGTACTATAATTGCCCAAAACAAATATGATACTGAAATAAAATACTAAACTAAACAGAATTGATGTTCTCAGCTGTATGTCTTCTACTACTACATATTCCATGTGTGTGTGTAGAATATTATGTACACTGGGAATACTATCAAAATTTATAAATGTTTCTTCACTATCTATTTGTGGAATTAAAGGAATGAAAGGAATGCGACGAGATGAGCTTGATTCTTGGCTACTATGTCTACCGTGTGGTCAGCTAGATGCCATCTAATTAATAACTGGTGTAAGTATGTTTGGAGGAAAAAAAAAATCTAGAAATAAGAATTGAATTAAAAAAATTAATTCAAATTATGAAATAGTGTATGTTCTAAAAAAAATTCTACAAAACAAGTATTGATAACTAAACAATTCTACAAAACAAGTATGAACTAGTGTACATTATTAAACAAAATCTAAAAAAGAAGAGAGTTCAATAAAACAACAACAATTAAGAGATGAACTAGTGTATGTTTAAAAAATTTTCTAAAAAAGGGAGTAGAACTAAACATAAAATGAGAGTAATGAACTAGTATTATATTTGCTACTACAATCTAATAAAGAGAAAGAGATGTGAATAAAACTAATTCTAAAAATTAAACAAGTACAAAAATACCGTATGAGTGTAGAATGTATGTTTGAAGAATGAGAGTAGAGAGTGTTGAGAGCTTGTTGTTGATTGTTATTGCTTGTTGTTGATGTTGATCTTTGCAATTCTTGTTGTTGTTTGTTGTTGATTTGTTAAGAGAGAATAGAGAGTTGAGATAGTAGAGTGAATTTGTGAAGAGAAATGAATGAAATGAGGTTTTATATATAGATTATGTATTTTTTGGGATTTTCCAAAATACCCCCAAAACTAGCTAGTATAGATCAGTTGGAGGGTATTTTGGTAATATATAAATCTAAATTTTTAATCAAAAAATTTCTAAAAAATATCCCACAATGGTCGGCCGGCGGGTCGAGCATGGACCGGGCCGAACCGGACCTGATGCCGCCTCTAGTTTGCAAATGAGAATTACCACATATATATATATATATATATATATATATATATATATATATATATATATATATATATATATATAGGGATTTCTTCCATTGTAAACGTAAATGTTGTGCAAACGTGTGCGCACCACTTAACCCGTCATTGGCAATAGCGGGTTAAGGCATAAGGCAAAAATTTAAATTTATATTTTGTCAATGATGGGTTAAGTGGTGCGCATGCGTTTGCACAAACATTTGCGTTTGCAATGGAAGAAACCTCATATATATATATGGTAATTCTCAGTTACAAACGCCACTGTAGCGTGCAAACGCGTTAAAACCACTTAACCCGCAATTGGCAGCAACAAGTTAAGGCATATTAAACCCGTTGTTTCAAAACAACGAGTTCATTTTTAATATGCCTTAACCCGTTGTTGCCAATAGCGGGTTAAGTGGTTTTCACGCGTTTGCACGCTATGGTAGCATTTGCACACTATAGTAGCGTTTGCAATAGAATATTGCTTATATATATATATATAGATAGATATATATATAAATAAAGAGAGAGAGAGAGAGAGAGAGAGAGAGAGAGAGAGAGAGAGAGGTTATCTTCTAAGGCCCGACCTCAACCTTATTTTCGTGAGTGCTTCGTATTAATGGGATCACATGTGGCCTCAAAATAAGGTTGAGGTAGGGCCTTAGGGGGTCAACCTCTTTATATATATATATATATATATATATATATATATATATATATAGGGAAAGCTTCGGTTGAGCACTACTCTAGTGCTCACCGCGTGAACACTAGGCCTTCGGGCATTCATATCGAAAATCCGAACCGTTCACATTGATCTACACATCTAAATTAGTCTAAATATGTAAAATCAAATCATTTGAAATTCATTTGCCCATCCATCATGTGACTATAAAAACAATGATTTTCAGCCATACAATTTTGTAACACTTCAATGGATGGGTAAATGAATTTCAAATGATTTGATTTTACATATTTAAACTAATTTAGATGTGTAGATCAATGTGAACGGTTCGGATTTTCGATATGAACGCCCGAAGGCCTAGTGTTCACGCGGTGAGCACTAGAGTAGTGCTCAACCGAAGCTTTCCCTATATATATATATATATATATATATATATATATATAACACTCGCCCTTATGGCTATTGTATGGATGATCCAAACCGTTCATATTGATCTACACATCTAAATTAGTCTTAATATGTAAAATCAAGTCACACACACACACACACACACACATATATATATATAACACTCGCCCTTATGGCCATTGTATGGATTATCCAAACCGTTCATATTGAACTACACATCTAAATTAGTCTTAATATGTAAAATCAAGTCATTTGAAATTCATTTGCCTATCCATTGAAGTGTTACAAAATTGTAAGACTGAATATCGTTTTTTTTATATTGACATGATGGATGGGCAAATAAATTTTAAATGACTTGATTTTAAGACAAATTTAGATGTGTAGATCAATGTGAACGGTTTGGATCATCCATGCGATGGCCGGAAGGGCGAGTGCTCACGGAAAGGATTTCCATATATGTGTGTGTGTGTGAGTGTGTGAGTGTGTGGTGTCACTACTTTCCCCATAGTTGGAAAGACGTGGTTTTGAACTTGTGACCTGTCTTCAGTACTTCAGTTACATTCTCAAACCTTTCTCCTGTGCTAAAGTTTCTTTTAAGTCTGCACAGGGAAGTTTTATCAAAAAGAAAGAAAATTCTGCACAAAAAATTCTTCAGAAATAATGCCAAAATTTCTGTGTATATTTGCAGGAAGAAATAGTGGATGAAACAGATGAGTATGTTGATGTTCACAAAAGGTGTGCCTTTTAACTGACAAAATATATTCATTGCAGTATATATATATATAGTTGCATAAAAAAGGAAGCTAATAATATGAAATTGATGTGTTCCTGCAGGATACGTGTGGCTGCTGCAGCTGCTGCATCTTCAGTTGCAAGGGCGCCATCCCTTAGGAGGTTAACTGGTCAAAAAGTTGCAGTAAGTATATCTTTTTTCAAATAGTTTAAAGGTACAACAACAACAAAGCTTTTTTGCCTTTTTCCCAAACTAGTTGGGGTCGGCTAAATAGTTTAAAGGTACAAAGTAATATTCATGCCTGCAAAATGCTAATATCGCATGTCACTGAGAATCTTGAGGTTTGATCTATCTGTACATCAACTGGTTTTGAAGCTAGGAAAAGTTCATGCTTCTGGGAAGTTGAACTCTGTAATGTTCAAATGGGTATGGTGTGTTCGGTAAAAGGTAGGTAGTCAAATGGGGAGTGCCCTGGAGGTGTGTTGCATTCACACTTCCAGTGTTCCAGGTCGGACACATATGGACCTCAGATACCTGCCCACATAGTAAAGATATGCAGATCTATACAGATGATTACTCAACCTAAAGAGGCATGTCCAACCTACGCCGATGATGTGTTCTAGACTTCTGGGTATCTTATTGTAGTCGCATTCGTTATTGGGAGTGGGAGATATGAGAGAAGAGTGATAGAGTGGGTGTATCATGAGAGGTGGTTGGAGGACGGTATCTTAGGGTTAGAGCCTTGGACTCTCGGAGGTTACATAGGATTAGGGATGACTATTGGATATTAGTTCAAAACATAAAATAATGTAGATTTTTACTGGTAGTAACTATATATAAGGGTAGCTTGTGTAGCTTAGGATTATAGAGGTTATGGTTACATAGGTTTAGAGATGACTACTGGACATCGGTTGAAACATAAGATCATGTATACAGCATAATTATACAGAGAGAGAGAGAGAGGATATTAGTTCAAAGTTCAAACATAAGATCATGTGTACAGCAATTTAGAGAGAGAGAGAGAGAGAGAGAGAGAGAGAGAGAGAGAGTTTTGTTAAATGCCAACAAAACTAAGAGAGTTTTGTTAAATGCCAACAAAACTAATCAAATATATTAAGGAATGTTAAGTTTCGGACCTTTGGAATTCGGTTGCGTTCAAGGTTTTATGAGAGTTTCAGCTTCTATGTTTGTTTCTTCATGGGATCTGTAGATTTTATTTTACCTTGTGTCTTTAGGTTGGGCTTGAGAGAGGGAGAGAGAGAGAGAGAGAAACGGATAAGTGATCAGCAGAGGGTTTTTGGGAGGGGGTGAGGAAGATCTTTTTTAATTTTTACCTTATGTTGTCTAGTGTAGCCATTAAATTTCCATCAAAGGTCTGAGAATCTATAGCTGTCGTTTAACTTAACAGGTGTTAGTGGGAAGAGATTTCAAAAAAACACTGATTTAAAATTGTTGTATTTTCAAATGCAAATAACGGTGATTTCGAAATCAAAGTCTCTTGTTGTGACTTTCAAATGCACACCTATTGTGATTTAGGAGCCACTCAACTTGGTTTTCACATACTTATTATTATTATTATTATTATTATTATTATATATGATTATGAGAGTTAGTAAGGAAATTAGATGATATTATTTATTATTGTCCCAATCAAAACATTAGTTTTACTAAACAACACATGCAATTTACTTTTGTCTAAAACTAATATTTGAAGCCAAGAAAATTGGCACAATTTTTGTGAAATGTTCACCTAACAAGAACAAGAAAAGGAAAACAAAAAAGGGGGAAAAAAACAAATGATTTTTTTTTGAATATCTTTGATTGCGTTTAAAAAAAATCCATCTATATAATAAAACACAAGACAATTTGAAAAAAAGCTATCAAGTGGTTCCCCTTCAATTGAAACAAAATCAACGGTTCAGATTCACCCTCTCAAAACAGATTTTCCTCCAAAAAATCCCCCCCCCCCCCTCCCAAAAAAAAAAAAAACCAATGTTTCCCCCAAAAACTAAAAAAAAACTCATTACTTTATTACTATTTTTCTTTTCTCTCCACCTTTTTATATTCCCCCCCCCCCCCCCCCCCCCTCTTTCTCTTTCCTTCTCTTTAGTTCTCTCTATTTACTCAGAAATTTAGATTTTCAAATTTCAGGTTTGTAGAATTTTCAGAATTTTTATGCTTTTTTTATTGTTCATGTTACATTGAAAATAACAAATATCTCCTCAAAAGTTAAATTTCATCATTTTCCACCCTCAAAGTTCCAAGAAGTTGGATTTTATACCCCCATTTATAATTATTTTTCAACATATACTAAAGGAAATATGAACTTTTATTTACAACTAATTATTGTCACACTATTCAAACTTGAGCTACATAATTGTTATTTTACCGTTTACAAGGCTTTTCATATGCTGTATCGTTCCGAAAACCTGCCGTAGGCACGTGCCCACGGGCAAATCTAGTAACTTATAAATTTGTATAAGCATTTCTATTTTGACATAAATATAATTTTCAATGAGCATTGAATAATCACTAAAGCAAAATATGTATAACTGAACAACATCAATGGTTCACAAAAGCCTAATCTCTAACAAAGAACGAGAAATTAATTTGGTCATTTTTTAAATATCATTATTGGACTACATACATGATTTACATACATTCATCCTCTTTGGAAAGATGATTGTTGTATAAACATTAAAGGTTAGCTCCTTTTTCTTGGGAGGAGGAGAAGAAGAAAGATGAGAATTTTTTTCTAACCCCGACCCTAACCCAAAAAAAAAAAACGAAATTCCCCCTCATGATCAAAACCAAGTTTTTTTTGGAAAATTTTAATCTATATTTTGTTGTTGTTGTTTACATGATTTGGGTTTAAATAAATGAAGAAGAAGAAAGGAAGGATGCTCAAGAAGAAGAAGAGGAAGGAGATGACAGGTGCCATGGGATTTGACCACATAATTCTGAAAACACAATGATTTTAAAGGTGTGTTTTGGAAATCCTTTTCCACTATCCTTACTGAGCTCTCCCTCCCTATCATTACTTTATACACTGGGAGATCTTCAAGTGGACACTATGGTACTAACCCTTGTGGGCAATCCTTAGAAACAACCTATGAATATTTGTCTTACTTTAGCCTGAAAAGAGCTGAAGTCAGAATAAGAAACTTCAAAATGGGAATAGGCAGGGCCCGTGGAGTCGACATTATCTCTAATTTCTTTTTAATTTTTAAAGTCATCACCTCATCCATACCTCTAGTTGCCAAATACATTCAAAGGTGAAGTCCCTTTTGGATATATGCAACCAAAGATTTATGTGAGTTATTTTTTTTAAAAACTGCACCTTTAGTTTTGGTTTTTTGTTCAAATTTCATCCCACTGTCTTTTGTCTCAGGGTGCTCAGAATCGTCAAGGACAACCTGCAGGTATATTAAAAAGATCTACCGAAGGAGATCCAAATACACCCAGAGATCATGGGGATCTAAATACACCGAGAAATCAAGGGAACCTTGCAGAACCTCTCCTCGGAAACAAGAAATGAAGTACGAGAAAGCAAACATGGTAGCATTCTCCAGGGTCCCAACAAAAATGACACTGAACCTAAAATTCCCTATATAAATGGATATTTTAAATTTTGTGAGAACATGGTGTAGATGATGGGGGAAGGTAGAGAGCGAGTACTAGAAACATGTACGGCTTATGTTATATAAACAACTTGCGATTGGTTGGAATGTAATTTGCCAACCGGTTTTATGTCTTTATTTATAAATTCTGTAAATGGTAGTGACCGACTGATGAGTTGCTTTTCTTGGTTATTCCTGGGTATGAGTATGTAAGGGTCATGGTACTATGTGTAAAAATTGTACGAGAAATAATGTGAATCACGTTAGCTATCGCATGCATCACTGTATATTGTTACCAAAAACAATTTAGTCTAATGTCATAAATTTGGAAGGATTTTGATTACAAATGTGAACTGCCTACCAGAAAGAACTGTTTGCTCATTAAGAAACAGGAGGGTGTTTTTTTTGATAAAAATATCTCTGTCATCGTTTTATTAATGATAATTAACGAAACAAAGTAGTACAAACATTTCACCAAACAGGAGCGTGTTGTAAGCTTTATTTGACTGATTGTGAATTAATCTCTCTGAATTCTTTTGATGCTTTAACTCCTTTATTTTCAATGTTTTTAAAGAAACATAACTGAAATGGACTGTCCTTGTTCCGTCATTCTTCATATTCTTTGCTTTCTCAGTTAACTTAATAGTATCTTAGTAAACATTCAATAACTTGCGGACGGGAGTGTGAGCAAGTCATTAAGGTTTTCTAAATTTTCATCACTAGCATTTTAGTGCAGTTTTTAAAGGCACAAATCCGAGGAAAGCTGAGAAAGTACAAAGAAATCATTAGAAAAAGGAGAAAGAAATTAAGAGGGCCAACTTTCCTTTCCAGCTTAATGGAATTAATTAATATAGGTCGTAAAATCTGTGCTGTTTGGGCATTTGACCCTAGTCAACCCATGTCGTGAAGAATTTTTTTTTTTTAAACATCCCAGATTAATTTCTTTCTACGCACAAAATCATATATGTTGTGGTAATACGGAGCACAGAGGTTGGAAGATAACTACAGTAGGCAGGGTGGTGGAGTTTTTTTAAACACCACTGCTCTGTAAGTGGTGGTGGAAGATAACTAACAAGCACAGAGGTTGGTGGAATTATTCCTTCGATCAATTCCGTAAAAGACGTAAATACCGATTTGGTGGAAAAAGTCCATCGGCAAAAGTGTCGCTACTATGGAAGGGGATAGCAAAGCAAGGGGATATCTTCCACAGCAACACCACTTGCAAAGTCGGTAACGGGAAAAACACCAGATTCTGGAAATACAAATGGTGTGGTAATACGGCTCTGCAAAATCAATTCCCATTAGCGGCACAAGCAACGCACAACCAAGATCTAACGGTGGCAGACATACGAAAGCATGGCAGGCTAAATTTTATTGTATCCAATAGTATAACAACAGAGGCTAAGTTGGAATTTGAAGAGTTGAATAAACTTATTCTTCAAGAAGGAGGACAGGGAAATAGTTTAGACGATGAAAGATGGTGGGATAGAGAGAATTCAAAAGTGTTCTCAGTATCATCCATGTATAGATGGATCAACGATGGTGGCACGAGATGTCAAGTCCAGTCTGTTTTATGGGGAGCCAAAGTTCCACACAGAGTCAAAGTATTCTGTTGGTTAGCCCATAACAATGCGATTCTATCCAAAATAAACCTCAAGAAGAGGATGATACAGATCGACGTGATTTGCGAAGCGTGCCGAGCTACTGAAGAAGACGTCAACCACATCCTATTTCAATGTTCAAAAGCACGGCTCACTTGGGAAATTATCTGTAGGGGTTTTGGGTGCTTTAGGGTTCCGAACAATAGCATAGATATCTGGGCAAACTTTAAACAATTGCACATCAAACTAGAAGATAGAGAGGCTTGGGACATTGCTTCAGCTGCAACCATATGGAACCTTTGGCTAGATAGAAATGATTTAATTTTTCGCAAAAAAGCTTATAGTTTTCCTTATACCATGCATGAATTTTTCCTTCTGATACATGATTGGGCAGGTGCCTAGGAGCAGGTAAAGAGGATCAGGAACAGTGCGGGAGAGTAAAGAGGGATCTGGACGAGGCATAGGGGAGCACTACAGTAGGCAGGGTGGGATTGTTGCGTAGCTACATGCAGTTTGGCGGTGCTTGGGGTTAGATGTCAGGATTTTGAGGTTTTTGGGTCCCAGGCCAGCTTCGGTGGTTTTGGTTGCCATTGGACCTTCACTGTTTTAGTAGCTTTTGTTGTTTATGTCGGTTATGTTGTTGCTTTATTTTCATTTCCCTGATGTAATGTTCAGTGTTGGTACTACTATGTTTCCTTAACCTTTCATTAATGAAACGATGGCTTCTACCATCTTTTATCAAAAAAAAAAAAATAAATAAAAAAATCATATATGTTATTTCTCACTTAGAGCATCCACATTCGTGTGATTGCTAAAAAATAGCAAAATGTTTATTATACATATAGTAAAGTGGAGTTTGCTGCAGTGGTTGTGAAATGCTATAATATAGCAATCAAAAATAAAATATGATCGGACAGAACTCTAAGTTTCGTCCTGCAAAAAAAAAATCAACACACTTTTTAATAAATAAATTAAATATTTTAATAATTTTAAAGGTGAGACGCAATTTGAAGCTCCGTCAGAGGCGGAAAAAAAATAAAATAAAATGGGACGGAACTTGAAGATCCGTCCCATTCTCAGGAAAGGAACTTCAAGTTTCGTCCAAGGGAAAAGTTAATATAAAATTACTTTTTTATTTGGGATGGATCTTGAAGTTCCGTCCGATATAATTAAAAATTATTTTTTTATTTGTGAAGTTCCGTCCTCTATAATATGTATATTCTCATATCGCCTCTCAAATATAGCAATCTTCAGTAGTGATTTGGTCAAAATATGAATAAATAGCAAACAATTGCAGATACGCAATTGCTATAATATGGATAATATAGAAATTTAGCAAACGACCGTGGATGCTTCAAGTATAATAAGTTATGCAAACTATAGTACAAGTGTTTGACATCAATTTAGCTTGTTGCTCCATAAAGGAAGACTAGGTTTGCCCGTTGACATGTGCCTACGGCACGTCTTCGGAACGGTGCACCTTGTTTGTTTATAGAAAATAGTTTTGGAGGTTCAGCAAATTAATTGAAGTAGCAAACATATTATATGAGAAATTTTTGGGGATCCAGCAAAAAACAAATTATATGATTTTGTTTTGATTTTTTTGAATTATTTTTAAAGTTTTTAAAGTTTTTTATTTTTTAGTTTTTAATTTTTTTAAAAATTTTTAAAATTTTTATTTTCTTAATTTTTTGAATAGAAGAAAGAGAGAGAAATAATTAAATAAATATAGGAGTTGTTTTGGGTGGGAGATTTAAATTTGAGTTTTGGGGAGAAACTTTTGGGAGGAAAAATATGTATTGTGAAGTTAGATCTAGGCCTTTAATTTTTGGGGGGATTGAAGGTGAGCCACTTGATAGTTTTCTTTGTGTTTTATTATATAGATAGTTGCATAAGATCACAGAAGGATCACAAGGCAAATTGATTTGTTCATCATACACATGTCATCAAATTTGCTTTATTCATAACTATTTTTGGTTAAGTTACCCATTTCACATTTTGGGATTCATATAAAACAAATGTTAGTTTCGAGTAACTACTATGAACTAACTCTGACTGGTATAATTTGAGAAGAGTCATCTAGTTTTGAGTTTTGCCACTATTGTCCTTGGCCAAGTCAAAAACCCTAATTTTATGTTATTTACCAAATTTAGTGGCTTGCTTTTTCTTTTTAGGGTTTTTAACATGTATGTCCCTAACAAATATATGAATATCACATAAACTCCTCATAAATGTGTATTTTCACATTTATCCCTAACAATGTGTATCAAACCTTCTAGTTACCCCTTAACTTAAAACTACTTTAAAAACATAAAAATGTATGAAATATACAGTTATGTTTAATAGATTTTTTGTAAAATGACTAAAATACATTTTCTCTACTAGTTAAGCTTATTCTTATTACTTTTTATAAACTAAACAGTCTATAAAACCGATTGAAACACATCAATCATTCTTAATTTTTCTTCAGTTTTCTTAATAAATAGACAAATTTATAGTTTATCTTTATAATTTTATCTTCTTCATCATGTTTTATATCCAAATTCGCCACTAATCTTATAAGTTTCAAATGCTCGTAGTTCGAGGTAACTTTTAGGGGTAAATAAGAAATGAGCTCATATTGTTAGGGCATATATGAAAATACACATTTTTGAAGGGCATATATGATATTAGCATATTTGTTAGGGGTATATGCGTTAAAAACCCTTCTTTTTAGAGTAATGCTACATCCACTACTAGGTTCACTACACTTCTCTTCACTATCTTAGGTGGCACACTCCAATAGGTAGGAAAAAATAGAGTAGGTGGGAGAACTCTCCAATAGAAATATGCCACCTAAGGTAGTGAAGAAAATGGTAGTGAAATTGGTAGTGGCTAAAGCATTACTCTTCTTTTTATTCATTGAATGGTTGGGATGAAAGCTCCAATGGTATTTAACTACAGTCAAGACCCATAGTAGCAAAGCTAAGAAAGGTAGAAAATTCGAGAGGGAGTTTGTTCCCTCATCTCTAATCTCCTCTAGAGAGAATTGGGCTTGTCATTTGTAGACTGACAACCTGTAATTTATAGACATTTAACCATATGATCTCAACCATTCATTTTTAAGTAGGATTTATATTAACTATTCATTTGCTCAACTGTTGTTAGTTATCATAACACCTTCAAAGTTTAAATTTATTTACGACATAATTAGTTACAAAAGTACCACTCATTTAAAGTAAAAGTTTGTACCACTAGAAATAATTTGTTAAGAGTGTGATGAGTAAAGGGATGTCTCAAATTCAAGGTCAGATTACGTCTTATTATTAAAAAAAAAAACATGCATCACACGTGCAGATTAATAGTGCTTTTAGTGCCAAACATACCAATGTACCATCCAAAGTTGCGGGAGTACTATTGGACAAATTGTTGTAATCTTTAATAAGAAATTCTAAATTTTATAAAGGGAACTTAATTGTAGGAGGAAAACTTGTTACGACTAATCGTCCATTAACTTTAAGCCCACCGGTCCAGAGAGATACTTGGTAATGTAGTCTAGTGCCCTATATGATCCGAGCGGAAACTCCTATTGAACAAAAAAAGGATAATTTAATCTAACCACCTATCCATCTATTTGATTTTCAAAGTGAGACTACTATTTGAGCCACAACCATAAAAATCTCCACCTTGAGGTTTCAAACCTAGGATAACTTCAGAGATCCACAGTATCCACCCCAGACTGTATTTCATGTGTCCCCACCAAGTTGACTTGACTTTGCTTCTAGCTAGCCTTTGGTGACTCCGACACCCATGTTTCCCGTCAATCATCTCATTGACTCGGCATGCCAATGCCCATGGGCGAAGCCAGAACAAAATTTTCAGGGAGGCCAAGAAAAAATTCTATAACTATATATAAATATATAGGTATTTTTTCATAATTTTAGGGAGGCCAAATAATAAAATTTAATGGATTTAGGTGGTTTTAAAAAAATTTCTAAAATTTTAAGGGGATTTTCAAAATTTTGGGGGGTCTGGGCCACCCCGGACCCCCACATAGCTCCGCCACTGCCAATGCCTCCAGCATTACACTCCACCAAAAAGGGGGGGAAAGCGATTGTCTCCAACCAATATTTTGACTTGATAAAGCCTGTGCCATATATCGACTTAACATGATAACTTTGTTCACAATGACTTCACTAACGTCCTATATCTAACCAAGGATCTTCACCATGGGCGCTGATACGACTTGTAGCGACTAAATGCCCATTTACTCTTGACCAACTAGTTCACATGAATATTTGGTAAATTAGTCTAAAGGATTATATGACCCAAAATTACCAAATATCTATCTGGACCAACGGGTCAAGAGTAAATGAGTCCTTAATCGATACAAGTTGATAAGATTTCATCGTATGGTTAAATCCAAAAGAAAAAGGAATCTCTAATGCATTTTTGTTAGTTGGAGGAATCCAATTAATCATGGACTATTTGGTTTGTTTCAAACCATGGCTAAGATAAGATTTATTTCTAATTAGCTAATATTTGGTAAATTAGTCTCATGTATTATACAGGGCCGGCCCTGAGTTCCGGGGGGCCCTAGGCGAACTTCCGAAATGGGGCCCCCTGCCCCATATAAAAAATAAAAAAAAAAATTACGCGCGAAACGCGTGCCTATATTTACAAGAGAAATTTGAAATCGGGGACCCCAAAAATGGCGAATTCCGCGGGGGCCCAAGGCGGCCGCCTTGCCCGCCTACATGTCAGGGCCGGCCCTGGTATTATATGACCCAAATTATTAAATATCTATCAGGACCACCAGTGGGTCAAGAGTAAATGAGTCCTTAATCAATATAAGTTGATAAGATTTCCTCATCTCTAATCTCTAATATCTAATATTATAATGGGAGAAGGCCTTAGTGTCATTTGTCATTTTGTCATTCTACCAACATGTGCAACGCACGTACATAACTAATATAAAAAAGGTTTCCGGTTCAAATCCTCCCTACCTAAGAGTTTTTATTTTTATTTTTTGAAGTTATTAAAACGTGCATCGCACGTGTAAATTACTAGTATGGTTAAATCCAAAAGAAAAGGGAATCTCTAGCATTTTGGTATGTTGGAGGTTCCAATTAATCTTGGACTATTTGGTTTGTCTCAAACCACATGGCTAAGATAAGATTTATTTCTAATTATCTAGTAACTAATTAAATGATCGGTGCAGAATATTTTTATACAAGTTTTACTTCACAAGGTGATGTGGTACAATCTCCATCCCCCATGTATAATCTCCAACTCCCATGTATAATAGAATATTATTTTTATATGGTGAAGATTGTGCCACACCACTTTGTGGAGTAAAATTTGTTTAAAAAGCTTGTGCATATAGCATTACTCTTTATCTAATTCCTATTTGAATAGGAGATGTAAAAACCAGTTGGGATTTATTTCCTAGAATAAAATTCGAATTATCCTAACTAAATTTATCTAATTATATCTATATCTTATACTAATAGAAGAGAGGGTCTCTCATTTCTCTATTTTAAAATAGAGAAAGGAGGGTAAAAGTATGGATTCCTATTTAACTAACACGTGTACTATGCATGATTTTTATTAAAAAAAATTAAAATTCTAATCCCTCAAACGTAGTCTCTTTCCCTCTCACTTTTTCTGCAGCTTTAGTAATATTCAATTGTATAACATTATTGTTTGACAGTGATAATATAAACTATCTGCGTATGTGATGATGAAATGAAGATTTCAGTAATTACGGTATGAATAATTTTCATAAGTTTTTTCAATTCTCTCACATTTTTTAGGAATTATATATAATTTTATGAGTCTACTGTGCAATTTACACAGGTTAATACTAGTTACTCTTTATATAGAGTAGTGGAGGGAATTAATTTGCATCTAAACATAATTAAGATAATTAAGAGTGGCTCTACTTCGTAGAGTTCTTTTGTAGGCTATGAACTGAAAGAGATCGTTTGGTGTGAGCAACCTAAGAAGAGGGTGTAATCATTGTACTCTTTCTCGTTCTTAATTAAAGTTTCTCTCTCTTCGGTGGTTTCTTCTTGGGGGATCATATGTATCTCGTGTTATATTTTATTTTCTACAACTTGTGAACGTGATCTTTGGTGTGGTTTTCAAATTGCAGGAGTTGTTTTGGAGGTTGGTTGTGTTTGAGTTATTGTCAGTGTAGTAAATTCTGTTCCAGACATATCAGAGCTCATGGTTCAACTTTACCTCGGAGATGGAGACTTATACAACAAATCCCATATATTCCAGAGATCTTCCATATATTCCAGAGACTTGTACGTTACAATAAGAGGAAGTCCGTACCCTGAGTTTTGTTTATTAATCTCTGATTAATGAAACAGGGTGGTCAGATTCCACCTTTTCAAAGGGGAGGGGTCCTGTAACACCGGCAACTACTACTTCTCAAGGAGAGGGGTCTCTTGTGACTACTCCTTATAGTTCTTCATTGATGAATGATGAGCGGGGGATATTTAATGGCCAGATAATTGCAGTAATTTTTCAATGGTCAGATGATGTCATTGTCAATCATGTAGACAATGAGATGACTGCATGGCCTTTGTGGAAGACGTTGTATGATCTGTACGAGAGAAAAATGCCTAGGAATAAAGCAAACATGAGAAAATTATTTGTTAATATGAAATTCAAGGATGAAATTAAGTTCACAACATATCTAAATGAGTTCCGAGGAATTGTGAATCAATTGGCTGCGATGCAACTTTCGTTTGATGATTAGTTGTAGGAATTGTTTCTCTTAGGGACAAAGATGCATGATCTGGTCTTGTGAAAAATGTTTGATAATGAAGGAAACTTGAGAAAGCAAGTTGATCATACAAATTCAAGGACGAATGTTTGGTTGCAGCACATCTTAATGAGTTCCAAGAACCTGTGAATCAGTTGGCGGCAACACAACTTCCTTTAGATGATGAGTTGCGGACATTGTTTTTCTTAGGGACGATGCCATATAGTTGGATGACGATTTTAGTGTATCTTAGAAATTCTGTTCTGAATGGTATGGTGATCATGACTCAGGATATATGATCTTTATTGAACAAAGAAGAAAGAAGGAAGTCATCTGGTACTACTTCATCGCAGACACTTGTTACTACTTCATCGCAGACACTTGTTACGGAGGAATTGGAAAATACAAGGTATTATAAGGAAGATGGAGATCCAAGTCTGGCAATAAGAAGTAAGTTCATTATTGGTATTGTAAGAAAAATAGGCACTTCTACAGGGAGTGTCGAGCACGCCTCAAGCAGCAGGAGGCATGTGATGATGATAAGAAGTAGTCATCTACTGTGATGCTTAGCGATATCATACATTTCTCCGTGGATGGGTAGATTTGTTGCTCTTCAGATTGTGATGACCCAAAGAAGTGAGTGATTGACTTCGGGGTTACGTTCCATGATACTCTTCACTAAGGATTCTTTACTAGATATATTTTGGGCGACTATGGTGCAGGGAAGATGGAAAACGAAAATGATGTTAGGAATCAATGTGACCACATATATAGGCGGGAAGAATGTATTAAAATATGTTTATCATGTGCCGAATCTCAGGTTAAATCTTATCAGAACAACTTGATGTTGAAGGATTTGTTTCATACCGCATTAATGGTTTGTGGAAGCTTAAGAAAGGGGGCGTTGGTTGTTGCTCGCTCTACAAGGCCAATGCTCGCTTGTGTGATAATGTTGATAGCATCGTCGAACATTTGGATTAAGATTTATCATTTATGGCATCATTGATTTGAACATGTTGGTGCAAAGGGTTAGAAATTTTTTGATAAGGGGAACTGCATGCCAAGTCTCGAATGTAAGGAACTATCACTATGTGATAATTGTTTTCTTGGTAAATCTCATCGGCCATAGTTTGCATCTCGAGCGGGGAAGTTAAAGTTAGGTTTCCTCGATTTGGTGTCTGTTGACCTATTGATACTTGTAGGACTGGTGGACCTGTTGATACTTATTAGTACTGGTGGTGCCCAACACTTTGTCACCTGAATAGATTATGCATCAAGAGGGTTTGGAGCTATATGTCAAGCAACACAGATTATGTATTTGACATGTTAAAAAAGTGGCATGTGGCGGTTGAGATTGAATGTCTCTGATGTTGAAAGCACTATGCTCTAATAAAAGATGGGAGTACACTCCAAAGAAATTCAGAGATGACTTAGTAGTAAGTGACATTCAGCATGAGAAAACTGTCCTATACAGTCTTAAACACAATAGGGTTGTTTAAAGAATGCATTGTTATATCATAGAAAATGCCTGAAGCAAGCTATCCTAGGTCGACGGCCTTTTCCAAGGAGTGTTGGGTAGAAGTTATAAGTACTACAGTCTACATTATTGGCAGGTTACCATTGGTTCCATAGGGTGGAGAAGTAACACTTCTCAAAATCTTAGAAGGTTCTTAGTCAACATCATTACACAATATCACTGCCCTTGCCTCTAGGATGCTAAACTCAGACGAATAGCCTTTGAAGGTCTAGTGTGACAAGGAGATTGTATTCACAGGCAATGGTCTTGGGTGTAAGCCCTATGTTCCTGTGCCGAAGGTGAATCACCAGAAGCTAGATACGACAACCGCACAATGAATTCTACTTAGTTACAATGATGATGAGTTCGACTACAATTTATGGGATCTTGTAGATAAAAAGGTGATTTGAAGTCGTGATATTACTTTTTCCGAAGGTCAAAACATTGCAAACAACATGGATAATTCACAAGAGGTAATTGAGTTTGATTTGCCAGATGTACTAGTATAACCCAGTTATCAGGTGAATCAACATGTTGATCATGGGCCTAACATGGGAGATGTAATCCCACATGATGTTGCATGTGATGAATCAGAACATGTGGTACATGATTTTGTGCAGCGTAATCAAACCCACGGGGAGCAACCCGTTGATTTACCACAATTCAGAAGGTCCAAAAAGGTTCCATGTACTCTCAACAAGATATCCATCCTCAAAGTGTATCGCCATAACTGAGAGTGGTGAGCTAGAAAGCTTTGAGGAAGCCATGATGTATGAGGTGTTTTCACATATAGTATAAATTTAGTTGGTTCTAGAAATGGTAGCCAAGTTGAGGATAAAGTTGGAGCACATGGATATGAAAACAACCATTCTCCACATGATCTTGAAGAAGAAATATTAATGGAACAACCAGAAGGTTTCAAAGTCTTGGACAAAGAGAAGATGGTTTGCAGATTGAGGAAGAAATTATATGGCCTCAAACAAATGCTTCTTTAGTGGTACAAGAAGTTCCGACTCTTTTATAGTTTATTATGGGTTTGAACATATTTATGCAAGTCTTTGGGTCCTTATTAAACAATCTGAGGACTTTATCATTCTCTTGTTGAATGTAGATGACATGTTGAAGGTTGAACAAGTTAGGTCCAAAATTGATAACTTGAAAGTGGAGCTAAGTAAGTCTTTAATTTATGATGAGGGACTTGGGATGGCAAAGCAATACTTGGAATGGAGATATCTTGTGATAGGAAATCCCATAATCACTGGGTGTCACACGAAGGTATGTTAAGCAGATCTTGAAGAAGTTCAATATGCACGATGTTAAAGCTAGTAGGTACTTGGTCTTGCCACTCCAAATAAAGTGTCAGAAAATGTCCCAATTCAGAGTCAGAGAAGAACATGATCAAAATTTTGTATGCTTCAGTTGTTGGAAGTTTGATGTATGCAGTGGTGTGCACAAGGTTGGACTTGGCACATGAAACGACATTTTTGCAGGTATTTATTCACGTAGACAATATTGAGAATGCGTGTTTCCTTTGGAAGCTTAAAGCCTATATTGGTTGGTTACATAGATTATGGTAAGCATGGAATATTGACAAGATAAAGTCGTTGTTTGATTGTTTATTTACTTGTGTAGGAAAAATTGTCTCGTGGCAGTCCACTTTGCAGAAGGTGGTTGCATTTATCTACTATTGAGGCCAAGTGCATGGCAGTTGTTGAAGCTTGAACACTTAGGTTGAAGTGTTTCTTAACAGAGCTTGAGTTTGAACATGGCGAGTATGTAGTTAGCTGTGACAGTTAGAATGCCATTAATATGCGTGAGAATTCCACATATCATGACAGAATCAAACATATTGAAGATAAATATCATGCGATATTGAAAAGATGCACACAGATCGAAATTCGGCTGACTTGTTGATAAAGGTTGTGACACACAACACACGCCAATGTGTCAGAGGAGGAAATTGATAAAAATTCCACCACAATCGATTAATCCAAAAGAGAAGAGAATCAATTACCATCATTGGGTAGGAGGAGTCCAATTGATCTTGAAATGTTTAGTTTATTTTTCTAATAATTTAAAATTTCCTTTGGCCTTTGTACAAAATTTTGAAAACAAAGATTTTTTTAGTATTATATCTATATCTTATACTAATAGGAGAGAGAGTGTACCCCTTCTCTCATTTCTTAGCGCCGTATTAGTCAGAGAGGAAGGCAGGGTTTAGAGGCTCCTCTATTATGTCAGCAAAGTCATGCACTATGCTGAAATTCGATACACCAGGATGGAGAAGGTCGCCTATGCATTGGTGATGGATGCTCAGAAACTTCGACATACTTTCAAGCCCACTCCGTCCAAGTCCTTATAGATCAGCCTCTCAAGGAAGTCCTAAACAACCCAGAGAACTCTAGCCGCTTGATCAAGTGGTCAATCGAGCTGAGCCAACACGACATCAGCTATCAATCCTGGACATCCATCAAAGGGCAGGCCCTAGCAAAATTCATCACAGAGTGCACCATCTCCGAACCTACTGAAACTCGAGAAGACGAACCGCTAGGGAAAATCTGTGTCGATGGATCATCCTGCGAGGTTGGAAGCGGAGCTGGCGTTATACTCAGGGGCCCCGATGACTTCGTCCTTCAGTATTCCCTACATATTAACTTTCAGGCCTCTAACAACGAGGCAGAATACGAAGCGATGATCGTCGGTCTTACACTGGCCCACAGGCGGGTGCAAGACGAATACGGGCCTTCAGCCACTCCCATCTCGTGATCAATCAGATCACTGGGGATTATGAAGCCCGTGATGCTCAGATGGTCCAATACTTGGAATGCGTCAAACAACTCTTATCAGTCTTTGAGTGCACTGCGGTCGAGCGCATCCCGAGAGAATAGAATGGCTAAGCCGATTCCTTTTCCAAACTTGCCTCGTCATCCTTCGAAGGCTTAGATCACACTGTCCTAGTCGAGGTCATCCTCAAGCGCAGCATCGAGAACCTCGAAGTCCTTTGCCTTAGTCTGGGCATACGAGCGGGGATTTGGATGGATCCCATCCGAAAGTTCTTGGCAGAGGGCAAACTCCCACAGGACCCAGCCGAAGCGAGGAAAATAAGGATCTGATCAGAAAGGTTTGCATGGATCGATAATGTGCTCTTCAAGTGCTCATACACTAAGGTGGATGAGAGGCCATATCTTCGATGTCTGAGTCTCGACGAAGCCCAGTACGTGCTAGAAGTGCTACACGAAGGAATTTGGGGGGGGGGGTGACATATGGGTAGTCGGTCGCCCGCGAGGAAAGTTTTCAACCACGGTCACTATTGACTGACCATATTGAAAGATGTCCAAGATCTTGTGAAAAGGTATGGCCCCTGCCAGAGATTCTCGCCAATCAGGCACATGCCACAAGCCGAAATCAAGTCACTGGCCATTCCGACCCCCTTTGCCATGTGGGGGATGGATTTGGTCAGCCCCTTTCCGAAGGCCACGTGCTAAAGGTGCTTCCTTATAATGGCTGTCGACTAATTCACTAAATGGGTCGAGGTAAAACCCCTGGCCACGATCACAGAACATTAAGCCCAATAATTATTCTGGAAACACATCGTCTGTCGGAATCCCGAGTGTGCTCATCACGGATATTGGAACTCAATTTGTCGGCAGAAATTTCAAAAAGTTCTGCGAGGATCTCGGGGTCCAGCAACGCTTCTCGTCGATATCCCATCCCCACTCAGATGACCAAGATGAAAATGCCAACCGCTAAATTCTTGAAGGTCTTTAAAAAATGGTTGGAAAAATCTCTCAAGGGACTGTGGGTCGACGAATTGCCGAGCGTCCTCTAGCCGTATTGAACAGCCAAGAGAATCCCTATGGGTGAGTTCCCATTCAACCTGACCTACTGGACAGAGTTGTCATCCCGCTAGAATTTGGGCTCCCGTCACCTAGGATCATGGGCTTCAGTGAAGGATTAAAATTCGAACAATCTCAGGGCCAACTTGGACCCAGTCAATGATACCCGAGAGAAATCCATCATCAGGAGAAATATCTATCAACAGCGGATTGAAAAGTTCTACAACAAGGAGGTCTGTCCGATCTACATCAAAGAGGGCAACCTCGTACTCAAGAAGCTTTCTATTTCCGACCCCAGCAAGATGGGCAAACTGGTGCCAAACTGAGCAGACCCGTATAAGGTCTCCCAAGTAGTACGCCCTGGCACATACCGACTCGAAGACTTGGGGGGCATGATGATCAAGAGATCTTGGAACGCAAAGCATCTTCTTAAGTTCTATGAGAGACCGTAAGCAGGAACGTCCATGGTTGTAATCGGCGCTGCGCGCTATCCCTTTCGTAACTGAACAAGTAAAAGCATTTGTTTGAGTTAGAATTTCTTGCATTTGCTTCGAGTTACAATGAGAGATTTCTCAATCTCTAAGACCTCGCCACTCGGCATGGACCTCAAACCCTAAAAAGAGAATTCTCAATCTCTCACATCCTCAATGCTCAACATGGACTTCGAGCAAGCCCCTATATTTAATACAAGATCAACATACTCGGCTTTCTCGCGTCATCGCCCTCGGTAGGGACTTCGGGTACGAGAGATTTCTCAATCTCTCACGTGCTCACTGCTCGGCATGGACTTCGAGCAAGCCCCTGTATTTTATACAGGATCAACAGGCTCGGCTCTCTCGCATCCTCGCCCTTGACAGGAACTTCAGGCCATGATGAGAGATTTCTCAATCTCTCACATCCTTGCCGCTCGACATGGACTTCGAGCAAGCCCTTGCCTTTTATACAAGATCAACAGGCTCGACTCTCTCATGTCCTCGCCGCTCGGCATGGACTTCGAACAAGCTAATGTGTTTAGCACAAGATCAACATTCTCAATCTCTCATGTCCTCTTCGCTCGGCATGAACTTCAGGCCACAATAAGAGATTTCTCAATCTCTCATGTCCTTGCCGCTCGACATGGACTTCATAGACTAACGAGAGATTTCTTAATCTCTCATGACCACGCCGCTCGGAATAGGCTTCGAGCAAGCCCCTGTCTTTTATACAAGATTAATAGGCTCGGCTCTTTCACATCCTCACCAATAGGCATGGACTTCGAGCAAGCCCATGTCTTTTATACAAGATGAACATGCTCGGCTCTCTCACGTCCTCGCCCTTGGCATGGACTTTGGGCCACAATGAGAGATTTCTCAATCTCTCATGTTCTCGCTGTTCGGCATGGACTTCTAACCCTAGCGATAAATTTCTTAATCTCTCATGAACTCGCTGCTCGGCATGGACATTGAGCAAGCCCTTGTCTTTTATACATGATCAACAGGCTCGGATCTCACACGTCCTCGCCGCTCATCATGGACTTCGAGCAAGCCCCTATCTTTTATACAAGATCAACATGCTTGGCTCTCTCACATCGTCACCCTCGACATGGACTTCGGACCACAACGAAAGATTTCTCAATCTCTCATATCTTCACCGCTCGGCAAGGAATTCGTGCAGGCCCCTGTCTTGTATACAGGATCAACTGGCTCGACTCTCTCACATCCTCGCTGCTCGAGATGGAGTTTGGAGTCCCCATCTTCTGGCGTCGAGTCCACACCTTATCCCCTATGAATGTTTTAATTACATTTACGGCTCTCGCCTTTGGCAAGGACCTTCCCCGAGTTGGTCCCCCTTTCACCCGCTGGCAGCCAGGGATAGAGCAGTCATCAATGCCGCTACCCTTAACTATCAGCGCATAATAGGAGAACCACCAGTCATGAGAACCCTCACTGACTTGAGAAATGAGAAAGGGCTGGGGGAGGGGTTATATAACCCAAGGGGAATGGGGAACTCGAAAGTCATGATGTTGACGTGGCAAAATCTAAACCGTCTGCCTACATCCAACAGCTCAGATAGGCGTCGATAGGCCCAATGTTTCATCTTCGCAGATGACACATTTATGGCAAGTCATCAATTTACTGGGAAGATGAAACGTCTCCTGTTCCAGCCCCTTGATATCCCCGGAAGATGAAATGTCTCACCTCTAGTGAGTCTGCCTCACCCACACATTCAGTTCGAAGTCAAGCTCGAAAAATGGAAAGAACATTTTATTACAACACACAGTTCATTATTACAATCGGCGATACCATATTAGAATTATTACAATCGGCGAGGCCATATGATTACAACTATTACAATCTCGGCTTACCCCTCTTCTTTGGGAGGCTTAGGGCTAACACAAGCCAATTTGAGCCCAACCGAGCGCATTTGCTTGCCCGCGAGCCCATCGAGATTCCGAGGAGTTGCCAAGGTGGACGCTCCAGCGACAGAGCTTTGAGCATCACCTGGTCTTGCTGGCTCCAGCCTCAGGGTCGGAGATGGGCTACCAACGGAGGGCCAGCCGCCTCCGAAAGAGCGGGTTTGGGATCCACTCACTACTAACATGACCCTCAACCTTTTTATCTCTTGTACATTCTCCACTATAACTTTGTGAAGGAAGGATTCAGAGGTCGGTCGTCGGACGGAAGTATCAGACATCGACCATCTAGTCTTGTCGCTACCCAAATGGCACTCCGTAATTGTCTTTTTCAAGCGAGCCTACTCCAAGCTCAATTCCTTCGACCTATTCATAAAATAAGAAATAGCTGTTTTTCGATCTCGATCATGTTTGCGATAGTGCACCAAGACGGATTCCATGGATTTCAGCTTGCCCCTAAGACGCTCGATCTCGATGCCACAAGGGTCGGCCTCGACGGACTCGTTCATCTGGCACAAAGGGGAAAAGGTCATATCATTTCGAGCCCCATAAACTTGACCAAATCACAAAAGATCACATCATAGATACTACGCCAAAATTTCCAAGTCATTCGGCCAAAAAAAAATTTCATTATCAAGATTCTTACAAAAAAGCGGTGGCTAGTCCGCGGTTTGGAAAATACAAAATGAAAAGAATAACATAACAAAATATGAACTACTGTTCATGGGGAAGGGGGCACATTTTTGCCAGCCGCTGCGTCAAGTTCAGGGTCGACTGCCGCGTCGACTTTGGGGTCGGTCACCACGTCACCCCTCTCCTCGCCGTCTCCCTGGGGGGTCTTCAGATGCTCAGGAAGTTTCATACCATAATGAAACCCCTCGAGCTGGTACTCGGGGTAGTAGTACATGACATGTTCGAGAGACCAGGTATAGGCCTTGTCCTAGGACTCGATCACCATGTCCATGGTGTCGTTCTTGATCTTCTTCAGCTGCCGGGCGGCCGCCTTCTTTACTTCCCCCTCCACCCGGGCTCGGTCATCGGCGAGCAAAGCCAGTTCGGCTCGAAGGGCATGCTCTTGAGCCTCGGCTGCGTTCGTCTTCAACTTTTGCTCCTTCATCTCCCACTCATATCGTTGAGAGTTCTTCATCTCCCGCTAAAGCTTGTAGGTGTGAAGCTTCTTTATCTGGGCCCCAGCCAGTGATGCCTGCGAACGAGAGGCTTAAACTTGAGAAAACAAAATAGAAAAAGTACGAGGTTACGGAGCGGGAAAGAAACCTTACCATCACGATGGCTTGAGACCACCTCATGTAAATCGAATCGAGAGTCTCGGTCGCCAAGGACTCCCTATCGCGAGGTGTGGCTAGGTGTTCCACCACCTCGACCGCCATTGGCTCCTCGGTCAGTGTGTCGACTGATTTCATAGCCCAGTTAGGGGCTCACGGCCTCAACCCCTCTTTGCCTACAATTTCCTGGACGTCGGGGCAAAGAAGCAGGACACTACCCCTCAATGCCTCAGTAATCTTAAGGTTACCTAGGCTCGGTTCCCTCATCGGGTCCTGGCGATGGTGAAGGACTTCTGCCTTTTGGACTTCGGTTCTGAGGGGCCTTTGGAGCCCCCCTGAGAGGACCTCTTCTGCTGCTTGGGCTATTCAGCCGCCCTATTCTTGGCCAACAGTGCCCTCCTTGCATCAATAGTAGCCTCATCCATCGCTGCCAAAAAAGAAAAAATAAAAACTGTTAGGACGAAGAGAAAAAGTTGGACAAAAAAGGAAACGAAAAAACATTCAGGAAGGGACGGGCTCAGTCTGATCATGGCCAAGTGCCTCTCTGTCACGTTCGGCCAGCCGATGTTGTTGCCAGCAACGATCGGATCCACATCGACCCACTCCTCGTCAATTAAGTATTTTCTCTTCGGAGGCCTGTGATTTGGCTTGTAGAAGTTCCAAGTCATTGGAATTTTCCAAGGAACCTAATTTCGGACGATAAAATAATTCTCCTTCCACCCCTTTATGGAGTCCAGGTGCCCATGGACTACTTTCTTGTGAGGGCGAGGCGAGATATAATATATCCCTTCTTGCTCGCCCGACGAGCTAATGTAATACCCCGTAATTTCAAAGAAATAAATAAATATATAGATATATATAATAAATTGGGGGTGGACCTATAGATTCTTCTATAGGAGTAAAAGTATGGAATTAGGTGTGAGGAGGGGGGGGGGGGGCACGGGGGGCCCACAGGTATGGAAATGCATAGAATGTGCTTAGTTGAATTGTGTTGAATTGGTGATAACGTCACCATTTGGAATAGGCCCCACCCGGTTGTTGAGAAGGAAATCAGAGAGTATACTGTGCTCTCTGTTGAGTATGTGACGTGGCATATTTAGGAGGGGGGCACGAACTCCTAAGTATGTACACGGGAATAAAAAGAGGGAGATTTGATATAATAATCCCATATCGGGAGTATACAAGAAATTAGTTGAGTATAAATAAAATTGCCTATGATCAAGAGTTACCTATTTGGTTAACCACCTTTTGAGAGGCAGCATGTGGTGGGAAGTTGTACTACATAGTATCTAATTTGTCTTCCAAAAATAATAAAAATTGTCTGAGTATTGGGACGGGGAGTTACAAATAGTATCAGAGCCAACTTTCGACACCTGGTGTGGAAGAGGGCCTCAGTATGATCCGCGGTGTTGAGAGTCATTGATCTTCGGGATCGGGTATGATCTACGGTGTTGAGAGTCACTGATCTCCGGGATCGGGTATGATCTGCGTTGTTGAGAGTGATTGATCTCCGGGTATCCGATCTGCAGTGTTGAGAGTGATTGATCTCCGGGATCGAGGACGACCCCATATCGGCTAGAAAGGCGGATCCTACACTAGATGTGTGCCCCGTACTCAGTGAGGACGCTGATTTATAAAGGTGGGGTGTATGTAATACCCCATAATTTCAATGAAATAAATAAATATATAGATATATATAATAAATTGGGGGTGGACCTATAGATTCTTCTATAGGAGTAAAAGAATGGAATTAGGTGTGAGGGGGGGGGGGGGGGGGGGCACGGGGGGCCCACGGGTATGGAAATGCACAGAATGTGCTTAGTTGAATTGGTGATAACGTCACCATTTGGAATGGGCCCCACCCGATTGTTGAGAAGGAAAAGAGAGAGTACACTGTGCTCTCTGTTGAGTATGTGACATGGCATATTTGGGGGGGGGGGCACGGACTCCTAAGTATGTACACGGGAATAAAAATAGGGAGATTTGATATAATAATCCCATATCGGGAGTATACAAAAAATTAATTGAGTATAAATAAAATTGCCTATGATCAAGAGTCACCTAATTGGTTAACCACATTTTGAGAGGCAGCCTGTGGTGGGCAGTTGTACTACATAGTATCTATTTTTTCTTCTAAAAATAATAAAAATTATCTAAGTATTGGGGCGGGGTGTTACAGCTAACCCCCAGCACGACTCGAATGTACTTCAGCTTTAGAGGTATTTCCCTTTCCTTGCATAGCAACATAAAGCACGCAAGCTACTTCTAGGAGTTTAGGCCATATTGCATCGTTCACCTCCCCCCCAAATAATAATAATAATAATAATAATAAAATATTAACACCTGTTTGATAAAAGTGTGCAGAGATAGCCGCAACCCCGAACTGAAGGCATCCATCAGGAACATGAAGTACCAGGGAGCCAAATTATCTGTAGGATTGAGACCAGGGTTCAGAAGCATCAACTCATAATCTAGACCTATGAAATAGTTTGCCTGTATCAGCGGTAGGTCGGCGTTCGTCAGAACACTCTGCGTCTTATCTATCCTAATATTGGGTCAGTTTGGCGAAGAAGGTTGCACCCCGTATCGAACCAAATCTTCAACATTGTCTGGGTACATCCTAATGGAGCTCGACTGTTGGAGGTACGGGAGGTCGAGCCCATGTTTAGGAAGGGACTCATCCGGCTATTCCAGACTATACGGAAGGGTCCACTTCATCCTCCTCCCACAAATGTGAGGGGCCTTTGGGGGGTGGGGTAAGGGGGGGGGGCTAACGGTTTCAGATCAGGGGCCTCATCGAACGGCTCGATCTCCAGAACCTCATCTTCCTCCTTATCAAACTCTCTCCCAAATTCCTCCACCACTTCCTCATTACCGCCATCTACTACATCGTCCACCTCCACCTTGTCGCTTGAGTCGCTCGATTCCACCACAAAAGGTTTATGACTGCGGATCGGATGGACGTAGTACACCTGGTCATTTGTTTCCCAGGATGAGTAGTTCGAAAGGCGCCCCCCATCGCCCTGACCAGACATGGAAGCAGACGAACCGGACTGAACCTTCGACATAATAAAAGAAAGACTAACCTATTATCTGTACTGGAAAGTTTGCCAGAAAACTGATTGCCGGTAACTGGAATAGTACCTAGAGAGAGAAACTCTGAGGGTTAAAGAGAAATCAAAGTGGAGAATGAGAGGGGAAGCGGGGGATATATAGGCAGCACTGCGATGTCTCGATTTCCACAAACAAATCCCAAACACTCAATCTAGATCCAATGGTGGACAAAGTTTTGACGCATCGATTTCCACAACCGTGATTTCAGCATCACATGTGTTGGGCGCGTGTCCACTATAGTCCTAACAAAAGGATAGTCATCCATCAAAATCTTGCAAAGTATACCATGCTTGACACTCGACATGAAGTTTGAGCTAGCTACTAACTTTCTCACAAAGTCCATTATGCCCAACGCTCGACATCAACCTCGAGCAAGTCCCTGTCTTTCATACAAGATCAAAGGGCCCGGCTTGATGCTTGACATCAATCTCGAGCAAGCCTCTGTCTTTCATACAAGATCAAAGGGCTCTACTCGACGCTCGACATCAACCTTGAGTAAGCCCATGTCTTTCATACAAAATCAACAGACTCGACTCGACACTCGACATCAACCTCGAGCAAGCACCTGTCTTTCATACAAGATCTAGGGATTAAGCTCGACGCTCGGCATCAACCTTGAGCAAGCCCTTGTCTTTCATACAAGATCAAGGGGTTCGGCTCGACGCTCAACATCAACCTCAAGCAAGCTTTGTCTTTCATACAAGGCTCGACATCAACCTCGAGCAAGCCCCTGTCTTTCATACAAGATCAAGGGGTTCGGCTTGACGCTCGGCATCAACCTCGAGCGGGCTACGGGCTTTCTCACAAAGTCCATTATGCTTGATGCTCGACATCAACATCGAGCAAGCCCCTGTATTTTATACAAGATCAAGGGGTTCGGCTCGACGCTTGACATCAACCTCGAGCAAGGATTCGGCTCGATGCTCGGCATTAACCTCGAGTTAGCTACTGGCTTTCTCACAAAGTCCATTACGCTTGGCATCAACCTCGAGCAAGCCCATGTCTTTCATAAAAGATCAAAATGCTCGGCTCGACGCTCAGCATCAACCTCGAGCAGGGCCCTGTCTTTCATACAAGATCAAGGGGTTCAGCTTGACGCTCGACATCAACCTCGAGCTGGCTACTGACTTTCTCACAAAGTCCATTATGCTCGATGGTTGGCATCAATCTCTAACAAGCCCCTATCTTTCATACAAGATCAAAGGGCTCGACTCGATGCTCGGCATCAACCTCGAGCAAGCCTCTTTCTTTCATACTAGATCAAGGGGTTCGGCTCGACGCTCGGCATCAACCTCGAGCTGGATACTAGCTTTCTCACAAGTCCATTACGCTCGACTCGAGGTTGACAAGTCCATTACGCTCGACTCGAGGTTGACAAGTCCATTACGCTCGACACTCGGCATTAACCTCGAGAAAGCTCCTGTCTTTCATACAAGATCAAGGGGCTCGGCTCGACGCTCGGTTTCAACTTTGAGCCACCTACTCGCGTGATCATAAAGCGCTCGACGATCGAGGCTCGACGTAAAACTTCGAGCTGCCTACTGACTCTTTCGCAAGCACGCCACAATCGACGCTCTGAGCCCCGCATCTCGGAGGGCCAACCTCGGTATCACGCCACTCGGCCTCAACCCCCTTTCGCTCCTTGTGAGGATCTTCCGCTCTATCCTAATGTGCATTGTCAGATGATCTTCTCACAAGATTGGGCTACTCCTCAACGGCTGGTACATACAATCCTCCAAGAGTGGGGTACCTATGATGTGGGTAAAAACCCAACTCAATCTGAGCCGGCTGATCCCCTCAGGATTCGCAAACTCTAACAGATCAATTCTAAAGCTTCTATGGGCCTTCTGTTATTTCATGTCCATAGAATAGAGTCACCCGACCCATTAGGGTTAGAGTTTCTCTTTTCTCTCTGCCTATAAATATCAGACTCCCTTTCTCCTTTACGAGGTAATCAATATTTCTGCACCTGAACCCTAGCTTTCCTTTCCTTTTCAGTGACTGACTAGATCGTCGAAGGGCCTGTTGCTGGAATCTCTCTCGATGTTTCTAGGCTCTGCTGGTAGCTGAACGCCTCTCCAGCTACCAGCAACACCCCCTCTCCAGCTCTCTACAAAATACATATCTCAGATCCAGATCTGTAACTGAGATCTGTTTCAGACATGTCCCTTCTAACATAAATAACAAGAACTCATATTTGTTGCTCCCACATCAAAATCAGCAGCATCAAATGTCAATATGAGCAAACAAACTTTACAGATTTGGTTGTGTTGTGGAGGTGATGGTTGTGACGATGGAGGTTAGGGATGTGAACAAAGGAGGAAAGAGGCGGTGTTGGTGGTTGTGAACGCGGGAACATTAAACTAAGCTAGATGTTTGCTATTGGTGATCAACTACGGATTGTGTTTTGTGCTGTCCGTTGGCCTAATTAGAACATAATTTTGAACCATATGTGTTTTTTTAAAATAAAGAACATTTTATCTTAACGAGGAGAAAAAAGAAACTGATTTTCTCAAGAAAGAAAATACAATAATTTAAATTATAACTATGTACTTATTAAGAGCATCCACAGTCGTTGAGGTCAAAATATGCATAAATGGATAAATGAATATAGTAAAGTTATGTTTTGCTGCAGTCATTTAATGCTATTTTTTATCTTTTTAAATTAAAATAATAACAGACGGTGCTTTATGTGCCGTCGGAGAGGGAAAAAAAATTTAAAAACATTTTAAAACAGTGGGACGACATATCATGTTCTGTCGGAGGAAAAAAAATTATAAAAAAAGGTGCGACGGCACTTCCGAGGGAAAAAATCGTCCTCGAAGTGCAAATAAAAAATTAGAAAAAAATTATAAAAAATTACAAAAAATTTACAGAAATTACGAAAAAATTATAAAAAATTATAAAAATTACAAAAAATTACAAAAAATTACCCTACAGGATGGGACGACACTTCAAGTGCCGTTCGAGGGTGAGGTGGGTTTTTTTATTAGGATTTTTTTTTTGGAGGGACGACACTTCAAGTGCCGTCCGACCATTAATTTTTTTTTGGTGCGACGGCACTTCACGCTCCGTCTCTCATTTATCCATATTTCTCATATCCATTCTCATTTATAGCAATCTCCTGTAGCGAAATATGCATAATATGCATATCTGGCCAACGACTGCAGCGCAGTTTTTGACCAAATATGCATATTATGCATATTTAGCAAACGACTGTGGATGCTCTAAGCAAAAATGTCACGCCCCGCTTTCCAAAATACAGGAATACAATCTCGTGACGTAGGCTCAGCGAATGATTTTAATATCATTCATAAGCTGTACCAGTTCTCAACTCAACAAATACTCAGAAATTTAAATCACAACCACGCAGTTAAAATAACATCACAGAACAATAATTGAATTCAAGAAGTAATAATACAATGTGAAAATAATACTGAAGGACAAGTAGCAGTTACGGGTCAAAAGCCCGGGATACAAGTTTAAATAAATAAATGAATTAAAATGAATGAAAAGAACATGAAAGGAAATAATTTATTATCATGTAGTTGCTCCAATCTAAAAGAATTGCTCGCCAACTCCTTCTGGCAGATCCTCAGGTTCGCCTGTGGCTGGGTTAACTAAAGAGGAAAAATAAATGTCCTTAGAGTAAGTACGGACAGCAAGTAGTGAAAGCAGAGAGTAAAGGAACAGGTTACATGTAGGAATATGAATCAAGATCAAGTTTGCAAGGACAATAATGGCATTAATAAACAACGGTCTTAATAAAAAATATATATGTCAATTTATGTTCATTAGAGTGTCATTTCTCCTAATCTAGTGCACGTACTACTGCATCCCATACTACAGGTTTGGTGCACGCACCACAGTGTTCGTTTTAGACTTCGTGGTGGGGTCTACAGAGCGTGTACTCGGTGTCAATAACAATCATTTACCATTTTCAATTTCCATTTTCCAATCAATCATTCACAATTAATACTTCTCCTTCCATATCAATACAATATCAATATAGGCCTTACCGAGTACATTTTCTGAGATTTCCCACTACTAGGTCAACCCTTATAAACCCCGGCTTGTTTAGTATTTTATTGTTAAATCATTCATTTACATGCAAGTGTATATAAGGATGTCAAGGGAACGATAATGATGCAACAATATGATATATTACACAATAATAAGCAAGAAGTAGTAAGTCTGAAGTAGCTGACACAGTTACACTAAAACAGGTATAACTCCTAGACTACAACTCCAATTTCGAACTTCCAGTATGCTACGGATATCTAGACAGATAGGTCTACAAGTTATATTCAGGAACTTTCTTCTAATTCGGACTGTATCTAGGTCAAACATACTGTTCTTTACGGTTCAGCTGTTCTGGCAGCAGCTAGATGTCAATTCCTAAGGAGTGGAAACAAGGTCTAAATGTATTATAAAAATCTATAAAAATTTGGGGTGAACCCTCAGCATGTGTGCAAGGTTCCTGGAAAGTTTCATAGCATTCTAACACTAATTGCATGGTATTTCATTACCAATTATGTCGATGGCATAATAATTCAGCAGTAAAAGAAAATGTAGACTAACAGGGACAAGGGATGATAACTCACAGCTCGGGACTCCAAATTGGGATCCGTTGCTTGGGTTAGAAATTAGACTCAATAGGCTAAAACTCTCTTTTATATCCTGTGTGCAAATTCTCAATTTAACAGGGTCGAAACCTCTGTGCTAAACAGTACAATCAGCAATAAATTATAAAAGGTCATCACATATATGTTCATTAAAGTGGCAATTAATGTGCTACTACAAATTATGGAACACATTACAATGTTATATAACGATTAGAATGTTCTTTTCTAGGTACAATCCAATTTATGAAGTCATTAATCCAATCACGATTGTCTCATTCAATCAATGTATACAATCAGGGCCGACCCTGATATGTAGGCGGGCAAGACGGCCGCCTCGGGCCCCCGCCGAAATCGCGATTTTAGGGGCCCCCAATTTCAAACTTCCCTTGTAAATATAGGCACGCATTTCGCGCGTAAAATTTTTTTTGCATGTTTTTTTTAAATGTATGGGGCAGGGGGGGCCATTTCGGAAGTTCGCCTAGGGCCCCCCGGAACTCAGGGCCGGCCCTGTATACAATTACCATTTATTTCCTTTGTACACAATTCTATTCATTTTATTCATATCGATTATATCTATATAGGCTTAGGTTTGAGTCAATGGACAATTATAAGAGGTTAAGAGTACGTCGGGTTAGCTCGTGTAAACCCTCGATACTCCTAACGAGAAGGGACACAAGGAAATTTAAGATGATTAAAATGGAACTACTTGCAGGAGATCAATTAATTTTGAACTAGAATAAAGAAAATAGTTCAATGGACTTGCCTTATTTATGTAGACGATTCAATAAATTAATAAGAATAACGGGATCAGAATCCCGAGGAGCAATCCCAAGAGTACGTGCGAAGACCGTGCGAAGAAAATCCAAGCAACCAGTAAACAATAGCAACTAGCCAAAATCCTCCACACCGGATCGGATCCAAACAGCAAACGGCGAAGCTGGATATGGTGTGGTCGAACAGCAAACAACAAGAAGCAACCAATCGGATTGCAGCTCTACACCGGATCGGCCACCACACAGCGGAATCGGATCCGCTGTGCACGAACACCGAACAGCAAATTCCCCCACTCACCGTCTTCCTTCTTCCTTACTACGACTGAGCGATAGAGAGTGGGCGGGAGAGAGGCTCGGCGACTACGGCGATGGTTGGCGGCGACTGGGGACAGCTGCGTGGCGACGGCGTGAGGGGACGACAGCAGCGACAGGAGTGAGGGGCAACGATGGCGGTCGACGAGCGGAGGAGATGCAATGGGGAAACCAAGGGCAGTGGCTCTGTTTTTCGGAGGAAACAGAGGAGGTGGACAGCGGGCGTCGAGGGAAGCTCGACGGAAGGCGAGCGGCGATGAATTGCAGGGGACGATGAGAAGCAACGGATGGCTTCTCGGAGGCGAAGTCGACTGGCAGCGACGGGACTCGAGTGCGGTAATGGCGGAAGAGCGGAGGTTGAAGAGGACGAGTGAATGGGTGGGCGATTCGAGCGGGAGATGCGACGAGGAGACTCGAGCGGAAGAGGGATGCTGAGGCGCTCGACTGGTGGAGGCGAGGCGCGACGAGGTGGATGGGTCTCACGATACTGGCGGCGAGGGGCTTCGACGGAGGCGAAGCTCTGTTTCGTCAATGGCAGAGCGAATGGAATGGGTTCTTCGGGTGGTTCTCGGCTGGGTTTCGACAGCGGGCGGAAGCTCGATGGGTGTAGACGAGGGGGCGACGTTGACTAGATGGCGGGATGCGCTCGATGGTCGGAGCGACGGAATGACGTTGCAGGAGGTGGAAGTCGCGGTGGAATCGATCGGTGGGGAGAGAGTTCGAGCGAAGGAGGGACTTCGAGCGTCGCTGGGTGAGCGACGGGGGATGTTGAAGACGTCGGGCTGTCGAGGAAGACAAGGCGGAGGCAGTCGATCGAGGGAGATGGCGAGGTAGAGGATGATGGCGATGGGTTCGCTGATTGTTTGGGTTTTCGCTTCTGGTGGGGAAAAGAACAGAGAGGGGGAGAGAATGAGAGATAGTAACGGGGGAAGAGAGAGAGAGGGTTTTTAGAATAAAATAATATTAATTAGGGGTAGTTAGAGATAGTGGGGATTGGTTACGGGGATGTGGGAAGAGTGGAGAAAAGTGGGTAGATTTGTATACGTGTGTGTGTGCATGGGTTTGATTCTGTACAATATAGGTGGGTACTGGGTTTGGGTTAAAACCCAATCAGGGATGAGCTTAATTTGGGCTAATCAATTGGGCTTAGATTAATTAAATAAATAAATAAGATCAAAATACAAGTTTGGACTTAGAATTAAACAACTGGGTTTCATATTAACCAATAATAAAATCAAAATACAACCTGAGCTCATATTAATTAAATAGTAAAATCAAAATACAACTTGAGCTTTTAATAAATAGTCAAACTATTGAGTTCATAAAAATAGTTAAAATAATAAAATCAATTAAGGAAAAATAATCATAAGATACTGAGGATTTAAATACGGAAAAATACTTTGAAAATACGTATTAATGAAAACAGGGGTTACAAAAAAGGTATCCATCTATTCTTTCTCTAGTTTGAAATAAACCATAGAGAGGAAAAAAGTAGGATAAGAGCATATTTTTAAATTTAAAATTGCAAATTTTAAAAGAGAGAGAAAACATAAGGAAATAGGAAAATGTTATTATGGTACACAATATTTACATGCCTAAAATATCTCTAGATCATCTTAGACTGTATGTAGATTTTTTCATCGATTTCAAATTATTTTCAAACACTTTACATTAGTGTGAAGAAATTATGGTTCTCTTGCATCTTTGAGAATGTAACTGAACTATTCGTACAATTTATTAAATATTGAAATATCAAACTTTTTCTCCAGTGTAAATTTTGGAATACCAAATGATGTGTTACGAGAAAAATTTCTACATATAGTATAGATGAGGCTATGCCGAATTTTCTAAATAATTGTGGAATATTTTTTACCTTTCAGTTACCCGTCTTTAATTTAAGAATCAAATTTGTATATATCTTTTGAGAATTATATAGTTAATTAATTTAAAAAATTTACTTTTAAAATAAGTCTGTGCACGTAGATATTCTATTATGTTAAAGATGATCCAACCCAATTACCCCCATCAGCTACCCCAGGTCCCCAACGGAGTAGTTAAATGCATTACTCCAAGCATATATTAATGTTTGCAAACATTATTAAATAACTTAGGCTTAAACAGTGATAACCAATTTCTTATACTATTCAGATTCAAAATCATGGATTTTTTTTGGGGAAAACCACCTACAGCCCTCCCAACTATTGCCGCTCGTCCAACTGCCCCTCCGACTTTAGTGCTCGTCCGTCACCCCCCCAATCTATCTAACTCGTCCAAAAACCTCCCAATCTAATCTCCGTTAGCCAAAATCCTCATAGCCGTTAAAAGCCATAACAGTCAACGGTAGTCAACTGTTAACTGTCCAGTCATCGTCCGACGTGGCGAAGTCGTGCCAGCTCAGCCGTATTGATTTTTGGGAAAACCGCCTACAGCCCCCCCAACTATTGCCGCTCGTCCAACTGCCCCCCCAACTTTAGTGCTCGTCCGTCACCCCCCCCAATCTATCTAACTCGTCCAAAAACCCCCCAATCTAATCTCCGTTAGCCAAAATCCCCATAGAATGTTTGTCTGATATGGTGAAATTGTCTAAATTGTGTGTTACAGGGGATCGAGATCTAGAGGTGGTAGTTCAGGATCATCTAGCATCAACGAAACAAAATTTACTCCAGTCGATATCCATTGTCGATGCAACAATACAGATGTGGTACACAACCATAAATGAAACTATTTGGAGTAGTTGTTTGTAGTCACATAACACAACATAACGTAACTTAAAAAAGACAACATAACATCCAAATAATGTCAACATAACATCCAAATACTAAAACTAACATAACATCCAAATAATGTCAACATAACATCCAATTACTAAAACCAACATAACATCCAAATAATGTCACATAACACAACATAACATCCAACTTAAAAAAGACAACATATCACAACATAACATCCAAATAATGTCACATAATACAACATAACTTAAACATCCAGATCCAAATCACATTTGACATAAAGAAGACATTGCATATAATGACACAACATAAACATCCAACATCCAAAGCTGCATAGTTCTTGAAAAATCCCTGCAAATTACAAATAACTAACCAAGACAACAATTTAGAATAAATCTTAGTAAAGCTGAAATATAATGATTCACCTAGAGGTCTTGTGATGGGGGATAAGAAAGAACTTGTGAGACCGAAACTGATCCTCTTGAACTGCCTTCACTTGACTGAAAATGACAAAAGAAATATAATTAAATGAAGAGAAATGATCGAATAGATAAATGAATTTATAAAAATTTACCTCAAGTCTGGACCTTTGACATTTTCGCACGTTATGACCGGTTTGACGACATCGGCTACAATGCAAAATTCGGCCATGTTTAGTCAAAATTCGGCCATCAAGTCAACGTCGGACGATGACTGGACCGAATCTCCAAAGAAGAAAGGAAAATTGACTAAACATGGCCGAATTTTGCATTGTAGCCGATGTCGTCAAACCGGTCATAACGTGCGAAAATGTCAAAGGTCCAGATTTGAGGTAAATTTTTATAAATTCATTTATCTATTCGATCATTTCTCTTCATTTAATTATATTTCTTTTGTCATTTTCAGTCAAGTGAAGGCAGTTCAAGAGGATCAGTTTCGGTCTCACAAGTTCTTTCTTATCCCCCATCACAAGACCTCTAGGTGAATCATTATATTTCAGCTTTACTAAGATTTATTCTAAATTGTTGTCTTGATTAGTTATTTGTAATTTGCAGGGATTTTCAAGAACTATGCAGCTTTGGATGTTGGATGTTTATGTTGTGTCATTATATGCAATGTCTTCTTTATGTCAAATGTGATTTGGATCTGGATGTTTAAGTTATGTTGTGTTATGTGACATTATTTGGATGTTATGTTGTGATATGTTGTCTTTTTTAAGTTGGATGTTATGTTGTGTTATGTGACATTATTTGGATGTTATGTTGGTTTTAGTAATTGGATGTTATGTTGACATTATTTGGATGTTATGTTAGTTTTAGTATTTGGATGTTATGTTGACATTATTTGGATGTTATGTTGTCTTTTTTAAGTTACGTTATGTTGTGTTATGTGACTACAAACAACTACTCCAAATAGTTTCATTTATGGTTGTGTACCACATCTGTATTGTTGCATCGACAATGGATATCGACTGGAGTAAATTTTGTTTCGTTGATGCTAGATGATCCCGAACTACTACCTCTAGATCTCGATCCCCTGTTACACACAATTTAGACAATTTCACCATATCAGACAAACATTCTATGGGGATTGGCTTTATTTGTGTTA